>OX422213.1:8171942-10571942 GCA_949130495.1 Sambucus nigra
TAGAAACTACTAGGTACTTGAACCTGACTTTGGTGGTTGGCGTCGACCAAGTTAATTCCCTAAATAAATGATGGCTAAGGATAAGTAATTGGTGCTAGATCATCATTGGGTGCTTTGTGAATTACAAAAAACCTCTCTCATTTATCACACTTTTTTGCGAAGGTCCTACAGTTTTCCCTCATAGTTAGCCAGTAGTATCCCTCTGTATTGATTCTTTGGTGTAACGACCGATCAGATAAATAAGCTCTATAAGAACCTTCATTCACCTCCTTGATCAAATCTCCAACCTCCAATGGGTGGACACAGCGTAATAAGGCAATCGTAAATCCCCTTCTATATAAGACTCCTTTATCCAATACATATATGTCTGATTTGTACCAGATATTTTCTACTTCTTTAGGATCGGGTGCTAGGATTCCTTCTTCAATGTAAGCCCTAATTGGATCCATGTAGGAAGGACCCAAATCTACAGTAATGAAGTTAACCATTGGATCCTTGTCTATACTCCTTCTTGTCAAGATCTCAAATGGAATGCTTCTTCAAAATTCTATTCTTGTTGCTGAAGCTAGTCGAGTAAGTGAATTAGCACAGGCATTTTCTATTCTTAGTATCCTATTCTTCGAATGCCTAGAAATTTGGAAATGACTTCCATGGCCTTGGTCAAGTATTTAGTCATCAACTCTCCCTTGACTCTATATAGATGAAGCACTTGGCTGACAACCAACTGTGAATCACTGTGCGCCACTACTCGGTGCCTAATGAATGTGTTAGTTCTAGTCCGACTATTAAGGCTTCATACTCAGCTTAATTATTTTATGCGTTGAATTAAAACCTAAGGGCATGTTCAACATCAATATCATCAGGAGTATTAAGTATGATACATGTTCCATTTCTAATTGCGCATAAATATCCATCCACTTATAAATTCCACAATGGGATATAACTGCTGAAGATCGCCACAGACAAAACTCCATGGTGGAATATCTTTTTACTTTCCTTTGTATACTTCTGAGCCATTTCTTAAGTTTTGGATGATTCTGGTTGGTTGGCTATAACTTTGGCTTGCTTTTGAGCTGAACTCCCTTCTGAACAAGTCTGCTCGATAGGTAAGTTTTATTAGTAGATAACCTCCGGATAGGTGAACTCTGTAATGAAATTTTCCAAGGGTTGTCCTTTCAACGATGACTTGGTTCATAGACAATGTCATATTCTCCAAGATCTACTGTCCAGTACATCAATCTTCCTAACTTCTTTGATTTGTGGAGTGCTTGCCGAAGAGGTAGATCAGTGTACAAAACTATGGTGTGTGCATGGAAATAAGGCTTCATAACACTTAAGGCCTGAATGAGAGATAAAGCTAATTTTTCTAGGCGTGGATACCTGATTTTGACTCCTCAGAATACTTTGATAGTGTAGTAGAGTGGTTTCTGGATCCCATTCTCTAACCAAATTAGTGCCAAACTAACTAGGAATTCATAAATAACTAAGTATGAGTATAATTTTTCTCCTAAAATAGGTCAGGACAATAGTGGTGGAGATCCCAAATACTTCTTTAATTCTTGAAATTCTTCTCCACACTCTTTATTACACTCAAAAGGTATTTCTAAGCACGTTCAAGAATGGTAAACACCTATATGTTGCTCGAAAAACAAACCGGGTTGAAGAAACTACTCTACCAATAAGCATTTGTACATCCTTCTTGCTGGTCGACAACTGCATTTCTATCAGAGCTTTGATTTTGGCAGGGTCAGCTTTAATTCCTCTTTGGTTTACTATAAAGCTGAGGAATTTTCTCTCATGTATAGCGAACACATACGTGGTCGGATTAATCTTCATCTGATTCTTTTTTAGCTAATCGAAAGTCTGACTTAGGTCCTTCATATGATCTGAAGACTTATTGCTTTTAGTCAGCATATTATCTCCATAAACCTCCATATTCTTCCCATTATTCTCTTCAAAAACCTTATTGAGCAATCTTTGGTCCGTTGCTCCAGCGTTTTAGAGGCCAAAGGGCATTATATTGTAGAAATAAGTACCTTGGATGGTAATGAAAGAAGTGATTTCATATATTTTGGGTTCATTCTTATTTGGTTATACCCAGAATAAGCATCCATGAAGCTGAACATCTTATGTCTAGATGTAGCATCCACTAATCAATTCTAAGTAGAGGAAAGTGGTCATTTGGGTAAGCTTTATTAAGATCAGTAAAATCTATCCACATTCTCCACTTATCATTTTTCTTTTTGACCATCACAACATTAGCCAACCATGATGGATATTTGACATTCTCAATGAATTGGGCCTTCTGAAGTTTCTCCACCTCTTCTTGTATAGCTTGGTTTTTCTTGAGACTGAATGCCCTATGACTTTGATTAATCATTTTGGCATCCTTCTTAATGTTGAGTTCATGACAGAGGAAGTCGGGATCAATCCCAGGCATATTCTTTTGATTCCAAGTGAACACATTCATTTGTTGTCTCAAGAACCTAATCAATTCTTGTTTATGGAGTGGTTATAATGCGGAGCCGGTCTGGGTGGTTCTTTCCAGTTTTTCATTATCCACGATTATGATTTTGGTAGCTTCAATAATTTCGCCTTTGACTACTTTGTTTCATCTCAGGGATCCAAAGTATTAACTTCTAACTCACTGTTGGGCTCTGTAGTGTCTACCTAGTAAGTGATTGTCTTCTTCTTTAAATTAAACAATTATCCTTGTTCGGCTGAGGAGTAATAACATTCGTCGGACAGCTTTTGGTGACCTTTCACGAAACCAACTCTAAAGTGAGTAGGGAACTTCACACACTTATGGATTTTGGATGGTACAGCTCCAAATTTGTTTAGTCCTATCGTGCCAAAGATCACATTATAAGCAGACTGGACGTTCTTAACCAATAAAGAGAGGCATATCTCTTTAGTGCGACTTACTGGCCAAGTGTCGAACAACACATCTAGCTTTACTTGTAACACCCCGCCTAATTAAATACCGGGTGGCCAGCCCCATACCAAATTAAAACAGAATATGCAGTTGGCTCATTCTTAGCATCACTGTCGAAAACATTTACAACTCACCCAAAACTCAATTAAGCTAGTGTTAAAAACTTTCCAAATTTTAAATTAACAAAACCATTTTTATAATTTAAGAATAACACAACACATGTTATTCTACAACACAGATCACTATATAAATAACTCAAAAGAATCTAAATGCAGCTGGAATAAACATTCCCAAATAATATAAATCCTTTACAACAATCCCAACAATGTTAAATGTATTAAAACGACACAAATACAATAGTTTAACTCCGACAGAAAATGATAACTGAAATCCTTTGGGCGACATGCCCTATGTAAGAAGACTGTGATTCAAAAAGATGACAAGCGTCTAAGCAAAACCTCCATAGCTCCATAGCTCGACGAAATCAACTATGGTTGGCGTCCCTATTGCTGGACACCTGATATAGAGATACAATAGAAGAGAAAATATGCAAGGAAACGGGTCAGAGCCCGAATGTGTAGAGTATTTTTAAAACAGCAAGTATTTAACAAGTGCAATAAAGCATTTATTATGTACATGTTAGATCCAACTCTCACTTGCTATTCTCACCTCTCAACTAGAGTGCACACTTAACGTTTCCTATTAACCTCCTAGTTAATGGTACTCTTTTCTAGTCTCCATATTATAATTCCATTCCCATATCATAATCCCCGTATGTCCCATACAATACGTCACATTATTATTTACATATCTCCTTTATGATTAATTCATCATTAACATGAATCATTACTCATTAATATGAGTTAAGCTTTTCAATTCTTTAAGAATAAACATTTATTAACTTAATTCCATTATCTTTCTCTATTCACCGTTATCTACAATTATCACCGTAGATAGATTTAACCATAATAATTAATTATGTAACCATTTAATCCATTATATATATATTCATATATAATACAGCACCCCGAGTCACAGCTGTGGTGCAATGCATTACTCTGCTATCATGTCCCATCATCGCATGTCGCTGAATAGGGAACTACAGGTTCGGTAAAATTCCACGAACCACAAACAACAAACAAATTGGAGGCGAACATAGTTCTCGTATCCATGGGTCTCACACATACCTACGTACCCACAGTCAGCGGACTTATCAACTCCCTGATAAGTCTTTCATAGATCTATGTTCTCGAGCGACAAATCAAAGATCCCATGGATTCATCAGGATATGACTGCCCTCATGCGTAAACCTCCCACCGATAGCAAGTAAGCTAGGTATGTCATACACATAATCATTAATCAATCAAATAGGTATTATCATACCTATAATATAATATCAATAAGGTAATTATCACTACCCTAAGATATTTCCCATACGTAGCATTATATCTCTTTTAAAATATCATAACTTTACTTCATAAATTAATTATCCTCGCACCCTATAACATCTCTCCACTACCGACGCCGTTAAGGTTCATGCGCGGAGCGTCTCGCAAAGCGAAATCCAAACAAGGAACCCCTCCAATACACTACTACTTAACTTTGTCAATCGAGGGGGTCCGAAATCTTAAACTATGCGATCGGGATAACCTCATAACCTCTTTCAACCAAATGTATTCTAAGCTCCCATCTCATAGGATTCAAATAGGATTTTCCTCAACATATATTCAGTAAGAAGTCACTAATATCCTACTGGTCCATAACATCATTCCCCCGAACTACTACGAGTTTATTTCTCCTTTTTAATAAGGTTAAAATCGATAGTTTCAAATCTCTTATAAACACATATTCTTTCACTTAGGAATAATCCCTCTTGTAAACTTAAGGATACCCAGGTGTTATATTCAATCAACCCTACTGGTCCTAACTTTAATCCTCATACATCTCCATTTAGAATTTAACAAATGAATCTAGCAACCGAAATAACATTCAATATAATTTCCAACATTTAAATCACCCGAATCCAAATCAAATTAAATTCAACTATCACCAAGGGTTTACTGATATTTTCTAGGTCCCATAATCTCCAAATAATAATCACCAAAGATCCATAAAAGGTTTGGGATAAGAATCATAATTTTAAAAAGAAACAACTTTACCTAAACTGGGGAGGTCGATCGATCGAAGGCAGGGGTCGATCGATCGATCCCTCAGGTCCAGGCCTGCATTTTCTGCATTTTCTGCAACTACGGGTTTAACAACTTTTGATCATTTAAACCTTCATCTAAACATCCCAAATGTCTTATAAACTTTACTTCATGATATAACAACATATATGAACGATTTCCAATACTCTAAACATCCTAGAATCATCAAAGGATTGGATTAAAAAGCTTGTTTATATCCTTATTCCCAGAAATTAATTAACATAACCTCTTCAAGAACATAACAATGGTTTCCATCATTTCTTCAACAGATTCATGACTAATTCGTGGATTATTAACATCCTAACACATGAGTTAAATTCCTATATCATTTCAGTTTTCCAGAAATCCATTTAATGATCCATTATTTCTTCCAAACAATAATAATCTTCTCTTTTCATATTATTCTAACATGGACAATATACAAACTGAATTTTCCATTATTGCCTTTCTTGTAGGTCTGATCCTTTGGTGTAGTATATCTCAGTTGGTTGTCCCTTCTCCGGTCAAACTCCGGTGATGGTTGGTGGTGGTGAACCTTGGTTCTTGTTCTTCTCCTTCCCAAGTGACTTTTCCCTTCCCAAACACTCTCACACTCTCTCTAGGAAGATGGCTGCTCTTATTTGTGAAGAGGAGATGAATAACTCCCATTCACTTAATCTACCAATACTTATAATGGTACCAAATCCGAAATCACTATTCATCCCCCCTAGAAAAATGACCAAAATGACCTTTCGGGTTGTCTATTCATTCCCAAATGACCCGAGACTCAAAATTGACATCCAAATAGACTTTTCTGACTATTTAGAACCTTCCGGACGCAACGAAGCAGTCGAAATGACTATAAGGTCGATAGAAAATAAATTTCCTTTATAATTTAATAAACTAGTCCCGACACGTCCCATACCGCGTCTGACTAAAAATATAAATTATCGAATTTATATCATACCGTCATATCAATGACATCACATTCACGTATTACCTAAATATCTTTAAGTAATATTCAGAATCATCCATTTTAATATCCACCGTCCAGATAAAACCCGAATGAATTAATTAATAAGAAAATCTAATTAATCATTTAATTTAAAATATAACCCATTTTAAAAGGCATTAAAATTACGGGGTATTACATACTTCCCCCCTTATAACAGAATTTCGTCCCGAAATTCAGGAATATAAGTCATAACGGTAAGGTCAACTCCGAGTATAAATCTCACATTGCAAGAAATCCAAGATGTACCGCCCATACAATACATTAACAAAGATCCTATCGATGGTTATACGCCAAGCCTCACCATATAGTTTCAACTGAATCAGATTTAGACTTTATCTAAACTTCTCTATACCGTCCTCGTATCAAACTTGGGGAAAAAAATGATCCTTTCGTAATGAACAAATAAATCCTGAAGTCTCAATTACTTACCTTTTACAATTAAGAAAATTACTACCATTCAATCATCCAGGGCGCCCATACACCCTATCATACCACTTTTATTATAAAAAGTTTCGCAAAGGTTATAAACTCATATACTAAAGACCTAACTTATTTCGACTCCCAACGGTTATTAGTTTCGTGCGTGGGGTGTCTCGCAAGCGAAATCCAAACAAGGAACCACCCCGATACACTACTTCCTAAAGTAGTCGGTCATCGAAACTCCTAAGGTCCTTAGTCAATAATGTAAAAAAAAATTTGTTCATATATAAAAAAAATCAGGTTTATTGATTTAAACAAAAATTAGGTTTTATCGATATCAAATAGGGTCTACGCATCTACTCTCTTATAGAAGACAAGATGCAGACATATGCTCACATATACCACAAGTCAATGCACGCCGATAGTCAAATCACACTCTGACATGCTCTAGGTAAGTAATCCCATGATACAAATCAAACCCTCGTGATAACATGTAATATATATAGGTGTCCCACACCCCTCAGTGAGTCTACGTAAATAACGATGCCATAGGCTAAGTTTAACAACCCTTTTTCCCTCACAATATTAATCACTACAAAAATCAATATACGCCTCATAATTCCTTAGATAGAAAACATACCCTCATTCGTGGGTGGTAGTTGTTGATTCCCAGTATTATAACTTTGCTCCGATGAGTCAAGAAAAATTTTACCCCAAATTTTCAATTCTAGTTAAATCACACTCGACTATATACCCAAGCCTTTCAATATATTGCCTTCATTAGGGAACATACACAATTCACGCATTTCAAGAACTTCTACTGATGACTCATCAATTTTTCCATAATAGGGGTGACCTCGACTACGGTCATCATACTCGAACATACTTCATAACCTCCTAAGTACGATCTCTACTATCCATCCAATGGCCCTCATCTGCCATACTTCTTTGTTCGATCACTCCCGAACGAAAATAAGATTCACTGATATATACGGAATCTTACCAAAGAGAGCAACAATCATAAACATAGGGCTCTACATCAAAGAACGCTAAGCTGAAGACACAATAAGTCGTACAAATCCTAAAGGACACTAGAACCTGATGCTCTGATACCACCTGTAACACCCCGCCTAATTAAATACCGGGTGGCCAGCCCCATACCAAATTAAAACAGAATATGCAGTTGGCTCATTCTTAGCATCACTGTCGAAAACATTTACAACTCACCCAAAACTCAATTAAGCTGGTGTTAAAAACTTTCCAAATTTTAAATTAACAAAACCATTTTTACAATTTAAGAATAACACAACACATCTTATTCTACAACACAGATCACTATATAAATAACTCAAAAGAATCTAAATGCAGCTGGAATAAACATTCCCAAATAATATAAATCCTTTACAACAATCCCAATAATGTTAAATGTATTAAAACGACACAAATACAATAGTTTAACTCCGACAGAAAATAATAACTGAAATCCTTTGGGCGACATGCCCTATGTAAGAATACTGTGATTCAAAAAGATGACAAGCATCTAAGCAAAACCTCCATAGCTCCATAGCTCGACGAAATCAACTATGGTTGGCGTCCCTGTTGCTGGACACCTGATATAGAGATACAATAGAAGAGAAAATATGCAAGGAAACGGGTCAGAGCCCGAATGTGTAGAGTATTTTTAAAACAGCAAGTATTTAACAAGTGCAATAAAGCATTTATTATGTACATGTTAGATCCAACTCTCACTTGCTATTCTCACCTCTCAACTAGAGTGCACACTTAATGTTTCCTATTAACCTCCTAGTTAATGGTCCTCTTTTCTAGTCTCCATATTATAATTCCATTCCCATATCATAATCCCCGTATGTCCCATACAATACGTCACATTATTATTTACATATCTCCTTTATGATTAATTCATCATTAACATGAATCATTACTCATTAATATGAGTTAAGCTTTTCAATTCTTTAAGAATAAACATTTATTAACTTAATTCCATTATCTTTCTCTATTCACCGTTATCTACAATTATCACCGTAGATAGATTTAACCATAATAATTAATTATGTAACCATTTAATCCATTATATATATATATTCATATATAATACAGCACCCTGAGTCACAGCTGTGGTGCAATGCATTACTCTGCTATCATGTCCCATCATCGCATGTCGCTGAATAGGGAACTACAGGTTCAGTAAGATTCCACGAACCACAAACAATAAAAAAATTGGAGGCGAACATAGATCTCATATCCATGGGTCGCTCACATACCTACGTACCCACAGTCAGCGGACATATCAACTCCCCGATAAGTCTTTCATAGACCTATGTTCTCGAGCGACAAATCAAAGATCCCATGGATTCATCAGGATATGACTGCCCTCACGCGTACACCTCCCACCGATAGCAAGTAAGATAGGTATGTCATACACATAATAATTAATCAATCAAATAGGTATTATCATACCTATAATATAATATCAATAAGGTAATTATCACTACCCTAAGATATTTCCCATACGTAGCATTATATCTCTTTTAAAATATTATAACTTTACTTCATAAATTAATTATCCTCGCACCCTATAACATCTCTCCACTACCGACGCCGTTAAGGTTCATGCGTGGAGCGTCTCGCAAAGCGAAATCCAAACAAGGAACCCCTCCAATACACTACTACTTAACTTTGTCAATCAAGGAGGTCCGAAATCTTAAACTATGCGATCGGGATAACCTCATAACCTCTTTCAACCAAATGTATTCTAAGCTCCCATCTCATAGGATTCAAATAGGATTTTCCTCAACATATATTCAGTAAGAAGTCACTAATATCCTACTGGTCCACAACATCATTCCCCCGAACTACTACGAGTTTATTTCTCCTTTTTAATAAGGTTAAAATCGATAGTTTCAAATCTCTTATAAACACATATTCTTTCACTTAGGAATAAACCCTCTTGTAAACTTAAGGATACCCAGGTGTTATATTCAATCACCCCTACTGGTCCTAACTTTAATCCTCATACATCTCCATTTAGAATTTAACAAATGAATCTAGCAACCGAAATAACATTCAATATAATTTCCAACATTTAAATCACCCGAATCCAAATCAAATTAAATTCAACTATTACCAAGGGTTTACTGATATTTTCTAGGTCCCATAATTGCCAAATAATAATCACCAAAGATCCATAAAAGGTTTGGGATAAGAATCATCATTTTAAAAAGAAACAACTTTACCTAAACTGGGGAGGTCGATCGATCGAAGGCAGGGGTCGATCGATCGATCCCTCAGGTCCAGGCTTGCATTTTCTGCAACTACGGGTTTAACAAATTTTGATCATTTAAACCTTCATCTAAACATCCCAAATGTCTTATAAACTTTACTTCATGATATAACAACATATATGAACGATTTCCAATACTCTAAACATCCTAGAATCATCAAAGGATTGGATTAAAAAGCTTGTTTATATCCTTATTCCCAGAAATTAATTAACATAACCTCTTCAAGAACATAACAATGGTTTCCATCATTTCTTCAACAGATTCATGACTAATTCGTGGATTATTAACATCCTAACACATTAGTTAAATTCCTATATCATTTCAGTTTTCCAGAAATCCATTTAATGATCCATTATTTCTTCCAAACAATAATAATCTTCTCTTTTCATATTATTCTAACATGGACAATATACAAACTGAATTTTCCATTATTAAACACTTGCCTTTCTTGTAGGTCTGATCCTTTGGTGTAGTATATCTCAGTTGGTTGTCCCTTCTCCGGTCAAACTCCGGTGATGGTTGGTGGTGGTGAACCTTGGTTTTTGTTCTTCTCCTTCCCAAGTGACTTTTCCCTTCCCAAACACTCTCACACTCTCTCTAGGAAGATGGCTGCTCTTATTTGTGAAGAGGAGATGAATAACTCCCATTCACTTAATCTACCAATACTTATAATGGTACCAAATCCGAAATCACTATTCATCCCCCTAGAAAAATGACCAAAATGACCTTTCGGGTTGTCTATTCATTCCCAAATGACCCGAGACTCAAAATTGACATCCAAATAGACTTTTCTGACTATTTAGAACCTTCCGGACGCAACGAAGCAGTCGAAATGACTATAAGGTCGATAGAAAATAAATTTCCTTTATAATTTAATAAACTAGTCCCGACACGTCCCATACCGCGTCTGACTAAAAATATAAATTACCGAATTTATATCATACCGTCATATCAATCACATCACATTCATGTATTACCTAAATATCTTTAAGTAATATTCAGAATCATTCATTTTAATATCCACCGTCCAGATAAAACCCGAATGAATTAATTAATAAGAAAATCTAATTAATCATTTAATTTAAAATATAACCCATTTTAAAAGGCATTAAAATTACGGGGTATTACATTACTGTCCCATGGGGGTAGACTTTTTTGCCTGAAAATCTATCAATGACATATGGTATGGTTTCCGCAGACTAAGTTCAGTCCTAAACTCTGAAAGTAGGGGTTTAACAAGTTATCAACTGACCTCCCATTACCAATCAACACCCTTGATAACTAAGAGATCATCATGGGGATATAGTACCCAAAGAGGTCATTCTTGGAAAAGACAATTACTAATTTATCTTTGTTGACTTTCTTAGACCGATCATCTTCATTCAGATTGATTCTTTGGATATATGAACAATCATGTGATTTATTTAGGTAATCATTTCTCTTTGTAGTTTGGTCTCCTTCTCCCACATATCCACATGTAATTACATGAAAATCAAAAGATCCAAAACATACCATAACTAATTCAAGATATAGCTATTTAGGCTTCTTCGGCAAGTCAGTATCGTGTTTATAACCATCTTCATAGTTTCTCTTCCTGTCATCTCTAGGTTTGCTGGGATATTTTGACCTTCCCCTTGTTTCTTTTCTTTCTAACTAATTAATAAATTTGTTCATCTTTCCTCGGTGAATGAGGGATTCCACTTCGTTCTTCAAACTATACAGTTATCGGTCATGTGTCCATGATCCTTATGGAATTCACAATACTTAGATTTATCCCTCCTATTAAGTGGTGATCTAATCTTCTCGAGCCATTGCAAATCTTTATTGTTCTTAATTTCATTTAGGATATGGTGAATATTGACTGTCAATGGAGTATATGTTCCATACTTTTTGAGCTTATCATCTTTCTTCAGTTTTTCCTCTTTTTGATCCTTCTTCTCAAGATAAGTGGTTGGACTCTGCTTTATTTCCATTGCTTCATAGGCATTCATAATTTTTACTGCCTCAGCCAAGAGCTCAGTTATAGTTTTAGGAGGATCTTTGGCCAGAGCGTAATATAGCTTTTCTGGAAGAAATCCACCCATTAAAGCGATGATGGATACTTTTTCTTCATAATCAACCACTTCCAGTTTCTCGTTGTTAAAATGAGTGATGTATTCTCTAGTAGTCTTTCTTACTCACTATCAGACACTCAAGAGATTGACTAATCTATTCACTAGCTTGTCCCCAAAATAGAAGTTACTGATGAATAACTCGACAAGTTGGTTAAAATTGTCAATTTTTCCTTGGGGCAAGTTATTGTACCATATTTGGGTTGAACCAGTTATGGTGCTGGAAAAAGCTCTACATCTCATTTTATCAGGATTAAAATATATATCAGTTGCAGCTTGATACTGCTCGATGTGTAAAACTAGGTCAGTTTTACCATCATACTTGGGGGTGACAACTAAGATTTTAAACTTGGATGGAGTTGGTAAGTCAACTATTTCCTGAATAAAGGGAGATCCCTTGATAAATTTCCATTGTAATGGGTTCCTTGCCTTTGTCATTTCTCCCAACCGATCTTCTAATCGCTGGATTGATCCTTTCCATGAAAGGTTCCCTAGATCAGACCTTGTGAAGTTACTCGGCTATCTTAACTATGTGTTTATACTGAGATCTCTTCCTAAGAAGTCTGATCGACATGCACAGATCATCGGATGCTTGATCTGGACCTGATTAAGGCTTCACGATGTTTGTTTGGGTGTTGATTAGTTCTAGATAACTCTCTGGGATGATTTCTTTTTACTCTGGGTCCCAAACAATTAAAAGGTGAATCTCTACTCAATTTTTCCATAACGCTTGGTCTTTTAGGATAAAGAGAATGGCCATCATAGAATTCTTTGGCTTTGAGCGATGAACTTACCCCTAAATGGTAAGACCTATTACGTAAAGATTCAGAATAGTAGTCTCAGCTATGCCAAGGAGGCAGAGGTGGCATTTCTCTCCTCGGTGAAGGAACTATTTTCTGCATGTAAAGAGATAGAGATCTAGCTTGTAATGATTGAGCTGATTGCCTTATGGTTTCCTGCGTGACATCTTAACCCTGGTAATACTGGCTAGAATTCCATTCAGGTCAGTTATTGTAGACAGAGAAGATAAGATCGTATTATTGCCTTTATTTTGGGTGCTAGTCTTACGATCATTCATCTTCCCTCAAACTAAAATATATAAGATAAAGAACGACAATTAAACACACGTTCCCATAAATGACACCAATATGTTGATGTAAAAAAATGGACTAGATACAATTTTTTAATCATAGATAAAATATAAGATTGTAATGAAATAATCATATAAAAGGCAAAGAGTTTTTAAAGTGGTTCGGTTGTGTAAGAAAGCCTACGTCTACTGTTATTGTATTGATTTCAGTGATCACTGAAAGCTAGGTACTCTTGTTAAGAAGAATATCCTAGAACCCATTTTATCTTGTCTTTTGTGAAAGGATTACAATGTATTTATAGTGACCAGTAGATTAAGAGTTAGAATGCCTTTATATATTCAAGCATTTACACCTGTACATAATGAATGTGATGGTTGATTATCTAGACCATGTGTGTAAAGACCCTTGGTTGTTTCTACCATGTGGTGACTATTTATATGCTTGGATGGTCTGTATTTGGTTGGCCTACCTTCCGAGCAACTATCTTCATTGTTGATTAATTGGATGTTTACTAAGATTGTTGACACGTAAGGAGACGAGTGTCCACTTATGATTAGTCCACATAGGTGGATAATTTTTGGTATCAACACTTCATAGAAATTGAAATCCTAATTTTTGAGTATATGTTAATGTATGTTTATTTTAACCCTGGTTAAAACTGAAACCCTAATCTTCATGTATATGTTTATTTTATTTATTTTAACCCTAATTAAAGTCGAATCCTTAGCCTTCATGTATATGTTTAATAAAATAACCCTACTTTAGTGAGATATTGTGATTATGGGTATGTGCTTTATCACGTAGATGATAGAAGGAGTACACTTTGTACGACCTTTTTTATGATAGAAGGAGTACAGAATAATTATTGGTTGTTGAATAGTATTTTGGATTTCTGGGATTGATAATATACATACATTTTTAATTCTCTCATAATAGACCCTTATAAAATGTGCCTTAACACTTACAGAAGGCTGTTATTTGGATTTCACATTGGTGAGATCCAACATGCACACGATTAAGAGAAGGGTAGTGATGAATCAAAACCTTAATCAAAGTAATATACCCTTATACTTCATATCTTATAATTAATAGTTATTAATGAATTAGAACCCTTATTTGTATGACTCATATTCATGCCCTCATATATTTTTCTCAAGAAATATGAGGCACGGTAATAATCACTGGCAACAAGAGTACGAGAGGTTGCAATTGGACCACACGTATAACTCTTTTGCTAGTGCGTGTCATATAGAGGGTACCTCAATTTATAAGTATGGTAATAATAAGATCAAACTATATAACTACCTTGCAAAATTGTGGATTTGATCTCCAGTAAGAGTACCTATTTAATCATATATTATTTTCCCTGCTAGAAAGACGGGATGATGCTATAGAGGATATATTCCACACATAATCCTGATGTAGCCCTGTCCTTGTTTACCCTGTTAGAGAAGGCACAAAAAAACTCACCCGTTATAGATACAACTGCATGTAAAGAGCATTAACATAGATTATGATGTCTCGCACCAAATTCACGTAAAATTGAATCTTTCCAATAATTTGAAAATTATGGAAATTCCATGTTCATGTTGTCACACCCCGTAAAATTCGATAGACGGGGTGGCCAGCCACCGTCGCCGAACTATGCTGGGCATGAACTAAATAACTACAATTTTAAGCATGAGATAGATATGAGACATAACTAAATCAATCCATAACATAAATAATTGAATCAATCTCAAATGATCATAAACAACTAAGCAATAAAAGATCCATCACATGCTAAAACTGAAATTTATCCAATCTCCAGTAATGATTAAATAAAATTTGAATAAGTAAACCAACTGTAAATGCTCCAACTAAAAATCCTCAAACATCTTTGGAACCGAATAGGCCAATAAATCTCTCAACTAAGTCTTATAATGAAATACGACTGAAAAGAAAGCCTAAACTTAAAATAACGCAGTAAAGTAATTCAACTCTAGCTGCACCTCCAAATGATAATATCCACAAAATCTTACACAGCCACTCCAAATACTAATCCTGAAAAAGGTTAGTCAACGCATGGGTCAGAGCTAAAGCCCCGAGCAATAATACACACTACTCCCCTCAAATAGGATCCTTGAATCCAGACAATAGCATTATACTCAATAAATATCACAATAGAGGATTTTAAATTAAACGTGATAAATATAAATCACTAACTACCCGAAGGAATACCCATTTAAAAAGGAACACCAATATGATTTTAAATTCCCAAGTCCCGCGATGCCAATTTAATTAAATTAACCAACTTCTATTATTCCTCAGTTTATTATGCCAGTCCTCCCGCCTTGGGTGATTTCTTCACCAAAATACACATCCCCTCGTCAAAACGCCGGCTGGCCCATTTAAACTGTCGGCCCTCGCTGATTAATGAGGTCTCACACACGACATGACACAAAATGCCGTCTGCTCCATTTAAACTATCGGCCCTCGCTGATTATGTCGCCAATATATTTTAATACATGTGTTATTATCTTAGGTATTAATTCTCAATTTTGTCCATTCACAATTTCGAATTACCCCACTCTTTTATCAATGTGAGATCCTCAAAATACCCCTTAGTCCCATACCTAAGGGTCTCCAAGTTATCAATACGTCCTACCCTATGTATAGGAGGATTTTCTAACATAAATCTCAACCTAGTCTCATACCTAGACTAGCGTAACGATGATGAAGTAATAAAAATCATCCCACCCCTGACATGATAAAACCGTGATAGTTTACCCTCACTAGTCCCATACCTAGAAGGTGTAAATCATAAAAAGCCCTGCCTACTAGTCTCATACCTAGAAGGCATCCTAAAATATAGGGAGAGCAATAATATACAACACACCGTCATCACAATGATATTTAATAATACCAACAAGTAACACAAATATGCATAATTAATCAATGTTCCAAACTATGCATGATAGTCCAATCCGTTAATCTTAATTTAATTATCATAAGTTAAAATACCCAATTAAATCCATTTAATTATTTTAACTTAAATACACTGAGATTTCATCATTTATACAATAAAATTTCAATTTGATTATCTCTATATAAATTACGTGAGTTATACGCACCCAAAAATCATTTATTTCAAAACTAGGATTTTTCTACATGCAACCTACACCAATAAAACTCAAAATCCATTCATCAATCCTACGTACCCAAGGGTTATGGATATTATTCAAATTAAAAGATTTAATGAAAATAATCACATCATTAGTGTCCACTTTCTCTAATTAAGTTACTAATTGATTTTAAGAAAACATGTAATTAAGTGTTTAGACAACACTTAAAATGCATAATACTAAAGTAAAAGAATAGAGTATTCATGCCTATGAAGATCTTGTTGAAAATATGATTAGAAATTTGGATTCCTCTCGAAAAATTAAAAAAGAAGTGTTCTTGAATCAATCTTGATTACTCCCCAATTAAGCCTCCTAAAACTTGTGGTAAAAACTTGATTATGTCGGAGGTTGATGATTATGGTGGAAAGGAAAAACTTTTGGAAGAGTTCTCTGGTGATAAAATTGGGAAAAAGGGATTGTGAGAAGCACCCCTATGGATTATTAGTCTTATATACAAATTAGGAATCCTAATCTCACTCTAACACTACAAATAAAATCACCGAACCGCCTCAAATCTGACATGGTCGATCGATCGACTCCCTAGGTCGATCGATCGATCGAACATGTACGCGACCAGTGCCATTCCCCTTCATTTAATACCATTTAACTGAAAATTAAATTTTCCATTAGTCACGGCCTAAATCCGTGACAAATATTTTTTTTAAGGCTAAACTTAAAACTCTCATAAAAACATCATTTTAAATCCGATTGTGATTCTTCTTGAAGTTTTATTCTTCTGAAACCATAACCAACATATTTATTTAATAAAAATCATTAAATTCAAAAATATATTTTTCTCGAATATTCCAATTAATTAATAAAAACACGGGATGTTACACATGTCAACATATCTATACATCAATCATAAATATGTTTCCTCCTAGTTGGTCACCTATAAAAATCCGTAAGTTTTTAAAAATTAATACCAAATGGATGGAAATCATGCACATCAAACAAATTATGAAGTCTTACTCTGAAAAGACATATATATATGTGTGTGTGTATATATATATATAGTCATAAACTTGTTTAGTTAGTTATAATTTCATATTATTATAGTTATTTCAGTCGCTTATCGTTTTTTATTTTTATAGATAATGTCAGGAGGCAAATGCCAAAATGTACCAAATGACGAGGTGACACACCCAAGAGGATCCTTACGTCGTGCACGATAATAAGAATTCTCATCACCAATCGCTGAGTAATTCACAACTCCACCTTTGGTTCATTACCCTATTACAAGTACGACTCCAAGTACGAGTAGGCAACAAACCCCTAATGCTCCAACACCCCTATCCAATGCTTTTGGTACCTCCATCTCAAATGAAAAGAAACCCACTAGTTTCCCCATTCTCAGGAATAACCCCACGGTTCATAAAAATGACCTACTGAGCCTTAAAGCCCATCGTTTTTTACTGGGAAAATGAACGTGGGATTCAGGGGAGTAGACAATTGGAACCTTGTTGATCAAGTCATCAAAGATGACATCTATGATTAACTCTGCAATCACGCTCGACGGGGTAAAGACAATAAATTCCCCCCCGGGACTTGGTTAAGACTCTAGAATCAATAGAGGCCATTAGAAGTCCGTCAAGTTTGAGCCCTTTTGATGACTTGGATAATGATACCCTAACTAGACCATTGTAAAGGACAACCAGGGGAGGATGAGATGTGTTGGATCACATATGCTAAAGACAAAATTACAACACATTGCACCTCTCCTGGACGAACTTTCTTCGTTCAAGAGTCGTATATCATCCCAAGAGGAACAACAGTCCAGGATTGATTGATGGGGATGTCTAGGAAATTAAAAATAACCTCGGACTCTAGACGAATCAAATTATGAAACTCGTGACTCTTTTTACTGATGGTTAGAGACCCCCAATGCCTCCTCAATGTTTTCATTTTCCTCCCTCTGGAAGTTTTGTGTCCCAAATGCTACCTCTTTCAACATTCCCATCACAAATGACGCCTCCTTCAACATTCCCCTCCCTAGTGCCTCCTCCTATCACAGGTCTTGGATCATCATCTCTGATGTACGGTGGCAATAGAGAACAATTATATTTCAAGGACCTGGGCAATAGTAACATTATTGACATGTGCACACTCATTTCCATAGTTGCCAAAAATAAAGTATGCGTGCGACCTTTGCATAAGGGCGAGGCTCAAATAATGGTTGATGAAATATACAATGATTGTAAAGACATTCCTGTGCACGTTAACAACGGGAAAGGGAGAGAATTTAGTCATTATGCAAATATTTTTACAACTTGGCCAGTTTATCTGTTTGTCAAGTTCTTTTATTTTTTTGTTTCAGTTGTAAGAATATATTTTTTGGTTTGAGTTTTAATAATATTTTTTATTTTCAATTGTAAAAATATCACTTGAATGTAACATGACATTTTCATAATCATATTAATTTCTTGGATGACACGTGACATTTGTTTTAATGTATTAACACAGGACTAAGATTTGAAGATTATTAAATGGATTTCCCATTGTACAAAGAGTGGATGGGGGAGACTAATCGAATAACAAATAATTATGTAAAGGGCATTCAAGAATTTGTTAAATATGCTTACAAAAATCTTAAAAGTGACAAGCTTTTGTGTCCGTACACCCATTGTATGAACGAAAAATACAAGTCATTAGAGTACGTTGAGTTATATTTAATAAAGTGGAGAATTTTTCAAGACTATAAAATATGGACATACTATGGTGAAAAAAATATACCTTGTGTTTTAGAAGAATTTTCGATAACCAACTACATGACGGAAGCTCAACGAGTGGAAGTGGTACATTATTCACTAGCACATCGTCCATTGAATGACTTAATTGATGATGCTTACAAATCCCACAACCATTAAAACCACCAACCTATTCGCATTATGACCAAGTAAATGAATAATTCGATTCTAACTACTAGAAGATCAGGATTACATACGATTGAAGTCGATGTGGCTAGACCATTGTAAAAGGATTGCGATGAAATCACTCGGTATTATTGTCTGGCAATAACGTAACTGGACTTCTTAAGTGGATTAAAGAAATCCTCCAAAAAGGAAACACGTTATCGGATAATTATCCTAGGATGAAGAAAAGCTTGAAGGGTTTGGGTTTAAAACAAAAATCTATTGATGCATGCAAGTATGATTGGATATTGTACCACAACGAGCATGAAGATAAGGATGAGTGTATTATATGCAGTGAGTCTAGATATGTGGTTTATGAGAATGGAAAGGACAAAACTTTAAAATATCGCAAGTGCTCACAAGTCCCACAAACGATTTTTCACTGTATAGCGGATAGCGGGGGCCATGGCATGCTTGATGCGAGATGGGTGGGAATCTGATATGACATTCGACTGATTCACTCATCTTGAAAATTTTAGCACGATGAATTTGCAAAGGAACCTCACAATGTCCATCTTTCAATCTCAATCAATGGGTTTAAAGCTTTCGGTACTTTAAGTACTAATCGGAGTTATTGGCCCATTCTCATGGCACCTTTAAGTCTTCCTCTGACACTATGCATGAAAAAAGGAGTTCAGGTTATTACCTTTGTTGATACTTGAGTTGAAGTCTTCGGGTGATGATATTGATATATTCTTAGCCCCATTTATGAAGTATATAAAGAATTATGTGATAAAGGCGTGACGACATTTAACTCTTATAAGGATGAAAAATTCCCACTTAAAGCAATTATAATGTGGGCGATCCACGACCTCACTGCTTGTGGGACCTTATCCAGTTGTAATGTTCATGGTCGTCATGGATGTCCCATATGAGGGTGGAAACTTAAGCAAATGGCTATATCATAACGGTAAGATGAGTTATATGGGTCATAGAAGATTTATGCCGATAAGTCACCCTTTTGGGAATGACAAGTCTAACTTTTTTCTAATATATCATGAGCGCAGGACACCACCTGCTCAACTTTATGGTCACTAGATCAAGGAAAAGGTGACATCTTCAACTTAGGAGAATAGGTACGTAGGAAAACGTCCTTAGTTTGTAAATCTGAATTGCAAAGCTAGGGAGGATCCGAACAACCCTAGTAAAACGAATCCATAGTTTAAACGATCACTATTTTTTACTTTCCATGTTGAAAAGATCATCGTGTAAGGCATGTAATTGATGTGATGCACATAGAGAAGAATGTTGCAGAGAATCTGATAGGAACATGTCTAGGTGGATCTCATTCAAAAGATGGAGAGTGTTCCTGTCGCGATCAACAAGATATGAAAATATAAAAGATGTGGTTAAAAAATGATCCTACAACAGAATGAGTATATATTCCCCTGACTGCTTTCACTTTGACTACTAGTGCAAAGAATATCATCTTAGACATAATGCTCAACTTGCAGACTCCAATTGGTTATTCTGGTAGTTTGTTTAAGATATTAATCTACCAATCAAATGACTTGAAATGATGCAAGTCTCACTATTGACACGTAGTCATCCAATTAATCCTTCTACTATTTCAGCATTGATTCTCTAAACACAAAGATCTACAGTGAGAAATTACGCAAATCAGTTTGTGCTTTACCATAATTTGTGCGAAAGTGGTAAATAGAAGGAACATTAAAGCTGTGAAATCAACTATAGTCGAGGAAATTTGTGTATTACAGAAATAATTTCCTTTGTCATTCTTTGATATCTGCATCCACTTGCATGTGCATTTATGCAATATTAACAACCGACCGCGCAGTTACAAGTCTCCCAATTTGAGAATATGCAGAGGATTTTAAAATAAAAACACTTAGGCTTGAAAATGTACCACGAAGGGACTGACGCCTCCCACCCACCCTCTAAAATAGCACCACAAGTGGCATGAACACCTTGTGCACTTCCAACGTAACATGTAGCAATCGATCACACAGTCACGGGGCTCCTGGTTTGAGAATAGGACCTAAATTTGAAAATAGGACGTTCTGTGAGGGATTGATGCCACCCATCCCCCCCCCCCCCCCCCCCCAAAAAAAAAAAAAACGCCCCCACGAGTGGTACCAATACCTCGATCGTGTTCAACATAACATGTAGCAACCATTCGCACTGTGGTGGGACTCCCAATTTTAGAATAGGACCTGAATTTGAAAATGGGAACACACAGGCTTAAAAATGATCCGTGAGGAAGAGAATACACCAACCCCACCCAAAAAGGCACCGTTAGTGGAACGAACACGTCCTACACGTCCTACGTAACGTAGAAACTAGTTTGTAATTGTAGGATTCTCGGTTTGAGAATGGGACCCGAATTTGAAAAAAAAAGACACTTAAGTTTGAAAACGTGCCTCGAGGGGGAAGATGCCCCCCCCCCCCCCCACACACACACACAAATGGCACGAACATCTCATGCGCATCAATATAATACATAGCAACTGGTCGCGTAGTCGGAAAACTCCCAATATGAAAATACGATCGGAATTTGAAAATAGTAACACTTAGGCTTGAAAATGTGCCACAAGGGGGCGGATGCCACAATCCCCCCCCCTCCCCCCCCAAAACGGCATCGCGAGTGGACCAAACACCTCATGCGCATCGAACATAATAGTAGCAATCGACCACAGAGTAGCAGGATTAGGACACGAACTTGAAAATAGGAACACTGAGGCTTGAAAGCGTGCCATAAGGGGGTACCCCCCCCCCCCCCCAATGGCACCGCGGGTGGAACAAACACAACACCTAGCAAATCATTCGCGTAGTCGCGGGACTCTTGGTTTGAGAATATGACCTAAATTGGAAAATAGGAACACATAGGATTAATACGTGACACGAGGGGGAAGATACCACCAATTCCCCTCCCCCTCCCCGAATCGCACCGCGTGTGACAACCCGGATATAATTATGATAAATTATATTTAAATCATGCTTATCTTATGTGCTATGGATAATTTGTTATTAGTATATCTAATTATAAGTGATTATATTTAGTCTAATCCTACTTTCATAAGTCGTGAAATGTCGAGTTATGCACGAACACAAAATTTTGTTATTTTTGATAGAAATATTCCTGTTTAAGACTAGTTTTGACCCTTATAACATTAAAAATTACTTGAGGTCTAAATAGTTGTAGACATGTGAGTTAGGGTGGTAACACAACAAACAGTTCATCAAATGGATGTTCTATTAAGAAGTTAGGCCGAATTTACGAACAAGGGGCAAATCTGTCCATTCCCTTTAAGTGAAAAATTGTCTTTTAGTAAACCAAGCGGTTTAATTTGATTGGATGTAAAGGAGGCGTGCCTTGGCCGAATTAAAACTCTTCTTATAAGTTATTTCTTCAGAAAATAAAACCCTAGGTTAAGTTTTGGAGAGTTTTTCCTTGAGGAAAGAGAAAGTGGAAGTTTAAGGAAGAAAATATTTCAAGAAAAGCTAGGAAAATCCCAAGAAAATCCTTAAAGTGTTTTCAAGGTAATATTATGTGTTAATGTCGTTTTAATCTTGTATTATACTTATTTCAAAGTATATAAATCGTGAATTATTGATAAAAAATTCTATTATCCTTTGTGATAATATGTATTGGTTCCTATGTGAGATAAGTGGTGTTTATAAGTCATATTTCTTTGTATTCAAACTTGTATATCTCTTTGTGTGCTTACTGGAATTCATAAATTCCAATTGGATATGAAAGTAGACTCATATTTTCATATCATATCCGAAAATTAGAATTTAACTCCTTGCGGTTAGGCCTTAGTGATGGTGGCAAGTTGGTATATAGTTGCTATTTGTACATTTCATTTCGGTATGCCGTGAGTTTGGTCAAGATTTTGAGATAGAAAGTGAAGTCAAAAAAAAATTATGAAATTTTAATTCTGTACTATTCAGTATGTTTACTGAACATGCGCTGAAAATCATGGAAATTTATGTTTGAGAAAAATTATGAAAATTCTTGGAAGTTGAAGGAACAATAGAGGAGCTTGTCGGGCAGATTTCTCGTGTTGTAAAGAAATGGTCATAACTTGCTCTAGGAAGCTTGAAAAATTATACCGTCACTTGTAACAAAAAGTATATTCAGATATGTTTACATATTGATAAGATTGTACACCTGTATGTGTACTATTTATGAATATGGGATGCTTAAGTATAAAGGACAATAATTTGAGGCCATACTGGATACCCCATGAAAGAATGTTTTTAACTTCTCTTTCCAAAGAGTATTTTGAGTACATGTTTCATGGTTATATGCATTCAGAAGTATACTTTTATGTTTACTTGCACTACACAAAATTTGCACTATTGTCACGGTCATTGACCTTGACAAGATGGACTTGTCAAGGTCAATGATCGTGACAATTCTGGGCGAGATAACTTGTTTTGTCAGGGACGTGTCATGGTCTATGACCGTGACAACATCGTAAGAATTGTCACGGTCTAAGACCGTGACACATTTAGTCATGGTTAATAACCGTGACAAAGTCTTGTCCCCTTTTAAAAAAAATTGTCACAATCATTGACCGTGACAAGTCCGTGACAAAAATTGTCACTGGCTTATCACGGTCAATGATCGTGACAATTCTAGGCAGAATTTAAAAAAAATCTGCTGGGCAGTATGGCCACTGCCACTGCCTAGCAGTATATTTGTAGCTGTTATATCAACATTGTACCTATTCAAATTTCATATATCCGAATAAACTAGAGATAACGCAAATATACATTCAAAATAGAAACTATTTAAGAAGAAACAACATCACCATCAATTATCTCAAATCTACACACTATTTAGCTGGAAAAGAGATTTTGTACCGCGACACTCGGGGACACCTCCTTATCCTTCCCTTCTCGTCCGAATAGCCACATAAATATCGAGAATATGTGGCCTACCCTCAGGGCCACTCCTTGTCCCCTGAATTAAAATAAAGTAAAATTAGTATCCGCCCCGCAAATATAGATAAATATAAATCGAAATTGAAATCGAAACCAAAATTGACATATAAATATAAATACATTACCTGTAGTGTCACCCAAACAGCTAACTTGAGCTCATATGGCACCTCCTTCCAACTAATGTACCCCGGGCAATCGTGTCAAATATAATTCCCTTCATATCTGAACACTAAGAAATGTCATAATCCTATGGAGTTATTCACTGCGAATTCCTTCCAACCGTTGTGTAGCCAAAAATCAGCAGTTAAAGTTGTCGATTCCACCTTTCAATGGTTTCCCATGTTTTCCTAGAGGTTCCAAGTGGTGGGGTATGGAAAGTGGAATTGACAACTTCAACTGGTGATGTTTGGCTACATAACGGTTGGGAGGAATTTGCAGAGCATAACTCCATAGGATTATGGCATTTTTTAGTGTTCCGATAGACGAAGAGATTCAGTCTCCTCTCCACAAATAGGACACCCCAAATAACTATGTACTGATCACCTATTAAAGGTAAGAAGCGTATATTCATGGATTAGTATAAACAAAACTTAGATGTAGTTGGAATATTTATGTATTAATCTCCTCTCCACACACGCACACCACACAAGAGTGAAAATGATAAAGTGCAAATCAATTAAAAGCATTAAAAATGGATGTTTCAGTACAAATTGAAATATTTATTATAAATTAAAAAATTGTTTCAAATTCGGGTTATCATAAAAAATGGATTAATATTCGGTAGGAGTAGCCAAGTCATCCACACTACTATTTAGACGCCTTGGAGCGTGTTGGACAATTGACCACGGCTCGTTGTTGATATACTCTGAATAAAACACTTGCTTAACCTTTTGAAATGCACAAACAAACGGCTCATCACTCACGTAGTCGTTGCTCTTCAACTTGGACAAGTCAACCATGATCAAATTGGTGACATGATCAACTTTACAAGAATTTTTATCCTCAACTCTTACCCAGTCACAGTAAAATACAACCTCTTTGAAGCTTATATAATCCAATTCAAATATATTTTGGATTACACCATAGTAAGTCATTTCAGCTTCAACGAGGTTTTTATCTTTTACGCTCGCTCGAAAGATAGTAAGATCTTTGTATGAAATTCCCGAGTTCTGTACATTTGTACTTTCCTCGTACACTTTAGCGCCGAAAATGTAACCGTTCAATCGATACTTTTTGTACTCTTGTACCACGAACAAGGGTCCAGTGGCTAGACGATCCAGCCTTGATGTCGCTTCACCCGTCTTTAGGAGTTGAGAATATAGATAAATTAATTATATTAGTGGTAAAATTTGAGTGTAATGTAACGTTATATAAAGACTGTTTTCATTATAATTACCTCTTGTGTCAACCACATCCTAAATTCGTTGTCTGATTGTACCATTGTTTTTCGTCTTTTATTGTTCTCACAGGCTTCATATTTTCTGCATATTACAAAATTAATCATGTATAAAATAATCTAAAATAATGTTAAACATTATAATAATTGAAACTTACTTTTTTCATTCTTCGACATCTTCATGTGTGTTAAATAGATAACGAGCTACTTGTTCATGTTGCAAACTCGTTAATTTCACTCGTTTTCCCATCACATGACCACCATCATCGAAGAATTCATCAGTGTCATCAACGCTTGTCGAGTCAGGCATATATTCCCGAGTATATATTGATGACTCCACGGTGATGTATTCCTCTGCAATTGATCCTGCAATGTATTGCGTATTCTTGACGTAATCTTTAAAAACTTTCATCAATCTTTCAAACGGATACATCCACCGATATCTAACTGGACCACAAGGAAGTGCCTCGTCACATAGGTGTACCAACAAGTGAACACTTATGTCAAAGAATGTTGAGGGCACTACACCAAAATGACAAAATTGTCACCTTTCAGCCGGCCAGCTTTGTTAAGGTCATTGATCGTGACACAAATCTCGCGTTTTGTGTCACGGTCATTGACCTTGACACGACCGTGACAAAAAAAATTCACAGTCATTGTCCGTGACAAATGTAGTTGTCACGGACTTGTCACAGTCAATGACCGTGATAATTCTTTAAATAATTGTCATGGTCAATGACCTTGACACGACCGTGACAACATTCGCAGTAAAAAAGACCTAGACTTCTTTTTTTCCCACCTTTTTTGGTTTTTCCCACCCCTCTCTCTCTCTCTCTCTCTAAGCGATTTCTGCTCTCTCTCTCTCTCTCTCTCTCTCTCTAAGGTATATTTTTTTCTTCTCTTTCTCTTTCATTTCTATATGTATGTGTATGTGTATGTGTATGTGTATGTGTATGTGTATGTGTATGTGTATGTGTATATGTATGTGTATGTGTATATATATGTATGTGTGTATGTGTGTGTATATATGTGTGTGGTGGTGTGTGGTGGGGTTGGGGGCAAGGGGGTAATGGCGATGGGGTGTGGCGGGGGGAGGGGTGGGGGTGGGGTATGTGTATATGTGTGTGTATGTGTGTGGTGGTGTGTGGTGGGGGAGGGGGGAAGGGGGTAGTGGGGGTGGGGAGGGGGGAAGGGGGGGGGGGGGAGGGGAGGGGGAGGGGGGAAGGGGGTATGTGTGTTAAATTTAATTATATAAATATTTAAATTTGATAATAATTTTATTCATGAAATTAATTCAATTAGGTAAAACCCTAGATAATTTTTAACAGAATTTTATAATATTATATAAAGTTTAGTAAATTCACAAAATGTTGCCAATTGTATGTTTTTAGGAATATCATTAGTTACTTTAGTGCCCAACTATGTAGAATCCATACACATGCATGTTGTTAGAAAGTCTTAAATTTAATTCTCACTTTAATTTGTAGAATCTCTGTACTTGGTTGGATTTATCCCTTTATGATTATGAAATTTATGCTCCAATTATAATTATCTCATGTCATAATTTTATTGACAAACAATAAATTAATAAAAGTAATAAAATTATGAAAATACACCAATTGATTTAGTAAGATTCGTTCTAGACTTCATTACAAATTATTCTTGCCAAACCTGGCTCTCTTATAAGATATGCATATTGTGATAAAATATAATGAGGATAAGAGATTTTTGAAATATAAAAGAATGTCAAAGAATAAATATAAAGATAAAGGATTAAAGAAGTAGATAATTGCAATGTGTAGTTATCACGGTCGTGGTGGGGGGAGGGGGGAGGGGGTGGCGTGGTGGGGGGGGGGGGGGGGCACGAAAGTAACTAATGATATTCCTAAATCCATACACATGCATGTTGTTAGAAAGTCTTAAATTTAATTCTCACTTTAATTTGTAGAATCTCTGTACTTGGTTGGATTTATCCCTTTATGATAATGAAATTTATGCTCCAATTATAATTATCTCATGTCATAATTTTATTGATAAACAATAAAGTAATAAAGTAATAAAAATATGAAAATACCCCAATTGATTTAGTAAGATTTTTTCTAGACTTCATTACAAATTATTCATGCCAAACCCGACTCTCTTATAAGATATGCATATTGTGATAAAATATAATGAGGATAAGAGACTTTTGAAATATAAAAGAATGTCAAAGAATAAATATAAAGATAAATGATTAAAGAAGTAGATAAATGCAATGTGTAGTTGTCACGGTCGTGGAGGGGGGAGGGGGGAGGGGATGGGGTGGTGGGGTTGGGGGTGGGGGTGGGGTGGGGTGTGTGTTTGTGTGCGTGGCGGGGGGAGGGGGCAAGGGGTGTGGTGGGGGTGGGAGTGGAGGGGGGGCAAGGAAAGTGAGAATTAAATTTAAGACTTTCTAACAACATGCATGTAAATTAGTAAATTAGTAGAATCTCTATACTTGGTTGGATTTATCCCTTTATGATAATGATGTATGTGTACTATTAACATTTTTTTTTATCTGTACTAATAACATTTTTTTACAGCAAATGCCTCCTTCAGATATTAAGGCGAAGATGATGATGCTGTTTATGATGATGTCGTCTGGGCTCGGTGGTAGCGGAGGTGACGAGGGCTCCTCCTCCCCTAGGCTCCCCAAATATGGAAAATTTGGGATTACAGTCGAGAACAAATCGGAGCTATTAGCGAGATCCCTCGAGCTGCTAAAGATGGTCATCGACCCAGGGTTTATGAGTTGGAAGGAGGTGCCATATGAGCTCAAGTTAGCTGTTTGGGCGGCACTACAGGTAATATATTTATATTTCAATTTCAATTTCAATTTCAATTTCGATTTCGATTTCGATTTCGATTTCATTTTATATTTATATTTATATTTATATTTATATTTATATTTATATTTATATTTATATTTATATTTATTCGCAACTAACATTGAATTTGTTGGACAGGAACAATTCAACTAGGATCCAAAGCTACGTGATTCCGTCTTGGAGCAGTTGAGGGAGCAACACAAGACGTGGAAGAAAAATATGCGTACACGGTACTTTGGGAAAACACGAGAGTCCATTATACAATGGCGTGGATCCGTCCCGCCCAAGGAGCCGATCGCATTGGCACAATGGCAAAAGTTCATTGACAATGAGATCGAGGATCAACAATTGGCATCTCGCCAATCGGGGTGGGAAAACCGGGCAAAAACTACTCCAGCCGGACCTCTTACGGCGAGGTGAAGAATAGGATGAAGGTAAGATTTCATTTTTTTATAACTACATAAATATATTATTCTTCATTATTTTACTTTGCGGGGCCGATACTAATTTTACTTTATTTTATTTCAGGGGGTAGGGAGTGGACCAGGGGGTAAGCCACATAGGCTCGATACTTATGTGGCTCTTCGGACGAAGAAGGGGAAGGACAAGGAGGTGTCCCTGATCATCGCGGCAACGATTGTAAGTAATCCGACAGTTTAATTTTTGTTAATTACGTTATAATTTTTTAGTTTACTTATTTTACTAATCATGTGCTTTTTGTCTTTTCAGGCAAAGCTTAAGGAAGTGCATGAGTCGCAGTCTGATGACGACAAGGCGTCTATGTCCATAGACGCACTCAGCCAAGTGCTTGGCTCTGATCACAAGGGGAGGACAAGGGAGGTGAGCTCGCGGGTGGCCAAATCTAGGATCATCGGATTGGAGACAAGCGACACCGGGTTGGCTCGAACGTTGGATTCACACGACACAAAGTTGTTCCGTTTGGAGGCGACGGTCGAAGATATGTACGCATTCATGAAGCATACGTTGGGCAGAGACCGAAAGGGGAAGATGAAAGGGAAAGGGAAAGGGAAGGAGAAGGCGGTGGAGGAGGAGGAGGAGGTGAGGGAGAATGAGGCGCAGGAGGACGAGAATGTGGACCTCGTTGCTTCTTCACCGTCACGTGCGTATTTTGATGATCCACTTCCTTATTTGCCTCCCTTACCCAGACCATTGTCGACACTTGGTTGACCGAGCATGTTCATATTGGATGTATTTTATGGCCAGCGGACAGGCGGGGGTTGAGGGACCCGAATATCGTCGAGGGTGGAATAGTTCATGGACGTGCGCTTTAAGGGATCGAGTCCAAAGTGCTCGTCACGCATGTGATACTCGGGAAGGAGAACTCCCTATTGTGGTTGCGCAAACAATGCGTCACGATGTATATTAGTGGTTGTGTCAATTCGTATATCATGTGGCCAACTCACCTCCTCACATTTACCCAAGACATGTAGTAACATTATTTTTAAGTTTGTACATTTTAATTATATTCGGATTATATTGTCATGTATATTGTTTCTATATTGAATATTTGGATTATATCGTCATGAATATATATTTGCACTGTCTTGGGTATATTTGGACATATGATGTTTGAATGGGTACAACCAACATTGTTATAACAGGTACAAATATACTGCTGGGCAGTGGCAGTGGCCATACTACCCAGCAGAATTTTTTTCAATCATGATAAATTATATTTAAATCATGCTTATATTATGTGATATGGATAATTTGTTATTAGTATATCTAATGCTAAGTAATTATGTTTAGTCTAATCCAACTTTCATAAATCGTGAAAATGTCGAGTTATGTACGAACACAAAATTTTGTTATTTTTGATAGAAATACTCCTATTTAAGACTAGTTTAGACCCTTATAACATTAAAAATGACTTGAGATGAAAACTAGATAGTTGTAGACATGTGAGTTAGGTGGTAACACAACAAACGGTTCATCAAACGGATGATCGAGTAAGAAGTTAGACCGAATTTACGAACAAGGGGCAAATCTGTCCATTCCCTTTAAGTGAAAAATTGTCTTTTAGTAAACCAAGTGGTTTAATTTGATTGGATGGAAAGGAGGCATGCCTTGGCCTACTTAAAACTCTTCTTATAAGCTATTTCTTGAGCAAATAAAACCCTAGGCTAAGTTTTGGAGAGTTTTTGCTTGAGGAAAGAGAAAGTGGAAGTTAAAGGAAGAAAAGATTTCAAGAAAAGCTAGGAAAATCCCAAGAAAATCCTTAAAGTGTTTCCAAGGTAATATTATGTGTTAATATTATTTTAATCTTGTATTATACTTATTTCAAAGTATATAAATTGTGAATTATTGATAAAAAATTCTATTATCCTTTGTGATAATATGTATTGGTTCCTATGTGAGATAAGTGGTGTTTATAAGTCATATTGCTTTGTATTGAAACCCCTTGTATTCAAACTTGTATATCTCTTTGTGTGATTACTGGAATTCAGAAATTCCAATTGGATATGACAGTAGACTCATATATTCATATCATATCCGAAAATTAGAATTTAACTCCTTGCGGTTAGGCCTTAGTGATGGTTGCAAGTTGGTATATAGTTGCTATTTGTATATTTCATTTCGGTATGCCCTGAGTTTGGTCAAGCTTTTGAGATAGCAATTGAAGTAAAAAAAAATTATGAAACTTTAATTCTTTACTATTCATTATGTTTACTGAACATGGGCTGAAAATTATGGAAATTTATGTTGGAGAAAAATTATGAAGATTCTTGGAAATTGAAGGAACAATAGAGGAGCTTGTAGGGCAGATTTCTTGTGTTGTAAAGAAATGGTCATAACTTGCTCTAGGAAGCTTGAAAAATTATACCGCCACGTGTAACGGAAAGTATATCCAGATATGTTTTCATATTGATAAGATTTGACACCTGTATGTGTACTATATATGAATATGGGATGGTTAAGTATAAAGGACAATAATTTGAGGCCATACTGGATACCCCATGGAGGAATGTTTTTATCTTCTCTTTCCAAAGAGTATTTTGAGTATATGTTTCACGTGTATATGCAGTCAGAAGTATACTTTTATGTTTACTTGATTTTAGTTATAAATTCCTTATGAGGTATTCCTACGGTTGAATGTTCATAACCTTATCAACATATATACCATTGTTTCGTCTTTACACATGTTTCATGGAATGTGACCTGAGTAGAATTATATTGTTTTTGTATAGTCATTGAAAGTTACATAGATATATTAAGATAATACTTATGATTGAGATTCAGTATTGATTTAGTTGGATTAACAGGTGTAAGGTCAAATCAACCAAGTTCAGCCCCACCCGAGGGAAACATGAATACATAGTTGACAACCCAAGGTGAGTGTACTTACTGAGTTGATTATGGATATGATGTGTATGTATTATATGTTGAGATTTTATGGCTTATTAAAAGTCAAGAGATGTTGATATGTTATGTCTTTATAAAAGTTAAGATATGTTGAATTGCTATTCAATTTAGGAGATGTGAGGTTATTAAAACCTATAGAGATGATTATTGCCTACGGGCAGGAGATGTGGGGTTTATTAACTCCGGATATGTATATGGCCTAATTTGGCCCAGAGATGGATATATTTATATGTTGAGATGTTAATATAGTACTTTTACTATATAGAGATGTAGTACATTCCCTGAGTTTTTAAACTCATGGTTTTATATGTTTACATTTTCAGGTTTTGAAGTTGTCACTGCCAAGTCTAGGATGTTGAGTGAATAGTAGTATTGCCTCTTCGGTTTGTTTTGTACATTGTACTAGTTGTAATTAAGTTAAATGGTATGGGAGTTTTGTTTAAATTATGTCTCCTTAAAACGATTGTATTTTTAGTATTTCGCATTTTAACCTTGAAGTTGTTTTAATGTGTATTACCAAATAAATAAATAAATAAATAATAAGTGTGGTTTGTGAACTTTTGAGTTAATTATATCCTACTGGGGTTAGGGGTGACACCGTGAGTGGAAGGAACACCTCGTACACGTCCAACGTAACATGTATCAATCGGAACCACAGTTTCGGGACTCCCGATTTGAGAATAGAACCCTGATTTTAAAATAGGAACACTTAGGCTTGAATACAAGCTGCAAGGAGGTGAACACCACTAACACCCCCCGACAACGGCACCGTAAGTGGCATGAACACCTCGTGCGCATCCAACATAACATGTAACAATCGACCACGTAGTCGCGGGACTCTCAATTTGAGAATAGGATCCGAATTTGAAGCAGAACAGTAAGGCTTGGGAACGTGCAAAGAGGGGGCAGACGCTACCACCCCTTCCTAGAAATGGAACCACGAGTGGCATGAACACCTCGTGCACATCCAATGTAATATATAGCTACTATCCACACAGTCGCGGGACAACCGGTTTGAGAATAGGATCCAAATAACCCATATTTTTTTCCAATTAAATATGGTCACGGCTCTAGTCCGTGGCCAAATTTTTTCGTGATATATGTTGTCTTAGTTGAGGTCCGTGACCACACTGGAAAGTGTGTATTTTTTGTCACAGTTGTGGGCCATGACCACCATCGTGAGGGGTAAAGGCAATCATGGCATTGGCCCGTGACCTTAATCATAAAGTGTAAGGGCCAGTTACGGCTTTGGGTCATAACCAAGATGGCATATATCCATGCGTGGGTCAGGGATATGGTCGATGACCAGTTGTCCACGTACTATTCGCGATCGTTTTACCAGTTTTAGGGGTCCGTGACCAATTCACTTGGTCAGGGACTTGATTTGTTACCCGTAAATTTGGTCACGTTCGATTCGGTCACAGCCTGGGCCTGGTCACGGCCCAAGTCCGTGACCGTTCACCTAATTTGGTGTAATGCATATTGGGCATAACAAGTACGTTAGTCAAGCGAGTGAAGATGTGTTCGAGGTTTCTAGTGTTGATAATCATAAAGTGGACTTATTATTTTATCGATTGTGCTCACGTAAAATGTGAAAAATAAAAAAAATACGACCATGCACACATGCCTATTTAGCGGCATAATCACGGGGTATGGAGATTTATAATCTTATCAAGGATTATTTTAAAACTGATTACTTTTGAAAATCATGTGAATGTGTAATATATCATATTCCTTCTATACCTAATTGGGTGAATATTGAAAAATACAGAATTAAACCTCCCAAAACATGCAAATAACCCAAGAGATCGAGAGTCAAAGGGATAAAGTCAGCTGGTGAAGTAAGAAAACTAAGTCTGGTTAATATGGGTGTACAAATAGGCAAAAGCAAGAAAACTTTTGCAACAGTCATTTGATGTTAATTGTCATTTATTTTTCATATCATTTATGTTGTTATTCTATTTTGAATAAGAAATATTATGCTTTCCAAAAATGTGGGTGTTACAATTTTAATTATTTTCCAGCTCATTGAGTTCAAACAATTTAAATGTTAAGCAATAGTGATTGTTCCTTTTTATTTATACAGAAGATACCTATTGCAAATACATGTGTCATCGGTTGGTTGTACAACAATATATATTTACAAATACTATTTAATATACTACATTTGACTTTTATCTTACAATGCATGCTATTGGCATAAATATCCATTTTAAAGTTATCTATTAGATTAGATTTTCCTATTGTAATTCATGTAATTGATGCACTCTCAATATATGTTAATTTTTAAGCACGCTATAGATATCTATATATAACGTTATATTTTGCTCATTGTTGGAATAAATGTTTTTCTATTATCTGAATATTTTTTTGAAATTATAAATGTTGAGACCATTTACATTCCCTTTGGATGTAAGTGGTCAGTGGTAAGTTTGAGATGTTTTTCGTATTATAGATGTATTTTTCTTATGAAACTCTATTGTTAGTTTTAGATTTGTCCCTGTGAGAAACTAATTTATATTTTCATATGGGAACCCTTATGCTGCCCATAATTGTATCAACTATAACAAATAGAAATCAATAAATGGAAAGTTTATTAAAAGCCAGCATATTTTTTAATTTTCTAAAACTTTGATAGAAATATAAAAAGGTTATAAGTGTATATTTTTGCAGCCCCTCTTTTAGTCTTGGTTTAAAAGATCTTATGTTCAGTGTATTAACATGCCTTTTGGAATTATTGTTGATCATGTACAATTGATTAAGACACTATGATCATGTCCAATATGTAAAAGATAAGCTCCTTATGATTGCAATGTAGCTTAGCAAATATATATATATATATATATATATATATATATATATATATATATATATATATATATATATATATATATATATATATATATATATATATTGAGCATGTTGATTTTAATTCACACTGTTACATCCAAATCTAGATTTCAAAGGATGCGAACTTGGTGACTTAAAAGAAAATGTAACTTGTGATGGGATATCATCAATTTTAAATTCTTCACAAGCAAAATCGTTAAATTTCATGTTCAATAATGATTGTTACATAAAAATATCAACATGAACATCTACCGGACAAACCAGAAAGGAAAACCAAAGTATTAGCATTAAACATTGCACAAATCATAAAGGATTTGATTAATCCTATTCTGCCTCCTAATGAAAAATAAATTTTATGAGAATATTACTGATAATACAAGTATCAATTGTCTATAAAATTTGATGAATTCCTTCAGTTCACATCTCGTTCCACGAGTTTCCTCTTGGATTTTATTGAATTACAGTGCCATGTGCCAGGTGATGGGGTAAATAACTCTATCAGAAGCAGTGGCGGAGGGACAGTGTCTATGACCTGGGCTCTTTCCCAGGCCAGCAAAGATTTTTTTAATTATGTACATGTATGATTTGTAAATTTTTAAAGATATTTGGGCAATTTTATAAATAACCTAATCTCTCAAACCTAAAAACACGGATCAATCTTAACTTAACAACAAACAAATCCAACCCACTCATTCAGTCTCTCTCTCTTCCGTCTCTTCCCTGCTCAAGTCTCTATTCTTCCTTGCTTGTTGTTGTGCTTTGTTGGCTGATTTTGGCAGCTGATTGTTGGCTTTGTTAGCAGCTGTTGCTGCTGATTTTGGCACCACCAACCCGCAGTCGCAGAGAACAACAACTGCTGCCACTGGTATCTTTTTTGACATCTGATTTAGGTGTTAGTTTGGGCAAACATTTAGTTGTTAATTTTTTTTGTTTATATTTATGTGTTAGTTTGGGTATGTTTTTTAATATATATATTTGGGTATACATTAAAATGTCGTATTAAGTTTTACGACACCTAACTGTGTCGTATTAGTTGTTTTCGATGACACTTTTATTTTAGGTGTCGTGGTTGTTAATTTTAATGTTTTATTCACGACACCTAATGGTAAGTGTCATCTTAATATGCCTTTCACGACACATATATGTGAAATTTCGTACAACCCATGTTGTGAAAATGACTTTTTCTTCTATATTTAGAGATATTGCATGATTATCTCCTGGTTGCTCGGTTGTGCTCATGAGACACTCGGAGACCCATTGTGATGTGATTATTTCATATAGCGTGCGTATGTAGTATATTCATATAGACGTGTGAATACCATATAGCGTGTGTGTATCTATTTGATGTGGTATGTAGTATATTCATATAGACGAGTTATATATATTATACTAATTATACGAGGGTACTTTATTCGCTAAAGGGTGATTTGAAGGCTAGCTTAGATAGTTGTTGTAGTCTAGTTGAACTGGATAATAATTGGATAGAATAAGTGAATGCGATAGGTGCGCACTATAGAGGAGAGGTGAAGCTATTCTCAGGAGAGTGCGGCCGTGAAATCATTAATGAACACTATACAATACACATATCATTTATTGTAATTAAATGCTTTCAACTGTTTTCAAATGTCTTGGGATTTGTCCCGTATAAAAAATACTTTTAAACCTTTTAGATGCTCAGCTATAGGGACGCCATTGATAGTCATTCTGAATAGGTGTTGTAAATACTTGTAGGATTTGTATAGTTGTTGTTATTTCAATTTTATTCCTAGATTAGACTCTTTTAGTGTTCTCTTATTTGGATGTGTTTCCCGTAACTGTTAGACTTTTATTTCAAATACTTTTATTTATCATTTATTGATGTAATATTTATTTCCGATAGTGTAATCAGTTAACATCAGTTGGTTTATAATAATTTATCCTATTAATATGAGTGTTAATTACTTGTTGAGTTTACCTCTTAATCTTCATGTTCAAGATTAAAATTTATTAATTGGACAATTAGGTTATTAGTAATTAATTAGTTTTCGAAAGTGATACTAAGAAAGAAATCGTAATTGATTCCCATTTAATTTAGTAAAGTCTTGATCAATCGGTATGAGAATAAACGGGGTGTCACAGATAGTGTCAGAGCATCAGGTTCTAGTGTTTATAGAATCTATGCAGACTTTATACATTTTTAGCTTTGCATATTAGATATAGAGCCTTATGATTAGGACTATTGATTTTTATTGCACATTTTATTGTTCCTTTGCTATTAAGATTTCCGTGAATAAAATCTCAAAAAATTTTGGTTTGATTTTTGATGCCGAGAGGACGACCACAAAAGAATACAGTGAGAGAGGCCTAGCCTAGCCTCAGGCAGTATCGGGCTCCCTGTCAGTTATAAAGGTAGCTGTTGTTGTGGTACAGACAGTAAATGTTTCCATGATTACTTTTTCACATAATTTTTCGTAGGCAAAGTCGCAGCCACTAGTAGCGGCCCAAACATCCACACGCATTTTACCTTCAGTGTGGGAACGAGTTAAAGAGGCCTTCCAGAAGGTCCATCCACTGGAGTCCACGAGAATGCCATTGTTGTTTCTTCTTTACAATGGAAGAAAGATATTCAGAGGCATTTGAATATGGTTGAGTGAAGATATACTCAAAAATAGATCTTAGCTACATTCAAACTTATGGGGCCATCTTTACAGTGGTGGGAGTCATCTAGCACCTATGAGGAGAGGAATACAATGGGTGTCCTAGAGTTCTGGGTGCAATTTGACCACAAGTTCTTTCCTCTCACCTTTAGGACTGAGATGCGGAGGAGATTTCTCATATTGCATAGGAAGGACAAATAGTGGCCAAGTATGAGGAGGAATTCACTTGCTTCGAGAACTTTGTGCCAGATGAGGTAGTTACTGATGAGAAAAAAATCATATGATTCATAGATGGGATTACTTGGAAGATTAGATAACAATTTTTGGTTAATACATCTTTGAGGACCTATGTGAATGTTATAAATGTCGCGTTATTACTTTATCAGGATCATTGCTTCCATCTGAAAGGGCGAAAAGGAGTGGTGAGTCCAGCGATCAGGGCAAGACATGGTGTAGTGGTGCCAGTGGGACACCACCGAACTAGAGCAGGTATTCTGAGCGGGGTTTCCAGTAAGGGAATCCAGTTAAGAGATTCAGTCTGTTAATGGAGGCTTCAGGCAGAGCCAATAAGGCTAGCCTCATTTACATTAGGGCCATCAGGGTCAAGACCACCAGGATTAGCGACCGATGTAACCCCTCTAGGGTCAGAGGCTGGATGAGTTTATCGGGAGGTGTTTTACTTGTGGGGAGCAAGTCCAAAGGAAATGAAATTACCCAAATCGGGCAAGGGAACAGTATTAGAGCCCCTGGTAGGGCCCACTGATGCTACACCCACCACCCTCAGCAATTTCTATAGTACTTCCACAGTAACGACCTCTTCAGTATGGGCATATGTACAATGTCCACCAGGCAGTAGTGTTGTGGCACCATTAGTCATTGAGGGTATGTTCCCTATTTATGATTATGTTGGTCGACTTTTATTTGACACCGGAGCATCACACTCATTTGTTAGCACTCAATTCATGTAGGAGTCAAGTTTAGTGGACATGACCTCTGATATTATGATGTGTGTGGATTCACCATTAGTAAGTAAGGCTCGTATACATTATGTGTGTAGAGGGGTGGGTATAGACATTGGGAGACTTTGCTTAGTAGAGGACTTACTAGTGTTAGATATGTCCGAGTATGACGTCATCTTGGGTATAAACTGGTTAGAAGGTTATAGGCTAGTAGTGGACTATTATAGTAGGACCATCGTGTCTGCTATTCCGAGTCAAGAGATTTTTCTAGTAGTGATGCCTCATCTCGAGGGAGGATCTATCACTCACCTATATTATATCGAGGATGATACTTCTGAGAGTGTTTTCATCTCATTGGATTCGATCCTAGTGGTTAGGGACTTTTTCAATATATTCCAGGAGATACAAGGTTTAACACCTAGTTGAGAGATAGAGTTTTACATGCACTTGTGTTAGGTACTAGCCCGATAACATGTGCACCTTACCGCATGACTCCCCTGGAGATGCATGAATTTATGGATCAAATTCAACAGCTTTTAGGGCAGAGTTTTATACGCCAGAGTATATCACCGTGGGGTGTTCTAATCTTGTTTTTGAAAAAGAGGGATGGATCACTGAGGTTGTATATCGACTATTGAGAATTAAACAAAGGCACTATTTGAAACAAGTATTCATTTCCACATATCGATGACTTGTTCGATCAGTTCAGAGGAGCAACCGACTTCTCAAAGATTGATTTGAGGTTGGGCTACCATCAATTGGGCATTAGGGAATAGGATGTTACTAAGACCACATTTTAGATAAGATACGAATCTTATGAGTTTAGGGTTATGCCATTTGGGCTAACTAATGCACCAGCCATTTTCTTAGATCTCATGAATAGATTTTTTAAAGATTCCTTCGATCAGTCTGTCATTATATTTATAGATGATTTCCTAGTTTATTCTTGTACAAAAGGGGAGCATGCGGAGCGTTTGCGTATGGTCAGCATTATGCTAAGTTGGACAAGTATGGATTCTGGTTGTGGAAAGTGCAGTTCTTGGGCCACATAGTATCCTTTAGAGGGATTTCTGTGGATGTGAGTAAGGTTTCATCGGTGAGTGAGTGGGGTAAGCCCACGCCACCGACGAAAGTTTGTAGTTTCCTAGGATTAGTAGGCTACTACAGGAGATTTATACGAGGGTTCTCAAAGATTGTGGGTTCCTTGATAAATTTATTCATAAACTCATGCCATATATTTGGGATGATTAATGTTAGTTATATTTCGATGAGATAAAGGACAAATTGACTTCGGCATCGGTACTCGCACTACCCAAGGAAGGGGTGGCTATTTTGTTTTCACCTATGCGTCCTTACAGGGGATTTAGGGAATCCTATAGCAAGAGGATTGGGCTATAGCATATCCATCTAGAAAGGTAAAGCCCCATGAGAGGAACTATCGCACGTATGTGTAATACCCCGTAATTTTATTGATATTTATTTAAGGGATTAATTAAATTAAATGTGAATTATTTGAAAATTAATTCGGATATGAATACTTACGAGATGTGAGTTGGTATTTGATTACGATGTGTATGTATGGTAATATATGAATATGGAAAATATTAAAATTGTCGCGAGACTGAAATACGAAAATTTGGGAAATTTAGTTGGGACACGCGTGTCAGTCGCGTTAGGATTGTAATTATTTTAAATTAAAAAGTGAATTGTATTTTTATCAACCAAATGGTCATTTTGAGTGCGCCAACGTGTCCGGAAAGGTCGAAATAGTCAGAAAACACTAGCTAGGGGTTTAGTTTGGGTCCCAGGGCATTTTTAGGCCAAACCGACAACTTAAAAGGGTATTTTAATAATTTTAAAAATAAGGGAATCAAAACCCACGAAAATTAGAGTTAATATTTATTATTTTAAAGGGGCCACTAAGGCCATTACCAGCAAAAGTTAAGAAAGTGGGCTACGGGAGTTTTGAGAGAAGTTGGAGATAGGTTACAAGAGCCAAACCAAAGCCCTCAACCATCACCACCATTCTGTAAGAATTTGTGACCGAGAGAAAGGAAATTCAGCATAGAATCATCGACAACACATCTGGAAAACGTATCTAAGGTAAGTGATTTAATATTGTTAAGTGCATTGAATATTTCTTCCATGTTTAGTGTAGAAACTATTTTTGTCTTGAAAGTTTGGAGAAAAACCAATAAAATTGTTAGAGAAACTCTAAATTTGGGTGAGGATTTTCATGTAGAATGACGATGGACTAATTTAGTATTCGAAGAGTTAAATATGATGATTTAAAAATGGATTTATGGTGAGTAATTAGGCATAATAAAATTCTGGGTTCATGTTCATAGGGTTTGGGGAAATAATTGGAGATTTATGGTAATTTCATGTTGATATGTAAGATTTGACCCTAAAATATGTTAAGGAATGGCCTAGGGTGATTAGAAATGGTTTATAAATGTTAGAACATAAATTGGATGGTATTAGGGTGGATTTAGAGAAGAGAAGAATTGAGAAAAATGGATTTTGGAATTTCTGGGCTAAAACTGCCATCTCGTTAGAAGACCTGCCCAGGTCATTCGAACGACCTCGTTCAAATGAAATTCTAACGAGATGACAGTATCCCTTCTAAAGAATTGGTAGTTCATTCGAAGCCTTTCGTTCGAACGACATCGTTCGAACGAGATTTCTAACGAGTTGACAGAATTGCCTTTTAGGCCTGATTTTATTTCTAGTGTCCCGTAGACTTATTTAAATGATGTGATAACCTTCCCTTATTAACTAGTGGGTATAGTTGTGAGATTGGGGTACATTGAAGAGTCAAACTTAGAATTTGTAGTAAATCGGATGACACTTGTGGATGGGGAAGCGAGTAACTAATTACGACGTGAGAAGAGTTGATAACTTAAATACATATAAATCAAGGACTTGTAAGTTGTATAACATTAAATGTTGGTATAAGAATGATAAGTATGCCACTAATAAAATATTGTGATATCTAAGATGTGCGAATGCTCAGTATATGTAGTTATCTGTGTATAACATACCTACCGTACTTGCTATCATGGGAGGTCGGCGTTCGATCAGGGCCATCTAATCTTTGTGTGCCTACGGGGGGATTTAGATTGGTACCTCGAGGACATAGGTTAGAGAAGGACTTATTGAGAAGTGAATAAGTCTGCTGATCATGGGAGCGTAGGTATGTGCGTGACCCATGTGATGTGAACTATGTTCGCCTCCATTGTTTGTGATTGTTATTTAATGAAACAATTCCTGAGAGATTCAGAATACGTGGTCCTTATGTACGTGATGTATCGGGATTGGATAACAGAGTATGTGTGCACAGCAGCTTAGTCTTGGGGTGCTAGTATTGTATATTTATGATGAGAATAATATACTGTTAACTGAAATGAATTGTCATGAATAAATGTGAGTATAAATAATAGCAACTGTTTGTAAAGTGAAAATGGAAGATCCCTAGTAATTAATAGTACTAATATGGGAAACTGTGTAGCAAGGTATAACACTCTGTTAAATAGAAGATGTTGGGAATTGAATTGGATATCATATAGTAATGTTAGATTTTGCATCGGACTAGTTAGATATGGGAATAACTAGAATGGGTACGGATACGATAGGAGTGGACAATTAGTTGAGAGGTGAGGAACTCATGTGAGTGCACACACTATCATGTACTTTATATTCACTGTTTAATGATATTAAACACTTATAAATTTTTAAACTATTTTCACAATCGGGCTCTGACCCGTTTGCTTTCAAATCTATTTTTGTAAAACCTTTTAGGTGCCCAGCCACAAGGACACCATGGATAGGAGTTCTATTCAGGTGACGTGCTGTAGCTGCTGTGGAAGTTACAGGACCTTGACAGTAGACGCCTCCATTTCCGATCTTGACTCCATTATCAGATTTTCTCATTTATTGGGCATGTCACCCCATTCCTTTTAGAGACATCCGACTTATTCAGTTATTTCAGACTTTGGGTTGTAATAAATTTAGTGATGCAGACTTGGTATTTATTTATTTCTGTATTCGGATTGTTGTGAGGAGTATTCCTCCAGACTCATTATTATTTTATGGTTCTTCTATTATGACTATGTGGTGGAGTTTATGTTAGCATTTCATAATTTACTTATTGCATGATGAATCAGATTTAATTAAAATTGGCAACTCACTTTTAAATATTAGGTGGCTAGTAATTGTTAAAATGTTTTCGTCAGTGATGCTATGAACTGAACCAACTTGGCATTTTGTATTAATTTGAATAAAGGAGTAGATAACCGGTATTTAATTAGCCGGGGTGTCACAGGTGGTATCAGAGCATCAGGTTCTAGTGTCCTTAGGATCTGTACGGCTTGTTATGTTTCCGCTGAGGTTTCTTAGATATAGAGCCCTATATTTTAGGGCTGTTGTATTCTTTTGTGTATGCTTCGCTCTTCAGCTATTTTGAGATAATAACTGCGAACTTATAAGACTTTGCTCTCATTTCAGATGCCTCCACGACGTGCGCAGCGAGTTCCTAGGGATGCTCAGCCCGAACCGCAGCCTGTACCAGTTCAGGGAACCATGAATGTCGCGAAGGTTGCAGCTATCGTAGCCCAAGCAGTGAATGCCGCCCTAGCAGTTGTACAGTAGGCACCATCCCAGGCATTGGTAGTCGCGCCAGTTTAGGCTCATGCATTCCCGTCTGCTTAGGAATGCGTTCGTGATGCTTTTCAAGAAGTACACCCTCCGGAGTTTGCAGGTAGCTCCGATGTTGTTGTGTTAAGTCAGTGGAGGAAGGACATTTAGAGTCACTTAAGGATGTACGAGTGCACAGATGTTCAGAAGCATATATTGGCTAATTTCAAGATAGTAGGATCTGCATTGCAGTGGTGGGAGTCTATTACCACCGCAGAGGAGAGAGACGCTATTTCTATTCAGGAGTTCTGAGTGCAGTTCGACCGCAAATATTTTCCGTCAGCTGTTCACACATAAATGAGGAGAAAGTTAATGAACCTCAAGCAAGAGGGGAAGACCGTGGCTGAGTATGAGGCCGAATTCACTACTCTCTTGAACATTATTCCCGATGAGATTTCGACTGAGGAGAAGAAGATTCAGAAGTTTATGGATGGATTCACTTGGTTGGGAAACCTCTGTAACACCCCACGATTATGGAGACTGAGAAATTTAATTTTGGGAAAATAAAATTTAATTGAATTGGAGAATTCTAAAATTGGGAATTGAGGCCCAAAAATAGAGAACATTTCAAAGTATTCCGGATGATGATTTTGAGGGTACCATCGATCTCGGAAGGGTCGAGATAGTCAAAATGACTGTCATGGGGTTTTATTTCGGCTCCGGAATGTTTTTAAGTCATTTTGACGCGAATTGGAGTAAACGAGCCATTTAAAGTGTGTATTAATATTTAAAATTGGGTTTATTATTTTAAAGGATTTAAGAGGCTTACGGATAAAGCCTTCTCATTTAGATAAAGAGAGAAAGAGAAAGAAAAGAGAAGAGAAGATAGAAAAGAAGAAGAAAAGAAGAGAGAGAGGAGAAAAATCTTGGAGATTCCGGTCCGAACCGCAACATCGAGGACGATCCAACCTCTACAAATCTGAGGCAAGTGTTTAATCTTGCTAAATAAGTCTTTTGGGTATTTTATTTCATAATTTGTGGATTAAAGAAATGGATTTTTGGGTATTAATATCAAAACCAAGATTTTGGGTATAAAAATGGAAATTTGATGTTTATATATGGGTTTGATGATATATAAATGGTTGGGATGAAATGTAGGATGGGTTTTCTTGTTAATAATACTATTGGGTTAAAGATTTGGGGGCTTGGTGATGATATTTGGGTGTTTGAGGATTTAGGGTCTGCTGAAAATGGGAAATCGGCCAAGAGAATTGGTATGGCTGGTCGACCGCGCCCAGGGGACCGGTCGACCTCGCCTTAAGGGAAAAGCCTACTGCATTTCTTCGTAGGCAAAAATTTAGACCCGCGGTCGACTGGGGGTCCGGGACCGGTCGATCGGTCCCCTATTTTTAGCCCAAATTTTGATTTCTTTCTTCCCCTTTTCTTTTGAAGTTTTATTCTTAGGGGCTTTTTTATTGGACTTATTTAGGAGAGTTATGGTATTAGATTAAGGGAATAGGGCCTTAGGTCGAATAGGGACTTGCGGGCCTATGTTAAATTTATTTAGGAGGATGGGATGCCCCTTTTAGTAATGAAATGAATATGGAATTGAAGTGAATATGGGTATGATGGGAGGTTAAGAACTCATAGAGAGAGTTGCGAGGGTAATGTTGTGAAATCCTAGACCAACATTTATGTTGACTCCTTATGGAGATAGGATATTGTTAAGATTACAATTTGGGTCCCAATGAATGTGAATGGTCGCATATCCTTAATAATAATAAATTTAAGGAATAAATCGAAGAGGCGTTAGACTAGGGGATTCATAAAAGTATTTGAACCGTAGTCGAATTCGAGAGCGAGGAGATAATAATACCAACTAGAGTAGAGCATGTAAATCTAGTTGGGGTAGATGTTGTTTATCGTTGTGTAATTTACAATGGGTATTTTCCCTAAGTAATAGGGTTATTCGACGAATGTAAAGATCGAGCTTGAGGCTTATAGATTAGTAGTTATGTGTATACAAGTAGTCAAAATTATTACTAGATTCATCAATGAGCTCTCGGATATATACGGTATGTGTAGTGATGGTTTCCTACACTAAACTTTGGGTGATAACCCTAACGTTGGATATATATATATATATCCGTATGTTGTTTGGGAGACTATTCATCATAGGAAAATAGATTAATATGCTTCAAGTGAGGGATGGTATTCACATATCGAGGTAATTAAACGAGTTTGTGGTGACAGCTTGTATATTGAGGATTATGTATACCTATAGCCGAGGTTACATATATACTATACATATGAACGAGATATAGTTGTATATATTGATATATGGATATGTGAATTTATGTGTATATTTATATCTATATAGTTATGACTGTATGGATATATTTATGTTGTGGATATACATGGTATGAATATTTAAACCTTATGTGATGGTTTAATATTGGATCATATGATGGGATCATATGGATGTATGTATATTGTGCATGTGAACGATATACATACTTATGTGGTTAAGCATACCCCGCTCATGCTATCATTAGGATGTTTCCGCGCAGAGGATGAGCATCATAGCATATAGAGCAGGGTGTGGATATTCCCCAGGTCATAGTCGTCCCGTGTGATATTATATGATTTATATTTTGGGGATGAGACGTGGTGGGTATGTTTCGTCTCATTGCAGGTTTGGAGCTATGACCGCTTCCCGGGACGTCGTGTGTGTGAGTTATCATGAGGTGGGTGTCGTTGATCCCCACCAGGTGGTCCCCGGTTGCTACGTGAGCCGGGTACTGGGAAGATGATAGCATGGTGCAGTTTATCGGCGCTATATATAGCCGGGTATATTTATGTGCATGGCCACTGTACATCAGATATGATATGTGCACTTGGTCATGGGTATAGATGATGGTATATATATATATATATGGTGAGAATAAAATACCTATATATATATTTATATATCCTATAGATGATAGGATATGGAATATTGTTGGAGTACATCTTGGATGATTATGGTGTACTACATTATTGGGGGTTGATGTATCGCATTTAAGGAATATTTCAGTTACATCATCCCAAGGATATTATTGGAGATATTAGGTTGTTTTTATTTTGTAATCTAAATTTAGTAGTTGTAGTAATATAATATTGTATGTATGGCATTATGGACCTCTAGGATCGACATTGTCAAGGAGTAGTGTAAGGGGGTGGTTCCTTGTTTGGATTTCGTTTTGCGAGACACCCCATGCATGAAATGTAGTGCAGTGTTGAGATTAGAGATAAGTCTTGTCAATAATAAATTGGTATGCATGATATTTATTAAATATATCCTATGTTTTAACCCATATATATATGGGTGAAGTATTAAGAATTATAATTAATTAAATTATAAATCGGAATCCATTAAGCCTGATAAGGCATATATGTTTATAAAAATACTTAAGTGTGTTTAGAAGGAGTGGATTCTTGGGTTATGATAGGAAGGTAGATCTCGTGGGTATAGGCTAGGCCTATGACAAGTTAGGTTGTCCTTATATGGGGGTAATTTAACTAAAATCTCAGGACGCGAATAGGTGCGCACCGTTAGATGAGAGGTGAGCTGGGCTTTCACAAGAGTGCGATTTCACTTTAATTATGAAATAAGCGCACCGATATTTATTATGCACGGTTAACACACTTTCTATATATATTTTTCACACTCGGGCTCTGACCCGTTTACTTTTCTCTCCTGCTTGTATATATATATATATATATATTACTACAGGTGTCCTACTGCATGGATGTCGGATGACCTTCTATCCAGAGTCTTGGGAGCCGTGACAGATGCGGACTGTTGCGGGATGTAGAATGTAGTCGCCTCCTACTTCTTTAAAAATCTAGGTAGGATTCTTGTTGCATATCGGGTTTATACCCAAGGGATATTTATATACATGTTAATTACTTCATTTCAGTTATTATATTAGCTGTGGCCCGACAGCTTATTCGGGTTTACTTCCTTGTGGCATATTCAGTTGTAGTTATTTATTTCATTTTATTCTAGCATTTCATTTATCACTGTTCTTTCATGCACAGTTTCTTTTAAATTTAACATCTCGCTCATATGATATCGGGTAGTTAGTCCTATATTATATAGTACCGACAATTGATGTTGAGACTGGACCATCTGAAACTCCAGATTTAATGTAGTATAGGGCTGGCCACCCATTATTATTTTGAGTGGGTTGTTACAACCTCTCGTTGGCCACTTATTCTGATGTGGTTAACGCGGCACTACTTTACTGCCAGGATCACCGCTTTCACATGATTTAGAGCAAGAGATCAGGAGAGTCCATCCATCAGGGCAGGACAGGGGGAATGGTGCCAGCGGGTCACAATCTACTTAGGTTCAGCATAGGCAGGGAGATCAGGGTTTCCAGCAGGGAGATTCTAAGAGGTTCAGATCTGGGAGTTTCAGAAATGGACAGGGAGGTTTTTGTAATGGCCATCAGGGTCAGCAGGGCCAGCAACAGTAGTTTCAGTAGGGCCAGCACGGCCAGGGGAGAAATGGTAATGGCCATCAGGGCCGTGGGCAGCAGGGACAACTAGGGGGAAACTTCCCGGGGAAGTGCTTCATTTGTGGCAAGATTGGCCACAAACGCCAGGATTGTCCTGATAGGGGCAGGGCTCCACAGCAGCAGCAGGGTGCCCGACATGAGCCATAGAGGCCTATGTTTCTCGCCACCCTCCCAGCACCACCACATATGGTAGCATTACCACCCATTCCAGCAGTCCCAGTTCAGCAGGGACAACTTCAGTATGGGAGAGTGTATCAGCTCCAGCATGCCGCAGCCCCACAGGGTCCACCTGCTATTAAGTGTATGTTCTCTATTCAGGGGAATACGGGGCGTATTTTATTTGATACGGGGCCACACATTGTTTCATTGCCACGAGATTTACACGCACTATTGGGTTGTTAGACACCGCCGAGAGCACGATTACTTGTGTAGATTCATTGTTGAGTAGGGGTTCCGTGATTTCATTTTTTTATAGAGGTGTGGGTATAGAGATCGGGAGGTTTACTTTACCCGCTGATATGTTAGTATTAGAGATGACTGAGTACGAACCGATTGTTAGTATGGATTGGCTAGTTGTGTACCGATCCATGATTGATTGTTTCAGTAGGAGTATTATTTTTGCCATTCCCGGGCAGGAGATGTTTTTAGTGGCGATGCCTCGCCCTGAGGGAGGATCGTCCACTCGCGTGTACTATATAGAGGAGGAGACCTCTAAGGAAGTGGTGATACCACTTGATTCGATTCCAGTTGTTAGGGAGTTTGTCGATGTATTTCAGGATATACCTGGACTACCTCTGAGTAGAGAGATAGATTTTGTGATCGATTTGACGTCGAGCACTCGGCTTATTGCCCGTGCACCTTACCGTATGGCTCCAGCAGAGATGAGAGAGCTACGGGATCAGATAGAGCAGTTGTTGGATCATGGGTTTATCCGGAGGAGTAATTCTCCGTGGGGTGCCCCTGTGTTATTCGTAAAGAAGAGGGATGGATCGTTGAGATTGTGTGTAGATTACCGGGAGTTGAATAAAGTCATGATACAGAATAAGTATCCGTTGCCCCGAATCGATGACTTATTCGACTAGCTGAGAGGAGCTTCCTTCTTCTCAAAGATTGATTTGCGATCGGGATACCATCAGTTGCGTATCAGGGAGCAAGACGTCTCAAAGACTGCTTTCTTGACGAGATATGGTTCTTACGAATTTCGAGTTATGTCTTTTGGCTTGACCAATGCTCCAGCCGTGTTTATGGACTTGATGAATTGGGTGTTCAGAGAGTTCCTAGACCAGTTCGTCATTGTCTTTATTGATGACATTCTGGTTTACTCCCAGACAGAAGAGGAGAACGCCGAGCATTTGAGGCAGGTTTTACAGACGCTTCGTCAGAATGAGCTTTATACAAAATATGAGAAGTGTGGGTTTTGGCTGAAGGAGGTTCAGTTTTTGGGGCATATCATTTCAGAGCGGGGGATATTTATTGATCCGGGGAAGGTATCTACGGTGAGGGAGTGGGGACAGCCCACGACATCGACTGAGATCTGTAGTTTCTTGGGCCTATCAGGATACTACAGGAGGTTTATTCGGGGTTTCTCAAGGATAGCGGGTCCTTTGACACATATGACTCGCAAAGGTGTGCCATTCATCTGGAGCGATGCCTGTCAGTTGGCATTCGATGAGTTGAAGGATAAGTTGACCTCAGCACCTGTGTTAGCATTTCCGAGATCGGGAGTTGAGTATCTAGTCTACAACGATGCGTCCTTACAAGAACTTGGAGGTGTACTGCAGCAGGAGAGTCAGGTCATAGCTTATGCTTACCATAAGCTTAAGCCTCACGAGAAGAATTACCCCACCCATGACTTGGAGTTAGCGGCAGTTGTATTTGCCCTTCGGATTTGGAGACATTATCTCCTGGGGGAGAAATTTCGGTTTTTTACGGACCACAAGTCTCTACAGTACCTCTTTATGCAGAAGGAGTTGAATATGCGTCAACGACGATGGCTTGAGTTTGTGAAGGATTATCAGTTTGATATCCAATATCACCCAGGTAAGGCTAATGTGGTAGCAGACGCGTTGAGCCGTAGGCCAGTAGATGAGGTGACCGAAGTGTGGAAAGCTAAGTGGAAGGAGTTGGGACACCAGGATGCAGTGGCCCGATCATTCATGTCTGTGATGACTATTACACCTCAGATTGTTACGAGAGTGATATAGGCCTAGGCAAATGACTCGTTCTATCAGGAGCAGATAGTTTGATTACTAGTAGAGGGAGCTGAGTCCTATATCATTGGCTCAGACGGGGGATAACGCTTCAATGGGAGACTGGTCATTCGGGAAGGGGAAGACTTGCGGCACGAGGTGGTGATAGAGTCACACGGATCACGGTTCACGGTACACCCTAGTGGGGATAAAATGTACCAACACATGAGATGACAGTATTGGTGGAGCGGGATGAAGAGAGATATTGCTGTGTTTATTTCTAAATACACCACTTGTCAGCTAGTAAAGGTGGATCATCAGAGACCGGCAGGACTTCTACAGTCATTAGAGGTTCCAACGTGGATGTGGGAGAGCATATCCATGGACTTTATCATGGGGTTACCTACGTCACAAAGGGGTCACGACTCCCTATGGGTAATTATGGACCGGTTGACCAAAGTTGCTCATTTTTTACCCGTAAGGACAGACTACACTACGGGACAGTGTGCCCAAATTTTCATTGCAGAGATAGTAAGACTTCATGGTGTGCCTTTAAATATCGTGTCTAACCGAGACAAGCTATTTGTTTCACGGTTTTAGGAGAGTTTCCAGGAGGCCCTGGGAACTAAATTGCGGTTGATTACGAATTATCACCCGCATACCGATGGGTAAACCGAGCGGACAAATCAGATGTTGGAGGACATGTTGCGTATGTGCATCCTAGACTTTGGGGGTGGATGGGAGAAGTACCTTCCACTGGTGGAGTTTGCTTATAATAACTTCTATCAGTTCACCATTGACATGGCTCCCTTTGAGGTGTTGTATGGTAGACCTTGTCGTTCCCCAGCATGTTGGTTAGAAGTGGGGGACAATAAACTCCTTGGGACAGAAGTGATTCAGGATACTTCGGCAAGGATAGAGATGATATGGAGTCGCATTCGGGTAGCTCAGGACCGGCAGAAGAGCTATGAAAATGCCAAGAGGTTCTTCAGAGAATTCAAAGTGAGGGACCAGGTTTTACTCAGAGTATCTCCTATGAAAGGGATTATGCATTTTGGGAAGAAGGGGAAATTGGCACCGAGATATGTGGGGCCATTTCCTATCATCGAGCGGATTGGGCTAGTTGCGTATAGACTTGGGTTATCGGAGCACTTGCATAGGATTCATGATGTGTTCCATATTTCCTCGCTAAGGAGATATCTTAGGGACGATTTGGCACATACTCACATTGCTCTGAAAGATATCGATCTTCAACTCGATAGTTCCTACAAGGGATTTGTCACATACTCACAGACTATCATGTACTTTATATTCATTGTTTAATGATATTAAACACCTGAAAATTTTTAAACTATTTTCACAATCGGGCTCTGACCCGTTTGCTTTCAAATTTATTTTTGTAAAACCTTTTAGGTGCCCAGCTACAAGGACACCATGCATAGGAGTTCTATTCAGGTGACGTGTTGTAGCTGATGTGGAAGTTACAGGGCCTTGACAGTAGACGCCTCCATTTCTGATCTTGACTCCATTATCAGATTTTCTCATTTGTTGGGCATGTCGCCCCATTCCTTTTAGAGACATCTGACTTATTCAGTTATTTCAGACTTTGGGTTGTAATAAATTTAGTGATGCAAACTTGGTATTTATTTATTTCTGTATTCGGATTGTTGTGAGGAGTATTCCTCCAGACTCATTATTATTTTATGGTTCTTCTATTATGACTATGTGGAGGAGTTTATGTTAGCATTTCATAATTTACTTATTGCATGATGAATCAGATTTAATTAAAATTGGCAACTCACTTTTAAATATTAGGTGGCTAGTAATTGTTAAAACATTTTCGTCAGTGATGCTATGAACTGAACCAACTTGGCATTTTGTATTAATTTGAATAAAGGAGTATCTACCCGGTATTTAATTAGTCGGGGTGTCACAGTATGATTTAGAGCTTACCGTAACCACTTTTTCCTTTAAGATTTGGAGGCATTATGTATCGTTGAAAATTTCATATATTCATGGACCACAAGTTGCTACATTATCTGTTCATGCAAAGGGATTTGAACATGAGGCAGTGAGGGTGGTTCAAATTCGTAAAAGACTACAAGTTTGATATCCAGTACCACCCGAGCAAGGATAGCGTAGTAGCATATGCATTGAGCCATAGAACAACTGGGGAGTTAACGAACGACTGGAAAGTGAAGTGGGGTGAGGTTCGCCATGAGAATTCAGTTGCCACAATATGTATGGAAGTATTGACTATTATACTCGAGATCATTTTAGGGGTCATGAAGGCACTTGGCGAAGATCCTTTTTGTTTGTATAAGGTGGGCCAGTAATTGGCTAAGGGAGCAAAGTCCTACTCAGCCAGTTCATAGGGTGGCCTACATTTTAATAGGAGGCTAATAGTCCCAGATGATGGAGACTTAGGCCACGCAGTTATTCTAGTCGCATGGGTCATGATTTACGATATATCCTGGTGGGGATAAGATGTACCAAGATATAAAGAGACAGTAATAGTTGATCGGCATGAAGAGCGACAATACAAAGTTTGTCTACAGATGCACCACTTGTCAGATAGTGAAGGCTGACCATCAGAGACCATCCGTTATTTGATAGCCTTTGGAGATTCCGATCTGGAAATTGGAGAGTATATAGATGGAATTTATCATAGGTCTATCGCTAACACAAGGGGCCATAATTATATATGGGTGATTATAGATCGTTTAACCAAGGTGGTCCACTTCTTGTCAATTCGGGTGGACTTACGATGGGGCAATATACTCAATTATTCATTGCAAAGATAGTGAGATTGTATGGAGTGACGCTCAACATTGTTTTCAATTGAAACAAAATCTTTAAGTCCCACTTCTCAAAGTGTTTTCAGGAGGTGATGGGGATCGAATTGTGATTATGCACGGCTTATCTCCCGCGAACCGATTGGAAAACGGAGAGGGTGAATCATATGTTAGAGGATATGCTGAGGGTGTGTGTCTAAGATTTTTAGGGTAATTAAGAGAAGTACGTTCCATTGACCTATTTCGCGTATAGTAACTCGAACTAGTTTACGATTGGCATGGCACCATATGAGCAATTGTAAGGGAGACCTAGTCGTTCGCCCACATGTTGGTTGGAGGTGGGGGATAACAAATTACTTGGGCCGGAGGTGATTCAGGACACTTCGATTAAAATTAAGCTGATCAGGAGTCAAATTAGAATGGCATAGGATCGACATAAGAGTTATGTCTATGCAGACCGACGACACATAGACCACGAGATGGGTGACAAAGTGTTATTATGAGTATCTCCCATGAGAGGAGTAATAAGATTCAGAAAGAAGGGAAAGCTATCACATAGATACGTGGGGCCTTTCCCGATTATCGAGAGGATGGGTTCAGTTGCATATAGGCTCGCCTTATCGGAGCATCTACAACAAATTCATATGGGTTCCATGTATCCTCAGGCATAAAATATCTTAGGGACAGGGTTTTAACCAGTCATATCACACTAGAGGAGATAGATTTACAACCTAATATCATGTACGAGGAGAGACCTACTGCTATTTTTTATTATAGCGACTGAAAGCTTCAAGAGAAGGTGGTACCATTGGTACGTATACAATGGGAGTATCATAATGTCAAAGAATCGACATGTGAGAATTAGGAGGATATGCGGGAGAAATATTCGGAGCTCTTTTATCAAGGTACATTCTAATTTCGAGGACGAAATTCCATCATTAAGGGGAGAATATAATACCCCATACTTTTAATGCATAACTAATTACCCGTGTGTGCCTAATTAAATGATTTAATTAGGAAATGAAATTGACTTAGATAAATATTAATTTTGCATGATAAATGGGTTAATTTCTCTCTCTCTCTCTCTCTCTCTCTCTATATATATATATATATATACATATATATATATAGTGTGTGTGTGTGTGTGTGTGTGTGTGTGTGAAGAGTAAATGTGAACTTATGAGTTTACGTTATATCGTTAGTGAGTGACATCAACTACTTTATCAGTTTTTAGTAGGAGACTTAAGTGTCTGGTGCGAAAAGTACACTTTTTGTTGGGGTGACTGGGATGGTTGTTTCGAGTGCACCAATGATTTGAAATAGCTCAAAATATTTAGAATTAAGTACTCAGGATTATATTCAGGTTCTAAGAGTTTTTACACCTTAGGGTTTCGTTAAATTCGAAAATGTAATATTTGGGGGGTATAAATAGGATAGTTTAGGGGTGTTGGATATATTTGGGTGCTACGAGAGGTATAAAGAAAGAGAAAGAAGATAAGAAGGAAGAGGAAGAAGAAAGGATGAAGAAGAGAGAGACAACCATTTTTCGGGTAGACTTCTGTGATTATTTTGGGAAAAACATCGTCGAAAATTATTCCTCATGGCAATTTTTTACTTACTTTATATGATTTTGTAGTTAATAATGTTGATGGCTGAATTTATGGTTAAAAATCTAAAATTTAGATGATTTAGAGTATGAATCTTGGAAAAATAATTATTGGAAATTTATTATTAAAATCCATGAGTGTATACAAATTATTAATGGATTTATTTGATTATAATGAGTAGTAATCATGGAAATCATGTTCCCATACTTATATTTTGGTTGGATAATGTTTGGATACTGATTTGGAGAGCTTGGGTAATGTTTAATGGAGGATTTAGGGTTTGAAACCCTTGAGGAAGAAGAAGATACCTGAACAGTTAAAACGACGCCTTCTATTATTGACAAACGCTAAATTTTTGAGTTTTTTTGAAATAGTTATGATTTTTCTACGAAAGGGTGCGAGATCGAAACCTTTAGTTGGTGTTTTGGGGATGAACTTTATCTTAGGCACGATTATGTTTAGAATTATTATTAAACTTTTTGTAAATGTCCTTGTGACTAATAGGAACCCAAGAGAATATATGGGAGGCGATCCATATGAGCCTGTATTTAATTAAAAATGGGGAGAGTGTCGCTATTTAATATTTGAGAATAGTAAAAAACTAGTATGCTAGAATAAAGGACTTATCAAATAATTAATTAGGAAGTTGTGTCAGGCTTCGGTATTGAGCGAATCGTACAGTGTGTGATATGTACAGGTTTGGTGATATATTAAATACATATAAGAATGACGATTATATATATATATATATATATATATATATATATATATGTATATATATATGCATGAGTGTAGAACTAAAATTGTATTAATATGAACTTACTCGATTCTACTATTTGGGAGGTTGCGCGTAGTGGGCGGTCCCACCCTGGCGATTCCAGCGGGGGTTGGAATATCACCACAAGTCATAGAGTGAGGTTTGTCTCCTACCCCTATGAGGTTAGAATGTCATGCACGGATTTGAGGATAAGGTACTACAGTTTAACCCTAAGACTTACGGGTATGAGTGCCTCCATTTTTGTTTGCGATTTGGGTTCGGTAATGAGATCCTGACCCAGTGGCCAGTTGTGGCACATGATGTGCTTGGCACCCGATAGAATATTGAGAAATGCATTTTCTAGGAAAATCTATGGACATGCCATATACATATAGCGAGTGATATTTGTATATATTTTGAGATATTTTATGATTATCTCCTGGTAGCTCGAGTGTGCTTATGACACACTCGGAGTACCATTGTGATGTGATTATTTCATATAGCGTGCATAGCTATTTGTTGAGACATGTGAATACCATATAGCATGTGTAGCTATTTGATGTTGTATGTAATATATTCATATAAATAAGGGATATATGTTATACTAATTGTACGAGGGTACTTTATTCACAATAGGGTGATTAGTGGGCTAACTTAGATAGTTGTTGTAGTCTAGTTGGACATGGTAATAACTAGATGGAATAAATGAATGCGATATGTGCACACTATAGAGGAGAGGTGACGCTATTCTTAGGAGAGTGCGGTAGTGAAATCATTAATGAACATTATACATTATGCATTTCATTTATTATAATTAAATGTTTGCAACTGTTTTTCAAATGTTTCTGGCTCTGAGAGCCTTTTAAGTGCTCAGCCACAGGGACACCATTGATAGCCATTCCGAACAGGTTTGTCGATGTTGCTGTAGTTATGGATACTTACAGGATTTGTTAAGATTCTATTATTTTAGTTCTATTCCTAGACTAGACACTTTTAGTATTCTCCTGGTTGGGTGTGTTGCCCTTAGCTATTAGAATTTTATTTAATATACTTTTATATATTATTTGGTGATGTAATATTGATTGTCGATAGTGCAATCGATTAACTTAAGTTAGTTTGTAATAATTCATCTTGTTGAAGTGAGTTTTTGTTACTTGTTGAGTTTACCTCTTAATAAACATGTTCAAGACTAAAATTTATTAATCAGACTATTATGTTATTGGTAATTAATTAGTTATCGATTATGATGCTAAGAATGAACTCGTAATTGATTCCCATTTAATTTAGTAAAGGCTTGATCAGCCGATATAAGAATAATCGGGTGTCACGAGTTGTATTGGGATGAATTAGTGTACATAATTATATATAATTTTGGATAAAAATTAAGTAAGTGACTACTTATGGATTCGGGAGTAAGTATTAGACTCGAGAATTTTAGGCTAGTGCTACGAGTGACATAGGAACGATTAGTCGATTATATATATATATATATATATATATATATATATATATATATATATATATATATATATATATGATCATATCTGTATGATTGAGATATGTGAAACATACATACTCTAAGAATGCTATTGATGGAGGTGATGCATAATGGGCGGTCTACCCTTGTGTTGACTAATGGGTGTAGGATCAATTCCCTAGGTTATAGGTCTATTGCATGACCACCGTATGTTATTTTAGAGTCTAGCAGGTTAAATGTGGTATGATTATGATCCACAGATGAATGACTATGACAACCTCCGTTTATGCATTTACGATTTGGGTTCGGTGGTGAGATTTCGACCCAGTAACCCGGGTGTGGCACGTGATGTCCCTGGAGCCTGATAGAGCATAAAGAATGTGTTAGCGAGGTAATACACTGGGGATCCAATCATATATATATATATAACGTGATATGATTATATGTATATAAGTGTGACAGATATATACGGGTGAATAACATGAATGTGTTAATATTGAATCAATAATTGGGTGAAGTTATATGCATCCGTTAATGATGTGATTTAAAATGATTTAGCATGTGTGATAGCTAAATAATAATTAAAGAAAAGGATAAATATATGGGACACAATTTTCCTAGAAGATTAGAGCATGGGGCTAAGATACGTGCCAGTACTAATTAGGCTAAGTAACATAACTAGGGTGTTTAAATTACAAGTGTTGGGTGAGAAGTATAAATGACGGGTGATGAATATTTCATGGGAGTATGAAACCAGATTAAATATGAAAGAGGGTGCACTGAATATGCATTAATGTAAATTAAACACTTGAGGATGAGGTAGTACAGTTTTAACCCTAAGACTTACGGCTATGAGCGCCTCCACTTTTGTTTACGATGTGGGTTCGATACTGAGATCCTGACTGAGTGGCCAGTTGTGACACATGATGTGCTTGGCACCCGATAGCATATTGAGAAATACTTTTTCTAGGAAAATCTATGGAGATTCCATACACATATAGTGAGTGATATTTGTATATATTTAGAGATATTTAATGATTATCTCTTGGTAGCTCGGGTGTGCTTATGAGACACTCGGAGTACCATTGTGATGTGATTATTTCATATAGCACATGTATAGCCATTTGTTGAGACAAGTGAATACCAGAGAGCATGTATAACTATTTGATGTTATATGCAATATATTCATATAGATGAGGGATATAAGTTATACTAATTGTAAGAGGGTACTTTATTCATAATAGGGTGATTAGAGGTCTAGCTTAGATAGTTGTTGTAGTCCAGCTGTACATGGCAATAACTAGATGGAATAAATGAATGATTTATGTGCGCACTATAGAGGAGAGGTGACGCTATTCTCAGGAGAGTCCGTTCGTGAAATCATTAATGAACATTATACACTATGCTTTTCATTTATTATAATTAAATTCTTGCAACAGTTTTTCAAATGTTTTTGGCTTTGAGCTGTATACAAAATACTTTCAAGCCTTTTAGGTTCTCATCCACTGGGACACCATTGATAGCCATTACGAACATGTTGGCGATGTTGCAGTAGCTATGGATACTTACTGGATTTGTTAAGCTACTATTATTTCAGTTGTATTCCTAGACATGACTCTTTTAGTATTCTCCTGGTTGGGCGTGGTTCTCGTAGCTATTAGAATTTCATTTGATATACTTTTTTTTTATTATTTGGTGGTGTAATATTAATTTTCGATAGTTCAATCGATTAACTTCAGTTAGTTTATAACAATTTATTCTGTTTATATGAGTGTTTTTACTTGTTGAGTTTACCTCTTAATCAACATGTTCAAGATTAAAATTTATTAATCCGACAATTAGGTTATTGGTAATTTATTAGTTATCGATTATGAGGCTAAGAATGAACACATAATTGATTCTCATTTAATTTAGTAAAGGCTTGATCAGCCGGTATAAGAATAATCGGGTGTCAAGGGTTGGATTGGGATGGATTAGTGTTTAGAATTATATATAATTTTGGATAAAAATTTAGTAAGTGACTACTTATGGATTCGGGAGTAAGTATTAGACTCGAGAATTTTAGGCTAGTGCTACGAGTGACATAGGAATGATTAGTCGATTTTATGTGTGCGTATATATAGTGGGCGGTCAACCCTCGCATTGACCAACGGGAGTAGGATCAATTCCCTAGGTTATAGGTCTATCGCATGACCACTGCATGTGATTTTAGAGTCTAGTGGGTTAATGTGGTATGATTATGATCCATGGATCTATGATCATGACCACCTCCATTTATGCATTTACGATTTGGGTTCGGTGGTTAGATTATGACCCAGTAGCCCGGGTGTGGTACGTGATGTCCCTGGAGCCTAATAGCGTGTAACGAAAGCGTCCGCGAGGTAATGCTTTGGGGATTCGATTATATATATATATATATATGTGTGTGTGTGTGTGTGTGTGTGTGTGTGTGTGAGAGAGAGAGAGAGAGAGAGATATATATAGAGAGAGATGTGATATGATTATACGTATATAAGTGTGACAGATATATACGGGTGAATAACATGAATATGTTAATATTGAATCAATAATAGGGTGAAGTTATATGCATTCGTTAATGATGTGATTTAAAATGATTTAGCATGTGTGATAGTTAAATAATAATTAAAGAAAAGGATAAATATATGGGACACATTTTGCCTAGAAGGTTAGCATATGGGGCTAAGATACGTGTTAGTACTAATTTTGCCAAGTAGCATAACTAGGGTGTTTAAATTACAAGTGTTGGGTGAGAAGTATAAATGACGGGTGATGAATATTTCATGGGAGTATGACACCAGATTAAATATGAAAGAGGGTGAACTGAATATGCATTAATGTAAATTAAACACTTGCAAACTATTTTCAAAAGGTTTTGGGCTTTGACCGGCATCAAAATATTTTTAAAACTTTTAGGTACCCATCCATAGGGACGCTTGACATGATCATTCCCTCCGGTCAGATAGTGTTGCATCAACCATGGATGCTTGCTGGGATTTTGTTAGACGCATCTATCTTTGAGATTGTAGATGGAATTTTATTCAGTTTTTATTCAGGTATGTCGCCCATTATCACGGATTTACTCATTTAGTCCTTATTTTATTTCAGTTGCGAGGGATTATTGGATTGGATTATTACTGGGTGTTTATTTGGTCATTTGAATTTTTATATTTATTTCAGCATTCAGTTATTATTCGTGGTGAAAATGTTTTTAATTATTTGGAATGGTTTCTGATGAAGGAAATTTTTATTTTGGCACATTGGGCTTAATAGAGTATTAGTAATTCATTTAATTTTTGATAATGATGCGAAGAACGAGCTAGCTGAGATTCCTATTTTATTTGAGAAGAGGGTTGGACACCTGCTATTTTTATAAGCGGGGTGTCACATATGGTATTAGAGAATCATGGTCTAGTGTCTTTATGAGTTGTGCAGCTTATTAAAATTCCAGCTTAGCGTCCTATGAAAGAAAGCCTTATTAATAGGAATGTTGAATTCATTTACGCATTTATGTTCTTCTTCCAATATAAATTATAGAAATCGCATACTTATACAAATTCGTTTTGGTTTTAGGTAATTCCAAAGAGAAGATGACAAGATAGGGTGACCAGAAGGGCCAATAAGGGAGAGGCTCAGCCGGAGCCATAGGGGATAGTGACGGCCACAGAGGTGGCCAATATAATTTCTCACCCAGTAAATGCATCCATGACCATCATGGCGCAGCAATTCCCATAGACTCAACCATAACAACCGGTGGCACCAGTCGTCCAGGCCCATCAGGGACCATCAGCGTGGGAGAAAGTTTGGAAGGCCTTCTAGAAAAGGGCATCCACCAGAGTTCCAGGGCAGTGCAGACATGGTTTCATCCAGTTAGTGGAAGAAATATACATTACATTATCTCCACATAGTTTAGTGTAGAAACACTCAAATTGTGAGGACACAAATTTCCGATTGAGTCCTTTGTAGTTTTGGCTCAATTCCGGATAAAAACCTTTGAGTCATAGGATAGAGTTATTGACCATCCTTCAAGCCTATGACATACTAAAGTTGAAGATTTAGCGGCCAAGTTCATAAAGCTTCATTAAATGTCGTGTTTGTAGTGCCTCATTTCTACGTCATCAACATGGTTCCATTGCTCGTAAGGTATGAATGGATTTGAATATAGATATATAGGAGCTTGGAACAATTTTTCATTGGGTGAATTTTTGTTTAAACTGTTGTTTATTTTCAGAAAGTATCTTTAAAAACTTTAAAATAAAGTTTCTGGGCTAAAAATAGAATTTTATACTTTCCGGTTTTTCGTTCGATATTGTCGTTCTAACGAGTTTGTCGTTCGAACGAGTTTGCCAACGAGTTCCCCTATTGGACACTGGAATGTCGTTTGAATTGTCGTTCAAACGAAAATGATGTTCGAACGAGAATTCCAATGAGATTTCTAACGAGTTCAAGTTTTAATACACTGGAACTTCTTTAGAAGGCTTGTTCGAACGAGACTTCATTCAAACGAAAATCTCGTTCGAACGAGATTTGGCGGGAACAATTAATTTGGTAGTTTTGAGCAGTTTTTCCCACTTTCCCACTTCTTTTCCCACTAACTTTTAACCTGAATAATTAAGTGCGAAAACCAACTTTTTCTAATTAACTTTTTCACATCTTTACATCTCCTAGAGAGAGTTTGAGAGGAAAATTCCAAAAGGAAAAAGTTAATGTTTTGAGTGTCTAATTTTTTAATAAAAAATCATTTAACACTCTTGTTTAACACCCATAGTTTGTTTATCCAAGTTCCATATATATAATTTGCTTGGAGTTTTGGCACCGGTTTATTCTAACTAATGAAGAGTTCGTTTGGGTTTTCTTCTACTTCCCTCAAACAAGCAGAAGTTTGTTTTGCTGCGGCATTCTCACATGGTGAAAGGCACCATGTGTGGTTGACGGTGTACCTATGTCTCATTACTGATTTTAAGATTCCGGTGGAGCTCCGAGGCTGTTGACTAGGCGGAGTTGTCTACAAGAAGACGCGTCAAGGACTGAAAGGGGTCGAGTCGAGGAAGTAAGTCATCTGTCTTGTAATTGTAAAACCATACTTAGTGGACTTAAGGCTAGGGTCTTCTGAGGTTTTTTTCCCGTTGTGGGGTTTTCCTCGTACATCGCGGCGTAGTGATTCGTTTTTTATTTTATCTTTCGCAAAACTCACCTAGAACGCATGCTTGGGTAAAAAGATAAAATTAAGTTTATATCACTACTTATGTTTAATTTGGTGCTACATAATTAATTGGGTAAATGTTAATTTAATTAAATTCATCACTTAATGTGATAAATTTGGTTTGGCCTAACTTGGTAATATTGAAAATATGACTTAGGAAAATTTCTAGGAATTGGAGTGAATTAATTGTGTTTCAGTGAAATTTAAATTGTGTGTGTTTTAATTTAATTTCACCTGGTTTAATTTTAATTTGAAAAAGAAATTAAAAGTTGTTATTTGTTTAATTTGAACCATCTTCGATTCTGCATATATTTAAAAAGGAAATTACTCTTTGGAGTAAAATATCTTAAAAGTGGGGGCCTACGCCTTTTCAACAAGTGGTATTAGAGCCAAAACGATATATTACTTCGTTAAGATCCTATAAATATTTTTGGCTAGAATGGAATTTTCCCCATTTTCAAAATTTCCTATTTTCGATGGTTCTAAACATGCGTACTGGAAAGCCCGAATGAAATCAACACTTAAATCTATCGATGAGAGGGTTTGGTTATCTGTAGTTAACGGGTGGTCCCCACCAACACATTTAGTAGATACTGAACGTGTTCCCAAACTGATCGATAGATGGAGTGATAGTGAACTTAAATTTTCAAATTTTAATTCTCGAGGTTTAAATGCCTTGTTTAGCGCTGTCACACCGGATGAATTCCATCGCATTATGACGTGTGAAACCGCTAAAGAAGCTTGGGATATTTTACAACTCACTCATGAAGGTACAAGTGTCGTAAAAGCTTCGAAACTCCAAAACCTCACCACTCAATTTGAAACCATCAAAATGAATGAAAAATAAACTTTTAATGAATTTTATGCTAGACTTTACAATATTGTTAATTCATATTTTAACTTGAGAGAAAAAATACCCGACAACCGAGTAGTAAAGAAAATTTTAAGGTCCCTACCCGATAAATTTAATCCAAAAGTGACCTTTTTAAATTCTTTACCAACTTTAGCCTCTACGAAATTAGAGGAGCTTGTAGGTGATTTACAAACCTATGAACTGGACATGTTTCCCTCTAAAACTGAAAAGAAAATTGAAAAGAGCATTGCTTTAAAATCCCGAAAAGTGGAAAAATAAGTGGTAGAGAGTGAAAGTGAAAGTGACAGTGACTCGAAAAATATGGCTATGTTTTGTAGAAAGTTTCAAAAATTTCTTAAATTTAACAAAGATAAATTTAAAAATGATTTTAAGAAATTTGAAAAATCTATGCATGACAAAGCCGAGAAGATCCCTAAAATAATTAATGAAAGCTTAAATAGGGACACGTCAAATAGGTGTTTTGGTTATGAAGGGTATGTCCATAGGGCAAAAGAGTGTCCCACTAAACTAAGGCGAGAGAGTAAGAAACCAATCTCTATTAATTCAACCCTTAGTGATAGTGATTATGAAGAGGGACCCGATTTCACCACTAAGCCCAACCTTGTGGCTTTTATGTCTAGTCATGTAAGCACCAATAATGAATCTTCCCATGAAGATATTCAAACACATAACACTTCCGTGGTCAAAGTTTATGATTCCCTTATTTTTTATGGTAGTGAGAGTGAAGAAGAAAGAGAGAGTGAAAATGATGAAGAGGTTGCTGTGAGTGAATTTCAAAATGCTTTTCAAGAACTTTACAAAGAATCTATTAAATTAAAAAGATCTAATTTGAAGTTAGAAGCTTGTTTAAAAGAGCGTGTCAAGGTCGTTGATGATAGTGAGTTAGTGGAAGACCTTAGGACACGAGAAAGAAATCTTCGAGAGAAGCTTGAATATGTAGAAGGCGAGAGAGATAGCCTTAGAGGTTTAATGGAATCCTTGAAAAAAGAGATTCTTGAGTTTGAAGAGAGAAATATTTTATTAGAGTCTAATATTTTAGAATTAAAAAATAAATTAAAAGACTCTAGAAAAGTCAAATTTGATTTGGAGTGTAGGTCCGAAAAACTAGATAAAATCATAGGCACCGTCCAAATAAAAAATGACACTTGTGGTTTAGGCTTCGATACTTGTAATGAATCTACTCATAAAGCCAAATCCAATGTTTTAGGAGAATCACCTAGGAAATATTTTAGAGATCACTCCTTTGATAAGTCTTTTCGTCGAGTCTTTAAGTGCTCACATTGTGGTCGAAAAGGTCATCTTAGGATATTTTGGTTTGATCTTAAACGAGTTCCTAGAAAATCCAAATGTAAGGCAACCGAGGTAGCCAAGATTCCTACACCCCTAGATCGTCATTCATCATTAGTTTGGGTTAGGAGATCCGACTTGGTAGTTTTACAAGATAGGGTTTTTTATTCTCATTTACTATCACATGCTTCCCTACTTTCTAAATCTAAAGGTTGAATGTGTTAATTTTCTTTGCATACTTTAGCTTTTTGTGCTTCATATTATATATCATTGCTAGGTATATGCATGTTTAATCATTTTCTAGTCTATGCTCCATGGTTAATCACATGCTAGAATAATGATTGTTGTTTATCTTTTTGTATTATATTTCCTTCATTTTTGTTTGCATTAAATGAAAAATACAAAAAGATTTTTGTTTATCATTTGGGTTTTTATCTCTTAGAAATTTAAGCTTAATGAAAAATTCAAATTATTTTTTGTTTGTCTTTTGAGTATATATTTTTATTTTTGGTTAAAAATGTCAAAAACTCAAAAAGATTTTTTTTGTGTGTGTATTTTAGTTTGACACACTTTATGTGGCATACACTTGTGTTATAATCCCATCCTTTTCGCTCCCATGTGGCTAGAACTTTTGGTTAGATTATCAATCCATATTATGTTCTTTACCATGCTTACATGGAGTAGTTGGATTTTGTGTTGATATAATGGATTCTATTTTTATATGCCTCTATTCACACATGCACGAGCTCATTTGAAATTTTAATTTCATATGTATATTTGAGCTTTGTGAGGTGTTCTCGTACCAATCTAATCATCTACATCTTTGTGACCTAGGAGGACTAGTGCATGTCAAAATCCATTGCACGTGAGATTTGTAAGAAATAAAAATGATATGCAAATGTGCACAGGGAAGGGCTCCGAAAGGATTTATTATCCTTTGCGAATAGTAAGCCACCGTTTGTTTGGACCTAAAATAAATACGTGGTCCAAAGGTCTAAAAATAGAATTATGGTATTAAAAAGAAAAATAATTGCCAAGGCCTATTTTTGTTTGATATATTCATTCAAATATATATACTTATTGAGGGATATTGAATGGTATATCAACGGTTTGAACAATGTCTATTTATCCTAGTTGCGCTTTCGATGTCACGACTCTATTGGTTTGTAGAATCATCAACATGCTAGGATTGTATGCATTGTGTTTGTTTGTTCATTGAGTTCAATCTATATTGTCACGTGAGGTTATATTCAATTGTGATGAAGTTTGCAATCAATTGAGATCTCCGTGAACATGTTTTAAGTGATTGGGTCTAAATTTAATTGTTTCTAGTTCACACCCCAACACTTCCATTTCCATATGACACATTTTTACCACGCGAGTGTGAAAAGCTTATCTTATTTTGTGTCATTTTTATGTTTATATATATATATATATATATATATATATATATATATGCGTGTGCATCTTTGGTATATCTAGAGTATGTATATATATGATATTTTTTTTGGTCTTTGCCTTGCTTTCTAGTCCATCTATGCTTTAATTCATAATTGGTATCTTTCTTATTGCATTCTTTGTTGATATCACATGCTTAATACTTTATGTATCCTATGGGTATCATTTCCCTTCATCTCAGTTGGTATACATTATTATTTGCTGGATTAGTTATGATTTTGTTACCCATGTGCTTTAATGCTCTCATCACTTTATGCACAAGTGCATGTTTAGCTTGATATCCCATATTATTTATCCCTTGTTTAGTTTAAAGGGTTTATATGCTTTAATTGCGGGAGATAAGTTAATGTTTGATTCTTTAGCCTTTGTCTATTCCTGAACAAAAGGGGGAGAATGATAGGGGGAGAAATGGTATCTAATCCTATTATTATCGTATCTTAGTTTAGGGATATTTATCTTAGGGGGAGACGTCTTTCTAAGTAGGTAATTTGTTTTGATAAAGGGGAGAATTAATTTAGGGGGAGTACTTACTTTAATTGCATTTCATATTTTGATATTCCCTATGCGTTTGATAGTTTGCTTAAGTGTGCAGGAATTATCCTAAGCGGCAACTTTCACTGGCAAAGATATTGATCCTTGGGTTGTTTGAGTCAAGCTATGTATTTTTATTTTGGGTGGAAATTTTTTTTCAGTCTAGTAGAGCTTGATGGACCTTTAGGATTTTTGTTGGTTTTTGTCCCGGAATAGCCAAAGGGGGATATTTGTAAGGACATAAATTTCCAATTGAGTCCTTTGTATTTTTGGCTCAATTCCGAACAAAAACGTTTGAGTCATATAATAGAGTTATTGACCATCTTTCAAGCCTATGACATACTAAAGTTGAAGATTTAGCGCCCAAGTTCATAAAGATTCATCAAATTTCGTGTTTATAGTGCCTCATTTCTACGTCATCAACATGGTTCCATTGCTCCTAAGGTATGAATGCATTTGAATATATATATAGGAGCTTGGAACAATTTTTCATTGGATGAATTTTTGTTTAAACTCTTGTTTATTTTCAGAAAGTATCTTTAAAAACTTTAAAATAAAGTTTTTGGGCTAAAAATTGAATTTTTATACTTTCTGGTTTTTCGTTCGATATTGTCGTTCGAACGAGTTTGTCGTTCGAACGAGAATGTCGTTCGAACGAGTTCCCCTATTGGCCACTGGAATGTCGTTCAAATGAAAATGATGTTCGAACGAAAATTCCAATGAGATTTCTAACGAGTTCAACTTTTAATACACTGGAACTTGGTTAGAAGGCTCATTCGAATGAGACTTCATTCGAACGAAAATCTCATTCGAACAAGATTTGGCGGGAACAGTTAATTTGGCAGTTTTGAGCAGTTTTTTCCATTTTCCCACTTCTTTTCCCACTAACTTTTTACCTGAATAATTAACTGCAGAAACAAAATTTTTCTAATTAACTTTTTTACGTCTTTACATCTCCTAGAGAGAGTTTGAGAGAAAAATTCCAAAAGAAAAAAGTTCATGTTTTGAGTGTCTAATTTTTCAAGAAAAAATCATTTAACACTCTTGTTTAACACACATAGTTTGTTTATCCAAGTTCCATATATATATACTTTGCTTGGAGTTTTGGCACCGGTTTACTCTACCTATTGAAGAGTTCGTTTGGGTTTTATTCTACTTCCCTCAAACAAGCAGAAGTTTGTTTTGCTGTGGCATTCTCACATGGTGAAAGGCACCATGTGTGGTTGACGGTGTACTTATGTCTCATTGCTGATTTCAAGATTCCGGTGGAGATCCAAGGCTGTCGACTAGGCGGAGGTGTTTACAAGAAGACGCATCAAGGCTTGAAAGGGGTCGAGTCGAGGAAGTTAGTCATATGTCTTGTAATTGTAAAACCATACTTAGTGGACTTAAGTCTAGGGCCGTTAGAGGTTTTTTCTCGTTGTGGATTTTTCCTCGTACATCGCGGCATAGTGATTCATTATTTATTTTATCTTTCGCAAAACTCACCTAGAACGCATGCTTAGGTAAAAAGATAAAATTGAGTTTATATCACTACTTATGTTTAATTTGGTTCTACACAATTAATTGGGTAAATGTTAATTTAATTCAAGTCATCACTTAATGTGATAAATTTGGTTTGGCCTAACTTGATAATATTGAAAATATGACTTAGGAAAATTACTAGGACTTGGAGCTAATTAATTGTGTTTAAGTGAAATTTAAATTGTGTGTGTGTTTTAATTTAATTTCACTTGGTTTAATTTTAATATGAAAAAGAAATTAAAAGTTTTTATTTGTTTAATTTGAACTATCTTCGCTTCCGCATATATTTAAAAAGGAAATTACTCTTTAGAGTAAAATATCTTAAAATTGGGGACCTACGCCTTTTCAACACAAAAAAAATACTTACTACGTTCAAGTTAGTCGATGCAACACTACATTGGTAGAAGTCGGTCGCCATGTTTGAGGAGTGGGATACATTGACAATAACAGAGTTCTAGGTTTAGTTTCACGTAATTTCTTCCCTTTGGAAATTCAGATGCAGAGGAGGTTTGTTGATGTTGCACAAGAGGATCGCACTGTGGCCGAGTATGAGGATGAGTTCACCCATCTAGCAAACTTTTTGCCTGAAGAGATGAATACTGAAGAGAAGAATATGTTTAAGTGTATGGATGGGAGTAATTGGAGGATCCAACAACACTAATTGGGTAACCCGACATTGAAAATGTACACAAAGGTCGTCAATGCTACATTACTACACTATTAGGACCAGCTCTTCCATATGAAAGGGGGAAAGAGAGCAGGGGAGTTTAGCCAATTGGGAAAAATTGGAAATAATGGTGCCAGTAGGGCACGACAGTCAGCACGAGCGCGATTCCCAGTAGGGGATCCAACTAAGATATTTCTATCAACGGAATTTAGGCCAATTGATAGTGGGTTTAGGCAGGGCCAATAGCATGAACAACAGCGCGTTACTTAGGGACAAAGGAATAATAAGGGTGTCCAGTAGAGCCGAGACCGTTACGGCCCGTGACTAGGGCAACCCAGATAGGTAGGGGGACTATACAGGCCATTGTTTTATTTGTGGGGAGTTGGGTCACATGAAGAGAGATCGATCACAAAGAGTTGGGGGATAGCAGTAGGGTGCTCAGTAGGGGCAGCAGGTGCAGTTACCTCCTACAACGCCACCATCTTCTGCAGTCCTATCAGAACAGGGATAAATAGAGTATGATCATGTCTATAACGTCCCGAATGCGACATGCACCGCAAACGCCACCACCTATTGAGGGTATATTTCCTATCCATGGGCATATGTTCTAGATGTTATTTAATGTGGGTCATTTTATTCTTCATTTCCATTAAATTTTTACACACAATCGATTTATTAGAGACAACCGACATTATTATTATGTGTGTCGATTCACCTCTGGGTAGCGGGGATCTTATTCACTCCATTTATAGAGGAGTGGGGATAGATTTCAGGAGATTGTGTGTAGCATCTAAATTACTCGTATTATACATGACTGGTTATGATGCCATTATGATCACGGATTGGTTTCCAGGGAATCGGGCTGTGGTGGATAGTTTTGGGAGGACCATCATGTTTGCTATTTTAAGGGAGGATATATTCTTGGTGGCGATGCCTTTTCCCGAAGGATGGTCAAGCACACACCTATACCATATTGAGGAGGATACCTTGTAGGAGGTGGTTATATTATTAGACTCCATCCCAGTGGTTAGTGAGTTTATAAATTTGTTCCACGAGATATCGATTTTATCGCTGAGTCAGGAGATAGAGTTCGTTATCGATTTAGCACCTAGGACTAGACCAATTGCATGTGCATAATATCGCATGGCCCCATCAGAGATGTGGGAATTAAGAGACCAGATTAAATATCTCTTGGGGTAAGGATTTATTAGATGAAGTATCGTTGTGGGGTGATCCATTATTGTTTATTAAGAAGAGGATGCTTCACTCTGACTTTGTGTTGATTAACGAGAGTTGAACAAGGTTACAATTGGGGATAAATATCAGTTGCATCAAATCGATGACTTGTTTGACCAATTAAGAGGAGTAGCTTACTTCTCACATATAGACTTGGGATTAAGTTATCACCAAATACGTATTAAGGAGCATTATGTCCTTTACACAACATTCCTGATGCAATATGGGTCGCTTGAGTTCAGGATTATGCCGTTTGGGATAACCAATGCTCTAGAAGTGTTCATGGATCTCTTGACTAGGGTGTTCAAAGAATTTTTAGACCAGTTCATGATTTTGTTCATAAAGGACATTTTAGTATATTCTGGAACTGAGGGTGAGCATGCAGAGCATTTTCGTATGGTTCTACATACGTACGTGACTATCAGTTGTACGTAAAGTTTGAGGAGTGTGGATTATGTTTTTGTGAGGTGAAACTTTTGGGCATATTATGTCTGACAGAGGAATTTTAGTGGACCTGAGTAAGGTTGCACCGACGAGGGAGTAGAGTCATCCCACGACACCAATAGAAATTTGTAGCCTCTTAGTATTGACAAGGTATTATCTCCATTTTATTAAGGGTTGTTGGAAGATTGTAGGTCCATTGACAAATATGACTTGCAAAGGGATGCCATTTATGTGGGATGATTACTGTCAGTTATCTTTTGATAAGGTAAAGGACAAATTGAGTTCAATGTGACACCTCGTCTATTCTAATCACGTGTGATCAGTCATTTATCAAAATAACCAGGAATGTCATTTGGCTCATTGTTAGCATCACTATCGAAAACCTTTTTAAATTACTAACCACCTATGTTAAATTAAGACGATGCTAAATTTTATCTTTCATTACAACAACATCATGATGAAAATAAGAACAAGAACCAAATAATCCATGCAAGAAAGTGGAGTCTAAAACATGACATGATGAATAACTGAATAAAATGATATCGAATAAACCATCGGTTCCGAAATATAATTAAACCACAAGTCTAAAGCAAATAAAACTAAGTTTAATAATACTAAATAACTGAAATACTTAATAGTCTTAAGGGGAAACAGGCCTAAAAGAAATATTGAAATGAAATCCTATAAAGGAATGAATAACTGAAATGTCTATAAAAAATCCTACAAGGCTCCATAAGTGTTGTAGCTATGCATCCCTAGAATGAGTCATCAAGCTTGGTGTCCCTGTGGCTGGACACCTAAAAGGTTTTAGAATATAGATTTGACACGGGTCAGAGCTTAAGAAAACCATTTGAAAATATTTTTGCAAGCATTTTTATTACAATTTAAATTAGTTATTAGATACACACGTTAATTCAACGTACACTCAATTAATGTGCACACCTAACTTCTCCTACCTAGCTATGCTACCGAAGCTAGACATCCCTATCTAACTAACCACAAATGGTTCAGCTTCCCCGTACTGCCCATACAATAGGCTACCCCCAATAAATAATATCACCCGTATACTATTGTTGAATCATTTTAATTAAGTTCCCCATACTTTAGTCACTATTAGATATGCACTATCTATCTTCATAGTGTCACACAAGTAGAATAATCAAACATTATTATAACACCATTATTTAAGTTTCGTCACTCATTTAGATATACACTGGCTATACTTTTCCATTATCACACATAGGTAGAATAGTCAAAATCGTATATATTTATCACACTATAATACATATAACTATAGAATCCCCCAGAATTACAATCACGATGCATGCGTACTATGCTATCGTTCAACGTACCTCTCGTACCAATCAAGGACAATTGGTTCAGACTGTCTTCTCGAACCCTAAATCAACTAACACACAATGGAGGTGAACTTAGTTCTAAGCCTTTGGGCTACGCACATACCTAACGTACACAAATGACCTGCCAGTCCCATTAATACACAACACATAATGAGCCACCCTAAGTTCTATATTCTGGGGCACAAATCCAGACCTCGCTCGAATGGCCAAGGTGGGATCTGCCTCTCCACGGAACCTCCCATGATAGTAGACTATGTAGGTTTGTTCACACACATAACAAATCATAGCATAAGTATTCGCACAACCTATATATATATATATATATATATATATATATATATATATATATATATATATATATATATATATATATTCCAGTATAGGTACACACAACCTATAAATATGTCCAACATAGGCATATATACAACCTATAATATATCCCATACGTAGTATGTATCTCTTGAATATTTAGCGTACTATCAATTTACCATTATAACCTCTTATTGTATATTCTCAAGTATCGCTCACTACACAAAGGGCCCTAGTTACCCCTTAATTAATATCAGTAGCTAATATATCTCTATCCTACTAGTTCACAAATTGGGTTTACTCATGCTCTCTGTAACTCGTTCTGATTCTCAAAATTCTTTCAACTTCATATTATGCCCAAAAGGTCCTAGACTTAAATTCTCTCATTTGGGTAACCCCCAACCCTACCATAGGCCTACTGGAATTTACTATAAATCTAACTATAGTTAAAATAATATTCCAAAAGTCTCCCCTTAAGTTATTTGTGAAAACATGGCATAAACTAAACCAATTGAGGAAATATGGGAAAACCAAATCAATTTAGCCTTGGTATGAATCGATTCGCCATTTGAATCGATTTGGCCAAGGAGCTGAATCGATTCGATCGTAGCAGGTCTTCTTCTCCATTCACTGTTACGAGTTTTCTACGTATACGAATCCTCAAACCTCCTTACAACGACCCCAAACTCCTAACCAACATAACTAAGCATCAAATATGTGTGTAGGGATGATTTCTAATGTAAGTTAAAAATTAAATCCATATGAATTCTATCCAATAACATATTAGAACTCTATTATTCTCAGAACTCTAATTATGGTATTCTTCATGTATAATCAATAACATACCTAGATTTTTATTATGTTATTCATCACAAATCATTTGATTTGGTACCCTCTACATAAAGGAATCGAATCTACATGCATTCCTCTATCAAATTATGGATTATACCCATTAAATTCTCAAGAATTCATCCATTATCATAAAATTGAAAACCGTACTGCACATTGGTATTCTAACTCATTAAAAACATGCAAGATAAACACTTGCCTTGGTCCAGTAGGTTTGATTTCGTGTTGTTGATGATGGAGTTTCTCTTCCCTTGCTCTGGTCTGGATTTTGGCGATGTCTGTGGTGCAAAATAGTGTGGGAAGGCCTAGTTTCCTTCCCCTTTTCCTCTCGTATGGACTCCTCTCTCTCTCTCTAAGGTGATCTAACCCTAGACTCCAACTCCAATGGTCTGATATACTTCTTAATTTTTCGGATTTACATCTACCCCAAACTCCCAAATGATCGAAACGCCCTCTCGGGGTGTCGGGTTGGTCTAAAATCGCTCCAAGACCCAATCAACACACCTGGGTACACTATTCTAACCATTTCAACCCATTAGGAATGAACCGCAACGTCGAAATCATCATCCGATTTACAATAAAATAAACTCCTATCTCGACCTCCATTAATCTACATGTGCTACCCGGTTAAGATACGCCACCGTCCCGTCACTATTATTTACTGTGATATAAAATACTAAATCACTACTCACTTAGTAATTTATTCCATAAATATTAATCATCATCATTCCCGATTTATATTTTAATCCACCCATAATAATTAATTCAACTAAATTACGAAACACGTGAAATTCTAAAAATCATCGAATTAATCAAACTTTTAATACTCAAAAATACGTGGTGTTACATACTTCCCCCTTCCAAAGGAATTTCGTCCTCGAAATTGGGATAAGAATGGTGCTAATATCTTCGAATATCTCTTCGCACAACATCCATCTCTCCCTAAAGTCAAAATTTGTTATGTCATTTCCCGTTGCATTTATAGTAATGGTACTCCTTATTTCATCGATTTATACCTTACCGTGGAATACTAATGACCAACCCATTCTAGTCACATTACATCAAAATTTTCCATCATTATTTACCATGTCCTTTCGGTGACTACTCAACTCATTTTAATTTTTCCCAAGTATTTCAACTACGATGAACCAATTTACTAACGGCTAAAGTATTTCCTCTATTGGGGAAAGCTCCAACATCCCCATGGGCCAACTCCCTTATTCATATACGCTTATGTTCAACACATATGTTTCCACATCTTCTTATTACAAATAATTCCCAAAATCCAACCAACTAGGGTGCTTATACACACTATATACCATGCATAACTACACAAATACTACTCGGCTCCTACTAGCCTTGTATCACTCACGATTTTAGCCAAAAATCCGTGTACAACTAGTGTACTAAATCCGTGTCCTAAAGATCACACATCTCCCAACTTTCGACGGTCGCTAAGGTTCTTGCATGGAACGTCACACAAGAAAAATTCAAACAGGTAACCCCCCAATACACTACTTCCTAGCATTATTGATAATCAAGATCCGTGGGTCCAAAACACATAACTAAGACACCTTACATATTGTCCCCAACACATAAGTCAAATCGATCACACCCAAGTCACTCAAGGCGTCTTATGATACGGTGATCTAACTGTGACTAAGTTCTTAGCACTAAATCAATAATGGGGTAAATATCTCCGCTCAACGTTAAAACCGATATACCCTAAATCACATTAGTAAAAGTCCCCACGTATCGGATCAATTGTAACAAAACAACTACACTCTCCTAATTATACGATACAATATAATATATAGTAGGCTCGACCCTTTTTCAGGTGATACCTCAAAAATCAATTCTAATCCTAGAATAGCAGGCACGATAGCCATACCATACACTCTACTACCATTTAAACCCTCGCCATCCAGTCATTACAAAAGACAATAATATGTTCTACTCTTATAAGTCTCAAATAGAGCAAAAATTACCATACAATATAAACATCAGATAATCCCGTTACCCAATGGTATATACATTTATAAATATAAGAATGATACTGACAATGCACCCACTAAACCCGACTCACCAATGAATTTTAGGGTTACTAGTTATATTGTGACGCACCCATGTCATCCCAAACCCTCCTCATACTCATAAGGGTAAAATAAAGATCTTACCTCTATGGCCCTAGCCCGGTTGATGGGTTCCTGAGCGTAATTCTCATGTTAGTATTGACCCATGATCTTCTGCAATGGTTGTACGTTCAGGACCTCATCCTGTAGTTGCCCCCCGTCTTACTTTGGGCAATCCCAATACATGTGTCCCGTCTCGCCACAAGTGAAACAATTGCCAGAAAAAACTCATTGTCTCTGGCCCTAGCCCTAATGGCCTCGATCGTTATTCCCTTGGCCTTGATGGCCCTGAGGAACACAATGTTATTGCTGCTGAGGACCCTGCCGATCCTGCTCAATACCTCCATCGGGTCGAAGAACTCCAGATCTAAATCTCTTGGCCTGATTCCCCTGCTAAAATTCATATCCCTACTATTGTGGTGCCCCACTGGCACCGTTCCCACATATATTACTTGTCTGACAGGTCTCACTTACCCGCTTATTCCTTTTCATGTGGAAGCGTTGATCCTGATAATGAAGAAGGCTGGCATTAAGATCCTCGATGTACGTTTACAACACCGAATTACCCAACAAGTGTTGTCTGTTTTTCTAGGTAAGTCCATCCATGAACTTTCGTATCTTCTTCCTTTGAGTGTTCACTTTATCCTTTACGAAATTTGTTAAACGAGTGAACTCCTCCTCATATTCCACCACAGTACGATCTCCCTGAGAGACATTAAGAAATTTTTGCTGCATCTTTGTCCGAATAGTGGATGGAAAAATACTTACGATCAAACCATGCTTAAAACTCCCCAATGATCATCACATCTCTCTCCTCTGCTGTGGTTATAGACTCCCACCGCCGCAAAGTTGCGCCCACTAACTTGAATGTTGCCAAAAACTATTTTTGAGTGTCACTTAACTCAACATAAGAAGTTGGCATTGCATGTCCTTCTTCCACTGACTGGCCCCGACTACATCAGAGCTACGCTGAAACTCCGGTGGGTGGCCCTTATGCTTCCCTTACTCTGCCAATCGGGTGGGACTCAATAACTGGTGCCATTGGACGATGTGGAAGAATTTGTGGAAAGTGTTGTGCCATTGCGTTCATTATCCCATTCATTACCCGTGCCACGATTTCATCCGACTATGCTACCGAAATGTTTCCCTGTGGGGATCCCTCCCCAATGTTCGCTCTCGTTCGACGAGTCCCCTTTGGCAGCATCTGAAACGAGATTAAAGTTTGTATAAGGTCATATAAAAATATAGAGTAGTCAAAAGTAGAACGTAAACAATCATACGCAGAGGAATACAACAATCATATAATAAGGCTTTATATTAAAGAATGCTATGCTGAAATTGTAATAAGACGTATAGATAGATCCTAAGGACACTAGAACCAAATGCTTTGATACTGTAATACCCCATATTTTCATGGCTTTTAATTATGGGATTTAATAAATTAAATTACCTTGAATTATGAGATTTATTATAATTAATTTGGGATAATTAATTGGAAATTTATTCGAATTTAAATGCTAGCAAAACGAGAGTTAGTATTTGATTAGTATAATGTTGTTGAATATTACTGAGTGATTATGGTAATATATGAATATTGTATTTATTAAAAACTGTTGTGAGTTGAAAATACGGCAGTTTCGGTAATTAAGTTGGGACGCGTGTGTCATTCGTGTCAGGACCCAATTTAATGGATTTAAAAGTATTTTATTTTTATGTCATCCGTATGAACATTTTGAGTGCGTCAACATGTTCGGAAGGGTCAAAATAGTCAGAAAATACTAGTCAGGGGTTTAGTTTGGGTCCCGGGGTATTTTTAGGCTTAACCAGCAACCCGGGAGGGTATTTTTGTCATTTTAGATTTTAAGGAAATTAGACCCACGAATTTTAGAGTTTATTTAATTTTTATTGGGAAGGCCATTAGGGCCATTATCATCCAAAAAGTAAGAAGTGGGCTACGTGAGATAGAGGAGAAGTTACAGAAGGGTTTCCATGGCCATAACCACCACCGTCGGATTTGTGACAGAGAGAGAGGGGGAACCAACCAACAACGTCATCAATGGATCATAATCGGTATTATATAGGCAAATGATTTATCTTACAAAGATTCAAAGCATATATTTTACATGATAGTATAGATTTGAAGATTTATTATGAACAATGATATAAATTGTAAAATGGGAGCATTAAATATTGAATCCGGGTAGGGTTGCATGTAGTTAAAGCTTCTGGAGAGATGTTAAGTACGAAATCATGTTCCATGTTTAGGTAATTACGAAATTTAAATCATAATTTATGATGTTCTTGAAGAAATTAGGAATAACTAGGGTTAGAAGAATAATTAAGACTTTTGATCCAAGAAACTGTTGATTGAGGATGATTTAATGATTCTAAAAATGTTAGAAATCATGTAAACATGTTGGTATGACGATTAGTATACTTGGTTGAGAGTTTTGAACGTTGAAATGAAGAATTTGAGGTTTAAAAAGAGGAATCTCGTAACTGTTTAAGCAATTCTGGGCAAATACCTACTTGTTCGATCGATCGACTCAAGAATGTCGATCGATCGACGATCGATCAATCGACCCCTTTTCTTCGATCGAACGACCCCTACTGATTTTTGGCAATTGTTTCCCTTTAAGGTTTAATGATAATCCCAAAGCCGATATTGATTCTTAGGGTGATTAATATATTATTGTGAGACTTAAATAAAGTCAGTAGGGTCTTAGTATTTTCGAAAAATATCATAACTTATAGGATTAACAGTTATAATTACAAATGGTTACCGAGTGAAGACGGTTGGAGATCTTTCGATTTTGGGACTCAAAGTGAAATGAATGATAACTTAAGGGATTTTAGATTTGCTGAGATAACCATAGTAATAAATGGGAGACCTAATATTCACTTGGGATAGGTATAGGTACCCGAACCCGTATGATGAGACTTGTCACGTTAAATAAATAGTACGTAGAATATCTGAAATGTAAATATTGTGGATGAGACTTAATATATAGGGAGGAGTGTACCTACATTGAAATTGTATATATATATATATAGGGAGAGGTTCACAAGTGGACCAAAAGAATGGACCTTAACAAAAAACACATAATAACACATTAATTTTAATTTCTACAGTGTAATTGGTCCGGTCCAGCGGTACCCGAGACCACACCTTCACCCCACTACCCCCCCCACCCCACCCCCACCCACCCCCACCGCCCCCCCACCCACCCAACCACCACCATCACCATAGCAGCCCTTGTGGCAGCCCTTATGACAGCAGGGTTGCCATGGGGGTGGGGGTGGGGTGGGGTGGGTGGGGGGCATGTGGGGGAGTGGAGGATCGATCGATACGCGTATTTGGTGCCGCAGGCGCGGACCAATTACACTATAGGAATTAAAATTAATGTGTTATTATGTGTTTTTTGTTAAGGTTCATTAAAAAGTCCATTCTTTTGGTCCACTTGTGAACCTCTCCCTATATATATATATATATATATATATATATATACTGGTTGTGTGAATGCCTAGTGTATGGATTTCTTATGTATATGACATACCTACCATACTTGCTATCACGGGAGATTATTTTTATGGAAAAGGACCCTCTTATCCTTGTGTGCCTTCGGGGGGATTTAGACTGGTACCTTAAGGACATAGGACTGTGAATGATTTATTTGTGAGTTGATAAGTCAGCTGACCATGGGAGCATAGGTATGTGCGTGACCCATGGGTATGTGAACTATGTTCGCCTCCAATATGTGTGATTTTTCTTATTGAAACGATTCTTGAGAGATTCGGAACTTGTAGTCCCTATGTACGTGATGTACCGGGATTCGATAGCAGAGTATGCGTGCACCTCAGCTTAGTCTAAGGGTGCCATATATGTATTTATATACTGAGAGTGATATACTTATGTACTTGTGACTGGTTCATTGTTGCTTAGTAGATGTGAATAACTAAGATATTTGAATGGGTTAAGAATGAGAATTCAATTAACACTTGAGATAAGTAATTTTAATGAATGCGAATATGGGTTATGAATATAACTGTTTTGGGTACTAAGAGTAGACATCCTACGGTAGAATGCTGAAGCGGAAGAGCTACAGACTAGTTAGTTAGTGACATAACTAGGATGGGTTAAGGTCATACGTCAGGCGTGCACATTAGTTAAGAGGTGAGAAACGCATGTGAGAGTACGCAACTAACATGTTTATAATATGTGTTGTTTAATTGAAATTTAAACACTTGCTAAATTTTTAAACTGTTTTCACCTCGGGCTCTGACCCGTTTTACTCCAAATCTATTTTGTTTTGTAAAAACATTTTTAGGTGCCTAGCCACAGGGACGCCAAGCATAGGAGTTCCATTCTGATGACGTGCTATAGCTGCTGTGGAAGCTACTGGATCTTGGTAGTAGACACCTTCATATTTATCCTTGATTCCTTCAAAGTCATTTGTATCAGTTAGGACATGTCGCCCATTCTTATTTAAAGGTTGTAGTTGCAGACTTTCATTACTTTAGTTATTGGTTTATTTATTCAGACTCTTGTATTGGGACTTTATTTACTCTGGCATTTTATTATTGGAGTGTTTACTCCAGAATCAGTTGAGTTCATTTCGTTGATTATTTATATGAGATTGTGTATGCGATTAATGGTTAATAATTTAATTATTGGTTTTGTTAATTAATTATTAAAATTTGGCATCTTTTTTTTAAAATATTAGGTGGCTAGTAATTAATTAAATATTTTTTTGATAGTGATGCTAAGACTGAACCAACTTGATATTTTGTATTAGTTTAATAAAGGAGTAGCTACCCGGTATTTAATCAGACGGGGTGTCACAGATACCATCTGTGACACCCCGCCTATTTTTATCACGGGTGATCAGTCCTCTATCAAAATAACTAGAAATCTGATTTGATTCATTCTCAGCATCACCGTAAAAAACTTTTAAAATTACTAACCACCTATGTTAAATTAAGTCAGTGGAAAATTTTATCTTTCATTATAAAAGCACCATGCGAAAAATAAGAGCAAGAACCAAACCATCCATGCAATATAGTGGAGTCTAAAACATCACATGATAAATGATATACCAAGTTGTGACACCCCGCTTATTAAAATAAGAGGTTTCCAGCTAGCTACTCCAATAAAAATAGGAGTCTCAAACGGTTCATTCTCAGCATCACCATCGTATAAATAATAATACGAGACAACCACCAAATATTTTGAAAACGGATGTCGTATATAATTTTGCAAATTGGATAAAAGCAATTTCCATCAATAAGTTTATAACAAAAGGTTGATATAAAAACACAAAATAGTTTAACAACATTTCTACAAAATATAACCGAATAAGCTATTGGTTAACAGACTGAATACAAATGGTTACACCAAGTATGATAGTATGTACGAATACTACAGTTAGGCAAAACGCCTGAATATACAGACGTACCATAGCTAGAGTACCAAAAGAAATGATGCGTCTACTACAAAAATCCTATAACATCCGTAAAATTATCGTAGCTCCTTGACTCTAGGAAGGAAAGTCACATCGGGCGCCCCTACGGCGGAGCACCTGAACATATATAAGAAGCACATAAGAAGAAGTAATATAAACGGGTCAAGGCCTGGTTTGATATGATATACATGTGAATAAAAGGCATGACAACTATGAATGCTACTCTCATCAATAAATAAAGTTCTCTCTTCATTCAAGGAATTATCCTCACCTCTCTTCTAAGTGCACATCATATCGCGTACAATGCATGTTAAGTTAAACTACCCATCCACTTAATAGAAGTAACCTAACTATATCACACATGATAAGTTTTCCAATTAAAGATATATATATATTCGCAATTCAATAATCATTAAGGACTATAGGCAATTAAAGTTGGTTCAGGATTTTCCTTAATTCAATTAATCATTCGTATGAAATACCAATACAGTGATAATAGTTACAATCATAATAATAACGGTTCAAAGACCATCCTTCCGGGAGTCACCCCACTGGATGCGCCCCTAAATACTATCATCTTCTAGGGCCTATAACCAAGACCACCTGGGTATCCAAAATCGTAACGCGTGGGAAGCGATCATATACCTTCGATAGTGAGTTATAATCATACCCGTAATTACCTCACTTTGAACAATGCAATCATACAATGTGACCACCGGTATCATGGCCTGAGGACTATACTCTCCCTGCATTATTATCCAGGAAATTCACCTCTAACGTGTACTTCCCCTATGATAGCATTTAGATAGGTATGTGTAAATGTGCCATAGTTACAAACTATATTAAGTTAAACATACGGTCCTCAAATTCCGAAACCATATGTGTATACAATTTTGGCTACAAGAGATAATTATTATCATTCTAGCCCCAGGAGGTCCATCACACACTACCCGACCCTACACTAGTCCTACTCTCGTTTACTAGACGAAATGAGAAATTATATCCTTATAAATAGTCCACGAAATAATCCCGGACACTACCGTACTATCCTAGAGTACCACTCTCCTTAGGTGAGGTCATAATACTTCTAAATACATCCTAAGAGAAGGTTCCTAAACCTTAAACCCAAAATAAAATAGTATAACTAATATCCTCTTCTTGGGCTAAAAATATAGTATGGGTCGATCGATCCCTGACCCCCGATCGATAGAGTGTTTGGAAATTTCCTTACGAGCCAACCAGTAGGCTTTTTGCCTATGTCCTGATCGACCGGTGTCTTGGGCGCGGTCAACCGGTCGTAGCAGATAAATCCTCCATTCCCCATTTTTCTTTCAAAACCTAAATCTCCAACTCTAATTCTTCCCTATACACCAACTATCATCAACAAATATTAGCAAAAAATCATTTTTATATGATCTCCTAACAATATACAACATTCAAATCATATATAACTTATATAGGTGAAGATTTGAACAACAAACTCAATCAAAACCCTAAATGGGTTAAATCCTAAGAACACTAACTAACCACACCATTTATTCAACATAATCATAAAGTATTGCAAGTATAATAACTTGCCTCAAGATTGTAGCCTCGGATTTCACTTCGTAGTTGCGATTCCAAGCTCAAACCAACAAATCTCTTCTCTTTCTCTTCTTTCTCTCAAGATCTCACTTCTCTCTAACTTCTAGGTTTAGAAATACACAAATGAGATATAAATGCTCTTGCAAGACTTAAATACCCAAATACCTTAAGTCTAACATTAAATGCTACTACGTACTTAAAATGACTCGTAACATCATATTTAAGTCATAACTAGATAAAAGTACCCCAGAACCCGAAAACAACACTGGCACTTATTTTGACTATCTCGACCCTTCCCGAACTAACCGTGCCATCTAAACTGACATTCGGGGTATCGTTCATTATTCTCTATTCCAACGTCATATTAACATTCTAATAATAACTCGAATGGATTATAAATCATAACCGTCGTTTTAAATCCCAACGACTTAACATAACATAATATTACACTATTTACATTTGCGAAAAGGTAAATATGCAATACTCATAAATATTAACTCTTAAATTGCTTAAATTAATATTTACTTCAATTTCTCATTTATTTTAAATAATTAATCCATACGGACAATTAATATAAAAATAAATGCTCATAAGTAAGGGGTATTACACTAGTGTAGCCTTATCCTTAGACTGGACCCCCTCGGCCAAGGCCGACCAGTGCCAAATTATCAATTTGGGAGAGTTATGACTTGGCTGTGAGTCGGCCATAAAGGGCCTCATCCTTGGCCACAGATTCATCATTATATGTCTCGTACTCAACCCAAAGCATAGTCTACAGTATCCAGTTAAGGTTCTTATGACTTAAGTCCCCTCAGCCTCGTCCATCACTTGGAGGTCGAGGGCCGAATGAAGACATCATAGTATGACAATTACCATACAATCAGAGGATCCAACTTGATAACTCGGCCTTGACCTGACGGCCTATAGTGGACAGCTGGCAAAGCGCGTGGATTGGGGTATGCCTACAAGGGTGCACGTTGGTTTTAGATCCCACGTGCACAAAACCCTTATAACCAGATATCCTTCACACATAAGGGAATATTTTATCATCATGATCTACATGTGTTAGTTATAGGTGGATACTACATATTGGCTAATGCATGATGCACACACTTATTACATGCTTGAGGGGTACACTACACCACCCTATCACTATATATACTTGTCTTATCTAACAATGTAAAGGATCAATAATTCTAACTCTAGGCAGAATTATATTGCAAACACAGTAAATAGAGAAAGTTGTGTGAATTGTAATCAATGGCTATTAGAGCCATTTTAATAGTGAAATCGCACAGACCATTGCACAGTGGAGTAAGCCATATGGCTAAACCACTTACTTTATAATCTCTTTCTCCATTCCCTCACCTCCTTCTTGATTAACTTTCTTATTAAATTCACCATTATTGTACGTGAAAAATAGTTATAAATTGAGCTTGAGCTATCTATCTTGTTGGTGCAATATTTGGTACCATCATTTTTGTTATTGTCTGTGGTAAATGACGTTTCTTCTTCTTCCTCACAATTTCATCTTGATCCTCATCAAATTCTCTTGTGGTGGTTTAACTCCATGTTTAGCTGGACTTGAACCACCATTGAAAGAGCTACAGTTGAGCTATATAAGCTCTCTTCCAGTTCATACAGCTCACCTGATATACCATCTTCAGTTATATTCATCCACCAGAACTCATGGCTTCAGATCCACTACACGAAACTGGATCAAGTTCCAGTTAAGCCCCACCCCAGTCTGAGATGGTGGATGTCGCAGCGGCACTACGCTCACTGGCGGCCAGCCAAATGAAGATGCAAGAAAAATTGGTTGCATTTAGCCAAAACATGCTGGCTAGGCCTATTAGCGTGAAAGCGAAGATGATAAATCTGAATGCTAAGGAGGGCACAAATCAAGCTACATGGGGACCACCCTTGGCCCAACAGAAGGAAGAATAGCAGCAGCATAGATGAAAGGATGTTTTCGAGCCCAGACCTTTACTCCTGGGGAGGCAAGGTCAAGAGTATGAAGATAATGAATATGATGATAATGAGGAGTGATGGGAACCATATGAGATTTTAGGAAACACTGTACGCCGTGTCCAAGCTAGTAAGGGAAATAGTGAAAGACCAAGATGAGAAGGCCAACCTTGTCCCTCAGTGCTTGACAGACTTAGTAGATGATCCACTTTTGATAGACTCTACCCACTTGGTGATCTTCGAGACTGATTGTCCGGGTCTTGTAGTAGGGTAGCATCCAGGAGAAATAATAGATGTGTTAATCGATGACCCTAACATAGCTGAGATGAGGAACATCATGAAGTTATTAGCCGTTAAAGGGAAGATGGCCAAGAACCTATGTAGTGTTAGGACAAGAGAGAAGGGACCGATGATAATGAATGTGGTAATATCGTAGTGGCCGTAACTAAAAAACCATGGAATAACTTTATTCAGAGACTTGAGACAAGATTGGGGACATATTGAAGAGTCGAGATCCCCTATAGAGGAGTTACATGGAAGGGTCACTGTTCGTTGCCAGAATTATGAGCTACCTAACCCCGGCTAAATTTAAGCCATCGGTGGTGACACCAAAGTGTGATGGGATCACTAACCTAGTTCACCACGGTGAAATATATCAGTCGGCCATAGATATTTACTCAGTCTCTAATGAGATGAGGTATAGCCTTCTCCAACAACCTTATTGGAACGGTGCATGTATGGTATACCTCATTTCCCTGAAACACAATTGAGAACATCAAGAAATTGTCTAAGAGGTTCATTTATAATTTTTTATTTGGATTAAAGCCGAGTAAGAAGACCACCCACTTGCTATATGTTAAGCAAGGAAAAAATAAATCTCTAAGGGACTACACAACCTGCTTTAATAAAGAGAATTAGAGGGGAAGATTATGATGAGAGGTTTATGGCTCGATTAATAGAGCTAGGAGAATTTGACATTATCTATCAGTCGAGAACATCCATCAAAGGGAAAGAATTAGTAGATTTTATAGCCGATTTCACCTGGGACGAGGCCGATAGTGAAGAGTTTATTGATCCAATGAATGAGACTGAGAAATCAAGTGAAAGCCCGACTGACGCTGAGACGAGTATTGCAAAAGTTATTGTGGCTGACAATGAAGAAGAATTTTTTTATTTAATTATAGAATACTAGAAGAAGGCATCTTCTCAAAGGAAGGTAATGTTTGGAGCCTATTTGTGGATGACTCTTCATGTGAGGAAGGGAGTGGAGACGGCTTAATAGTGTTGGCCCTAGATGGAACTGACATTGAGTATGCTTTGAGATACAGCTTCAAGGCATCCAATAATGAATCAAAGTATGAAGCACTTTTGACAGGACTCTCCCTCGCTAAAGCATTGAATGTTGGTCAACTGTTAGTTTATAGTGACTTCAGGTTGGTGGTGAATCAGATCCTGGGAGTGTACGAGGACAAAGATGAGAGGATTTCTAGATACCTAGTAAGGGTAAAGATATTGTTGTAAAAATTCACAAAGGTTAAGCTAAAAAGGATCCATCGACTAGATAATGGTTGATCCGATGCCCTAGCAAGATTGGCATCTGCGATCAGAACGAAGATTAGAAAGTCAGTGCTAGTGGAGATCCTAAACTAACCGACTATTAAACTAGAAGACAACATAGTAGAGTTCTGCTTGCACCTGAACCGAGGTGCATCTTGGATGGATCCTCTCATCTGATACATCAAGGATTGGTGAGTTACCAAAGTCCAAACTATAAGGAAAAAAGTTGAGATACAAGATGAAAAATTCTCGATCATATGAGACGTCTTGTATAAGAAAGGGTTCCTCCACCCTTTATTGTAATGCATTCATCCGAAAGAGGTGGAATATATACTGAAAGATGTGCATGAGTGCTCTTGCTCCATTCATATAAGAGGGACATCATTGGCAAAAAGAGTAGTCATATAAGGATATTGGTGGTCGGTATTTTCTTAAAAACTCCTCCTACAAGACTTAGAAAAATTATTTTGACGCAAAAGGCTGCCTCTGATGTTTAAAAACATTTTAAAAAAAATTATCCCAAAAGTTCAAATTAAACATTAAGGGACTTAAACACAACCTTACCAAAATCTATCTCGCAGAGGCTCGATTGTTGATGAACTTTGATATTTGGATATGTCTTTATGCATGAATGAACTTGAACTTTCTTCGATGGGTGTAGCAGTATACGATATACTAAAATGTAAAACGGACTATATAAACTATGTCCATAGAAATCTTTACTATAGCTATGCTGGTACAAACTAAAAGGTATTCGAATTATCAAATCAAATGTCCTATACAATTTAATACCCTCCCATGAAACCAAAAGTGAAAAGATACTAAAATTGTAAGTCTTTAAACTTTCTTCAAAAATCTCCAACTTGAAATCTTTACATCTCTAACGTTTCTTTGTCATCATCAGGTGTGCAAAATAATGATCCTTAAAATTTATACCTACACAAATGAGACAATAAATAAGTACCTTTGTGATGTATTGAGTTTGAAATGAGATAAACATAACTCAAAACAAATATCAAACCTCAAATCCCCCCCCCCCCCCCCCGTAATTCAAAGTCCCCCATTAAATCATAATTTATTTTCCCCCTTTTCATTTGTCTGAAATAGACAAGGAAAGAATAAATAAAACAAGCATGGAGTGTCACGACAAGCATAACAAATCGACTACAATCATTCAAGGATAACCTCGAAAGCATTCACCTACTATTTTTTATTTTTAAATTTTTTTAAACAAAAATAATTTACAAAACAACCACACATCATGAATTTACATTAAGATAACCAAATCGTGGAAATGGAATGGGTGTGAACAAATTTGATAGGAAGATCAATGCAATCAAATATAACGTATGTGCATAATGAATATGGATACTCCTAAATAATCAAATCAAAATTGTCCTTAGATGTCAAAATATGTTGAATTTAAATGACATCGACTTAATCTAATAAACACATCAAAATAAAAAATGATTTCCACAACAATAACTGTAACACCCCGTTAAATTCTGGCGTCGGCCGCCACCAAAATTAAACCGGACATTAATAAATTAAATATCATTCTTAGCATGTGACGGATGTTAAACATATAAATGTTAATCCACAAGATGAATATTTTAAATCAATCCCAAATATTTATAACATCCAACTGATTTATCACCAAAGTACGATATAAAGTCTTTTGCGTGAAATCCCCAAGTCTTTTAATTATTACAATAAATCAAACCAAACTGAAATCTTAAGAAAACTTTGGAACCGAAAGGCACAATAAAACCCAAATATAGTCTCATAATAAATACGTATGAATAGGAGAAGAAATAAATGACTAAACCGATAATATAATTCCAGCTGCACTTCCAAAGGATCTCCAAAAATATCTATGTAGCTACTCCAATTTAATTCTTGAAAATATTGGTCAACGTAACCCAGACAATAGTGCTATACATATCGACCATAACAATAAAATATTTTAATTAAAAGAAAGTCTATAATCCTTAACAATAAAATTTTCTAAGTACCCCCAAGGTTTAAAAGTACCACACCAATATTATTTTAAATTTAATCCAAGCCCCACGATGTTAATGTTTCTGAATTAACCAGGATGAATTGTTCTCACTTTATTATTAGGTATGGCGTTCCTCCCGTCGTGGGTGATTTACACCAAAGTAGATTAATATTACCACACATTCCCTTGTCAAGACCGCCGTCTGACCCGATTTTATTTCGCGGCCCTCGACATATGACAAGGTTCATCCCCTTGCCAAGATCGTCGTCTGACCCGATTTTATTCTGCGTCCCTCGACATATGTCAAGGTTCCACACACAACACACATCCCCTTGTCATACTTGCCGTTTGGCACGTTTTTATCCTGCGATCCTCGACATATGACAAGGTTCCACACACGACATGACATAAACGCCCTCTGACCCGATTAAGTTGTCGTCCCTGAACTCAAGATGTCGCCATCAATTTTAATACCTGTTTTCCTCTTTCGGTATTAATTTCCCAAAATTTCTCATACTAGTCATTCACAATAAATTTTCCCCACCCTTAATAGCGATGTGAAAATCCTCAAAATATTCCTTAGTCCCAATTAAAAGTTCCCAAAACACAATTTCATCAGATAATAAATAAATGATGACTTTAACAATTTACTTCCCTAAATATCAATTCTAGGTAATCTCATCAAATGTAAAAATAAAGAATTTGCCCCCACCCCAATTTATATAACCCGCATAGATTTATTTTAATTAGTCCCATACCAAATTGCCATAAATCGCAACTAAGGCCCATTTTATTAGTCACATACCTAACAAGTATACTATAACGAAGGGTGAAAATAAATTATCTAAAATACCAACGTTCCCGAAATATTCAATATTATAATATTTCATTTTTGACATAATCAACAATTTATTATAATATTCCCAACAATATTAATTTCCCAATAAATGATTTTTAATCCAAATATGGGGAATTTAAGAAGACGTAATCATTATGATTTTTTCGAATCATTATTATAAAACATAACTTCTATAATAGTTATTTATTTCTTAGTACAATTAATTTAATTATTTTCAGAAATTTACATAAACATCCAATTTAAATTACTAAGTGGTCATCTACATGTCCACAATATTATTAATGGGTCATTTACATGTTCACAATATTATTAAGGGGTCCTTTACATGTCCACAATATTATTAAGTGGTCCTTTACATGTTCACAATATTATTAACGGGTCCTTTACAAGTCCTCAATATTATTAAGGGGTCCTTTACATTTCCACAATATTATTAAGGGGTTCTCTACATGTTCACAATATTATTAAGGGTTCCTCTAAATGTATGTGTCCATAATATCACCAATAATCTAAATAAGAACAAAATTATATTTATTTGGTATAATTAAATTTTTTTTACAAAACAGCCCCATAATTATTTTCTTCAATATCTTAAGTTCTTAATTTCTTTTTAGAACCCATGAATTTTAATGGAGGCTATAATCAAGACATATATCACTAAAGGAAAAGAATAGGGTAAACATGCCTTATTTTCGAATGTTGAAATTGACAAGAGATTCGAGTTCTCCTCAAAAACTTGATCGAAAAGCTCTCTTGCACCACTTTAAAATAATTATAATTTGACCCTAAAAAATAAGCTTGAAAACTGTTTTAATGGTGTTTTGGGTTTTGGAGGTGGAAGATGAAGAGAGGAGAGTGTGTTTGGCTGCTAAGGGTTTGCACAAGTTGTGTGTTGAAACCCCTAACCCGAGCTTCCTTTTTATAGCAAAGTTTGAGGGTTAAAAATATAAATAAATCTTTTTATTTCGTCAAAATGACGAACTGCTGCGCACAGATTCTAGGACCATCGATCGATCGATGAAAATGGTCAATCGATTGATCATGCCAAAAATCTGGCAGTTTCCCCTAAAAAAATGCCATAAAGCAAAATATTAAAAATTCGATTAAAAATTTGTTTTAAATCCGATTTCAATTCCACTTGCAGTTCTATTCTTCTAAAATCATAACCAACATATTTAACCAATAAAATTTATAAAATTCAAAAATTTATTTTTCTCGAGTATTCCCATTTTTTAATTTAAAAATACTCATTTAAAAATTCAGGTGGTTACAATAACGTCTAAAACTATGTAATACAATTTCAAGACTTTGTCAGGACTTGCAGATCCATTGATATATTTCCAACCAAACACCCTCATAAATAATAAATATTTTATTTTTCTATTGAGGTAATCTAAAACCTAATGGCCACCTTTTGGCATATATTTCTTTTTATTACCTTTAAATTTTTTCGGCCTCTTTTCAACCTCTTTGGACCTTGTCTAGTTTTTATAATGCCCCATTTTTTTGGATTTGATTTAAATTGGGGAATAATCGCAAAATATATATGAGTACCTTTCGTAGACCTTCCCCATTTTTCTCACATATATAAAAAAAACTTCATGGGCATCGATTCTTACATGCACTACATTCATTGTCAACTTTTATTGCAATTGGTTCGTTTTAAAGACAGGATTGAGATGGAAACACTTCGACCAACATGTGATAGACAAGTACAATAATCAAATAAATCCGTGAAAATATGCATTAAAGGAGACTAAGAGTCAAACTTGTAGAAAGTAATTTCAAATCACTATCAAATAGTTTTAAGGATATGGAATGATGTTGTGACTTGGTCATCCTAAATGTCCATCCACAAACGGTGTAAAACTAAATACAAAAATATTTTTGTATTTTTCCAAAAATGTTATCAAAATAATTTTTTTTGGCTTTTTCAATTTCTTTCTTCAAAAAAATAAAAAAAATCTTTTTATATTTTTTGAAATTTTTTTAATAAGAAGATCTCTATGGTTTTTCGGAAAATATATCAAAAAGGAAAAAATAAATTCAAAAGTGGATCACAATAGCAATAGGCATAAAATATCATCATGAAAAACATCTTATGCTAGCAAACAAGTCTAAACCTCACCCGTTAGGTGTGGAGGATTAGCGGAGGAGTTTTCCAAAGGTGGTGATATCCTATGAAAAACATCCATCAAATCATGAGAAGTCTTGACTAAGAACTTAATTTGCTCTCGAATATGTGAAAACTCTCTCATGTAATCATTCGGAGCATTATGTGTGGGACCACGTGGAAACAATTTGTGTGACACGCTAACCAACTTAAATCAAAATTCCTTAAGGCGTTCTATCTTCTTGCAATGGGTGCAAACATACACGGTCCTAGGCACACCTTTCCTAAAACATCTAGGACACACTCTCCTCTTGGGTAGTGGATGCCTAGGTGGGTTGGGTTAAGATCCATATGGATCCATCAAAAAATTGGGAACTGGCTCGGTGCATGTGGGAAGTAGATTCACCATAATGACATAATCCAAGTCTCTTAACATTACCCAAAGAGGGACTAAGGAGAATCTTTCCTACCTTCTTAGATGTGTCCTCTATAGTGACCTTTACCTCCTGGGCACGTTCAAGATCTCTCTCTAGTTATAACACACCGACTTCAAGTCACTCTTTTCCCGACCTACAATGATGAACTTCTCACTCAAGTAATCTTGACCTTCTCGAGTTGAGTCGTCAACGTCTCAAATCCCCTTAAAACCTTTATTTCTCTTTCCAAATCTAATACCATAAGACATAAACATGCATCTAGGTGTAGTAAATCATTCCATCATAAACACAAATTGATGACATGCATATTTGAGTAAAAACCTCTTCTGAATAAAGTTTCTTATTTCACTATGAAAAGTAAATCGAAACTTACATACGAAATGAATATTCCTCAAAGCACTCACATAGGCCGCAAACTAGAATCATTAATGGATTAACTACAGTAAACCGACAAGAATCGCAACTCTATCTTCAGAAAGAAATACCCTGAGCATTCCCAAGTGATCGCAATTGTCATAAACTAGCATATCCCCCAAGAGGTACCAAGTTAGAGGTAGAGATTTCATCTCTACAAGTGAAACTTTACCAAAGTTATATCTTGGGTTCCAAAATGATTCACTAAAGTATTTGGGATGACTTGTGAATAAAAATAAGTTCTTAAACAATAAATCAGAAGACTAAAATTCTGCAAAAGTGCAATTTTCGTATATCAAAACTCTTAGGTCTTCTAACGCAAAATGGACTCAAGAATCAGCTATTTATAAAAAAGTTAAGTCGACGGGGCCGTTCGAATAAGATTGGAAGGTATCTCAAATGAGATTGAATGTCATTCGACCCTGCTTCACATGACCTTCTAACGACGTTAAAAATGTAAAACAATAAGTTATTTGTAGTTGTTCATTGAACGACTTACTCCTGCCGTTTGAACGACATGTATATATTATTTAAACGATCTCAACAAAAAATATTTTCTTTAAAACTCCAACTATAGGTCTTAGAAAAATTATTTTAATGGAAAAAGATGCCTCAGATGTTTAAAAACATTTCAGAAAAATTATTCGAACACTTTAAATGAAACACTAAGGGACTTAAACACAATCTTAAAAAACCTATCTCGCAGAGGCTTGGTTGTTGAAATTTTTTGATATTCAGATCCTTCTTGATGAATGAATGAACTTGAACTGTCTTGGATGGGTGTAGCGGCATATGACATACTCAATTGTAAAACGGACTATGTAAAATATGTCCTTACATTACGAGTTAATTAGTTTCCTTTCCTATTAATGTTAAAGTCTAATAAGCTCTTATTCTTTCCAATTTTATAAGTTATCAAGTGTTCAAGATTCTTTTTAAAATATGTATTTACTAGTGTAAAATCATAAGCCATCAGAAAATCCATGAGAGACTCTACAGTGTCATTCCCATATCCAAAACTATATCCTCCATCTTCCATCTCATATCCTATATGATCTTCTCCTACATGGCCATAAAATATGCTCGATATATATTTTCTCACCTACAAGTAAGGGTTATTAGTGACATTGGGATTTGGCAGGGGCTCTTGGCATCAATGAGGCCTTAAATTGAGAATCTCAAGGCCCAACAGTTACACATAATTTGATCAAGTTCCTAGTGAAGCTTATAATGCGAGTGGGCCTGCTAGTACTTGTCTGGCAGGGTGGGGGTAGTATGGGGTTGAGATTTTTTTTGGTAACCATCCAGCTTCAAGGCAGCGAAGAGACGACTGAAGGGTCCTAAAGATTGATGAGGTTCTTTTATCGAGTAAGAAACTTTTTGGGTAAGGATATAGCTCGATAATTTCTTGAAGAGGGTTTCGGTTGAAAGGGTGAAGTGGTGGTTATCATAGATTGGGAAGTGTTGGTAATTAGGTGTGGTTTTATCTATGGGTTGACCATGAGAGTAGTGATGTGAGAGGTAGGAGCTACTGGTGAGTTTTTATAGGGGGATAATTAATTGGAAACTCAACGCGATTCCTTAGTAGATTTGGAATCGTTAGCAGCCAAGCATTCGACAATCTTACACCCTATGTTGTACCTATTTTCAGATGTTCTTGATTACGATCTCTATTTGACCATTCTTTAGGGACGATTAACCATATTACTGACTTTCTCTCTTTAATGAGTGACAAAAGTTCATGAAACTTTCCCTCTTCCTGTTTTAATATTTCGAAATCCTTATGTGTGATGCCAAGCTCCTCTTTGTATTAGTACTGTGTAAGAAAATTATGACATGCATTATCCCATATTTTGGCGATCCCCTCATGTTTAAGGCCCATATACCAGGTAAGGTATTCTTCAAACATAGTGGAGGATGACATTATCTCTAACATACCTAGGTTTACATTTCAGACATGTATCTGAAGGTAGTAGATGGATAAACGAGTGGATGGGGATCCCAGTCCTTTATAAGTCTTGAAGACAGGCATCTTAATTTTTTGGTAATGGGCTTGATATAAAAAGCCATCTTATTGATATTTGTAAGGTCATCCGTGGTTTACATCTTGCTGGTGGACTCTTAAAAGAGTCGCAGTTCAGATTGGACCCGCGCTATCTTTGGGTTCAAAGGCGGGGGAAGAACCTCGTCGATTGGTGGAGGAGCTTCAAATTCAACTCATAGGAGCCTTGAAAGGTAGTATTTGGATACTCAGGGTGATGATGGTAGGGTTTGAAGTATCCATGCAGGCAAAAGGGAAATTGGAAGCTGGGGGTATGGGTGTTAGCTGGGGGAGTCATTGTTAGAACTAGTGTAGCCGAATCCCGAGGATTAGTTGGCATTACCTCGATAGCCTCTGAAGGTGGTGTACCAGTGTTGGGGATTAGGGGAGGTAGAAAGTTCTCCCTAGTTTCAGTATTAGTATTACCCCCTTGTAGGAGTACTTGTGCTCGGCCCAGTGCCCTGATTTCTGACTTCATAGTGTTTTAGGAGGCAGTGATGTTCTCAAGATATCTCAAAACCTGATTGATCATGGTCTTCTTCAGTAAACATGAAGCGTACTATAGATAACACTAAGAAATTAAGGGTGGAAAGATCTCTAATGAAAATTAGACAACCACATGAAGCATGAATTTAGGTTTCGAGGGTAAGAATTTAGTGTGAATTTTCTGATCATAATGATAACTATAGAAAAATTTGGGGCACTATCGTTTAGATTTTCTAGGACAAAGGACTGGAAGAAGGATGATACATAGTGGGAGAAAGATTCACATATGTACGAATTTTTCTAATTCAATTAATCAATCCATTTTAACCGTAAGTGGACTGTTATTTTGTTTGTAGTTGTTGTGTTTGGTATCATCTTCAAAGGGGAAGAGTTGAACAAATTCCCGTTGGATTAAGGTAACCAAGGGTGAGCTTTCATTTTTTGTGAAAGGAGAAAGAAAATCATAGACTGGGCTTAGTCATTTCTCAAAATAAAAGTGGGTAAGGTAATCCAATGTAAAGGATTTATGTCTTGGCGATGGATTGCCAATTAATACTACTTATCTCTTGTATAAAAGGGCTAGACATTCAACCTGAAATCTGAGGGGTTTTGGACTAGTCTGTAATCGTTTGAAAGTTTTGAAAAGTTTTTTCAAAGATATTGTCTTCTAAGTATCTATTCTTTTTTTAGAACTTGGTGTGTTCCTAGATCTTTAGTCTATAGGCAAAGGGCGATGACACTTGATGATCGATCGATAACTTTTCATTACCATAAATTATGATATACCGGGCTACTTGAACCGAGAAAACTTTCAATACTATCAAACCACTTGATCCTACTTTTGAGTAGCTGAGAAAGCATATTCAATATACCCCACTACTAGATAAACTTCAAACTTTCCTCTGGGGTTTATAATTGCATAGGCAAGTGCTCGGTACGACCGCCTAAGTTTCGTGTTTCAAGTCTTAATGAATAGTCTAATTCACTGAATACTTCCTCAATTCTATCACTTATAGTATCTTGATATGATAAACGATAGGTCTGAATACTCAAGGGTAACTACTGATGGATCTTAGGCACCTCTATATATGCGAACATTCCCCCCATGAAGGGGGCATGTGATATTGTAACATCGAGAAATAATATAATATTTCTGACCAGTTTTCTTAAGTAATACCGGGCAAGCCCTAACCCATAGATGTAGGCACATTGTCAAACTACATGCATCTTGCGTTGTGTGTGTGATTTCACTACTTTTTATTGTATTTACTTTTACTTGGCTTTTGTGCATTGGATATCATCACCTATAGGAAATTACCACCTACAATTGGCATCGTATGTAGGAATGATCTAAGTTTTTGGCCACTAGCTAATCTTTTGAGATGTCTCACTCACCCAACCAATATTACCAAAATATTGTTGTTCAAGAGGGTCATCAACAATGTGATATTAGGAATCAAGAGGGTTACCCTTAGACTGTGATAGCTACGATGATCAAGAGGGTCATCAGTCATCTCCTCTATCTCAGAGGATCATATTTGAGAATGGTAATTATTACCACTCCTCTAATGCACATTACCATACCTAGGAGGAGAAAATGACAGATATTGATGGGATTGAGCGGTCTAACCATATCTCAAGGCTCATTGACAATTATAGTAAGTGCCTTCAAGATGAATGGGCCACCAACAGGCTCTAACAGAAGCAGATGGTTTTACTTCAATATCATGTGGAAAAGTTAAAAAGGGAATCCCACAGGGAGAAGCACAAACATGGAAATAAGTCATAGAATCCAAGCCTAAAAAGGATCACTTAGAAACATAGGTAGTCCCCCTCGTGAGAGGTTTCATTTAATGATACCACACTCTGACGATTGGAGAGGAGACAGAGAACTTTGTGATTTCATCAGAAGATAAGCAAAGAGACACCCAAGCCATCAAGGTCTCACATTACTAAAGATCTTGAAATAAGAGCTCTTATTCGTTAGACAAAATTGCCATTAAGTTGGGACATAGATAAGTTTAAGTGTACTAAGAGATATAATCCCCCACGATTTAAGAACTATGATGGGAAGACTGACTATACCAACCATGTCAGGTAATATCGTTAAGCAATGGTGTCATTGAACACCAAAAAAGGATTGATGTGCAAGTATTTCCATCTATCCTTAGATACACTTCTTAAAAGTGGTTTGAAAAGTTCCCACATTGATAGATTTCCTCCTTTAATAAATCATCCTAAATGGATCAACTCGTTTATGCCAATAAAGAAAAAGTCTCAGGAAACACTCTGCGAGTATGCCAGAATGTACTAGGACGTGTACAATGAGGGGGAGTGTTGATGTAAAAAACTAGACTTGATCCAATTTAATAATCACAGATAAAATAGTAAAATTTGAATAGTAAATAAAGAGAGAGAGAGAGAGAGAGAGAGATAGAGAGAGAGAGTTTAAAGGGGTTCAACCATGTAAGAAATCCTACATCCACTGTTCTTATATTAATCTTTGTGGTTACAGAAAACTAGGTACTTTTGTAAGTAATCCCAACCTCTGTTCTACCTTGCCCTTGATGAAGGGTTTACAATGTATTTATAGTGATTTGGAGATAAAGGGATAGAATTCCAAGGGATGGAATGTCTTTATATATTAAACATTTACATCCTTACATGGTGTATATGACATTTGGTTATACAAACCATTAATAATACGACTCTTGATACTGTTGAAGTTTCACTGATTGAATTGGTCGACCTTCCCTGTGTTTGTCTGGATTCCTTATGTTGGTCGTCACTATTATCCGTTGACTAATATTTAGGCCACAGAAGAGGACAAATGTTAATTTGTGATTACTCCACATAAGTAAATAATTTTTGGTATCAACAGAAGCCCCCAATATTATATACTTGATGCTTGCGTGAAAGTATGGAGCATTTAATCTTGAAAGTTTCTCGGATTGTTCTTCATATGCTTGGTTAGCAGTCGACTTCCCACACTTCTAAATTTTATTGATATTGCTCGAAGATGTCATTTTTGTAAATAATTTGAATTTTAGTGAACTCCTAAAGGGTAAATGAGTATTTTTACGCCTTATGTATCTCGAAGACATTTGAATGTCAATTGTTGGTACATTTCATCATTACGTTGGCTATTCTCGAAGACATCTCTGAGTTTTTGTGTGATTGTTTTCCATCGTTCTTCCTTTCTTTTAACATTTTTTACTTAATTCTTAAATTCCTGTAAGTCTTATTTACTTCTCCTTCTTTTCTTCTTCCTGAAACGTAATTTATATATGTATGTTGACTCATTAGACAAGTTTAGGTTGGAGTGGAATACTCTAGATTAGGTGGAGCTAGAATTTCCCATTCCTCCTACTGATGTTTTCTCTTTAGCTGAGGGTCATTGGATTCCCTCTTTATTCATTGTTGAGTGCAATTTCACTTTCCCCCCAAATCACTTTTGTTTAGAGTTTTATCAGTACTTCGATGTTGTATCTGTAACGATAGCCCCAATACATGGAGAATAGTTAATAGGATTCATAGGCTTAATTAAATAAATGGGACCCTTATTAGTATCCCCGAACTCACGTTCTATTACAAATGGGTCACTAGTGACACTACATATTATTTGAAAACTAGGTTTGTCAACAGATCCGTAGTTATCAATTTTTCAGACTTCAATAAAGATTACTTTGATCATGAGGTTATTGCAAAGAATTGACAATATCTTTCTCTTCAAGAAGGGGAATTTCATGACTGACCCAGATGTCCTCAAGAGGGTCATGTCATAGGTTGTAATACATTTTTTTTATATTCATGGTGATGAACTATTTATTGATATGCAATTAACCTTTGTTATTTTATTTGGTTGCAGTTGATAGGAAGAAAAAAAGTCCCAATGAGGGTGATATCAAGCTTGATGAGATCAAGTTCATGTGAAGCCTTCATCAGAGGATTGGCGAGGAGCACACCAGATTAGCTTCCTATCTGCTGGAGTATAAAATCTCCGTGACTATTTTTCTTGTTCGGCCAATAATTTTTAATCCTTCTAATGTGATAGACTTAAAGAGAGATCCAATATCTACATCGTATTCCACTGAATCTGGTGGTGGTGAACCTACTGTAGACACTTCCTAATCTTTTGACTTCGACCTTCCACTTTCCATCAGTATGGGAAAGAGAAAAATCCCTAACCTTTTGGAGGATGAATATTCTGCTGGCTCCCAGAAGCCCATTAATACCGAGGTCCAGAAGAAGAGCGTTGATGTTGGTAAGAAGCCCCCATCCAGCAAGGGTGATGAATCCCTTTACTAACAAGAGAATGTAAAGAGTTTTTACTAACAAGAAGGTTGAAAAATTTGTTGAAGTTATTGATGCCGAACAACAAGGCTTGGTCGATAAAGTCCCATTCAGTGTTGGATATTCTGTAGACTTTACTCCTAGCTTGTCCAGGAAGTTCATTAAGTCTGGAATACTTCCAGACCATAGAATAACTACTGCCTTAATGTCCCGATCATAACTATCGACAAGAGCTTCTCAAAGCTTAGCCCTAGTGAGTTTTCACACTTGAAGTTAGTCAGATGATATTTATGTCTTATTTATTTTTCATTAACTTGGATTTTTATTTGTAGTTACTGATTGATTACAACCAGATGTTAGAGAAGGATAATCAACTGTGTTCTTATCTAGGAGAAGTGGAAGAAGCCTTTGAAAGTCTAAGGCAGTCTTTGACAAAATCCCAATAGGCTCTGGAAAATGACAAAAATATCTGGGGGAAAAAGATTAAAACTTCTGAAAAAGCTTGACAAAGGGCTGATAATGCCTTAATCACGTCTAACTCGACTGATACTAAATCTATGCATAGGGCAAAGGCTACTGAAGGTCAAGCAACTACGCTGACAACAGACCTTTCTGCTAAGAAGGCCAAGAGGAAGAATAATAGGGAGGATTCCTTCAATAAGAACTGGGATAAAGCTATATCTACTACATCTTCCCAAATCAAATATGCTAAGAAAAAATTCTTTAAGGCAGGTTGGTCGATAGAATTGAAAGAAGTTGGTACTACTGAAGATTCTGAACTCTTCCTTAGGCATGATCCAAACTCTCTGTCCAATATTGAGGATGAGATTGAAGATGAGTCCTATTCAGAGGAATCTTCCTTAGTTGTTGACTTTGCTTCCCCTCTTGCCAAATTAGGAAATAACTCAGTTATTCATCCCATCGAGCAAGAAATCCCTAATGTGGAGAAGGATAAGAAGAAGGTGTAGATTTGCTATACTTCTTGTATTTTGTACCTTTTTAATATTCTTTTTATTTCCTCCCGATGTGCTTGTAATGTTCCCTTTTTTATCATTAAAAGAACTTTTTATTGGATTAAATTTTCGTTTGTAGTTTCTTGGCTCTTTCTTTATATTCCTTTATTATTACTTTATCTTTTTAGTTTTCGTCCAAGATGGAACAAATTACCTCCACTGATTCAGATTTACTCAAGTGCTGCAATAATCTGTTTAAATCCAGTCACTTAGACTTGGCTAATAAAGAGTTAACATATTTGCTCGGTGCAGATGCCTCTGATCAGGCCAATGTTCCTACACTTATCTTAAGTTTCTTCTTGATCGAGATTTGGCCAATAATGTTTCATATTATAAGATGATCAAATAATTACAAGTTGAGAGCAATAAAGCTAAATCTTTACTGCATGTTGATTATGAGACCAAGTATAAGGCCTTAAGAGAAAAATGGGTTTTTTGACGAGAAGCTTGAAAAATATGCCTTGGCCTATAGAATGATAAAGTTTCTTCTAAATAGAGAGATGGATGTAGCCAAGGATATTGCCAAGATCCTTTAAGAAGAGAATAATAAGCTTCATAATGAACTTAATTCGTTAAATCAACCTTCTATTGCTGGTGCTGATGAAGGTGCATATTTTTTGTAGGAGGAGAATGCCAAACTGAGGGAAGAACTTGAGGCTTTGAAAAAATCCAAACTTGGGTCATCTTTTAAATAAGAAAAAACAAGCCAACCATGTCTGGATGAATCCAACACTCCAAAAACCTTACCCGACCAATCTACCCAGTTGAAATCTGAGATTTAAGACACTGTCAATCTATCTTTGAAATCAGAAGCCAAAGATAATGTCATCACCGACCAAGCTGTGAAGCTGAAAGTGAAGGATAATGTGTTATAAAAACTTCACCATCATGTCAAAAGGTTAACCTTCCAGTTTCACAAACAACCCAGGGAAGTATGGATGGATGTTTACAATAAGGCTCTCAACCACTATGACGACCATTTGACTCAGTCATAATGCGAAGGTTATAAGTGGGGCTAGATCAATTGCTTGACTTTGTTAAAACATGATCAAAGCAACCAACTGTGGTACTGGAATGAGCCTGGCTTACTGGATTATCACAATCCTCCTTTTTCATTGGATGTCTCTTGGATTCCTACTGATGTTATTCCTTAGTGCTTAATATATAAGTATTTTGGAGATTATGAATTGAATGATGAGCTTGAGATAGCTCAGCCCCATTATCTAACTGATATGCCCAACAGTAGTTGTAGAATAATCCTTCAGGACTTTAACTTCATCAATTCCCCTTATACACTAGATGATCCACCTTGCTGGCATGGAGAAAGTGAAATCATCTTCCAAAGCTGAGGGAAAACATCTAGTTGAATAAATTTCATGTATTTTGTTATTCCTTTGAATACAACACACTTTATTTCAATGAAACATGTTTGGTTTTGTTAACTTATGATTATTTATATCAATCAGTTAACTGGTAGTTATTTTTCAAATTTTAGTATTAGTTACCAGTGGTAATAAATGTTATACCATAGATTCTATTAATGTACTTAGATATATTGATCCAAGGTTGACATTAATTATCATTAGTAATTGTAAACCATAGATTCTACTAATGCACCTAGATGTATCAACCCAAGTTTAGCATTAACTATCAGTGGTGATCCATAGATTCTACAAGTGAACTTAGATTTATTGATCCAAATTTAACACTGGTTATCAGCGGGGACCAAGTGTATGTGGAATATATGTTTATATTCCTTTATTTAGGAATTTTTACATATTTTCCAGTATTTAACCTCGTTTGGGTAAAATGAAGTTTTACCTCTTGTTTATGACAAAGTTCTGAGGTTTTTAATCTTATTTTGACTTGGATTTTTGATAGCCTACCAACTACTGAGGATTGAAATCCTGTTTTAATGTTTAGTTATTTCCTTGATTTTTGCCGACCAAGTGCGGAGGATTTCAATCCTATTTTAAATTGGTTGGATTTTGTCCGAGCCAGGAACATTTGTCTTCTGTGATTTTTTTCGACTAGGTGTTGAAGATTTTTATCCTATTTTGACTTGGCCGGAACTGATGGGGTTTGTTCTAGGGGCACCTTACTCCGAAAAAAATTGAAAAAATTAAAGTAACAGGAATCAATAATTTTATTGAAATCAACCAAAAATAAACGAAATACAAAGCTTGTAATATTTTGATCTATTAATAATACGTTTTTGAGGTGCTCGACATTCCAAATATTTTTGAATTCTTCACCTTCCAAAATCTCTATCCGATACATCCCTGGTCGAATGACAGCGGAAATACGATATGGGCCATGGTAGTTAGCTTCAAGCTTCTTGTTCTTCTGGATCACCTTCTTGTGAACAAAATCGCCTTCTTTTGGGTTGGTCAGCTTGGCTCTTTTATTGTATAAATGGGCATTTCTTTATTGGTAGGCGGCATTCCTCAGAGCATAATCTTCTTGGACTTTTTCCAGCATATCCAAATCTACTCGGCCCATCAGATCACTAACTGGAGAATCAAAATTTAATACTCTATGGGTTGGTAGGATAATATCAACTGGTGCCATAGCTTCAGTTCGAAATGCAAGTATGTATGGAGTCTCTCCCGTTGCCATTTTTAGCGTTATTCATTAAGCCCATAGGATAGAGTGTAGCTCATTAATCCAATTCCCTTTAGTTGCATCAAGTCTCTTCTTAAACCCATTAAATAATGTTTTATTTGTCACTTATGTTTGCCCATTACTTTGAGGGTGGCCTGGAGCAGAATGTAGTTTTAAGATCTTGGACTGTGCATAATAAGCTTCAAACTCTTTGTTATCAAACTGTGTGCCATGATTTGTAATGAAAGCGTATGGAAAATTATATCTACAAATTATATTCTTCCATAATAACTGATACACCTTCTTGTAGGGCATGTCTCTCAATGGCTTTGCTTTCATCCATTTGGCGAAGTAATCAATAACAACAGCTAAGTATTTGAACTTACTTTTGGTGGTCGACAGTGTGCCAACTAAGTCTATTCCCCATATAGAAAATTGCCAAGGTGAATTAATTAGTGTGAAAGAAGCATTTAGTTCTTTGTGAATGGCAGAGAACTTCTGGCACTTGTCGCATTTATTTGTAAAAACTTTACAATCTTCTCTCATGGTCGACCAGTAGTATCCCAGAATATTGATTCACTGTAGCAATGTTCGACTAGCTTAATGGACTCCACAAGAACCTTTGTGTACCTCTTTAATCAAATCTTCCACCTCCATTGAATAAAAACATTTAAGCAAGGATATTTTTACTCCCCTTTTGTATAGATCTCCTTTATCCAAAACATACCTAACTACTTTATATAAAAGATTTTTGGCCTCTTGAGGATCAGGTGGTAATGTTCCATGTTCAATATAAGCTTTGATGGGATCCATCTAGGAAGGTACCATATCTACTGTAATGAAACTCACCATAAAATCATCATCAATGCTCCGATTAACCCTCTTGAGTTTAATTCTTGTTGCTGAAGCTAGCTAAGTAAGTGCATCAGCTCGGGCATTCTCTATTCCTAGAATCCTATTCATCTGGATGGAGGGTAACTTGTCTATAACTTCAATGGTTCTCGTAATGTATCTTGTTATCAATTCTCCTTTGACTCCATATACATGAGGTACTCGATTAAATAATAGTTGTGAATCACTATGGGCCACCACTTGCTCGACGCCTAATGAATGGGCCAAACTCAATCCAACTATCAAGGCTTCATATTCTGCTTCGTTGTTTGATGCTTGAACTGGTAATTGAGAGTATACTCAATATCAATACTATTAGGGTTATTAAGTATTATACCTGCTCCACTGCCAATAGCACATGAGGATGCATCCACGTACAGATTCCATAATGGAATATTATTGTTGAAGCTTTGTACTACCAGTGAGCCAAGATGGAATATATTCTTACTATCCTCTCCATATATTACAGCCATTTATTGAGCTTTAGATGACCAAGGTTGACCAACTACTACCTCAACTTGATTTTAAGCTGAGCTCTCCTTCGTAGAAGTCTGCTCGACAGGCAAGTTTTATTAGTCGAGGATCTTCATATAAGTTAATCCAGTAATGAAATCTTCCATACCTTGGACTTTTAATGAAGATTTCATCTCATAGATAATATCATACTCTCCCAACTCTACTACCCAATACATCAATCGACTTGATTTTTTAGGTTTGTGAAGGGTTTGGCAAAAAGGTAAGTTAGTGTACACCACTATAGTATATTCCTTGAAGTATGGCTTCATTCTCCTGGACGCTTCAATGAGTTCTAAATATAACTTCTCTAAGTGTGGATACATAATATCTACTCCTCCAAATGCTTTACTAATATAGTAAACTAGCTTCTTATTTCTATCGTCCAATCTCACCAAGGCCGATCGAGCTCACTGCTGAATCATAAACAACTAAGTATAAGTAATATTTCTCTCTCAACATTGATCGGAAGAGAAATATTGGTGATCCCAGGTACTTATTTAACTCCTGGAATTATTTTTCACATTCTAAATTCCACTCAAAAGTCTTTCTTAGCATTTTGAAGAATGGAATTTGAGGAATGGAAAGCATTTATCGATGGCTTGGGAGATGAACTAGTTTAACGCTGCTACTCGGCTAGTTAGCCTTTGCACCTCCTTCTTGTAGGTCGACGATTGCATTTAGATCAAGGCTTTTACCTTTACTGGGTTAGCTTCAGCCCCCCTCTTATTAACTATAAAGACGAGGAACATTCCATCATGTACCCCAAACACACACTTAGTCGGATTTAGCTTTATCTAATGCTTTTTAAACTGGTCAAATGTTCGTCCGAGGCCGGCTATATGATCTTTTGCTTTCTTGATCTTTGTGAGCATGTCATCCATATAAACTTCCATATTCTTGCCAATCTTCTCTTCAAACACCTTGTTTGCCAACCTCTGGTATGTTTCTCCAGCATGTTTGTGCCCAAACAACATTATATTATAGCAATAAGTTCCTCGGGGGTGATGAAGGTTGTATTTTACTAGTCTTCAGGTTTCATTTTTATCTATTTATAATCGGATAAGGCATCCATGAAGCTTAAGAGCTCATGTATTGACGTAGAATCCACCAGCTGATCAATTCTAGGCAAGGGAAAATGGTCTTTTGGGAACGCTTTATTTAAGTTGGTAAAATCCACACACATTCTCCATTTGTACGTATTTTTCTTGACAATTACAACATTAGCCATCCATTCAGGATATTTCACGTCTTCAATGAATCGAGCTTTTTGAAGTTTCTCTACTTATTCTTGGATAGCTTAATTTTTCTCTAGACTTTGCACCTCTGCTTGATTAAATTAACCTCCTTATTGATATTAAGCTTATGGCCGAGGAAATTGGGATCAATCTTAGGCATATATTCATGGCTCCAAACAAATACATTCTTCCTCTTCCATAGGAATATAATCAATTCCTATTTAAGAATAGGATCCATTGTTGAGCTGACCTTCATAGTCCTTTCTAGTTTATCATCATCCAGAATAATACTTTCAGCAGCTTCCATAATTTTTCCATTGACTAATTCAGTCTCATCTCGGGGATCTAAGGTTTCAACTTTTGAGTCGCTATTGGGCTTAGTAGTATCCACCTAGTAAGTTGTAGTCTTATTTTTTAGTTCGATCGAATCTTCTTGCTCGACTGAGTAGTAATAACACTCTTTGGCCACTTTCGAGTCACATTTAACAACACCTACCCCAAAATGAGTTGGGAATTTCAGGCATTGATGGACTGTTGATGGTACGGCTTTAAAATTCTTCAACCTACTATACCGAGGATCAGATTATATGCGGACTGAACACTTTTTCCATCACAAAGAAGAGTATTTTCTTCGTATGATTTGCTGTTCAAGTGTCTCATAACACTTCCTATTTAATTATCCCTAGAGGGTAAACTTTTTAGCCAGAAAAACCAATTAATGGCCTATGATATGGCTCCAGTTGATTGAGCTTTAAGTCTAAATTTTGAAAGCATGGATAGAACATAATGTCTTTCGAGCTTCCAATGTCAATCAAAACCCTGGAGATGATGGCATCTTAAATTTTGAATTTAATAACTAACGGATCATCATGGGGATAAAGTACCCCAGATAGGTTGTTTTTTGAGAAACCCATCACTAGCTTATGTTTGTTGAACTTCCTCGACCATTTATTTTTGGCTAGATTTATTCTTTGAATATAGAATCAAGCTTGGGCCTCATTTAAGTAAGCTTTTCTTGTGGCAGTATGATCGACTCCTCCTGCATCACCACCTGTAATTACATTATAATCAAGTGAGCCAAAATTAATCATAAATACCTCGCATTATGGCTGCTTGGGCTTCTTCGACAAATCTAAATCATCATTATCATGATCCTCGTGATTTCTCTTCTTATCACCCCTAGACATTCATGAAGAATTTGACATTCTTCTAGTCTCTTTGCTTTCACGTTGATTAATAAACTTATCTAGTTTTCCTCGTCGGATGAGAGATTTTATCTTATTCTATGAAGTAATGCAGTTATTCGTTATATGACTGTGATCCTTATGGAATTCATAGTACTTGGATATATCCCTCTTATTGGGAGGTTCTCTCAACTTCTCAGGCCATTACAAGCCCTTATTATGCTTAATTTACTCCAGGATATGGTGAATTCTAACACTCAACAGAGTATAGTTCCCATATTTTATGATCTTATCTTCCTTCTTCTCTTTCTGCTCCTTTGATCCTTTTAATCATTCTTCTTAGGCTTCGTATCAGGCTTTGTAGTGGGGCTTTACTTTACAGCCATTATTTCTTGGCATTCATTATCTTTCCTGCTTTCTCCATGAGTTCGAACATACTTTTAGGATGATCTTTAGCCATACTTTTAGGAGGATTTTTGGCCAGAGTGTAATACAGGTTTTCAAGAAGCAAACCACTCATAAGAGCAGTAATATATATTTTATCTTCATAATCAATCATCTCCAACTTTTCATTATTGAAACTAGTAAGGTAATCTCTGGTGATTTCCTCCACTTGTTGCCTTACACTCGAAAGATGATCCATTCTCTTTATTGGCTTAGCTCCAAAATAGAAGTTACTAATTAATAGCTCGACGAGTTGATTAAAGTTGGCGATTTTTCCTTAGCACAGGTTGTTATACCATATTTGGGCTGAACCCGTGATGGTACTGGAAAAATCCCTACACCTCATCTCATCAGGTCCTGCATAAATGTCCGCTGCCACTTTATATTTCTCTATATAGAGAACTAGATCAATTTTTCCATCAGATTTAGGGTAAATATAGGAACTTTGAATTTAGATGGGGTTGGAAATTCAACGATTGCCTAAACAAAAGGAGATCATTTAAAAAACTCTGTTGCAAAGGATTTTATGCTTTCACCATTTCACCCAATCGATCATCTAGCCGTTGGATTAATCCTTTCCAGGAAGAATTTCCTGCATCTAACTTGTACGAAGTAGCTTGGATGTTCTGACCATTTGTTTGCACTGAACTATCCTCCCGAGATGTCTTCTCGGTGCGTACAGATCGTCGAACACTTGATCTTGATTGATCTAAAATCTCATGTTAGTCGATATTATGCCGAGTGTTACTAGATAACATAATGGGTGGGTTTCTATTTGCTCAAGGTCCTAGGTGATCAAAGGGCAAAGCTATGCTTAGTCTTTCCAAGACACTTGGTCTTTTTGGAGTGAAAAATAGATATCATAAGGCTCTATGGAACTGAGTGATGAACTTGCACTAGGATGGTAAGATCTATCTTGAGAATATTTGGAATAATCATACTGACTCAATCTCACGGGTGGAGGTGTTATATCTCCTCTAGATGGGGGGGACCATGAGTTGCTAGGAAAAGGGATAAAGACCTGGCTTATAAGGATTGAACCAATTGTCCCATGGTTTCCTTCATTACCTCCTAACTTCTGGCAAGACTGACAGGAATTCCATTCAGATCGTTGTTTTCTAGTGGATCAGATGAGACAGGAGGATTGCCATCATTTCTCGAACTAGATTCAGGGTCATTCATCTTTCTTAAAAAAATGAGAGTAAAAATGGCTATTAGAAACACTTTCCCACAAACGATGCTAATATGTTGATGTGAAAAACTGGACTTGATATAATTTAATAATCACAGATAAAATAGCAGAATTGAAATAGTAATTAAGGGGGGAGAGAGAGAGAGTGTGTGTGTTTAAAGTCCTTCAACTATATAAGAAAGTCTACGTCCACTATTCTTGTATGGATCTTTGTGATTACAGAAAATCGGGTACTTTTTTAATTAATCCCAGCCTCCGTTGTGCCTTTCCCTTGACAAAGGGTTTAAAATGTATTTATAGTGATCTGGAGATCAAGGGGTAGAATGCCAAGGGATGGAATGCCTTTATATATTAATCATTTACATCCTTACATGGTGTATGTGATGTTTGGTTGTATAAATCATAAATAATACGACTCTTAATACTTTTGATGTTTCACTGATCGAGTTGGTCGGCCTTCCCTGTGCTGGCCAGCATTCCTTGTGTTGGTCAACATTCCTTCATAGTTGGTCGATAATATTATTTGCTGACTAATATTTAGGCCACATAGGGGGGCATGTGTTCATTTCTTATTATTCCACATAAATAGATGATTTTAGGGAGTATTTCATCGAGCAGGCAGCGATTGAATCCTTTAAAATTAGTTTTTAATGTAGCTCTATGATTTACCAATCCATTACTAAGTGAGAGGCCATTATGATCAATGACCTTATGAAGGGGATCAAGATGTATGCGATTGTACCCCAAAATAGGGTTATGGAATGGACTAATGATATTGTGACACATGTCATCAAAATATATTCAATTAATCATTATCTCTAAGCATCACGACCGACTCTTCCCCACTGGTCAGCTATATGGCCGACCACCATCAGGAAGACATACTATCTAAGTTTAAGCACACATGGGAATATGTGCATTCTCCTTTATAAATGCACGCGGGTTAATCCCCAAACTAGCTCATGATTGGTTGTCATTAAGAAGGTAATAAGGTGTAATTGAGGGACATATTAAGGCACTGCACCTTTTTTCTCCTTACCCCTACTATAAATAGGCCACTATATACCATATTTAGTGCATAAAGAAAATGATATACACTAACCCTAAAGAGATCCCTAAGAGCTTGTATTTTGCTTTAATACAATGTAACCTCGCATCTGTGGGTGTAGGCACCTTTTTGGGCTGAACCACATTAAATCTTTTGTATTTTTTTTATCTTTCATATTTCTCAAAGTTCAAATCATTTTATTTTATATTTGTTGTAGTTTATCATTGGTATTATTCATCTAAGATAGAGACTTATCTTAGTACCAATTTTAAAAATGACTTGATAAGCCATTTGTTGTTTCCTATTTAAAGCCCTATCTAGAGTCTTCTGTCAGCCCCTTTGCCATTAGAAATGGGGGATAACATCAAAAGTAATAGGGTAAATTAAATTATTCCACCCTCCACCCATGTGGGGATGGGAGACTACAAGGGTGATCATAGACTAAGGTCAAGAGGCAATGCAAGAAATAGTAAAACAATTAACTCAGACACTCCGAGTAGTCAAAACGTGCCAGTACCAGACCCCATCATGTAGTCTGGGAGAGAAGTCCCTAACAGGAGGGGAGAAATATTGCCTCCTACACTCTATAGAGATAGATATGCCAAAAACCCCGTCGGGATGAATCTTTTATCACGAAATGAAATAAGCATGCCAAGATATTCTAGATCAACACATGTTATGTCATTCCACCCCAGAGCCACCTCATCCCTCATGACCACTGATCACTATAATGAATAATCTTTCTCCGAGGAGGGGCCCAGTGTACTTCAAAGGATGAGTACAGGGACAATATTTAATTTTTTGGGCCCACGTAAAAGAAGGGGCCAATAACATAGAGGTACTAGAGAGCACAATAAGTGTTGAGAAGAACCAAGTCTGTGTGTTTCCAGGAGAATACAGTGTTCGATAAACTCCAGAATGATCACGAGAGGATCGATCAGAGACGAGCAAACTTTTTAGTAAAATATCTCATTTAAAAGTCGAGGCCCATCTGGAAAGACAGTTGTAATTAAAATTGATCAAGACGATAAACTTGGAAGGGATCTATCTAATGACTAAAAGATCATTTGGGATAAATTTCCAAATCCAATAACCCTTTATGCAAAGGCTTCATTAAGGGATCAAACTTTACTCCATCACTTATGGGATATCCGACGCATGCGACGTTGAAACCGTTGGTTATTACACTGAGGTATGATGGCCCAACCAATCCAATATTGCATATGGACTAGTATCAAGTCGTTATCGACATCTATACAATTTTGAATGAAATGCATTACCGAGCGTTTTCCAGTATAACCATAAGATTAGCGCAAATATGGTACAATAGTATGTCGCGCGGGTATGTTTAGAGTTTCTAATAACTGGACGACCTCTTTGTCAGCAATTTCTATTTGGGAGCAAAGCCCGATAAGAGAGTGGCCCACCTGCTCAATGTTCAGTAGAATGCCGATTGAACCACATGTTATTACGTGCTTCAACATAAAAAAACTTGAGGTTGTAGATTATTATTGTAATACCCCATATTTCTGAATATTTCAAATATTCTATTTAATTAAATTGGAAAAATATTCCAAATATTCTATTTAATTAAATTGGAGAATTAAATGAGAAAATACGGCTTAATTTAAATTATGTAAGAGTAGTAATTTAATGAGTTTTATTTAAAATTGTAATTTTGGAATATTAATCGAGAGATAGATACCGATTTATATTGCCTCATTATATTTACTTAGTGCGAGTGGTAAATAGTTACTTGACGCGTGTAGACCATGTCGGGGTGAGAATGAGTAATATTTTTTAGTGACTCAAATGATAATTTAGAGGTCACAGATGAGTCCGGAAGGGTCAAATTAGTCAAAATGGTATACTCGGGGGTACTAGTTGAGTCTCGGGGTAATTTTGGACTAAACTGAGACCGTTCGGGGGCGTTTTGGTCTTTTAACATGAGAGGGTATGGAGACCTACGAATTTGAGAGTTTTTTTATCAACCGTATGAAAGAGGGGTTAGGGTTAGAAAACCCATGTAAACACCAATACCATTAAAGAGAAGGAGAAAACCATTCTCAAGGCTTAGAAGGTGCTTTTGAGGAGGTTGGGTTTGGATCTTTCACCCTAGGAGCCAAAGGAGGAAGAATTGAAGAAGAGAAGCATCAATCCATCATCAACTCCACAAAATCAGATCCCCTCTGTCAAGGCAAGTTGTTTATTGCAAAAATTATAGAGTTATAATAACCATGTGTAGGGTTTTTAAATAGTCTTGTTTAAATCAATATCTTGATAGGAGAATAATGGTATTTATACATGTTGGGATAGGAATCACATGTAGAATGATTTAACATATGTAGAGGATTAATATTCAGATTAGACTTGATGATAATTTCGGAATAAAATATGGGTTTTGAATGAAAATACGGGAAGAACACCATAACTAGGGTTTCAAGAAATTCTGGATTTAATTCACTATTTCTTTAAAGGAATTGGAGTTTTGATGTATTTGACATGTTAGAAATTGTCCTAGTATATGTGGAAACATGTTAGGATCATTGGGTCGAAGTTTGGTGGACTATAATGAATTTTGGAGAATTGTTAATGGAGGAAAAGGTTAACGAAGACGACGGACTGCATCTGTCCCTGTTCGATCGATCGATCGATCTCGGATTATCGATCGATCGACTAGGTCGATCGATCGAACCCTGCAGTCGATCGATCGACGCAAGCTATTTTTCCCAAATTTCCGTGTTTGAGTCTTCATGGATTTTCGGGAATGAATGAGTATCCTATGATTTATATTATATTTATATGGAGTGAGAATAAGACCAGTAGGTATATTATTGAGGTCCGAGAAGGCCATTGGGTGTAGAGCTTGGATTATGGACCGACGAAAATAATCTGATCTAGTAGAGTATCAAGGAATTCAAAAATGAGTTACGAGGCGAGGTAAATTCAATTTAAGTAATAGACCAATAGGGTAAGTAATAACTACTAAAATTATATGTGAGGGGTAACTAGGACCCTTAGAGTTGTGTGAATACTCAACTAAATGTGATTAATGAGATAAATCGTAAAGCGAATATTGTACGGTAAATATAAGAAATTAAAATATTACGTACGTATATAATTAATAGGTCGGGCGTGTACCTACTAAATTATATGATCTTTTAGGTCGAGAGATTTATACCTAAATTAACTATGTTAGGGTCGATGTGATATTCCGAACTAACATAGGGTTATTATATGTTTGGGGTAGATGTAAAATGCCGAACCAAACCTTTGAACTGGTGGCGTGATGAAAGAGTCCGAGCCAGAATTTTTGTATATAAATAATTGGGGTTGATGTATCATTCCGAACCAACTCTTACTTGGGGTTGATGAATCATTCCGAACCTAGAGTCCTTTACGTGTATAAAAAGGGGAAAATAATAATGATTGATATTTAGTATATATTGTGTGTGAAATATATACTTGATGATATTCTACTTCTGTGTATTAGTAGATTGATATATATTATGTATTTAAAGATACATACTGAACTGGTAAGTTAAGTAGTGAAACTTAATTACGAAGTATAACGTTAGATAGAGAATATCTAATTAGTAATTTAAGTAGTGAAACTTAATTACACAAGTGGGAAGACAAAAATTGTGAAAATGGTAGTAATTTTAGTAGTGAAACCAAATGAAAAGTCTTGAAACATAACATAGGTGAAATATTACTTGATAATTAATTAACATACGCGAGATGTTAGTGAAACGGATGTATTGTATGGGCGGTACTAGAACTTAGGTACAGATAAGTTCAGTTGACTACTTTGGTTTCAGTTAGCTTGGGAGGTATGGCTAGATAAACTAAGTGTAAAACGTTAGACGTGCACGAAAGATGAGGGGTGAGTAAACTCAAGAGAGTGTACGAGAATCTAACATGTGTAATCAATAACCGCATTTTATATTGTGATAAACGCTTGCTAAATATTTTCAAAATGTTTTGAGTACTAACTCTTGCTATAAAATATTTTCAAAACCTTTTAGGTGCCCAACCATAGGGACGCCATGTATGATGATTTCATTCCAGGTACTCGAAGTTGTAGCACAGTGGATGCTTATAGGATTTTGACTAGACGATATCTCTCATTCAGATCTAGTACAGGATCTCACACTATTCTATGTATGGACTTGTGGTCCGGTATCAGTCTCAGATGTTAGTTTCAGACTAGTGGTTATTCTATTGTTGTTTGGGATTTTTAGCCGATGGTTTATTCGGTAATACTCTTGTTATGTTGTACTTTTACTTTGTTAGATTGGGTTTTAGTACATGGTGATTGTCTTAGTATTTTCCGCACGGTTGATTTATCTATTTTAAGAAAGATAAAATTTGGCACCGGTCTAATTTTCACTTAGATGATTAGTAATTAAAAAGTTTTCGACAGTGATGCTAAGAATGAACCATTTGAGAAACCTGATTTAATTTAATAAAGTCCTGATCACCCGATGTTTAATTAGGCGAGGTGTCACAATTATGAGAGGACTTCAATAACTGTACTGATGAGTGGACAACATCCTGGAAATATATTATGGGCATTAGATAAATATCCATAGAAAATAATGACATAACTCTTAGCTAAGGCAGGCATAATCATGAATGCCGAGGAGGTCATAGTGGCGAAGGTGACAGGTCACATGAAGACAAGTGTTAGTAAGAATGCTGAAAAGAAAGAACAAAAAGATAAGAAAGTTGACAAGACAAAAAGTACTATGAATATACCACCCTGTCAGTGGGTGTTCATCACATACTCAATGAGATTCTTAGGAATAAAAAGTTGAGGTGACATAAGAAGCTGAAAGCCTCGGTTAATCGTCAGGACAAAAGCAAGTACCGCAAGTTCGATCAAGACCACAACACGGACAAATGTATAGCTCTGAAGAATGAATTAGAAAAGCTCAATCAGGTGAGGAGAGATGTAAAGGTACATGGACAAAGGTGGCCTAATTGATCATGATGATTAGCAAAAATTCTGGAGACAATCAATATCTCCCTGTAGAAAAGAAGATGAGAAGAAAAGAGGAAATTATTTTATTTGATAGCTATAGGAAAACCCTAAGGAGATAACACATAAAGCTTATATACACAACTTTAATGGATATTGCCTAGAGAAATACAGAAATCAACATTGTGCCTATGAATGTAGGCATCGTATTGGGGTTAACCGCATAAATCCTTATTGTCCTTCTTTATCTATCATCTCATTATATTCCTCCTATATTAGCAAGTCTGTAGTTACTATTTCCCTATTCATTATTATTATTTATTATTAAAGTTTCCTAGCTAAGACCTTAAACCCATATATCAATTTTAGACGATAGTATATGCTAAGGTTGAAGATACACAAATCGAAATTAGTAAGGAAGTGTATTGAAAAAAATAGTCCAAGAATGGGGACAATGAGGGGATAAATAAGAAACGAGGACGAAATAAAAATTGAAACCATAAGGGAGCCGAGAAGAAGGATCCCAAAAAAGTATTGTTGGATGCCAAGTCCTTTGAAGGCATCTTCAAAAATCTCTAGATATATCTGCGACTAGCATTGCAATAGGATTGCTCAAGTGATGTTCATCTTCGTTGCAGCAGAACCTCTAGTAACGCATACAAATATGCGAATATGTGATAAAGATCTTTGAGGATCTTCTAAATATTTGTGTGAAAATCACTTTTTTGGCATCTGATTGAACTAGCTAGAACCCAATCACTCTCTCATGCATAATTTGGGTAAGAGATGTGCCCTTTGGCTTGTCTTGGTATTTGGGAAAACCATTTGTGTAGTTTTTCCTATTTAAACTATCAATGCTCTTTATTTCAAAACAACTCTCATATCTTTTAAGAAAAAGTTGATGTATCAAATTGATTTTCTATCGGTGCACTTGGTGAACTAATATTAGTTCGAAATGAGTTAGTACGAAATGAGAAAAAGAAATCTATATTTGGTGTAAGTAGCGAAGATATATAGGATACCGTATATCTAATTGTCCTTTATTTCTGCATATATGCTTTCTTCCAGTATAAGCTCATATATCTCATGGTTTTATAAAAATTATATTGAGGAGACCAAGTAAATGGTGAAATTTAACTGGGTTGCAACCGTACATAATCATTTATTCAAGTCAATTAAGAGTTCATTTAAAAACCCCAACCACAGTCTCGGGATGCCAACTTTTGTTACTAGTAAGTCAAGTTTATCCTTAACTTATATGATTAATAATTATGTTAAAATGTTCCACTACAAAACAATTTTTAGGTACCGTGATTATCTATCCTTTAACATATTCGAATGATTCATTTTATATTTGTTTAATTTGACATAAATGAGTATTTAGTTTGTAGCTAAATCTGACTCAGGTAATTGGTATCTTAATTAAGAGACTTCATAATTATCTATACTCCAAATAATTTTTCCTTTTTTTTCGGTTGTTTGAAGGATGAATTGGATGTATGCTAATGTTGTTGACTATATTACTAAAATCACAACATAAAGGATGATATCTTCATTACAAATTAGGAGCAACTTATTCATTTTTTTCCCGAATTTATCTTAAACACACCATGGAGAGACACAATATAAGATATTGATACTATGTGTTTTATGCATTTGAAATTACCAAGGGATAACCACAAGTTTTCTATGTTTTTTGGTTTATCTTTGTTAATGTGACGTATCAAAATTAATTAACCCCATACTAAGATTTGGCAACGGTGAATCTAGATTCATTCGATGGAACCTGCAAGAATTGTATTATGTGACGGACAATATTAAACTATCAACTCTAAAGGTACATTACTGTTTTTGGTTGTGATTTATAACTCGTACTGGTGTAGGTAGAAAAATATTGATAAGTATTTAATAAAAATAATTGGCATCCAATGCAGATTAATAATAATGCCGATTAATAATTCATATGATGATATCCAAACATTTACGTTGGGTATATCAAATATAATTACACAACATCAAAAAAGAATTGAATATGAGTAATTGGATGACTCAATTGAGAGGGAGTCGAGGAATAATGTCAATAGTGTATATATCAAAAACATGATTTATATTGAGGAAAATAATAGTACATCGTCAGAAGAAAGTTATATAGAACAAGAAGTTAATATTGACAAGGGTCTTGATTTTATTGACATGCAACAAGCTTTGGATATCTATCAGACGGATAATGATAAACTAGAAGAGGAAGTTAAAGACTTAAGGATTCAACTAGAAACAACAAATGAGGAGAGGAAAAAAATTGATGAGTACTTAAAGAAAGTTGTAGAACGCGTGGAGTGTTAAAATTAACGCATAGGGGCTGCTGTAGGGGATGCTATAGGGGCTGCTGTAGGGAAATTAATGTGCCTTAGTGGTCCTAAAGTATAGTCTACCTATTGTATGTTTTAGGGGAGTAAAATCAGCATAATAATAAATGCATCTCCCCTATTTTCTTATATGAACTCAGCTGCCAGAACTTTGCTATCATTGAAAAATGAAAAGATTATCTTCTCCACAATACCTCTATTGCTTTCTTTTTCACTTCTTTTACTAATAAAACAATATAGTTCTCATTTAGACTCCAACAAAGTGGTAACAGAGCCCTGTTCAGATCAAGAGCTAGGTGTATTTTCTTTGCTGGCCGGAAAATAAATCCAACGAAAAGTGACAGAAAATTTATGGCAAGTTCTAGCCACCAAATGGGTACCCAATAACCCTTCATTCCAATTTTTGAGGGAGAGAACTATGATTTCTGGTTTGTAAAAATGAAAACTGTTTTTCTTTCATTTGATTTATGGGAGTATATTGAAGATGGGTTTGATGAACCGGGGGATATCACGGCTTTGCCGGAAGCTCAAAAGCAAAAGTTGAAGGAGCACAAGAAGAAAGATGCAAAAGCTCTAAGCCTAATCCAACAGGGGTTAGTTTAAACAATATTTCCAAGAATCATCAATGCAAACAAAGCAAAGGAGGCTTGGGATATTTTACAAAAAGAATTCAGAGGTACTTTGAAGGTAAGGGCTATTAAAATTCAGTCCTTAAAAAGAGATTTTGAGAATATGAAGATAAAGGATGTGGAAATATTGAAAAATTATTTCTCTAGATTAATGGAGATTGTGAATCAAATGAAAACATATGGGGAACAACTTTTCGATCAAAGGATTGTTGAAATTTTTTTGATTAGTTTATTTAAAAAATTATGATCCCATTATTGCCATTGTTGAAGAAACTAAAGAAATAACCTCTTTGAGTGTTCAAGAATTGATGGGTTCCATTAAAACATATGAGCAAAGGTTGAGTAGACACTCTGAAAAATCTCTTGAGAGTGCCTTTCAATCTAAGGTCAATGTTGGGGCCAAACCATTTTTTGATCAAACCAAAGGTAAATCTTCAAGAGGTGGAAGACATGGAAGAGGAAGAGTAAGAAACACTCGAGGAAGAGGTAGAAATAATTTTGAAAGTAGTGAAAGTTTTAATCAACAAAAGTGTAGTATTTGCAAGAGAAGTAGCCATATTGATAAAGATTGTTGGTTCTGGGGAAAGCCACAATGTCACAATTGCAAGAAATTTGGGCATGTTAAAAAAGATTGTTGGCTCAAAAACAACCAACAAGCTAACTTCACCGAAGAACAAGAATGTGAGGGGAATATGTTTTTGCTTATCAAAGTGCATCGAATCAAATAAATGATTTGTGGTTTCTTGATAGTGGGTGTAGTAATCACATGACCGGAGATCAAAATGTTTTTACCTCTATGGATACTTCTTCTAATTCTCAAGTGAAGATGGGTAATGATGCCTTGATCCAAACAAAGGGCAAGGGTACTATAACCATTGGAACGGTGAAAGGAATAAAGTATATCCGAGATGTGTTACTAGTTTTGGATTTAGAGATGACTTTGTTGAGTGTTGGGCAACTTGCGAAATATGGGTACACTATTCTCTTTGAAGAAGACTCGTGCAGAATTTTTGACAAAGGGGGGAGAAGCCAAGTTGTTGAAAAAATCAAGATGGAAAAGAATAGAAGTTTTCCTCTCACTTTTCGATACTCAAAGAATGTGGCCTTGAAGATGAATGTGGTTGACGACATATGGCTCTGGCATAGAAGATATGGGCACCTTAATTTTTAAAGCATGAAGAATTTACATCAAAAGAGCATGGTTTACGGGTGGCCAAGCATCCAAGAAGTAAATGGAGTTTGTGAAGGATGCGCTCTTGGAAAGCACCACCGAGAGACTTTTCCAAAGGAGAAAGCATGGAGAGCTAAAGCACTATTGGAGCTTGTTCATATCGATGTGTGTGGACCAATGACGAACACTTCTCATGCCGGTAATAAATACTTCATTACCTTTATTGATGATTTTACAAGGATAGCTTGGGTGTATTTTATGCAGCAAAAATCAGATGTTTATGCCATTTTTAGAAAATTTCACAAACTAGTTGAAAAATAATGTAGTCACTACATGAAAATTTTGAGAAGTGATAGAGGTGGAGAATACAACTCTAAGGAGTTTGATAAATTTTGTGAAGATATTAGCATGGAAAGACAACTAACGGTTGGGTATACTCCACAACAAAATGGAGTGGCGAAAAGGAAGAATATAACCATTGAGAAAATGGTAAAATCCATGTTACATGAGAAAGGGATGCTATATACTTTTTGGGTCGAAGCGGTGTATACGGCGATTTATTTGATGAATAGATACCCTATAAAGTCCGTAGAAAACCAAACTCCATTTGAGGCCTGGAGTGGAAGAAAACCATTCGTGAACCACTTGAGGGTGTTTGGTTGTATTTTCTTTGCTCATGTCCCTAAAGAAGTGAGACACAAACTTGATGAAAGTAGTGAAAAATGTATCGTTGTGGGGTATAGCTCGAAATCATAGGGCTATAGACTCTTTAGCTTGAAGAGGAATAAAATGATCATTGGTAGAGATGTGATTTTTGATGAGAAAGCCTTTTGGGATTGGAAAGAAAAAAAATCCTAAAATCAAGTTATCACCCTTAATAAAGAATCACAAAGCGTTGAAGAAGATGAAGAGGAAGATGTAGAAGCTCCTCAAATATCTCCAAATGCAGGTCCAAATGCAAGTCCACAATCATCCTCAAGTTCGCCATCAAGCTCAAACTCCTCATCTCCAGGCTCAACTCCAAAAAGAATAAGAAGTCTAAATGATGTGTATGCTAGATGTAATTTTTATGTAGCTGAACCAAAGACCTTTGAAGATGCTAAAATGAAAAAGTATGGAAGCTTTCAATGGAAGAAGAAATTCAGGTTATTGAGAAGAATAAGACTTGGGAATCGGTGGAGAGGCCTAAAAATAAAGAGTTCATTGGTGTGAAGTGGATTTACAAAATCAAGGTTAATCTGGACGGGTTAATCCAAAAGAACAAAGCAAGACTTGCAGCAAAAGGGTATTCTCAACAACCCATAATTGATTTTCAGGAGACATTTGCACCAGTGGTAAGGCTTGACACAATTAGAGCACTTGTTGCCATGGCCACTCAAAAAGGTTGGTTTTTTTATCAACTTGATGTAAAATCTACGTTCTTGAATGGTGTGTTAAATGAAATAGTGTAAGTTGACCAACCTCAAGGATTCGTGATGAAAGATGAGGAAGAGAAGGTATACAAGCTAAAAAAGGCCTTGTATGACTTGAAGCAAGCTCCCCGAGCATGGTATAGTGATATTGATGCATACTTTAATGAAAGAGGATTTCAAAGAAGTAAAAGCAATCCAACCTTGTACATCAAAAGAAGAGGGGCAACAGGTATTCTTATTGTCTTTCTTTACGTTGATGACTTGGTGTTTACCGGTAGTGATGGAAAAATGATTGAAGATTTCAAAAGTGACAAGATGAAAAAATATGAAATGAGTGATTTGGGTCTTCTAAATTACTTCTTGGGCATTGAAATTTATCAACAAGAAGATGGTATTTTTATTTGCCAAAAGAAGTATGCTAAAACCCTTCTTAAAAAATTCAAAATGATGAATTGCAAATCGGTGGCTACACCTTTGGTGGTGAATGAAAACTTATTAAAAGAAGATGGAAGAAAAGAGGTTGATGCATCTATTTATAGAAGTTTGGTTGGAAGTTTGGTGTACTTGACGGCTACGAGGCCGAATATCATGTATGCTACAAGTTTATTATCTTGGTACATGCACAAGCCGAGTCAAACTCATTTTGAGGTTGTAAAAAGAGTGTTGAGGTATATCTAAGGAACTTCTGATTTTAGCATCATGTATAAGAAGAATGTTGAGATAGAGTTACTTGGATTTTGTGATAGTGATTGGGATGGTTCTATTGATGACATGAGAAGAACTTTCGGGTATGTATTTTCTCTTGGCTCCGGATTTCCATGGGCATCAAAGAAGAAACAAACGGTAGCGCAATCATCCGTCGAGGTCGAATATGTGTTAACATCATTGGAAACTTCACAAGAGATGCGGCTAAGAAGAATTTTGGAGGATGTTGGTGAAAATCAAGGAGGTTCTACTCCAATACTTTGTGACAACCAATCCGCGATTGCCATGACAAAGAATCCTGTCTACCATAGTCGCACCAAGCACATTGGAATCAAGCATCATTTCATTAGAGAGATCGTCAAGGATGAAGAGATTCAACTCAAATATATCAAGATCGAAGAGCAGGTTGCGGATATCTTCACTAAAGCTCTACCCAAGGACAAGGTTCAATTTCTTAGAGAAATGATGGGTGTTCAGCAAATGCATTAAGGGGGAGTGTTAAAATTAATGCATAGCGGCTTCTATAGGGGCTGCTGTAGGGAAATTAATGTGCCTTAGTGGTCCTAAAGTATAGTCTACCTATTGTATGTTTTAGGGGGGTAAAATTAGCATAGCAATAAATGCATCTCCCCTATTTTCTTATATGTAATCAGCTGCCAGAACTTTGCTGTCATTGAAAAATGAAAAGATTATATTCTCCAAAATACCTCTCTTTCTTTCTTTTTCACTTCTTCTTCTAATACAACAATATAGTTCTTATTTAAACTCCTACATGAAGAATGATAGAAAAAATTGGAGAAATAACATGATATTACAATGCTACTTAAAGATGAAGTTGTTGCACATAAAATTAAAAATTATATATTGGAAGACAAAGTATTTAGTTTGTTACTTAAGAACGATTTGTTTAAGACTAGCTTGAACGAACAATAGAAATGAAAATAAGTCCATTCGCAAGGAGATTGAGGCGTTATGGAGGAATTTATATGGAAATGGCCACTTATTGAAAGTTGTCGATGGGGGAGTTCCATACATTAAAGAAGTAGAAGAGAAAATGAAAATGAGTGTCGAGATCAAAGAATTAAATGAAAAGTTACAAAATATACAGATTGAATCTCGAATAAAGAAGAAATTTTAGAAAAGGAGAAAAAGGAACTACAAGAATGGTGCCAAAACCAAGAAAATGTTGTTGACTCTATAAATTTGCAAAACAACAAACTAAAAGAATTCATTGAAGAGATTCCCTTATCAGTTATGAGCTCTAAAACCCTATCCATAAATAAGAGAATCAAAAGTCAGATTGATCGGATCCCATCTATAACATAACCGAACTTTGAATATGGAATCATAAAAAATGAAATACAACCACACGATTACACATCAAGCCACAAATTATAATAGAATTGAAGGGGATTGTAATTTTGTCAAAGATTTTGAAAGATTTGGAATTCGGTGTATGTTTTCATTAATATGACTGTCTATATATACAACTTGATAAGGAAATAGAATTCCTTATTTGCAGGAATAAACAATGGAAAGTAATAGCTTCACATGGGTGGAAAGTAGAAGCTGTAGCTGTACATAATGGGTGGAAAACATCAGTTGTACACTAAAGTGGGCAGCTGTGCAGTAAGTGGAAAATATCAGCTGTACACTAAGGTGGGAAGCTGAAGGTGGGCAGTTGAACTGTAACAGGTGGGTATTTGAACTCTAACACTCCCCCTCAAGTTGGAGTGTGAATATCAAGAACTCCCAACTTGTCAAGGAAGAATCATAGCAATGTTCTTCCAAAAAGCTTTGTGAACAAATCAGCTGATTGTGAACTTGTTGATACATAAGATAGGATGATAGTTCCGTCTTTGATCCTATTACGAACAAAATGATAATCGATTTTGATATGTTTCGTTCGTTCATGAAACACAGGATTGGAAGCAATGTGGAATGCATCCTGGTTGTCGCAAAATAACAAGGTGGAATTTGTTTAGGAAACACCCAAGTCATGTAAGAATGTCCGGATCCATAGGACTTCAGAAGTGGCTGCTACTATGGATCGGTATTCTGCTTCAGTAAAAGAACGTGACACTGTTTGTTGTTTCTTGCTACGCCAGGAAATGGGAGCATTTCCAAGGATGGTGCAATATCCAGTGATGGATATTCTTGTGTCGGGACATGCAGCCCAATCAGAGTCGCAATAAACCTGGAGATGGAGAGAGTTATGAGATAGAAAAAAATCCCTTGTTCAGGAGAAGATTTGAGATACTGAAGAACCTGTATAGAAGCATCAAGGTGTGGTCGTCGCGGTGTGGTCATGAATTAGCTTAGTATGTTGACAGAGTATAAAATATCTGGCTGAGTGATGGTTAGGTACAATAGCCGACCAACTATTCTTTGATAAGAGAATGGATTGTTAAGGAGATCTCCCTCAAAATTGGTGAGTTTGAGTGTCGGTTCCATAGGAGAAAGATACGGTTTAACACCGAGTAAGCCAACATCCTGCAAAACTTCCAAGGTATATTTCCATTTAGCTATCCAAATTCCTTGGTTAGACCTTGCAACCTCGATGCCCAAGAAAATTTTTAAAGGGCCAAGGTCTTTAATGTGAAAATGGCGATGGAAGAATGCTTTTAGGGAGTTGATAGCATATGCATTAGTGTCGGTGATGATAATATCGTCAACATAAACTAACACAACTGTGAAATCAGTCTTGCGGTTCCGGGTGAATAATGAATAATCTGACTTAGATTGTGTAAAACTAGCATCAAGAAAAGCATTGGAGAACTTAGCAAACCATTGTCGCGATGCTTGTTTGAGGTCGTATAATGACTTGTAGAGTTTGCATACACAGTGCTCCCCCTTTCTGGAGAATCCAGGAGGGAATGACATATATACCTCTTCATCTAAGTCAGCATGTAAAAAAATCATCCTGTACATCTAACTAGTGGAGTGACCAATTTTTAGCAGAAGCAATTTCTATGAAACAGCGAACAGTAACAAGTTTTGCAACAGGGGCAAAGGTTTCATGGTAGTCCAATCCCTCCTTTTGATTATAACCTTTAGCAACGAGCCTGGCTTTATAACGTTCGATAGTGACATTGGAATGGAATTTGACTTTGTAAACCCATCTACATCCAATCGGTGTTTTTCTGGGAGGCAATGTAGTAATGGACCACGTCTTGTTATGATCAAGAGCCTGAAATTCTCTTGACATGGCTTCACACCAATTGGGATCAAGAACAGCCTGTGCAAAAGATAAAGGTTCCTTGATAGAAGACAAAACAAGCACAAATTGATGGTAAGAATTAGATAAACCAGCATATGAGACAAAGTTTGAGAGGGAATAACGAGTACCCTTTTGAGGACCAGTCAATGATGTTGCTTCGGAGGGGCATGGGAGCATGGCACTTGAGCAATGGTAATCATGCAAATAAGAGGGGCGTTTGCGATCTATATTTGATGTATAAGGTTATGGTGTAGGCTTGATTTGTTAGAGGTGAGGGGACTGTGGAGTAAAGTTGTGTGTAGGTTGAATCCGTTGATCAGAATCTATTGGTTGAAAATATTTTATGGTGGTTTTGGGCTAGGAAGTTGTATGTGGGACTCGGTAATAGGTACAGTAGTGTGGGTAGGATGCCGCCGACTATAGGTAAGTAACGGTGGGGTGGGTAAAGGATTGGGGTGGTGTTATTTGAGATTCGGTGGTGAGGGGTTCATGGTATTCATGAATTGGTAATGGAAAAACTGCATGATTATTTTGGGTGGGTTCAGGAACAGATTGGAATGGAAATATGTTTTCATGAAATACGATATTATGACTAACAAAGAATTACTTTATTTGGATGTCAAATAATCGATATCCCTTTTGTCCATAAGGGTATCCCACAAACATGCTCTTTCGGGCGCGTGAATCAAATTTGTCACGCTGGCAAGAAAGAGTAGATGCATAGCATAGGCAGCCAAAAACACGTACGTGATCATACATTGGTGGCGCTTGAAATTAACGCTCATATGGTGTCTTATTGGACAACAATGGTGTGGGTATACGGCTAATGAGATAAACATCGGTTAAAACACATTCCCCCAAAAAAGATTTGGGTAAGTGAGCTTGAAATCGAAGTGCTCTTGCAACTTCCAAAATATTGCGATGTTTTCATTCAGCCACCCCATTTTGTTGTGGGGTGTCCATATATCTATATTGATGAATGATTCCATGTTTCGGTAGGAAAGTTGAAATTTCTCGTAAAAAAACTCTAGACCATTATCAGTCCTCAATTTCTTTATTTTATAACCAAATTGAGTGTGAACAAGAGAGAAAAATTGCTTGAGATTAGTCTTAGCTTCAGATTTGTGAATCATTAGAAAAACCCAAGTACACTGAGAAAAATCATCAACAATTGTTAAGAAATATTTTGCCCGAAAAGAAGAAGGTGTTTTGTACCCTCCCAAAATGTCACAATGTATAAGTTCGAAACCCATTAAACCCTCAAACTGAGAATACTAACTGACATGTCGTCAAACAAACTTCAACATCTTCAAATCTTCAGCTTTTCAGAAACTCTCAAAGCTTTTCTCATCAGGGTGTGCAATCCATTAATCATCAATTTTGTGCCTACACACGTGAGATAAAGGAGATGCCCATGACACGCAATATTTTGAAATATAATGACATGCAAAAATCAAAAATCAAAGATCAATTAAGCTTAAGCTAATCATTATTAAATAAACTAAACAATTCTCCCCCATAATTCATTCTCTCCCTTTTTATGATGTCCCGAAATAGACATATATGAGAAGCACAAATAAATGCAAATTGAGAATGTCACAAGGTAATAAACTTCCTATTTTTGAATTTTGCAAAATTTTTCACACAAAATATACAACAAAGAATCACACCAAGAAAGAACACAAAAACAACCAATTCGATGATAGCGGAAATGTAGGGGTGTCAGCAAACTCGATAGGAAAATCAATGCATACAAACATAACATCTGTGCACGATGAATATCGGATACTTCTAACTAATGAACTCAACATCTTCCTTAGGTGTAAAAAGATGGAATTATAAGGAATTGACTCAATCAAATCAGCAAATCAAAGCTCAAAATGATTTCCACACCAATAACGTCTAAAACTATGTAGCAGTTTTTGAAGACTTTCAAGGATGTGCAAACCCATTTTTATTCTCCATCCAAACTCCCTCATATATATTTTGATAAGAGGTGATCTAAATTCTCAAATATTAGAAAATTGATGGTGAAACCTAATGTCCCATATTCAGCATGTATTGCTTTTTATTGCCTTTAAATTTTTTCAAGATCTTTTAACCTCTTAGGACCCGAATAATTAAAATTCCTCAATTTTTTTAGGTCCGATATAACGGTGGCTTAGATTTCGCAAAGGCCAAATGAGAACCTTTCACAACCCTTTCCAGTTTTAAAATGCCACACAATCTCACCAAACGGTTTTTACATGCATTCCAATCTTGTCAAGTTTTATCGCATATGGTTCGTTGTATAGACAGAATTGAGATGGAAACACTCAAACCAATATGTGATAGACAAGTACAATAATCAAATAAAGCCGTGCATGTGTTCAATAAAGGAGATAAGGAACCAAACATCTAGAAACATATCTCTGATGACATCTCAAAGAATCCAAACAATGTAAAGCATATGGATGAAATGATGTAGCGTCTCAAATCACTATCGAACAGTCACGTGAAAAATGGAAATGGAAGTTGTGACTCGGCTATCTTAAATGCTCATCCATAAGAGGTGTAAATAAAATACAAAAATATTTTTGTGCTTTTCTAAAAATTTTATAAAAAGAAAACCTTTTTGAATTTTTCGAAAAAAAATATAAAAAGCAAAAATAAGAATACAAATGATACAAACTAGCAATAGGAATCATATGATATGAACATGACAATTCATCCTATCCTAGACAAGGACCAACCCCCTCAGTCAACTGCACAAATACCTAAAGACTTCCTAAGACTCTTGTATCTGAGGACAACTAAAGGCTTTGTCAGAATATTGGCTAACTGGAGGTCGGTAGACACATAACTCGGGGATACGACCTTCTCCTCAACTAACTCATGGAGAAAATGTTTACGTATCCTAATGTGTTTTGTGTGCAAATGCTGGACTAGATTGCAGGATATGTGTATCGCGCTCGTGTTATCACAGGAGATGGTCATGGTGTCCTGTGATATCCCATAATCCTCCAGCATCTGCTTCATCCACAGAAGTTGTGTTCAGCAACTTTCGGCGGCTATGTACTCAGCCTCCGCTATGGATAAAGAGATGGAGTTTTGCTTCTTTCTCAACCGAGAGACAAGAGCATAACCAAAGAAGAAACACCCACCAGAAGTGCTCCTACATCCATCTGCATCCCCAGCCCAGTTAGCATCCGAGTATGTGGATAAACAGTCAGTGGTATCAAAGGAATACCAAATGCCATTGGAGAGAGTCCCACTCACGTATTTGATAATACGTTTAAGAGTGAGTAAGTGAGACTCTTAAGGGGATGTCTGATATTACGCATGGACTCCAACACTAAAGGCGATGTCAGGATGACTAGCAGTCAGATATAGAAGACTGCTTATCATACTCCGATACAAGGTTTGCTCAACGACCTTGCCTGAAGTGTCCTTACTAAGCTTTGTAGATGTACTCATAGGTGTACGTGTGTGCTTAGCGGAGTCAAAACAAAATTTCTTCACTAGGTCTCTAGCATACTGGGATTAGGAGATGAACATCCCATCCTCTAGATGACGAACCTGGAGACCAAGGAAGAAAGTAAGCTTACCTACCATGCTCATCTCAAACTTATTTTTCATTTCCTCCTTAAAGTGGTGAGCATGTTGGGAGCATGTGGACCCAAAGACTATGTCATTCACATAGACCTGGGCAACCAAAATAGTACTGTCATCTCTCTTGATGAACAATAACATATCAACTCCCCCTCTTTTGAAGCCACGGGCTAAGAGATAATAAGTAAGCCTCTCGTACCAAGCATGGGGTGCTTGGTTCAAACCATACGAGGATTTTCTTAGATAGTAGACGTGTTCGAGGTGCGTAGGGTCTTCAAACCCTTTTGGTTGTTCCGTGAAAACCTCCTCATGTACAATACCATTCAAAAAGTCACTTTTGACACCCATCTGATATAGCTTGAAGTGCAGATGACATGCGATGGTAAGTAGTAAGCATACAGACTCAAGCCTCGTAACAAGAGTGAATGTCTCGTCAAAGTCTACACCCTCTATCTGTGTGTAGCCTTGAGCAACCAACCTAGCCTTATTTCTGATAATAGTACCAGTCTCATCCATCTTATTTTTGAAAATCCACTTGGTACCTATTACATTAGTCTCTCTAGATTGGGGGACTAATTCCCAGACATCATTCTTTCAGAATTGAAGCAACTCGTCCTCCATCGCAGAGATCCAGTGTTCATCCTGGAGTGCTTCTTTATAGTTCTTGGGCTCGACTTTAGATGTGTAGCAGATATGGATAACAACATTCTCTAGTCGAGCACGCCTAGGATAGAAATAGGATCATGACTCTTGTGAATCCAAGTAAGTGTGTCCCTTAGAACTGGAGTAGGGTCCACCCTGGATGTGGGAGACACAGTGAGATCATCAAAAGGGATTATTGCATCCTCACTCAAATGGGTGAAGTCAATAGACGTCGATGGTTCGTCATCTTGCACAGTAATGTTTATTGACTCCATCACCATACAGCTCTTCAGGTTAAAAACCTGATACGCTCTTCTATTTGATAAATATCCTAGCAATAATCACTCATCGCTTCGAGAGTCAAACTTTCATAATTGCTCTCTATCCCGTAGGATGTAGCATTTACTCCTAAAATCAATAAAATATGCAAGGTTGGGTTTCTTTCCAGTCCATAATTCATAGGGCATTTTAAGTGTGTGGACGAAGGTAAACCCTATTCACCGTATGGCATGGAGTAGACACTGCCTCTGCCCAAAATCTCCTAGCAACTTTACGACCTAGAAGCATAGATCTATCCATTTCATGGATCGTCCTATTCTTTCTCTCAATAATCCCATTTTACTGAGGAGTCTTCACAGTAGAAAACTCATCTTTGATTCATACGCTATCATAGTAAAGATCTACTTTTTGCTCTATAAATTCAGTGTCGTTGTCACTACGCATTCTATTGATAGTGACACTGTGTTGGTTTTGTAGGACATGACACTTGGTCATTAAAAACTCAACAGCATCTGATTTTTCTCTCAGAAATCCCACGATAGAATATATGGTGAAATCGTCGACCATTACTAGGATGTACCTCTAACCACCTAGACTCTATGTACAAGTAGGACCCATGAGATCCATGTGTATCAACTCAAGTACTCATAAAGTGGTAATGGAATTTAACTTCCTGTGGGGGCTACGAATTTGTTTTCCCAAATAACAGGGTCCACAAATCATGGAAGTTGGCTTTCCAAGTGTTGGTGTACTAGGTCCTTTTTATCTAATCGCGTCAAATCTCTAAAGTTCACGTGACCTATACGTTGGTGCCACAGATCCATAGGAGTGATTGCGGCGCTGTTGCAGACAAGTAAGGACTTCAGCACAGTCCCATAGCAATTGTCCTCTATTCTCACCCCTTGCACTAAAAGTTTACCGGCTTAATTATAGACATTACACGCATCCCGATCAAACTTTATGACAAAGTCAGCGTCGCACAGCTGGTTAATGCTGAGAAGGTTTTCTTTCAAACCTTTGATGTACAAAATATTCTCTAGCTTAGGAAATCCTGGTAACTCTACTGTACCTCGTCCTACGCTGCTAGACTTTATCCCGTCTCCAAAGGTGACTTTAACTTCCTTAGGATCCTCTAGGTAGGTAAAAAAAGAAACATCGCCGGTCATATGTTTGGAGCACCCACTATCAAAATACCACTGTGAGGTATTATGTGCTTTGAGAGAGACATGAACAATGAGGGCCTTTTCGTCTTTCTTAGGTACCCAATAAGTGGTAACCTTTTGTTTACCCTTATTTTTGTTGGTTTTGGCCGGGATGCGGGAAGCATTCACTGACGACAAAGACATCTGTTGGAATTCCTCCATCAAACTCTGTGATGTGGCGGCTAAAAACTCAACACGCTCTCTCAGACTGGTAAAATCATCAGTACGATATGATGGATCATATGTACGTGAAGTCTGACCCAAACTATAGTAATACTCTCTCAGGTGGCATTTTCTTTTGCAGTACGTACAAAAGAACACAGTCTTAGGCAGACGTTGGTTTGCTTTTATTGGTCAAACTCTCATTCGTGGTTTTTGACGATGGCCATACGGAGTAGTAGTAAACTTAGGAACTGGTCCATGTGTTATTTGGGACGTGGAGGCACCATCAAAACCTATTCCCTTCCTATCACCAAAACCTAAAGCAGGACCGAGGAACATCTTTACCATCTTAAAAGATATGTCCTCGATTTGAACCTTGACTTCTAGTGCTCCCTCAAGATCATGAGTAAGTTGGGCTATAAAGGCTTCAAGTTTCTTCCAAGTCTCCATGGAGGAATGGATCTCACTCGTAAGACTAGCCACTTGATTAGTCAAGTCCCCTTTCTCTCTCAAAACAACTCTCTCTCTATCTCCAAATAGTCTCTCTCTTTCTCTAAACTGACTTTCTCTCTCAATACAGGCAGACTCTCTCTCTCAAGGTAGTGCAAGTGGAGTACTCTCTCTCTCCCTTCTCCTCAATCTTCCTCAAAATTGGTGATCCTAAGAACTAACGCTTTGTTACACTTTTTGGTTTTAAACGACTCAGTATATAACTCAGCATAGGCGCGTTGAAGATTACTCTCGCTCTCACTTGCAGCATCCTCCCCCTCACTCACTTCGTTCTCACTGTCGAGGTGTCCCAGTGAAGTAGCATCCTCATCGTCGTGAGGATCACTAGAGGTACTCACATTACTAGCCATGAATGCGGTGAAGTTACACTCATGCGATGACTCGTCTCCAGAGTCCACCAACTCGACCTCACTGTCGTCACTAAGGGTAGCGTTAAGGACAACTTTGCCCTTTTCTTTGGCAAGTTTGTTCAGCTTAGTAGCACACTCAAAATCTCTATGACCCTTACCGTCACACTCATAATATCTCTCACCTTGTTTCTTAGAAGGATCTTTAAATATTTTTCATTTTTCTTTTCAAACTTATTTTCTCAAAATTCTTTTTATCTTTGAAATTTCCATTTTTATTGAAATTGAGAATTTTCTTGATTTTTTTTACAAATAAGGCCAAATCATCTAAATTAAGGTCACACTCGAAATCAGACATTTCTTTCTCCCATTTTCTAGATGACTCTACTCTCTTTTTTACCGACCCAACACTCTTCCTATCTTGGGCTTGAAGTGCAATTCCCTTATCTTTTGTCTTAACAGACTTAGGAAACATGTCAAATTCAAAGGTTTGTAAGTCTCCAACCAATTCCTCTAATTTAAGTGTGTTTAAATTACCCATAAAGTTTGCACAATGACTTTAGGGATAAAAAGCTTAGGCTATGATCTTAGAATCTTTTTAACAACTCTAACATTAGGAATGTGTTCACCAAGATTAAAGCTAGTGTTTACAATATCAGATAACCTAGCATAAAATACATCAAAACATTCAGACTCTAGCATGGTGATAGTTTCAAATTGACTTGTTAAGTTTAGCAATTTTGATTTTTTCACAGCATTAGTTCCTTCATGGGTAAGTTGTAAAACATCCCATGCCTCTCTTGACGTGGTACAGATCATTATCCGTCGGAACTCGTCAGGTGTGACGGATCCAGAAATAGCACTATGACCCTTAGAGTTAAGAGATGACCATTTAAATTCATCTTCAGTCCATGCAGTCACTGATTTTAAATTTGTCACGTTGTCAATAGTGATGGAGGGAGGTGTCCACCCTCTTTCAACCAAAATCCAAACTCTTTCACCTATGGCTTTTAGAGAAGATTTCATACGGGCTTTCTAGTAAGCATAATTAGTCCCATAAAAAATTAGAATTTTATTATATAATTTATCCATTGTGAACACGCTCTTTATTCAAAAATCAATTTTTCAGAAAATTAATATCTCAGAAAAATTTTGCGGAAAATTACATGGTATAATTATGTAATTGGCTCTGATACCAATTTGAGAGTGCGCTTTGGTTCAAATCAAGAAATTATTTAATTAAACTCAGTTTTTCAATTAAAACCTAAAACATGCATCAAGGTGTGATTGAAGACAAATAATCATGCAAGAACATTCAATCACAAATAAACATACAAATGAGGAAAAATCCCCAAAAGGGGCAAAACCATATATTTTCACTACAATTTCTAAAGAATGATTTACATGGATTATACTGAAAATAAGAGTGACATACGAAATACCCTCAAGCATCCGTTCCGATATCGTCGACTCAAATTTCCCGCAAGAACTGCAGATGGGCAACAATGAAAAAGATTCGGCTTCTCCACAAGTTACTCCAAATGAGTAAAAATGATCCTTTGAAGGTTTAAAGATTCACACACATATTTACGAATGGTTTTGTGAATAAAAAGGCATGAAACCTTAAAAACTTGAAGTCTATTTTCTGGGTTGTAAATCGCAGAAACGTGTACGAAAAAGACTCGGAAAACGTGCAGAATGGACACAGATATTTATATGAAAATCGAGGCGATGCCATCGCTAGAACGAGACACACGTGTCGCTCAAACGAGATTGTGCGACATGCTCATGTCGCTTGAACAACAGAGCAATGTCGTTCGAACGAGCTCGACGACCAAGAAAAGTTCTCTTTTACACTTAGAAAAATTTCTGCTTTTGTGTTAAAAACAAATCAGACTTCAAAAAATATTTTCTAAAAATTTCCCAAGTATTTATGCAAATATTAAAAACTCCAGTAAACCATTTTACCAATAACGCGAAGTGGAGCAGTGGGAACGATTGAACAGCACGTCGCATAAAGCATGATGCACGCGTGAAGATGGTAGATGCATGGATTCAGATCAAGGCCGTCGTGGATGATCATGTTGACGTGTCGAATATAGCGGTATCAGACATACATATTATGATCTAGGACATATAGAAAATTCCTAGATTCTACCCCGGACATTTATAAAATTATGTCTTTACTTAAGGGTAATCTTGAGGAGGTATATGGGCCAAAAATCTTAAGTAAATAAGGACACAAAGCACCCAATTTCACCCGCCAACACTCCCAGGTTACTCATAACAGCTTAAACATCCACATCTACCTTGGACTAACTTGCCTCTTGACTCGAGATGTGATTCCTTGTCGAAGAGAGATCGTCCAGGAGAGGTGCAATGTGTTGTAATTTAGTCTTTGACATATGTGATCTGATACCTATTGTCCTCTCTCTTTTGTCATTTCCAAAGGTCCAGGTCAGGGCATCATCTTCAGTGTCATCATAAGAGCTCGAAGCAGACTGACTGTTAATGGCTTCGATAGATTCCTGTAGGGTGAAATTATATTATTTCTTATGACTTTAACATTGTTTTATATAACGTGTGTGTGTGTATATATATATATATATATATATAAAGAGAGAGAGAGAGAGAGAGAGAGGATATCATGAGGTCCCCCAGTTTGAGATCCCTTAATGAGGTCCATTTTTTTAAAATAGTAAAAAAATATTTTTGGGCTGATTTTTTTTTATAGTTTATAAACATTTCAGTAGGGCCATATAAAAAATCAGCTCAAAATGAATTTGTTTACTATTTTAAAAAAATCGGTCAAACTTTGTCAGTTTTTAACAGGTTAAAAACAACTCAAAAACTGATACAATTTGACCGATTTTTTTAAAATAACAAAAAAAATATTTTGAGCTCCTTATTTTTTTATAGTTCTACTGAAATGTTTAAAAACTATAAAAAAAATCAGACAAAAAATATTTTTTTTACTATTTTAATAAAATGGACCTCATTCAGGGACCTCAAACTGGGACCACACTTGATCCTTTCCCTATATATGTAATTGGTCATACTCACCAGAGTTGGAGATAAGTATGGTGGGAATTTATTATCTTTGTCCCGTCAGGTATGCACGTACAAGTTGCCCCGATTAGGTATTTTATCAACATCTGGACCTCCATTTTTCCTTTCTAACCATTCACTCCTCAAATCTTTATATGATTTAGATCCCAACCTGTGGACATCAACTCTCTTCGCTCTGTTTTGTTTATTTTTCTTCATATGGACCAACTTTTTATACATTGCCTCATTTTCCAAAAAGCTATTCCATTGACCGATCGACATTTCAACATTTTAAGGGACTCCGTCTTTCATAGACAAAATGTCGTAGCTTGATGCCCCCTTCGGGAAATGTCTCTGTCGAAGGTTCCTCCACTATGTTCTCATTTGTTCAGCAACCCGGGAAAGAAACTTTTTCTTTGAATGGTCGAGGAAAGTAAAACTCTTACGTTATTAAAAAATGTCATCCTTAATGTCTTGATCAACTTCGCTCTAGTTACTTGGTGGACCGACTCCCACATACATTTTCATAAGCAATAAACACTGGGATTTAAAGATCTAAACATCATTTTTAGTGCCAGTAGGATTATTCTTAAGAAGGGAGAACCCGATGGGATTATTCTCATTTGATCGGGAGGTGTTGGTAATGGGGGGTGGGGGTGTTGGATTAAGAGGCCTTTGTTGCCTATTCATAAATGGAGTGGTAGAGTGAACTATTGGTGGATAATAGCCTTGTTCACCTTGTGGCGATGAGAATCCAAGTTAAGGTGTATGATATGAGAATCCATGAGGCATTTGTATAGTCCGTGACAAAACACACAAGACACAATTAGAAGCAAATAAAAAATCCTATCACATATGACAATCCCGACCAAAGACACATAAATAGATATTGCAAAAGCAAGAATCTCAAGAAAACAAGACGCTCTTTAACTTTCCAAGAATCTCCTAAATCTAGATTTCCTACAAACATTAGCAAGCTCATCAACATACTAATGTGTAAAGAAAACCTATTGCTAAAATTTAGTACAATCAACAAAAGATATAGTCAATGATGCAGATCTTTCATTCTAATTGGCATACTTTCATGAATACTACCCCTAAATAAGGTACTTTCACCCACATAATCTTTCCCTTTACTGGAAATTTCTCACCTTTTTTCAAAAAATAGACAAAGGAAAGAATATAAGGAACTGTATAAAGTGAGTTTAACACAATTTGGAGAATAAAAGATAAAATATTATCAAATTAGAGCATGTGGCTAAGATTGAAAAAAAAGATATATAAATTCCTACACAACCCAACTCTAAGTAAAAGGTTTTATAAGGAGATAAAAACCAAGATATGTAACTATAGGTACATGGTTATGTTCCATTAAGTTCAAATTGGGGGATGAGTGGGGTTCAAGGGGCTAGTGGGTTTGTGCTACAGTGTGTCGTGTCTGTATGACAAAGAGAGAGAGAGAGAGAGAGAGAGAGAGAGAGAGAGAGAGAGAGAGAGAGAGAGAGAGAGAGAAAGTGTAATTTTTTAAATTTTCTTTTTTATTTTGAGGGGTATTTTGGTAAACTCCCCTATTTTTTATAATGAAATTTTTGAATTTCTATATAAAAACTATCGTTTTTAATGGATTGATCATTTTGAAACCGCCCAATAGTTAAAAGGGTTAAACGAGACAAAAAAAAGGAATAAAGATCAAACTGAAAGCATAGTTGTAAAACAACCTATCAAAATCTCTACTAAAACTAATACATAGCAGCTTCATAAAAGTTCACACCACCACCAAAACAACAGCTCAAATTTCACGCCACATATAAAACAACCAAACAAATGTGTAACCCAACAGAGAACTCAAACACCAAATGTTAAGGCACACGATCTATTTAGTTTACTCGTTACTAAATAGTCGTTGTGGAAATTCTATGAAAAAATAAACCTATGGGTTCCACTTGTTTCCCTCCAGAGACCTGACCCATTGGACCTTTAAACATTAAGCTAGATACAAGGTGATTTCTCGGGATATTAAAGCTTGGTTTAAATAGGTAAGAGTTTTATTGGTTTAATTTACTTCATTCACCTTCAGACAGGTCTCCGTGTCCATATTCTATATTTTGTTTGGGTATATATGGATATAAAATTTATATTGCAGAACCGATATAGAAATTCTTCATAGATTGTGATTAGGTTGAAATTAACAAGTTATAATTTGAATATCTATGTGTTTCGTTTAGAAATTTTATTATGTGTGTTTGTATATATATTTAATATCTTCTAAAACTCCTCTTTTCTACCCATGTTTGGCTATAATTACAAGATATGATTTCGTTTATATTATTTTGAGGTGGCATATAACATGAAGTTAGATTCAAAATTTTATTTTTCTCTAAATTATAAGATTTTTTCAAAGTCCCGTATACCAAATTTTAAGGTGATATGCTAGATCTTATTGTTTATTACTATTCCCGATACTTCTAATAGTTGAAGTCTGATACAAGCACACACAAATGGGTCGTCTTATATTTATTCCAATAATTCTTTGTCATGGTTGTCTTTAAATAGAATGGAAGATAAATTAAAATTAATTCTTTAAATTTTCTCTATCGATTGGATATACATGTTTTTTAATATTCACTAGCATATAGGCCACGCGGTGCATGGCCGAATTTATTAAAACTTTATTATATTAATAGTAAAAGTCATATGATTGACATATTTTTTTTATATATTTACATATTGAATGATTTGAAATGGAATAGCGGTTAAAGAGAAACACAAAGCAAAGATTTTCATATTTGTTGCACCAGAGTTTCCAACCAAATGTTAGTAACTTGGAAAATAGAGCCTTTGCCCCTAATAGTTGTAACACGTGTATTTAAATACTTTTATTCCCCCTCCCCCCCTAATTCACAAGGTTATAGTTAAAGATACTGATCACAAAATTAAATTATATTTAAAATGATTTTTAGGTTCGGAACATTAAAAACAAAGTTTGTTTTCCCTATATATTCATTAGAGTGCGGAAGTGAGAGTCTTCCAACTTTTCATATCAATTTTTTGAATTGATTTTTTAGGTGTAATGTTATTTAGTTGGATAAAGCTACAGGGACACAGTTTTGTACCCTTTTACCATATCCAATGCATAAAAATGTTATACCTTACTGTTGTGGGTCCCGCCAGGGCATAAAGAACAACCCCTTATCAGCCTTGTCTTATTAGGAGCGTACTAAAGTAGGTTTTAGTTTGGGGTTACCTATAGTTTTGCAATTAAATAATTTTAAGGACAGTTGTAAAAAAGACATGATTGATCAAAACTCACTATATAGAGAGAGAAAATTATGGATAAATTAGGCAACCATGTGTTTAAGTATACCAAAGTTATAATTAACATGGTATACAATAGTTATAACTTATAGTTGGGTACTGTTGTATATGTGAATTCTATAGTTTCTGTTTGGCAATTTTAGTGTTATACACTTTTATCCCTTTCCTTCTCTTCATGCTACTACGGCTAAATCTTATAAATCTGAAATACAAACAAAATCTTTAAATTCGGTAAATATAGAAATAACATAAATAAATAAAATTCAAAAACTTATTTGTAGTGTAATGAATTAGCAGAATATAAGAATAATCTTTGACAGAAATGAATCTGATCCCTATTTATAACATTCCCCTTAAGATAAATTTATTCCCTCCAATGTGTTTCAAGGTCATTGAATAATTGCCTCCCAAGATAGAACGAATTTTTGAGTTAATCATGCAGCCCATCAATGATTAATCACAACGAACACAATTTTTTATTTTCTACTCAACTAAACAACGAAATAATATGGATGAAATGTATGCAGTAATGGAGGAAATATGGTTCTGAAAAAATTGGTGCAGGATTTTTCGGGATGTCAAAAATGGAGGAAGAACCGGTATATATAGCTAATGAAAATGACTGTTGGAAAAATCTATTTTTGTTGATGTAAAAAACTAGATATGATCTAATTAATCAATCACAGATAAATATGGAGTAATAAATAAGACAAAGGATTTTTAAAGTGGTTTAGCCTTACGAAAATGGCCTGCGTCCACTGTTTTGTATTGCGGGATGTTTTTGCCTTAATCTTGATCATGATCGCCAATGATCAATTACCCTGTTATGGAGGGTGTTACAATGTATTTATAGCCTTAGGGTTATCAATGTGAATAAACGATATGTCGTTATTTAATAGACATATACATCTGTAAAATAATAATGTTCATTAAATTCGATGTTCATTGAATGTGTAATTATCGTTTGATCTTCCTGGCCTGTAGCTCGACACGCTGAGTAGCTCAGGGTGATGAGTATCTCGGTGCTACGAGTTGTTCGGTGAGTATATGCATTTTCCACGTAAGATAACACATGTCTTCATATAATTGGTCCACGTCAGCTAACTAATTTTCGTATCAACAGAAGCCCCCAATGTTTCGCAGTTGAGGTTCAACATGAGTGTGGAACATTATGCCCAGAAGTTGCTCGGATATGGTTTACCAATTCTTGTTAGATTACAGATCTCTAACACTTAGGAATTTTCTCTTTAGTCTTGTCGTTTGAGTGCGAGATGGCAAACTTGTAAATATTTTGAATACGCGACAGACGCTTGGGTTTTTGCGTCTTTTTCATCATTTAACCACCAGAAACGCAATCATCTTTTCTAGTAATCATTTATTTTCCTACTTCCCGATGCAAGTATTTAAAAGCGATAGAAACAGATCGTCATCTACTTTTTACTTCCAGATTTCTAAACTCTTTGTCTTCTCATTCTATCCTTGTACTGTCGTTCTTTCTGTCACCCGCCTTAGCAGATTTATTAATTCCTCTGTATGAATTTTCCTCCTTCTTATTTCTTTACTTTATCCACCATGATTTATCTTGTCGAGTCACTGGATAAATTTCGGGCTGATTTTGCGATTCCCTCTTGGGTTATTCTAGAGGATCCTCCTTGTACTTGTGATTTATTTTCTTTAGCTGAGGGACACTGGTTTCCCTCCCTTTTTGTAGCGGAGTGTGGTTTTTCTTTTTTGCCAAATCCCCTATGTTTGGAGTTTTGCCAATATTTTGATATTGTTCCTGCAAGAGTAGCTCCAAATACATGGAGGGTAGTTAATGGCGTATATAGGTTAAATCAAATTCATGGAACCGCTTAGGGATTCCTGAAATTATGTATTATTATAAATGGGTTACCAGTGATACCACATTTTATTTAAAAATTAGGTTTTCTAATAGAGCTTTAGTGGTCAATCTTCCCGATGCTAATAGGGACTATTTTGATCATGGAGTTGTGATGAAAAATTGGCAACACCCCCCATTAAAAGGAAATGATGTTTACCAAGGTCCCAGATGTCCACTTTATGGCAATGGGATATGTTGTTTTTAATTTTTCGATTTAGCTCTGTTTATGTTTGATGAAATGCTTAACAGACACTCATTTTTATTTATTGCAGTTGATAGCAAAAGGAAACCTCCAAAAGAGAGTGACATAAATTTAAAGAATTTGACACTTATCTGGGGTTTGTACCAGCCCATCAACGGGGAGCACGTGAGGTCTGCTTCTCATTTGCTGAGATATAAGAATACGACTTCATCTTTTATTGCCTGACCTCTGGTTCCTCCCGTGGTGGTTGATCATGATCGGGCACCGGATTCTCTAACAGTTATGGGGGAATCTTTTTCTGATTTGGGTACCTCTATTGTTGATTTGATGACGAAGAAGAGGAGGTTACCCGAGTTCTTTACCAAACCCACTCCTGATGCTAAAGGAGTGAAGAAGGGCAAAAGAGACGTTCCGGTTGATGGAACTAAGAAGAAGGATGTTATTCCTCCTACCAAGAATATCAGGAAGGATCCCCCTATTGCCCCTAAAGAGGTAGCACATTTGATTGAAGATGTTGTCCCAAAAGAGGCAGCACCTTTGATTAAAGATGATCCTTTGAGGAAGTTGAAGAGAGGTCATGCTGAGAGGCCTGTGGATACCATTGCCCAACCTTCTGGGGTTGGGATTTCTTCTCTGAGGGCTAATTTTCTAGTTGCCCTTACCCCTGACTTGGCCAAGAAATTGATCAAGCCAGGGACTGTGCCGGACCTCCGAGATGCTGAAGTTTCAACTCCTCGGGATAAGGTGGTCGATGTGGTAGCCCAACTTCTTGCATCAGTAAGTGGTCATTACACTTACCCTTCTAATTTTTCATTGCTTGGTGTGCTTAGACAACATCGTAGAGAAGGATGAAGCCATAAAAGCTTTAACCTCATCTAGTGGTGTTGAGGAATCCCTTGCTGGGTTTTCAAAGTCTTTAGGAGAATCCCGACAGAAGTATGAAGAGGATAAGACTGCTTGGGAGAAGAATATTACATCAGTCGAATCAGATCTTCAACTTGCTCATATAGCTCGAAAGCAGACTGTGATGGAATCCGAGGCAGCTAATGCCAAGCTTGAAGAGGCTAAATGGCGTAAGAAAGACCTTAAAGAGAAGGTGAAGTCTGCTAAAGAGCTTCTCAGGGAGAAAACCTCCTCGAAAAGAGCGAAGAGGGAAGCAGCTGTGAAGAATTCCTTTAGTTCTGGCTGGGATAAAGGATGGAATAAGGCCTTAACTTCTATTATTTCCCAGATAGAGTATGCAAGTTGAAATACTTCAGAGATAGATGGGTGGTGGCCTTCAAGAGGTTGAACGTTGCTAAGGATTCTGAACTATTTCAGGAACATACCCATGGCCATCCTCTTACTGTTGAAGAAGAAGAAGAAGAAGAAGAAGATGATGAAATTGCATATGATGAATATTCTATGGTATCAATAAAACTAGCAACTGCTACTACCCTTCCTCAATCTTTCGAGCAAGTTGAACAAGTGATAACTTCGATCGAGTAACCCCCATTACCATCCGAACAAACAGCTCCTTCATCTAAATCGACTGAAGATGTTATAGGAAATAAGGAGAAGGTGTAGAGTCGTTCGACTCTTTAATTATGTTATTCTTCTATTTTTCCCTTTCATTGTAACTCCGATTGTACTTTCTCCTTCTGTGATTAATAAAATTAACTTTGTTATTTATTTCGAGTCTTTTACTTTACTTGATCAACATGTAGTTGCACTGTAGTCGATTGATTCCTATTTGCCTTAGTTTGTTGCCAGGATGGAACTCTTGTCAGCTCATGATACGAAGTTGATGAAAAAATGCAATAATTATTTCAAAGTTGGTCATACGAATTTTACTGAAGCTGAAATCATTAATATCCTTGAACTTGATGCCTCTGAACAAGCAGTTGAGGCTTACTAATATTTGAAGCGTTTACTTGATCGGGTTGTGGCTAATAATGTGGCTTATTATGAGATGATTGAAGATCTTCAAGGAATAACCGAAGAACTTCAACTTCAGCACAATGAAACCTCTGCACTTCTACATGAAGGTTATGAGAAAAAATTCCAACAGTTGAGTGTTGATCGGGGTTATGATGAGTTTCTTTCAGCCCATAGAAAGAGAGAGAGTGTTCTCAAACTTGAAATCTAGGAACATAGGAGTATTGCCCAGTTATTAGAGGAAGAAAACATTGCCCTTCAAGAAGAAGTGAAATAACTCAAAGTTGCTGCTGCTTCGTCTTCGAGAGCTCTAATCCCGATGAATGATGAGGGATTTTTATTTTTGGAAATTGAAAATGCTGCTTTGAGAGAAGAACTGAAGGTTTTGAAACAAGCCAAACCTACATCCTCCTCACGGGGTAGAGCTAGAGCTGGTCGAAGAGACTAGGACTCAGCAAGCCTTGGTAAATCAGGCTGCTCAGATGAAAGCAAAAAATCAAGCCTTGGCTGAAATATCCTAGAAAATTCGAAATCTTACCGACCAACTCTCCAACCAGAGTTCTACACTGGAAAGTAAAGCAAACTTGGTGAAGAAACTTCATGAGCGGCTTGAGAGATTGACCTATCAATTTCATAAACAGCCTAGAGAGTTTTGGATGGGGGGATACAATGAAGCTCTATGCCATCTCGATGCTCGATTGAAACAAGCAAATAACGAGGGATATAAATAGGGATGGTTGAGAGGCTTGACTGTGATGAATCTTGAGCAAGGAAATTCTTTATGGGATTGGTATGATCCTGGAGTGTGACAACCCGCCTAATTAAACCTTGGGTGATCAAGCCTTAATTTAATTTAAACAGGTTTCTTAAATGGTTCATTCTTAGCATCACTGTCGAAAACCTTTTAAGTTACTAACCACCGAAGTGAAATTAAGCTAGTGCCAAATTTTATCTTTCTTAAGCAAAATCAACAATCCATACAAAATAGTACAATTCTAATAATAATGGAACAATCCATATAAATAACTGAATGCAGATGAAGTCTTGCTGATAACCACGACCAAATAAAAACCAATTCAACATTTAGAATCAGAATAAATGTAAAAGTAAGGATTGGACAACATGTCCCAACTAAGAACACTAAAACTAAGATCCTGCACTAGAACTGAAAGAGAGAAAATATCTAAACAATCCCTGCAACATCCACATTTGCTGCAGCTCCCAAATCCCTGGAATGAAATCATGTTGGGTGTCCCTGTGGCTGGGCACCTTAAAGGTTTTTAAAATTTTTACATAGCAAGATTTAGTACTTAAAACATTTGAAAATATTTTGCAAGCAGTTATCACAATTGAGCTATTGATTACACATATTAAGGTTTCGCACACTCCCTTGAACTTCCTCACCTCTCTTCTATAGTGCATGTCTGACGAGAATACATAGTTCACCTAGTTATACAACCCCAGTTAACTAGATTTGAATACCCACTATATATGCCCCCTCATTAAGTCCCATAACTTACTGATAGTTATTTTAAAAATCTATATTCCATATGTTATAAACGTAGATAACTTACTTACTTCTTGTTATCCTTATTCTTATAATAATTACATCACACTACTTAATTATTACTAAGATACCTTCCATCCATTTCATTATCTATTATCCTAAGTCAGTAGATTATACATATGGAATACACTTTATCACACAACATGTATCAAATGTTAGTTATCACTAACATATCCTTTTTACACACACATAAAGGACCCTTGGTTCGGAATGATTCATCGACCCCAAGTGAGAGTTGGTTCAGAATGATCCATCGACCCCAACTATTTATATATATATATACACATATTCTGGTTTGGTACTCTTTCATCGCGACACCAGTTTAAAGTTTGGTTCGGCATTTTACATCGACCCCAAACGTATAATAACTTTATGTTAGTTCGGAATGTCTCATCGACCCTAACATAATTAATTTAGGTAAACTTCTCTTAACCCAAAATTTTATATAATTTAGTAGGTACACACCCGACCTATCAAATCATGCCCGTACGTAATATATTTTACTTATATTCACCGTACTCATTAATTTATAATTTATTTCACTATTGCATTTATTCGAGTATTCACGCAACTCTAAGGGTTCTAGTTACCCCTCCCTTAATGTAGTAGTTAAGTTATCTTTAACCTACTGGTATTTTTCTGGAATTTACTCTCACTCTTTCCGTAGCTAAGTTCTCACAATCCCGACATACGGCTCAATCGATTATCTTTCCGCCGGTCCATTTCTCCAAAAATTTCCACTCAATCTTTTATGAAGAAATTTAACGGTATACCTACTGGTATTTATGAAGTCTCCTCATCGGTAAAATATCATCACTAAGGTTCCCATTAAGCGATGGTAATTAAAAGGAAATTTATCCACAAAATTTCTAAAGAACAGCCAGGGTCGATCGATCGACTGCTCGATCGATCGACATTCAATGGTCGATCGATCGATCAAGTAGTGACAGACCCAGATCGTCTTCTTCATACGGGTTTCACCATTTTTGTTTACCTATCTTCCACGATAGTCCACCATAATTGCAACCAACAGTTTCTAATCATTCCTACAAGTTCTGGGATGATTACTAACGATTTAAAACAACAAAATCATTATAAATTTTGATTAAATTAACTAAAAATCCTTCTATTATTCAAGAACCCTGAAAATACAATCTTTCCATCTTTTCATCATAAGTCCAGATTTTTAGTTCAATTTAACCATCAAGTCTTCTATGATATCAGAATATTTGGAGATTAAAAACGTTCTACATGAAATCCCTATCAATCATGGATCATAATCAAATGTTTTACTCCAAAAAATATCATAAAAACCATGTTCTTCATGAAGCTTTTATATGGGTATTATAACTCAATTTATTTTACAAATAACCACTTGCCTTATGATTTGTAGGGTCTGATTTCGTGGTTGTTGTTGATGATTGATAATTTTTATCCTTCAATCCTTCTTCCCAACAAGTTGGTGGTGAAATCTCCTTAGGATTCTTCCTCCTTCCTTCTCTTGCCTTAGAAATTTGTTTCTCTCTTCTCTCTAATGGCTATGGTGTATTTTCTTTCCTTCTAACCCTAGTTTCTAACTCTTATAATCTGATTTAGGTTTTCAACATTCGTAGGTCTCCTTACCCATAAATGTAAAGAGACCAAAATACCCTCGAATGGTCCCGATTTACCCCGAAAATGACCCGACACTCAACTAGTACCCCCGGGTACACTATTTCGACTAATTCGACCCTTTCGGAATCATCTGTGGACTCTAAATTATCTTTTGAGTCTCTTAAGATATGTATCTCATCTCATTTTCAATTTTTTGTCTACGCGCAACACTCGATCGAGATAACTCAGGTACGTCCATATAAATCGCTAGGCCGTACATATCAACATTCAAAATTTACTACTCACATTTAGTAAATTTTAAATCGTCATATTAATCTTTATTAACATTACATTACATTAAATTACTCTACTCACGTAATTTAATTTAAAACGTATTTTTATCACATTAAATTACTCTACTCACGTAATTTAAATAAAAATATATTTTCCTTACTATGCAAAATTACGGGGTATTACATGGAGTACTTGATCTGTCTAATCCTCCCTTTAAACTAGATGTCAGCTGGATTTCATCCAATGCCATTCTTAGATGTTTGATTTCCAGGTATCTTGGTGATTACCAGCTTCATGAAGAATTTGAAATATCCCGCCCTCAACATTTACTTGATCGACCAAGTTCGAGAAATATCATAATGCTACGAGATATGAATTTCATCAATTCTCCTTATGCTTTAGATGACCCTCCAGCTGGAATGGAACCTGTACCAAAATCTGAGGGAAAAAGGTCAATAGAATAGGAATTTGTATTGAATGAAGAAAACTTCATCTTTTGTAATTTGCTTTCCTTGGAAATAATTATCATATGAGTTATTGATGAGTGTGTATCCAAGGACAAATTGTCCTTTTATAGTTTAATTGCCTAGACAATGGAACTTTGCCCCATTTGTTGCTTAGTTGTAGTGACTTATCACCCATAAATGCCTAAGCAATGGAACGAGTTTCATCCCATGGTCCTGCTTAGTTGTAGCAATCTTATCAGGATTGCCTTATTTCCTAGACAGTGGATGCCCCGTGAGGTCACCCATTTTCTTGCCTAGTTTGGGATGCCCCTTGAGGTCACCCGTGATCAAACAGGCTTTACCTTGGATGATTGTTATGCCAACATTATTGGTTAAATTTACTGGTGCCGGTGGTTACTGATATGCCGACCAACCGTAGTTGGTGGTTGCTGATATGCCGACCAACCGTAGTTGGTGTAGTGTGTAGCACTAGTACACTAAATTTTTTTGAAGAGACAGGAGTATGTAAAAACATCATTTTTATTCATATTGAAATAAATGAGGTACATATGAATCTGTATTATTGATAATATTTGCGCAGATGCTCCGCGTTCCACGTATTTTTGAATTCTTCTCCCTCTAGGGTTTCTATTCTGTAGGTCTTAGGGCGAACAATCGTAGTTACACGGTAAGGCCCATGCCAGTTGGCCTCCAATTTATTATGCTTCTGAAGCACTTTTTTGAGCACATAGTCTCCTTCCTTAAGATCGCATTTCTGGACTCTTTGTTGTAGAACATGGCGGTTCGTTGTTGGTAAGCTGTGTTCCTGATTGCCGCATCTTCTCGCACTTCTTCGAGCATATCCAAATCTAACCGTCTCAACAAATCACTTACAGGAAATTTGAAATTAAGCACCCTGTGTGTGGGTACGCCCAATTCAGTTGGTATGACTGCTTCACTTCCAAAGGCTAACATGTAAGGAAATTCCCCAGCTACTGTTCTGGGTGTTGTGCGATAGGCCCATAATATTGAATGTAGTTCGTTAATCCAATTTACTTTTGCATCACCCAATCGTTTCTTCAAACCGTTCAACAGAGTCCTATTCGTTACTTCAGTTTTCCCATTGCTCTGAGGATAGCCTGGTACAGAATGGATGATTTGGATATTGGATTGATGACAATATGCAGCGAACTCCTCATTATAAAATTATGTACCATGGTCAGTAATGAAAGCATGCGACACACCATACCTGCAAATAATATTCTTCCAAATAAATTGGTAAACCCTTTCATATGACATGTCAATGATAGGCTCAACTTTCGCCCATTTGGTGAAATAATCAACAACGACTACTAAATATTTGAATCTCCCTTTGGTGGTCGGCAGAGGTTCAACCAAGTCTATACCCCACATGGCAAATGGACAAGGGGAAGTGATGGGTGTTAACAATGCCTGGGGAGTTCTTCGAATGGAAGAGAAACAGTGGCACTTATCTCATTTCTTCTCATAAGCTGCACAATCGGCTCTTATAGTTGGCCAATAATATCCCAGCGTTGTTATTCTCTATAGAATAGTTAATCCTGCTACATGGGCCCCACAAGAGCCTTTATGAATTTCTTCTATCAAATCTTTAACTTCTGAAGGATGCACACATCTCTGTAGACCTGCTATGATACCCTTTCTATACAAAACACCATTATTCAGTATATACCGAGCAGCTTTAAACTTCAGCCTTTTGGCTGCTAGTTGGTCAGTTGGTACAACTCCTTCTTCGATATACGCCCTGATGGGGTCCATCCAGGATGGTCCCATATCCAGGGTGATGAATCTCATAATTAAATCTTCATCTAAGCTCCGATCTGCTAGAATCTCAATAGGAATCGTTCTTCGTAGCTCGGTGCGAGTGGCTGAGGCTAACCGAGCTAGTGCGTCAGCTCTCACATTCTCTAATCTTGGTATTCTGATCAATTGGACCGCTATAAAAGTGTACACAATCTCCATAGCTTTAGCATGATATCTTGACATCAAGTCTCCCTTTGCTGCATACAACTTGAGAATCTGATTTACAATTAACTGTGAATCACTAAACACAGTAACTTGTTCTACATTCATTGTTTTGGCCAAACTAAGTACCATAATAATATCTTCATATTCATCTTTATTGTTGTAAGCTTTAAATTGAAAGCGCAGAGCATATTCGATATCCAATCTGTCCGGAATGTTGAGAATTATTCCGACTCCACTGCCTGTAGCACACGAAGATCCATCAACATATAAATTCCATACAGGTATACCATTATCAAACTCATGGTCTAACAAGGTTCCCTAATGGAACATTTGATACTTCCTATTATCATTCCCCCATACCGGCCTATTACTCGACCATTCATGTTGCTCGTTATCTGTTACCTCTGGCAAATCTGCTGATGGAAGTTGATCGGGGATTGTCCTTGATGATCCTCGAATGTCTATGGGTTGATCTGAGGTATCTGGGTAAGTGAACTCCGCAATGAAATCTGCCACTGCCTTCCCTTTAAGTGAAGACCTTGGCTCATAAACAATATCATACTCGCCCAGTTCTATTGCCTAATAAATCAATCTTCCATATTTTTTTAGCTTGTGCAAAGCCTGTCTGAGTGGCATATCAGTGTACACCACTATGGTATAGGCCTGGAAATAAGGTTTCATCCTCCTACTTGCCTCTATTAATGCTAAGGCTAGCTTCTCCAATCTGGGATATCTAACCTCTGCTCTTCGAAAAGCTTTGCTCGTATAATACACAGGTTTTTACATTCCATCTTCAACTCTTATCAACGCTGAACTGACTGCGCTCTCAGAGACAAATAGATATAAGTATAATCTTTCTCCCATCACCGGCCTGGACAACAATGGAGGTGTCCCCAAAGATCTCTTCAACTCCTGAAATGCCTTCTCACACTCATCATTCCACTCGAAAGTATTTTTGAGAGTCTTAAAGAATGGGATACATCTATCTGTTGCTCGTGAAATAAACCCGTTGAGAGCTGCGACATGCCCCGTGAGGCTCTGTACCTCCTTTTTCGTAGGTGGAGATCGTAGTTCCAACAGAGATTTAATCTTTTCTGGATTTGCCTCAATGCCTCGCTGATTCATAATATACCCGAGGAACATGCCTTGTCGTACGCTAAAAACACACTTAGTGGGGTTCAGCTTCATCTGATATTTCTGTAGTTGATTAAAATTTTGGCTCAGGTCAGCTATGTGGTCTGCAGTTTTCTTGCTCTTCGTCAGCATGTCATTAACATAAACCTCCATATTATTACGAATTTGTTCTGTGAACACCTTATTCATCAATCACCGGTACGTTGCACCTGCATTTTTTAGACCAAATGGTATGACATTGTGACAGTATGTACCCCTTGGGGTAGTAAAATAAGTATTCTCCTCGTCTTCTAGTTTCATCTTAATCTGGTTGTAGTCGTTATAAGCATCTATGAAGCTCAACAATTCATGCCCCGAAGTAGCATCCAATCAATTTTGGGCAAGGAAAAGTGATCTTTTGGGCAGGCTTTGTTGAGATTTGTGAAATCTATGCACATCCTCCATTTGTTGTTCTTTATTATCACCATCACCACGTTGTCTAACCAATCTGGATATTTGACATCATCAATTAAAGAGGCCTTTTGTAGCTTCTCAACCTCCTCTTGGATAACTTGGTTCTTCTCTAGGCTAAATACCATTTTTCGTTATTTCACTTGCTTGATCTCCTTATTAACATTTAGCTCATAGCACAAGATGGCTGGATCTATCCCTGGCATATCTTCATGACTCTATGTAAAAGCTTGCTTTTTGTGCCTTAAAAATGCCACTGACTCATGCTTTATTGATGGGTCCAGTGAGGCGCTAATTTGAGTTGTTCGTTCTAGACGTTCATCATCCAGAATGATGTTCTCTGTAGCCTCTATGACCTGACCATTCACAAGCTCGGATTCATCTTTAGGGTCCAAGGTCTCAATCTCTCCATCTTCGAACTCCTCCACTTGGTACGTGGTGGTCTCCTTCTTGGATTCCTTGAACTCTTCCTGTTAGGCAGATGAATAATAACATTCCCAAGATACTTTCTAGTCGCCCTTCACAACTCCAACTCTAAAATTGGTCAAAAACTTCAAGCAGTGACGTACCGTGGATTGCACTGCCTCAAACTTTTTCAGGCCTACCCTCCCCATAATTATATTGTAGGCTAATTGGAGTTTTTGTCCATTATGAAAAGGCGTGCTTTTTCTATTCTGCAAGCAGGACAAGTACTAATAAGCATATCCAACTTGATCGTCCCAAGTGGAAAATTTTCTCGCCAGTGAAGCCAAGAAGGGGCCTGTGATATGGTTCTAATTGGGCTAGTTTCAAATTCAAGCTATCAAAGCAAGGGTAGAATATGATATCTGCAGAGCTACCATTATCCACCAATACTTGTGAGATCACCATATTCTTCATCCTCATCTTGATAACCAAGGGGTCATCGTGAGGATATAAGACACCTTCCAAATCTTTTTTGGAAAAACTGATGACCATTTTATCCTTGTTCACCTTCCTCGGGCGATCAACTTCATCCAGATTTATGTGTTGTATATAAGAACAAGCTTAGGCCTCATTGAGGTAAGTTTTCCTTTCAGCAGTATGATCCCCACCTCCTTTATCTCCACCTGTAATCACATTACATTCAAATGATCCAAAATGGATTGAAAATACCTCACTTTCGGGTTGCCTTGGATTTTTGGGGAGGTCGGGGTCATCCTCTGGATCATCTTTATAGTCCCTCTTCTTGTCATCTTTTATTTGGCGAGAAGATTTGGACCTTTACCTTCCTATTTCGTTAGTCTTTCCATCATTCTAACGATCAACGAACCTGCTTAATTTTTCTCGTCGAATAAGTGCTTCAATCTCGTTCTGGAGAACTATGCAACGCTTGGTCGTATGGCCGTGATCTCTATGGAACTCATAATATTTGGACTTATCCCTCTTGTCGGGGGTTGTCCTCATTTTCTTCGACCAAGTTAGTTCCTCGTTGTTCTTGATCTCCTCCAAAATATGATTTATATCCACCTTTAAGGGAGTATAATTCCCATAGTTCCTCAACTGCTCTAGCATTTTCTTGCCTTTCGATTGCTTTCTCCCTCCATTGTGCTTTTAATCCTTTCTCTCGGTTTTACCTTCAACTTTTATCTCTACTTTTGTGTCAGCATTCTTCTTCGCGGTCATGGCCTCTTCGGCGTTTATGATCTTAGCTTCTTTTGCCATCAGTTCTGCCATGGTCTTGGGGGGATCTTTGGCCAATGTGTAATACAACTTATTGGGTAATAAACCACTCATCAGAACTGTGATGGTTGTCTTCTCCCCGTCGTCAATTACCTCAAGTTTCTCGTTATTAAAATGAGTGATGTAATCCCTGATGCTCTCTCCTATTTTTTGCCTTACACTTAGTAGGTGTGCTACCCTCTTAACTGGCTTTGCGCAAAAATATAAATTCCCTATGAAGAGCTCTGCCAGCTGATAGAATGTAGCAATCTGCCCCCGAGGAAGGTTGTTGTACCATATTTGGGCTGACCTAGTGATAGTTTCTGAGAATGCTCTGCACCTCATATCATCGGGAACTGCATCGATATCAGCAGCAGCTTGGTACTACTCTATATGGATAACGGGATCAGTTTTTCCATCGTACTTAGGCATTACTACAGGAGCTTTAAATGTTAATGGTGTGGAAAAATCCACAATTTCCCCTACAAAGGGTGATCCATGGACAAAGGTTCTCTGGATAGGGTTCTTGACCTTAGCCATTTCCCCTAACATGTCTTCTAACCTCTGAATGGATCCCTTCCATGCGTTGTTTCTAGCCTTGAACCTATTTGCCCGAGCAACAGATCGCGCTGAATTCCCCTCATGGGATCTTTCATTACGAGTTGTTGGTCATGACTGGGCAGAACCTTCCCTTAGATTATTTATTCATTGAGAATTTCTCGACACAGTCCTAGGGAAATTTTTGTTCCTCCTAGGGCCCAAATGGTCAAAAGGAGAGGCTCTACTCAACCTATCCAGAGCGCTTGTTCGTTCTGGGGTTAAAGTTACATTTCATTGAGAATCTATAGCTCTTGTAGAAGAGGTTCGGTGAGGGATCATTGGTCATCTTCGTATGATGAGAGTCAATGCATATGGTCTGGGAAACATCTGGGAATAGCGTATGTCTGGTTCTTGAAGAAGGCAAATGTGTGGGTCTCTGAACGCTTCGTTCACCTAACTGGGCAGGCGCTCCGTTATGAATAGTTTGGATGAGTTGACGCATGGTCTTGCATATCTTTTTTCCCTTGGACTAAATTAACTACTATGCCAGTGAGATCTTGAATAGTTGTGGGAGCAGATGGGTTAGGGGAATTCGGTCATTGTTCTTGTTACTGGATTCTGGTATCTCAGCCATTTGTGATGAATGTTTTGGTGAAAATGCTAGGTACAGTCGTTCCCACAGACGGCGCCAATATGTTGATGTAAAAAACTAGATCTGATCTAATTAATCAATCACAGATAAATATGAAGTAAGAAATAAGACAAAGGATTTTTAAAGTGGTTCAACCTTATGAAAATGGCGTACGTCCACTGTTTTGTATTGCGGGATATTTTTACCCTAATTTTGATCACAATCGCCAATTATCAATTACCCTGTTATGGAGGGTGTTACAATGTATTTATAGCCTTGGGGTTGTCAATGCGAATAGACGATATGCCGTTATTTAATGGACATATACATCTGTACAATAAGAATGTTCATTAAATCTGATGTTCATTGAATGTGTAATTATCGTTTGATCTTTCTGGCCAGATGCTCTGCACATTGAGTAGCTCGGCACGCTAAGTAGCTCGGGGTGATGAGTAGCTCGGTGCTACGAGTTATTCGGTGAGTATATGCATTTGCCACGTAAGATGACACATGTCTTCATATAATTGGTCCACGTCAGCTGACTAATTTTTGTATCAACAAAAGCCCCCAATGTTTCACAGTTGAGGTTGAACATGAGAGTGTGGAACATTATGTCCAGAAGTTGCTCGGATACGGTTTACCTATTATTGTTAGATTACAGATCGCTAACACTTTGGAATTTTCTCTTTAGTCTTGTTATTTGATCACAAAATGGCAAACTTGTAAATATTTTGAATCTGCGACAGGCGCTTGGGTATTTGCGTCTTTTTCATCTTTTAACCGCCGGAAATGCAATCGTCTTTTCTATAAATCATTTATTTTCCTACTTCCCGATGCAGGGCATTTAAAACCGATAGAAACAGATCATCATCTACTTTTTACTTCCAGATTTCTAAACTTTTTGTCTTCTCATTCTATCCTTGTACTATCATTCTTTCTGTCACCCAATTTTATTAACTATTGAATAGTTAATTACGTTTTTAACATTTAATTAATTAATTTCATCCCAAAAATTTAATTAGTTGGCCCAAAAATGAAAGAGATTTTTATAAGCCCAAGCCCGAGCTCGAACAGACATGAGCCGAGTCTGTCGGACGGACGAACGCGCTGGTGCACATGTGTGGACTTTTGACCGAAAGTTAACCCAAGCATAACTTAGGTCATCTTCCCTTCAAAGAGTTGGGATACCTCCAAGCCACCGATCCTTAGTGATAATTTTTAGTATACTAACTCTTCACATTCCCACTATTCTACCAATGTGGGACAAGATTAAAACACTCTCAATTCATTAACTTTCATTGATTTGTGATTCATTTTGGAGACATATTTATCATCCATAACTTAATGAAAGCGGACATGTGAATATACCACATTAATCTCCTTGCGAAGAAGAACGCGTTCGTATATGTTCCCACACATATCGTGGTGTGGGTCCCATCTAAATTTGAGCTCAAAGTTGCTCCAAATTATGTTGTCCACATACCCATTTCTAACAATCCCCCACGTGACTGATATATCGCTATATAAAGATATACAAGATGCAAATGCAGATGCAGACATAGGTTAAGTAAAATTGAAAATTTATTGCGTCGGGAGAAGTAGCCTAGTGGATTTGAACTTTCCTTTGTGATATACTATTGGATTTACTTGGTTAATAGGTAAACTTCATGTATTTGAATCGTCAACCATTTCTGTAAATCTAGACAACAATATTCACACAATAATTCTTCAACACAGTTGGTTCTCACGTTTGTGTTCATTTTTTTCCATGAATACCACTGGGTTCCGTGAGTATTTCAAAGAATTTTACTTTTATTATTCTCGTAGAAGTGGCCCCTTCTTACGCATGTATGTGAATTTCATAAAGAGTATCCTGCAATAACCCACTTAAGCATACTAAGATATGGATGTCATTAAAATCATATCTTATCCTAATTTTCGTGGCAGATGTTCACTGTCTCAACTTTGGAATATATAGGGTTAAATATCCCCCAGTGCTTATTAAATACAATGTAGTTTGGTTTACCCATTGAACCTAGATCTTAGTATCTCTAGCCAGCTAGGTTGGGTTGCCACTCTATTGATTCTTATTTATTTATAGGCTTTAAACCCATTTCTTTCGATGATCTTTTAACTTGCTCTCGGTTTAAACCTTTTGTTAGTGGATCCGCTACATTATCTTTTGACTTACATAGTCAATTGAGATAGTTTCGTTTGAGATAAGTTATCTAACGGTATTATGTCGACGGCGAATACGTTGTGACTTTCTGTTATATATGTGATTTTGTGCCCTTACAATCGCCGATTGACAATCACAATGTATACATATTGCGGGCACGGGTTTTGACCAATTTGGAACACCTTCTAAAAAGTTTCGAAGCCATTCAGCTTCTTCTCCTACTTTGTCTATTGCAATGAATTTAGATTTTTTTATCGATCTAGTAGTGCACGTTTGTTTTGAGGATTTCCAAGATACGACTGCACCTCTAAGGGTAAACACATACCCACTCGTAGACTTAGAGTCCTTTGTATCAGATATCCAATGTCCTTAAAGTACAACCAGATATCTTGAATAGTGCAGTCCATTATTTTGAGTATATTTTAAATAACCCAAAACTCTTAATATCGTCTTCTAGTGATCTCTCCCTAGATTACTTGTATATCGACTTAGCTTACTTATCGAGTATGTTATGTCAGGTCATGTACAGTTCATGGTATACATTAAACTGCTGATAATATGAGAGTAAAGTAGTTGAGATATGCTTTCACCATTATTTCTTGTTATATGTAAATTTACATCTACTGGTGTGTTAATGGGACGAATATCATACTTCTTGAATTTTCAAGTACTTTATCTATGTAATGAGACTAGGACAATATATTTTATCCGATGTTTTAAAATTTTACTTCCTAGTATATCATCGGCAATACCTAAATCTTTAATGTCAGATCAACTACTCAACATGTTTTTGTAGTTTTGACAATTTCTAAGTTACTACCCATGATTAGCATATCATCAACATAGAGGCATACAATGACATATCCATTTTGAATGCTTTTAAAGTAAACACATTTATCACACTCATTAATTTTGAAACCATTTGATAACATTACATTATAAATTTTTTCCCTCCATTGCATAGGTGCTTGTTTTAATCCGTAAAGTGATATCACAAGCTTACACAATTTCCTTTCTTGTTCGGGATCCTTGAACCCTTTAGGCTTCTCCATATAAATTTCGTCGTCTAGTTCACCATTTAAGAAAGCAGTTTTTACATCCATTTGATGTATTTCAAGTCCATTAAGATCAACAATTGCTAGTACATAACATTAGAATGGATGTAATTCTTGTTATAGGTAAATATGTGTTGAAGTAATCCACCCTTCCTTTTGTCTGTAGACTTTAGGTACAAGTCTTTATTAATATTTATCAATCGATCCATTGGTCTTTAACTTCTTTTTGAAAATCCATTTGTAGCCTAACCGTTTTGAACCTGGTGAAAGATCCACTAGTTCCCATATATGATTTTGCAAAATGAATTCAATTTCGATGTTAATTGCGTCTTTCCAATTAAAAACATCGTGTGGGGATATAGCTTTTTTGTATGATTAAGGTTCATTTTCTAGTAAATATGTTATATCATTCGAACCGAAGAAAGTTGGTGTTTTTGCTCTTTTACTACGTCTTGGTTCATCCTTCATTAATTTGTTATCAATAGGTTGATGGGTACTACTTGTAGTAGATTCATTTGTCCTTTCAGATAAACCAGATTCTCGGATCATGTTGTATGGAAATTCATTTTCGAATAATGAAGCATCCCTCGATTCAGTAACCATATTAATATGAATATCCAGAATCTCATATTCACAAATTAAGAAACGATATGCAGTGCTATTAATAACATAACCAATGAACACGTAGCCAACAGTCTATGGTCTTATTTTTACCTTTTTAGGTTTAGGAACCATCACCTTGGTTAAGCACCCCCACACTCATAAATATTTATAACAAGGTCTTTGACCTTTCCATAAGTCATTAGGAGTCTTGTGAGTTTTTTTGTGTGGGACTTTGTTAAGAACGTAATTAGTAGATAGTATTAGGGGTGTTCACGGTCCAGTCCGATTTGGTTTTTAATAAATTTAAAGACCGGACCGATTAAATCGGTCCTTAAAAAAGGACCAAGACCATACCAATTAAATCGTTTTTTCGGGCTTAGTCGGTCCGATTTTTTGTATTGTCAGTCCGGTTAAACTTGTCGGTCCTAATCTTATTGAAATAATCTTTTTAAAAATAAAAACTGCCCAAATTATATCATAAAAACTATGAAAGAGTTGGCGCTTGCGTTCAATTGAGAAATAATATAATAAACACCAATTTTAACCCAAATTAACCCTAAGCATGCAACTAGGTGTGATTGAAACAATATGAAATCATGCAAGAATAATTCAACACACAAAGTTAAGGAAAAATCCCCCAGAGGGGCAAAACCATTTGTATATCACTATAATTTGTAAAAGACGGTTTACAATCGGATTACAATGAAATACAGGTTGACTAAGAATTACCCTCGGGTATCGGATTCTGTAGTCGCGGCTGGAAGAAACCCTTTCCAGTAGGGCTGCAATGAAGAGGAAGAAGCGGTCCACTTCACAAAGGGTTGAACATCAATGGTGTTCTAGGGTTACCAAAAGTGACTCACAAATGTATGGAATTTGTGTGAATCAAGGGTATGAATCAATGGACTCAAATACCATGAAGACTTAAGAGTTATGGAACTCAGAAAATCGTGTGTAAGTCTTTTTAAAACCAACTCCTCGATCGTGGTATAAATAGGAATTCATTTGCCCTAAAAATCTGCACACGATCTGTTCGTGGTTATCCAGGGCGGACCGGTCCGGGCCTTAGGTGGATCGGTCCGATGGAGGATCGGTTCGTTTTATTTGAAGCATATTCGGTTCTCATTCGATCCGGTGCTTTCTGGACTTATGCAAGGCAGACCGGTCCGGTAGGGAGACGGATCGGTCCGGAAGCGGATCGGTTCTTTTAAATTCCAGGTGGATCGGTCCGAGGCTAGGCGGACCGGTTCTTTTTATTTTGGGGCGGACCGGTCCGGTATTCTGGATTTCTGAAATCTTCTTTCTTGATTCGATACTCGGATTCCGTTGATGACGATATGCACTTGAATTTCTTCAACGGTGTTACGGCTAATGACATATACAAGTATGTTGGACAAAATGTCCTTACAAATCTCCCCCTATGTCTATGTCGGAACATACATAAAAAATCCGAATTATCAAGTATGAACAATGCCTATACAAATCTACCCTTCCATGAACCCAAAACTGAAAGAGGTACAAATGATAAAGGCTGCATCATTTGTTCTGCAAATCTTCAGATCAGGAATCAGAAATCTCAACGCTTTTCTCATCAGGGTGTGCATCATGGGATTATCATCAGGATGTACCTACACACATGAGATAAAGCAAATACCAAGTGACATATCGAGTTTGAAATGAGATAAACATATCGAGTTTGAAATGAGATAAACATATCGAGTTTGAAATGAGATAAACATATACCAATTTATGAGAAAACTCAAAATATCAAAACTCCCCCATAATAAGATAATTCATTCTCCCCCTTTTTATGATGTCCCCAAAATAGACAAATGAGAGAAGAAAATCAAGCAATCAAGTACCGGGGTGACACAAGGTATAAATCACACCATGAATGAACATAAAACAACAAAGTCGATGATGGCGTAAATGAATGGGTGTGATCAAAATTCGATAGGAAAATCAAAGCATACAAACGTGACATATGTGCACGATGAATATTGGATATTCCTAACGAATGAACTCAAATGCTTCCTTTGGTGTAAAAGATTGGAAATATAAGACATTGACTATATCAAATCTACAAATCAAAGCTCAAAGTGATTTCTACACCAATAACGTCCAAAATGATTTTCATGCTTTTTCAGGACTTTCAAGGAAGTGCAAACCCGTTTTTCAATCTCCAACCAAACTCCCTCATATTTATATTTTGAATAGAGGTAAACTAAATTCTCAAACTTTGGAGAATTGATGGTGAAACCTAAATGGCCCATATATGGCATGTATTGCTTTTTATTGCCTTTTCAATTTTTTTTCGGGCTCTTTTTACCTCTTAGGACCTCGGATATTACAATTCCTCCATTTTTTAGGTCCTTTTTAACGGTGGCTTTTGCTCAAAGGATAAGAATCAACTTTCGCAGCCCCTCCCCGTTATGAAAATATACACACAGTCTCACCAAAATGGTTTTTACATGCAATCCAATCTTGTCAAGTTTTATCGCATTTTATACATTGTATAGACAGGATTGAGATGGAAACACTCAAGCCAACATGAGATTGGCAAGTGCAATAATCAAATATAGTCATGCATGTGTGCAATAAAGGATATAGGAGTCAAGCATGTAGGAAATATCACTAATTACATCTCAAGGACTCCAATCAATGTTAAGCACATGGATGAAATGATGTAGCCTCTCAAATCTCTATCAAACAGTCACATTAATAGATGGAATGAGGTTGTGACTTGGCTATCTTAAATGCTCATCCATAAAAGGCAAATCTCTTTTTGAATTTTTCAAAAATTTTATCAAACATAAAATCTTTTTGTATTTTTCAAAGAATAATAAAAAAGAATACATAAACGTTGTACAACAAAGCTATGGTACATATAAACAGACTAGCAATAGGAGGCATATGATATGAACATGAAGAAGCATCCTATTCTAGACATAGAATAACCCCTCAGTCAACTGTGCAAATCCCCAAAGACTTCCTAAGACTCTCAAATCTAAGGGCATCTAAAGGTTTCGTGAAAATATCGGCTAACTGACGGTCGGTAGGGACAAAACTCAGGGTTACGACCTTCTCCTCAACTAACTGACGTATAAAGTGCTCGCGTAACCTGATGTGCTTTGTGCGCGAATGTTGGACAGGATTGCGGGATATGTGTATCGCGCTCGTGTTATCACAGGAAATGGTTATGGTGCCCTGTGAAATCCCATAATCCTCCAACATTTGCTTCATCCACATGAGTTGCGTGCAACAACTCCCGGCAGCGATGTACTCAGCCTCCGCAGTGGACAAAGAGATGGAGTTTTGCTTCTTGCTCAACCAAGAGACAAGAGCAGAACCAAAGTAGAAACATCCACCAGAAGTGCTCCTACAACCATCTACGTCCCCAGCCCAATCGGCATCCGAATAGGCGGACAAACGGTCATCGGTATCAAAGGAATACCAAATACCGTATGAGAGAGTCCCACTCACGTATTTGATAATACGTTTTAGAGCGAGTAAGTGTGACTCTTTAGGAGACAACTGATAACGCGCACAGACTCCAACACTAAAGGCTATGTCGGGACGACTAGCAGTCAAGTAGAGAAGACTGCCTATCATACTCCGATACAAGGTTTGCTCAACGTCCTTGCCTGAAGTGTCCTTACTAAGCTTGGTAGAGGTACTCATAGGTGTACGAGCATGCTTAGCGGAGTCTAAACCAAATTTCTTCACTAGGTCTCGAGCATACTTGGATTGGGAGATGAACATCCCATCCTCTAGCTGACGAACCTGGAGACCAAGGAAGAATGTAAGCTCACCAACCATGCTCATCTCAAACTCACTTTTCATCTCCTCCTCAAAGTGGTGAGCATGCTGGGAGCATGTGGATCCAAAGACTATGTCGTCCACATAGACTTGGGCAACCAAGATAGCACCGTCATCTCTCCTGACGAACAACGTCATATCAACTCCCCCTCTCTTGAAGCCACGGGCTAAGATATAGGAAGTAAGCCTCTCGTACCAAGCACGGGGTGCTTGCTTCAAACCATACAAGGCTTTCCTCAGATAGTAGACGTGATCAGGGTGCTTAGGGTCTTCAAACCCTTTTGGTTGTTCCACAAAAACCTCTTCCTGTAGAATGCCATTCAGAAAGGCACTCTTGACATCCATCTGATATACTTTGAAGTGCAGATGACATGCGATGGCGAGTAGTAAGCGGACGGACTCAAGCCTCGCAACAGGAGCAAATGTCTCCCCAAAGTCTACACCCTCTATCTGTGTGTAGCCTTGAGCGACCAACCTAGCCTTATTTCTGATTATGGTACCATTTTCATCCATTTTATTCTTGAAAATCCACCGGGTACCTATAACATTAGTATCACTAGGTCGGGGGACAAGTTCCCAGACATTGTTCTTCTTAAACTGAAGCAACTCATCCTGCATAGCAGATATCCAGTGTTCATCTTTGAGTGCTTCTTTGTGGTTCTTGGGCTCGACTTTGGACGTGTAGCAATGATGACTAACAATGTTCTCTAGTTGAGCACGAGTCTTGACCCCTAGAGTGGGATCGCCAACAATGGATGAAGGATCATGACTCTTGCGAACCCAAGCAGGTGTGTCCCCTAACACAGGAGTAGGGTCCACAGGGTGTGAGAGAGGAACAGGTAAATCACTGTCAGAACAGTCCTCATCCTCACACTGAAGGTTGGGATCAATAACCGTCGGAGGTTCGTCATCTTGCATGGTGACGTTTATTGATTCCATAACCTTAGAGCTATTCAGGTTAAAAACCCGGTACGCTCTATTGTTCGATGAATATCCTAGAAATATTCCCTCGTCGCTCCGGGAGTCGAACTTTCCTAATTGCTCTCTATCCCGTAGGATGTAGCATTTACTCCCAAAAACACGGAAATATGCCAGGTTGGGTTTCTTGCCAGTCCACAATTCATAAGGCGTCTTAAGTGTGTGTGGACGAAGATAAACCCTATTCACCGTATGGCATGCAGTAGACACTGCCTCTGCCCAAAATCTCCTAGAAATTTTACGACCTAGAAGCATAGATCTAGCCATTTCTTGGATCGTTCTATTTTTCCTCTCAACAATCCCATTTTGCTGAGGAGTTCTCACAGCAGAAAACTCATGTTTGATCCCAAGGCAATCACAGTACAAATCCACCTTTGCTTCTTTAAATTCAGTGCCGTTGTCACTACGTATTCTGTTAATAGTGACCCCGTGTTGATTTTGCAGGACACGGTACTTGGTCGTTAGGAATTCAATAGCATCTGATTTCTCTCTTAGAAAACCGACAATAGAGTATCTAGAGAAATCGTCTACCATCACGAGAATATATCTCTTACCACCTAGACTCTCCGTGCAAGTAGGACCCATAAGATCCATGTGAATCAACTCAAGAGCACGTGAGGTGGTAATGGAATTCAACTTCCTATGTGGGCTACGGATTTGCTTTCCCAACTGACAGGGTCCACAAATTGTGGAAGTTGGTTTTCCAAGTGATGGTAAGCCACATACTAGGTCCTTTTTGACTAGACGAGATAAGTCTTTAACGTTCATATGACCTAGACGTTGATGCCACAGATCCATAGGAGTGATCGTGGCGCTGTTGCAGACAAGTGAGGATTTGGGCTCAGTCCCATAACAGTTATCCTCTGTCCTCACCTCTTGCACTAACAGTTTACCGGTTTGATTATAGGCCTTACAAGCTTTCCGGTCAAACTTTACTGCAAAGTCATCGTCGCACAGCTGGCTGATGCTAAGAAGGTTTTCTTTCAAACCTTTGATGTATAGCACGTTCTCTAGCTTAGGAAATCCTGGTAACTCTACTGTACCTCGTCCAACTATGCTAGATTTGCTACCATCTCCAAAGGTGACTCTCCCATCATTATATTCCTCAAGATGGGTAAAATATGAGGCATCACCTGTCATGTGTCTGGAGCAACCACTGTCAAAATACCACTGTGAGGTATTATGTGCTTTGAGAGCGACATGGACAACAAGGGCCTTTTTCTCTTTCTTAGGAACCCAAGTGTAGGTACCTTTTTGTATTCCCTTGTTGTTGTTAGTTTTAGCCGGAATGCGGGGCGCATTTATTGATGGTAAGGTCATTCGTCGGAATTCCTCCATCAAACTCTGTGATGTGGCGGCTAGAAACTCAACACGCTCTCTCAGACTGGCAAACTCATCAGTCTGATGTGGTGGAGCAAACGTACGCCGTGTCCGACCCAACTTATAGCAATCATCCCTAAGGTGTCCATTTCTTTTGCAATGGGAGCAAAAGGGCACAGTATTAGGAGGACCTTGGTTTGCTTTTCTTGGTCGAACTCTCCTTCTTGGTTTTTTATGATGGCCATAAGGAGTCGTAGTAAACTTAGGAATTAGTCCGGGTGCAATTTGAGACGTGGAGGCACCATCAAAACCTATTCCTTGCCGGTCACCAAAACCTAAAGCGGGACCGAGGAGCATCTTTCCCATCTTCCCAGATCTGTCCTCGATTTGTACCTTGACTTTCCTAGCTCTCTCAAAGTCTTGAGTAAGCTGGGCAACAAGGGCTTCAAGTTTCTTACGTGTCTCCAAGGAGGAATGGAGCTCATTCGTAAGACTAGCCACTTGTTTAGTCAAGTCCGCTTTTTCTTTCTCAAACCTGCTCTCTCTCTCTTTAAGCAAATTCTCTTTACTAGACCAGGCAGATTCTCTCTCTCTCATGGCGGTGCAGGTGGAGGACTCTCTCTCTCTCGTCTCTCCTAACTCTTCTTCTAACGCGGTGATCCTAAGAACTAACGCCCTGTTACGTTTTTTAGTTTTGAAAGACTCATCAAAAATAGGCATTTTATAATATGACTTCTCCATTTGAACACGCTCTTTTCAAAAATCAATTTATTTCAGAAATTGATATCTTTAGAAAAATTTTGCGGAAGTAAGGAATACGCGATAGAATAGCGTAACCTGCTCTGATACCAATTTGAAAGAGTTGGCGCTTGCGTTCAATTGAGAAATAATATAATAAACACCAATTTTAACCCAAATTAACCCTAAGCATGCAACTAGGTGTGATTGAAACAATATGAAATCATGCAAGAATAATTCAACACACAAAGTTAAGGAAAAATCCCCCACAGGGGCAAAACCATTTGTATATCACTATAATTTGTAAAAGACGGTTTACAATCGGATTACAATGAAATACAGGTTGACTAAGAATTACCCTCGGGTATCGGATTCTGTAGTCGCGACTGGAAGAAACCCTTTCCAGTAGGGCTGCAATGAAGAGGAAGAAGCGGTCCACTTCACAAAGGGTTGAACATCAATGGTGTTCTAGGGTTACCAAAAGTGACTCACAAATGTATGGAATATGTGTGAATCAAGGGTATGAATCAATGGACTCAAATACCATGAAGACTTAAGAGTTATGGAACTCAGAAAATCGTGTGTAAGTCTTTTTAAAACCAACTCCTCGATCGTGGTATAAATAGGAATTCATTTGCCCTAAAAATCTGCACACGATCTGTTCGTGGTTATCCAGGGCGGACCGGTCCGGGCCTTAGGCGGATCGGTCCGATGGCGGATCGGTCCGATGGCGGATCGGTTCGTTTTATTTGAAGCAGATTCGGTTCTCATTCGATCCGGTGCTCTCTGGACTTATACAAGTCGGACTGGTCCGGCAGGGAGACGGATCGGTCCGGAAGCGGATCGGTTCTTTTAAATTCCAGGCGGATCGGTCTGAGGCTAGGCGGACCGGTTCTTTTTATTTTGGGGCGGACCGGTCCGGTATTCTGGATTTTTGAAATCTTCTTTCTTGATTCGATACTCGGATTCCGTTGATGACGATATGCACTTGAATTTCTTCAACGGTGTTACGGCTAATGACATATACAAGTATGTTGGACAAAATTTCCTTACAAACTACCCAAATTTTACCATAAAACTACCCAAATACATTTGTAAGGCCCACCTTTATTTTTTACATTACTTTTATTTTATATATATTACATGTACATATTTATTTGATTGTGTGAAATTAATAAGAGAATGTGTGTGTGTGTGAGAGAGAGAGAGTGTGTCACAAAAAAAACATAACAAAAAAAAAAGTTTAGTAAATATTTTTGTTTGTTCATAGGGTATGAAGAAAAAGAACCACGATCTTGCTAAAGAAGTGGAGCTTCTTAAGCACAAGATGGAAGAGCTTCTTAAACACAAGCACAGTTGTGCATCGCTGCCAGCGGAATACCTGAGTGTAGGGGTGGTAAAATACCTGAGTGAAGTCGTTTCCAGTGATGACCCATGGCTGTGAGAGGGTAGCAGCAGCGGTACAGAGCTGTGAGTCGCAAGGGTCCAAGGTAAGTATCGGCGGCGCACGTCATTTAGATCTAGGGTTTATGGAGCTCGGGTATTGGTCGGGTGTTCCATTTTCGTGAGGTGAGAAAACGAAAACAGAGAGAGAGCAAAGAAGGAGAAGAGAAATAGAAATGTGTGTTGTGCGTATGTTTGTTTAGATCTAGGGTTTTCTTTCCTTCCTTTCTTTTTTTATTTTAGACGAGCATACCCTTTAATAAGGGCCATTACTAACTTGTGTGTGCATGCGTGTGTTATTACTAGTATATATAAAATTAAATACATATATATTATAGTAACCGGTCCGGGTCGGTCTAGACCGGGTATTTATTAAGGGAGATCGAGGATCGGACCGATTAGACCGGTCTGTAAAAAAAAATTTGACCACCCCGATTAAAAAAACCCGGTAAAATTATAACTATCTGGTTCGATCAGGTTCGATTCTCCGATCCATTTGATTTTCTGAACACCCCTAGATAGTATGGCTTACCCCCACAAGTTATGTGGAGCTCCTGAACTTATTAACATATAGTTCATCATCTCCTTCCATGTACGATTTTCGTGTTTAGCAATGCCATTCGATTGAGGAGAATAAGGAGCGGTGGTTTGATGGATAATTCCATGTTCGAGACAAAATTTCTCAAAAGGAGATTCATATTCACCTCCTCTATCACTCCCAATAGCCTTTGTCGTTTGTTTAATTGATTCTCAACTTCATTCTTGTGATGTTTAAATACATCAATAGCCTTATCCTTACTACATAATTAATATACATAGCAATATTTTGTGCAATCGTCGGTAAAAGTAATAAAATAATTTTTCCCACCTCTATTTTGTAATAAAATTTTAAATCACAAATATTCGTGTGAATTAAATCTACTGGTTGAGTGATCCTTTCAATAGAATGAAAAGATAATCTTGCTAATTTTGATTCCATACAAATATCGCATTAATGATTTTTCTCAATAACAAATTTTGGCAAAACTTCCAAGTTAATTAATCTACACTAGGTGCCAAAATCAAAATGTCCTAATATAGCATGCCACATATTAGATGACTCATCAAAGTAAGTAGAACTAGAAATTTCATTCACTTGGGATGCCTTTGGCATCAGAGTCAATACAAAAATTTTAAAGAGCCCCTAGATATGTAGCCCTTTCCCACATACACATAATTTTTAGACAACACAAATTTATCAGAAACAAACACTAATTTAAAACCCATTCTTCTTAAAAGTGATCCAAAAATCAGATTTTTTCGGATGTCAGGCATGTGCAACCCATTGTTAAAAGTTAGTTCCTTTCCGGATGTCATTTTCATAATGATATTTCCTTGTCCCTCGACTTTAGAACTCAAAGAGTTCCCCATAAAAAAGGTTCTCCTCATTTTCCAAAGCCTTATAAGTAGTAAACATATATTTGTTTGCACAACTATGGCGTGGGGTACTAGTGTCCACCCACCACTCCTTGGTATTTCCTACTCGATTTCATTCACAAACAACAATAAAAAGATTTAAATCTGCGATACCATCGGAAATTTCGTCACCCTCTGTCACATTAGCTTGATCATCTATTTCTTGGGGTTCTTTGGTTTATGACATTCGCTTTAACGATGTGTTGGTTGGCCACAATTATAGTATTTTTCTCTTGAACTTTTTCTTTATTGTGACGTGCCTTCGTTGTCATGCTTTCTTTTATTCTTTTATCCTTCCACCACATTAACCTTGGATTCCAGGATGTTCTTCCCACTATTATTTTGAGATTCACGATTGTATTCTTCAATACGCATTCACACTACCCAATCTCCAATGCTCATCTCCTTGCATTTATGCTTGAGATCATTTTTGGACAGGTTCCAAGATGGAGGCAATTTTTTAATCATCGCAGCCACATGGAAAGTGTCATTTACTAACATTCCTTCAGTATGAATTTCATGAAGAATAACTTTTAGTTCCTAAACTTGTGCAATAACTGGGTTGGAGTCAACCATTTTGAAGTAAGAAAACGTCCCACTATGAATTTCTCCATACCTGCATCTTCCATTTTTTATTTATTCTCCAAAGAATTAGACAATTCCTTAGCGGTTTTCATGGTGTTGTACGTATGGTACAACGTCTTGTCCAGGTATGTCAAGATGTAGTTTCGGCACAAAAAGTCTGAATGTTTCCATGTTTCAACGACTGCAACTTTCTCAGTTTCATCTCCCGCCTTCAAAGAGGGACAATCCTCATACACAAACCTTGCCAATTGGAAGGTTGGTAGATAGAAGTACATTTGTCCTTGCCAACATTTAAAACCGGCCCCGATAAATTTTTTCGGTTCTCACTATGTGGCATGTTCACGGGGGAAGCAATAGTCGCGTGTGTCACATTCATGGTAGGTGGGACCGTGTTCGTATTTTTTAATACGATTTCTCTTACAAAATATAACTTTTATCAATGATAGTATTCATTTGTATTGAATTTATTAAAGTAGAATATAAAATTTTGTACAACAAATTTCTTAAATTCTAATTAACACTAAATGAATTCTAACAAGAATTCAAAGCAATTTTGAATTATATAACACATAAATCAAATTTAAATGGTAAACATTAGTTTTTACTAGTCTAAAATTAGTAAAACAAATTATGTAAAAACTGGTTTTTAAAGAAGTTAAAAAGAATTTGTACAAAACAGATTTGAAAATAAAAAATTCTAAGAGTTTACAAAAATCTATACGATGTAGATTTTTGAAAAAAAAAATAGAAATGAAATTTTGTTTTTTGAAACAGTATACAAATTATAAACGTCATAAGAAAAAAAAAATTGTAATAGTAAAATAATATTTTTGTACGAATTTATAAAACAGTAAAACTTAAAATTTGGCTTAACAATTTGACATAACCTATTAGGAAAACAACAACCACAACTTTTCTATCGAGGTTATTTGCTATTATCATAATTAATAAAGGTTTATGTATCCTCTTTCTCTTTCTTTAGTATTTGTTCATTGACTATTATTACTAGTAGCTAATTGGAATTTTTTATTTTATTTTTTGATACATAATGATAGGCGTGTTATATTCTGTATGAATTATGTTGGTGCTGAAAATTTTCTTTTCATCATCCCACCCCCCCTTAAGAATAAATCATGGTTTCGTCCTTGTTATTATTTAAACTAAATCTATATAATCCTTTTTGTGTCAATGCTACTATAAAGAAAGTGTAGTGATAATTTGTTATGTAAATGATTTTTTTAAGTTCAATTTATTATGTAGTAACATTTAGACAAGGAAATCACATGACACATCAGTTTGTGTTTTTTCCATAATAGGAACATGACATATTTAAAAACATGGCACACCACGAAACACGATTACTAATTTTTCACATAGTTAAACATAAAATATTGAAGGAAATACGAAGAAAAAAAATAAGAATTGCACTCCATGATATGGGATCATATGCGAGTCATTTAAATTCAAGGGAGTTGTCAGATTGTTTTAGTTAGGGGTCTCCCATAGACTCAAAATAAATTAGGATGCTTATTGTAAGGGCAGTAATTTTTTTATCTAACACGATCTAATTAAAATGTAACACGACACGATATGAAATCTCAAACTTACCTTTTAATTCAAAAAATGAGTATTTTGGTAACACTCTCCAATTCTGAAATCATTTCGACGCACCAACTTTGACCCCCCCCCCGCCCCCCCATTCACTCTCTCACTCTCTCTCTCTCTCTCGGATCCACCCCCCGCTTGGACTCAACCTACCATTCCAAAACCACACGCAAATGATCAATCTTTCTTGATCCTCATCCCCTGGATTTTTTATGATCTTAATCACAGGTATATCATCTATTTTTCTCTATGTTTGGTTTTCATTTATTTATATCTCAAAACCTTTTTCTAGGGTTTGAAATCCATTTCATTTTTATCGTTTATCAAAAATGGCTTCAGGGGATCAAATGGTTTTATTGGTTTAAATATGATTTGATTTATAGGTACTAATCTGGGATAATTTTTTAGGTATTAATTTCTTATGTAGGTAGTAATTTGAGTTCCAGGTAACAATTTGGTCTTAAGTGGTGTTATTGATATGTAGTTGTCAATTTATTAAGTAGGTACTAATTTTGTACCGATTTATGGGGTTTATGGGATTAATCTTTTTTAGTTGTCTTTATGGAGTCTTATTGTACTACAACCTTGGGAGTTTTCTCTCCAATAATTTAATATAGATGAATGAGTACATAGGTATATAGATTATTAGTAGTTTTATATTTTAGATGTTTTTATATTGAGAACCCCGTGTGTTTGATGAAATTTCGAGGTGAACACCATATATATTAATGAGATGTCATAGTTAACACCGTGGGTTGTATTAAACATATATAGTACTCAATGATTTGGCCCATTTTTTTTGTAATGGGTTTGTAGTGGAAGAAACATCAACAAAGCCTTTTCCAATTATTTGGGATCGTCTACATGAATATAATTTTTCCATTCCATTATGTTAAGTGATTTAGTTCTTTAAATATTGGTGCGAAAATCAGTTCACTTATTTTGTGTTGGCGTTTGTAAATTAGTAACTCTTAATTTTTGGTTCTTTTTGAAGTAGACATAAAATTGTAGCTTGATTTGATTAGGCGTGGTAGTCTGTGTTTGAAACCAAAAGAAAAATTAGCATTTGTAAATTAGTAACTCGTAATTTTTTTTTATATCTAATATCTTTTTTCTTACTCAACTATCTAATCATGTCCCACTCTCACTTTAAATTTGTTCTAACTTCCAAAGTTATCCTCTCCCTCTAATCTTTTTGTTAGTGCTTAAGTTGTCATGTCTTAATTGGAGTATGAATGAATGTTGTTTGGGCACATACAAATTGAGTTGTTTTGAGATTTGTTTTCTTTTATTTCATAGTATTTATGTTATTACAAATGAATGTTGGGTAGTTGGAATTTTCTTTTGGTTTATATTGTGGTTTCTTTAGTATTTGAATAGTTGAAATATTCTTAGTTTTCTTTTGTTATCAGGTGCCATATTTTTTATAGGGGCTGATTAGGATAGTGTATGAGTGAGATGAATAAAACTGATAGTCTTCATAATTCGTTCTTTATAATAGTTAAGTACTTATCTTTTTAGCAGCCATATCTATTGATAGTTTTCTTCATCTTATTTACTTTTTTCTCTCGGTCTTCTTTGTTTGCATTATAACATTTTTAAGCACTTTGATCCATCGGGAACTCAACTTTATGGATTCGTGATTAATATTTTATGCTTATTTTTATTTTTATTTTGTTTTCCCTGGCACTTATTAGGTCACTCAAATTTGTTTTGGCGTTTTAATTTGTGGTGTTCCAACGCATCTCAGGTATTCGGGTTCAATTAAGATTTAAGGTTTTTTATTGTTTATATTGTGTTTATTTTGTTTTAGAGGCACCAATGTAGTGTCCTTTATATAATACTTAGTTGTTTATCCATGTAGTGTTGGGTGATTTTTGAACATTAGGTCATTAATAATATAGTTCTCTACAAATAATTATGTTATAATGTCTATTAGTTGAGTTTGGTGCCAATTGAAGGATTTGGGAATATTTAATCTCAAAATATAAGATCTTGAATGGTTTAGTTACTTGATTTAATGGTTTTGTCTACCACTTTATCATTTTGTCACTTTTAGCTTCCCATTGATATTTATTGTCTCTAAAGCTTCCAAAACGAATGCCAATGTTGTTGAGTTCCTAGATATAGTATTACAATTTATATTACAGTGGTATTTTCAACAACTCTAATTTTTAACAATAATTTTTTATTCTTTACTAATACTTTTGGTTCTCTTATCTAGGAATCACATTATTTTGGTTAGAAGGTGAGATCGATGTAAAGTCATCTAATGTTTTCCAATTCTTACAGCCTTTTTAATGATTTCCAATGCTTATAGGTATTTCATTCATCTTTCATATGTTCGTTTAATGATTTTTTGTTTCATTTTTGCAGTTACGAGACCTAGATCCATTACAAATATTGAGGATCCTGAAATACTCGAGTAACCGGTATGATTTTTTATTAACCTTTAATGTTTTTTAGATTATTGTTACTTATATAATTCTGTTTCAAGTATCACAGCGTTTATGTTAATTGTTTATTGATCTTATGTGTATGTCTTAAAATAATTTTATTCAATATTCAAGAAGGTAATAATTTTGAATCCAAGGAAAACTGTTAGTATGTGAAAGATCAACACTGTCGTGTTCCATCAATGGAGCCACTAGATGTACATATGCGCAAACTTATGTTCATTCAGGCAGTGATCTCTTACATTTGTTTCTTTTTCATATATTGGGTTTTTTTCTCTTTTAGGCTTGGGTGTAGTGGCTTTCAGTAGTGATATCTTTTGATTTTAAGTTTCTGATGTCTAAATCATTCTATTTTTATAATATGTAATTATGTTTCTCTAACACTCTATTAAGTTGCACATCAGGTGTTTGAAGAAGTTGGTAGTTTGAAATACCTAAAAAACTCATCAAACAATCAATCAAATAGGTATTAAAATTGGATTTGTGGTTTTGAATATGGTGGCCATAAAGATGATTTTGCTTTCCATATTTGTAGACCTAATTTTGACTAAGATTGGAGTTGATTCATCGATCATCGATGAAGAAGTTGTTACATCGAAAAAATTAAATTGAGTTTTCTCAAGGTTGAATTGGATCAACTCAACTCTAAGATCCATTCGCTCGAATTGCATATCAATGAGAAGACTCGAGAACTGAAAGATGAGTTAATTGTGAACAAGGAGACAATCATTAAAGAGAAGTCAGATAGCATTTTGTCATTGCAAAGTGAGATCGCTTCCCTGAAAAAAAAAAAGACATCGAATGTTGAGGAAAAGGTGGTAAAGCCTCATGCACGAGTTGGTGAACTAGAAAAGCAGGTTGCAAAACTTGAAAAAGGAAGAGAAACAAAAAATGGGGGAAATCGGAAATATAAAGCTGAAAAAATGAAGCAGAGAAGAAGGTGCTCGACTTGAATGCAAAGCACGACAATATCCAAAGACTTATTGATGAACAAAAAAGAAAATTCATAAAATTGAATGTACTCTTCAAGTTGTTGAGGAGGAACTTATGAACGTAAAGTTTTAGGCCACAACAAAACTTAAGGAGTTAACAGAGGTTCATGGTTCATGGATACCACCTTATATTGCAGTGAATTTATATAGTTATTATTCATTTATGGAGACTCATTGGTGAGAACATGGAAAATATGTTGTGGATGTAGTGATGCAGAAGGCCATAGAGAGAAAGGACTAAGCTCAAAAGTGGGTTGAACCTCACATTAAGATGATAAAAAGTAAAACGGTCCCAACCATAAAAGAACATTGGTTGTTGATAACCACTTATGTTGAACCACATGTGAAATCACTCACTATAAAAACTATTGAGTTTTATGAGACATCTAAGAGTGTTGTAACTCCCCATGTTGTAAAAGTGCAGGAATTCACAGATCCTTGTTACCAAGAAGTTAAGAAATTTACCAGACCATACATTGATCGGGTTGCCACCGCAACAAAACCTCATTATGATAAATTACACTGTACTTTTCAGCCCTACACGAAGGAGGGAAAATTTCTTGAATCTGTAACTATGTGCCATCATCAGGTTCAAGACACAGTCCAGGAAATGCTGAAAAAATAATGAGCATACAAGGACTTTAGCAACTGAGGAGTTCATCTGGTTTGCCACCTCTACATTGTTGGCTTTCCCCATCATCATTCTGTTTAAATTTATTTCGTCTATATTCTGTAAAAAGTGAAGAAACCCATTCAACATGGGCATGCTAACCACGAACGTCTTAGGATAAAAGGGGACATTCAAACAAGTAGTGGAGTCAAGTTTCTATTCTTTTTATGCAAAGAGATATGCTTAAAGTTTCAAGGGATCATTTATGTTATTTTAAGACTTCACAAACCTGACACTTGAACCTGATTGATGTATGGATATATATTAAGTTAATTTTTATCTTTTCCCATTATTTTATTGATGATATAAAAAAACTAAATAAAAACTAAGGTATGCCACTTAGTTTTCTTGATTACGCTGTGGCACATTCTTTAAACTTATGTTACTTTTCTTGAACATCCTTTAAACTTTTTTTTACTTTTCCTATCGAAGCTCACTCCACTTTGCTTTTTAGACAGCTGGTAACTCCTTTGTAGGTCGTCAGCTCAATGCGTTTGCCACCATGTTAGCCGTTCCCCGGTGGTATTGGATGTCAAACTAATAGTCGTTCACGAACACTAACAATCTACACTGTTGCATTTTTCGGATCCTTCTAAGTGAACATATACTGCAGCAACTTAAGATCTGTGAACAGACTAAATTTCTCCCCTCGAGATAGTGCCTTCAAATCCTCAAGGAAAAAAATACTTCAGCTAGATCCAAATCGTGGGTGGTGTAGTTTTTCCCGTGGGGCTTAAGCTTGAGATAAGCATAAGCTATAACTCGGTCCTCCTGTTGTAGGACACCCCTAAGTACCTGTAAGGATGCATCGATAAATACAAGATACTCCACTCCTCCTTAGACAGCGCTGAATGTAACACCTCGTATTTCTTAGTATTTAAAATTTGATTAATCGATGGTTTTTAGAATTTCATGCGTGCCGTAATTTAGTTGAATTAATGATTATGTGAGGATTAAAATATTAATAGGGAGAGATTATGATTAATGTTGTTAGAATAAATTACTAAGTGAATAGTGATTTAGTGTTTTACGTCATTGCGAGTAATAGTAATGTGACGGTGGTATATCTTAACCGGGTGACATGTGTAGATGATGTGAGGTAGAGATAAGAAATTATTTTAGAGCAACTCGGATGATAATTTTGAGGTCACGGTTGATAACTGATGGGTTAAAATAGTCAGAATAGTATACCTGGGTGTACTGATTGGGCCCCGGGGTGATTTTAAACCAACCCAGCATCATGAGAGGGCGTTTCGATCATTTAGGAGTTGAACTCTAAAAATTTAAGAAGTATATCAGCCCATTGGAGTGATAGGCTAGGGTGATAACACCTTAGAGAGAGATGGGGCCATAGGAGAGGAAGGGGAGAAGGAAACTTGGCCTTTCCACACCGTTTTGCACCACGGACACCGCCGAAATCAAGATCGAAGTAAGGGAAGAGTAACTCCATCATCAACAACATGAAATCAGACCTACTGGAACAAGAGGAGTAATTATCTTGCATGTTTTTAATGATTTATAATACCCACGTGTAGTAGGGTCTTCAATTTGATGATAATTGATGAATTCTTGGGAATTTAATGGATGTAATCCATGATTTGATATAGGAATGCATGTAGATTAGATTCCTTTATGTAGAAGGCACGAAATAAGATGATTTATGATGAATAACATAACAGAAATTTGGGTATCTTATTGATTATACATGAAGAACACCATAATTAGGGTTTTGAGAATAATGGAGTTATAATCTGTTCTTGGATAGAATTCATATGTATTTAATGCATAACTTATATTGGAAATCATCCCTACACACATTTGAGGTTTAGTTATGTTGGTTGGGAGCTTGGGGTCATTGTATTAAGGTTTTGTGGATTTGTATACGTAGAAAAATCGTAATAGTGAATGGAGAAGAAGACCTACTACAAGCAAATCGATTCGGCTCTTTGGCCGAAGCAATTCGGACCAAGCCCGAATCGATTTGATTTTCCCAGATTTCACCAATTTGTTTAGTTTATGCCCTGTTTTCACAAATAACTTAAGGGGAGACTTTTGGAATATATTTAAACAATAGTGAGGGATATAGTAAATTCCAGTGGGCCCATTGTAGGGTTGGGTTACCCAAATGAGAGAGTTTAAGGCTAGGACCTTTTGGGCATAATATGAAGTTGAAAGAATTTCATAAATCAAAATGGGGTATGGAGAGCGTGAGTAAACCCAATTTCTGAACTAGTAGGATAGAGATATATTAACTACTGATATTAATTAAGAGGTAACTAGGACCCTACGTGTAGTGAGCGATACTCGGGAATATACAATAAGAGGTTATAAGGGTAAATTGATAGTATGCTAAGTATTCGGGAGATATATAGTACGTACGAGATATATTATACGTTGTGTGTACGACTATGTTGGACATATTTATAGCTTGTGTGTGTACCTATACTGGGAATATATATATGTAGAGAGAGAGAGAGAGAGAGAGAGAGAGAGAGAGAGAGAGAGAGAGAGAAAGGTTGTGTGAATACCTACATTATGATTTGTTATGTGTGTGAACAGACCTACGTTGTCTGCTATCATGGGAGGTTCCATGCAGAGGGTGATCCCACCTTGGAGATTCCAGCGAGGTCTAGATTTTTGTCCCAGAACATAGAATTTAGGGTGACTCACTATGTGTTGTGTATCAGTGGGACTGGTAGGTCATTTGGGTACGTTAGGTATGTGCGTAGCCCAAAGGCTTAGAACTATGTTTGCCTCCATTGTGTGTTATTTGATTTATGGTTTGAGAAGACATTATGAACCAATAGTCCTTGATTGGTACGAGAGGTACATGGACCGATAGCAGAGTACACATGCATCGTGGTGGTCATTTTGGGGGATGCTATATTTGTATATATTATAATGTGATAAATATATACAAGTGTGACTATTCTACGTATGTGTGATAGTAGAAAAGGATAGATAGTGTATATCTAAATGAGTGATGAAACTTAATTAATGTGTTATAATAATGTGTGATTATTCTATTTGTGTGATAGTAGGAAGATAGATAGTGCATATCTAAAAGTGACTAAATTATGGGGAACTTAATTAAAATGATTCAATAATAATATGCAATTGATATTAGTTATTGGAGGTAGTGGTAATGTATTGTATGGGTAGTATGGGGGAGCTAAACCTTTTATGGTTAGTTATATAAGGATGTCTAGTTAGGCTTGGTAGCATATTTAGGTAGGAGATGTTAGGTGTGATCATTAGTTGAGAGATGAGGAACTCAAGGGAATGTATGTTGAACTAACGTGTGTATCTAATAACTGATTTAAATACTTGCAAAAATATTTTCAAAAGGATTTCTTGGGCTCTGGTTCGTGTCAAATCTATTTTCCAAAACCTTTTAGGTGTCTAGACACAAGGATGCCAAGCTTGATGAATCATTCTGGGGATGCGTAGCTACAACACTTGTGGAGACTTTCAGGATTTGATATAGACGCTTCAGTTATTCATTCCTAGATAGAATTTCATTTCAGTATTTCTTTTGGGCATGTTACCCCTTAAGACTATTCAGTATTTCAGTTATTTTATATTTATCAAACTTAATTTTATTTGCTTTAAACTTGTGGTTGAATTTTATTTGGAAACCGATGGTTTATTCGGTATCATTTTATTCAGTTATTTATTAATGATACCAAATCTAGCACCACCAAGATAGATAGCTTAAGCTCAAACTGGAACTGATTTGCAGGTGCAACAATGGTGAGTTTAACAGGAAAGTAAATGAAGAAGGAGGTGAGGCAATGGAGAAATAGACTATAAAGTAAGTGGTTCAGTCATCTTGCCTACTCCACTGTGTAATGGTGTGTGAGCTTTCACTATTAAAATAGCTCTAATGGCCTTTGATTACAGTTCACACAACTTTATCTCTTTACTCTGTTTACAATAGAGTTCTGTATAGGGTTAGAAATTTTTTATCCTTTACATTATTAGAGAAGACAAGTATATATATTGCTGGGTTAGTGTGTGTACCGCCTAAGAATGTAATACGCGTTAGACAATATGTAGCAGCCACCTGTCACAAATACATGTAGATCATGTCGATGAAATATTCCCTCACGTGTGAGGGAGATCTGGTTATGAGGGTTTTATGCACCTGGGATTTGCAACCCACGCGTTTTCCAATCCACGTGCTCTATTAACTCTCCACGTTTGGCTGTTTGGTCAAGGCTAAGGACGAGTTGTCAAGTTGGATCCTCTGATAGTATGGGAATTGTCATACTGTGTTGTCTTCATTCGGCCCTCAGCCTCCGAGTGATGGATGAGGTCGAGGGTACTTAAGCTATAAGAACCTAAGTGGGATATTATAGACTATGTTCTGATATGAGGACGAGACCTTTAGTGATGAATCTATAGCCGAGGATGAGGCCCTTCATTCCCAGCTCGCACCTGAGCCATAACTCTCCCAAATTGACGGTTTGGCACTGGTTGGCCTTGGCTGAAGGCGTCCAGTCTAAGGACGAGGCTATACTCGGTATATTAATCACCCATAGCCTTTAGTCTTCAATATGAATGGAAGACTGAAGGATAAAGTTCTTCACGAGCTGATGTTGATAAGACGTCCTTTCATATATCAGGCATGGGATATTGGATGGAGACATTGAATTAACACTTGGCAACCATCATGTAGACTCGTGTGTGGCTAAAAAATAACAGCTATAAGTGTGTCATAGGGCATTCTTCCTTAATGATGATTGCCTTAGAAGTTATGCCTAATGATTACAAGTGTTTAAATGTTTTTAAAACTCTTCATTTCTCGTTCTTACCTATGTTTCTTCGCGTTAAATTCTCTCTCTCTAGCAGAGCTTCCTTCCATCTCTTTTACCACCATTCGAGGCTTTCCATTGAGGTTTTAGGGCTTTCCCTTGATTCTACGAACATCTTCTCCTTCAAGTAACCCCCTATATCCATTTTCCTAAGGATTTTAACAATTTGTAGCTAGTTTAAGCTTTTATAGTATTTCGGTCTGTTTACAATTTTTTCTAGAGACTGTAATATGTGGTTATAAGGGTGCCATTAGGTAGTTATATGTTGGTTTTGGAGTTTAGTCTGTAGCTTTTAGGTTTTTTAACCTTTCTCAGCTTTATCTGCTTTCTTATCAGTCACCGATAAAACTCAGGTGAAACTCCAACTCAGAGTGTTCTTCATTTCTTCTTGAATCAAAACGATTTAATAGCCCATTTTAATCTTTGGGTCAACATTGGTCAAATAGCATATTGTTTGTCCTTTTTGATTCTTTTTTCTAGCCAAGTTAAGCCTCATCCATCTGAATGTTAAAGATCCTTTACGAACTAGCAGAACAGTACCCCACACTTAAGGAGAGATATTTTCGAGAAATTCGTAAAATTGAGAACAAGGCCGAGGATCGACGTAGAGCCGTAGCTGACCTTACTCGCCCAATATTTCCCATCCATCTTAAGCTCGTTTTCCCTCTAATATCTGAAGTTGGTGAGGATGAGATGGATGACACTGGTCCCTCGACCTCTACTCAAGACTAGAGTGGAGCCTCCTTCGACAAAGCCATGAGATTCTCTCCTAATAACTCGAGTCAACCGAGAGCTCGTCTCGATCATCATCTTCTAACCACATCGAGTCATTCGGCCAGGATGATATTTTTATTGAAATTATCTCGAACGCTGACGAGCCGAGTGTCAATATTGCCATTCCACCGACAGTCATTCCCCTCTCTGCCATGACCAAGGGGTAGTTCCAAGAGAGATTCCCAGTTGGAACTTCGGCCAATGAAGCTCCTGTTGACGATGACGATGACGATGACGAAGACTCTGAGTTCAATGAATGAACCAGTCGACTATTCATACGCTGACACATTTCAATCTACCATTAAAGAGTCTGACTTTCTTTTTTAGAGACATTTATACGACGTTAGGTCCGACATTGTTATGAGCATCCCAGATGAGGATTAGAGAGTGTTTCACAACCGAGAGGGTGAAGTTTCCATCTATGATTAAATGTTTAGGGTCGGCATCCGATTTCCTTTCCACCCTTCCATCCGAGCTATTTTATCCAGCCTGTTAGTTGTTCCTTCCTAATTGGCCCCCAACTCCTAGAGAATTATCCTCGGTTACATTTCCCTCGGGAAGAATTGAGTAAATTGCATGTTATAAGTCATCCTAAGCAACAAAACATCACTCATGTGGTGAAATAGCAGTAACTCACTCTCGGTGATACGATAATCCATATGGGGCTTACCTCATCCATGGACTCTCCACAACATCAAGGGGGGGAAGTGTGACAACATCACTTTTAGATGGTGAAAAATACAGCAAAATTGAAAATCATTTAATTATGGATCATTTAAACATCATTCATTTGGTGAAAAACATCATTAACTTGGTGAAAACTCTCTCAATGAGACGACAGTGTAGGACGAGATGACACTCATTCATACACTCTCAAAACGACAAGAAGGGATTTGTGATTAAACACCATAAATTTGGTGGTTCAAATTCAAAAATCATTTAATTATGGTTATTTGAAAATCATTCATTTGGAGAAAAACATCATTAACTTGGTGAGAACTCTCTCGGCGAGACGACAGTGTAGGACGATACGACACTAATTCATATACTCAAAAAATGACAAGAGGGGACTTGTGATTAAACACCATTAATTTGGTGGTTTAAATTCAAAAATCATTTAATTATGGTTATTTAAATATCATTCATTTAGTGAAAAACATCATTAATTTGATGAAAACTCTCCCAATGAGACAACAGTGTAGGACCAGATGACACTCATCCACATACCCTCAAAATGATGAGACGGTACTTGTGATTAAACACTATTAATTAGGTGATTCAAATTCAAAAATCATTTAATTATGGTTAATTACGGTTGATTGAGCTCACGGTTATAGACGAGAAACAAACTTGACAAAGCCATTACACATCATTCATGCAAGCAACGTAAAGCAAAGTAAATAAATAAGTACGACACAAGACTTGGCAACAAATGGATCTTCATTGATAATACGAGTGTTAACATTAGAAAGGAATTGAAAAAGGATAAATACATAAAGATACAGTGTTTTTTTCACAGACAACCACCCTATAACGTTGGCTCAACATTGATGGTCGACTCTCTAACACCATCCTCAGCTTGAGCATCCCCTGCAGCTTCAGTGATAATCACCTCAGTTTCAACAACAACTCCCTCTCCCTCGGCTGAGGCCATTTATTCAACATCGGTCAGAACTTGGGTGAATAGAGGATCTGAAATAATCGGGGCAAATGGAGTAAATGACATCGAAAAACTTCAAGACGACCCACCGACATGCCATCTTATTACCTATTTCAAGGTATTCAATACCAAAGCTACCGAACTCATCTGATGCTTTATAGGCCTCAATGGCCTCGTCTTGGATCTTCTTGATTGCCTCAACCGAAAGAGCCTCTTCCTTTTGCCTTATGGACGGTTGTAGCAAGGTCTATTTCATGCTTTGTAGCTTGGCCATAAGTGTATCGTCCTTAGCCTTCAAGTCATCGGCATGGTCCAACTTCATCTTATCAAGGGCTTTATTGTGTTCAACCCTGATCTCCCTCAGCTTAGCGCTCAGATTTTCATTGTCCTGAAGGTCCCTATCATGCTCTTTAATTTTGGGAAAGTTTTTGGCCACCCATTTTGAGGTAGAGGCAAAGGCACAAACAGACTGCAAAAAGCATAGACGAAGAAATGTCAATGTAAGACGATGCAAGATAAAAAATATGTGATTATGATAAAAGGAAAAGTGACGAGAGTATTTGCATCAGATGATAAAGTCTGAAGTTATACATTTGGGCACCCTCATTTTGCCGATGAATGTATAGTGTGCCTCGGCAGGACTTTCCATCGCAGCAGCCTTGCCCTGAGGGTTGAACCCTCCAAACAATACAGTTATACTTATATTGGGACTTATTCGTCATCGTCATTAATATATATACAATTCTTCATCTTCATTAATTACACTTATTAACGATAGGTCCAAACGATACGATTATACTTATTAATGTATATATAATTAAACTTATTAATATATCTACAATTGCAAATGTAACTCTATCAACATTAATAAGTGTAACTCTATTTACATTAATACGTGTAATTGTATCTATATTCATGTATCTACATTAATAATTGTAACACACATAAACTTATTGAAAAACTATTTTTACCTTGTCCTTATTTTTAATTTTTAAAGAATCTAAGAATTTATCACCATGTTTTCTTTTAAAAATTGGTATTACCTATGAACATACCAAATTTTTAAAAATTGTAAAAAAATATATTTATCAACCAAATTTAATATACACGATCTCCATAAAATGAGGAAACTATCTACATAAAAATTTATCCCAAAATACAATTTGAAAGCGGGTGATTTAAATATTGGATGAATATGTGTATTTTTAACATTTGAAACTTATGAACATCATCTTACCCTCTTTCAAGTGGTATTTTTGGATGATTTTTTTAAAATTATCTTTTTATTAGAGAGATCATGTATACCAAATTTAGTTGAAAAAAATATTTTTGTTTTACTATTTTAAAAATGAGTATGTTCATATATATATATATATATATGTGTGTGTGTGTGTGTGTGTGTGTGTGTGTGTGTGTGTGTGTGTGGTGACAATTATTATGCAACACAAATAGATAAGAGAAAAATAATCACCAAGCAAGAATAAGAAATGCAAGATGGCAATCACACAACAAGAGATGTACGTGGTTCAGCAAAGATGCTTACGTCCACGGTGGTGCAGTCGTTATTATTTCTATGTTCTCCGGAGAGTGATCACAGAGAATACAATGTGTCCTTTGCCCCGGACCTAGGGTTTATTATATACACGTTTATTCCAGTAAGTGGGGGTGTTGGACTCCCCCACGTTTTCCATCTCTTCCTAGAATTTCTCTTAATGGGAACATGGGAAGAGAATAAATCATAATCGGTTAAGATATAGAAGGTCTGGACTTTGGGCCGCCATAATTGGGCTAATCGTCCAGGCCCATCACTCTAAGTTTGGGTACCCACAATCGCCCCTAAGTTTATTGGGCCATGCTTTGGGCTCAATAAATTTAAATGATTTGTCATAATAGCTTCTTTGTACATCGTGCAACTCTTCCCAAAGTTTGAGGACTGATTCTGGCGGCACCCGCTTCGTGGCCTGTGCACTTTGATTAGCAACACTTAAAGGTTTTCTAGGGCAGTCATTTTTCGACCATCGTTTTAACCTTCTCATCATTCTTCCATTTCCTGTGAGCTCTAGCGATTCACACTTTCTTCTCTCAGTCTCCATTCTTATTGTTTCCTTGTTATTTGGGCTCGTGATTCTTCATCGTTCGAGTCGATCTTTCATCTTGTAAGTCTTCTGTGCCTTCTCTTTGTATTTTCTCTATGAATTTGTAGTTTTCTAGGGTTTCCCAATGGCAAAGATCGGTAATAGGTCGGTGTCTGAGTTTAGGAAGTTTTATAACATTCCAGAGTGGGTAGAGATTGAGTGTGTCCCTCCCCCTAGAAATGTTAGAGAGATTGAGGGTGCCCATTGGATCCATGTTTTGATGTTTTCCCAAGGGGGACTTAATTTTCCTCCTAATGACCTGTTCTTGCACTTCTTTGGTTACTTCAATATTGTTCCTGCACAGTGTTCACCCAATTTGTGGAAGATCATTAATGGCGTCCATAGAATAAATCAGTTATATGGTACCAAGTTAGGGCTTGTCGAGGTCTGTTTTTGCTACTCTTTTTCTCAAACTAGTTCTGGTGTCCTCTATCTCAAAGCCAGGAGCCCTGACAGGGTATTAGTAGTAAACCTACCTGATTCCCATAAGGACTATTGGCAAGAGGGTTTCCTTGCTAGAAACTGGCAGTTTTCTCCCCAGTCTAAAGGGTCGAGGTCTGATAGGTTCTCTGTTCCCTTTTATGGGGAAGAATACATAGGTAGACTTTACTCTGTTATTTTAATTTTTGCTGATTTGTGATCTTTCTGATTTTTCTCTATTTTTCTTCAGCGAGGTCGAAGAACTTGGAACCTGCTCTCAGCGAGGTTCGTCTCTCCAAATTGGTCAAGGCCTGGAATATCAGGGAGCCCTTAGCTGACGGCGAGCATCCCCGGTCGGCTGCTTTTTTGCTCGAATATAAGAATGTTGGTTCTAATTTTATAGCGAGGTCGGTGGACAATATCCCTAAGTTTGATACCTCTGAAGAGACTGTTGTGGATCCTATTCAGTTGGACGGGGAGAAGAGCAGCTCTGAAAGTGATATTGCAGGTGGTACTGAAGGCAATTTGGGTGAAGGGAGCTCCAGTAGTAGTATCTCTTCTGATTCGGAGGAAGTTTCTGAAGCACGAGAATTTTCGAGCACATCCAGCAGTTCAAGCGAGGAGATGGTTCCTCCAAGGAAAAATTTGATTCGGGATGATGACGAAGACGATCATGTGCTCCTCGCTCAAAGGTCAAAGAAGCAGAAGTCCAGTACTGGGGCTGTAGCTACTGGCTCTTGATCTTCCACTCAGGAGCAAGAGAAGAAGAGGAGAGAGGAAGAGCAAATGGGAGAGAGGGAGAGAAAAAGGAGGAGGAGAGAAAGAAGGTGGAGGAGAAGAAGAGGATGGAGGAGAGGAGGAGAATGGAGAAGGAGAAAGAGGAAGAGAGGAGAAAGGTGGACTCAAGGACAAAGGCTGGACAAGCCTTGGTCCCGATGTCTGCTTTGCCCGAGGGGGCTCAGTTGCCATTTCTCCTCAGCTGGCTCCTGCGCTGCTCGAGAGGACAGTTCTCCCTACAGATCGCCAGAGGGTGCTGGGGTCTAATCAATTGGACCAATAAGCTAGCCAGAGGCTGGCCTTGGTAAAATCCTTTCCATTTTTCAATTCTTTAATAGGTTTTAGCTGTTTCTCCTTCTTGATCTCTTCTTTGATTCTGGCAGTTTGTGACTAACTTCGTCGTGCTCTATCGCTCTCGCAACGAGATGGTGAGAAGGAATGGCGAGCTGGAGCAGCAGAAGACTGCTTTGGAAGTGAGGGGTACTCAGCTGGAGGCTGATCTAAAGACTGCTGATGCCGCCCGAGTTTCCTCTGACCTGGCCTGAGTTTCCTCTAATCGAGAGAGGGATGCGACGGTTAAAGAGCTGGTCGAGCTGAGGCAGGCCTATGATTTGGTCTGCTCGAGCAAGTTGGCCATCGTAGAGGAGAACAAGGTGCTGGCCGAGCAGCTGAAGGAGAAGGAGTCCTAGGCAACCACCATCAAGGAGGATTCATACAACTCCGGGTGGGCTGCTGCATATGAAGACGTCGAGGTTCAGATAGGCTACATCAGCCATCTGAACTTTAAGAAAGGCTAGAACAATGCCCTCTTAGCTGTTGGTGTCGATGCTGATTCTCCTCTGTTCGACAAGCATGACCCGAGCCCGAAGCCAACTGTGGAGAAGAAGCCCCTGCCCCAGCCATCGAAGGTGTTGATCCTGCCTCTCAGATAATTTCTGTCGATGCTCGTCTTGCACAAGCGACTGAGGCCATCCCTGCAGAGGGGGATGCCTCTGCTGCTGCTAACAAGGGGAAGAAACCAGCCACCTCTGGGCAACCTGAGGTTTCTAGTTAATTTAGGACTACTTTTGTATTTCTGCTTGTAATTTTCCCAATTTCTGCTTGATGTACTTTAACTCTTATCAATGAAATGAAAAGACTTCTTTTTTCTAGTGCACTCATCGATCTTTCTTTTTATTGCCCTTTTATTGCTTGTAGTCGATTGATGTTGATGACTATATACCAGCCACTTCTCAATTGGGAAGAATGCTTGGACCTGATGTGAGTTCTAAAGTTCGTCATACTTTTTTGAGGATTTGCAAATCACTGCGACTAAGGAACAAGCATTTCATAGAGCATACTGAACTGGTTGTTAGGCTGAAGGACATGCTCCAAGAGATGGAGGATGTTGGTGCCTCAGTCCAAGAGGAGGTGGATGCGCTTAGAGTGAAGCTATTAGAAGCTTCTGAGATTAATCAAGTTGGGGAAGTTCTTCAGCAGGAGAACGAGGCTTTGAGGAGAGAGGTCTTGCGACTTAGGGATCATGCTTCAAGCACCGCTCATGCGGTATTGTAAGGCTCCTCTTCGTCGCGAGCTAGGGCTGGCTTAAGCAATGTTCCTCCTGTGTTGCGAGGCTCTTCTGGTCCATCCGTTACGCGAGCTGGCAGGAGCACCAGGAGTTCAAATAGGGAAATGGAAGAGCTTCGTGGTGATGTCCAGCGAGCATATGTGATCACTGTTGGGCTTCAAAGGGATGTTACTCGACTGCGGCACTTGTTTAAAAGGGAACCTCAGCGAGTATGGGCTGACGATTATGACCAAGGTTGGCAAGATGCTCCAACGAGGCTAACAGAGTTTGAAGAGCTCACCTTCATCAGAGGGTGGTTGAGTGCCTTGAGGGAGATGCAAGTTCCAAGGAACTCAATGCTCTGGTATCGCCATGAAATATCTCCTTCTACTCGGATGCCTAATCCCTTCCGGAGAGATAATCAGTGGATACCCATCGATGCCATCCCTCGGCAGCTATTGGAGTCAGATGCTAACGAAGTCGAGGAAGAGTTAGTTCCTGCTCCTGATGGTGGTCGAAGAGCTCAAGTGGCTGATTATCTCGTTCAGAGGCCTCACCCCCACTAAGATTTTTCCAGTAGTTACTCTGTGTATCTTGTATTGAAGTGATGTTATGTCAGTGTTTTGGGCGAGCTCGTCGACTAAACATGTATTATATTCGTTGTAAATATGGTGGATTAATATAAAATTTATGTTTTGGGCTAATTTAGCCGACTAAACAAGTGTATTATATTTCCCATATTCTCTGTAAATTTATATTATTACGTAAGTGTCCTTCCAGTCCAGTATACTAGTGAGATACCATTCTGCCCCACTTTACCTTTTAGGTTGTGTCGTCACACTCCCTTAGGCCTGAGTGTGACATTTGGCGAGGACACACCTGGTGTTGGATGCTCTATCTGATCAAGATTTTATTCAACCAAAGACGGTTTGGTGACCATCTTTAACTTTGGCTATCTTGCCTAAGGATCTCCCGTAGGGCTTCATATATTGCCAGGGGCAATGCTGAGAGATCATTCGTGTTTTATAACGAAAACCCTAGGAGGGGCATTTCCTTGCTATAATGTAATGATCAATGTGCCTGTCACTTGGGAAAAGAGTGTGGGTTATAAGGTTCACATAACTGATACTTATTAGAACGCAACCGCTTAGACAACTTTTATTAATGACGTAGAAAATGAACTTCTAGTTTCATAACAAAAGAACAAAAGAATAATCTAAAAGTAGAATTTCTTGAGATTAGCTGCGTTCTATGCTCGAGGTATTTCTCTGCCTTTCATCGTTTCTAAGTGATATGCGCCTTGCAGATTATCCCTGGTTATCCTGAATGGTCCTTCCCAGTTTGGCCCTAGCTTGCCGTTTGATGGTTTTAGTGCGCTGCCCAGGACTTTTCTTAGGACATAGTCCCCAACTCGAAATGCCCATGGGTTGACCTTTTTGTTATAGTGCCTCATGAGCTGTTGCTGATAGCTCGCCAGTTTTACTAGGGCTAGCTCTCGGCGCTCATCGGCTTGGTCGAGCTCAGCGAGCAATGCTGCATCATTATGGCCCTGGTCGATAAGGCTGGACCGCATTGTTGGCAAGACTGCTTCTAATGGGATGACTGCTTCCATTCCATATGTCAGCGAAAATAGGGTTTCTCCTGTTGCTCGTCGTGGAGTGGTTCGGTAGGCCCATAGAATATGTGGTAACTCATTTACCCATGCGCCTTTGGCTTGCTCTAATCGTTTCTTTAATCCGTCGATCACTGTCTTGTTGGAAGCCTCGGCTTGGCCATTACTCAGAGGATAGGCCACCGAACTAAAATGGTGTCTGATTCCATACTCGTCGCAAAAACTCTAAAAGGATCCACTCTCGAACTGCGTTCCATTATCAGTGATGATGGTTCTGGGGACACCAAAATGGGTGATTATATTTCTCCATATGAACCTTATCATATCTGCATCTCGGATGTTCGCTAGGGGTTCTGCCTCGATCCATTTGGTGAAGTAGTCGGTCGCGACCAACAGATACTTGCAATTGCTGGTGGCTGTAGGAAGTGGTCCTACGATGTCCATCCCCCATTGGGCGAACGGCCATGGTCTGGACAATGATTTTAGGTCACTAGCAGGTTGGTGGACCATAGGAGCGTGAAGCTGGCATTTCAAGCACGTGCGGACATACACCGCAGAGTCCATTTGCATATATGGCCACCAATAGCCCTCCTTCATTGCTCAAAAAGCCAGAGATCTTCTTCCAATATGGCTTCCACAGATTCCTTCGTGAAGCTCATGTAGAATTTTCTCGACATCCTTTGGGTGAACGCATTGGAGGTAGGGATCGTAAAATGATCTCTTGTATAGCCTGCCCTCAGGAGATAAGTGAAAGCGAGCAGCTTTGACTCTTATCTGGTGAGCAGTATTCTTATCATCCGGAAGTGTGCCATCCTTCAAATAGTTTCTTAAAGGATCCATCCAGCTGGGAGCTGATCCTACCTGGAGTACCTGTTCCACACCTGGCGGCTTGCTGTCACAGTTAATGCTCGGATGAACGAGGAAATCGATGGGAATTGTTCTTTTTAGGTCGGAATCGATTGCTGAACTCAGGGCTGCTAGGGCGTCAGCATGGCTGTTCTGCCCTCTGGGAAACTACTGGACATTGATCTCTTCGAAGCTCGCCATTATTTCTTTTACTAAGGCGAGTTAAGCTGCCATTCTTTCATCTTTTGCATTGTAGTCTCTGCTTATCTGATTGGAGACTAATTGAAAATCGTCGAACACCTGTAAATGCTTTGCTCCCAAAGTGTGCACTTTCTGGAGTTCGGCTATTAAGGCTTCGTATTCTGCTTCGTTGTTGGAAGATGCAAATCCAAGCCTGATTCCTTGTTCAAGGATTGTATACTCTGGAGTAATGAGGACAATGCCTATCCCTGCCCCCTTTGAGTTGGAGGCTCCATCAACAAATAGCTTCCAGGTTTCTTCCGTCACGTGGTTCTCCTTTTGCCTTGGTGATGGTAGGTCGAGGAGACTGCATTCATCGCATATAGCCATCCCCTGCCGAGGATGGCTTGGTATGGTGAGTCGATGTCAACCACCAAAAACTCAATCATCTTGGAAATGTTTCTCGCGCGTACTGGCAGTACGATCTTTCTCAGGGGCATAGTTACTTTTTCGGCGAAGCCAACCAAAGGGACAGTAGCTTCCTTTAGGTCGGCGATGCCTAACTTCAATTTTCTGAATAGGTCGAGATACATTACCTCGGATAAGCTTCCTTGGTCGACGAGTAACTTGTCGACGTCAAAATTGGCTATCCTGAGAGTAATGATCAAAGCATCGTGATGTGGGGGTCTCACTCCCACCAGATCTTCATCTGTGAATACAATATACTTATTATAGTCGACGTCATCTGCTCGTTGATGCTTTCCTGACTGTGACTTTGCTGGGTCGATCTGAAAAGCTTGCATCACTACTGTAAGCTTCTTCACCTCCATTCGAGCTAACTTTCCTTAGATCTGTTTGGCATCAGATGCCCCATGAATTACCGCGAACTCATGTCCAGCGTCATCTTCGAGCAAGTTGTCAGGCCTCGCCTCTCTATTGGCAGCAACTTTCTCTGCCTTTTTCTCTATGAATTCGTTCAGGTGCCCGGACTGGACCAGCTCTTCGAGGTGGGACTTAAGAGCTTTGCAATGCTCAGTCTTATGTCCTCCTTTTTTGTGAAAAGTGCATCTCAGCTCATTGTTCCTCTTCGAGGGATCTCCTCCCATCTTCCTGGGCCACTTGATGAATGACTCGTCTTTGATTTTTGCGAGAATTTTATAAATTGGTTCTTTGAAGACGGTGTTGACCGCCTGAAATGCTTTTGACACGTCATTGTTGCCTCCATTTTTTTAGCCATTTTTGCCCCCATTCTTTCCTCCTTTCATCTGGTTCTCAATTTTGTCATTGCCCTTGCCAGCGAGCTTAGTTCGACTGTTTTCCCCTGTGCTGAAGCGGGTCACATATTCCACCTTGGCATACTTATCGATGCGGGCCATTAGGTCGTCGATGGTCATGGCTTCTTTCTTTGTCAAGGATTAGTACAGAAGGGAAGATCTGGGCAGCCCAATTTTGAAAGAGGCCACTGCCACTTGCTCCGAACAGTCTTCGACCTCATTGAATAATTCCTAGTACCTCTTCGCGTAGTCTCGGAGGGTCTCTTGTGGCGTCTTTTTTATTGTCAGCAGGGCGTCCATCCTTTTGGGTTGGGAGCTACTAGTAATGAATCGGGCCGTAAAGAGCTTGGCCAGGGATTTGAAACTCCTGATGGACCGGTGGGGGAGCCTTTCGAACCATTTATGCGCCACATTATGCAGGCTCGAGGGAAAAATTTGTCACATTAGTGCGTCTCGGTGGTTCCAGAGGGTCATGGCCTGCCGGTACTGCCTGACGTGATCGATGGGATCAGTCTTACCATCATAAATTTTGAACCTTGGAATGGAAAATCTCTTGGGGGCTTCTTCTACTTCAATTTCCCTCGAGAAAGGTGATTTCATCTGAGTTTTGAGAGCTCGCCTAGCGAGTTCTCAGGTCGATCTGGTACCGTGATGGGCAGGATGTTGGTCCATCTCCCTTCAGACCAGATTTTGTATGTTCTCGTTGTTGCGAGTAGGGCTCTGGTAACGGCGTGCTTTTCGCAGCTGCTCACGTAGGTCGTCCTCTGACTCGTCTCCCTCAACCTTTTGGGATCCTCGCCTGGGGATCCTTCCTCGGCTGCGAGACTTGCTCGCCCGAGGGCTAGGAGTGCGGTACGGGCGTCTCCTGGTATCATCATGGAGCTCTCTCTCCGGTCTCTCTAATCTTCTTTTCAGGCGAGCATTCTCAGCCTCGTATCTGCGAGAAGACTCCCTCTGCTCGTGGAGCCTTGCCTCATATGCATCAATCAATCTGGATATCTGCGTGGACCTCACAGGTCCTTGGCTTTCTTCTGAGGCTGGCCTTTCTAAGCGAGCCCTCTGATCTGAGCGTCGAACCTCAGATTTAATCCTTCGAGGAACAGGTGGTTCTTGAATATCCCCTGCCTGGGGAGCATTGCTACTGTGACCAGACATTTTGAACTCCCTTTTTAGTGTGGGCTTTCTCAGGGAAGATAAACGTTCCCACAGACGGCGCCAATTGCGATGACAATTATTATGCAACACAAATAGATAAGAGAAAAGCAATCAGCAGGCAAGAATAAGGAATGCAAGATGCCAATCACACCACAAGAGAAGTACGTGGTTCAGCAAAGATGCCTACGTCTACGGTGGTGCAGTCAGTATTATTTCAATGTTCGCCGGAAAGTCAAAATCATCCACACCTCCAACACGGGAAAAATAAACCTTCGCCGAAAAAGCCAACTCACCGGAAAAGCCAACTCGTCTGGAAAAAAAATCACAGGAAAACACGGAGGGAACTCAGATCCGAATACAGCTGGTGTCACACCCCAAACCCAATATCCTTACTAATCATTTGTTATTAGAATAATTGGATCATAATCTCAAGCCCATTGAAAATTTAATTCATTTATCATTATTTTTCTGCATAATGAACATAATATTGTTCTTGTGCCATAACTAAGTCAACATCAGAGTCATAATTAGAGATTATACAATACTATGATTAACTATGATCAACTCAATCCATACTAAATCAATATATACAATGTGTGAGTATATTAAAATCTTCAGTGTGATAACGATGAAATCTCCATACTAAAACCCCAGCTCTTCTAACGGTGCAACTCTCAAAGTTACCGGTCATATGTTATCCTATCTAGCAGCGTACAAACCTGAAATTGTTAAAATATAAACCGTAAGCATTAAGCTTAGTGAGGTACTCCTTCCCTGCAACAGAATAACAATTCTATATCGAATATGTGGATATAAAATCCGAACAATCCTGCCCATTGGCAATAACAAATCATGGATCATAAGATCCAAATAATTCTGCCCATTAGCAATAACAAATCCTGGATCATAAGACCCAAATAATTCTGCCCATTGGCAATAACAAATCCTGGATATTTAGATATCCAAACAAATCCTGAATACCGAAGTATTCAAACCAATCCTGGATCACGAGACCCAAACAAATCCTGGATATTTTAATATCCAAACAAATCCTGAATACCGAAGTATTCAAACAAATCCTCTCTTAGAGCTATATTCATATTTATATATGAAGCAAATCATAAGTACACTCACCTTGATAGTTTAACTCGCTTTTCCCTTGCCTTTATCCAGTACTTGTTCAATCAACTCTTCTTCCCTTCCTATCATTCTTACAATATTAGTATCGTCATAAGAATATCAATAATCCAAAGAATGATTTAACCATAATTCAATCCACAAGCATCACAAGATTCCATTCAAATCATTTATCACAAGTGAAGTTCCATCCAAATCCATGTTAATATATTTAACATATCCAAATCATAGACCAAATATAAATTCATTTATTCTTGTTAATTCAATCCTTGTCTTATTAATATGCCAATACAAACGACGGTACATCATTTCAAGTCTCCTAGAGCAAGATATGCCCATTTCTTTACCACATAGCAAATCTACCCTATAGGCTCTTTTATCGTTCATTCAACTTCCGGGAATTTCCATAATTTTTCTACATAATAAATTTATATGATATTCAACCCAACATCAATAAACATATTTAACATTACAAGATTAAAATTTCATAATTTTCAGAGTTCATTTGCTATGTCAAGCAAAACATCGAACACATGGCGGGCATACTGTCATGCTTAGGGCAGATTTCATACCCGAATTTCAAACTCTCACCAAAGACTAATTTATTGGTATTTTCACATAATTTTCGGATATATCATACATACATGAGTCCAGGTTAATCTCCAATTGGAATCAATCAATTCTAGTAAGTATAGAGAAATATATGGAAGTTTGAATAAACAAGGTTCCTAAACAAAACAATCTCAAGGGTTTACACATTCAAGTTTACTTAAACTTGCATCTATCCATAAGTACATATCAAGACATGGAATTTCAGTAAACAAATGATTATTTCAATCATTTAAATAAGTAATACAAAAAAATAAACAAGATTTATGGATGGAAATACCTTAGGGGCTTTTACGTAATTTTTCTATGAAATTTTCTTCAATTTCTCCTCACACTTTCTTCCTAAACTTCAAAACTCTCTTTCCTTAGGTTAAAACTCTACCATGGCTGAAATGTGCTGAAGGAAGAGCTTAATTAAAGGGTTTTAAGTCGGCATAAGGCCACCCCCTCTTGGTCCAATCAAAATATAACATGTGGCATTACATAAAACAAAATATCATTTAAGGCTAAAAGACTACTTTACCCCCTGTTCGTAAAAAGACAATATCTTCCCACTCGGATGTCCGTTCGATGAACCGTTTGTTTTGTTATAAACCTAACTCATATATCTACAAATATCTAGTTTACACCTCAAGTTCATTGTTATGTCATAAAGGTCAAAACTAGCCTCCAACAGGAACATTCCTACCGAAAACTTTAAAATTTCACATTTGTAACTAATTCTATATTTCAAGCTTTATGAAGGTAGGATTAAATTAAACATAATGACTTAACATCATATATATTAATAACACACTACTCATATCACATAAGCTAAGCATGCGTTAAGTATATTTGATCATAATTATATTAGGATTGTCACAACTCTCCCCCAGTTAGGAAATTTCGTCCCCGAAATTGACATACCTTGGTTGTCTGATTCAAAAAGATACGGATAACGCATCTCCATGCTATCCTCACTCTCCCATGTATCTTCTTCCATGGAATTCCTTCTCCACATAACTTTCACAAGTGGGATCACTTTTGATCTCAATATTTGTTCCTTCCTATCCACGATAGTAAGTGGTTCTTCCACATAACTCAAGTCCTCCTTTAACTCAATAGGTTGTTCCACCAACACATGTGAAGGATCCTCTACATACTTCCTTAACATAGAAACATGGAAAACATCATGTAACCGAGCTAACTCTGCTGGTAACGCTAACTTGTAGGCAACCATCCCGACTTTCTCAAGGATTTCATAAGGTCCAACGTAGCGTGGACTTAATTTCTCTTTCTTTCCAAACCTCATAACTCCTTTCCATGGAGATATCCGAAGAAACACATAATCCCCTTTCTGGAATTCTAAATCTTTTCATCGCTTATCCGCATAACTTTTCGGTCTGCTTTGACCTGTTCTCATTCTATCTTGAATAATCTTCACTTTTTCAGTGGTGACATCAATCAATTCTGGACCCTCTATCTTCCTTTCACCAACTTCACCCCAACATATCGGTGTACGACATCGCCTACCGTACAATGCTTCATATGGAGCCATACCAATAGTAGACTGAAAACTATTGTTATATGCAAATTCTATCAAAGGCAAATAGTCATCCCAATTACCTTTGAAATTAAGCACACATGCTCTAAGCATATCTTCCAAAATCTGTATTGTCCTTTCAGACTGCCCATCTGTCTGGGGATGAAAAGCCGTACTAAACTTTAAGTTGGTACCCATAGCATACTGAAAACTATCCCAAAATCTGGATGTAAAAGTAGGGTCCCTATCTGAAACAATAGAAACAGGCGCTCCATGCAATCGAATAATTTCATTAACATACAATCTAGCATACCTATCAACTGTATACGTAGTCTTGACTGCTAGAAAATGAGCGGACTTGGTCAATCTGTCCACCACTACCCAAATCGAATCTGACCCCTTCTGAAATCGAGGAAGCACAACTACAAAATCCATCGTTACATGATCCTATTTCCATTCCGGTATTGGCAATAGCTGAAGCAGACCAGTAGGCTTCTGATGCTCCACTTTCACTTGCTGACATATAAGGCACCTAGCAACAAAATCATCTATTTCCTTTTTCATATTATTCCACCAATAATGCTCCTTTAACTCCTTATACATTTTAGTACTACCAGGATGCATAGTATAAATGGAATTATGAGCCTCATCTAAAATTTCCTCTTTCAATCCACCCACATTAGGCACACATAACCGTTGCTTATACAATAAGGTGCCATCATTCACAATACAAAAATCTTCAGACTTACCATCTTGGACATCTTGCCATTTGTTCTCAAGAAAAAGATCCTGACTTTGTAAATCACGAATACGAGTAGCTAATAAAGGCCTCACGCTTACATGAACAAAGAATCTGTCCCCGTCTTCTAGTTGCAATTCCACTCCCATTAATCTCAACTCCATAACATGAGAAACTCTAGCACACTGAATGCAAGATAATCTGCCCGAAGCTTTTCTACTCAAATCATCTGCAACTACGGTCGCCTTCCCTGGATGGTAGTGAATTGTACAATCATAATCTTTAATTAACTCCATCCATCGCCTTTGCCTCAAATTCAACTCCTTCTGAGTAAATACATACTTAAGTCTTTGATGGTGAGTAAAAATTTCACATACCTCGCCATATAAATAATGACGCCATAATTTCAAAGAAAACACAATAGTAGCAAGTTCCAAATCGTGTGTAAGATAATTACGTTCATGTGTACGCAACTGCTTAGAAGCATAAGCAATAACTCTACCATGCTGCATAAAAACACAACCCAACCCCTGATGTGAAGCGTCGGTATAAATAACAAAACCATCTCCACAACGCGGAATAGTAAGAACAGGTGCAGTTACCAGCCTCTTTTTCAATTCATCAAAACTATTTTCACAATCAGAATTCCATTCAAACTTAATATCCTTCCGAGTTAGTTTAGTCATTGGCAAGGCAATCGAAGAAAATCCTTTAATAAACCTTCTATAATACCCAGCTAAACCCAGAAAACTCCTCACCTCATTCACATCATTGGGCCTCTCCCAATTTATAATAGCTTCTACCTTCTTGGGATCAACATATATACCATCTCCAGAAATAACATGGACTAAAAATACAACTTTTGATAGCCAAAATTCACATTTGCTAAACTTATCATACAATTGCTTATCTTTCAACACATTCAAAATAGTTCGGAGATGCTTTTCATGTTTAACCATATCACGTGAATAAATCAGAATATTATCAATAAAAACTATCACAAATGAATCAACAAAATGATGCAGTACCCGGTTCATAAGATCCATAAATACAGCTGGAGCATTAGTCACCCCAAAAGGCATCACCAAAAACTCAAAATGACCATACCGAGTGCGAAAAGCAGTTTTAGAAATATCACTCTCCTTCACCCTCAACTGATGATACCCTGATCGCAAGTCTATCTTTGAAAACACTTTAGCACCCTGTAACTGATCAAACAAATCATCTATACGAGGTAAAGGATATTTATTCTTAATTGTAGCTTTATTCAGTTTCCTTTAATCAATACACAACCGCATAGTACCATCTTTATTTTTCACAAATAAAACTGGTGCACCCCATGGAGATACACTGGGTTGTATAAAGCCCCTATCAAGTAAATCCTGCAACTGGATCTTAAGTTCTTTCAACTCAGCAGGTGCCATTCTATACGGTGCCATAGAAATAGGTGTTGTCCCCGGTGCTAATTCAATACTAAATTCAACTTCTCTTTCTGGAGGTAACCCTGGCAACTCACTAGGAAACACTTCAGGAAAATCCCGTACAATAGGAACATCGACTAATTGTAAAAACCCCTTCCTAGTGTCAAGAACATATGCAATAAAACCCTCACAACCCTTACTCAATAATTTCCTCGTCTGGATAGCAGAAATGATGCAACTGGGAACAATTTGTGACACCCTGCCTAATTAAATACCGGGCGATCACTCCTTTATTAAATTAAATCAAGGTGAACAGTTGGTTCAATCTTAGCATCACTGTCGTAAAAATATTTTTTTCCAATTTAACACCCTAATTAATTAAGCTAAGTGTCAAAACAATATTTAAACATTTCTTTCCAAATTTTATTTAATGAAAAATTATTTATTTACTTATCAACAACATTTCAATAAGTAATAATCACATCACAATAATCCTGGAACATAATCCTCTGAATTAAAATCATTCGTCAATCAAATCCCATCATGCAAAAATTAAAGTAAAACATCCATACTGAATAAATCCCATAGTAACAGTGTTAGAAATAACTGAAATACAAATGTCCCAAATAAAACAGATCAATAGTGAAAGGGCGACACATGCCCAAAGTCCGAGAATGATAGGAATGGAATCAAGTAACTGAAATCGCCTAATCAAGTGGCATGCAACTCCCACCTAAGCTGCAGCACGTTTCTTCCAAGAGATCCTAAATAAGACGCCCCTGTGGCTGGGCACCTGTAATATATACATATATATACAAGAAAAAAAAGAAATAGAAACGGGTCAGAGCCCGAAAGTGTGTTTGATTTAAAATTCGTTTAGCAAGTATTTAAATTGATACAGGCCAATGTAACAACATATTAGTGCGACACTCTCTTGAGAAATTTCTCACCTCTCTTCTAATGTGCATGCCTTTCGCACTAACCTTCCCAACGGTTTATCTTATCATTTATTGCACTAATCTTCCCAATGATTTAACTTATCTTAGATTACTCGAAAGATTTCAAAATCGAACAATATAATTGTTTTAAAGGAGGATTTCATTCAATAACAATGCTCTCATTTTACTTTATTTGTTAACAAAGTTTCCCAGTGTCAGATTATACTTTTCAAAACAAGTATTTACAATTTGAGTCATCAACATGTCCTACTTAACAAATCAGAGTAGGCAGTTCCAAATTTCAGCATTTTATATATATATTAACTACTCTTATAATATATATATTATAACAGCACCCCAAATAAAAACTATGGTGCAGGCATACTCTGCTATCCAATCCCCGTATCGCTCACACTAAGGGAAACACAAGTTCGGAATCACTCTCGAACTGTATCAACATATATACACAAACAAGATTGAGGCGAAGCATAGATTTCAAGTCTCTAAGAGGTCAGTACATACCCTCACGTCTCTTAGGACCATCTGAACTATCAATTCGATAGCCTGTACCGAGGATATCTATCTCCTAGGGTACGAATCAATATCCCCCATAAGGCAACACAGGATAAGATCGTCCCAGCGTGGTAACCTCAGGGATAGCAAGTAGCGCGGGCATGGTTTTCACACGTATATAATATATGCATACACAACCATATAAATATACCACTTGTTATCATATCAATATAGGTTTCTCTCATCACCCATAATTACAATATTTATCCTTAATTTTCACATTAAGTATTTCTTATAAGGGTTCGTCACTAACCTTAACTCGAAGGGTTTCTCCAACTTATTACGTGACACTCGTGGACTCTATCCTCCTAAGTATAAAATTCAGTAGGTGTCCTTTTATGTTCTAACGCAACTCTCTTACGCAACTCTCCCTTTAATACATCAATTCATCGATCCTTAAGTAATTATTACCAAAATACAAATTCTCGGCTCACATAAAAAGCCCCCAAAGTTATTCATGTGACCTACTGGTCTTCCCTATCTCCCAAAACACTTTATTGAGGATTTCCAAGAATTATTTCACATAAAATTGAATTTCAACTAATTTAATAAGGGAAATAGGAGTCTGCCAGGAGGGATCGATCGATCGAGGTCTGGGGCTCGATCGATCGATCGAAGCTCTGGGCTCGATCGATCGATTAAACAGGTCTGCGAAATCTGCAGAATTGCAGTTACGGGTTTCATCTTCTAACATCAACAAATTCCATATTTTCTAAGCCCAGTCGTCCCAGAATTGATACTACTAACCTTATATCATCATATTAGGTATTTCCAACGTAAAGCATGTGGATTTCTATCATTAAACATGGATTAATAACCCAAAATTTTATCTAATTATCAAGAACCCTAGAATTTTCTTAAACATGTTTCTAACAAATTTTCTCCAAAAATTCCTTCTTATACACATCATAATTTCGTGGTTTAAATCCTCTACATGGCAAGGGTTTCCAGAATTTCACTTTATCCATCACTACGTGCGATTCCTATCTCATATCTTTGGTTTTCTTCCATAAAAACTCATTTTAATTACTCCTAAACTAATATGAAAGATGCATCAACGAAATAAGCAAGATAAACACTTGCCTGGGATTTTCAGAAGTCTGGTTTGGTGTCGAATCCAGTATGGTTGCGTTCCCCGTCTCGCGATCTTCGTGTTGGTGGTGGCGGCGATGCAAACGACGGAGTTTTGAGCCTTGGAATGCCTTGAGAGCTCTCTCCTCTCTTCTCCAATGGTCGTTCTAGGGTTTTGAGTATTCTAACCCTAAATGACTAACCTAAACGGCTGATATAGGTTATTAATTTTCGTGGGTTTAATTACCCAAAAATACAAAATGACTAAAATACCCTCCCGGGTTATTAATTAGGCCTAAAAATGCCCCGAGACCCAAATCAAACCCCGGGTACACTTTTCTGACTATCTCGACCCTTCCGGACGCGATGGCGCACTCAAAATGACCATATGAATAACTTATAAAATATTTACATTTATTTATCAATATTTAGTCCCGACGCGACACGGGCGTGTCCCGACTCAAATTTCCAAAATTGTCATTTTATTCACTCGTGACATTCAATGTAATAAATAATATATATTACTTTGCTCATTAGTAATATTCAACAAATTTCCCATAATTACTAACTCTCATCGCGTTAATAATTATAACATAATAAATTTTCGAATTTATATTAAATAATTAATTCACATTAAATTATATAAATCCCCAAATTAATATAGCATAAAAATACGGGGTATTACACAATTTTCCTTTCCCCCACAAATTTAAATTCAGGCTCACCAGGCATATTAAAAATAACTTCCTTATAGAAACAATCCATAGATGCATGATATTTAGATAACCAATCCATTCCAAGAATTATAACAAAATCAGAAATATCCAATGGAAGTAGATCTATAACTGTATCTCTAGACCCCACACGAAAAACATATTCAGCTACAACCATATCCCCCATAGGCATATAAATACCAGCACCACATCTAAATGAGTACATGGTTTATTCAGGTTTACAGCAAAAGCATAGGACACAAAAGAATGTGTGGAACCAGGATCAATCAAAACATAAGCACTTCTATCAGTAACAGAAAGTGTACCTATCACCACATCTGGAGTAATCTGAGCTTCTTTCATTGTAAAGACTCGTCCACCTGGTCTGGAACCACTAGCTTGTCCTCTACCCACACTTTTCGCTCCACTGCCTAGAGGTGACACTCTGCTTGCTGCTTCACTAGGTGCTGCTGGAGTCTCTGCTAACTGCGGACAATTCTTCTTAACATGCCCCACTTGATGACAATGGTAGCATTCCACTCCTTTAAGCTTAGGACACTCGGATTTATAATGCCCCTCCTCTTTGCAAAAGAAACATGTAATAACTCTTGTCGGTGCCTCACCCTTTCCTGACCTCCTAACTAGATTAGAAGATTCCCCACCCCTGGCCTCTACCATTATCTCCACTACCTCTCTGAAATTTATGAGGTTCTATCTTAACACTTCCACCCTCACCTCCCTTAGACTGAAATGCATCAAATCTACTCTTCTTAAAACTCTCTCTACTTGCCACCCCTTGGTTCATTTGCCTTTCTGCTATCATGGCTTTGTTTACCAAATAAGCATAATCTTATAACTCATAAGTGGCCACCATATTTTGAATAGGCCAAATCAGTCCATCTTGAAACTTACTACATTTATCTTCTTCATCCCGCACATACTTAATAGCAAATCTACACAAAGCAGTAAATTTAGCATCATACTCCCTCACAGACATTTTCCCTTGGGTTAAATTTATAAACTCCCTCAACTTCTCCCTCCTATAAACCTTAGGGAAATACTTAACATAAAAAGCTTTAATAAATTCAGCCCAAGTAATGACATCAGTACCTTCCATCCTTGGCACCAAATGGTTGCTGGCTTCCCACCAATACTTCGCCTCTCCTTTGAGCTTAAACACAACTAGATTCACTTTCTGGTTATCTGGAACCTTCATAACTGCAAAGATAGTTTCAAGATCTCTGACCCACATCTCAGCTTCTGTAGGTTCAACTGACCCTGAATATTCTGGAGGGTTCAACTTCAAAAACTTCTCATGCATGGAATCCTTCATTTCCTTCCTTGCCTCTTTCTCAATCCTGGCCACAATCTTTGATTCTAGATATCTAGCCTGTTGTTCTGCTATTTGCGCCATATTTCTTTCTTGTTGCTATGTCATCCTCATCATTGCTTGTGCCATTATTTGCATCTCTGTAGGCTGTTCTTGCTCTCTAGCCCTTCCAACAACACTTTGCTCTACTTCAGCATTATCTGTACGAGAAGCTACTCCCTCTTCTCTAGGTTGTCCATTACAAGGTTCCATCTGGAATAATCTGTAATACAACAAAGTTCTAACAACCAATATAAACAGTTTATAATACTAAACTATCGGTTAGTACATAAACAATTCATAAATATCAAATCAACTCAATACTGCCATCTAACCGTCACACACGTCCAGAATTTATAACCACGCTCTGATACCACTAATTGTCACACCCCAAACCCAATATCCATACTAATCATTTTTTATTAGAATAATTGGATCATAATCTCAAGCCCATTGAAAATTTAATTCATTTATCATTATTTTTCTGCATAATGAACATAATATTGTTCTTGTGCCATAACGAAGTCAACATCAGAGTCATAATTAGAGATTATACAATACTATCATTAACTATGATCAACTCAGTCCATACTAAATCGATATATACAATGTGTGAGTATATTAAAATCTTCAGTGTGACAACGATGAAATCTCCATACTTAAACCCCAGCTCTTCTAACGGTGCAACTCTCAAAGTTACCGGTCATATGTTATCCTATCTGGCAGCGTACAAACCTGAAATTGTTAAAATATAAACCGTAAGCATTAAGCTTAGTGAGGTACTCCTTCCCTGCAACAGAATAACAATTCTATATCGAATATGTGGATAAAAAATCCGAACAATCCTGCCCATTGACAATAACAAATCATGGATCATAAGATCCAAATAATTCTGCCCATTGGCAATAACAAATCCTGGATCATAAGACCCAAATAATTCTGCCCATTGGCAATAACAAATCCTGGATCATAAGACCCAAATAATTCTGCCCATTGGCAATAACAAATCCTGGATATTTAGATATCCAAACAAATCCTGAATACCGAAGTATTCAAACCAATCCTGGATCATGAGACCCAAACAAATCCTGGATATTTTAATATCCAAACAAATCCTGAATACCGAAGTATTCAAATAAATCCGCTCTTAGAGCTATATTCATATTTATATATGAAACAAATCATAAGTACACTCACCTTGATAGTTTAACTGGCTTTTCCCTTGCCTTTATCCAGTACTTGTTCAATCAACTCTTCTTCCCTTCCTATCATTCTTACAATATTAGTATCGTCATAAGAATATCAATAATCCAAAGAATGATTTAACCATAATTCAATCCACAAGCATCATATGATTCCATTCAAATCATTTATCACAAGTGAAGTTCTATCCAAATCCATGTTAATATATTTAACATATCCAAATCATAGACCAAATATAAATTCATTTATTCTTGTTAATTCAATCCTTGTCGTATTAGTATGCCAATACAAAAGATGGTATATCATTTCAAGTCTCCTAGAACAAGATATGCCCATTTCTTTACCACATAGCAAATCTACCCTATAGGCTCTTTTATCGTTCAATCAATTTCTGGGAATTTACATAATTTTTCTACATTATAAATTTATATGATATTCAACCCAACATCAGTAAACATATTGAAAAATACAAGATTAAAATTTCATAATTTTCAGAGTTCATTTCCTATGTCAAGCAAAACATCGAACACATGGCGGGCATACTTTCATGCTTAGGGCAGATTTCATACCCGAACTTCAAACTCTCACCAAAGACTCATTTATTGGTATTTTCACTTAATTTTCGGATATGTCATACATACATGAGTCTAGGTTAATCTCCAATTTGAATCAATCAATTCTAGTAAGTATAGAGAAATATATGGAAGTTTGAATAAACAAGGTTCCTAAACAAAACAATCTCAAGGGTTTACACATTCAAGTTTACTTAAACTTGCATCTATCCATAAGTACATATCAAGATATGGAATTTCAGTAAACAAATGATTATTTCAATAATTTAAATAAGTAATACAAAAAAAAATAAACAAGATTTATGGATGGAAATACCTTAGGGGCTTTTACGTAATTTTCTGTGAATTTTTCTTCAATTTCTCCTCACACTTTCTTCCTAAACTTCAAAACTCTCTTTCCTTAGGTTAAAACTCTTCCATGGCTGAAATGTGCTGAAGGAAGAGCTTAATTAAAGGGTTTTAAGTTGGCATAAGGCCACCCCCTCTTGGTCCAATCAAAATATAACATGTGGCACTACATAAAATAAAATATCATTTAAGGCTAAAAGACTACTTTACCCCCTGTTCGTAAAAAGACAATATCTTGCCACTCGGATGTCCGTTCAATGAACCATTTATTTTGTTATAAACCTAACTCATATATCTACAAATATCTAGTTTACACCTCAAGTTCATTGTTATATCATAAAGGTCAAAACTAGCCTCCAACAGGAACATTCCTACCGAAAACTTTAAAATTTCACATTTGTAACTAAATCTATATTTCAAGCTTTATGAAGGTAGGATTAAATTAAACACAATGACTTAACATCATATATATTAATAACACACTACTCATATCACATAAGCTAATCATGCTTTAAGAATATTTAATCATAATTATATTCGGGTTGTCACAGCTGGCGCCGAAAAAATTGTCACCGGAAATCCGATCTCAAAACGAAGTAACCACACCAAATCGAAGGTTGAAGAAGAAGAACAAAATGAGAGAGAGAGAGAGCTCAAACAAAAATTACGGCCACACTTTTTTAGAGAGAAAGAGGTAAAAAAAATGAAATGAAAATCCTAAAAAAAGATCTCTACACAAACCACAATATAAAGCCCAAATGAAATAAGGGCAAAACGAAAATATAGCCAACAAAACAAACGGCTCTTTTTATTTTAACAAAATATTGCCTAATTCATTTTGTGTTAAATGTTTGATTAATTAAACAAAATATAAGTTTAATTAGTATGATTATTTAACACTTAAACCAAATACTCAAATAAATAAATTTAAATTCAAAGAGAATATAAAAACTCATTCATGAGAAATAAAATAAATAGAAGTAGTGTGATACCCAAAATAATTTGACACTGCACAAAAAGTTTGGTACGGTATTTCGGTACGGTAATTTTGGTACAATATCGGTACGATAAATTTGGTAAATCGGTTTTTTGTATCTAAAAACCAAAACCAACCAAATTTTTAACGGTATTTTCGGTTTCGATAAAATCGGTTTTCGGTATTTCATAATATGAAACCCAAACTATTTTTTTTCGGACCAAAACGGTACGGTACGATAAAAACCCGTACCGGTTGCACCCCTAGTTAGCTTATCCTTCTAAGTTGACCGCATATATAGGTTTAATCTATATGTATGCGTGTATGGCCTGTTTAATATATCTCTATATACTATAAAATGCAAAACAAGGCATTTATGAGCATTTAAGACTCCTCCTCATTGAGAGTGTCCACGTGGCACTCTATATTTTAATATATCTGGTCTTCTATGATACCTAAATGTCTCTCTCTCTCCTATGAGACGTCAATTGACAATCATCCACATACATCCCCTCCCTTTTCCCAAACGGGTCTTTCATTTTCCCAAATTTAGACCGATAAAGCTTATTGAAACTCAAATATTAGGCTTCATCTTAACAACCCCATATGCCCAGTTCACACACCAAAATGGTATCTGCTCTTCAATCAAGCAAGGGACCTTTTCTACAGGTATATTATCATCTAACAAACAATATATATTTATTGACTATGTTATGTATGGAATAGGATTGTGAGATTTTGGATACTTTCTTTTCTAATTTTGCATTACTTTTGGGATTTTTTTCCCTTTTTTTATTTGTGTTCCATACTTCAACCTTGTATAGATATTGTATAAAAAAAATCCACTGATCATCTATTTTTAATAGTTTGTAGTGTTGAAGTATGGAATTTGGATATGTTGGTCATTTTTGCACAACATATGTTTAATGAATTGTTCAACTAAAATTTTCTCCAAAGTTACAGTTCAGTGAGTTCAAAAATATTGATAATCAACTATCCATTGCTTTCATTTAATATCCATAAAATTATACGCTCGTGAATTTGTATTTGGGATCAGAATTTTAATTTTGACCTTTCCTTCATGATATGTTTTGAAGGACAAAGGAAAGCCAAAGATAGACCATGTTTTTAAACTCAATCTGAATTCACTGTTTTTTTGTTTCTTTCTGCGATGAATCATTTGAAGTGCCTACAATAAACTACCTTTTAAAGTGTATTACATGTACTTATTTACTATGTTAACGAAAATGTTATTTATCCCTAATTAATTAAATTAGTTTAATTAATGCACATTTTAGTTTAACTTAATGTATTGATTTTGATGATTCCAAACACATTTTTATTAGGTTACTCTATAGATATTTATTATTGTATAATCTCGCCTCGACTCTACTCAATGACATATCTGAGAAAATGTATTCACGTATGTTGCACATTTGCACTTGACACATTAGGCACACATGAATATTTCTTGATCTATGATTTTAATCGTGTGTCTTATTAATTGTGCGCATCAATAATTTTCTAAAAATGAAATTACATTATTTTCACTGAAAATAATTTTCTTTGTAAAATTGGTATAAGACTTGATTTAAAATAATTTTTTATTCTATAAATGACTTTCGAAACATTTTTTTAAAATGGAATTATATTTTAAATAAGTTGACACTAAATATTATTTTTTTAATAAAAGTTACATAATAAATTTTTTTGAAGTTAAAAATATTGTTTTTGAATGATATTGCATGTGCGTGTAAATTTATATGTCCGATATTATATATATATATATATATATATATATATATGTGTGCATGATATATTATGTATGTTAGATCATGTGGAGATGCTTTCATATGTAGCCTTTTGATATGCACAAAACCTGTTAACGACTTGTCATTGGCATGAGTCCATTTAATTGCTTTCCTTGGTTTCTCAAAATGGCGCCACATGTCCTATGCCATGATTTTAGCTTTTAAAGCTTTTGCAGAGACTTGACCTTAAGTCTTGGGTAAATGTACTTGTGTTGGAAACAGAAATCTGCTTTTTCCTTTCATTAATATCTGTCCGGATTTTGTCTTTAAATATCTGTCAAAAAATTAGTTTTTTTTTGTACTGTTTTTTATTTTTATCCGAACTGTCTTTTTGTTATCTATTTTTTTTTTGCCCGCATTTTTTTTAAAATCTATTATCTGCTTTTTATTCGGAAATCTTTTACGAAAATCTGTTACCTTTTTTATTCGAATTCTTTTAAAGATCTCTTATATATATATATATATATGTATACATACATATACATACTTATGTATGTTTAATATCCTTCTTACCCACTCACTGTTATGCCCTATCAGTTATGAGTCTTATCAACCCATGTGGGTCTGTACAAAATCATGGCCGAAAGTTTCTTTTTACCAGCTATAAGTTTTCTTTTGGTTGACAGCCAAATGGATTACTGCCTTGGGGGCCGCATAAGGCCTAACCTGTCTAATATATGTCAGCTCTTTTATGAGGCTTGAAATCCAAAATAAAAATATGTCAGATATTAAACCCAACGTATAATTGTTCTTCTCGAATTTTTTTAATCCGAGATTTTTTATTTACATTTTTATCTGACCGAAATTATCTTTATATATATTTGTCAGAAATTTATTTTCATATCTGTTCTGAAAATATTTATATCTGTGTGGGAAATATTTTTTTGGTACTTATACTTATTTTGTGTCATTTATTATCTTGACAGAAAAATGTACTTTAATGTATATATCCTTTACACATTAGATATTTCTATTTGCATGTGGACTAATATCTTTGCAGATCCAAATATACACAAATGAGGATACTGAGTGATGTACCTTTCAGACTCCATATTTTCAGAATATTATTTCCATACTACAACGTAGCTATATTTTTAATGAGAAGAAAAATGAAGATTTGCAGTTCAATCTTGGAGATTTTTTTGTCCTCTCTCATCTCAGAAAATCAGTTGCATTTAGTGCAGCCTCAGACTAAATTCCATTCTCTTCTGCAACGGCCATATTTTTATTGAGAATAGAACTGGAGATTTATATATCAGACTTGGAGATCATTTTCAGTCTACTTCCATCCCAGAAAATCTGGAGCATTTAATGCTGAGATTGCTTGTGTCTAACAGCTAGTAATCTGCAGACACATTTAAAAGTTTGAGAGCTGTATTGAAGTCAAGCAGCAGAACAAGAACGAAAATATGAGACAGACTTGAAATATTATTGAGAGCATTTATTTTTACTACTCAGCTACACATTCAAGAGAGCAATAAATTTTATCATCTGCTCAATCATTGAAAAAGAAGACTTGTGCTTACTTCAACATCATTTATTGAAGTCTAATTCAAGAAGGAGAAACTAAGATTACAAATTGTATTTTAAGGAGTTTCAGTATTGTATCTTGTACTACAAAAATTCAGATTTGTTGTGAAGCTTCGGTTTGTACCGGTGATTGGTTCCTACCCGCAAGTGGGCCACGGGGTTTGAAGCTCGGAGTTAGCTTGCAAACATTTGTATGCGGTGGTTTGATCCTACCCGCAAGTGGATCAGGTTTAGTGAAGCGCAAAGGAGACAGGGGCTCTAGGCGCGTGGACGTAGGCCGGGATTTGGCCGAACCACGTTAAATTTCGGTGTCATCTATTTTCCGCACTCTTATTTATTTATTTGCACATGCATGCTTGAGTTAATATTTTCAGCACACTACCTTGCAAATAAATTAATTCTGAAATTTGACTAAATTAATTTTGAGATTAAAATAATTATTTTTGAACTAAATAATTAATTTCAGAATATCACTTTAAATTAAATACGAAAATTAATTTAATATTTCTAGAGTGTTAAAATCTGCATGTCTAGTTGCTTATATTAGTTAGTTGCATTTATTTGATATTGTTGGATTTATTCTTTATAGTTTTATTATTCTGAAATTTGTTAAAGTGATTTAAATTTAATATTTTTCTGAAATATAAATTTGACATTAAAGTTTGTAAAAACTCAATTCACCCCCCCTCTTGAGTATAATCTGGGCAACAATTGGCATCAGAGCCGCTATGGTTGAAAATCCTCGCCTTGGAAGAGGAACCAGTCTCATAGGGGGTTCTCGCTTCATGACAGTGTGGCGAAGTGATGACTCTTACCCCTAGAGTGTCCCGTCGGTTAAGACCCGGTGTGGGTTGTAGTTGTCGAGAGGCAACAGTCGTAAAAAGATTCTCTGAGGTACCAGTGTTGGCCACGCACGGGTTGTGTGTGCCTGCAACACTTGGTATCAGAGCTAGTGCTCTTCTTATTTATTTTTAGATGTAACAATCTTAGAGTTAAAGATCCATGGAAAACTTTACTGTTTCATCTCTTGGTGAGGGTCAATCTATAAATAGACCTCCTTTATTTTCAGGAAATAATTATAGCTATTGGAAAAATAGAATGAAAAATTTTATTCAATCAAATGATTATGTTGTTTGGAGAGTTATTATAAATGGCCCTAGTATCCCCATGAAAGTTATTAATAACGAAAATGTTCCTAAAGAAGAAAATGAATGGAATGATGGTGATATTAGAAAAATTCAAATAAATGTTAAAGCTATGAATATTCTGCATTGTGCACTTGATGTAAATGAGTATAACAGAATTTGTTGTTGTGAATCTGCTAAAGAAATTTGGGATAGACTAGAAGTTACTTATGAAGGAACTAGTCAAGTTAAAGAAGATAAAATTAGTATGCTTGTTCATAATTATGAGTTATTTAAGATGATGTCTGATGAATCTATTTCTGATATGTTTACTAGATTTTCAAATATTATAAATGGATTGAAATCTCTTGGTAAATCCTATACTGATTCTGAATTAGTGAACAAGATTCTCAGGTCACTACCATCTGCTTATATGACAAAGAAGCTGGCTATCAAGGAAGCGATTAGAGAAAGACCCATCTCTCTTGATGAGTTATTGGGTTCCTTAATTACTCATGAAATGGAACTTAAGGAATTTGTTGAAGTTGAGAAACCAAAAGCAAACAAAATTATTGCTCTCAAATCTTCAAGCAAAAATATAGAAAGTGAAGATGATGATGATGATGATGAAATTTCCCTATTGGCTAAAAATTTCAAAAAATATCTCAATTCTAAAAAGAAAGCCAAGGAAAGGAGAAAGAAACATTTTTCAAAAGAGTTCAATGATGATCATCAATCCAAATCTGAACCAAGATGCTATCATTGTGATGAAGTTGGACACATTAAGCCGAATTGTCCAAAATATAATAAAGGGAAGAAGGCATTGAAAGCTACAACATGGAGTGACTCCGACACAAGCTCTTCCGATGAAGATTCAAATGAAAATGAAGTTGCTCATCTATGTTACATGGCTATGGAAAATGGGGTACATTCTAACCCTAACTCTAGTGATAGTGATAATGATGATGTTGATGATTATGAAGTTTTACAAAACGTTTTTGATGAATTATGTGAAAGTTTTGAAGAACTTAAAAATAAATATATTAAACTTAAGAAGTCTCATTCATTAGTTTCAACTAAATATGATTATATGTCAAATGATTTTGATGAGTTGAAATTAGAAAATGAATCCTTGAAAAATGAAATTAAATCTTTGAAAAAGGAAAAATCTGTTATTGTCACTTCTCCTTTTGAAATTGAAAATATTGAGTTAAAAAGGGAGATTGAATATTTAAAGAAATCATTAAATAATTTTACAAAAGGAAATGAATATTTTCATAAAATTATTGAGACACAAAGGATTCGATTTAATAATAATGGTATTGGATATGATGAAGGAAATGAGAAAAAGACTTATTCAAATTTATTGAAATTTGATGCTTCATCTAGTCTACCTAATTATTTATGTTTTTATTGTGGTAGACACACACATTTTTCAGATTTGTGTCCATATAAATTTAGAAAAAGAAAATTCGCATGGATTCCTAAAGGAATCAAGATGTATACTAACCCCTATGGACCTCACACATTTTGGGTACCAAAAGAGAAAATTTTCAAAGTTGTGTAGGTTGCATTTTGAGAAGGGATGTGGATTTTCAACGCATATGATTTGGTCATATTACAAATTTCAAGTATCATTGCCTAATGTTGGAAATGCCACACTTGGTAGAAGTTGCTTGAATATATCTTTTGTATTGGTAAGGTGGTAAGGAGCACCTTTCTTGAAATTAATATCATATGTTTATTAATGATTTATTTCATAATTTTTTATTTTCATCTTGATATATTTTTTATGAATAATAAGATTGGATAAATTCATGATTTTATTGAATATTAATTTGAACCGAAAATGTCCTTTTAAAATTTATTAGTTATATGTGATACATGTTAATATTGTAACATTCACTCATTGATTTTGATGATATGAACATATTAATCTCTATGAGTTAGTTTTATTGCATACTACATGATTAATGTCATTGTTGGAATATTTATTCACGATGATTTTTTTTTAAGAAACCACATGATCAACAATTGATATCATTTATGAGACCTTTTTGATCTTATAAAAATAAATGCTGAAATTATTTTATTTCATGAAAAGATGCACTTTAATTCTTTATATGCATATTTGCCTTAATTGGTATCCCTTAAGGGGAGATAAATATCTATTGGAAATTATTCATAGAAAAATGCTTGATCATAACCTTGATATATTATTATGAATTTTGATCTTTTTGAGAATTTTAGCTCATATCTTGAAATCGGCAAAGCTTGAGCAAAATGCTATATTTTTTTTCTATTTCTAACTCATGTTATGTGCTTAATTCAAATTATTTGAAAACATCGAGCTATGAAATGTTTCATGTTGTGCGCTTAAAAGCTTATTCTATCATGAGGATGCATACAACAATTGATATTGCGCTTATTGAAAATTTATACATTGCAATTTTATTACATTAGTGAGAAAGTTATTTATGCTAATTGATATATCTCTCATAATTGCACTTTTTGAGAACATTGAGTTGTGATTCCGATTTATGCGTAAAAAGTTGTTCCGAGGATCTATTGTTCGCAATGCACGATTAGTGTGTGATTACAACAATTGGTATCAGATTAGTGTGTGACTATAATTGGTATTATTTATCATTGATGAAATTTGAAAAGTTAATCACTTATCTTTTATTATTTTTTTATTTTGGTGACCTATGCATTATTTGATGATATTCTTATCTATCTACAAATTCTAATACATGCTATGAAAAATTTATGTTGACACATGTGCATATTGAAAATTTTATGCCCTTTGCAATTTATGGTTATATCCCATGCACGAATTATTTTTGATAGGGGGAGCTTCGCCCTTTTTATTCGTGACACTGAATTTATATGAAAAATCTTTTTGATAATGTCAAAGGGGGAGAAATATTTATGATTCACTATTTGTGCTTAATATTTCATTTTATGAATATATGTGAATCATTGTTTGTCATCATCAAAAAGGGGGAGATTGTTAACGAAAATGTTATTTATCCCTAATTAATTAAATTAGTTTAATTAATGCACATTTTAGTTTAACTTAATGTATTGATTTTGATGATTCCAAACACATTTTTATTAGGTTACTCTATAGATAATTATTATTGTATAATCTCGCCTCGACTCTACTCAATGACATATCTGAGAAAAGGTATTCACGTATGTTGCACATTTGCACTTGACACATTAGGCACACATGAATATTTCTTGATCTATGATTTTAATCGTGTGTCTTATTAATTGTGCGCATCAATAATTTTCTAAAAATGAAATTACATTATTTTCACTGAAAATAAATTTCTTTGTAAAATTGGTATAAGACTTGATTTAAAATAATTTTTTATTCTATAAATGACTTTCGAAACATTTTTTTAAAATGGAATTATATTTTAAATAAGTTGACACTAAATATTATTTTTTTAATAAAAGTTACATAATAAATTTTTTTGAAGTTAAAAATATTGTTTTTGAATGATATTGCATGTGCGTGTAAATTTATATGTCCGATATTATATATATATATATATATATATATATATATATATATGTATGTATGTGTGCATGATATATTATGTATGTTAGATCATGTGGAGATGCTCTCATATGTAGCCTTTTGATATGCACAAAACCTGTTAACGACTTGTCATTGGCATGAGTCCATTTAATTGCTTTCCTTGGTTTCTCAAAATGGCGCCACATGTCCTATGCCATGATTTTAGCTTTTAAAGCTTTTGCAGAGACTTGACCTTAAGTCTTGGGTAAATGTACTTGTGTTGGAAACAGAAATCTGCTTTTTCCTTTCATTAATATCTGTCCGGATTTTGTCTTTAAATATCTGTCAAAAAATTAGTTTTTTTTTGTTCTGTTTTTATTTTTATCCGAACTGCCTTTTTGTTATCTATTTTTTTTTGCCCGCATTTTTTTTAAAATCTATTATCTGCTTTTTATTCGGAAATCTTTTACGAAAATCTGTTACCTTTTTTATCCGAATTCTCTTAAAGATCTCTTATATATATATATGTATACATACATATACATACTTATGTATGTTTAATATCCTTCTTACCCACTCACTGTTATGCCCTATCAGTTATGAGTCTTATCAACCCAGGGTCTGTACAAAATCATGGCCGAAAGTTTCTTTTTACCAGCTATAAGTTTTCTTTTGGTTGACAGCCAAATGGATTACTGCCTTGGGGGCCGCATAAGGCCTAACCTGTCTAATATATGTCAGCTCTTTTATGAGGCTTGAAATCCAAAATAAAAATATGTCAGATATTAAACCCAACGTATAATTGTTCTTCTCGATTTTTTTTAATCCGAGATTTTTTATTTACATTTTTATCTGACCGAAATTATCTTTATATATATTTGTCAGAAATTTATTTTCATATCTGTTCTGAAAATATTTATATCTGTGTGGGAAATATTTTTTTGGTACTTATACTTATTTTGTGTCATTTATTATCTTGACAGAAAAATGTACTTTAATGTATATATCCTTTACACATTAGATATTTCTATTTGCATGTGGACTAATATCTTTGCAGATCTAAATATACACAAATGAGGATACTGAGTGATGTACCTTTCAGACTCCATATTTTCAGCATACCATTTCCATACTACAACGTAGCTATATTTTTATTGAGAAGAAAAATGAAGATTTGCAGTTCAATCTTGGAGATTTTTTTGTCCTCTCTCATCTCAGAAAATCAGTTGCATTTAGTGCAGCCTCAGACTAAATTCCATTCTCTTCTGCAACGGCCATATTTTTATTGAGAATAGAACTGGAGATTTATATATCAGACTTGGAGATCATTTTCAGTCTACTTCCATCCCAGAAAATCTGGAGCATTTAATGCTGAGATTGCTTGTGTCTAACAGCTAGTAATCTGCAGACACATTTAAAAGCTTGAGAGCTGTATTGAAGTCAAGCAGCAGAACAAGAACGAAAATATGAGACAGACTTGAAATATTATTGAGAGCATTTATTTTTACTACTCAGCTACACATTCAAGAGAGCAATAAATTTTATCATCTGCTCAATCATTGAAGAAGAAGACTTGTGCTTACTTCAACATCATTTATTGAAGTCTAATTCAAGAAGGAGAAACTCAGATTACAAATTGTATTTTAAGGAGTTTCAGTATTGTATCTTGTACTACAAAAATTCAGATTTGTTGTGAAGCTTTGTTGAAGCTTCGGTTTGTACCGGTGATTGGTTCCTACCCGCAAGTGGGCCACGGGGTTTGAAGCTCGGAGTTAGCTTGCAAACATTTGTACGCGGTGGTTTGATCCTACCCGCAAGTGGATCAGGTTTAGTGAAGCGCAAAGGAGTCAGGGGCTCTAGGCGCGTGGACGTAGGCCGGGATTTGGCCGAATCACGTTAAATTTCGGTGTCATCTATTTTCCGCACTCTTATTTATTTATTTGCACATGCATGCTTGAGTTAATATTTTCAGCACACTACCTTGCAAATAAATTAATTCTGAAATTTGACTAAATTAATTTTGAGATTAAAATAATTATTTTTGAACTAAATAATTAATTTCTAAATATCACTTTAAATTAAATACGAAAATTAATTTAATATTTCTAGAGTGTTAAAATCTGCATGTCTAGTTGCTTATATTAGTTAGTTGCATTTATTTGATATTGTTGGATTTATTTTTTATAGTTTTATTATTCTGAAATTTGTTAAAGTGATTTAAATTTAATATTTTTCTGAAATATAAATTTGACATTAAAGTTTGTAAAAACTCAATTCACCCCCCCCTCTTGAGTATAATCTGGGCAACATACTACTTTTCTACTAATTTGGAATATTTCCTTAATTTCATTCGAATACTAGCATACACTCATTTAGGCATTGGAGTTAGGTGTCTACTAGAAGTCTAGAACACAATAATCATCTTCTTAGTAAGACTATTTAAAAATTAGTCAATAAAAGGAAAAATGGAAGAATATGGGTGGGGTTATGATCCATACAATGATTATTTTTTTTCATTTGTCTTCGGTCCATTTATATATTGGCTTGACAATGTGTACATTAATTTTACTCTTGTATTTGGATAGTGTAAATGCTCTACAAATGAATACTCTAAACACTCTAAAATACTCACTTTGAGTATGTTTTACCATACACTTATTTTGTAGTATTGCGTGGAAAATATTATAAATAATCTTCTTTTTTAGGGGAAAAAACAACTCAAAACAATAGTACTCTTAAAGTCTGAAATAAATGTTGATCAACTAGATGAATTGAGGAAATTTAGTAGCTTTGAGCTTTAACTAAGGATGTATATATTATATAATTTAGTTTTTCTTAATTTTTTGAATTACTACCAAGTACAAATTTTGGCTGAAAAATGTAAAGAATATCTATCCTTCTTCTTTATTTGGGTGGAAATAATTGGAGACCACCTTCATATTGTGGTTAAGGTATATGGTAACAATTTGTCAATGATAGTTTATTATAAGTATCAAATGAAAGGCAGATGGTTTATTTCGACCGGATCGGATCGAAAAAGCATGTTTCGGAAAAATTTTCGAAAAAATCGATAAAAAATCGGCGAGCCGAAGTCGAATCCGATTTTTTTCGGAAATGTTTTTTTTTTTCGAATTCGGAATTTTCGACAAAATTCGAAAATTCAGAAATTCGGCAATTTTCCATAAAAAACTTCGGAAATTATTTCGGAAAACATTTCGTGGCAAAATTGGAAAATAGTTTGGAAAAACAATCGGAAAATAGTTCGGAAAATAATTCGGAAATTCGGATCGGAACAAATTTTGAAAATTCGGATCGGCAAAAATTGGAAATTCGGAAAATAAAAAAATTCCGATTTCCGATCCGATTTTTTTCGAAAAAAATTGGAAATCGAAAAAATCTGAAATCGACAATAAAAAAATCTTTCCAAAATCGAAAAAAAATCGGATCGAAATTCGAAAAAATCAGAAAATCGAAAAAAAACACAGCCCTAATTTATATGTATGCTTACATTTATTAGCATGCACTAATATATGGGCACGGCTAACGGCGCTCCAAGAATTCTGTAAACGCTCCAAAAAAATTTCAATTGACAACATTGCCCTACAAACCATCCAAGCCCCATTTCACTTCTTTCTTTTCATCCGAAGTTTCATCACCATTTCACCTCTTCCTTCTAATATTTTAGTTTTTTTTTAACTTAAATTAATTGACCTTTGTTTAGAGTTAGTTATAAATGTATTAATTTATCATTTAAAGAAAAAAAACTATTTTTCCAAAATGGAATGAGTGAAAAATAATTTTTTTGTTGAAACGACAAGATTTTTTTTTACTTGACATGAATACGATCCAATGAAAAGCGATACGACATAATTTTTTTTATTAAATGTAAACACATCTCAATAAAAATTGGATACAACACGAAATTTTTTTCTAACCTAACACGAACACGATCCAAATAACAAAGACACGACATGTTCGAAATCATATTTTATTGATTTTTTTAACAAGACATGACCTAAATAAGAGCGACACGATACACCTCGACACAAAATTTTATTTTTTAACTAATACGATACGACATAAAATCTTTTTTTCTTATATAGCACGATCTAATTAAAACATAACACGATACGAATAAAATAAAGTTTTTTAAACTAGTGTTGAAATAAAGTCTTGAGAAGTTTTGCGTGTCGTGTTACTTTTTTTTTACGTCGTCTTGAGAAGTTTAGCGTGTCGTATTACTTTTTTTTTACGTCGTGTTTATGTTACGTAAAAAATGAGATTCTGTATCGTGTCGTGTTACGTTTTAATTAGATCATGTTATTTAAAAAAAAATGCATGTCGTGTTGTGTCATTTTTGTAATGTGTTTGTTAAAAAATAAAATTTTGTGTCGAGGCGTATCGTGTCGCTTTTATTTGACTGTATCTTGATAAATAAATAAAATAAAATTGAAGCTTTGTGATATTTGTTTTGTTTTTTTAATAGTGAAATGTTTAAAAAAATAACATAAATTTAATGTGGAAGAAAGTTTGCATTTTATTATAAGAGTAAGTTTATCATTTTATTATGAATTGAAGTTCATAGGATTGTTATGGAACGGCAATAATAGCCGCTCCCCTAATATATTTATATGTTATTATAAAGTTGCATGCGTGGCTTTTGGATGTGGCCTCTCAGCCATAGTCTAAGCACTTGAGTGTCTTTGTCCCGTTAGCCTTTTAGGTCTTTAGCTATCATTTGCCATAGTGACTGTTGGTCGATTTGACCTATGCCACAACTGTTAGCAACTTGACCCTATAGGCTGCTAGGGGTGCTGTTTTGGATTGGAGTTGACCGACCTTTTACTGTTGGCATGATTTGAACTGCACAGCCCCTTATTTCTCATTTAATGCGCACGGTTTTTTTGGTACAGCTGGATCCCTATCCTATGACGTCTGCCCACGGTTTTTATATAAACCATAACTGGTATCTTTTCAAAACGACGTCGTGATGCTTTTATTTGTAACGGTAATATTTGTAGCGTTTTTGGTACGCAGTGTAGTACAACTGGCATATTTTTAAAACGACATAGTTTTATTAAACGTTTTGTTTCTTGGATCTGTTAGTGTGTAACAGCTTGCACTACACGCGTCACATTTTTAACACATCACTTTGTGTTTCTTTGGGAACCCTCAGATCTATTTTTATCTACGGTTGTGTGTAATTCTTTGATAATCTATGTGATCCAATTTTACACCAATCTGCATAATTTTTGCAGCAGAACTCTGTCAAAATTTTTTATAGAGAGAGAAAGATTAAACCAGAAATATTTTTGTATCATCTTCTAAGTATTGATTTCTGTCAAAGCGATAATGATGATTGGACTTTTCTCATTCTAAATCCGCACTTGCGATTTTTTTAGAGTACATTATTTTTGTAAGTGAATTCTCTCATCTTTGGATGTATTTTTAGATCAGTTTTTAAATTTAATATTTGTACACTACATACACTATTCACGAAATTAATTTTTGTAATATTCTGTTTGTGAGTTATTTGTGTTAACATGTTTAATTGACTGTCTGTTTTTATTTATTTTGCAACGGGTAATATTGTTAGTGGATTCCAGTTGGCAGCTGGCTTCTGAGTTGTATTTAAATACACAGTTCCATTAAATCGCTATAAACGCCAGTCAAAACCAAGATAGATATTCCAGTTAAAAGATTCTGACCTGAGAAAAGACAATAGCTTTTCAAGTTATCTAGCATATAAAACCAGACATGGACTTGTTAATCCCTCATAGTTTTAGATTTTGAAAAACGAATCTGATTTTTTATAATCTGAAAAGGACACCGTGTGCTATTTTCCAACAAGTAATTTTGTTATTGAATTCCAGCTGGCAGCTGGCTTCTGAGTTGTATTTAAACACACAGTTCCATTAAATCGCTATAAACGCCAGTCAAAACCAAGATAGATATTCCACTTAAAAGATTCTGACATCAGAAAAGAAAATAGCTTTTCAAGTTATCAAGTCATATCGGTATCATATAAAAGCAGACATGGTCTTGTTTATCGCTCATAGCTTTTCAAGTTATCAAGTCATATCCCATTTTCAAGAGTCGCAGAAAATTATTTGTTCGTCCAATCTCACTCAAAATTTTCGGTGAGAGATATAATCAGAATAATTTTTGTCATCTTTAAGTCTTTTTTTATTAAAAATCAAAATAAAGATTGGACATTTCTCATTTTAAATTTGCACTTACGATTGTTCAAGAGTACATAATTTTTGTAAGTGATTTCTCTAATCTTTAAGCATTTATTAAGATATAATTTTTGCACACAACAAACACATTTTGATCATTATTTTTTTTTTTGACAAAAATACTATTTTCACGCTATGCATGGGTTAAATAGAAATATTTTAAAAAATGAGGTTAAAAATAGGGTGTGTTGCAAGTGGGGACCTTCAAGAATAAAAGAATATTATGTAAATGGGTGTTTGAGGGAATAAATGTCGTAAAAATAATTTTTTTAAGTAATTTCTTATTAGAATGGTTGTTTTTAAAAAACATACTTTTATTAAAAATCCAGATTTTTGATTTTTATTGAAACTATTCTAAACATTTTAGTTTTTATATTCCTTTTTTTAAAGAGTTACGAAGTTGTTTTTTTTCTAAAAATAATACTTTTTATTGTTTGGGTGCCAAAAAAAAATAAGTATTTTTTTTATCAAAACTAATATCTTTAGTGTTCGTTTGTCAAAAAGAAAAATATCAAGTATTTTTTTGGCAAAAATATTATTTTCCATGTTTGTTTGTTTGTCAAAATGAAAAATATTAAGGGTTCTTTTGCTAAAAATATTATTTTCCTTATTTGTTTGACAAAAATAAAAAATTTAATATTTTTTTTACTAAAAATAATATTTTTCATATTTGTTTGACAAAAATAAAAAATTTAATAATTTTTTTGCTAAAAATAATATTTTCTCATCAGTTATGTCTGTTTTGATTTGGCCGGACAGTCTATATGTACTCATATCTCCTTTGAATAGACTTGAATAGACCCTCTACTCATATCTACTCATATCTGCTTTGAATAGACAATCTCTACTATCTCTACTTAAGAAATGAATCCAACCAGTTGCAAATTCATTGTATATTTTTCTCTCTCTACTAACCTCTCTCTTCATCGGTCATGGAGAGCATTTAATGCGGTTTGCATTTATTGAGCATTTATTGATCATGGAGAACATACGGTTTGCATTTATTGAGCATTTAATGCTTTACAAGTCTACGGATTTTAAAGAAAGAATCATTCTCCCAATTAGAAATTCTTTTCATCCTTTTTGGAGAGAATTTATCTACTATTTTCTTTCAACAATCATTATTTCTGGAAGCTACAAAAGAACACCACATTCGTTTGAAGAGTACACAGCATCCAAAAAATATATGAAAAGCAAAGAAGAAAAAGCACTAAGAGTTTTATTCAGGGGCCGCCAATTGCCGCTCCAAAATTTCCTCAGGCAGTCCATATGTTTTTTCAAGCTTTGTAAAATTACCGCGTAATCCTTTGACATCACCCATCACCATCTCTCCCTTTCAAAGTTCCTCCTCTCCACAACTTCAAGTCCTGTTTCTGTATTGGATTCATTTCTTAACAATTTATTATGTGTGTATATATATATATATTTAAATTAATATATTTAATACATTTAAATACAAACACCGCTTAATTAAAATGTGATACGAAACAGAATTTTATTTTCTATCTATTATGAACACGGTTCAAATAAAAGTGACATGATGGGAAATTTTATTTTTTTAACTAATACGATCATGATCCAAATAAAAGCAATACGACACTAATTTTTTTTTAACTAACAAAAACATTTTCCTATTAAAAACTACACTGTTTAATACTGTTTTTAACTAATCTGAAATATTTGTAAAAATAGTTAAGTTTTTATATTAATATCTGATTTAATCTAATATTAGTTTTTTGAAAAATAAATTATGAATATTTGACTTTGTTATTTTATTGAAGATATTTGAAATAATATTATTTTTATGAATATGATTGTTTGGCCTTTAAAAGTGATTTCAGAATTTTTCATTTGCATGTCACTTAAAAATCACTTACTACACAGCACTCATTCACGTACACACTTTTTTATTTATATAGATTAGATCAACCCGGAGTGTTTTAATTTGAGAAATCAGCAATTGTCTCGGTCATCACTTCAAGAAAGGTTGTCTCTCAGAGCGTACTATAACGCATAGGATTTTAATGTTCACGACACTACATTTAAATTTAATTATGTCTACTGATTGAGTGTGCGTCTAAAAAGAATTTGTATAACTGTTTAAAAATTAAAATTGAAATTTATAAATTTGATTAAAAAAAATATATTTAAATTTCAGATTTTCCCACCCCAAGCATATGTTCGTATGTATGTAGTATATATATTTGCCGATTTATACAGTATGTGATAAATATTTTATATGTTTCATAAGCGTGGATATTTGACTGATACCGATTTGACTATAGTAGCTAGTGGACTTGGTTGTTAATATCTTTTGTATCAATGACCATTAGCAGGTCATATAGATTTAGTCCCTAGCTGTTACTAGATGGCATACATATTTGATCGTAACAGGTCTTGTAGGCATATAACATTTATTATTAATCTGATCACGACTTGATTACTCGCCTTTGATTTGGCCTTAGCTGATAGCATGTACCTTATCGTGTTAAACATACTAAACATCACAAATGGTTTTCTCTAAAACCAAAATTAGATTTTCATTTTTTTAAACGAAACTGTTCACTTAATGTTCCAACAGTTACTTCCGAATGTTGATTCCAGCTTACTCCCACTGTCATCTTAAACGCCATCGTTTTATTAAACTGTCTTTAATAATTTATTGAGCGTTTGTTTTGTTGGCTAGATTGTCCATTGATCTTATTATAAATTCGAATTTGAATCGGATTTATTTAAGTGAATATGCGTATGTCCGTTATATTTAAGGATCATGATTTTGGCAAAAATATCTTCATTTTTCAGTGCACGACATTCTCATTTCATGTGCATGCATGATATGTTATGCTAATGTTTTTTTTTAAATATCTTAACAAAAAATATCTTAACAATTCATTAATTTTAATTCTTATGTTATAAATAATCTGTGCAAGTGACAATAGACACGCAGGTGAAGGGGTGGGTTAATGTGTCTTAAAAAACATGCATGCTACACGATGTTCATCCTTGCTGCCGTGAATCGATTATAACATATGAATCAATTACAAACACAAAATAGTGCTCCCATACGGTAGTATCGTATGGGAGCAATCCGGACTCTTATGTGCACATATGAGAGTAAAATTATGACCCTATCTCCACTCTTTACACGTTTATTTTTTTCTTTCTATTCCCTCCTCTTTGCTCTCTCTTCTTTCATGATTATTTCTGTCCTCTCACGTCACTTCTCAAGTCTCTTTATTGCTCCAAAGTCCACGCTACAAGAATAGTAAATTACAACAATTAATAACACTCAAAGTTCATATCTTCCCTTTATAGAAATGTTGCTTAGAACTTTTTCATTGAACAAATAAACCTCCCTATTGTTTGTTTACGTTCAGGTTTAGAAGAAATAAGGACAAGAAATTATGCAACAAACAAATAATGAGGATGTAAACATAACAAGTTCATCTTGCAAAAAAATAAAGTAAAAACTAAAAAATTATTCTTAGTTATTTTTTTGATAAATAAAACGGGCAAAAATTATTAGCTTCATTTGGACGCACTAAATTAATTGTACCAAAAAAATGTAAAGAATAAAATTTTAGGACAATATTTTGGGTACCTCTTTTTATTATCCCTTTTTTATTTCTGGTTTTATAGTGTTGTATTTTGGTTTGTCTTACACGTAGTGGTCCTGACAGCGCATAAAAAACAAAACAATATACAAATGAGTGTAGAATCTCAATTTGGTATATTCTGAACTTAGTTAGGATCTTTGTGTGTTTGCTTAGTGTTGAAACTTGAATCTTTATTTTAGTGAAATTAATGTTTTGTGGCGTGGATGTTTTCCCTAATTTGGGTTTTTACCACGTAAAAAAATCATACTTGTTATTCTTCTTATCTTATTTTCTGTATGATTTAGAATTAAAATTGTCACATGATTTAATTACCTGAGGTAGAATAATTCTTCATATGAGATATTTAAATCAGATTATTATTAATATAATTTTAGATTTAGTTGATTTTAATTTCCACATTTAGTAAAATGAAGCTTTGTAAAATTTAGGACCTATTGTAATATGTATTTTAAAAATAGAATAACAAATATTTTATTTATAGTTTTAGGCTCTATTTTTTAATAAAAATTCATGAGTTTTATCCATATTGATAAGAAATAAAATGTCAGTAACTTATAAAGGATACTACTGACAGTGTATGTTTAGGCATAAAAACATATATGAGTTTAGAAGTAATTTTCTTGAGCAATCAAAATTGACAATAATTTCTTTACACCAAAAGCAGTTATGAAAGTCTGAATAGTCGAATATATATAAAATAAAAACAAAACATCTTGCTTCATATATAAAATAAAAACAAAAACAAAAACAAAACATCTTGCTTCATGTTGGAAATTAAAAACCGGTTCACATATATAAGAGTACCCAAAAACCGGTTCACATATATAACAGAAGCTTTCTACCAAAAACAACCTATTACTAACAACTTCGTCACTCCTGAAAACCCATCTTCCCTTTACTTCTTTCACTCCCTCCCCTCCGTCTTTTTCGTGAAAGGACAAGACATTGAAGTGTTATGAAATCTGAATATAAATGAAAAATATATCAAATTCAAAACTTTATTGCTAGGGCCTCCCTATTCAATTTAGTCTTGTGATGGAGTTGTTGAGTAGATATAGGACTTAATACATTAAAAAAATAACATTAATGGGAGACCAAATGTTTTTTTGACATGGAACTAAATTCAAAAAAATTATAATTTGAGACGTTTTGTCCATGCATGCATGCGCGAGAACCTTTATTTAACTCGGACTCCTCCTTTTCTACATTTTTCAAATGTTTGTCACTCATAATTTTCTTGGTTGTATTCCAACTCTCATGCCACGGAGGATAAATGAGAGGGTGTCATTTTAGATATGAAATTTAACAAAAAATAAACCGATGTATATTTACCTATTTCCTGTTTTTTTTCATTGCTTTTAACAGCACATCAGCTTTCAACTTAAAAAAGGTCATCTTTTTTAAGTACAAATCGACAGCTGTCAATTCAACCTCGTGCCACTTGCTGACCAACTTTGCTTTTTCATCATCACAAAGCAAGTTCACTTGTTTCTTTAAAATTTCATCCTCTTCGAGATCAACTCCGAACAGTGTTTTCTCACATGTGTTTAAAAGTAATTGGTTAGTGGTGCTTTCATGTTTTTTTTTTTATGGGCGGCTTCTTTATGGGTTTTTTTAGACATGAGTTCAGACTTTGGTTTTGGGGCGGGGGGGGGGGGGGGGTTGGGGTGAGGTGGAAATTGTTCAGAAGGTGATGAATCTGCTAGTTCATCGAAGTAAGCCTCTGGTTTCCTTTTCCTGTGACGCTTTTTCTGTGTGGACTTTGTTTTTGGTGTTTCGTATTTTTCTTCAGAATAAGAGACCTCATCAAAGAGATTTTTTAAAGGCATTATGGTTGGTGTAGAAAATGTTGCATTTGGGAATAGCCGAAGTAACTTTTTTATACACATGGGGCTGAGCTGACAATGTAACCACTTTTTTTTTCTTTTTTTCTACTCTTTATTTTTTTTTTTTGGTAAATCCTACTCTTTTATTTCATATCAAACTAAACTCATGTAATACTAAAATATAAATTTTACCTACCAAAAAAAAATACGAAACCAGCTACATAGAAGTAAGATTTTATGGAAAATTTTATTTTTATTACCTAAACCGTAAATGACCTAATTAAATGCAATTAAAATCGATTTTTTTGTCAAATAGGAACATGACCTATTTAAAACATGATATGACACCATACAAAATTTTGAGGTATTAATTTTTTTAGATACTATTTTTTTTTTGTTAAAATCAGTTTATATATTTTTTTAGGTAGTAATTTTTTTTTGGTTAAAATTAGTTTTGTCATATCTAATGTCAATTAAATTGTATTTCGTAATGCACGATTTTTTTTAGAGTAATTCTAGATCAACGCACAAATCCGACTCATTTTGAGCTTCGCACTGACGTGTCACATCTGTAAAAACTGTTTATATTAATACTGACAGTGTATGTTTATAATGAATAGTAAGGAAGAAGAAAAGAAAAAAATAGTTCTTTAGTTTTTTTTAATGAATAATTTTAGGGTAAAAAACATTTTTTATATATAATTTGTTACTTATTAAAAAATGAAAATGGGGAGTAAAAAGAAAAGAAAAAACTCTTTTTTTAATTAATTCAAATTTGAAATGAAAATAAAAAAAAAAATATAATTTTCTGTTATTATATATGATAGCAGAAAAGAAAATATGTTCTTAAAATATTTTGTATAAAAAATTTATTGTATTTTATTTATTCTTTAATAGCATAATGTGAAAAAAAATATTTATTTTGATATATCGTGTTTCAATGTAAAAGTGGAGCAAGAGCAGGTGTAGAGTGGAATAGGAAGAGTCTAAATAGAAAAGATGACACCACTCTCACTACGAGGATTGCTATTGGTATCGGATTGAATCCCTTGGTTTAGCCTGCCGCCTGATGTGGCACATGAGATGACACATGCCACTAGCAAATGAAAGGGTTAAGGGCGGCTATTCTTTTACTTATCCAAAGCTAGTTTTTTTTTTAGTTTTTTTAAAACTTTTTTTGTTTCAACAAAAAAGAAAAAAGATTAACCAAAAATATTTTTTAGCAAAATACATTTTTTAAAGTAGTTTTAGCACACAAAAGATAGTTTGTAGCTAAATAAAAATGCCCGAAAAATAAAAAGCATAAAACTACAAAATCGGTGCAACTATCATTTTTCAAATTAAAAAAACTATAAAAACAGTGCAAATGTCATTTTTCAAATAAAAAGGGTTTTAACCAGAAAAACAAGTTTTTAACATGTCAACATCAATATTTTTCTTCATAAAATGGCAATTGATTGGAATTTTTTTTTATGTCGACTCATGATTAACATCCCGTATCGATCGCGACACTGATTATTGTCGCTTGGGCAAACCCACATTCATAAGAAAATAATCAATCGCAACACGTCATGTCAGTGTGTCACAGCAGACACATATGACACGACGCGACAAAAACAAAATAATAAACATTTTTTAACAAAAGATTTTCTTTTTAGCAAAAGATTTTTTTAACAATAAAAAATAATTTTGACAAAAACAAAAGATTTTTATAAAGAAAAATACATTTTTTTAGTAAAAAAACATTTTTTAAACTAGTTTTAACACAAAGTTTTACCAATATAAAAAAAAGGTTTTAAAATCGATTTATTAGTATCACTGGCACGGGGCCACATCCATTAACTGATGCGGATCCGCGCCACAAAAGAAAAGAAACGACATGTCAGGCATTCGTGTTTGCTAAAAATAAATAAGAAGCGTTATGCATACGTTTTAATTGGGTATGTGTTTGGTGAACAAAATAAGATTTCGCGTTGTGTTGTTTTTATTTGGATCGTATTCACATAGGTAAGAAAATATGCCATGTGTATTAAAAAAATGTTCGAGTGACTATTAGGATCGTGTTCGCGTTAGGCAATTTTTTTGTGTGTTTTGTGGTGTCACATTTTAATTATGTCGTGTGATAAAAAAAAACAGTTATTCTCGGCAACTCACGAACCCGACTCATTTTGCACGACTCACTGACATGTCGTATCTACATTGGTTCGTTTTAAGGATCCTATGGTGTGGTTCCCGCCAAATCTAAAAATGAAGCAATACAGATGCGACACGTCAGTGCGAAGCGCAAAATGAGTCGGATTTGTGCGTTGATGTAGAAGTACTCTAAAAAAAATCGTGCGTTACGAAATACAATTTAATTGACATTAGATATGACAAAACTAATATTAACCAAAAAAAATTACTACCTAAAAAAATATATAAACTGATTTTAACAAAAAAAAAATAATATCTAAAAAAATTAATACCTCAAAAATTTGTATGGTGTCATATCATGTTAAAACAGTAGCGTAATGAAAACGCCAAAAAAGATATTCCTGTTGCACAAAACTGAAACTGCGTCGTTTATAAAAACAGAAAACCAGATTTGGTTTTTAAAAATAAAACCGTGGGCTAACAGAAAGGTATAAGGATCCAGCTATTACGCAATTACGAAAGTTACCGTTGTAACATATTACAAAGTGGCGTCGTTTCGGTTTTTAGAGTAAAACCGTGAGCAGTTTTTGTAAAACCAAGGGCGGTCAAATCTTATGCACATGTACAAATAACACGCCAATAGAAATTGGGAAACACGCCAACTGTACGCAATTAAATATCGACAATGGTCAAGTCACAACAGGTCTCATCACATGGAAATCTCATAAGGCTAACATCTGTCATGAGAGAGGGACACGCAAGCAGGTAACTGTTAAAAGCCATGAGGTAAATCGCCTATGACAAAAAGCTGCTAAAGCTACTGATAACTCAACATCACATATGCACAAAAGTATGGCTAGCAAGGGTCAATTCGGCAAGTACTATCAGAAGCATCCTATAACATGTATACATGTAAACATCCCCACATATATGCAAATAACATACTATATAACATATATATAATGATACGCATGCAACATATAAATATATATATATATATATATATATATATATATATAATATAACGCATATGCACATGTTAAAATAAAATACTAACATATATATATAGCATACCTGATATATATTACACGCACATGCAATATATTAAATAAAAAAAATATTTTTAACTTCAAAAATATATTCAGCAACTTTTATAAAAAAATATTTAATGACAAAACAATATTTTTCACTAAATATTTTTCTTATAAAAATTTCAAATAAAGTTTTTGAACTCAAAAATAATTTTATTATGACAAAACAAAACCAGCATTATTATGAGATATGTCAAGCGACATACAAATGCAACGTGGTGTCGTGTCCTACGTGACAGAAAATCCTATGAGCCATAAGATTACCTTTCTCTGAGATGGCGGACTGAATGGAGTGCACATTTGATGTAGATGGACAAGGAGAGCTTGAAGTCGATATGGGGACACGTGATCCTAAATTACAAAAATATTTTGTCAAAATTCTAGTCCAACTAGATGAAGTCCTATATAGCTAAAGCACGAAAAGCAAATCCTAGGGGTGCTCTATATAGGACCTTCAGGGTGTATCGTGTCGCTCTTATTTAGGTCGTGTCTTGTTAAAAAAAAAGATTACGTATCGTGATGTGCCGTGTCACATTTTAATTGGATCGTGTACGAATTTCATATCATCTCGTATCATCTCACATTTTAATTGTGTTAGGTAAAAAATTAAATTTCATATCATCTCTTATCGTGTAATTTTGTAATTAGATTGCGTTTGTGTTGGATAAAAAAAATGAGTGAATACTAAAGTGTAAATCAATTAATAAGTAAATTGTCATATATATATATATATATTAGTGGATGCCCGTGCCCGAGGGCACGGCGATAAATTTGCCCCCGTGATAAAAAAAAAATTGGAGAAAAAAAAATAGTTAAAAAAAAATTTGAGAAAAAATAATAAAAAATTGAGAAAAAATAAAAAATAAATAAAAAATATAAATTAAAAAAAGAAAAAAATATTTAAAAAATTAATAAAAAATAGTTTTAAAAAATGGGAAAAATATTTAATAAAAAAATATAAATTTACACGTATTTAAAAAAATACATGTATTTATAATTGTATAATAGTATTTATAATAGTATATATATAACACAAAAAAAAAAGAAAAAAAAAAACTTTTAGCATGACATTTCATGTATGTGCATGAAAGAGAAAAATGTCATGAATAAAAAAAGTGAAGATATTTTGACAAAATTTTCAAAAATCATGCTCCTTTATTATATGGATATGTATATATATATATATATATATATATATATATATATATATATATATATATATATATATATATATATTAATAAATACAAATTCTTTTTTTAACCAAATAAGAACATCACCAAATTAAAATATGAAACTACATGATTTTTTTTTACTTGACATGACATAATTTTTTTTTATCAAATGCAAACACGACCCAATGAAAGTTGCATACAACACGACCCAATTAAAGCGGCACAACATGATTTTTTTTATTTTTTTTAACAAACACAAATACGATCCGATGTAAAATTTTATTCATGAAAAATACAAGATACAAGGGGATCAAAATAAAATTTAACAAATAAAACAGATAACAAACTTTTTTAAACAATTGTAATATTTTATTATATAAATTTAATTATTTTATAAATACTTTAGTTTATTTTGTACTTTGGCATGAACTTTTTTTTTTTATACTTTAACTCTTAAAATTTTCAAACTACTTCAAGTAACCCTTGTCATTAAGACCTTCAATTTTTGAATGAAAAAGTGTATTGCTTATGAAATCAAATTAAGGTATTTTAGTCTATTAAAAATAATGATGCACTTGAAATTTACTTTACTACATAAACTACTAAAAGCAGTTCAAAAATATGAAAAATTCAAAAAAAATATTTTGTAAAATCTGAAAATGACAAAAAAATATATAAAATATTTGGAAATTAAAACACCTTATTTAAAATTTCTAAAAATTACATAAAAAGAATTTTAAGAAAGTGGAAAATATGAAGAAAAAAATTGGACTAATACTAATAGGTATTCTAAAAATATGATTTCTAGCAAAAATTAAAGAAAATAGATTTACGAAAAAAAAACAATTTTTTACAACAAAAATAATTTTCGACAAAGAAAAATAGTAAAAACTGATTTAAAAAAATAATTTCACCAAATAAAAATGATTTCCGAAAAAAAATAATTTCCAATAACAAGAAAATGATTTCTAGAAAAAAAATCAATAATATATGATTTCGAATATGTCGTGTCTTTTTTATTTGGATCGTGTTCGTGTTAGGTTAAAAAAATATTTCGTGTTGTATCCAATTTTTATTGAGACGTGTTTACATTTAATAAAAAAATTATGTCGTATTGCTTTACATTGGATCGTATTCATGTCAAGTAAAAAAAAATCTTGTCGTTTCAACAAAAAAATTATTTTTCACTCATTCCATTTTGGAAAAATAGTTTTTTTCTTTAAATGATAAATTAATACATTTATAACTAACTCTAAACAAAGGTCAATTAATTTAAGTTAAAAAAAAACTAAAATATTAGAAGAAAGAGGTGAAATGGTGATGAAACTTCGGATGAAAAGAAAGAAGTGAAATGGGGCTTGGATGGTTTGTAGGGCAATGTTGTCAATTGAAATTTTTTTGGAGCGTTTACATAATTCTTCGAGCGCCGTTAGCCGTGCCCATATATTAGCGCATGCTAATAAATGTAAGCATACATATAAATTAGGGCTGTGTTTTTTTTCGATTTTCTGATTTTTTTCGAATTTTGATCCGATTTTTTTTCGATTTTGGAAAGATTTTTTTATTGTCGATTTCCGATTTTTTCGATTTCCGATTTTTTTCGAAAAAAATCGGATCGGAAATCGGAATTTTTTTATTTTCCGAATTTCCAATTTTTGCCGATCCGAATTTTCGAAATTTGTTCCGATCCGAATTTCCGAATTATTTTTCGAACTATTTTCCGATTGTTTTTCCAAACTATTTTCCGATTGTTTTTCCGAAATATTTTTCGAACTATTTTCCAATTTTGCCACGAAATGTTTTCCGAAGTTTTTTTCTGGAAAATTGCCGAATTTTCCGAATTTTGCCGAATTTCTGAATTTTCGAATTTTGTCGAAAATTCCGAATTCGGAAAAAAAAAAACATTTCCGAAAAAAATCGGATTCGACTTCGGCACACCGATTTTTTCGAAATTTTTTCCAAAACATGCTTTTTCGATCCGATCCGGTCGAAATAAACCATATGCCTTTCATTTGATACTTATAATAAACTATCATTGACAAATTGTTACCATATACCTTAACCACAATATGAAGGTGGTCTCCAATTAATTTCCACCCAAATAAAGAAGAAGGATAGATATTCTTTACATTTTTCAGCCAAAATTTGTACTTGGTAGTAATTCAAAAAATTAAGAAAAACTAAATTATATAATATATACATCCTTAGTTAAAGCTCAAAGCTACTAAATTTCCTCAATTCATCTAGTTGATCAACATTTATTTCAGACTTTAAGAGTACTATTGTTTTGAGTTGTTTTTTCCCCTAAAAAAGAAGATTATTTATAATATTTTCCACGCAATACTACAAAATAAGTGTATGGTAAAACATACTCAAAGTGAGTATTTTAGAGTGTTTAGAGTATTCATTTGGAGTGCATTTACACTATCCAAATAAAAGAGTAAGATTAATGTACACATTGTCAAGCCAATATATAAATGGACCGAAGACAAATGAAAAAAAATAATCATTGTATGGATCATAACCCCACCCATATTCTTCCATTTTTCCTTTTATTGACTAATTTTTAAATAGTCTTACTAAGAAGATGATTATTGTGTTCTAGACTTCTAGTAGACACCTAACTCCAATGCCTAAATGAGTGTATGTTAGTATTCGAATGAAATTAAGAAAAGATTCCAAATTAGTAGAAAAGTAGTAAATAAGTACATGTAATACACTTTAAAAGGTAGTTTATTGTAGGCACTTCAAATGATTCATCGCAGAAAGAAACAAAAAACAGTGAATTCAGATTGAGTTGAAAAACATGGTCTATCTTTGGCTTTCCTTTGTCCTTCAAAACATATCATGAAGGAAAGGTCAAAATTAAAATTCTGATCCCAAATACAAATTCACGAGCGTATAATTTTATGGATATTAAATGAAAGCAATGGATAGTTGATTATCAATATTTTTGTACTCACTAAACTGCCACTTTGGAGAAAATTTTAGTTGAACAATTCATCAAACATATGTTGTGCAAAAATGACCAACATATCCAAATTCCATACTTCAACACTACAAACTATTAAAAATAGATGATCAGTGGATTTTTTTTATACAATATCTATACAAGGTTGAAGTATGGAACACAAATAAAAAAAGGGGAAAAAATCCCAAAAGTAATGCAAAATTAGAAAAGAAAGTATCCAAAATCTCACAATCCTATTCCATACATAACATAGTGGAGCAATAAATATATATTGTTTGTCAGATGATAATATACATGTAGAAAAGGTCCCTTGCTTGATTGAAGAGCAGATACCATTTTGGTGTGTGAAGTGGGCATATGGGGTTGTTAAGATGAAGACTAATATTTGAGTTTCAATAAGCTTTATCTGTCTAAATTTGGGAAAATGAAAGACCCGTTTGGGGAAAGGGAGGGGATGTATGTGGATGATCGTCAATTGACGTCTCATAGGAGAGAGAGAGACATTTAGGTATCATAGAAGGCCAGATATATTAAAATATAGAGTGCCACGTGGACACTCTCAATGAGGAGGAGTCTTAAATGCTCATAAATGCCTTGTTTTGCATTTTATAGTATATAGAGATATATTAAACAGGCCATACACGCATACATATAGATTAAACCTATATATGCGGTCAACTTAGAAGGATAAGCTAACTAGGGGTGCAACCGGTACGGGTTTTTATCGTACCGTACCGTTTTGGTTCGAAAAAAATAGTTTGGGTTTCATATTATGAAATACCGAAAACCGATTTTATCGAAACCGAAAATACCGTCAAAAATTTGGTTGGTTTTGGTTTTTAGATACAAAAAACCGATTTACCAAATTTATCGTACCGATATTGTACCAAAATTACCGTACCGAAATACCGTACCAAACTTTTTGTGCAGTGTCAAATTATTTTGGGTATCATACTACTTCTATTTATTTTATTTCTCATGAATGAGTTTTTATATTCTCTTTGAATTTAAATTTATTTATTTGAGTATTTGGTTTAAGTGTTAAATAATCATATTAATTAAACATATATTTTGTTTGATTAATCAAACATTTAACACAAAATGAATTAGGCAATATTTTGTTAAAATAAAAAGAGCCGTTTGTTTTGTTGGCTATATTTTCGTTTTGCCCTTATTTCATTTGGGCTTTACATTGTGGTTTGTGTAGAGATATTTTTTTAGGGTTTTCATTTCATTTTTTTTATCTCTTTCTCTCTCAAAAAGTGTGGCCGTAATTTTTGTTTGAGCTCTCTCTCTCTCTCATTTTGTTCTTCTTCTTCAACTTCTATTTGGTGTGGTTACTTCGTTTTGAGATCGGGTTTCCGGTGACAATTTTTTCGGCGCCAGCTATGACAACCTGAATATAATTATGATTAAATATTCTTAAAGCATGCTTAGCTTATGTGGTATGAGCAGTGTGTTATTAATATATATGATGTTAAGTCATTGTGTTTAATTTAATCCTACCTTCATAAAGCTTGAAATATAGAATTAGTTACAAATGTGAAATTTTAAAGTTTTCGGTAGGAATGTTCCTGTTGGAGGCTAGTTTTGACCTTTATGATATAACAATGAACTTGAGGTGTAAACTAGATATTTGTAGATATATGAGTTAGGTTTATAACAAAATAAACGGTTCATCGAACGGACATCCGAGTGGGAAGATATTGTCTTTTTACGAACAGGGGGTAAAGTAGTCTTTTAGCCTTAAATGATATTTTGTTTTATGTAATGCCACATGTTATATTTTGATTGGACCAAGAGGGGGTGGCCTTATGCCAACTTAAAACCCTTTAATTAATCTCTTCCTTCAGCACATTTTAGCCATGGAAGAGTTTTAACCTAAGGAAAGAGAGTTTTGAAGTTTAGGAAGAAAGTGTGAGGAGAAATTGAAGAAAAATTCACAGAAAAATTACGTAAAAGCCCCTAAGGTATTTTCATCCATAAATCTTGTTTATTTTTTTTGTTTTACTTATTTAAATGATTGAAATAATCATTTTTTTACTGAAATTCCATGTCTTGATATGTACTTATGGATAGATGCAAGTTTAAGTAAACTTGAATGTGTAAACCCTTGAGATTGTTTTGTTTAGGAACCTTGTTTATTCAAACTTCCATATATTTCTCTATACTTACTAGAATTGATTGATTCAAATTGGAGATTAACCTATACTCATGTATGTATGACATATCCAAAAATTATATGAAAATACCAATAAATGAGTCTTTGGTGAGAGTTTGAAGTTCGGGTATGAAATCTGCCCTAAGCATGAAAGTATGCCCGCCATGTGTTCGATGTTTTGCTTGACATAGGAAATGAACTCTAAAAATTATGAAATTTTAATCTTGTATTATTCAATATGTTTACTGATGTTGGGTTGAATATCATATAAATTTATGATGTAGAAAAATTATGGAAATTCCCAGAAGTTGAATGAACGATAAAAGAGCCTATAGGGTAGATTTGCTATGTGGTAAAGAAATGGGCATATCTTGTTCTAGGAGACTTGAAATGATGTATCATCTTTTGTATTGGCATACTAATACGACAAGGATTGAATTAATAAGAATAAATGAATTTATATTTGGTCTATGATTTGGATATGTTAAATATATTAACATGGATTTGGATAGAACTTCACTTGTGATAAATGATTTGAATGGAATCATGTGATGCTTGTGGATTGAATTATGGTTAAATCATTCTTTGGATTATTGATATTCTTATGACGATACTAATATTGTAAGAATGATAGGAAGGGAAGAAGAGTTGATTGAACAAGTACTGGATAAAGGCAAGGGAAAAGCCAGTTAAACTATCAAGGTGAGTGTACTTATGATTTGTTTCATATATAAATATGAATATAGCTCTAAGAGCGGATTTATTTGAATACTTCGGTATTCAGGATTTGTTTGGATATTAAAATATCCAGGATTTGTTTGGGTCTCATGATCCAGGATTGGTTTGAATACTTCGGTATTCAGGATTTGTTTGGATATCTAAATATCCAGGATTTGTTATTGCCAATGGGCAGAATTATTTGGGTCTTATGATCCAGGATTTGTTATTGCCAATGGGCAGAATTATTTGGATCTTATGATCCATGATTTGTTATTGTCAATGGGCAGGATTGTTCGGATTTTATATCCACATATTCGATATAGAATTGTTATTCTGTTACAGGGAAGGAGTACCTCACTAAGCTTAATGCTTACGGTTTACATTTTAACAATTTCAGGTTTGTACGCTGCCAGATAGGATAACATATGACCGGTAACTTTGAGAGTTGCACCGTTAGAAGAGCTGGGGTTTAAGTATGGAGATTTCATCGTTGTCACACTGAAGATTTTAATATACTCACACATTGTATATATTGATTTAGTATGGATTGAGTTGATCATAGTTAATCATAGTATTGTATAATCTCTAATTATGACTCTGATGTTGACTTCGTTATGGCACAAGAACAATATTATGTTCATTATGCAGAAAAATATTGATAAATGAATTAAATTTTCAATGGGCTTGAGATTATGATCCAATTATTCTAATAACAAATGATTAGTATGGATATTGGGTTTGGGGTGTGACAATTAGTGGTATCAGAGCGTGGTTATAAATTCTGGACGTGTGTGACGATTAGATGGCAGTATTGAAATGATTTGATATTTATGAATTGTTTATGTACTAACCGATAGTTTAGTATTATAAACTGTTTATATTGGTTGTTAGAACTTTATTGTATTACAGATTATTCCAGATGGAACCTCGGAATGGACAACCTAGAGAAGAGGGAGTAGCTTCTCGTACAGATAATGCTGAAGTAGAGCAAAGTGTTGTTGGAAGGGCTAGAGAGCAAGAACAGCCTACAGAGATGCAAATAATGGCACAAGCAATGATGAGGATGACAGGGCAACAAGAAAGAAATATGGCGCAAATGGCAGAACAACAGGCTAGATATCGAGAATCAAAGATTGTGGCCAGGATTGAGAAAGAGGCAAGGAAGGAAATGAAGGATTCCATGCATGAGAAGTTTTTGAAGTTGAACCCTCCAGAATATTCAGGGTCAGTTGAACCTACAGAAGCTGAGATGTGGGTCAGAGATCTAGAAACTATCTTTGCAGTTATGAAGGTTCCAGATAACCAGAAAGTGAATCTAGCTGTGTTTAAGCTCAAAGGAGAGGCGAAGTATTGGTGGGAAGCCAACAACCATTTGGTGCCAAGGATGGAAGGTACTGATGTCATTACTTGGGCTGAATTTATTAAAGCTTTGTATGTTAAGTATTTCCCTAAGGTTTATAGGAGGGAGAAGCTGAGGGAGTTTATAAATTTAACCCAAGGAAAAATGTCTGTGAGGGAGTATGATGCTAAATTTACTGCTTTGTCTAGATTTGCTATTAAGTATGTGCGGGATGAAGAAGATAAATGTAGTAAGTTTCAAGATGGACTGATTTAGGCCTATTCAAAATATGGTGGCCACTTATGAGTTAGAATATTATGCTTATTTGGTAAACAAAGCCACGATAGAAGAAAGGCAAATGAACCAAGGGGTGGCAAGTAGAGAGAGTTTTAAGAAGAGTAGATTTGATGCATTTCAGTCTAAGGGAGGTGAGGGTGGAAGTGTTAAGATAGAACCTCATAAATTTCAGAGAGGTAGTGGAGATAGTGGTAGAGGTGTGGGGAGATTTGGCAGAGATACTAGGGGTGGGGAATCTTCTAATCTGGTTAGGAGGTCAGGAAAGGGTGAGGCACCGACAAGAGTTATTACATGTTTCTTTTGCAAAGAGGAGGGGCATTATAAATCCGAGTGTCCTAAGCTTAAAGGAGTGGAATGCTACCATTGTCATCAAGTGGGGCATGTTAAGAAGAATTGTCCGCAGTTAGCAGAGACTCCAGCAGCACCTAGTGAAGCAGCAAGCAGAGTGTTACCTCTAGGCAGTGGAGCGAAAAGTGTGGGTAGAGGACAAGCTAGTGGTTCCAGACCAGGTGGACGAGTCTTTACAATAAAAGAAGCTCAGATTACTCCAGATGTGGTGACATGTACACTTTCTGTTACTGATAGAAGTGCTTATGTTTTGATTGATCCTGGTTCCACACATTCTTTTGTGTCCTATGCTTTTGCTGTATACCTGAATAAACCATGTACTCATTTAGATGTGGGGTTGGGTATTTATATGCCTATGGGGGATATGGTTGTAGCTGAATATGTTTTTCGTGATTGTGTTTTGACTGTGGGGTCTAGAGATACAGTTATAGATCTACTTTCATTGGATATTTCTGATTTTGATATAATTCTTGGAATGGATTGGTTATCTAAATATCATGCATCTATGGATTGTTTCTGTAAGGAAGTTATTTTTAATATGCCTGGTGAGCCTGAATTTAAATTTGTGGGGGAAAGGAAAATTATGTAATGTCCCTTATTTTTATGCTATATTAATTTGGGGATTTATATAATTTAATGTGAATTAATTATTTAATATAAATTCGGAAATTTATTATGTTATAATTATTAGCGCGATGAGAGTTAGTAATTATGGGAAATTTGTTGAATATTACTAATGAGCAAAATAATATATATTATTGATTACATTGAATGTCACGAGTGAATAAAATGACAATTTTGGAAATTTGAGTCGGGACACGCCCGTGTCGCGTCAGGACTAAATATTGATAAATAAAAGTGAATATTTTATAAGTTATTCGTATGGTCATTTTGAGTGCGCCAACGCGTCCGGAAGGGTCGAGATAGTCAGAAAAGTGTACCCGGGGGTTTGATTTGGGTCTCGGGGCATTTTTAGGGCTAATTAATAACCCGAGAGGGTATTTTAGTCATTTTGTATTTTTGGGTAATTAAACCCACGAAAACTAATAACCTATATCAGCCGTTTAGGTTAGTCATTTAGGGTTAGAATACTCAAAACCCTAGAACGCCCATTGGAGAAGAGAGGAGAGAGCTCTCAAGGCATTCCAAGGCTCAAAACTCCGTCGTTTGCATCGCCGCCACCACCAATGCGAAGATCGCAAGACGGGGAACGCAACCATACCGGATTCGACACCAAACCAGACTTCTGAAAATCCCAGGCAAGTGTTTATCTTGCTTATTTCGTTGATGCATCTTTCATATTAGTTTAGGAGTAATTAGAATGAATTTTTATGGAAGAAAACCAAAGATATGAGATAGGAATCACATGTAGTGATGGATAAAGTGAAATTCTGGAAACCCTTGCCATGTAGAGTATTTAAACCACGAAATTATGATGTGTATAAGAAGGAATTTCTGGAGAAAATTTGTTAGAAACATGTTTAAGAAAATTCTAGGGTTCTTGATAATTAGATAAAATTTTGGGTTATTAATCCATGTTTAATGATAGAAATCCACATGCTTTACGTTGGAAATACCTCATATGATGATATAAGGTTAGTAGTATCAATTCTGGGACGATTGGGCTTAGAAAATATGGAATTTGTGGATGTTAGAAGATGAAACCCGTAACTGCAATTCTGCAGATTTCGCAGACCTGTTTAATCGATCGATCGAGCCCGGAGCTTCGATCGATCGATCGAGCCCCAGACCTTGATCGATCGATCCCTCCTGGAAGACTCCTATTTCCCTTATTAAATTAGTTGAAATTCAATTTTATGTGAAATAATTCTTGGACATCCTCAATAAAGTGTTTTGGGAGATAGGGAAGACCAGTAGGTCACATGAATAACTTTGGGGGCTTTTTATGTGAGCCGAGAATTTGTATTTTTGGAATAATTACTTAAGGATCGATGCTTGATGTATTAAAGGGAGAGTTGCGTTAGAACATAAAAGGACACCTACTGAATTTTATACTTAGGAGGATAGAGTCCACTAGTGTCACGTAATAAGTTGGAGAAACCCTTCGAGTTAAGGTTAGTGACGAACCCTTATAAGAAATACTTAATGTGAAAATTAAGGATAAATATTGTAATTATGGGTGATGAGAGAAACCTATATTGATATGATAACAAGTGGTATATTTATATGGTTGTGTATGCATATATTATATACGTGTGAAAACCATGCCCGCGCTACTTGCTATCCCTGAGGTTACCGCGCTGGGACGATCTTATCCTGTGTTGCCTTATGGGGGATATTGATTCGTACCCTAGGAGATAGATATCCTCGGTACAGGCTATCGAATTGATAGTTCAGACAGTCCTAAGAGACGTGAGGGTATGTACTGACCTCTTAGAGACTTGAAATCTATGCTTCGCCTCAATCTTGTTTGTGTATATATGTTGATACAGTTCGAGAGTGATTCCGAACTTGTGTTTCCCTTAGTGTGAGCGATACGGGGATTGGATAGCAGAGTATGCCTACACCATAGTTTTTATTTGGGGTGCTGTTATAATATATATATTATAAGAGTAGTTAATATATATATAAAATGCTGAAATTTGGAACTGCCTACTCTGATTTGTTAAGTAGGACATGTTGATGACTCAAATTGTAAATACTTGTTTTGAAAAATATAATCTGACACTGGGAAACTTTGTTAACAAATAAAGTAAAAGGAGAGCATTGTTATTGAATGAAATCCTCCTTTAAAACAATTATATTGTTCGATTTTGAAATCTTACGAGTAATCTAAGATAAGTTAAATCATTGGGAAGATTAGTGCAATAAATGATAAGATAAACCGTTGGGAAGGTTAGTGCGATAGGCGTGCACATTAGAAGAGAGGTGAAAAATTTCTCAAGAGAGTGTCGCACTAATATGTTGTTACATTGGCCAGTATCAATTTAAATACTTGCTAAACGAATTTTAAATCAAACACACTTTCGGGCTCTGACCCGTTTCTATTTCTTTTTTTTCTTGTATATATATGTATATATTACAGGTGCCCAGCCACAGGGGCGTCTTGCTTAGGATCTCTTGGAAGAAACATGCTGCAGCTTAGGTGGGAGTTGCAGGCCACTTGATTAGGCGATTTCAGTTACTTGAATCCATTCCTATCATTCTCGGACTTTGGGCATGTGTTGCCCTTTCCACTATTGATCTGTTTTATTTGGGACATTTGTATTTCAGTTATTTCTAGCACTGTTACTATGGGATTTATTCAGTATGGATGTTTTACTTTAATTTTTGCATGATGGGATTTGATTGACGAATGATTTTAATTCAGAGGATTATGTTCCAGGATTATTGTGATGTGATTATTACTTATTGAAATGTTGTTGATAAGTAAATACATAATTTTTCATTAAATAAAATTTGGAAAGAAATGTTTAAATATGGTTTTGACACTTAGCTTAATTAATTAGGGTGTTAAATTGGAAAAAATTATTTTTACGACAGTGATGCTAAGATTGAACCAACTGTTCACCTTGATTTAATTTAATAAAGGAGTGATCGCCCGGTATTTAATTAGGCAGGGTGTCACAAATTGTTCCCAGTTGCATCATTTCTGCTATCCAGACGAGGAAATTATTGAGTAAGGGTTGTGAGGGTTTTATTGCATATGTTCTTGACACTAGGAAGGGGTCTTTACAATTAGTCGATGTTCCTATTGTACGGGATTTTCCTGAAGTGTTTCCTAGTGAGTTGCCAGGGTTACCTCCAGAAATAGAAGTTGAATTTAGTATTGAATTAGCACCGGGGACAACACCTGTTTCTATGGCACCGTATAGAATGGCACCTGCTGAGTTGAAAGAACTTAAGATCCAGTTGCAGGATTTACTTGATAGGGGCTTTATACAACCCAGTGTATCTCCATGGGGTGCACCAGTTTTATTTGTGAAAAAGAAAGATGGTACTATGCGGTTGTGTATTGATTAAAGGCAACTGAATAAAGCTACAATTAAGAATAAATATCCTTTACCTCGTATAGATGATTTGTTTGATCAGTTACAAGGTGCTAATGTGTTTTCAAAGATAGACTTGCGATCAGGGTATCATCTGTTGAGGGTGAAGGAGAGTGATATTTCTAAAACTGCTTTTCGCACTCGGTATGGTCATTTTGAGTTTTTGGTGATGCCTTTTGGGGTGACTAATGCTCCAGCTGTATTTATGGATCTTATGAACCGGGTACTGCATCATTTTGTTGATTCATTTGTGATAGTTTTTATTGATGATATTCTGATTTATTCACATGATATGGTTAAACATGAAAAGCATCTCCGAACTATTTTGAATGTGTTGAAAGATAAGCAATTGTATGCTAAGTTTAGCAAATGTGAATTTTGGCTATCAACAGTTGTATTTTTAGTCCATGTTATTTCTGGAGATGGTATATATGTTGATCCCAAGAAGGTAGAAGCTATTATAAATTGGGAGAGTCCCAATGATGTGAATGAGGTGAGGAGTTTTCTGGGTTTAGCTGGGTATTATAGAAGGTTTATTAAAGGATTTTATTCGATTGCCTTGCCAATGACTAAACTAACTCGGAAGGATATTAAGTTTGAATGGAATTCTGATTGTGAAAATAGTTTTGATGAATTGAAAAAGAGGCTGGTAACTGCACCTGTTCTTACTATTCCGCGTTGCGGAGATGGTTTTGTTATTTATACCGACGCTTCACATCAGGGGTTAGGTTGTGTTTTTATGCAGCATGGTAGAGTTATTGCTTATTCTTCTAGGCAGTTGCGTACACATGAACGTAATTATCTTACACATGATTTGGAACTTGCTGCTATTGTGTTTGCTTTGAAATTATGGCGTCATTATTTATATGGTGAGGTATGTGAAATTTTTACTCACCATCAAAGCCTTAAGTATGTATTTACTCAGAAGGAGTTGAATTTGAGGCAAAGGCGATGGATGGAGTTAATTAATGATTATGATTGTACAATTCACTACCATCCAGGGAAGGCGAACGTAGTTGCAGATGATTTGAGTAGAAAAGCTTCGGGCAGATTATCTTGCATTCAGTGTGCTAGAGTTTCTCATGTTATGGAGTTGAGATTAATGGGAGTGGAATTGCAACTAGAAGACGGGGACAAATTCTTTGTTCATGTAAGCGTGAGGCCTTTATTAGCTACTCGTATTCGTGATTTACAAAGTTAGGATCTTTTTCTTGAGAAAAAACGGCAAGATGTCCAAGATGGTAAGTCTGAAGATTTTTGTATTGTGAATGATGGCACCTTATTGTATAAGCAACGCTTATGTGTGCCTAATGTGGGTGGATTGAAAGAGGAAATTTTAGATGAGGCTCATAATTCCATTTATACTATGCATCCTGGTAGTACTAAAATGTATAGGGACTTAAAGGAGCATTATTGGTGGAATAATATGAAAAAGGAAATAGCTGATTTTGTTGCTAGGTGCCTTATATGTCAGCAAGTGAAAGTGGAGCATCAGAAGCCTACTGGTCTGCTTCAGCCGTTGCCAATACCGGAATGGAAATAGGATCATGTAACGATGGATTTTGTAGTTGTGCTTCCTCGATCTCAGAAGGGGTCAGATTCGATTTGGGTAGTGGTGGACAGATTGACCAAGTCCGCTCATTTTCTAGCAGTCAAGACTACGTATACAGTTGATAGGTATGCTAGATTGTATGTTAATGAAATTATTCGATTGCATGGAGCGCCTGTTTCTATTGTTTCAGATAGGGACCCTACTTTTACATCCAGATTTTGGGATAGTTTGCAGTATGCTATGGGTACCAACTTAAAGTTTAGTACGGCTTTTCATCCCCAGACAGATGGGCAGTCTGAAAGGACAATACAGATTTTGGAAGATATGCTTAGAGCCTGTGTGCTTAATTTCAAAGGTAATTGGGATGAATATTTTCCTTTGATAGAATTTGCATATAACAATAGTTTTCAGTCTACTATTGGTATGGCTCCATATGAAGCATTGTACGGTAGATGATGTCGTACACCGATATGTTGGGGTGAAGTTGGTGAAAGGAAGATAGAGGGTCCAGAATTGATTGATGTCACCACTGAAAAAGTGAAAATTATTCAAGATAGAATGAGAACATGTCAAAGCAGACCGAAAAGTTATGCGGATAAGCGATGAAAAGATTTAGAATTCCAGAAAGGGGATTATGTGTTTCTTCGGATATCTCCATGGAAAGGAGTTATGAGGTTTGGAAAGAAAGGGAAATTAAGTCCACGCTACGTTGGACCTTATGAAATCCTTGAGAAAGTCGGGATGGTTGCCTACAAGTTAGCGTTACCACCAGAGTTAGCTCGGTTACATGATGTTTTCCATGTTTCTATGTTAAGGAAGTATGTAGAGGATCCTTCACATGTGTTGGTGGAACAGCCTATTGAGTTAAAGGAAAACTTGAGTTATGTGGAAGAACCACTTACTATCGTGGATAGGAAGGAACAAATATTGAGATAAAAAGTGATCCCACTTGTGAAAGTTATGTGGAGAAGGAATTCCATGGAAGAAGCTACATGTGAGAGTGAGGATAGCATGAAGATGCGTTATCCGTATCTTTTTGAATCAGACAACCAAGGTATGTCAATTTCGGGGACGAAATTTCCTAACTGGGGGAGAGTTGTGACAATCCGAATATAATTATGCTTAAATATACTTAACGCATGCTTAGATTATGTGATATGAGTAGTGTGTTATTAATATATATGATGTTAAGTCATTATGTTTAATTTAATCCTACCTTCATAAAGCTTGAAATATAGAATTAGTTACAAATGTGAAATTTTAAAGTTTTCGGTAGGAATGTTCCTGTTGGAGGCTAGTTTTGACCTTTATGACATAACAATGAACTTGAGGTTTAAACTAGATATTTCTATATATATGAGTTAGGTTTATAACAAAACAAACGGTTCATCGAACGGACATCCGAGTGGGAAGATATTGTCTTTTTACGAACAGGGGGTAAAGTAGCCTTTTAGCCTTAAATGATATTTTATTTTATGTAATGCCACATGTTATATTTTGATTGGACCAAGAGGGGGTGGCCTTATGCCGACTTAAAACCCTTTAATTAAGCTCTTGATTCAGCACATTTCAGCCATGGAAGAGTTTTAACCTAAGGAAAGAGAGTTTTGAAGTTTAGGAAGAAAGTGTGAGGAGAAATTGAAGAAAATTTTATTGAAAAATTACGTAAAAACCCCTAAGGTATTTCCATCCATAAATCTTGTTTATTTTTTTTGTATTACTTATTTAAATGATTGAAATAATCATTTGTTTACTGAAATTCCATGTCTTGATATGTACTTACGGATAGATGCAAGTTTAAGTAAACTTGAATGTGTAAACCCTTGAGATTGTTTTGTTTAGGAACCTTGTTTATTCAAACTTCCATATATTTCTCTATACTTACTAGAATTGATTTATTCCAATTGGAGATTAACCTAGACTCATGTATGTATGACATATCCGAAAATTATGTGAAAATACCAATAAATGAGTCTTTGGTGAGAGTTTGAAGTTCGGGTATAAAATCTGCCCTAAGCATGAAAGTATGCCCGCCATGTGTTCGATGTTTTGCTAGACATAGCAAATGAACTCTGAAAATTATGAAATTTTAATCTTGTATTGTTAAATATGTTTATTGATGTTGGGTTGAATATCATATAAATTTATGATGTATAAAAATTATGGAAATTCCCGAAAGTTGAATGAACGATAAAAGAGCCTATAGGGTAGATTTGCTATGTGGTAAAGAAATGGGCATATCTTGCTCTAGGAGACTTGAAATGATGTACCGTCGTTTGTATTGGCATACTAATAAGACAAGGATTGAATTAACAAGAATAAATGAATTTATATTTGGTCTATGATTTGGATATGTTAAATATATTAACATGGATTTGGATGGAACTTCACTTGTGATAAATGATTTGAATGGAATCATGTGATGCTTGTGGATTGAATTATGGTCAAATCATTCTTTGGATTATTGATATTCTTATGACGATACTAATATTGTAAGAATGATAGGAAGGGAAGAAGAGTTGATTGAACAAGTACTGGATAAAGGCAAGGGAAAAGCCAGTTAAACTATCAAGGTGAGTGTACTTATGATTTGTTTCATATATAAATATGAATATAGCTCTAAGAGCGGATTTGTTTGAATACTTCGGTATTCAGGATTTGTTTGGATATTAAAATATCCAGGATTTGTTTGGGTCTCGTGATCCAGGATTGGTTTGAATACTTCGGTATTAAGGATTTGTTTGGATATCTAAATATCCAGGATTTGTTATTGCCAATGGGCAGAATTATTTGGGTCTTATGATCCAGGATTTGTTATTGCCAATGGGCAGAATTATTTGGGTCTTATGATCCAGGATTTGTTATTGCCAATGGGCAGGATTGTTCGGATTTTATATCCACATATTCGATATAGAATTGTTATTCTGTTGCAGGGAAGGAGTACCTCACTAAGCTTAATGTTTACGGTTTATATTTTAACAATTTTAGGTTTGTACGCTGCCAGATAGGATAACATATGACCGGTAACTTTGAGAGTTGCACCGTTAGAAGAGCTGGGGTTTAAGTATGGAGATTTCATCGTTATCACACTGAAGATTAATATACTCAGACATTGTATATATTGATTTAGTATGGATTGAGTTGATCATAGTTAATCATAGTATTGTATAATCTCTAATTATGACTCTGATGTTGACTTAGTTATGGCACAAGAACAATATTATGTTCATTATGCAGAAAAATATTGATAAATGAATTAAATTTTCAATGGGCTTGAGATTATGATCCAATTATTCTAATAACAAATGATTAGTATGGATATTGGGTTTGGGGTGTGACACCAGCTGTATTCGGATCTGAGTTCCCTCTGTGTTTTCCTGTGATTTTTTTTCCAGACGAGTTGGCTTTTCCGGTGAGTTAGCTTTTTCGGCGAAGGTTTATTTTTCCCGTGTTGGAGGTGTGGATGATTTTGACTTTCCGGCGAACATTGAAATAATACTGACTTCACCACCGTAGACGTAGGCATCTTTCCTGAATCACGTACTTCTCTTGTTGTGTGGTTGGCATCTTGCATTCCTTATTCTTGCTTGCTGATTGCTTTTCTCTTATCTATTTGTGTTGCATAATAATTGTCATCGCAAATGGCGCCGTCTGTGGGAACGTTTATCTTCCCTGAGAAAGCCCACACCAAAAAAGGAGTTCAAAATGTCTGGTCACAGTAGCAATGCTCCCCAGGCAGGGGATATTCAAGAACCACCTGTTCCTCGCAGGATTAGATCTGAGGTTCGACGCTCAGATCAGAGGGCTCGCTTAGAAAGGCCAGCCTCAGAAGAAAGCTAAGGACCCGCGAGGTCCACGCAGATATCCAGACTGATTGATGCATATGAGGCAAGGCTCCACGAGCAGAGGGAGTCTTATCGCAGACACGAGGCTGAGAATGCTCGCCTGAAAAGAATATTAGAGAGACCGGAGAGAGAGCTCCATGATGATACCAGGAGACGCCCGTACCACACTCCTAGCCCTCGGGCGAGCGAGTCTCGCAGTCGAGGAAGGAGCCCCAGGCGAGGATCCCAAAAGGTTGAGGGAGACGAGTCAGAGGACGACATACATGAGCAGCTGCGAAAAGCTCGCCGTTACCAGAGCCCTACTCGCAACAACGAGAACATACGAAATCTGGTCCGAAGGGAGATGGACCAACATCCTGCCCATCACGGTACCAGATCGACCCGAGAACTCGCTAGGCGAGCTCTCAAAACTCAGATGAAATCACCTTTCTCGAGGGAAATTGAAGAAGAAGAAGCCCCCAAGAAATTTGCCATTCCAAGGTTCAAAATTTATGATGGTAAGACTGATCTCATCGATCACATCAGGCAGTACCGGCAGGCCATGACCCTCTGGAACCACCGAGACGCACTAATGTGCCGAATTTTTCCCTCGAGCCTGCATGATGTGGCGCAGAAATGGTTCGAAAGGCTCCCCCACTGGTCCATCAGGAGTTTCAAATCCATGGCCGAGATCTTTACGACCCGATTCATTACTAGTAGCTCACAACCCAAAAGGATGGATGCCCTGCTGACAATAAAAAAGACGCCACAAGAGACCCTCCGAGACTACGCGAAGAGGTACTGGGAATTATTCAATGAGGTCGAAGACTGGTCGGAGCAAGTGGCAGTGGCCTCTTTCAAAATTGGGCTGCCCAGCTCTTCCCTTCTGTACCAATCCTTGACAAAGAAAGAAGCCATGACCATCGATGACCTAATGGCCCGCATCGAGAAGTATGCCAATGTGGAAGATGTGACCCGCCTCAGCACAGGGGAAAACAGTCGAACTAAGCTCGCTGGCAAGGGCAATGACAAAATTGAGAACCAGAAGAAAGGAGGAAAGAATGGGGGCAAAAATGGCTAAAAAAACGGAGGCAATAATTACGTGTCGAAAGCATTTCAGGCGGTCAACACCGTCTTTAAAGAACTAATTTATAAAATTCTCGCAAAAATCAAAGACGAGTCATTCATCAAGTGGCCCAGGAAGATGGGAGGAGATCCCTCGAAGAGGAACAATGAGCTGAGATGCACTTTTCACAAAAAAGGAGGACATAAGACTGAGCATTGCAAAGCTCTTAAGTCCCACCTCGAAGAGCTGGCCCAGTCCGAGCACCTGAACGAATTCGTAGAGAAAAAGGCAGAGAAAGTTGCTGCCAATTGAGAAGCGAGGCCTGACAACTTGCTCGAAGATGACACTGGACATAAGTTCGCGGTAATTCATGGGGCATCTGATGCCAAGCAGATCTAAGGAAAGTCAGCTTGAATGGAGGTGAAGAAGCTTACAGCGGTGATGCAAGCTTTTCAGATCGACCCAGCAAAGTCACAGTCAGGAAAGCATCGACGAGCAGATGACGTCGACTATAATAAGCATATTGTATTCACAGATGAAGATCTGGTGGGAGTGAGACCCCCACATCACGATGCTTTGATCATTACTCTCAGGATAGCCAATTTTGACGTCGACAAGTTACTCGTCGACCAAGGAAGCTTATCCGAGGTAATGTATCTCGACCTATTCAAAAAATTGAAGTTAGGCATCGCCGACCTAAAGGAAGCTACTGTACCTTTGGTTGGCTTTGCCGAAAAAGTAACTATGCCCCTGGGAAAGATCCTACTGCCAGTACGCGCGAGAAACATTTCCAAGATGATTGAGTTTGGTGGTTGACATCGACTCACCATACCAAGCCATCCTCGGCAGGGGATGGCTACATGCGATGAAGGCAATATCCTCGACCTACCATCAGAAACTCAAGTATGTAACCCAGCAAGGCAAAAGGAGAACCACGCGACGGAGGAAACCTGGAAGCTATTTGTTGATGGAGCCTCCAACTCAAATGGGGCAGGGATAGGCATTGTCCTCATTACTCCAGAGTATACAATCCTTGAACAAGGAATCAGACTTGAATTTGCAGCTTCCAACAACGAAGCAGAATACGAAGCCTTAATAGCCGAACTCCAGAAAGCGCACACTTTGGGAGCAAAGCATTTACAGGTGTTCGGCGATTTTCAATTAGTCTCTAATCAGATAAGTGGAGACTACAATGCAAAAGATGAAAGAATGGCAGCTTACCTCGCCTTAGTAAAAAAACTAATGGCGAGCTTCGAAGAGATCAATGTCCAGCAGTTTCCCAGAGGGCAGAACAGTCATGCTGACGCCCTAGCAGCCCTGAGTTCAGCAGTCGATTCCGACCTAAAAAGAACAATTCCCATCGATTTCCTCGCTCATCCGAGCATTAACTGTGACGGCAAGCCGCCAGGTGTGGAACAAGTACTCCAGGTAGGATCAGCTCCCAGCTGGATGGACCCTTTAAGAACTATTTGAAGGATGGCACACTTTCGGATGATAAGAAGTCTGCTCACCAGATAAGAGTCAAAGCTGCCCGCTTTCACTTATCTCCTGAGGGCAGGCTATACAAGAGATCGTTTTCCGATCCCTACCTCCAATGCGTTCACCCAAAGGATGTCGAGAAAATTCTACATGAGCTTCACGAAGGAATCTGTGGAAGCCATATTGGAGGAAGATCTCTGGCTTTTTGAGCAATGAAGGAGGGCTATTGGTGGCCATATATGCAAATGGACTCTGCGGTGTATGTCCGCAAGTGCTTGAAATGCCAACTTCACGCTCCTATGGTCCACCAACCTGCTAGTGACCTAAAATCATTGTCCAGACCATGGCCGTTCGCCCAATGAGGGATGGACATCGTAGGACCACTTCCTACAGCCACCAGCAATTGCAAGTATCTGTTGGTCGCGATCGATTACTTCACCAGATGGATCGAGGCAGAACCCCTAGTGAACATCCGAGACGCAGATATGATAAGGTTCATATGGAGAAATATAATCACCCATTTTGGTATCCCCAGAACCATCATCACTGATAATGGAACACAGTTCGAGAGTGGCTCCTTTTAGAGTTTTTGCGACGAGCATGGAATCAGACACCATTTTAGTTCGGTGGCCTATCCTCTGAGTAATGGCCAAGCCGAGGCTTCCAAGACAGTGATCGACGGATTAAAGAAACGATTAGAGCAAGCCAAAGGCGCATGGGTAAATGAGTTACCACATATTCTATGGGCCTACCGAACCACTCCACGACGAGCAACAGGAGAAACCCTATTTTTGCTGACATATGGAATGGAAGCAGTCATCCCATTAGAAGCAGGCTTGCCAACAATGCGGTCCAGCCTTGTCGACCAGGGCCATAATGAAGCAGCATTGCTCGCTGAGCTCGACCAAGCCGATGAGCGCCGAGAGCTAGCCCTAGTAAAACTGGCGAGCTATCAGCAACGGCTCATGAGGCACTATAACAAAAAGGTCAACCCACGGGCATTTCGAGTTGGGGACTGTCCTAAGAAAAGTCCTGGGCAGCGCACTAAAACCATCAGACGGCAAGCTAGGGCCAAACTGGGAAGGACCATTCAGGATAACCAGGGATAATCTGCCAGGCCCATATCATTTAGAAACGATGGAAGGCAGAGAAATACCTCGAGCATAGAACGCAGCTAATCTCAAGAAATTCTACTTTTAGATTCTTCTTTTGTTCTTTTGTTATGAAACTAGAAGTTCATTTTCTACGTCATTAATAAAAGTTGTCTAAGCGGTTGCGTTCTAATAAGTATCAGTTATGTGAACCTTATAACCCACACTCTTTTCCCAAGTGACAGGCACATTGATCATTACATTATAGCAAGGAAATGCCCCTCCTAGGGTTTTCATTATAAAACACGAATGACCTCAACATTGCCCCTGGAAATATATGAAGCCCTACGGGAGATCCTTAGGCAATATAGCCAAAGTTAAAGATGGTCACCAAACCGTCTTTGGTTGAATAAAATCTTGATCAGATAGATCATCCAACACCAGGTGTGTCCTCGCCAAATGTCACACTTAGGCCTAAGGGAGTGTGACGACACAACCTAAAAGGTAAAGTGGGGCAGAATGGTATCTCGCTAGTATACTGGACTGGAAGGACACTTACATAATAATATAAATTTACAGAGAATATGGGAAATATAATACACTTGTTTAGTCGGCTAAATTAGCCCAAAACATAAATTTTATATTAATCCACCATATTTACAACGAATACAATACATGTTTAGTCGACGAGCTCGCCCAAAACATTGACATAACATCACTTCAATACAAGATACATAGAGTAACTACTGGTAAAATCTTAGTGGGGGTGAGGCCTCTGAACGAGATAATCAGCCACTTGAGCTCTTCGACCACCATCAGGAGTAGGAACTAACTCTTCCTCGACTTCATTAGCATCCGACTCCAATAGCTGCCGAGGGATGGCATCGATGGGGATCCACTGATTATCTCTCCGGAATGGATTAGGCATCCGAGTAGAAGGAGATATTTCATGGCGATACCAGAGCATTGAGTTCCTTGGAACTTGCATCTCCCTCAAGGCACTCAACCACCCTCTGATGAAGGCGAGCTCTTCAAACTCTGTCAGCCTCGTTGGAGCATCTTGCCAACCCTGGTCATAATCGTCGGCCCATACTCGCTGAGATCCCCTTTTAAACAAGTGCCGCAGTCGAGTAACATCCCTATGAAGCCCAACAACGATCACATATGCTCGCTGGATATCACCACGAAGCTCTTCCATTTCCCTATTTGAACTCCTGGTGCTCCTGCCATCTCGCGGAACGGATGGACCAGAAGAGCCTCGCAACACAGGAGGAACATCGCTCAAGCCAGCCCTAGCTCGCGACGAAGAGGAGCCTTGCAATACCGCAGGAGCGGTGCTCGACGCATGCTCCCTAAGTCGCGAGACCTCTCTCCTCAAAGCCTCGTTCTCCTGCTGAAGAACTTCCCCAACTTGATTAATCTCAAAAGCTTCTAATAGCTTCGCTCTCAGCGCATCCACCTCCTCTTGGACTGAGGCACCAACATCCTCCATCTCTTGGAGCATGTCCTTCAGCCTAACAACCAATTCAGTCTGCTCTATGAAGCGCTTGTTCCTTAGTCGCAGTGATTTGCAAATCCTCACAAAAGTATGACGAACTTTAGAACTCACATCAGGTCCAAGCATTCTTCCTAATTGAGAAGTGGCTGGTATATAGTCATCAACATCAATCGACTACAAGCAATAAAAGGGCAATAAAAAGAAAGATCGATCAGTGCACTGGAAAAAAGAAGCCTTTTCATTTCATTGATAAGAGTTAAAGTACATCAAGCAGAAATTGGGAAAATTACAAGCAGAAATACAAAAGTAGTCATAAATTAACTAGCAACCTCAGGTTGCCCAGAGGTGGCTGGTTGCTTCCCCTTGTTAGCAGCAGCAGAGGCATCCCCCTCTACAGGGATGGCCTCAGTCGCCTGGGCAAGACGAGCATCGACAGGAATTGTCTGAGAGTTAGGATCAACACCTTCGATGGCTGGGGCAGGGGCTTCTTCTCCACAGTTGGCTTCGGGCCCGGGTCATGCTTATCGAACAGAGGAGAATCAGCATCGACACCAACAACTAAGAGGGCCTTGTTCTAGCCTTTCTTAAAGTTCAGATGGCTGATGTAGCCTATCTGAACCTCGGCGTCTTCATATGCAGTAGCCCACCTGGAGTTGTATGAATCCTCCTTGATGGTGGTTGCCTAGGATTCCTTCTCCTTCAGCTACTCGGCCAGCACCTTGTTCTCCTCTACGATGGCCAACTTGCTCGAGCAGACCAAATCATAGGCCTGCCTTAGCTCGACCAGCTCTTTAACCGTCGCATCCCTCTCTCGATTAGAGCAAACTCAGGCCAGGTCAGAGGAAACTTGGGCGGCATCAGCAGTCTTTAGATCAGCCTCCAGCTGAGTACCCCTCACTTCCAAAGCAGTCTTCTGCTGCTCCAGCTCGCCATTCCTTCTCACCAGCTCGTTGCGAGAGCGATAGAGCACGACGAAGTTAGTCACAAACTTCCAGAATCAAAGAAGAGATCAGGAAGGAGAAACAGCTAAAACTTGTTAAAGAATTGAAAAATGGAAAGGATTTTACCAAGGCCAGCCTCTGGCTAGCTTATAGGTCCAATTGATTAGACCCTAGCGCCCTCTGGAGATCTGCAGGGAGAACTGTCCTCTCGAGCAGCGTAGGAGCCAGCTGAGGAGAAATGGCAACTGAGCCCCCTCGGGCAAAGCAGACACCGGGACCAAGGCTTGCCCAGCCTTCGTCCTTGACTCCACCTTTCTCCTCTCTTCCTCTTTCTCCTTCTCCATTCTCCTCCTCTCCTCCATCCTCTTCTTCTCCTCCACCTTCTTTCTCTCCTCCTCCTTTTTCTCTTCCTCTCTCCCATTTGCTCTTCCTCTCTCCTCTTCTTCTCTTGCTCCTGAGTAGAAGATCGAGAGCCAGTAGCTACAGCCCCAGTACTGGACTTCTGCTTTTTTGACCTCTGAGCGAGGAGCACATGATCGTCTTCGTCATCATCCCGAATCAAATTTTTCCTTGGAGGAACCATCTCCTCGCTTGAACTGCTGGATGTGCTCGAAAATTCTCGTGCTTCAGAAACTTCCTCCGAATCAGAAGAGATACTACTACTGGAGCTCCCTTCACCCAAATTGCCTTCAGTACCACCTGCAATATCACTTTCAGAGCTGCTCTTCTTCCCGTCCAACTGAATAGGATCCACAACAGTCTCTTCAGAGGTATCAAACTCAGGGATATTATCCACCGACCTCGCTATAAAATTAGAACCAACATTCTTATATTCGAGCAAAAAAGCAGCGGGCCGGGGATGCTCGCCATCAGCTAAGGGCTCCCTGATATTCCAGGCCTTGACCAATTCGGAGAGACGAACCTCGCTGAGAGCAGGTTCCAAGTTCTTCGACCTCGCTGAAGAAAAACAGAGAAAAATCAGAAAGATTACAAATCAACAAAAATTAAAATAATAGAGCAAAGTCTACCTATGTATTCTTCCCCATAAAAGGGAACAGAGAACCTATCAGACCTCGACCCTTTAGACTGGGGAGAAAACTGCCAGTTTCTAGCAAGGAAACCCTCTTGCCAATAGTCCTTATGGGAATCAGGTAGGTTTACTACTAATACCCTGCCAGGGCTCCTGGCTTTGAGATAGAGGACACCAGAACTAGTTCGAGAAAAAGAGTAGCAAAAACAGACCTTGGCAAGCCCTAACTTGGTACAATATAACTGATTTATTCTATGGACGCCATTAATTATCTTCCACACATTGGGCGAACACTGTGCAGGAACAATATTGAAGTAACCAAAGAAGTGCAATAACAGGTCATTAGGAGGAAAATTAAGTCCCCCTTGGGAAAACATCAAAACATGGATCCAATGGGCACCCTCAATCTCTCTAACATTTCTAAGGGGAGGGACACACTCAATCTCTACCCACTCTGGAATGTTATAAAACTTCCTAAACTCGGACACCGACCTATTACCGATCTTTGCCATTGGGAAACCCTAGAAAACTACAAATTCAAAGAGAAAATACAAAGAGAAGGCACAGAAGACTTACAAGATAAAAGATCGACTCGAACGATGAAGAATCACGAGCCCAAATAACAAGGAAGCAATAAGAATGGAGACTGAGAGAAGAAAGTGTGAATCGCTAGAGCTCACAGGAAATGGAAGAATGATGAGAAGGTTAAAACGACGGTCGAAAAATGACTGCTCTAGAAAACCTTTAAGTGTTGTTAATCATAGTGCACAGGCCACGAAGCGGGTGCCGCCAGAATCAGTCCTCAAACTTTGGGAAGAGTTGCACGATGTACAAAGAAGCTATTATGACAAATCATTTAAATTTATTGAGCCCAAAGCATGGCCCAATAAACTTAGGGGCAGTTGTGGGTACCCAAACTTAGAGTGATGGGCATGGACGAGTAGCCCAATTATGGCGGCCCAAAGTCCAGACCTTCTATATATTAACCGATTATGATTTAGTCTCTTCCCATGTTCCCATTAAGAGAAATTCTAGGAAGTGATGGAAAACGTGGGGGAGTCCAACACCCCCACTTACTGGAATAAATGTGTATATAATAAACCCTAGGTCCGGGGCAAAGGACACATTGTATTCTCTATGATCACTCTCCGGAGAACATAGAAATAATAACGACTGCACCACCGTGGACGTAAGCATCTTTGCTGAACCACGTACATCTCTTGTTGTGTGATTGCCATCTTGCATTTCTTATTCTTGCTTGGTGATTGTTTTTCTCTTATCTATTTGTGTTGCATAATAATTGTCACCACACACACACACACACACACACACACATATATATATATATGAACATACTCATTTTTAAAATAGTAAAACAAAAATATTTTTTTCAACTAAATTTGGTATACATGATCTCTCTAATAAAAAGATAATTTTAAAAAAATCATCCAAAAATACCACTTGAAAGAGGGTAAGATGATGTTCATAAGTTTCAAATGTTAAAAATACACATATTCATCCAATATTTAAATCACCCGCTTTCAAATTGTATTTTGGGATAAATTTTTATGTAGATAGTTTCCTCATTTTATGGAGATCGTGTATATTAAATTTGGTTGATAAATATATTTTTTTACAATTTTTAAAAATTTGGTATGTTCATAGGTAATACCAATTTTTAAAAGAAAGCATGGTGATAAATTCTTAGATTCTTTAAAAATTAAAAATAAGGACAAGGTAAAAATAGTTTTTCAATAAGTTTATATGTGTTACAATTATTAATGTAGATACATGAATATAGATACAATTACACGTATTAATGTAAATAGAGTTACACTTATTAATGTTGATAGAATTACATTTGCAATTGTAGATATATTAATAAGTTTAATTATATATACATTAATAAGTATAATCGTATCGTTTGGACCTATCGTTAATAAGTGTAATTAATGACGATGAAGAATTGTATATATATTAATGACGATGACGAATAAGTCCCAATATAAGTATAACTGTATTGTTTGGACTTATTGTTTGGAGGGTTCAACCCTCAGGGCAAGGCTGCTGCGATGGAAAGTCCTGCCGAGGCACACTATACATTCATCGGCAAAATGGGGGTGCCCAAATGTATAACTTCAGACTTTATCATCTGATGCAAATACTCTCGTCTTGAAGTTTTTCGATGTCATTTACTCCATTTGTCCCGATTATTTCAGATCCTCTATTCACCCAAGTTCTGACCAATGTTGAATAAATGGCCTCAGCCGAGGGAGAGGGAGTTGTTGTTGAAACTGAGGTGATTATCACTGAAGCTGCAGGGGATGCTCAAGCCGAGGATGGTGTTAGAGAGTCGGCCATCAATGTTGAGCCAACGTTATAGGGTGGTTGTCTGTGAAAAAAACACTGTATCTTTATGTATTTATCCTTTTTCAATTCCTTTGTAATGTTAACACTCGTATTATCAATGAAGATCCATTTGTTGCCAAGTCTTGTGTCGTACTTATTTATTTACTTTGCTTTACTTTGCTTGCATGAATGATGTGTAATGGTTTTGTCAAGTTTGTTTCTCGTCCATAACCGTGAGCTCAATCAACCGTAATTAACCATAATTAAATGATTTTTGAATTTGAATCACCTAATTAATAGTGTTTAATCACAAGTACCGTCTCATCATTTTGAGGGTATGTGGATGAGTGTCATCTGGTCCTACACTGTTGTCTCATTGGGAGAGTTTTCACCAAATTAATGATGTTTTTCACTAAATGAATGATGTTTAAATAACCATAATTAAATGATTTTTGAATTTAAACCACCAAATTAATGGTGTTTAATCACAAGTCCCCTCTTGTCATTTTTTGAGTATATGGATTAGTGTCGTATCGTCCTACACTGTCGTCTCACCGAGAGAGTTCTCACCAAGTTAATGATGTTTTTCTCCAAATGAATGATTTTCAAATAACCATAATTAAATGATTTTTGAATTTGAACCACCAAATTAATGGTGTTAAATCACAAATCCCTTCTTGTCGTTTTGAGAGTGTATAAATGAGTGTCATCTCGTCCTACACTGTCGTCTCATTGAGAGAGTTTTCACCAAGTTAATGATGTTTTTCACCAAATGAATGATGTTTAAATGATCCATAATTAAATGATTTTCAATTTTGCTGTATTTTTCACCATCTAAAAGTGATGTTGTCACACTTCCCCCCCTTGATGTTGTGGAGAGTCCATGGATGAGGTAAGCCCCATATGGATTATCGTATCACCGAGAGTGAGTTACTGCTATTTCACCACATGAGTGATGTTTTGTTGCTTAGGATGACTTATAACATGCAATTTACTCAATTCTTCCCGAGGGAAATGTAACCGAGGATAATTCTCTAGGAGTTGGGGGCCAATTAGGAAGGAACAACTAACAGGCTGGATAAAATAGCTCGGATGGAAGGGTGGAAAGGCAATCGGGTACCGACCCTAAACATTTAATCATAGATGGAGACTTCACCCTCTCGGTTGTGAAACACTCTATAATCCTCATCTGGGATGCGCATAACAATGTCGGACCTAACGTCGTATAAATGTCTCTAAAAAAGAAAGTCAGACTCTTTAATGGTAGATTGAAATGTCTCAGCGTATGAATAGTCGACTGGTTCATTCATCGAACTCAGAGTCTTCGTCATCGTCATCATCAACAGGAGCTTCATTGGCCGAAGTTCCAACTGGGAATCTCTCTTGGAACTACCCCTTGGTCATGGGAGAGAGGGGAATGACTGTCGGTGGAATGGCAATATTGACACTCAGCTCGTCAACGTTCGAGATAATTTCAATAAAAATATCATCCTGGCCGGATGACTCGATGTGGTTAGAAGATGATGATCGAGACGAGCTCTCGGTTGACTCGAGTTATTAGGAGAGAATCTCATGGCTTTGTCGAAGGAGGCTCCACTCTCGTCTTGAGTAGAGGTCGAGGGACCAGTGTCATCCATCTCATCCTCACCAACTTCAGATATTAGAGGGAAAACAAGCTTAAGATGGATGGGAAATATTGGGCGAGTAAGGTCAGCTACGGCTCTACGTCGATCCTCGGCCTTGTTCTCAATTTTACGAATTTCTCGAAAATATCTCTCCTTAAGTGTGGGGTACTGTTCTGCTAGTTCGTAAAGGGTCTTTAAAATTCAGATGGATGAGGCTTAACTTGGCTAGAAAAAAGAATCAAAAAGGACAAACAATATGCTATTTGACCAATGTTGACCCAAAGATTAAAATGGGCTATTAAATCGTTTTGATTCAAGAAGAAATGAAGAACACTCTCAGTTGGAGTTTCACCTGAGTTTTATCGGTGACTGATAAGAAAGCAGATAAAGCTGAGAAAGGTTAAAAAACCTAAAAGCTACAGACTAAACTCCAAAACCAACATATAACTACCTAATGGCACCCTTATAACCACATATTACAGTTGCTGGAAAAAATAGTAAACAGACCGAAATAGTATAAAAGCTTAAACTAGCTACAAATTGTTAAAATCCTGAGGAAAATGGATATAGGGGGTTACTTGAAGGAGGAGATGCTCGTAGAATCAAGGGAAAGACCTAAAACCTCAATGGAAAGCCTCGAATGGTGGTAAGAGAGAAGGAAGGAAGCTCTGCTAGAGAGAGAGAATTTAACGCGAAGAAACATAAGTAAGAACGAGAAATGAAGAGTTTTAAAAAAATTTAAACACTTGTAATCATTAGGCATAACTTCTAAGGCAATCATCATTAAGGAAGAATGCCCTATGACACACTTATAGCTGTTATTTTTTAGCCACACACGAGTCTACAGGATGGTTGCCAAGTGTTAATTCAATGTCTCCATCCAATATCCCATGCCTGATATATGAAAGGACGTCTTATCAACATCAGCTCATTAAGAACTTTATCCTTAAGTCTTCCATTCATATTGAAGACTAAAGGCTATGGGTGATTAATATACCGAGTATAGCCTCGTCCTTAGACTGGACGCCTTCAGCCAAGGCCAACCAGTGCCAAACCGTCAATTTGGGAGAGTTATGGCTCAGGTGCGAGATGGGAATGAAGGGCCTCATCCTCGGCTATAAATTCATCACTAAAGGTCTCATCCTCATATCAGAACATAGTCTATAATATCCCACTTAGGTTCTTATAGCTTAAGTACCCTCGACCTCATCCATCACTCGGAGGCTGAGGGCCGAATGAAGACAACATAGTATGAAAATTCCCATACTATCAGAGGATCCAACTTGACAACTCGTCCTTAGCCTTGACCAAACAGCCAAATGTGGAGAGTTAATAGAGCACGTGGATTGGAAAACGCGTGCAAGGTTGCGCGTGGGTTGCAGATCCCAGGTGCACAAAACCCTTATAACCAGATCTCCCTCACACGTGAGGGAATATTTCATCGACATGATCTACATGTATTTGTGATAGGTGGCTGCTACATATTGGCTAACGCGTATTACATTCTTAGGCGGTACACACACTAACCCAGCAATATATATACTTGTCTTCTCTAATAATGTAAAGGATAAAAAATTTCTAACCCTATCCATAACTCTATTGTAAACACAGTAAAGAGAGAAAGTTGTGTGAAGTGTAATCAAAGGCCATTAGAGCTATTTTAATAGTGAAAGCTCACACACCATTGCACAGTGGAGTAGGCAAGATGATTGAACCACTTACTTTATAGTCTATTTCTCCATTGCCTCACCTCCTTCTTCATTTACTTTCCTGTTAAACTCACCATTGTTGCACCTGCAAATCAGTTCCAGTTTGAGCTTAAGCTATCTATCTTGGTGGTGCTAGATTTGGTATCATTAATAAATAACTGAATAAAATGATACCGAATAAACCATCGGTTTCCAAATAAAATTCAACCACAAGTTTAAAGCAAATAAAATTAAGTTTGATAAATATAAAATAACCGAAATACTGAATAGTCTTAAGGGGTAACATGCCCAAAAGAAATACTGAAATGAAATTCTATCTAGGAATGAATAACTGAAGCGTCTATATCAAATCCTGAAAGTCTCCACAAGTGTTGCAGCTACGCATCCCCAGAATGATTCATCAAGCTTGGCATCCTTGTGTCTAGACACCTAAAAGGTTTTGGAAAATAGATTTAACACGAACCAGATCCCAAGAAAACCTTTTGAAAATATTTTTGCAAGTATTTAAATCAGTTATTTAAGTACACACGTTAGTTCAACATACATTCCCTTGAGTTCCTCATCTCTCAACTAATGAGCACACCTAACATCTCCTACCTAAATATGCTACCAAGACTAACTAGACATCCTTATATAACTAACCATAAAAGGTTCAGCTCCCCCATACTACCCATACAATACGTTACCACTACCTCCAATAACTAATATCAATTGCATATTATTATTGAATCATTTTAATTAAGTTCCCCATAATTTAGTCACTTTTAGATATGCACTATCTATCTTCCTACTATCACACGAATAGAATAATCACACATTATTATAACACATTAATTAAGTTTCATCACTCATTTAGATATACACTATCTATCCTTTTCTACTATCACACATACGTAGAATAGTCACACTTGTATATATTTATCACATTATAATATATACAAATATAGCATCCCCCAAAATGACCACCGCGATGCATGTGTACTCTGCTATCGGTCCATGTACCTCTCGTACCAATCAAGGACTATTGGTTCATAATGTCTTCTCAAACCATAAATCAAATAACACACAATGGAGGCGAACATAGTTCTAAGCCTTTGGGCTACGCACATACCTAACGTACCCAAATGACCTATGAGTCCCACTGATACACAACACATAGTGAGTCACCCTAAGTTCTATGTTCTGGGACACAAATCTAGACCTCGCTAGAATCTCCAAGGTGGGATCGCCCTCTGCATGGAACCTCCCATGATAGCAGACAATGTAGGTCTGTTCACACGCATAACAAATCATAATGTAGGTATTCACACAACCTTTCTCTCTCTCTCTCTCTCTCTCTCTCTCTCTCTCTCTCTCTCTCTATATATATATATATATATATATATATATATATATATATATATATATTCCCAGTATAGGTACACACACAAGCTATAAATATGTCCAACATAGCCGTACACACAACATATAATATATCTCGTACGTACTATATATCTCCCGAATACTTAGCATACTATCAATTTACCCTTATAACCTCTTATTGTATATTCCCGAGTATCGCTCACTACACGTAGGGTCCTAGTTACCTCTTAATTAATATCAGTAGTTAATATATCTCTATCCTACTGGTTCAGAAATTGGGTTTACTCACGCTCTCCATACCCCATTTTGATTTATGAAATTCTTTCAACTTCATATTATGCCCAAAAGGTCCTAGCCTTAAATTCTCTCATTTGGGTAACCCAACCCTACAATGGGCCCACTGGAATTTACTATATCCCTCACTATTGTTTAAACATATTCCAAAAGTCTCCCCTTAAGTTATTTGTGAAAACAGGGCATAAACTAAACAAATTGGTGAAATTTGGAAAATCAAATCGATTCGGGCTTGGTCCGAATTGCTTCGGCCAAAGAGCCGAATCGATTTGCTTGTAGTAGGTCTTCTTCTCCATTCACTATTACGATTTTTCTACGTATTCATATCCACAAACCTTAATACAATGACCCCAAGCTCCCAACCAACATAACTAAACCTCAAATGTGTGTAGGGACGATTTCCAATATAAGTTATGCATTAAATACATATGAATTCTATCCAAGAACAGATTATAACTCCATTATTCTCAAAACCCTAATTATGGTGTTCTTCATGTATAATCAATAAGATACCCAAATTTCTGTTATGTTATTATCATCTTATTTCGCGCCTTCTACATAAAGGAATCTAATCGACATGCATTCCTATATCAAATCATGGATTACATCCATTAAATTCCCAAGAATTCATCAATTATCATCAAATTGAAGACCCTACTACACATGGGTATTATAAATCATTAAAAACATGCAAGATAATTACTCCTCTTGTTCCAGTAGGTCTGATTTCATGTTGTTGATGATGGAGTTACTCTTCCCTTACTTCGATCTTGATTTCGGCGGTGTCCGTGGTGCAAAACGGTGTGGAAAGGCCAAGTTTCCTTCTCCCCTTCCTCTCCAATGGCCCCATCTCTCTCTAAGGTGTTATCACCCTAGCCTATCACTCCAATGGGATGATATACTTCTTAAATTCTTAGAGTTCAACTCCTAAATGACCGAAACGCCCTCTCGTGATGCTGCGTTGGTTTAAAATCACCCCGGGGCCCAATCAGTTCACCCAGGTATACTATTCTGACTATTTTAACCCATTAGTAATCAACCGTGACCTCAAAATTACCATCCGAGTTGCTCTAAAATAATTTCTTATCTCGACCTCACATCATCTACACATGTCACCCGGTTAAGATATACCACCGTCACATTACTATTACTCGCAATGACGTAAAACACTAAATCACAATTCACTTAGTAATTTATTCTAACAACATTAATCATAATCTCTCCCTATTAATATTTTAATCCTCACATAATCATTAATTCAACTAAATTACGGCACGCATGAAATTCTAAAAACCATCGATTAATCAAATTTTAAATACTAAGAAATACGAGGTGTTACATTCAGCGCTGTCTAAGGAGGAGTGGAGTATCTTCTATTTATCGATGCATCCTTACAGGTACTTAGGGGTGTCCTACAACAGGAGGACCGAGTTATAGCTTATGCTTATCTCAAGCTTAAGCCCCACGGGAAAAACTACACCACCCACGATTTGGATCTAGCTGAAGTAGTTTTTTCCTTGAGGATTTGAAGGCACTATCTCGAGGGGAGAAATTTAGTCCGTTCACAGATCTTAAGTTGCTGCAGTATATGTTCACTTAGAAGGATCCAAAAAATGCAACAGTGTAGATTGTTAGTGTTCGTGAACGACTATTAGTTTGACATCCAATACCACCGGGGAAAGGCTAACGTGATGGCAAACGCATTGAGCTGACGACCTACAAAGGAGTTACCAGCTGTCTAAAAAGCAAAGTGGAGTGAGCTTCGGTAGGAAAAGTAAAAAAAAGTTTAAAGGATGTTCAATAAAATTAACAGAAGTTTAAATAATGTGCCACGACGCAATCAAGAAAACTAAGTGGCATACCTTAGTTTTTATTTAGTTTTTTTATATCATCAATAAAATAATGGGAAAAGATAAAAATTAACTTAATATATATCCATACATCAATCAGGTTCAAGTGTCAGGTTTGTGAAGTCTTAATATAACATAAATGATCCCTTGAAACTTTAAGCATATCTATTTGCATAAAAAGAATAGAAACTTGACTCCACTACTTGTTTGAATGTCCCCTTTTATCCTTTAAACGTTCGTGGTTAGCATGCCCATGTTGAATGGGTTTCTTCACTTTTTACAGAATATAGACGAAATAAATTTAAATAGAATGATGATGGGGAAAGCCAACAATGTAGAGGTGGCAAACCAGATGAACTCCTCAGTTGCTAAAGTCCTTGTATGCTCATTATTTTTTTAGCATTTCCTGGACTGTGTCTTGAACCTGATGATGGCACATAGTTACAGATTCAAGAAATTTTCCCTCCTTCGTGTAGGGCTGAAAAGTACAGTGTAATTTATCATAATGAGGTTTTGTTGCGGTGGCAACCCGATCAATGTATGGTCTGGTAAATTTCTTAACTTCTTGGTAACAAGGATCTGTGAATTCCTGCACTTTTACAACATGGGGAGTTATAACGCTCTTAGATGTCTCATAAAACTCAATAGTTTTTATAGTGAGTGATTTCACATGTGGTTCAACATAAGTGGTTATCAACAACCAATGTTCTTTTATGGTTAGGACCGTTTTACTTTTTATCATCTTAATGTGAGGTTCAACCCACTTTTGAGCTTGGTCCTTTCTCTCTATGGCCTTCTGCATCACTACATCCACAACATATTTTCCATGTTCTCACCAATGAGTCTCCATAAATGAATAACAACTATATAAATTCACTGCAATATAAGGTGGTATCCATGCACCATGAACCTCTGTTAACTCCTTAAGTTTTGTTATGGCCTAAAACTTTACGTTCATAAGTTCCTCCTCAACAACTTGAAGAGTACATTCAATTTTATGAATTTTCTTTTTTCTTCATCAATAAGTCTTTGGATATTGCCGTGCTTTGCATTTAAGTCGAGCACCTTCTTCTCTGCTTCATTTTTTCAGCTTTATATTTCCAATTTCCCCCATTTTTTGTTTCTCTTCCTTTTTCAAGTTTTGCAACCTGCTTTTCTAGTTCACCAACTCGTGCATGAGGCTTTACCACCTTTTCCTCAACATTCGATGTCTCTTTGTTTTTTTCAGGGAAGCGATCTCACTTTGCAATGAAAAAATACTATCTGACTTCTCTTTAATGATTGTCTCCTTGTTCACAATTAACTCATCTTTCCATTCCCGAGTCTTCTCATTGATATGCAATTCGAGCGAATGGATCTTAGAGTTGAGTTGATCCAATTCAACCTTGAGAAAACTCGATTTAATTTTTTCGATGTAACAACTTCTTCATCGATGATCGATGAATCAACTCCAATCTTAGTCAAAATTAGGTCTACAAATATGGAAAGCAAAATCATCTTTATGGCTTCCATATTCAAAACCACAAATCCAATTTTAATACCTATTTGATTGATTATTTGATGAGTTTTTTAGGTATTTCAAACTACCAACTTCTTCAAACACCTGATGTGCAACTTAATAGAGTGTTAGAGAAACATAATTACATATTATAAAAATAGAATGATTTAGACATCAGAAACTTAAAAACAAAAGATATCACTACTGAAAGCCACTACACCCAAGCCTAAAAGAGAAAAAAACCCAATATATGAAAAAGAAACTAATGTAAGAGATCACTGCCTGAATGAACATAAGTTTGCGCATATATACATCTAGTGGCTCCATTGATGGAACACAACAGTGTTGATCTTTCACATACTAACAGTTTTCCTTGGATTTAAAATTATTACCTTCTTGAATATTGAATAAAATTATTTTAAGACATACACATAAGATCAATAAACAATTAACATAAACGCTGTGATACTTGAAACAGAATTATATAAGTAACAATAATCTAAAAAACATTAAAGGTTAATAAAAAATCATACCGGTTACTCGAGTATTTCAGGATCCTTAATATTTGTAATGGATCTAGGTGTAATACCCCGTATTTTTATGCTATATTTAATTTGGGGATTTATTTAATAAAAAATCCGGAAATTAATTATGTTATAATTATTAACGTGACTAGAGTTAGTAATTATGGGAAACTTGTTGAATATTACTAATGAGCATAGTAATATATTATATTGGTTATATTGAATGTCATAAGTGAATTAAATGACTATTTCGGAAATTTAAGTCGGGACGTGCCCGTGTCACGTTGGGACTAATTATGTTAATTAAAAAGGGTAATATTTCATAAGTTGTCCGTATGGTCGTTTTGAGTGCGCCAACGCGTCCGGAAGGGTCGAGATAGTCAGAAAAGTGTACCCGGGGGTTTAGTTTGGGTCTCGGGATGTTTTTAGGCTTAATTAGTGACCCGGGAGGGTATTTTGGTCATTTTACAAAATAGGGTAATTAAACCCACGAATTTCAGCCATCCTTAGCAATCTTTTAAGTCAGCCTTTTAGGGTTAGAACATTCAGAACCCTAGAACGACCATTGGAGAAGAGAGGAGAGAGCTCTCAAGGTGATTCAAGGCCCAAAACACCACCGATTGCACCGCCGTCACCACCAACGCGTAGATCGCGAGGAGGAGAACGCAACCACACCTATATCAGCAGAATACCAGACCTCTGAAATCCCAGGCAAGTGTTTAACTTGTGTATTTTCGTTAATGCAATAATCATATTAGTGTAGGAATGATTAGGAGTATAATTAATGAAAGAAAACCCCAATTGTGATAGGAATTTGCATGTAGAAATCATTATTACCTTATTCTGGAAATTAATATGTGAAGTAGATGATTAACCCACGGATTTGTGATGATTTGTTAGAAGGAAATTCTGGAGAAAACTGATTAGAACAAAATTTAAGCAAACTTAGGGTTCTTGATGATTAAATGAGATTTTAGGTTGTTTAATCAGGTTTAATGATGGTTATATGCATGCTTAACTTTAGAAACATCTGGAAATATATTACCATGATTGTAGTATAAGTTTTGGGACGATTAGTGTTGGAAATTATGGATTTGAATGAAGAATATTAGTCAAACCCGTAACTGCACTTCTGCAGAAATCGAAATACCTGTTTGATCGATCGATCGAACCTAGAGCGTCGATCGATCGAAGGTTCGATCGATTGAACCCCAGACGTCGATCGATCGACCCCTCCTGGAAAACTCTTTTTCCCCTTGTTTAATTAGTTGAATTAATTTACCGTGGAATATTTCTTGGGCGTTATAAATAAAATGTTTTTGGATATAGAAGAGACCAGTAGGACATATGATTAAGTGTTGAGAACTTTATTATGAAATGATAATTGGGTCTAAGGGATAATTAATTAAGGAACGACGAACTGCGTATTTCAAGTGAGAGATTACAATGAATACCTACGATAGTGAATAGACGTCTACCTACTGAATTTGTTACTTGGATGGATAAAATCCACGAGTGTCACGTAATTAGTGAGAAAACCCTCCGAGTTAAGGTTAGAGACGAAACCTTATATGTAATCATAATAATGGGAAATTAAAGATAAATGTTGTGACTATGGGTTACGAGAGAAACCTATATTAATATGATGAAATGGGTATATTTATATACTTGTGTGTACATATATTATATACATGTGAAAAACGTACCCGCGCTACTTGCTATCCCTGAGGTTACCGCGCTGGGACGATCTTATCCTGTGTTGCTTTTTGGGGGATATTGATTCGTACCCTAGAAGATAGAGATCCTAGGTACGGGCTATCAGATTGATAGTTGGACGGTCCTAAGAGACGTGTGGGTATGTACTGACCTCTTGGACTTGGAATCTATGCTTCGCCTCAACGTTGTTTTGTATATGTTAATACAGTTCGAGAGTGATTCCGAACTTGTATTTCCCTTTGTGTGAGCGATACGGCGATTGTATAGCAGAGTATGCCCGCACCATAGTTTAGTTGGGGTGCCATTATATATATATATTATACGAGTAGTTAATATATATATGAGGTTATAAACTTTAAACTGCCTACTGTGATTTGATAAGTAGAACATGGTTGTTGACTCAAATTATTAAATACTTGTTTTGTGAAAGTATGAGAAGACACTGGGAAACTTTATAATTTGATGAGCTAAAACGAGAGGAGTGCTACATATTGAAAGTAAACTTTTTAAAACACTGCCATCGTTCGGTTTTGAAAACTTAGGAGTAAGTTAAGATAAACTAAATTATTTGGGAAGGTTAGTACGATAGGCGTGCACATTAGAAGAGAGGTGAGAATTCCTCAAGAGAGTGTCGAACTAATATGACTTGCATTGGCCTGTATCAATTTAAATACTTGCTTAACGTATTTTAAAATCAAACACACTTTCGGGCCCTGACCCGTTTCTTTTTCTCTCTCTCTCTCTTTTGTATATATATGTATATTTTCAGGTGCCCAGCCACAGGGGCATCTTGCTTAGGATCCTTTGAGAAGAACGAGCTGCAGCTTAGGTGGGAGTTGCAGGTCACTTGAGGAGACGGCTTCTGTTATTGACTCCACTCCTACTACTCTCATTTATTGGGCACGTGTCGCCCTTTTCATCATTTCATTTATTGTTGGGATTTTTATACTTCAGTTATTCCAGTATTGTTTTACGGGATTTATTCAGGATGGTTGATGATTTTTAGTTTTATTATGATGACATTCGATTGACGAATGTATGGTTTTATTTTAGTTCTTCGTGGTGTGATTCTATATCGTAGAAATATTGTTTTGTGTAAGTAAATCTTTTCTTTAATTAAAATTTGGAAGTTTGTATGAAAATGTTTTTGACACTTAGCTTAATTATTTAGGGTGTTAATTTGGAAAATTATTTTTATCGACAGTGATGCTGAGAATGAACCAACTGTTTACCTTGTTTTAATTTAATAAAGGAGTGATCGCCCGGTATTTAATTAGGCGGGGTGTCACACTAGGTCTCGTAACTGCAAAAATGAAACAAAAAATCATTAAACGAACATATGAAAGATGAATGAAATACCTATAAGCACTGGAAATCATTAAAAAGGCTGTAAGAATTGGAAAACATCAGATGACTTTACATCGATCTCACCTTCTAACCAAAATAATGTGATTCCTAGATAAGAGAACCAAAAGTATTAGTAAAGAATAAAAAATTATTGTTAAAAATTAGAGTTGTTGAAAATACCACTGTAATATAAATTGTAATACTATATCTAGGAACTCAACAACATTGGCATTCGTTTTGGAAGCTTTAGAGACAATAAATATCAATGGGAAGCTAAAAGTGACAAAATGATAAAGTGGTAGACAAAACCATTAAATCAAGTAACAAAACCATTCAAGATCTTTTATTTTGAGATTAAATATTCCCAAATCCTTCAATTGGCACCAAACTCAACTAATAGACATTATAACACAATTATTTGTAGAGAACTATATTATTAATGACCTAATGTTCAAAAATCACCCAACACTACATGGATAAACAACTAAGTATTATATAAAGGACACTACATTGGTGCCTCTAAAACAAAATAAACACAATATAAACAATAAAAAACCTTAAATCTTAATTGAACCCGAATACCTGAGATGCGTTGGAACACCACAAATTAAAACGCCAAAACAAATTTGAGTGACCTAATAAGTGCCAGGGAAAACAAAATAAAAATAAAAATAAGCATAAAATATTAATCACGAATCCATAAAGTTGAGTTCCCGATGGATCAAAGTGCTTAAAAATGTTATAATGCAAACAAAGAAGACTGAGAGAAAAAAGTAAATAAGATGAAGAAAACTATCAATAGATATGGCTGCTAAAAAGATAAGTACTTAACTATTATAAAGAACGAATTACGAAGACTATCAGTTTTCTTCATCTCACTCATACACTATCCTAATCAGCCCCTGTAAAAAATATGGCACCTGATAACAATAGAAAACTAAGAATATTTCAACTATTCAAATACTAAAGAAACCACAATATGAACCAATAGAAAATTCCAACTACCCAACATTCATTTGTAATAACATAAATACTATGAAATAAAAGAAAACAAATCTCAAAACAACTCAATTTGTATGTGCCCAAACAACATTCATTCATACTCCAATTAAGACATGACAACTTAAGCACTAACAAAAAGATTAGAGGGATAGGATAACTTTGGAAGTTAGAACAAATTTAAAGTGAGAGTGGGACATGATTAGATAGTTGAGTAAGAAAAAAGATATTAATATAAAAAAAAATTACGAGTTACTAATTTACAAATGATAATTTTTCTTTTGGTTTCAAACACAGACTACCACGCCTAATCAAATCAAGCTACAATTTTATGTCTATTTCAAAAAGAACCAAAAATTAAGAGTTACTAATTTACAAACGCCAACGCAAAATAAGTGAACTGATTTTCGCACCAATATTTAAAGAACTAAATCACTTAACATAATGGAATGGAAAAATTAGATTCATGTAGACGATCCCAAATAATTGGAAAAGGCTTTGTTGATGTTTATTCCACTACAAACCCATTACAAAAAAATGGGCCAAATCATTGAGTACTATATATGTTTAATACAACCCACAGTGTTAACTATGACATCTCATTAATATATATGGTGTTCACCTCGAAATTTCATCAAACACACGGGGTTCTCAATATAAAAACATCTAAAATATAAAACTACTAATAATCTATATACCTATGTACTCATTCATCTATATTAAATTATTGGAGAGAAAACTCCCAAGGTTGTAGTACAATAAGACTCCATAAAGACAACTAAAAAAGATTAATCCCATAAACCCCATAAATCAGTACAAAATTAGTACCTACTTAATAAATTAACAACTACATATCAATAACACCACTTAAGACCAAATTGTTACCTGGAACTCAAATTACTACCTACATAAGAAATTAATACCTAAAAAATTATCCCAGATTAGTACCTATAAATCAAATCATATTTAAACCAATAAAACCATTTGATCCCCCGAAGCCATTTTTGATAAACGATAAAAATGAAATGGATTTCAAACCCTAGAAAAAGGTTTTGAGATATAAATAAATGAAAACCAAACATAGAGAAAAATATATGATATACCTGTGATTAAGATCATAAAAAATCGAGGGGATGAGGATCAAGAAAGATTGATCATTTGCGTGTGGTTTTGGAATGGTAGGTTGAGTCCAAGCGGGGGGTGGATCCGAGAGAGAGAGAGAGAGAGAATGGGGGGGGGGGGGTCAAAGTTGGTGCGTCGAAATGATTTCAGAATTGGAGAGTGTTACCAAAATACTCATTTTTTGAATTAAAAGGTATGTTTGAGATTTCATATCGTGTCGTGTTACATTTTAATTAGATCGTGTTAGATAAAAAAATTACTGCCCTTACAATAAGCATCCTAATTTATTTTGAGTCTATGGGAGACCCCTAACTAAAACAATCTGACAACTCCCTTGAATTTAAATGACTCGCATATGATCCCATATCATGGAGTGCAATTCTTATTTTTTTTCTTCGTATTTCCTTCAATATTTTATGTTTAACTATGTGAAAAATTAGTAATCATGTTTCGTGGTGTGCCATGTTTTTAAATATGTCATGTTCCTATTATGGAAAAAACACAAACGGATGTGTCATGTGATTTCCTTGTCTAAATGTTACTACATAATAAATTGAACTTAAAAAAATCATTTACATAACAAATCGTCACTACACTTTCTTTATAGTAGCATTGACACAAAAAGGATTATATAGATTTAGTTTAAATAATAACAAGGACGAAACCATGATTTATTCTTTAGGGGGGTGGGATTATGAAAAGAAAATTTTCAGCACCAACATAATTCATACAGAATATAACACGCCTATCATTATGTATCAAAAAATAAAATAAAATATTCCAATTAGCTACTAGTAATAATAGTCAATGAACAAATACTAAAGAAAGAGAAAGAGGATACATAAACCTTTATTAATTATGATAATAGCAAATAACCTCGATAGAAAAGTTGTGGTTGTTGTTTTCCTAATAGGTTATGTCAAATTGTTAAGCCAAATTTTAAGTTTTACTATTTTATAAATTCGTACAAAAATATTATTTTACTATTACAATTTTTTTTTCTTATGACGTTTATAATTTGTATACTGTTTCAAAAAACAAAATTTCATTTCTATTTTTTTTCCGAAAATCTACATTGTATAGATTTTTGTAAACTCTTAGAATTTTTTATTTTCAAATCTGTTTTGTACAAATTCTTTTTAACTTCTTTAAAAACCAGTTTTCACATAATTTGTTTTACTAATTTTAGACTAGTAAAAACTAATGTTTACCATTTAAATTTGATTTATGTGTTATATAATTCAAAATTCCTTTGAATTCTTGTTAGAATTCATTTAGTGTTAATTAGAATTTAAGAAATTTGTTGTACAAAATTTTATATTCTACTTTAATAAATTCAATACAAATGAATACTATCATTGATAAAAGTTATATTTTGTAAGAGAAATCGTATTAAAAAATACGAACACGGTCCCACCTACCATGAATGTGACACACGCGACTATTGCTTCCCCCGTGAACATGCCACATAGTGAGAACCGAAAAAATTTATCGGGGCCGGTTTTAAATGTTGGCAAGGACAAATGTACTTCTATCTACCAACCTTCCAATTGGCAAGGTTTGTGTATGAGGATTGTCCCTCTTTGAAGGCGGGAGATGAAACTGAGAAAGTTGCAGTCGTTGAAACATGGAAACATTCAGACTTTTTGTGCCGAAACTACATCTTGACATACCTGGACAAGACGTTGTACCATACGTACAACACCATGAAAACCGCTAAGAAATTGTCGAATTCTTTGGAGAATAAATAAAAAATGGAAGATGCGGGTATGGAGAAATTCATAGTGGGACGTTTTCTTACTCTAAAATGGTTGACTCCAACCCAGTTATTGCACAAGTTTAGGAACTAAAAGTTATTCTTCATGAAATTCATACTGAAGGAATGTTAGTAAATGACACTTTCCATGTGGATGCGATGATTAAAAAATTGCCTCCATCTTGGAACCTGTCCAAAAATGATCTCAAGCATAAATGCAAGGAGATGAGCATTGTAGATTGGGTAGTGTGAATGCGGATTGAAGAAGACAATCGTGAATCTCAAAATAATAGTGGGAAGAACATCCTGGAATCCAAGGTTAATGTGGTGGAAGGATAAAAGAATAAAAGAAAGCGTGACAACGAAGGCACGTCACAATAAAGAAAAAGTTCAAGAGAAAAATACTATAATTGTGGCCAACCAACACATCGTTAAAGCGAATGTCATAAACCAAAGAACCCCAAGAAATAGATGATCAAGCTAATGTGACAGAGGGTGACGAAATTTCCGATGGTATCGCAGATTTAAATCTTTTTATTGTTGTTTGTGAATGAAATCGAGTAGGAAATACCAAGGAGTGGTGGGTGGACACAAGGACCACACGCCATATTTGTGCAAACAAATATATGTTTACTACTTATAAGGCTTTGGAAAATGAGGAGAACCTTTTTTATGGGGAACTCTTTGAGTTCTAAAGTCGAGGGACAAGGAAATATCATTATGAAAATGACATCCGGAAAGGAACTAACTTTTAACAATGGGTTTCACATGCCTGACATCCGGAAAAATCTGATTTTCGGATCACTTTTAAGAAGAATGGGTTTTAAATTAGTGTTTGTTTCTGATAAATTTGTGTTGTCTAAAAATTACGTGTATGTGGGAAAGGGCTACATATCTAGGGGTTCTTTAAAATTTTTGTAATGACTCTGATGCCAAAGGCATCCAAAGTGAATGAAATTTCTAGTTCTACTTACTTTGATGAGTAATCTAATATGTGGCATGCTATATTAGGACATTTTGATTTTGGCACCTAGCATAGATTAATTAACTTGGAAGTTTTGCCAAAATTTGTTATTGAGAAAAATCATTAATGCGATATTTGTATGGAATCAAAATTAGCAAGATTATCTTTTCATTCTATTGAAAGGATCACTCAACCAGTAGATTTAATTCACACGAATATTTGTGATTTAAAATTTTATTACAAAATAGAGGTGGGAAAAATTATTTTATTACTTTTACCGACGATTGCACAAAATATTGCTATGTATATTTATTATGTAGTAAGGATAAGGCTATTGATGTATTTAAACATCACAAGAATGAAGTTGAGAATCAATTAAACAAACGACAAAGGCTATTGGGAGTGATAGAGGAGGTGAATATGAATCTCCTTTTGAGAAATTTTGTCTCGAACATGGAATTATACATCAAACCACCGCTCCTTATTCTCCTCAATCGAATGGCATTGCTAAACACGAAAATCGTACATGGAAGGAGATGATGAACTCTATGTTAATAAGTTCAGGAGCTCCACATAACTTGTGGGGGTAAGCCATACTATCTTGGGGTGTTCAGAAAATCGAATGGATCGGAGAATCGAACCTGATCGAACCAGACAGTTATAATTTTACCGGGTTTTTTTAATCAGTCTGGTCCAAATTTTTTTTACAGACCGGTCTAATCGGTCCGATCCTCGATCTCCCTTAATAAATACCCGGTCTAGACCGACCCGGACCGGTTACTATAATATATATGTATTTAATTTTATATATACTAGTAATAACACACGCATGCACACACAAGTTAGTAAGGGCCCTTATTAAAGGGTATGCTCGTCTAAAATAAAAAAAGAAAGGAAGGAAAGATGTAAGGACATTTTTCTCATGTCCAACATGTTACATTTGTGTATGTCGTACGCCGCTACATTTGGCACGTCACCTCACGATCTCACATGACGGCCTCTATCCGAATTCTGGGAATCAAGCATTCAACATCTCCATTAATGTGTCCCTCATCTGCATCAACGACTTCACGTTCCTTGATTCTAGGCTCGTAATGCAAGTGGTACGCAAGAGAAGTCAAATCAGTGAAACAAGGCATGATAGGGATGTTCAAGGGCAAATTGGTAATTTTACAACCACCATCCGGAGGACCGGTCAATTTGAAAGTTGAAGAGCTTGTCGCAACAAAGATACTGGAATAAACGACACCTCAATCCGAGCTACGGTGAACAAGTTATGGCCTGTTGAAAATGGAGATATGTTCATTGAAAATTCTGGGAATTTTTCTAAGTGTTTAAGCACCTGTTCCCAGCACACTTTCCCGAACCCAAACCGAAACCGGTTCGGGGGGCGAACCGGTTCGCAACGGTACCCGAACCGATTCGGGGTACCTGTACGCTGGATAGAATTTCAGCATTTTAAAATCGTGGGTCTCTTCATGTATTTCCCTATAAATACCAACTTCGGGAGAGTTGTTTTGTAAGACTTTAGGAGACGAATTTGAGAGTCCAAATACATCTAGTCTTCATATTTTTGAGTCCCAAGACTCAAGTTTTGATTCACACATCCTTGTCAAACCTTTGTGAATCCTTTTGCAACCCAAGAACATAACTTTGGTTTGTTCAACCCTTGTGGAGGAGACCGTTCTTCTTCTTCATTGCAGCCCTACTGGAAAGGGATAATTCCAGCCGCGACTACAGAATCCGATACCCGAGGGTAATTCTTAGTCAACTTGTATTTTCATTGTAATCCGATTGTAAGCCGTTTTCTTACAAATTATAGTGAAAATAAATGGTTTTGCCCCTGTGGGGGATTTTTCCTGAAATTGTTTGTTTTTTTATCCTGCATGCTATATTTTATTTGATAAATCATCTAGATGCATGTCCTAGGGTTTAACTAAAATTTGGGATTAATTAAAATTGGTTTTTATTTGAGAAGTCGCAATATTTCCGCTGTTGCTGCTCTCTCAAATTGGTATCCGAGCGGGTTACGCTAATTTATTGCGTGATCCTGATTTTTAAAGGATTTTTTTTATACAATTTTACCTCTCACGTCGTCAAATTGGTATCAGAGCCTGTTGCTCTAAGTTATTGTGATTTGATTCTGATTTTGCACAAAAATGGCTTTTGATGGTTTTGATGATCTTCGATGTCAAATTTTTGAAAAAATTAATTGGAAAATTCACACGAACTCTTGCTTTAAATTATCTGTTGAAAATGAAACTGAGAAGTGTCCTTGTTGTGAGGTTATTGGTCACACGTTACATGAGTGTACCAGAAATTTAAAGAAGAAATTGAATAAATCGATTTCTCATGTTTCTACCCTTAGTGATTGTGATTTGAAAGAAGAAGTCTTTTATGCTTCTAGGCGAGAGTTTCCCATCCGTGTGATTAGTGATGATAGTGAAAGTGATGGGAGTGTGTATGAAAGTGAGGAGGAAAGTGTAGATGAGCATGACTTGCAAACTGCTTACAATGAACTTTATGCCGAAACTTTGAAAACAAAGAAAGAAAATTTGAAATTGAAAGCTCAATTGAAAGAGTGTGCCATGAAAAATAATGATTTTTTAGTTGAAGAACTTAAGGCACATGGAAAAATTTTAAAAGAGAAGCTTGAGTACGTTGAGGGTGAGAGAGATAGTCTTAGAGGGTTGATGGAGACTATGAAAAAGGAGCTTTTAGAGTTTGAGGATTCTAAACGAGTACTTGAATCTAGGATAGGTGAACTTGAGGTGAAATTAAAAGATTCAAGTAAAGTGAAATTTGATTTGGAGTCTAGGTCTGAAAAACTTGATAAGATTTTAGGCACAGTCGCGATCAAAACTGATAGGGGTGGGATTAGGCTTGAAAAATATGTTACACCCTTTCCCACACGTGTGAGAGAGCCTCCTAGGATTGTTAAGAAAGAGGCACCTAAGTTTGTTAGGAAAGCACCCCATAGGAGCATCGTGAGAGAACCTCCTAGGATCATTAGGAGAGACCCACCTAGGCAAACTCGGAGAGAGCAACCGAGAAATTTGAGGAGAGGGCCACCTTTAGGTAACACACACCGCCCGATTTACTCTTGCACACATTGCGGTAGGCAAGGTCATCTTAGGCACTTTTGTTACAAGCTTTTAAATGGACCTAGGAAGGTTAATGAAAGAATAAATTCGATTCCCAAAACCCCCACACTTTGTTACACATCAATTTGGGTTAGAAAATCGGATTTAGAGGCTTATGGTTTATTTGTCCACGATTCCCGTTTGCTTGCACGTAATTCACCCCATGTGAAATCTTTTGGTTGATTGTGGTTGCATGTTTGTCACACACTAGTTGTGGTTTCATGATATATTTTTACTCGTATGATGACTTGTACTTTTTGTATAAATTCTTGTTTTTGAATTTTTTTTGAAAAATACAAAAAGATTTTATTTTGATAAAATTTTGAGAAAATCCAAAAAGATTTTTGTATTGCACCGTTTATTGATGAACACTTTGGATGACCAAGTCACAACATCATTCCATTTTTTTCATGTGACTATTTGATAGTGTTTTGAGATAATAGGTCAATTCATCCTTGTGCTTTATAATGTTTGGAGTCATTAAGATGTAATTAAGTGTTACTTCCTACATGTTTGACTCATGTTTCCTTTATTGCACACATGCACGGATTTGTTTGATTATTGTGCTTGTCTTATCACATGTTGGTTGGGTGTTTTCATCTCAATCCTGTCTTTAAAACAAACCAAGCGCGATGATTTTTTATAAGGAAATTGTGCATATAAAAACCGTGTTGTGAGTTTGTGTGCTTTGTTTGAATAACGGGGAGGGGCTGCGAAAGGTAATTATCTATCCTTTGCGCAAAAGCCACCGTTAAAAAGGACCTAAAAAATTGAGGAATTTTATTATCCGAGGTCCAAAGAGGTTAAAAGAGCCCGAAAAAATTGAAAGGCAATAAAAAGATATTCATGCCAAAAAGGGGCCATTTAGGTTTTTGCACCAATTCTTCAATGTTTGAGAATTTAGATTACCTCTAAAAGAATATATATATGAGGGAGTTTGGTTGGAGAATTAAAACGGGTTTGCACGTCCTTGAAATTTTTGAAAATGCGCTATATGGTTTTGGACGTTATTGGTGTGAAAATCATTTGACTTTGATTTGTTGATTTGCATAAAACGATGTCATCTAAATTCAACAAACGTTTACACTTAAGGATACCTTTGATGTTCATTCGTTAGGAGTACACGTATGCATCGTTTACATATGATTGATTGAGTTGATTTACCTATCGAATGTGTTCACACTCATTCATTCCATTTCCATGACTTGGTTGTTTGAGTCTAAATCCATGGTGTGATTTTTGTTTCATATTTGTTCATATTGGTATCTTATTTTTGTATGAAAAATTTTAAAAATTCGAAAATAGTTTGAGAATATTTGTTTGAGCATCTCCTTGCAAGAGCACAATTACCATATTATTTGATGCCCTGTTTTGTATACCGTGACACCCCGATTTTGCTTATTTGATTCATTCTTCTCATCTGTCTATTTGGGGACATCATAAAAAGGGGGAGAAAGAATTATCATATTATGGGGGAGTTTGAATTTTGGGGGAGTTTTTGAGATGTTTCTTATGTTTTTATCATATAATGATATCCATGTTATCTCATTTCAAACTCGATATGTCACGTGGTATTTGCTTTGTCTCATGTGTGTAGGTATGAAGATTGAAGATCTATATGTTGCACACCCTGATGAGAAAAGATTTGAGATTCCTGAAGATTTGAATAACAAACGATGAAGACTATTCATTTGTACCTTTTCCAGTTTTGGGTTCATGGGAGGGTAGATTTGTATAGGCAATTTCATATTTAATAATTTGGATTTTTTATGTATGTACCGGCATAGACATAGGGGGAGATTCGTAAGGACATTTTTCTCATGTCCAACATGTTACATTTGTGTATGTCGTACGCCGCTACATTTGGCACGTCACCTCACGATCTCACATGACGGCCTCTATTCGAATTCCGGGAATCAGGCATTCAACATCTCCATTAATGTATCCCTCATCTGCATCAACGACTTCACGTTCCTTGATTCTAGGCTCGTAATGCAAGTGGTACGCAAGAGAAGTCAAATCAGTAAAACAAGGCATGATAGGGATGTTCAATTGAAAATTGGTAATTTTACAGCCACCGTACGGAGGACCAGTCAACTGGAAAGTTGAAGAGCTTGCCGCAACAAAGATACTGGAAGAAACGACACCTCAATCCGAGCTACGGTGAACAAGTTATGGCCCGTTGAAAATGGAGATATGTTCATTGAAAATTATGGGAATTTTTCTAAGTGTTTAAGCACCTGTTCCCATCACACTTTCCCGAACCCAAACCGAAACCGGTTCGGGGGGGGGGGGGGGGGGACCGGTTCGCAGGGGTACCTGAACCGATTCGGGGTACCTGTACGCTGGATAGAATTTCAGCATTTTAAAATCGTGGGTCTCTTCATGTATTTCCCTATAAATACCAACTTCGGGAGAGTTGTTTTGTAAGACTTTAGGAGACGAATTTGAGAGTCCAAATACATCTAGTCTTCATATTTTTGAGTCCCAAGACTCATGTTTTGATTTACACATCCTTGTCAAACCTTTGTGAATCCTTTTGCAACCCAAGAACACAACTTTGGTTTGTTCAACCCTTGTGGAGGAGACCGTTCTTCTTCTTCATTGCAACCCTACTGGAAAGGGATAATTCCAGCCGCGACTACAGAATCCGATACCCGAGGGTAATTCTTAGTCAACTTGTATTTTCATTGTAATCCGATTGTAAGCCGTTTTCTTACAAATTATAGTGAAAATAAATGGTTTTGCCCCTGTGGGGGATTTTTCCTGAAATTATTTGTTTTTTATCCTGCATGCTATATTTTATTTGATAAATCATCTAGATGCATGTCCTAGGGTTTAACTAAAATTTGGGATTAATTAAAATTGGTTTTTATTGGAGAAGTCGCAATATTTCCGCTGCTGCTGCTCTCTCAAAAGAAAACCCTAGATCTAAACAAACACACGCACAACACACATTTCTATTTCTGTTCTCCTTCTTTTCTCTCTCTCTGTTGTCTTTTTCTCACCTCACGAAAATGGAACACCCGGCCAATACCCAGCTCCATAAACCCTAGATCTAAATGACGTGCGCCGCCGATACTTACCTTGGACCCTTGCGACACACAGCTCTGTGCCGCTGCTGCTACCCTCTCACAACCATGGGTCATCACTGGAAACGACTTCACTCAGGTATTTTACCACCCCTACACTCAGGTATTCCGCTGGCAGCGATGCACAACTGTGCTTGTGTTTAAGAAGCTCTTTCAGCTTGTGCTTAAGAAGCTCCACTTCTTTAGCAAGATCATGGTTCTTTTTCTTCATACCCTATGAACAAACAAAAATATTTACTAAACTTTTTTTTTGTTATGTTTTTTTTGTGACACACTCTCACACACACACACACACACACACACACACACACACACACACACATTCTCTTATTAATTTCACACAATCAAATAAATATGTACATGTAATATATATAAAATAAAAGTAATGTAAAAAATAAAGGTGGGCCTTACAACTGTATTTGGGTAGTTTTATGGTAAAATTTGGGCAGTTTTTATGATATAATTTGGGCAGTTTTTATTTTTAAAAAGATTATTTCAATAAGATTAGGACCGACAAGTTTAACCGGACCGACAATACAAAAAATCGGACCGACTAAGCCCGAAAAATCGATTTAATTGGTATGGTCTTGGTCCTTTTTTAAGGACCGATTTAATCAGTCCGGTCTTCGAATTTATTAAAAACCAAATCGGCCTGGACCGCGAACACCCCTAATACTATCTACTCATTACGTTCTTAACAAAGTCCCACACAAGAAAACTCACAAGACTCCTTATGACTTATGGAAAGGTCGAAGACCTTGTTATAAATATTTATGAGTGTGGGGGTGCTTAACCAAGGTGATGGTTCCTAAACCTAAAAAGGTAAAAATAGGACCATAGACTGTTGGCTAGGTGTTCATTGGTTATGTTATTAATAGCAGTGCATATCGTTTATTAATTTGTGAATATGAGATTCTGGATATTCATATTAATATGGTTATTGAATCGAGGGATGCTTCATTATTAGAAAATGAATTTCCATACAACATGATTCGAGAATCTGGTTTATCTGAAAGGACAAATGAAGCTACTACAAGTAGTACCCATCAACCTATTGATAACAAATTAATGAAGGATGAACCAAGACGTAGTAAAAGAGCAAAAACACCAACTTTCTTCGGTTCGAATGATATAACATATTTACTAGAAAATGAACCTTAATCATACAAAAAAGCTATATCCCCACCCGATGTTTTTAATTGGAAAGACGCAATTAACAGCGAAATTGAATTCATTTTGCAAAATCATATATGGGAACTAGTGGATCTTTCACCAGGTTCAAAACCGTTAGGTTACAAATGGATCTTCAAAAAGAAGTTAAAGACCAATGGATCGATTGATAAATATTAAGAAAGACTTGTACCTAAAGTCTACAGACAAAAGGAAGGGTGGATTACTTCGACACATATTTACCTATAACAAGAATTACATCCATTCTAATGTTATGTACTAGCAATTGTTGATATTAATGGACTTGAAATACATCAAATGGATGAAAAAACTGCTTTCTTAAATGGTGAACTAGACGACGAAATTTATATGGAGAAGCCTAAAGGGTTCAAGGATCCCGAACAAGAAAGGAAATTGTGTAAGCTTGTGATATCACTTTACAGATTAAAACAAGCACCTATGCAATGGAGGGAAAAAATTTATAATGTAATGTTATCAAATGGTTTCAAAATTAATGAGTGCGATAAATGTGTTTACTTTAAAAGCATTCAAAATGGATATGTCATTGTATGCCTCTATGTTGATGATATGCTAATCATGGGTAGTAACTTAGAAATTGTCAAAACTACAAAAATATGTTGAGTAGTCGATCTGACATTAAAGATTTAGGTATTGCCGATGATATACTAGGAAGTAAAATTTTAAAACATCGGATAAAATATATTATCCTAGTCTCATTACATAGATAAAGTACTTGAAAATTCAAGAAGTATGATATTCGTCCCATTAACACACCAGTAGATGTAAATTTACATATAACAAGAAATAATGGTGAAAGCATATCTCAACTACAGTACTCTCATATTATCAGCAGTTTAATGTATACCATGAACTGTACATGACCTGACATAACATACTCGATAAGTAAGCTAAGTCGATATACGAGTAATCCAGGGAGAGATCACTAGAAGACGATATTAAGAGTTTTGGGTTATTTAAAATATACTCAAAATAATGGACTGCACTATTCAAGATATCTGGTTGTACTTTAATGACATTGGATATCTGATACAAAGGACTCTAAGTCTACGAGTGGGTATGTGTTTACCCTTAGAGGTGCAGTCGTATCTTGGAAATCCTCAAAACAAACGTGCACTACTAGATCGACAAAAAAATATAAATTCATTGCAATAGACAAAGTAGGAGAAGAAGCTGAATGGCTTCGAAACTTTTTAGAAGGTGTTCCAAATTGGTCAAAACCCGTGCCGGCAATATGTATACATTGTGATTGTCAATCGGCGATTGTAAGGGCACAAAATCACATATATAACAGAAAGTCACAACGTATTCGCCGTCGACATAATACCGTTAGATAACTTATCTCAAACGGAACTATCTCAATTGACTATGTAAGTCAAAAGATAATGTAGCGGATCCACTAACAAAAGGTTTAAACCGAGAGCAAGTTAAAAGATCATCGAAAGAAATGGGTTTAAAGCCTATAAGTAAATAAGAATCAATAGAGTGGCAACCCAACCTAGCTGGCTAGAGATACTAAGATCTAGGTTCAATGGGCAAACCAAACTACATTGTATTTAATAAGCACTGGGGGATATTTAACCCTATATATTCCAAAGTTGAGACAGTGAACATCTGCCACGAAAATTAGGATAAGATATGATTTTAATGACATCCATATCTTAGTATGCTTAAGTGGGTTATTGCAGGATACTCTTTATGGAATTCACATGCATGCGTAAGAAGGGGCCACTTCTACGAGAATAATGAAAGGAAAATTCTTTGAAATACTCACGGAACCCAGTGGTATTCATGGAAAAAAATGAACACAAACGTGAGAACCAACTGTGTTGAAGAATTATTGTGTGAATATTGTTGTCTAGATTTACAGAATGGTTGACGATTCAAATACATTAAGTTTACCTATTAACCAAGTAAATCCAATAGTATATCACAAAGGAAAGTTCAAATCCACTAGGCTACTTCTCCCGACGCAATAAATTTTCAATTTTACTTAACCTATGTCTGCATCTGCATTTGCATCTTGTATATCTTTATATAGCGATATATCAGTCATGTGGGGGATTGTTAGAAATGGGTATGTGGACAACATAATTTGGAGCAACTTTGAGCTCAAATTTAGATGGGACCCACACCACGATATGTGTGGGAACATATACGAACGCGTTCTTCTTCGCAAGGAGATTAATGTGGTATATTCACATGTCCACTTTCAATAAGTTATGGATGATAAATATGTCTCCAAAATGAATCACAAATCAATGAAAGTTAATTAATTGAGAGTGTTTTAATTTTGTCCCACATTGGTAGAATAATGGGAATGTGAAGAGTTAGTATACTAAAAATTATCACTAAGGATTGGTAGCTTGGAGGTATCCCAACTCTTTGAAGGGAAGATGACCTAAGTTATGCTTGGGTTAACTTTCGGTCAAAAGTCCACACGTGTGCACCAGCGCGTTTGTCCGTCCGACAGACTCGGCTCATGTCTGTTCGAGCTCGGGCTTATAAAAATCTCTTTCATTTTTGGGCCAACTAATTAACTTTTTGGGATGAAATTAATTAATTAAATGTTAAAAACGTAATTAACTATTCAATAGTTAATAAAATTGGGTGACAGAAAGAACGATAGTACAAGGATAGAATGAGAAGACAAAGAGTTTAGAAATCTGGAAGTAAAAAGTAGATGATGATCTGTTTCTATTGGTTTTAAATGCCCTGCATCGGGAAGTAGGAAAATAAATGATTTCTAGAAAAGACGAGTGCATTTCCGGCAGTTAAATGATGAAAAAGACGCAAATACCCAAGCGCCTGTCGCAGATTCAAAATATTTACAAGTTTGCCATTTTGTGCTCAAATAACAAGACTAAAGAGAAAATTCCAAAGTGTCAGAGATCTGTAATCTAACAATAATAGGTAAACCGTATCCGAGCAACTTCTGGACATAATGTTCCACACTCTCATGTTCAACCTCAACTGCGAAACATTGGGGGCTTTTGTTGATACAAAAATTAGTCAGCTGACGCGGACCAATTATATGAAGACATGTGTCATCTTACGTGGCAAATGCATATACTCACCGAATAACTCATAGAACCGAGCTACTCATCACCCCGAGCTACTTAGTGTGCTGAGCTGCTCAATGTGCAGAGCATCTGGCCAGAAAGATCAAACGATAATTACACATTCAATGAACATCAGATTTAATGAACATTCTTATTGTACAGATGTATATGTCCATTAAATAACGGCATATCGTCTATTCGCATTGACAACCCCAAGGCTATAAATACATTGTAACACCCTCCATAACAGGGTAATTGATAATTGGCGATTGTGATCAAAATTAGGGCAAAAATATCCCGCAATACAAAACAGTGGACGTACGCCATTTTCATAAAGTTGAACCACTTTAAAAATCCTTTGTCTTATTTCTTACTTCATATTTATCTGTGATTGATTAATTAGATCAGATCTAGTTTTTTAAATCAACATATTGGCGCCGTCTGTGGGAACGACTGTACCTAGCATTTTCACCAAAGCATTCATCACAAATGGCTGAGATACCAGAATCCAGTAACAAGAACAATGACCGAATTCCACTAACCCATCTGCTCCCACAACTATTCAAGATCTCACTGGCATAGTAGCCAATTTAGTCCAAGGGAAAACTGTGACACCTCGCCTAATTACATACTGGGCGATCACTCCTTTATTAAATTAAATCAAGGTAAACAGTTGGTTCATTCTCAGCATCACTGTCGATAAAAATAATTTTTCCAATTTAACACCCTAGATAATTAAGCTAAGTGTCAAAACATTTTCCATACAAAACTTTCCAAATTTTAATTAAAGAAAAAGATTTATTTTAATTAAAACAACATTTCTACAATAAAGAATCACACCACAATAAACCAAATAATATAATACATTTGTCAATCGAATGACAACAAATGGAACTAAAACCACAAATCCATCCTGAATAAATCCCATAGAACAATACTGGAAATAAATGAAATACAAAATCCCAACAACAAACGAAATGATGAAAAGGGCGACACGTGCCCAATAAATGAGAATAATAGGAGTGGAGTCAATAACAGAAGCCGTCTACTCAAGTGACCTGCAACTCCCACCTAAGCTGCAGCTCGTTCTTCTCAAGGGATCCTAAGCAAGACGCCCCTGTGGCTGGGCACCTGAAAGTATACATATATATATACAAGAGAGAGAGAAAGAGGAAAAGAAGCGGGTCAGAGCCCGAAAGTGTGTTTGATTTTAAAATACGTTAAGCAAGTATTTAAATTGATACAGGCCAATGCAAATCATATTAGTTCGACACTCTCTTGAGAAATTCTCACCTCTCTTCTAATGTGCACGCCTATCGTACTAACCTTCCCAAATAATTTAGTTTATCTTAACTTACTCATAAGTTTTCAAAACCGAATGATGACAATGTTTTAAAAAGGTACTCTCAATTTGTAGCACTACTCTCGTTTTAGCTTCATTAAATCATAAAGTTTCCCAGTGTCTTCTCATACTTTCACAAAATAAGTATTTAATAATTTGAGTCAACAACCATGCTCTACTTATCAAATCACAGTAGACAGTTTAAAGTTTATAACCTCATATATATAATAACTACTCGTATAATATATATATATATAACAGCACCCCAACTAAACTATGGTGCGGGCATACTCTGCTATCCAATACCCGTATCGCTCACACAAAGGGAAATACAAGTTCGGAATCACTCTCGAACTGTATTAACATATACAAAACAACGTTGAGGCGAAGCATAGATTCCAAGTCCAAGAGGTCAGTACATACCCACACGTCTCTTAGGACCGTCCGACTATCAATCTGATAGCCCGTACCTAGGATCTCTATCTTCTAGGGTACGAATCAATATCCCCCATAAAGCAACACAGGATAAGATCGTCCCAGCGCGGTAACCTCAGGGATAGCAAGTAGCGCGGGTACGTTTTTCCCATGTATATAATATATGTACACACAATCATATAAATATACCCATTTCATCATATTAATATAGGTTCCTCTTGTAACCCATAGTCCCAACATTTATCCTTAATTTCCCATTATTATGATTACGTATAAGGTTTCGTCTCTAGCCTTAACTCGAAGGGTTTTCTCACTAGTTACGTGACACTCGTGGATTCTATCCATCCAAGTAGCAAAATCAGTAGGTAAACGTTTATTCACTATCGTAAGTATTTGACGTAATCTCTCACTTGAATTACGTAGTTTCCTCGTTCTATAAATAATTGTCCCTAAGATACAATTATCGTCTCATAATAAAGTTCTCAACACTTAATCATATGCCCTACTGGTCTCTCCTATATCCCAAAATATTTTATTCATAAAGCCCAAAAATTATTTCACGATGAATCATGTTCAATTAATTCAACAAGGGGAAATAAGAGTCTGCGAGGAGGGGTCGATCGATCGAGGTCTGGGCTCGATCGATCGAACCTTCGATCGATCGAAGCTCTAGGCTCGATCGATCGATCAAGCAGGTCTGCGAAATCCTGCAAAAGTGAAGTTACGGGTTTTACCAAAATTCTTCACCCAAATCAATATTTTCCAACACTAATCGTCCCAAAACTCCTACTACAAACATAATCACATATTTCCAGATGTTTTTAACGTTAAGCATGCGTATATCCATCACTAAACATGATTAAACAACCCAAAATCTCATTTAAACATCAAAAACCCTAATGTTTTCTTAACTTTTGTTCTAATAAGTTTTCTCCAGAATTTCCTTCTAACATAACATCAAAAATTCGTGGGTTAATCATCTACTTCACATACTATTTCCAGAATATGGTTATAATGTTTTCTACATGCAAATTCCTATCAAAATTTGAGGTTTTCTTCCATTGATTACACTCCTAATCATTCCTACACTAATATGAATATTGCACCAACGAAAATACGCAAGGTAAACACTTGCCTGGGATTTCAGAGGTCTGGTTTCCTGCTGATATTGGTGTGGTTGCGTTCTCCTCCTCGCGATCTACGCGTTGGTGGTGACGGTGGTGCAAATGGTGGTGTTTTGGCCTTGAATCCTCCTTGAGAGCTCTCTCCTCTCTACTCCAATGGACGTTCTAGGGTTCTGAATGTTCTAACCCTAAAAGGCTGACTTAAATGGCTGCTAAGGATGGCTGAAATTCGTGGGCTTAATTACCCTATTTTGTAAAATGACCAAAATGCCCTCCCGGGTCACTAATTAAGTCTAAAAACACCCCGAGACCCGAACCAAACCCCCGGGTACACTTTTCTGACTATCTCAACCCTTACGGACGCGTTGGCGTACTCAAAATGACCATACGAACAACTTATAAAATATTCACTTTTATAACTCAATAATTAGTCCCGACGCGACACGGGCACATCCCGACTAAAATTCTCAAAATTGTTATTTCATTCACTCGTGACTTATAATATAACCCATATCATATATTACTATGCTCATTAGTAATATTCGACAATTTTATATAATTACTAACTCTCGTCACGTTAATAATTATAACATAATTAATTTCCGGATTCTTATTAAATAATTCACTCTCATTAAATTTAATAAAAACCCCAAATTAATATAGCAAAAAAATACGGGGTATTACAAAAACAGATATGCAAGAGACCATGCGTCAACTCATCCAAACTATTCATAACGGAGCGCCTGCCCAGTTAGGTCAACGAAGCGTTCAGAGACCCACACATTTGCCTTCTTCAAGAACCAGACGTACGCTATTCCCAGATGTTTCCCAGACCATATGCACTGACTCTCATCATACGAAGAGGACCAATGATCCCTCACCGAACCTCTTCTAAAAGAGCTATAGATTCTCAACGAAATGTAACTTTAACCCCAGAACGAACAAGCGCTCTGGATAGGTTGAGTAGAGCCTCTCCCTTTGACCGTTTGGGCCCTAGGAGGAACAAAAATTTCCCTAGGACTGTGTCGAGAAATTCTCAACGAATAAATAATCTAAGGGAAGGTTCTGCCCAGTCATGACCAATAACTCGTAATGAAAGATCCCACGAGGGGAATTCAGCGCGATCTGTTGCTCGGGCAAATAGGTTCAAGGATAGAAACAATGCATGGAAGGGCTCCATTCAGAGGTTAGAAGACATGTTAGGGGAAATGGCTAAGGTCAAGAACCCTATCCAGAGAACCTTTGTCCATGGATCATCCTTTGTAGGGGAAATTGTGGATTTTTCCACACCATTAACATTTAAAGATCCTGTAGTAATGCCTAAGTACGATGGAAAAACTGATCCCATTCTCCATATAGAGTAGTACCAAGCTGCTGCTGATATCGATGCAGTTCCCGATGATATGAGGTGCAGAGCATTCTCAGAAACTATCACTAGGTCAGCCCAAATATGGTACAACAACCTTCCTCGGGGGGAGATTGCTACATTCATCAGCTGGCAGAGCTCTTCATAGGGAATTTATATTTTGGCGCAAAGCCAGTTAAGAGGGTAGCACACCTACTAAGTGTAAGGCAAAAAATAGGAGAGAGCATCAGGGATTACATCACTCATTTTAATAACGAGAAACTTGAGGTAATTGACGACGGGGAGAAGACAACCATCACAGTTCTGATGAGTGGTTTATTACCCAATAAGTTGTATTACACATTGGCCAAAGATCCCCCCAAGACCATGGCAGAACTGATGGCAAAAGAAGCTAAGATCATAAACGCCGAAGAGGCCATGACAGCGAAGAAGAATGCTGACACAAAAGTAGATAAAAAAGCTGAAGGTAAAATCGAGAGGAAGGATCAAAAGCATAATGGGGGGAGAAATCAATCGAAAGGCAAGCAAATGCTAGAGCAGTTGAGGAACTATGGGAATTATACTCCCTTAAAGGTGGATATAAACCATATTTTGGAGGAGATCAAGAACAACGAGGAACTAACTTGGTCGAAGAAAATGAGGACAACCCCCGACAAGAGGGATAAGTCCAAATATTATGAGTTCCATAGAGATCACGGCCATACGACCAAGCGTTGCATAGTTCTCCAGAACGAGATTGACGCACTTATTCGACGAGAAAAATTAAGCAGGTTCGTTGATCATCAGAATGATGGAAAGACTAACGAAATAGGAAGGTAAAGGTCCAAATCTTCTCGCCAAATAAAAGATGACAAGAAGAGGGACTATAAAGATGATCCAGAGGATGACCCCGACCTCCCCAAAAATCCAAGGCAACCCGAAAGTGAGGTATTTTCAATCCATTTTGGATCATTTGAATGTAATGTGATTACAGGTGGAGATAAAGGAGGTGGGGATCATACTGATGAAAGGAAAACTTACCTCAATGAGGCCCAAGCTTGTTGTTATATACAACACATAAATCTAGCTGAAGTTGATCGACTGAGGAAGGTGAACAAGGATAAAATGGTCATCAGTTTTTCCAAAAATGATTTGGAAGGTGTCTTATATCCTCACGATGACCCCTTGGTTATCAAGATGAGGATGAAGAATGTGGTGATCTCACAAGTATTGGTGGATAATGGTAGCTCTGCAGATATCATATTCTACCCTTGCTTCGATAGCTTGAATTTGAAACTAGCCCAGTTGGAGCCATATCACAGGCCCCTTCTTGGCTTCACTGGCGAGAAAATTTTCCACTTGGGAAGATCAAGTTGGATATGCTTATTAGTACTTGTCCTTCTTGCAGAATAGAAAAATCACGCCTTTTCATAATGGACAAAAAGTCCAATTAGCCTACAATATAATTATGGGGAGGGTAGGCCTGAAAAAGTTTGAGGCAGTGCCATCCACGGTACATCACTGCTTGAAGTTTTTGACCAATTTTAGAGTTGGAGTTGTGAAGGGCGACTAGAAAGTATCTTGGGAATGTTATTATTCATCTGCCTAACAGGAAGAGTTCAAGGAATCCAAGAAGGAGACCACCACGTACCAAGTGGAGGAGTTCGAAGATGGAGATATTGAAACCTTGGACCCTAAAGATGAATCCGAGCTTGTGAATGGTCAGGTCATAGAGGCTACGGAGAACATCATTCTGGATGATGAACGTCTAGAATGAACAACTCAAATTAGCGCCTCACTGGACCCATCAATAAAGCATGAGTCAGTGGCATTTTTAAGGCACAGAAAGCAAGATTTTACATAGAGTCATGAAGATATGCCAGGGATAGATCCAACCATCTTGTGCCATGAGCTAAATGTTAATAAGGAGATCAAGCAAGTGAAATAACGAAAAATGGTATTTAGCCTGGAGAAGAACCAAGTTATCCAAGAGGAGGTTGAGAAGCTACAAAAGGCCTCTTTAATTGATGATGTCAAATATCCAGATTGGTTAGACAACGTGGTGATGGTGATAATAAAGAACAACAAATGGAGGATGTGCATAGATTTCACAAATCTCAACAAAGCCTGCCCAAAATATCACTTTTCCTTGCCCAAAATTGATCAGCTGATGGATGCTACTTCGGGGCATGAATTGTTGAGCTTCATGGATGCTTATTACGACTACAACCAGATTAAGATGAAACTAGAAGACAGGGAGAATACTTATTTTATTACTCCAAGGGGTACATACTGTCACAATGTCATGCCATTTGGTCTAAAAAATGCAGGTGCAACGTACCAGCGATTGATGAACAAGGTGTTCACAGAACAAATTCGCAATAATATGGAGGTTTATGTTAATGACATGCTGACGAAGAGCAAGAAAACTGCAGACCACATAGCTGACCTGAGCCAAAATTTTAATCAACTAGAGAAATATCAGATGAAGCTGAAGCCCACTAAGTGTGTTTTTAGCGTACGACAAGGCATATTCCTCGGGTATATTATGAATCAGCGAGGCATTGAGGCAAATCCAGGAAAGATTAAATCTCTGTTGGAACTACAATCTCCACCTACGAAAAAGGAGGTACAGAGCCTCACGGGGCGTGTCGCAGCTCTCAACGGGTTTATTTCACGAGCAACAAATAGATGTCTCCCATTCTTTAAGACTCTCAAAAATACTTTCGAGTGGAATGATGAGTGTGAGAAGGCATTTCAGGAGTTGAAGAGATATTTGGGGACACCTCCATTGTTGTCCAGGCCGGTGATGGGAGAAAGATTATACTTATATCTATTTGTCTCTGAGAGCGCAGTCAGTTCAGCGTTGATAAGAGTTGAAGATGGAATGCAAAAACCTGTGTATTATACGAGCAAAGCTTTCCGAAGAGCAGAGGTTAGATATCCCAGATTGGAGAAGCTAGACTTAGCATTAATAGAGGCAAGTAGGAGGATGAAACCTTATTTCCAGGCCTATACCATAGTGGTGTACACTGATATGCCACTCAGACAGGCTTTGCACAAGCTAAATAAATATGGAAGATTGATGTATTAGGCAATAGAACTGGGCGAGTATGATATTGTTTATGAGCCAAGGTCTTCACTTAAAGGGCAGGCAGTGGCAGATTTCATCGCGGAGTTCACTTACCCAGATACCTCAGATCAACCCATAGACATTCGAGGATCATCAAGGACAATCCCCGATCAACTTCCATCAGCAGATTTTCCAGAGGTAACAGATAACGAGCAACATGAATGGTCGAGTAATAGGCCGGTATGGGGGAATGATAATAGGAAGTATCAAATGTTCCATTAGGGAACCTTGTCAGACCATGAGTTTGATAATGGTATACCTGTATGGAATTTATATGTTGATGGATCTTCGTGTGCTACAGGCAGTGGAGCCGGAATAATTCTCAACAGTCCGGACAGATTGGATATCGAATATGCTCTGCGCTTTCAATTTAAGGCTTACAACAATAAAGATGAATATGAAGCTATGATTATGGTACTTAGTTTGGCCAAAACAATGAATGTAGAACAAGTTACTGTGTTTAGTGATTCACAGTTAATTGTAAATCAGATTCTCGAGTTGTATGCAGCAAAGGGAGACTTGATGTCAAGATATCATGCCAAAGCTATGGAGATTGTGTACACTTTTATAGCGGTCCAATTGATCAGAATACCAAGATTAGAGAATATGAGAGCTGACGCACTAGCTCGATTAGCCTCAGTCACTCGCACCGAGCTACGAAGAATGATTCCTATTGAGATTCTGGCAGATCGGAGCTTAGATGAAGATTTAATTATGAGATTCATCACCCTGGATATGGGACCATCCTGGATGGACCCCATCAGGGCGTATATCGAAGAAGGAGTTGTACCAACTGACCAACTAGCAGCCAAAAGGCTGAAGTTTAAAGCTGCTCGGTATATACTGAATAATGGTATTTTGTATAGAAAGGGTATCATAGCAGGTCTACAGAGATGTGTGCATCCTTCAGAAGTTAAAGATTTGATAGAAGAAATTCATAAAGGCTCTCGTGGGGCCCATGTAGCAGGATGAACTCTTCTATAGAGAATAACAACGCTGGGATATTATTGGCCAACTATGAGAGCCGACTGTGCATCTTATGCCAAGAAATGAGATAAGTGCCACTGTTTCTCTTCCATTCGAAGAACTCCCCAGGCATTGTTAACACCCATCACTTCCCCTTGGCCATTTGCCATGTGGGGTATAGACTTGGTTGAACCTCTGCCGACCACCAAAGGGAGATTCAAATGTTTAGTAGTCGTTGTTGATTATTTCACCAAATGGGAGAAAGTTGAGCCTATCATTTACATGTCATATGAAAGGGTTTACCAATTTATTTGGAAGAATATTATTTACAGGTATGGTCTGTCGCATGCTTTCATTACTGACCATGGTACACAATTTTATAATGAGGAGTTCGCTGCATATTGTCATCAATCCAATATCCAAATCATCCATTCTGTACCAGGCTATCCTCAGAGCAATGGGAAAACTGAAGTAACGAATAGGACTCTGTTGAACGATTTGAAGAAACGATTGGATGATGCAAAAGTAAATTGGATTAATGAACTACATTCAATATTATGGGCCTATCACACAACACCCAGAACAGTAGCTGGGGAATTTACTTACATGTTAGCCTTTGGAAGTGAAGCAGTCATACCGACTGAAGTGGGCGTACCCACACACAGGGTGCTTAATTTCAACTTTCCTGTAAGTGATTTGATGAGACGGTTAGATTTGGATATGCTCGAGGAAGTGCGAGACGATGCGGCAATCAGGAACACAGCTTACCAACAACGAACCGCCATGTTCTACAACAAAGAGTCCAAAAATGCGATCTTAAGGAAGGAGACTATGTGCTCAAGAAAGTGCTTCAGAAGCATAATAAATTGGAGGCCAACTGGCATGGGCCTTACCGTGTAACTACGATTGTTCGCCCTAAGACCTACAGAATAGAAACCCTAGAGGGAGAAGAATTCAAAAATACGTGGAACGCGGAGCATCTGCGCAAATATTATCAATAATACAGATTCATATGTACCTCATTTATTTCAATATGAATGAAAATGATGTTTTTCCATACTCCTGTCTCTTCAAAATTTTTTAGTGTACTAGTGCTACACACTACACCAACTACGGTTGGTCGGCATATCAGCAACCACCAACTACGGTTGGTCGGCATGTCAGTAACCATTGGCACCAGTAAATTTAACCAATAATGTTGGCATAACAATCATTCATGGTAAAGCCTGTTTGATCACGGGTGACCTCAAGGGGCATCCCAAACTAGGCAAGAAGATGGGTGACCTCACGAGGCATCCACTGTTTAGGAAATAAGGCAATCCTGATAAGATTGCTACAACTAAGCAGGACCATGGGATGAAACTCGTTCCATTGCTTAGGCATTTATGGGTGATAAGTCACTACAACTAAGCAACAAATGGGTCAAAGTTCCATTGTCTAGGCAATTAAACTATAACAGGACAATTTGTCCTTGGATACACACTCATCAATAACTCATATGATAATTATTTCCAAGGAAAGCAAATTACAAAAGATGAAGTTTTCTTCATTCAATACAAATTTCCTATTCTATTGACCTTTTTCCCTCAGATTTTGGTACAGGTTCCATTCCAGCTGGAGGGTCATCTAAAGCATAAGGAGAATTGATGAAATTCATATCTCGTAGCATTATGATATTTCTCGAACTTGGTCGATCAAGTAAATGTTGAGGGCGGGATATTTTAAATTCTTCATGAAGCTGGTAATCACCAAGATACCTGGAAATCAAACATCTAGGAATGGCATTGGATGAAATCCAGCTGACATCTAGTTTAAAGGGAGGATTAGACAGATCAAGTACTCCATGTAATACCCCGTAATTTTGCATAGTAAGGAAAATACATTTTTATTTAAATTACGTGAGTAGAGTAATTTAATGTGATAAAAATACGTTTTAAATTAAATTACGTGAGTAGAGTAATTTAATGTAATGTAATGTTAATAAAGATTAATATGACGATTTAAAATTTACTAAATGTGAGTAGTAAATTTTGAATGTTGATATGTACGGCCTAGCGATTTATATGGACGTACCTGAGTTATCTCGATCGAGTGTTGCGCGTAGACAAAAAATTGAAAATGAGATGAGATACATATCTTAAGAGACTCAAAAGATAATTTAGAGTCCACAGATGATTCCGAAAGGGTCGAATTAGTCGAAATAGTGTACCCGGGGGTACTAGTTGAGTGTCGGGTCATTTTCGGGGTAAACCGGGACCATTCAAGGGTATTTTGGTCTCTTTACATTTATGGGTAAGGAGACCTACGAATTTTGAAACCCTAAATCAGATTATAAGAGTTAGAAACTAGGGTTAGAAGGAAAGAAAATACACCATAGCCATTAGAGAGAAGAGAGAAACAAATTCCTAAGGCAAGAGAAGGAAGGAGGAAGAATCCTAAGGAGATTTCACCACCAACTTGTTGGGAAGAAGGATTGAAGGATAAAAATTATCAATCATCAACAACAACCACGAAATCAGACCCTACAAATCATAAGGCAAGTGGTTATTTGTAAAATAAATTGAGTTATAATACCCATATATAAGCTTCATGAAGAACATGGTTTTTATGATATTTTTGGGAGTAAAACATTTGATTATGATCCATGATTGATAGGGATTTCATGTAGAACGTTTTTAATCTCCAAATATTCTGATATCATAGAAGACTTGATGGTTAAATGGAACTAAAAATCTGGACTTATGATGAAAAGATGGAAAGATTGTATTTTCAGGGTTCTTGAATAATAGAAGGATTTTTAGTTAATTTAATCAAGATTTATAATGATTTTGTTGTTTTAAATCGTTAGTAATCATCCCAGAACATGTAGGAATGATTAGAAACTGTTGGTTGCAATTATGGTGGACTATCGTGGAAGATAGGTAAACAAAAATGGTGAAACCCGTATGAAGAAGACGATCTGGGTCTGTCACTGCTTGATCGATCGATCGACCATTGAATGTCGATCGATTGAGCAGTCGATCGATCGACCAAATCCCATCGATCGATCGACCCTGGCTGTACTTTAGAAATTTTGTGGATAAATTTCCTTTTAATTACCGTCGCTTAATGGGAACCTTAGTGATGATATTTTACCGATGAGGAGACTTCATAAATACCAGTAGGTATACCGTTAAATTTCTTCATAAAAGATTGAGTGGAAATTTTTGGAGAAATGGACCGACGGAAAGATAATCGATTGAGCCGTATGTCGGGATTATGAGAACTTAGCTACGGAAAGAGTGAGAGTAAATTCCGGAAAAATACCAGTAGGTTAAAGGTAACTTAACTACTAAATTAAGGGAGGGGTAACTAGAACCCTTAGAGTTGCGTGAATACTCGAATAAATGCAATAGTGAAATAAATTATAAATTAATGAGTACGGTGAATATAAGTAAAATATATTACGTACGGGCATGATTTGATAGGTCGGGTGTGTACCTACTAAATTATATAAAATTTTGGGTTAAGAGAAGTTTACCTAAATTAATTATGTTAGGGTCGATGAGACATTCCGAACTAACATAAAGTTATTATACGTTTGGGGTCGATGTAAAATGTCGAACCAAACTTTAAACTGGTGTCGCGATGAAAGAGTCCCGAACCAGAATGTCGTGCCCCGAATTAATTTTGTTCAACTCATCCTTTAATTTAGAGATAAATTGCCTTAAACAATGCTTTAATTTAAATCTCTGAGGAAAATAGCATAAGATTTTTTTTTTCCAAAGTATGTGTAGATGAAAACATAATTGCCTTTACTTATAACTTATAAGTACTACATAACTTTACATAACCAAGATCCTTAGTTTAATAATTAGACAAAAGGAATCTTGATATTTAAACCATACTAAATATCCATCACTCCCCCGTTTTAAGGTCCTAACTTGGCAGTGAACTCCAATTTATAAGCATACCTGAAACAAAACATTACAGGAGTGTAAGTTATAAAGGCTTAGTGAATGACCACATAACACACATATAACCAATTTGAATAACCATTTTTATCTTGTTCTAATGCTATAACCCAACAGGAATTGTGAAACTCTCGCAAGCCTGGACCCGCCACAGTCCAATTAACCCACCACAGTAATTAGGGACCACCACATCCCTTTATTAGGCCCGAGTACACAAACCTTTAAGTTGGATTAACAGGACCACCACATCCCGTAGGACCCACCACAGTCCTTAACATTAGATAAAGGACTCACTAGTCCATATCATCATATAACATCGCTTAACATTTTTAATCATATGCATATGTTTCATAAATACAACATTACTCCCATAAACATTTTCACACATGTGTTTAACTACACATTTCCATATGAAATTATAAGCATTTATATTTCATAAGGAAGGTCACTCACCTTGGATTTAGTGCTGAGATTAAAACCAACTACTTCCTTTGTATGGTAGTATTAGTTGCTTCCCCACCTAACAAGTCAATGTTGTTAGTATTTGAATACACCGATTAACATCAAACCTAGTAATACATCCCATCATTTGGTCAATCAGAAATAACTAAGGAGGAATTAAATATGACACTTCACATTTCTATAACACCCAATTAATTAGGGTTCTAACACAATTTACAGAATTTAATTACGAATTTGCTAGACAAAGTTATGCCCATTTTATTACAGCCTTTTCCAAATCATTTCTCAAGAAAAATAACAACACAACTTCAACTTCAACTTCATGGAATTCTCATAATTTTTGTACAACATAACTTTCCATGATATTCCACACAATATCAGTAAACACATTGAATAATATAAATTTAATGTTTCATAATTTTTAGGGCTCATTTTCTATGTCGAGCAAAACGTCAAACACCTGGTATGCGTTTTTGCTCCTTTAGGGCAGATTTTAAACCAAGACTTCAAACTATCACCAAGGGTTCATTCCTTGGTATTTTTACATAATTTTTGGATATGTTATACATGTATGAGTTTATTTTACTCTCCAAATTGAATCACCCAATTCCAATAAGTATTCCATGATTTATACCATTTTTAGCATAACTAGGTCAAAATACAACATTAAGGCATAACTTAACATTTTTAAGCATATATAACCTAGACCTTGAGTATAATTCATGGAAACATATAATAAACAAGTTTTACCAGAAATATACATCATAATCATGAATTTTCTAAATCAAAATGCTTTACAAAAGGATGATATAAATTTAGGACTTTAAAGTATGCATTTACGATCCTAGCTCCAGTTCTAACTTATGTTCTTAAACCATCCTTGTTCCAACACAATTCAGCTATATGGGTATCATTAAAATATATATCCAAATCAAAAATAAAAATATGATAAGTATAGAACTCATCCATGTGACCAACTTTAATTAAGATGCAATTACCTTACGAGGATTCCTTGATTTATGGAAAATTTCCAAAGATTTATTCCTTAACTTTCTTCTCTTTCTCTCTCTTTAGGCAAAACTCTTGTTCATGGCTGCATTTGCTGAACAAAGGAGTTGTTTTATACAGCTTAAGTCGGCCAAACAATCACCCACCCTTTAACCAATCAAAAAATAGCACATGGTGTGCTAATATGACAATTGTCACTTAAGGGATGGACATATTTGCCCTTGTTTCGTACTTTCGGTATAACTTCTTGTAAGAGTCTCCGTTTAACCCACCGTTTGTTGTGTTATAATATTAATTCATATATATACAACTTTCATAATTTATGTTTTCCCAAAATCATAAACTAATACGCCTAATTTGGGCATCGAACAGGAAAGTAGCAATTTACCGAAAATCTCAAAACTTTCACATTTGGCAACCAAACATTGCCAATTTCGTATCAACAACCTTATTTACTTTTATAAACATAATCATGCATTAAAAACATAATTTATGATGCATTAATCACATAACTAATCATATGTTCTAAACATGGTATCCCCGATCATAAGCTCAATTTACACCTAATGTAAACAACACATATATCACATGAGCGTGCATCCCCTAAACATGATAATTAACATGTTTAACACACATAACCAATCTATAACTTATAACTCCTAAGTTATAATTAATCATGTAATTAATCTTCCTAATCATGTTTTAGGGCCTTACAATTCTACCCCTCTTATAAAAATTTCGTCCTCGAAATTTAACGCATAAGAAACTTACCAAACAAATGAGGATATTGCTTCTTCATGTTATCCTCCCCTTCCCAGGTGGCATACTCCACAATCTGACTTCTCCACATCACCTTAACTAGTGAAATGGTTTTACTACGTAACACTTGCTCCTTTCGATCTACAATAGCAATTGGTTCCTCCACGTAGGTTAGGTCATCTTGAAGCTCTATTGGTTGTGAAGTAAACACATGTGAAGGATCAGACACATACTTACGTAACATGGATATATGAAAAACATCGTGTATCCGGGACAATTCTGGTGGTAACGACAATTTATAAGCTACAGCTCCAACCCGTTTCACTATCTCATAAGGGCCAATGTACCTGGGACTTAACTTTCCCTTCTTCCCGAATCTCATAACCCCTCTCCAAGGAGAAACACGTAGGAATACTCGATCACCTTCCTCAAATTTCAATTCTTTCCTTCGGTTGTCTGCATAAATTTTTTGTCTGCTTTGCTCCACTTTCAAGTGATTATGGATAAGATTTATCTTTTCAGTAGTCTGCTGTACGATTTCTGGCCCAAGTAGTTTTCGTTCTCCTACTTCAGTCCAACACACTGGAGTTCTGCATTTTCTCCCATACAAAGCTTCATAAGGAGCAATCTCAATACTCGAATGATAGCTATTATTATAAGCAAACTCTATTAGTGGCAAGTGTTCATCCCAACTCCCCTTGAACTCCAACACACAGATTCGTAACATGTCTTCAAGTGTTTGGATCGTTCTTTCTGATTGCCCATCAGTTTGAGGATGAAAAGCTGTACTAAATTTCAATTTAGTCCCCAAAGCTTCTTGTAAACTAGGCCAAAAGTGAGAAGTAAACTTAGGATCTCGATCAGAAATAATAGAAACAGGTGCACCATGCAATCTGATAATATCATCCACATATAATTTGGCATATCTATCCATGGAGTCAGCAGTTTTAACCAGAAGAAAATGTGCAGACTTAGTCAACCTATCAACGACAACCCAAATAGAATCAAACCCTCGTGATGATTTTGGTACACCTATAACAAAATCTGTAGTAACATGCTCCCATTTCCACTCAGGAATAGGTAAGGGCTGTAGTAAACCGCTTGGCTTCTGATGCTCCACCTTCACCTGTTGGCAAACTAGACATCTAGCACAAATTCTGCAATGTCGTGTTTCATTCCCGGCCACCAATAACATTGTTTCAAATCTCTATACAGTTTCGTGCTCCCTGGATGCATAGCATATAAAGAACAATGCGCTTCCTCTAAAATTGTTCTTCTTAAATCAGGCACATTAGGTACACACAAACGGTCTCCGTACATAACAATGTCATCATCCCGAATAGAAAATTCATTTACTTTACCCTTTTTCATATTATCTCTAACTTTCTCCAATTCTGCATCTCCTGCCTGTGCTTGTTTTATCCAATCTATCAACGTCGGTCTAACATTTAAATGTGCCACTATTCCATAAGACTCATTCAAAGTTAATTCCACCCCCATTAAAGCTAACTCTCTCAGCAGGTCAACTCGAATACAATAAATACAAGATACTATGCCTAGAGATTTTCTACTCAAAGCATCAGCAACAACATTAGCTTTACCCGGATGGTGATGTATCGTGCAATCATAATCTTTTATAAGTTCCATCCACCTTCTTTGCCTCAAGTTCAAGTCTTTTTGTGTAAACAAGTATTTTAAGCTTTGATGATCAGTAAAAATTTCACAACTAACACCATATAAGTAGTGTCTCCAGATTTTTAATGCAAAAACTACTGCAGCCAACTCAAGATCGTGTGTAGGGTAGTTGCGTTCATGTATCTTTAACTGTCGAGAAGCAAAAGCAATTACCTTTCCATGCTGCATTAACACACAACCGAGTCCTTGATACGAGGCATCACTATAAATAACTAAACCTTCTGTACCCGTTGGGATAGTCAATACTGGAGCTGATGTCAACTTACCCTTTAAACTTTCAAAGCTTTTATCACAATCGCCACTCCACACAAACTTGTTCTCCTTTCTGGTAAGCTTAGTTAATGGCAATGCAATAGAAGAAAACCCCGATATAAACCTCCTGTAATAGCCCGCCAATCCCAAAAAGCTACGCACCTCTGTCACACTAGTTGGTTTTTCCCAATTCATTACTGCTTCAACCTTCTTGGGATCTACACAAATACCATCAGCAGAAATAACATGCCCCAAAAATACTACCCTGTCTAGCCAAAATTCACATTTAGAAAATTTAGCATACAACTGCTTCTCTCGCAAGGTCTGTAAAATAATACGCAGGTGGCATTCATGCTCATCCCTACTACGAGAATATATCAAAATATCATCAATGAAGACAATAACAAAAGAGTCCACATATGGGTGAAATATACGGTTCATCAAATCCATGAATACGGCCGGTGCATTTGTTAACCCAAATGGCATGACAAGAAATTCATAATGTCCATACCTGGAACGAAAAGCAGTTTTAGAAATGTCACAATCTCTTACTTTCAATTGATGATATCCAGATCTGAGATCAATCTTAGAAAACACTTTGGCTCCTTGCAACTGATCGAACAAGTCATCAATGCGTGGTAGTGGGTATTTATTACGGATAGTCACCTTATTCAATTGACGATAATCGATGCACAGCCTCATGGTTCCATCTTTCTTCTTCACAAACAATACCGGGGCTCCCCACGGTGATACACTAGGCCTTATAAAACCACGATCTAACAAATCTTGCAACTGTATCTTTAGCTCTTTTAACTCTGCAGGGGCCATACGATATGGTGCAATAGATATTGGTGCGGTTCCTGGTACCAACTCAATCAAAAAATTCCACCTCACGGTCTGGTGCTAACCCTGGGAGTTCTTCTGGGAAGACATCTGCAAACTCATTAACTACTGGTATATCTGATAATTTTCCATCCTCTTGTCGTATGTCCACCACATGGGCAAGATAACCCTCACATCCTTTCCTTAGCAGTTCATAACATTTTGTAGCAAAAATCAAACAAGTTGGAGTGACATTTCGTTCCCCAATAAATTTAAATTCAGGTTCACCCGGTAACTGAAACACTACCTCCTTTTTAAAGCAATCCAAACATACATGATATGAGGCTAACCAATCCATACCCAGTATCACATCAAAGTCACGCATATCGAGAGGTAATAAATCAACTAGTAATTCTTTTTCACCCACTTGTACCACACACTCCCTATATACCCTCTCAATAAAAACCAACCCCCCCACTGGAGTAACAATAGCTAAACCAGAATCTAATGATGATAATGGTTTATTAAGATGCAACAGATAAAGCAAAGACACAAAAGAATGTGTAGAACCAGGATCTATCAACACATAAGCATCTTTATCACCAATAGGAAGTGTACCTGTCACTACGTTAGGCATAGCTTGTGCATCTTGTTGCGTCAGTGCAAACACTCTTCCTTGGCCTTGGTTTTGAGACACGCCTCCTCTACCTCCCCTGTGTACATTCTGTGTAGAACTCCTACCTCCTACTGCCACACTCCCAACTGATGTTGTAGCTCCCATCGCTGGACAATTCTTTCATAAGTGCCCCGGTTGATGACAATGGAAACACAAAGGTTTGGTCTCAGCTATTGTACACTCTCGAGACATGTGCCCTTGACTACCACATCTATAACAAAATATAGCCCTCGGCACCAACACAGATGCATTTTCTGACCGATTCATCCCAGTCCTTCCACCTCGAGCTTGAAATCTTCCACGTGCACTTCTATTATTTTTAAATTCTTGTCCCTTAGGTACTCCTCGTGCTACACTCTGAGTTGAGGTTCCCATCTCCCATCCATATGATCTTATAACATCATGTCTAGCTTTCTTCGAGTGTTCAGCTTGCATTTCTTTCATTGACTTTTCTGACACCATGGCCCTATCAACCAAGTCCACATAATCTACGATCTTCATATTAGCAACCATACTTTTTATCTCTACACTCAGCCCGGTTTGAAACCGATCACATTTACTTTCTTCCGTCCTCACCAAGTCAGGTGCAAATCTAGATAAGGATATAAATAAAGCTTCATACTCTGCCACTGTTCGATTACCCTGTTTCAACGTGATAAATTCTTCCTCTTTCTCCTTCCTATAAAGCCTTGGGAAATATTTTTCAAAGAACACTTTTACAAACCTTTCCCATGTAATTGGTGGAGGATTTGCTGGCACTACTCCCCCAATCATAGTAAGTAACCTCTCTGTAGCATCCCACCATAACTTTGCATCATTCTCCAATATAAAGGTTGCTAACAAAACCTTTTGTTCATCTCGTACTTCCATCACCTTGAATATTGTTTCCATCTTTCTAATCCACCCCTCTGCCACCAACGGATCAGTAGTCCCAGTAAATGCTGGCGGATTTAACTTCATGGACCTCTCATGCAATTTGTCCCTATCCCCAACATGTTCTCCACCTCTTGCTTGTTCCATAAGTTATGCCACAGCACGTAATATTCTTCCCACATCATCAATAGGTTGTTGTAGCACCTCTGGTTCATCTACTTCAATAGGTCTATGTCCCTGCCGACTATTAGGTACATAGGATGCCTCACCCTCTGCACTATCATGCGGCTCGTGTGGATCCATCATTCACTGCGATATAATTCATTTAAACAAAATACAATAGCAGCAATTTAACATTAACATTGTTAGTTAAAATCCAGGTGCATAACAAACTCACTTTCTAGTGTCCACTGCCAATCTAGACCCCACACCCTATCCAGAACCTAAAGACCACGCTCTGATACCAAGTTGTCGTGCCCCGAATTAATTTTGTTCAACTCATCCTTTAATTTAGAGATAAATTGCCTTAAACAATGCTTTAATTTAAATCTCTGAGGAAAATAGCATAAGATTTTTTTTTCCAAAGTATGTGTAGATGAAAACATAACTGCCTTTACTTATAACTTATAAGTACTACATAACTTTACATAACCAAGATCCTTAGTTTAATAATTAGACAAAAGGAATCTTGGTATTTAAACCATACTAAATATCCGTCACTCCCCCGTTTTAAGGTCCTAACTTGGCAGTGAACTCCAATTTATAAGCATACCTGAAACAAAACATTACAGGAGTGTAAGCTATAAAGGCTTAGTGAATGACCACATAACACACATATAACCAATTTGAATAACCATTTTTATCTTGTTCTAATGCTATAACCCAACAGGAATTGTGAAACTCTCGCAAGCCTGGACCCGCCACAGTCCAATTAACCCACCACAGTAATTAGGGACCACCACATCCCTTTATTAGGCCCGAGTACACAAACCTTTAAGTTGGATTAACAGGACCACCACATCCCGTAGGACCCACCAGAGTCCTTAACATTAGATAAAGGACTCACTAGTCCATATCATCATATAACATCGCTTAACATTTTTAATCATATGCATATGTTTCATAAATAGAACATTACTCCCATAAACATTTTCACACACGTGTTTAACTACACATTTCCATATGAAATTATAAGCATTTATATTTCATAAGGAAGGTCACTCACCTTGGATTTAGTGCTAAGATTAAAACCAACTACTTCCTTTGTATGGTAGTATTAGTTGCTTCCCCACCTAACAAGTCAATGTTGTTAGTATTTGAATACACCGATTAACATCAAACCTAGTAATACATCCCATCATTTGGTCAATCAGAAATAACTAAGGAGGAATTAAATATGACACTTCACATTTCTATAACACCCAATTAATTAGGGTTCTAACACAATTTACAGAATTTAATTACGAATTTGCTAGACAAAGTTATGCCCATTTTATTACACCCTTTTCCAAATCATTTCTCAAGAAAAATAACAACACAACTTCAACTTCATGGAATTCTCATAATTTTTGTACAACATAAATTTCCATGATATTCCACACAATATTAGTAAACACATTGAATAATATAAATTTAATGTTTCATAATTTTTAGGGCTCGTTTTCTATGTCGAACACAACGTCAAACACCTGGTATGCGTTTTTGCTCCTTTAGGGCAGATTTTAAACCAAGACTTCAAACTATCACCAAGGGTTCATTCCTTGGTATTTTTACACAATTTTCGGATATGTTATACATGTATGAGTTTATTTTACTCTCCAAATTGAATCACTCAATTCCAATAAGTATTCCATGATTTATACCATTTTTAGCATAACTAGGTCAAAATACAACATTAAGGCATAACTTAACATTTTTAAGCATATATAACCTAGACCTTGAGTATAATTCATGGAAACATATAATAAACATGTTTTAGCAGAAATATACATCATAATCATGAATTTTCTAAATCAAAATGCTTTACAAAAGGATGATATAAATTTAGGACTTTAAAGTATGCATTTACGATCCTAGCTCCAGTTCTAACTTATGTTCTTAAACCATCCTTGTTCCAACACAATTCAGCAATATGGGTATCATTAAAATATATATCCAAATCAAAAATAAAAACATGATAAGTATAGAACTCATCCATGTGACCAACTTTAATTAAGATGTAATTACCTTACGAGGATTCCTTGATTTATGGAAAATTTCCAAAGATTTATTCCTTAACTTTCTTCTCTTTCTCTCTCTTTAGGCAAAACTCTTGTTCATGGCTGCATTTGCTGAACAAAGGAGTTGTTTTATACAGCTTAAGTCGGCCAAACAATCACCCACCCTTTAACCAATCAAAAAATAGCACATGGTGTGCTAATAAGACAATTGTCACTTAAGGGATGGACATATTTGCCCTTGTTTCATACTTTCGGTATAACTTCTTGTAAGAGTCTCCGTTTAACCCACCGTTTGTTGTGTTATAATATTAATTCATATATAGACAACTTTCATAATTTATGTTTTCCCAAAATCATAAACTAATACGCCTAATTTGGGCATCGAACAGGAAAGTAGCAATTTACCGAAAATCTCAAAACTTTCACATTTGGCAACCAAACATTGCCAATTTCGTATCAACAACCTTATTTACTTTTATAAACATAATCATGCATTAAAAACATAATTTATGATGCATTAATCACATAACTAATCATACGTTCTAAACATGGTATCCCCGATCATAAGCTCAATTAACACCTAATGTAAACAACACATATATCACATGAGCGTGCATCCCCTAAACATGATAATTAACATGTTTAACACACATTACCAATCTATAACTTATAACTCCTAAGTTATAATTAATCATGTAATTAATCTTCCTAATCATGTTTTAGGGCCTTACACAGAATATGTGTATGTATATATATATATATAAATAGTTGGGGTCGATGGATCATTCTGAACCAACTCTCACATGGGGTAGATGAATCATTCTGAACCAAGGGTCCTTTATGTGTGTGTAAAAAGGATATGTTAGTGATAAATAACATTTGATACATGTTGTGTGATAAAGTGTATTCCATATGTATAATCTACTGACTTAGGATAATAGATAATGAAATGGATGGAAGGTATCTTAGTAATAATTATGTAGTGTGATGTAATTATTATAAGAATAAGGATAACAAGAAGTAAGTAAGTTATCTACGTTTATAACATATGGAATATAGATTTTTAAAATAACTATCAATAAGTTATGGGACTTAATGAGGGGGCATATATAGTGGGTATTCAAATCTAGTTAACTGGGGTTGTGTAACTAGGTGAACTATGTATTCTCGTCAGACATGCACTATAGAAGAGAGGTGAGGAAGTTCAAGGGAGTGTGCGAAACCTTAATATGTGTAATCAATAGCTCAATTGTGATAACTGCTTGCAAAATATTTTCAAATGTTTTAAGTACTAACTCTTTCTATGTAAAAATTTTAAAAACCTTTTAGGTGCCCAGCCACAGGGACACCCAACATGATTTCATTCCAAGGATTTGGGAGCTGAAGCACGTGTGGATGTTGCAGGGATTGTTTAGACGTTTTCTCTCTTTCAGTTCTAGTGCAGGATCTTAGTTTTAGTGTTCTTAGTTGGGACATGTTGTCCAATCCTTACTTTTACATTTATTCTGATACTAAATGTTGAATTGGTTTTTATTTGGTCGTGGTTTTCAGCAAGACTTCATCTGCATTCAGTTATTTATATGGATTGTTCCATTATTATTAGAATTGTACTGTTTTTTATGGATTGTTGATTTTGCTTAAGAAAGATAAAATTTGGCACTAGCTTAATTTCACTTAGGTGGTTAGTAACTTAAAAGGTTTTCGACAGTGATGCTAAGAATGAACCATTTAAGAAACCTGTTTAAATTAAATTAAGGCTTGATCACCCAAGGTTTAATTAGGCGGGTTGTCACACTCCAGGATCATACCAATCCCATAAAGAATTTCCTTGCTCAAGATTCATCACAGTCAAGCCTCTCAACCATCCCTATTTATATCCCTCGTTATTTGCTTGTTTCAACCGAGCATCGAGATGGCATAGAGCTTCATTGTATCCCCCCATCCAAAACTCTCTAGGCTGTTTATGAAATTGATAGGTCAATCTCTCAAGCCGCTCATGAATTTTCTTCACCAAGTTTGCTTTACTTTCCAGTGTAGAACTCTGGTTGGAGAGTTGGTCGGTAAGATTTTGAATTTTCTAGGATATTTCATCCAAGGCTTGATTTTTTGCTTTCATCTGAGCAGCCTGATTTGCCAAGGCTTGCTGAGTCCTAGTCTCTTCGACCAGCTCTAGCTCTACCCCGTGAGGAGGATGTAGGTTTGGCTTGTTTCAAAACCTTCAGTTCTTCTCTCAAAGCAGCATTTTCAATTTCCAAAAATAAAAATCCCTCATCATTCATCGGGACTAGAGCTCTCGAAGACGAAGCAGCAGCAACTTTGAGTTATTTCACTTCTTCTTGAAGGGCAATATTTTCTTCCTCTAGTTACTGGGCAATACTCCTATGTTCCTCGATTTCAAGTTTGAGAACACTCTCTCTCTTTTTATGGGATGAAAGAAACTCGTCATAACCCCGATCAGCACTCAACTGTTGGAATTTTTTCTCATAACCTTCATGTAGAAGTGCAGAGGTTTCATTGTGCTGAAGTTGAAGTTCTTCGGTTATTCCTTGAAGATCTTCAATCATCTCATAATAAGCCACGTTATTAGCCACAACCCGATCAAGTAAACACTTTAAATATTAGTAAGCCTCAACTTCTTGTTCAGAGGCATCAAGTTCAAGGATATTAATTATTTCAGCTTCAGTAAAATTCGTATGACCAACTTTGAAATAATTATTGCATTTTTTCATCAACTTCATATCATGAGCTGACAAGAGTTCCATCCTGGCAACAAACTAAGGCAAATAGGAATCAATCAACTACAGTGCAACTACATGTTGATCAAGTAAAGTAAAAGACTCGGAATAAATAACAAAGTTAATTTTATTAATCACAGAAGGAGAAAGTACAATCGGAGTTACAATGGAAGGGAAAAATAGAAGAATAACATAATTAAAGAGTCGAACGACTCTACACCTTCTCCTTATTTCCTATAACATCTTCAGTCGATTTAGATGAAGGAGCTGGTTGTTCGGATGGTAATGGGGGTTACTCGGCCGAAGTTATCACCTGTTCAACTTACTCGGAAGATTGAGGAAGGGTAGTAGCAGTTGCTAGTTTTATTGATACCATAGAATATTCATCATATGCAATTTCATCATCTTCTTCTTCTTCTTCTTCAACAGTAAGAGGAGGGTCATGGGTATGTTCCTGAAATAGTTCAGAATCCTTAGCAACGTTCAACCTCTTGAAGGCCACCACCCATCTATCTCTGAAGTATTTCAACTTGCATACTCTATCTGGGAAATAATAGAAGTTAAGGCCTTGTTCCATCCTTTATCCCAGCCAGAACTAAAGGAATTCTTCACAGCTTCTTCCCTCTTCGCTCTTTCCGAGGAGGTTTTCTCCCTGAGAAGCTCTTTAGCAGACTTCACCTTCTCTTTAAGGTCTTTCTTACGCCATTCAGCCTCTTCAAGCTTGGCATTAGCTGCCTCGAATTCCTTCACAGCCTGCTTTCGAGCTATATGAGCAAGTTGAAGAGCTGATTCGGCTCATGTAATATTCTTCTCCCAAGCAGTCTTATCCTCTTCATACTTCTGTCGGGATTCTCCTAAAGACTTTGACAACCCAGCAAGGGCTTCCTCAACACCACTAGATGAGGTTAAAGCTTTTATGGCTTCATCCTTCTCTACGATGTTGTCTAAGCACACCAAGCAATGAAAAATTAGAAGGGTAAGTGTAATGACCACTTACTGATGCAAGAAGTTGGGCTACCACATCGACCACCTTATCCCGAGGAGTTGAAACTTCAGCATCTCGGAGGTCCGGCACAGTCCCTGGCTTGATTAATTTCTTGGCCAAGTCAGGGGTAAGGGCAGCTAGAAAATTAGCCCTCAGAGAAGAAATCCCAACCCCAGAAGGTTGGGCAACGGTATCCACAGGCCTCTCAGCACGACCTCTCTTCAACTTCCTCAAAGGATCATCTTCAATCAAAGGTGCTGCCTCTTTTGGGACAACATCTTCAATCAAATGTGCTACCTCTTTAGGAGCAATAGGGGGATCCTTCCTGATATTCTTGGTAGGAGGAATAACATCCTTCTTCTTAGTTCCATCAACCGGAACGTCTCTTTTGCCCTTCTTCACTCCTTTAGCATCAGGAGTGGGTTTGGTAAAGAACTCGGGTAACCTCCTATTCTTCGTCATCAAATCAACAATAGAGGTACCCAAATCAGAAAAAGATTCCCCCATAACTATTGGAGAATCCGGTGCCCGATCATGATCAACCACCACGGGAGGAACCAGAGGTCAGGCAATAAAAGATGAAGTCGTATTCTTATATCTCAGCAAATGAGAAGTAGACCTCACGTGCTCCCCGTTGATGGGCTGGTGCAAACCCCAGATAAGTGTCAAATTCTTTAAATTTATGTCACTCTCTTTTGGAGGTTTCCTTTTGCTATCAACTGCAATAAATAAAAATGAGTGTCTGTTAAGCATTTCATCAAACATAAATAGAACTAAATTGAAAAATTAAAAACAACATATCCCATTGCCATAAAGTGGACATCTGGGACCTTGGTTAACATTATTTCCTTTTAATGGGGGGTGTTGCCAATTTTTCATCACAACTCCATGATCAAAATAGTCCCTATTAGCATCGGGAAGATTGACCACTAAAGCTCTATTAGAAAACCTAATTTTTAAATAAAATGTGGTATCACTGGTAACCCATTTATAATAATACATAATTTCAGGAATCCCTAAGCGGTTCCATGAATTTGATTTAAACTATATACGCCATTAACTACCCTCCATGTATTTGGAGCTACTCTTGCAGGAACAATATCAAAATATTGGCAAAACTCCAAACATAGGGGATTTGGCAAAAAAGAAAAACCACACTCTGCTACAAAAAGGGAGGGAAACCAGTGTCCCTCAGCTAAAGAAAATAAATCAGAAGTACAAGGAGGATCCTCTAGAATAACCCAAGAGGGAATCGCAAAATCAGCCCGGAATTTATCCAGTGACTCGACAAGATAAACCATGGTATTTAAAGTAAAGAAATAAGAAGGAGGAAAATTCTTACAGAGGAATTGATAAATCTGCTAAGGCGGGTGACAGAAAGAACGACAGTACAAGGATAGAATGAGAAGACAAAGAGTTTAGAAATCTGGAAGTAAAAAGTAGATGACGATCTATTTCTATCGCTTTTAAATGCCTGCATCGGGAAGTAGGAAAATAAATGATTACTAGAAAAGATGATTGCGTTTCTGGTGGTTAAATGATGAAAAAGACGCAAAAACCCAAGCGTCTGTCGCATATTCAAAATATTTACAAGTTTGCCATCTCGCACTCAAATGACAAGACTAAAGAGAAAATTCCTAAGTGTTAGATATCTGTAATCTAACAAGAATAGGTAAACCATATCCGAGCAACTTCTGGGCATAATGTTCCACACTCATGTTGAACCTCAACTGCGAAACATTGGGGGCTTCTGTTGATACGAAAATTAGTTAGCTGACGTGGACCAATTATATAAAGACATGTGTTATATTACGTGGCAAATGCATATACTCACCGAACAACTCGTAGCACCGAGATGCTCAACACCCTGAGCTACTCAGCGTGTCGAGCTACTGGCCAGGAAGATCAAACGACAATTACACATTCAATGAACATCGAATTTAATGAACATTATTATTTTATAGATGCATATGTCTATTAAATAACGACATATCGTCTATTCACATTGATAACCCTAAGGCTATAAATACATTGTAACACCCTCCATAACAGGGTAATTGATCATTGGCGATCATGATCAAGATTAAGGCAAAAACATCCCGCAATACAAAACAGTGGACGTAGGCCATTTTCGTAAGGCTAAACCACTTTAAAAATCCTTTGTCTTATTTCTTACTCCATATTTATCTGTGATTGATTAATTAGATCATATCTAGTTTTTTACATCAACAAAAATAGATTTTTCCAACAGTCATTTTCATTTGCTATATATACCTGTTCTTCCTCCATTTTTGACATCCCGAAAAATCCTGCACCAATTTTTTCAGAACCATATTTCCTCCATTACTGCATACATTTCATCCATATTATTTCGTTGTTTAGTTGAGTAGAAAACAAAAAATTGTGTTCGTTGTGATTAATCATTGATGGGCTGCATGATTAACTCAAAAATTCGTTCTATCTTGGGAGGCAATTATTTAATGACCTTGAAACACATTGGAGGGAATAAATTTATCTTAAGGGGAATGTTATAAATAGGGATCAGATTCATTTCTGTCAAAGATTATTCTTATATTCTGCTAATTCATTACACTACAAATAAGTTTTTGAATTTTATTTATTTATGCTATTTCTATATTTACCGAATTTAAAGATTTTGTTTGTATTTCAGATTTATAAGATTTAGCCGTAGTAGCATGAAGAGAAGGAAAGGGATAAAAGTGTATAACACTAAAATTGCCAAACAGAAACTATAGAATTCACATATACAACAGTACCCAGCTATAAGTTATAACTATTGTATACCATGTTAATTATAACTTTGGTATACTTAAACACATGGTTGCCTAATTTATCCATAATTTTCTCTCTCTATATAGTGAGTTTTGATCAATCATGTCTTTTTTACAACTGTCCTTAAAATTATTTAATTGCAAAACTATAGGTAACCCCAAACTAAAACCTACTTTAGTACGCTCCTAATAAGATAAGGCTGATAAGGGGTTGTTCTTTATGCCCTGGCGGGACCCACAACAGTAAGGTATAACATTTTTATGCATTGGATATGGTAAAAGGGTACAAAACTGTGTCCCTGTAGCTTTATCCAACTAAATAACATTACACCTAAAAAAGCAATTCAAAAAATTGATATGAAAAGTTGGAAGACTCTCACTTCCGCACTCTAATGAATATATAGGGAAAACAAACTTTGTTTTTAATGTTCTGAACCTAAAAATCATTTTAAATATAATTTAATTTTGTGATCAGTATCTTTAACTATAACCTTGTGAATTAGGGGGAGGGGGAATAAAAGTATTTAAATACATGTGTTACAACTATTAGGAGTAAAGGCTCTATTTTCCAAGTTACTAACATTTGGTTGGAAACTCTGGTGCAACAAATATGAAAATCTTTGCTTTGTGTTTCTCTTTAATCTCTATTCCATTTCAAATCATTCAATATGTAAATATATAAAAAAAATATGTCAATCATATGACTTTTACTATTAATATAATAAAGTTTTAATAAATTCGGCCATGCATCGCGTGGCCTATATGCTAGTGAATATTAAAAAACATGTATATCCAATCGATAGAGAAAATTTAAAGAATTAATTTTAATTTATCTTCCATTCTATTTAAAGACAACCATGATAAAGAATTATTGGAATAAATCTAAGACGGCCCATTTGTGTGTGCTTGTATCAGTCTTCAACTATTAGAAGTATCGGGAATAGTAATAAACACTAAGATCTAGCATATCACCTTAAAATTTGGTATACGGGACTTTGAAAAAATCTTATAATTTAGAGAAAAATAAAATTTTGAATCTAACTTCATGTTATATGCCACCTCAAAATAATATAAACGAAATCATATCTTGTAATTATAGCCAAACATGGGTAGAAAAGAGGAGTTTTAGAAGATATTAAATATATATACAGACACACATAATAAAATTTCTAAACGAAACACATAGATATTCAAATTATAACTTGTTAATTTCAACACAATCACAATCTATGAAGAATTTCTATATCGGTTCTGCAATATAAATTTTATATCCATATATACCCAAACAAAATATAGAATATGGACACGGAGACCTGTCTGAAGGTGAATGAAGTGAATTAAACCAATAAAACTCTTACCTATTTAAACCAAGCTTTAATATCCCGAGAAATCACCTTGTATCTGGCTTAATGTTTAAAGGCCCAATGGGTCAAGTCTCTGGAGGGAAACAAGTGGAACCCATAGGCTTACTTTTTTCATAGAATTTCCACAACGACTATTTAGTAACGAGTAAACTAAATAGACCGTGTGCCTTAACGTTTGGTGTTTGAATTCTCTGTTGGGTTACACATTTGTTTGGTTGTTTTATATGTGGCGTGAAATTTGAGCTGTTGTTTTGGTGGTGGTCTGAACTTTTATGAAGCTGCTATGTATTAGTTTTAGTAGAGATTTTGATAGGTTGTTTTACAACTATGCTTTCAGTTTGATCTTTATTCCTTTTTTGTCTCGTTTAACCCTTTTAACTATTGGGCGGTTTCAAAATGATCAATCCGTTAAAAGCGATAGTTTTTATATAGAAATTCAAAAATTTCATTATAAAAAATAGTGGAGTTTACCAAAATACCCCTCAAAATAAAAAATAAAATTTAAAAAATTACTCTTTCTCTCTCTCTATCTCTCTCTCTTTGTCATACAGACACGACACACTGTAGCACAAACCCACTAGCCCCTTGAACCCCACTCATCCCCCAATTTGAATTTAATGGAACATAACCATGTACCTATAGTTACATATCTTGGTTTTTATCTCCTTATAAAACCTTTTACTTAGAGTTGGGTTGTGTAGGAATTTATATATCTTTTTTTTTCAATCTTAGCCACATGCTCTAATTTGATATTATTTTATCTTTTATTCTCCAAATTGTGTTAAACTCACTTTATACGGTTCCTTATATTCTTTCCTTTGTCTATTTTTTGAAAAAAGGTGAGAAATTTCCAGTAAGGGGAAAGATTATGTGGGGGAAAATACCTTATTTAGGGGTAGTATTCATGAAAGTATGACAATTAGAATGAAAGATCTGCATCATTGACTATATCTTTTGTTGATTGTACTAAATTTTAGCAATAGGTTTTCTTTACACATTAGTATGTTGATGAGCTTGCTAATGTTTGTAGGAAATCCAGATTTAGGAGATTCTTGGAAAGTTAAAGAGCGTCTTGTTTTCTTGAGATTCTTGCTTTTGCAATATCTATTTATGTGTCTTTGGTCGGGATTGTCATATGTGATAGGATTTTTTATTTGCTTCTAATTGTGTCTTGTGTGTTTTGTCACGGACTATACAAATGCCTTATGGATTCTCATATCATACACCTTAACTTGGATTCTCATCGCCACAAGGTGAACAAGGCTATTATCCACCAATAGTTCACTCTACCACTCCATTTATGAATAGGCAACAAAGGCCTCTTAATCCAACACCCCCACCACCCATTACCAACACCTCCCGATCAAATGAGAATAATCCCATCGGGTTCTCCCTTCTTAAGAATAATCCTACTGGCACTAAAAATGATGTTTAGATCTTTAAATCCCAGTGTTTATTGCTTATGAAAATGTATGTGGGAGTCGGTCCACCAAGTAACTAGAGCGAAGTTGATCAAGACATTAAGGATGACATTTTTTAATAACGTAAGAGTTTTACTTTACTCGACCATTCAAAGAAAAAGGTTCTTTCCCGGGTTGCTGAACAAATGAGAACATAGTGGAGGAACCTTCGACAGAGACATTTCCCGAAGAGGGCATCAAGCTACGACATTTTGTCTATGAAAGACGGAGTCCCTTAAAATGTTGAAATGTCGATCGGTCAATGGAATAGCTTTTTGGAAAATGAGGCAATGTATAAAAAGTTGGTCCATATGAAGAAAAATAAACAAAACAGAGCGAAGAGAGTTGATGTCCACAGGTTGGGATCTAAATCATATAAAGATTTGAGGAGTGAATGGTCAGAAAGGAAAAATGGAGGTCTAGATGTTGATAAAATACCTAATCGGGGCAAATTGTACGTGCATACCTGACGGGACAAAGATAATAAATTCCCACCATACTTAGCTCCAACTCTGGTGAGTATGACCAATTACATATATAGGGAAAGGATCAAGTGTGGTCCCAGTTTGAGGTCCCTGAATGAGGTCCATTTTATTAAAATAGTAAAAAAATATTTTTGGGCTGATTTTTTTTTATAGTTTTTAAACATTTCAGTAGAACTATAAAAAAATAAAGAGCTCAAAATAATTTTTTTGCTATTTTAAAAAAATCGGTCAAATTGTATCAGTTTTTGAGTTGTTTTTAACCTGTTAAAAACTGATAAAGTTTGACCGATTTTTTTAAAATAGTAAACAAATTCATTTTGAGCTGATTTTTTATGTGGCCCTACTGAAATGTTTATAAACTATAAAAAAAAATCAGCCCAAAAATATTTTTTTACTATTTTAAAAAAATGGACCTCATTAAGGGATCTCAAACTGGGGGACCTCATGATATCCTCTCTCTCTCTCTCTCTCTATATATATATATATATACACACACACATACGATATATAAAACAATGTTAAAGTCATAAGACAGAATATAATTTCACCCTACAGGAATCTATCGAAGCCATTAACAGTCAGTCTGCTTCGAGCTCTTATGATGACATTGAAGATGATGCCCTGACCTGGACCTTTGGAAATGACAAAAGAGAGAGGACAATAGGTATCAGATCACATATGTCAAAGACTAAATTACAACACATTGCACCTCTCCTGGACGATCTCTCTTCGACAAGGAATCACATCTCGAGTCAAGAGGCAAGTTAGTCCAAGGTAGATGTGGATGTTTAAGATGTTATGAGTAACCTGGGAGTGTTGGCAGGTGAAATTGGGTGCATTGTGTCCTTATTTACTTAAGATTTTTGGCCCATATACCTCCTCAAGATTACCCTTAAGTAAAGACATAATTTTATAAATGTCCGGGGTAGAATCTAGGAATTTTCTATATGTCCTAGATCATAATATGTATGTCTGATACCGCTATATTCGACAAGTCAACATGATCATCCACGACGGCCTTGATCCGAATCCATGCATCTACCATCTTCACACGTGCATCATGCTTCATGCGACGTGCTGCTCAATCGTTCCCACTACTCCACTTCGCGTTATTGGTAAAATGGTTTACTGGAGTTTTTAATATTTGCATAAATACTTGGGAAATTTTTAGAAAATATTTTTTGAAGTCTGATTTATTTTTAACACAAAAGCACAAATTTTTCTAAGTGTAGAAGCGAACTTTTCTTGGTCGTCGAGCTCGTTCGAACGACATTGCTATGTTGTTCAAGCGACATGAGCATGTCGCACAATCTCGTTTAAGCGACACGTGTGTCTCGTTCTAGCGATGGCATCGCCTCGATTTTCGTATAAATATCTGTGTCCATTCTGCACGTTTTCCAAGTCTTTTCGTACACGTTTCTACGATTTACAACCCCGAAAATAGACTTCAATTTTTTAAGGTTTCATGCCTTTTTATTCGCAAAACCATTCGTAAATATGTGTGTGAATCTTTAAACCTTCAAAGGATCATTTTTACTCATCTGGAGTAACTTGTGGAGAAGCTGAATCTTTTCCATTGTTGCCCATCTGGAGTTCTTGCGGGAAATTCCAGCCGACGATATCGGAACGGACGCTTGAGGGTATTTCGTATGTCACTCTTGTTTTCAGTATAATCCGTGTAAATCATTCTTTAGAAATTGTAGTGAAAATAAATGGTTTTGCCCCTTTTGGGGATTTTTCCTCATTTGTATGTTTATTTGTGATTGAATGTTCTTGCATGATTATTTGTCTTCAATCACACCTTGATGCATGTTTTAGGTTTTAATTGAAAAACAGAGTTTAATTAAATAATTTCTTGATTTGAACAAAAGCGCACTCTCAAATTGGTATCAGAGCCAATTACATAATTATACCGTGTAATTTTCCGCAAAATTTTTCTGAGATATTAATTTTCTGAAAAATTGATTTTTGAATAAAGAGCGTGTTCACAATGGACAAATTATATAATAAAATTCTAATTTTTTATGGGACTAATTATGCTTACTAGAAAGCCCGTATGAAATCTTCTCTAGAAGCCATAGGTGAAAGAGTTTGGATTTTGGTTGAAAGAGGGTGGACACCTCCCTCCATCACTATTGACAACGTGACAAATTTAAAATCTGTGACTGCATGGACTGAAGATGAATTTAAATGGTCATCTCTTAACTCTAAGGGTCCTAGTGCTATTTTTGGATCCGTCACACCTGACGAGTTCTGACGGATAATGATCTGTACCACGTCAAGAGAGGCATGGGATGTTTTACAACTTACCCATGAAGGAACTAATGCTGTGAAAAAATCAAAATTGCAAAACTTAACAAGTCAATTTGAAACTATCACCATGCTTGAGTCTGAATGTTTTGATGAATTTTATGCTAGGTTATCTGATATTGTAAACACTAGCTTTAATCTTGGTGAACACATTCCTAATGCTAGAGTTGTTAAAAAGATTCTAAGATCACAGCCTAAGCGTTTTATCCCTAAAGTCACTGTGCAAAATTCTATGGGTAATTTAAATACACTTAAATTAGAGGAATTGGTTGGAGACTTACAAACCTTTGAATTTGACATGTTTCCTAAGTCTGTTAAGACAAAAGATAAGGGAATTGCACTTCAAGCCCAAGATAGGAAGAGTTATGGGTCGGTGAAAAAGAGAGTAGAGTCATCTAGAAAATGGGAGAAAGAAACGTCTGATTTCGAGTGTGACCTTAATTTAGATGATTTGGCCTTATTTGCAAAAAAATTCAAGAAAATTCTCAATTTCAATAAAAATGGAAATTTCAAAGATAAAAAGAATTTTGAGAAAATAAGTTTGAAAAGAAAAATGAAAAATATTTAAAGATCCTTCTAAGAAACAAGGTGGGAGATGTTATGAGTGTGACGGTAAGGGTCATAGAGATTCTGAGTGTGCTACTAGGATGAACAAACTTGCCAAAGAAAAGGGCAAAGTTGTCCTTAACGCTACCCTTAGTGCCGACAGTGAGGTCGAGTTGGTGGACTCTGGAGACGAGTCATCGCATGAGTGTAACTTCACCGCATTCATGGCTAGTAATGTGAGTACCTCTAGTGATCCTCACGACGATGAGGATGCTACTTCACTGGGACACCTCGACAGTGAGAACGAAGTGAGTGAGGGGGAGGATGCTGCAAGTGAGAGCGAGAGTAATCTTCAACGCGCCTATGCTGAGTTATATACTGAGTCGTTTAAAACCAAAAAGTGTAACAAAACGTTAGTTCTTAGGATCACCAATTTAGAGGAAGATTGAGGAGAAGGGAGAGAGAGAGTACTCCACTTGCACTACCATGAGAGAGAGAGTCTGCCTGTGTTGAGAGAGAAAGTCAGTTTAGAGAAAGAGAAAGAGTATTTGGATATAGAGAGAGTTGTTTTGAGAGAGAAAGGGGACTTGACTAATCAAGTGGCTAGTCTTACGAGTGATATCCATTCCTCCATGGAGACTTGGAAGAAACTTGAAGCCTTTATAGCCCAACTTAATCATGATCTTGAGGGAGCACGAGAAGTCAAGGTTCAAATCGAGGACATATCTGGTAAGATGGTAAAGATGTTCCTCGATCCTGCTTTAGGTTTTGGTGATAGGAAGGGAATAGGTTTTGATGGTGCCTCCACGTCCCAAATAACACCTGGACCAGTTCCTAAGTTTACTACTACTCCGTATGGCCATCGTCAAAAACCACGAATGAGAGTTCGACCAATAAAAGCAAACCAACGTCTGCCTAAGACTGTGTTCTTTTGTACGTACTGCAAAAGAAAATGCCACCTGTGAGAGTATTACTATAGTTTGGGTCAAACTTCACGTACATATGATCCATCATATCGTACTGATGATTTTACCAGTCTGAGAGACCGTGTTGAGTTTTTAACCACCACATCACAGAGTTTGATGGAGGAATTCCAACGGATGTCTTTGTCGTCAGTGAATGCTTCCCGCATCCCGGCCAAAACCAACAAAAATAAGGGTAAACAAAAGGTTACCACTTATTGGGTACCTAAGAAAGACGAAAAGGCCCTCATTGTTCATGTCTCTCTCAAAGCACATAATACCTCACAGTGGTATTTTGATAGTGGGTGCTCCAAACATATGACCGGTGATGTTTCTTTTTTTTACCTACCTAGAGGATCATAAGGAAGTTAAAGTCACCTTTGGAGACGGGATAAAGTCTAGCATCGTAGGACGAGGTACAGTAGAGTTACCAGGATTTCCTAAGCTAGAAAATATTTTGTACGTCAAAGGTTTGAAAGCAAACCTTCTCAGCATTAACCAACTGTGCGACACTGACTTTGTCGTAAAGTTTGATCGGGATGCGTGTAATGTCTATAATTAAGCCGGTAAACTTTTAGTGCAAGGGGTGAGAATAGAGGACAATTGCTATGGGACTGTGCTCAAGTCCTTACTTGTCTGCAACAGCGCCGCAATCACTCCTATGGATCTGTGGCACCAACGTATAGGTCACGTGAACTTTAGAGATTTGACGCGATTAGATAAAAAGGACCTAGTACACCAACACTTGGAAAGCCAACTTCCACGATTTGTGGACCCTGTTAGTTGGGAAAACAAATTCGTAGCCCCCACAGGAAGTTAAATTCCATTACCACTTTATGAGTACTTGAGTTGATACACATGGATCTCATGGGTCCTACTTGTATATAGAGTCTAGGTGGTTAGAGGTACATCCTAGTAATGGTCGACGATTTCACCATATATTCTATCGTGGGATTTCTGAGAGAAAAATCAGATGCTGTTGAGTTTTTAATGACCAAGTGTCATGTCCTACAAAACCAACACGGTGTCACTATCAATAGAATGCGTAGTGACAACGACACTGAATTTATAGAGCAAAAAGTAGATCTTTACTATGATAGCGTATGAATCAAATATGAGTTTTCTACTGTGAAGACTCCTCAACAAAATGGGATTATTGAGAGAAAGAACAGGACGATCCATGAAATGGCTAGATCTATGCTTCTAGGTCGTAAAGTTGCTAGGAGATTTTGGGCAGAGGCAGTGTCTACTGCATGCCATACGGTGAATAGGGTTTACCTTCGTCCACACACACTTAAAATGCCCTATGAATTATGCACTGGAAAGAAACCCAACCTTGCATATTTTATTGATTTTAGGAGTAAATGCTACATCCTACGGGATAGAGAGCAATTAGGAAAGTTTGACTCTCGAAGCGATGAGGGATTATTGCTAGGATATTTATCAAATAGAAGAGCGTATCATATTTTTAACCTGAAGAGCTCTAAGGTGATGGAGTTAATAAACGTTACTGTGCAAGATGATGAACCATCGACGACTATTGACTTCACCCATTTGAGTGAGGATGGAACAATCCCTTTTGATGATCTCACTGTGTCTCCCACATCCAGGGTGGAGCCTACTCCTGTTCTAAGGGACACACCTACTTGGATTCACAAGAGTCATGATCCTATTTCTATCCTAGGAGATCCCACCCTAGGGGTCAAAACTCGTGCTCGACTAGAGAATGTTGTTATCCATATCTGCTACACATCTAAAGTCGAGCCCAAGAACTATAAAGAAGCATTCCAGGATGAACACTGGATCTCTGCGATGGAGGACGAGTTGCTTCAATTCTGAAAGAATGATGTCTGGGAATTAGTCCCCCGATCTAGAGAGACTAATGCAATAGGTACCAAGTGGATTTTCAAAAATAAGATGGATGAGACTGGTACTATTATCAGAAATAAGGCTAGGTTGGTTACTCAAGGCTACACACAGATAGAGGGTGTAGACTTTGACGAGACATTCACTCTTGTTACGAGGCTTGAGTCTGTATGCTTACTACTTACCATCGCATGTCATCTGCACTTCAAGCTATATCAGATGGATGTCAAAAGAGACTTTTTGAATGGCATTCTACATGAGGAGGTTTTCATGGAACAACCAAAAGGGTTTGAAGACTCTACGCACCTCGAACACGTCTACTATCTAAGAAAAGCCTCGTATGGTTTGAACCAAGCACCCCGTGCTTGGTACGAGAGGCTTACTTCTTATCTCTTAGCCCGTGGCTTCAAAAGAGGGGGAGTTGATATGATGTTATTCATCAAGAGAGATGACAGTACTATTTTGGTTGCCCAGGTCTATGTGAACGACATAGTCTTTGGGTCCATATGCTCCCAACATGCTCACCACTTTAAGGAGGAAATGAAAAATAAGTTTGAGATGAGCATGGTAAGTAAGCTTACTTTCTTCCTTGGTCTCCAGGTTCGTCAGCTAGAGGATGGGATGTTCATCTCCCAATCCCAGTATGCTAGAGACCTAGTGAAGAAATTTTGTTTTAACTCCGCTAAGCACGCACGTACACCTATGAGTACATCTACAAAGCTTAGTAAGGACACTTCAGGCAAGGTCGTTGAGCAAACCTTGTATCGGAGTATGATAAGCAGTCTTCTATATCTGACTGCTAGTCATCCTGACATCTCCTTTAGTGTTGGAGTCCATGCGTAAAATCAGACATCCCCTTAAGAGTCTCACTTACTCGCTTTTAAACGTATTATCAAATACGTGAGTGGGACTCTCTCCAATGGCATTTGGTATTCCTTTGATACCACTGACTGTTTGTCCACATACTCGGATGCTAACTGGGCTGGGGATGCAGATGGATGTAGGAGCACTTCTGGTGGGTGTTTCTTCTTTGGTTATGCTCTTGTCTCTCGGTTGAGAAAGAAGCAAAACTCCATCTCTTTGTCCATAGCGGAGGCTGAGTACATAGCCACCGAAAGTTGCTGAACACAACTTTTGTGGATGAAGCAGATGCTGGAGAATTATGGGATATCACAGGACACCATGACCATCTCCTGTGATAACACGAGCGCGATACACATATCCTGCAATCTAGTCCAGCATTTGCACACAAAACACATTAGGATACGTAAGCATTTTCTCCATGAGTTAGTTGAGGAGAAGGTCGTATCCCCGAGTTATGTGTCTACCGACCTCCAGTTAACCAATATTCTGACAAAGCCTTTAGTTGTCCTCAGATACAAGAGTCTTAGGAAGTCTTTAGGTATTTGTGCAGTTGACTGAGGGGGTTGGTACTTGTCTAGGATAGGATGAATTGTCATGTTCATATCATACGATTCCTATTGCTAGTTTGTATCATTTGTATTCTTATTTTTGCTTTTTATATTTTTTTTCGAAAAATTCAAAAAGGTTTTCTTTTTATAAAATTTTTAGAAAAGAAAAAAAATATTTTTGTATTTTATTTACACCTCTTATGGATGAGCATTTAAGATAGCTGAGTCACAACTTCCATTTCCATTTTTCACGTGACTGTTCGATAGTGATTTGAGACGCTACATCATTTCATCCATATGCTTTACATTGTTTGGAGTCTTTGAGATGTCATTAGAGATATGTTTCTAGATGTTTGGTTCCTTATCTCCTTTATTGAACACATGCACGGCTTTATTTGATTATTGTACTTGTCTATCAATTGAGTGTTTCCATCTCAATTCTGTCTATACAACGAACCATATGCGATAAAACTTCACAAGATTGGAATGCATGTAAAAACCGTTTAGTGAGATTGTGTGGCATTTTAAAACTGGAAAGGGTTGTGAAAGGTTCTCATTTGGCCTTTGCGAAATCTAAGCCACCGTTATATCGGACCTAAAAAAATTGAGGAATTTTAATTATTCGGGGTCCAAAGAGGTTAAAAGAGCTTGAAAAAATTTAAAGGCAATAAAAAGCAATACATGCTGAATATGGGACATTAGGTTTCACCATCAATTTTCTAATATTTGAGAATTTAGATCACCTCTTATCAAAATATATATGAGGGAGTTTGGATGGAGAATAAAAATGGGTTTGCACATCCTTGAAAGTCTTCAAAAACCGCTACATAGTTTTAGACGTTATTGGTGTGGAAATCACTTTTAGCTTTGATTTGCTGATTTGATTGAGTCAATTCCTTATAATTCCATCTTTTTACACCTAAGGAAGATGTTGAGTTCATTAGTTAGGAGTATCCGATATTCATCGTGCACAGATGTTATGTTTGTATGCATTGATTTTCCTATCGAGTTTGCTGACACCCCTACATTTCCGCTATCATCGACTTGGTTGTTTTTGTGTTCTTTCTTGGTGTGATTCTTTGTTGTATATTTTGTGTGAAAATTTTTGCAAAATTCAAAAATAGGAAGTTTATTACCTTGTGACATTCTCAATTTGCATTTATTTGTGCTTCTCATATATGTCTATTTGGGCACATCATAAAAAGGGAGAGAATGAATTATGGGGGAGAATTGTTTAGTTTATTTAATAATGATTATCTTAAGCTTAATTGATCTTTGATTTTTGATTTTTGCATGTCATTATATTTCAAAATATTGCGTGTCCTGGGCATCTCCTTTATCTCATGTGTGTAGGCACAAAATTGATGATTAATGGATTGCACACCCTGATGAGAAAAGCTTTGAGAGTTTCTGAAAAGCTGAAGATTTGAAGATGTTGAAGTTTGTTTGACGACATGTAAGTTAGTATTCTCAGTTTGAGGGTTTAATGGGGTTATTATCTTATATGTCATTTTCTTTATGGAGATTGCATAATTCGGATTTTTATGAATGTACCGGCATAGACATAGGGGGAGATTTGTAAGGACATAATTTTATAAATGTTTGGGGTAGAATCTAGGAATTTTCTATTTGTCCTAGATCAGAGTATGTATGTCTGATACCACTACATTTGGAACGTTAACACGATCATCCACAACGGCCTTGATCCGAATCCACGCATTCACCATCTTCACACGTGCATCGTGCTTCATACGACATGATGCTCAATCATTCCCACTACTCCACTTCGCGTTATTGGTAAAATGGTTTATTGGAGTTTTTAATATTTGCATAAATATTTGGGAAATTTTTAGAAAATATTTTTCGGAGTCTGATTTGTTTTTAACACCAAAGCAGAAATTTTTCTAAGTGTATAAGCGGATTTTCTTGGTCATCGAGCTCGTTCGAACGACATTTCTCGATCGTTCAAGCGACATGAGCATGTCGCGCGATCTCGTTCGAGCGACGGCGCTGCCTCAATTTTTGTATAAATATCTGTGTCCATTATGCACGTTTTCCATGTCTTTTTCGTACACGTTTCTACGATTTACAACCAAGAAAACGGACTTCAATGTTTTAAGGTTTCATGCCTTTTTATTCACAAAACCATTCATAAATATGTGTGTGAATATTTAAACCTTCGAAGGATCGTTTTTACTCATCTGGAGTAACTTGTGGAAAAGCCGACTCTTTTCCATTACCGCCCACCTGGAGTTCTTGTGGGAAATTCCAGCTGACGACATCGGAACCGACACCTGAGGGTATTTCGTATGTCACTCTTATTTTCAGTATAATTCGTGTAAACCGTTCTTTACAAATTATAGTGAAAATAAAAGGTTTTTCCCCTTTTGGGGTTTTTTTCCTCATTTGTGTTTTTTTTTGTGATTGAATGTTCTTGCATGATTATATTGTCTTCAATCACACCTAGATGAATGTTTCAGGTTTTAATTGAAAAATCGAGTTTAATTAAATAATTTATTGATTTGAACAAAAGCGCGCTCTCACCTTACCCCCTTCTCAAGGTTTTCCCTATCTTCAATCTCAAGGTTTCCCCTCCCAAATAACTTCTCCTACAATATTCCCTCCCTAGTGCCTCCTCCTACCACACTTTCCTAAAAAATGCCTCCTCTTACTAGAATCCCTGGATCATCGTCATCCACTCATGGGGATTATGATGAGCAATACGATATAATGGACTTAACCCATACCTTGATTATGGATGTCCAATATATTGGGAGAAAACTGAAGGCCCTTGGCTACATCATAGTGGTAAAATGAGTTGCACGGGTCATCATAGATTTTTGCTGACCAGTCACCCTTTTAGGAATGACAAGTCTAAATTCTTACTTATCAGTCATGAGTGTAGAACGAAACCTGCTCACTTTTTTGGTCAACAAATCTAGGAGAGGGCAAAGGCTACGACTGTGGGGAATATTTAAGTAGGCAACCGCCCTTGATTTATAAACCTGAAGCGTAAAGCTAGGGGGATTCGAATAACCTTGGTAAAATGAAGGCATGGTCTAGACGATCGATATTTTCTTACTTGATGTATCATCGTTTAAGTCATGTAATTGATGTGATGCACATAAAGAATAATGTTTTAGAACATCTTATAGGAATATGTCTCAATGGGTCTCATCCCAAAGATGGAGAGTGGGCGCATCACGATCTACAGAAAATGAAAATAAAGTAGAAATTATTGTTAAAAATGATTCTACAACATAAAGAATTTCTTTCCCCCGATATCTTTCACTTTGACTACTAGTGAGAATAAAATTCTCCTAGACACACTGTTCAACTTGAATACTCCGATTGGTTTTTCTAATAATTTGCATAGGGTAGTAAGCTACCAAAAAAATGATTGGAAACAGTGCAAGTCTCATGACTAGCACGTCATCGTTCAACTAATCCCTCTATAGTTTAGGCATTGCGTCTCCGAGCACAAATATCTCTACCATGAAATTATCCAAATAAGTTTATGGTTTAACCTACTTTGTGAAAAAGTGGTAAAATAGGACAATAAAGTTGCAAAATCAACTTCAGTCGAGGCAATTTGTGTAGTAGAGAAATATTTTCCTTCGTCGTTCTTCGATATCATCATCAATATGCTTGCGCATTTATGCGATGAGGCTTTGTGTTGTGGTGACATTAAGTATCGAGGGATGTATACTTTTAAGCACTTGATGAAACCCTTCAGATATTACATTAAAAATACTAGGTATATTAGCGGGTCAATTGCTAAATAATACATAACTATGCAATCATTGTTATACGCTCAGGAACATATGCCAGGACAAGAACTTAAGAGGTTCAATCCTCGTGGAGAATGAGTGATCGAGGAACCTGATGAGTCTGAGGATGAATTTACTTTTAGTAACCTTAAATAGGTGAGACTCACTAATCGACAATACGAGCAAGCAACTCATTATGTCTTCGAATCGCAAGATAAAGTTGAGTATTGGAGAGAGTAAGTAGCAACATAATTAATTGAATTATTTTTGTTTGATTTTATGTATTCTCTATATTATGATCTAAATATAAAATTTACCTTTAGGAATTATAAGAATGAAATTGCCCAGAATCAGTGGAGAAAATCCACGACGAATGATTTTAGGGCATGAGTATTGAAATAGGTAATATCCTCTTCTTATGTGTACGGTGATTTATTCATGTGTTGTAAAAACATGCCCTTATACAAATTAATTAATAAATACATCTTCTAAAATGGTGTGATGTCTTTTCAAGGCTTGCATGAGGTTCCATATTTCTTGTGAAAGAGTTTAATAAATTCGTCTCAATGATTTTGATTTTATCACATACCCATGCGAGGAAAAGATTTTAATGCAAAACAATGGAATTTCAATTTCCGCCTTGACTACTTTTATCACTAGAAAAATCAATAAAAATCCAAAAGATACGATGCTAACCTATTATAGGATTATCGAACAAATCCCGGAACTTGATTGTTTAGATTTCAGAGAAATCCATTTTTTTAACATCCCTCAAGTCCTTTCATGCAAAATTCGCAACAAACTCCTCAAGCCACTCCTACCCGCATTCACGAGAATCCGTTAGTAGAGTACGACCCCGATAGTCTACACACTCCTAACGCTCCGTAATTTTTGGTTCCACCTCCTACACCACCAAATTCCATTATGAGTCACGTTTTTAGGTCACCGAGTGAGGATTTCGAGTCATTTGGAGAGAGAGTCATGTCGAATAACGCTAGCTTTGGTAAGCTATTGTGATTGGGTGAAGGTGGAGGACATTACGAATACTTGTAAAGTTGATTTTGACTTAAAACTTATCATGGTAGATTTATCTAAGATGAATAGTAAAGATCACAAAGTCGACGAGCCTTTTATTTGTGCTTTTCATAAGGTAAAGAAGGTATTATACTCAAGGAACACAAACGATGGCAATTGGTATATTATTGTGTGTGCACCAAATGGTATGACTACTTAAGCAGACGCATTAAAATCTCCTAAATAATTTAGGTCTGCTTTTGATGAGAAATCTAATTTGAAGGATCTTTTAGTTGATTTAGAGGAAGATTGAATATCAAAACATTATTTTCCCTTGACAATCCTATTTGTGTCCTATTATTATATTGTCCCTTGACAATCTTATTTGTATCAAAATTGTATCCTACTATGATATTGGCACTATATTAGCACTTTAGTTTGATTTACGAATGTTTACTTGCATGTATTAATGTTTAGTTTGATTTATAAATATTTAGTTTGAATTATGAATGTTTAGTTTGAATTGTGAATGTTTAGTATGATTTTGGAATTAACTAGGACGGCATGGTGCTTTACTTTGAATTGTTATCTCCACGGTGTGAAATTGGTTTGACTGTATTTGTCTGTCCTCTTAACACGAATGCAATTTGTATATGACACGCCCATACATTTTAGGCTTAAGTATTACTTTTTCTCGTTTGATGAAAGAGCAATAGTTCCTTGAAGATCTTGTTGGTCTTTTCATACATTTTAGGCTAACAATATTATACATAACTTGTATTCACATCTCTACATTAATTTTTCAAATTTTGTTAGTTTGCGAGTTAAGGAACTTCGGTTGGCCCCACATGTGAGTGGTATTCTAGTTTAGATCAATTAATCCCAAGCCATCCTGACATGTAAGACAATTAGTGAAGTGGCTAATAGTGATTATAGTTTTCTTTGTTACCTAGAAAAATTGTAAATGGTGATGGTATTTTCCGCATTTCATTGCTTTAAAATAATATGCTCTGATAACATGTCAATGTGATGTGAGTATTATTAAGTAGTTATAATATTGCTGAATTGTATATGAATTGATTGATGAATAAAGGTTTTTTTTTGGGGGGGAGGGGGGTGCATAATTTTTTATTTATTTAAATGGATATGAACTGTGACCGATTATTTATTTATTTTTAAAATATTTAGGGGTCACGAATTAGAGTCGTGACCAATTTTGAACATTATTCCACGTTGGTCACGACCCAGATCCATGTCCATGGGGTCAAGAATTATGTTCGTGACCATAGAGCCAATTATATGTCACGGGAGAGATTGTGACCCCCATTTAGGGTCACGGATGAGGTCCACGACCATTCTAGTCACGATGAAAATTTTCATGAATGAGGTCCATGACCATCTATGATATATGGTGCAGTGATTTGGACTGCAAAAAAATCCACCTGAGAGATTATAACGAGCTTAACGTCTCATGGGATACTTATAAAGTTAGAAAGTTCGTCAAGCCTAAATTCAAATGGGGATTACCTTCCTTATTATTTGAAAAAATTGTATTTATTTCCATGCTAGGATCCTCGAACCCGAGCCCTTTAAAATGATTCCACATTTGGTACACCGCCTTTGTCCCTTACTACAACTTGATAAAGAAAGGATGGCTAGTCTTTCTCTGAGTTCAACAACTAACTCTGTGTGTCGAACATTGTAATAGACTCTGGTTTATGCTAAAGCCCAAGCTATAATCTCCCAGCCACCATGGGATTATTAGTGGAATAATGAAAATCAGGAGCGACTACTTTAATCCCACTCACGGGCCATCTACTACACTGACCCTATGATGAGAGTGACCAAAGACGTTGTTAAACCCCCCAAGAAAAAGGAGCTCAAGCATAATAGTCGTTGTCTACCCAAGCGCGCATCAATGCCAAGGCCTTAGAGCATCCAAAGACCGCTCAAATCTTCCTCCAATAGAATTAGACCCATCTCATCACTAACATTACCAGAGCAACGATACTGAATAATTGGACCTTTGTTAAATGCATACTGGCACCCATAATTCGTAAGTCTTTTGAGTATGTTATGTAAAAATCGAGTACCCCTTATCCCCTCTCTTGATATACCCCCCTCTAAAGTAGACTTCTTTTCCATTAACAATGATTTCGCCCCTCCCTTTAGTAGCATAATAAATTATGATTTCCAGTATTTGCCTACATGTATTGCATGTGATGGTTATGAATCCAGCGATGGATTAGATCTCATACCTAACAATGATGACTCTGTAAATCAAAAATATTTAAAACACTTACAAAACTTGACCAAAGTCAAAATGGACGTATGTCTCCCAATGAGGATGACACAATAATCATAAACTTGGGCACTCCTCAAAAACCCAAACACCTGCAAATCGAGTCCTCCCTCAGCATGGAAGAACAAAATGAATTCACGAGCCTACTCTCTATTTTCATCAATGTATTCTCATAGTCTTACTCTGAAATACCCGGAATCGATCCAACCATTATTATTCATGATATTCCTACTATGCCCAATGCAAGACCAGTGAAACAAAGGTAGGTAAGATAATACATGGATGCTCCTTAAAAGTCAAGGAAGAAGTATAAAAATAACTCAATGTCATATTCATTCGAGTAGTAGAATACCCGGTATGTCTAGCTAATATCGTACCCATACCAAAGACTAATGGAAAAGTACGAATGTGTATATATTACAGAGATATCAACTCGGCTCTCCCAAAGTATAATTTTCCACTGCCACATGTAGACCTATTAGTAGACAGTATGACTAAGATTCATCACCACATGGGGAACATACTTTTACATAGTTATGCTCTTTGGCCTAAAAATGGCTAGCCAGCCTAATGAAGAGCGAAAACGACCATCCTCCTTGACCTCATACATAAGGAAGTATATGTGTATATCGACGATGTGATCATCAAGTCAAAGATCACTAAGGACACTTTTTGTCACTCTAAAAATTCTTCCAAATACTCCTCCTTTTAAAATGAGGCTCAATCCTAAAAAATGTGTCTTTAGGGTTAACAAGGGTATAGTCCTTGGGTTCATCATCAGCAATGACATAACTAAGGTAGAACCTTTTAAGTTCAAAGCCATATAATAAATGCCACCCCATAAAGGAGAAATAAGTTAGAGGGTTCTTAGCTCAGATCCAATTCATAAGTTGGTTCATAAATCATCTTAATACCACTTGTGAACCCATATTTTGACTTCTTAAGAAATACCCACCTAAATAATGGAACTCTTAATGGTAGAAAACGTTTGAGAAAATATAGGAATACCTCACCACCCACCAATATTGGTACCTCACCAACTGGGATAAGCTTTAATCTTATATATGACTATTACCAATACCATTGCTAGGGTCATACAAGCACAATACATAGATAGTTCCCAAAAGGAATGCACCATCTATTATTTTAGTAGAAAGTTGGTATCCTATGAGCTCAAATACACTGCCTGGGAAAGGCTTGTGTATCTCTAGTGTGGATCACTTGTAGTCTCTGATGATACATTATGCCTTTCAATACACGACTCATCTCTAGAACGTAACCCTCGAAATAACTATTCGAGAAAACTGTTCTCTTTAATCGTATGGCCAAATGGCTACTAATATTAGTCTAATTCAAAATCACCTACATCATGAATAAATCCACTAAAGGACTAGCCATCTCAGACCGCGTCGTAAGATAATCTCTGGAAGATGAGGAAGAAGAGAGCAATACAGAATTCTCAGACAAAGATATTTTCGCATTGATGACAAATAGAAATGGGAAATTTAATTTGATGGGGCCACCAATAAGAGAAACTTCAACATCAGTATTGTTTTTATATCCTCCGATTCACGGTGACTCCGCATGGCTATCAAACTTACCTGGGAGTGAACTGGAAACATGGCCGAATGCGAGGCTTGCATTATCAGACTCAAATTGCCTTGGAAATGGGAATCACTGAGCTAAAAGCCTACGGAGACTCGATCATAATCATCAGCTAAATACTAGGGAAATGGAGGACTAGAGATGATAAGATCCAACCTTACTACTCCTACTTAGAGGAGGTGGCTTTTTGATTCGAGTGTCTCAAATTTGACTTCCTTCCAAGTCCTAAAAATAACTTTGCAGATGCAATCTCTAACCTAACTTTGCTGATGGAGATGCCAAATGGAACCACAAAGATCATCTTCACTTTTCGAGTATTTTATCTTATGATTGAATAATTTCACATTGTATCTTTTATGGATTTTATGATTATCCATTTGATTTTGAGCTTTATCGTTGTTATATTTAGTATTCTTGTGATATCTTCTAATTAGATACATTTATATCACTTATCCCACTTCATATGTTTTCATGATTGATGTCTTACTTTCTAGTTTCTGACTTTATATTCACATTCTATTGGTCTTGTGTGTTTCTCATACTTATGATGATTCCCATTGAGTACCTTCATTATATAATTGGTTGTATTGTTGGAGATATTGTAATATTATGAAGAAAATAAAAGAGAAAATAGATAATAAATGAGAAGATGTGTCAATTCATTAATAAGTATGTCCTTTAGACATGTGTCAATTCATAAATAGACACAACCTTTAAAATGTGTCTATTTATAAACCAACATGAGTATTAGTATAATGGTTATTCATGAAAAGATACAATGGGTTTATAAAAGCATATGATCCAACAATTTTGTTATTATCAACTTGTGTGTTCATTCTCTCATTTTCTCTCTTATTTATCAATTTATTCACTCACTTTCATCGAGTGTTAGAGGGGATCATTTAGTATTTCTAACAAAAGATTCCATTTGGATTGTTGTATCTTGGAGGTAATTTACCTAAAAACCCCATAACAAACCCTTGTAGTGGGGGAAAATAAAATCCTAAGGAAAGTGATTCTTCACTCCTCAATCCACCACAATTATTTCACGATTAAAAGAAATTTCCCCTTCAATCCTAAGGTTTTATTTTAATGGAGGTTGTGAAGAATATGATATCCTTTGTGATAGTGAATCCTTATAGATAGTTTCTAAAAGGTACGTAATTATTTACGTATCTCAAAACATATATATTGAATCTGTATAGCGTAATATGTGAATATATAAATATAAATAACGATATGGGATACATTTTGAGGTTTATGTAGTTCTGATCTAATTCGTTGAATTTGGGTATGTATAAATCGTAAAAGTTCACACTCAGATTAATTTGAATTTCTTAATGTTGGAAACAATTATATATATATATATATATATATATATATATATATATATATATATATATATTAATTGTCTCTTGGATTTCATTACTATTTATTACATGAGAATATTAATACTTAGTTGTTCCAATTATACATTCACGTGGGTAATTGCCATGAAAGTCAACCGTTGGTGTTCCATATAATGATCATGAGTTCTCTATCGTTACAACATCACAATTTGTTTTGTGTGTGTGTGTGTCTATATATATATATATATATATATATATATATATATATATATATATATATATATATATATTATTCTATGTATTTGTCTTTTGATAATAGAATCAGTCAGAAGTTTTCTATTCATTGACATTCATCGCCTTATGGTTTATTTAGTTCTTCATCCGAAAAAATAAATGTTGCCAAAAGATGAACTCTCGGTAATTTTTTGCTTATATTATGACTAATTAAATTGTTGGGAGTATTTTTTTGGTTGGAGATGTTTCCTTTTCTGAAATGTGCATTAAATCAAATCGCATCTAGACTAGTTTCTTGACAATCTGGTAAAGCCATGGGTCATGAAATTCGTGTAATTTTCAACTTTAATATATATATATATATATATATATATATATATATATATATATATATATATATAAAATAAATAAATAAATTGTTATGATTTGATTTCCAAAAAACCATTCTCTAAGAGTAGTAAAAACTCATTCTCAAAATCCATACCTATTTATTGGAAAGTCTGGAAACAATTTATGTTTTTTTTAATCGTGTCTATTTTTAAATTTTGTAATTACCCTATGATATATGCAATGCACTAACATGGATACTGGGGTGATGTGAAGATATTCATTTGTGAATATTTGACTCCATGATATGGAATACTTGTTACTGATATTAATACTAATGTGATTTATTATTATAATTATATACAAGTGCATTTGACACACCATGATTTTAGTGACATGAATATATTTTATTGTCTTAATATACATGTATCACTGTGATAATTGATTTAAAGTCACATTTTGTGAAATGTCTCTACAATATGATAACGATGATTGATATAATATGCATTAATAATCTAAAGAATACATATGCATGTTCTTGTCAACACAAGTTTTCTGTCAATATATAATATTCATGCGGTGCCATAAAAATGAGGGTTATAGTGATTCTTATTTTCATTCTAATTACAAAAAACTATTATGCACCATGTTTGTTGATTGTTGCACTAGTAATATGACATGCACATGTTATTGTATTTGACAATGAGGTATATGAGATATACATCTTTAGATATATTTATATTATTTGGCATTCGGTGTCGTATTAAATTAATTCATGGGCAAATTTATTATCTATCTCGATATATGTGAGAGGGAAATCAATCTATAAAATTTGTCCACCTAAGGTGATAAACCAACAAGGAGTGGTTATAAACATAGTCATTGAAGTTTTAATAATGTGATTCAGAACCGAGTGGTTTAGTGACTGCTTTAAAGATGTTCGAATATTATCATAAATTCACTATAGACTTTGTTGTGATTGTGACATTGATATTAAATAAGACAATTGTGTCTTATGAGGACAATGTAAACTCACTCCACATATATGTATGAAAGTTTGAACTAACTACCTGATATGTCCATAGTATGAAATTGCATTGAGAAATTTATTATTAATAAGATATATCTTTAGATGTAATATTATTGATATGTAGATAAGGTAATTATTTGATTCCGTGAAAGTATTATTATAAGAAATTTCCTATTAAAACAATAGGATGTTAAGATGTTAGTTAGATACCAACCAATGAAAGCATAAATATATATGTGAGAATATGAAAGAATAAGACGATTGAAAGTACTTGGTATGGGAATGATAAAGGTTAAGTATATTCTCACAAATGCTAATAATGGTGGAGGTTATGTTATTTATCGATCATCATCTCATTCATCATGAAATTATGGCATGCTTATCTAAAGACAATGGTTATTATCCAAGATAGGATCAAGATATTTGAACATATATTTATTGGTTGTGTAAGTTAAAGACAAAGAATGATTATGAGATATATCACTAGATATAAAGTTGTGTCCATAACGGGTGATATCTATTTCTTTGTACTGTGATTATGATGTACTTTGTCGATAGCATACAAACTTTATAATATAGGCATATTAGTTTAAGACATAATATGTCAAATAATTAATAAAAAATAGAATAATTGATATTATTTATGTTAATTCAAGTAAGAGCTTAACAAATACTTTGAATAAGGAAATCTCAAGAGATTTAGTAAATGATACATCTAGTAGAATATGACAGAAACCCTCTTTTTTTAATCACTAGTTTTTGGTAACCCAACTTTGTACTAAATCTATCACTATTCCAAAGTTTAATGGATAAAAATAAGTTACTGATAAGTGATCATTTGTGCATTGAAATTATTATATGGACCCTTCCAAGATGTTCAGTGCAAAATGCTTCTAACTGGGGATGAGTTATAAACTCTTAATAAAGTTCAAATCTAGGATTTATGTTTAAAGTAGTAAGGACACGTAAAGAAACTTCACCTATGTGAACATAAGAAGCGGTGCCGCTTATGGCAAGATTTTGGGTTTGCTCTTGTAAATGCTCATGAGACCAAGATAGAGAACAAGGCCACTATAATGACATCTCATAGTAACTGAGATATATCATGTGTGATGTGTTTCTGGTGTTAACATATTGAGACAAGGTTTCATGCACGACACACATATGTTTTAGTTTTCACTTTGAAAAGCACTCACTAACTGAAGGTTTAAATAAAAAGATACCTTCTTGTATTCATGAGTATATTAAATAAACAAATTTACGAAATATTACAATTTAGTGGGGAATCGTTGGAGAGATCTTAATATTATGAAGAAAATAAAAGTAAAAAAATATAATAAGTGAGAAGATGTTTCAATTCATGAATACGTTTGTCCTTTATACTTTTGTCAATTCATAAATATGCATAACCTTTAAATTGTATATTTAAAAACCGACATGACTATTAGTATAATTCCTATTCATGAAAATATACAAATGGGTCTATAAAAGGATATGGTCCAACCATTTCTTTATTATCTACTTGTGAGATCATTCTCTCATTTTCTCTCTTATTTATCAATTTATTCATTCATTTTCATCGAGTGTTATATGGAATCATTTAGGACTGCTAACTAGAGATTCCATTTAGATTATTATATCTTCGAGGTAATTTTCCTGAAAAAACCATAGCAAACTCTTGTAGTGAGGGAAAATAAAACCTTGAGGAAAATGATTCAATATGCCTAATCCACCACAATTATTTCACGATTAAAAGAAATTTCCCCTTCCTATATAACATGTTTTCTAGCTTTTGCTTTTGTTGGTGTTGCTTATACATTGTGATTGTTGTTACCTTTGCCATGATATACCCGTTATCTATGTCTTTTTACTTCTCTTTGACTTTTTAAAAAGAGGGAGAAACTTCTAAGATGGGGGGCAGGGGGTTCCCTTTTTCTCCTTTATTTAGAGATTCACATGTTTAGGGGGGGGGGGGGGAAACATTCATTTTGGGAAGATGTTTTATGCATAAGGAGTATGCAGTTGTTTTAATTGATGGTATTAGATGGATTTATCTCTTTGAAAATACTTTCATTCATTTTACCATCTTTATATCTCTTTGCATATGTTATAATGCCTTTTGGGAGGATTACCAAATAAAGGGGAGTTACTCTTTGTGCATGCTTTACCTGGATGATCTTATATGTTTGATTCATCTATTTGAGGTTTAGTAATTTTGATGTATATCAATCCCACGTTTCAGACTCGATTTTTTTTATTGTTCTAAGGATTGCATGTGTATTACATCCTACTACTCTCATTATATGGCTAATGTGAAGTGAGTTTTGGTGGTGTAATCAAGAAATTTTTGGGTTGTGGGGTTTTGCCACAAAATAGCCAAATGGGCAGATTGAAAATGTAACCTTTTGTATTATTATATTAGCTGGATTTATTTTGTGTGAAAGTGTATAAGTCTTGCGTAATTCAAGCCAAAAATATTTATCCTTTTGGACTTTGAAGATTCATGAATATTCAAAGTCCTTAAAAGTTCAGCAATGAAATTATTTCAAGTCCAATATTCATGAATATTAAAAGTCCTTATTTTGTGTGAAATTATTTGTGTTTTAGAGCATCCAAGTAGATATGCAAAGTCCAAAAAAATTGAATCCTCGTTCGTTAGATTTCATGAATATTGGGCTTTGAAGATCTACTTGGATTCTCTATAACACCAATAATTTCATTGTTAAACTTTGAAGACATATCCTTTTGACTACGATTTATGATTGAACGTCTTTGGCTATGCACACATATTTTTTTATTATATAAAACTGTGCTTTTAAGATTAACAAGTGATTTTCTATTCAGATAAGTGTTGTGTATAACCTTGTGAAAGACTTCCATTTTTCAAAATATTTTTAAGGAAAATGGGTTTTCAAGTGTAATCGTTTCGCACAGTTCCTATTTGAACCCATGCACATGACCATGTACTCTTTTAGATATTTTATAATATATGCCTAAAAGCGTGCGAACGATGCCAAATTGACCCGATTCACATGGTTGAACGTTTTCGGCATGTTTTGACTTGCTTCATGAAATCGTGCGCACGGTGCCTAATTTCTCTCGTGCTTACGACGAAACCAGTTTCTAATTTTTTTCTATAAATAGGTCTTTTCCTTCCACTGTTAAAATATATGAATTCCTCTTTACTTCTCTACGTCTTAGATAGTATTTTCTAGGATGAGAGAATTTCAATTGTGTCTCTTTATTCAAATTCACTTGTTCCTTACAAAATTGAGTCAACACCTAAATCTCTTCTTGATTTATGACTTTTGAGGAATTGAGATTGATTTGAAATCAAATTCACTTAGGCTATGTTCAATCTAAACCAATTCCAAATCTAAATTGAAGATTTACACTCCAAGATCTAAAGAGGAGGTGCTTCATAATTTTGGAGAGTTCAAAGCATGACGCGACTCTAAAGAGGAGATTTTACTTCCTTGTTAATGATATAGAGTTTAGGATGGTACATTAATCATCAATGAGGGAATGTTTAATGTTCATAGGTAACTTCTCATGAGTACGTGAGAGAGAGAGAGAGGTAATTTCTTGTATTATATAAAATCTTTACAAGTTGAATGAGAGATTAGAGTGCGCCGAGGTTTTTTTAGCCCTTCGTGGGGGGGGGGGGGGGCGGGGGGGGGGGGGGGGGGGGGGGTTCTCATAAAATTTATGTTTTGGATTTTTTGTAGATTGTGTACATTATTTGTTTTATCTTCATCACACGCATCTCTTAGATATCTCTTAAATATAGCCTAATCCATCGATTTGAATTTAGGAATTTGCATTTAATGTTAATTGACCATGGTTTCTTAATTGAAGCTATAAATTATTGATCCACATGTCTCTTATTATCTCACCTAGTTGATCTTTTCACTGTGATTGCTAAAATTGATAAGAAAAATAAAATTAGCCAAAAATGGGCTAAGTTTGTAATTAAAAACTATTCACTCCTACGTTTATTTGAGTAGAACACTAATATGGAACACACCAAATCCTCAAAGCACCACTATCAGTCCCCCTAGGTCATGATTTTTACATGAAATTATTACTCAGGGGAATCCAAACTATGACCTAAACATAGGGGTTAATTTAGAAAAATCGATTATTACAGTATATTATGTTAACGATGGAATAATTGAAAGTTCGAAAGAAACCAAAACATTTAAAAGAGAAAAATACGTTGAGCGTGGTTATAACCTAGTTTGAGGGATCAGACAAAGGACGCAATAATTTTGTGACCAATATTGAATCGGATAACAATAGGCTAATCCTAATATAACAAGAACTATTGACCACCATGTAAATGGATTGAGTGTTAGGGGCACAAACCCATGTCTTTAAGTTACTGGGAGATTCTTTGGGTTTTATTCTTAAAACCATGATTTTTTACCATCAAAGTTCATTTGAAATATGAATCATGTTTGCGGTGATGACTTCTTTGTTTATAAATATATTAAATATGTTGGTCACTTGTACTTAATATGAATTCTGGTGAGTTGGGTTTGTCCTGATCATAAAATGTCAGAATATCAGTTCTAGTATGATTGAATAGTTCACAACTTAAATAAGGAATTTAATTCATATAGCTAAGACGCGTTTAAATCTTAGTAGTTTATATTGATTATGGTAACCGATCTAATGGTATGGTAACTTGTACGATAGTTCAAGCAAGATTGTATAAGTACATCAGGAATGCATTAAATATGACCAAGGGTGAGATTCAAGTCTTAGTGCTGACTAAATTTGACTTTCACAATCACACAGTTTAAAAATGGCACATATATTCTTAATCTTGAGGGACGTGAGGATTGAAGTATTCACATAATTATTGCCTTGGTTTGCTCTGGGTGAGATTCAATTTATTGGGTTAATAATCTCTGTAGGTTAGGAAATCATTATGTGAATATGTATGAGATCATATTGCAAAGGTATCTGCATCCATGAGATATTTTGGATTGTGATACCCCCTTGATAAACTCATAAGTTTTGATTCAACACATAAAGCTAATCGGTGGATTTATAATCAGGTAGAGTATCAAATAAGTTAAACTTGGGATCAAAGAATTTATAAGGCGTTGGTAAAAATCAAATTGAGGCAAGTTGAATTTCTCCAAGTGGGTATTGAATTCTTAACGTAGGGAATCATATTTTGTATTATCTAACTTTGCAAACAAGTTCTCTTTCTTTAATTAATTTTGAGATAATTAAATTGAAGTGCAATTGTAATTATTTAGTGGAATAAATTATAAATAAATAAAAAAAGTAAATTATAGGGGCTAATTTGAAATTTCCATATTTTTATTTGGAAATTAATTTACTTATTTTTCGTAGGTCATTCGTATACTCCTAATTATATAACTAAACCCTAGTTTTATCATTTTTCTTAAAAGTCCCTTAGTTAGACTCATGCTCTTATGTAAAGAAGTAGAAGGAGAACTCCATCTACACAATTTCAAACACTCAAAATAGGGTATATATATATATATATATATATATTGTGACACCCCGCCTAATAAAACACCGGGTGATCAGTCCTATGCCAAATTAAAACCGGAATCCCAGTTGGATCATCCTTAGCATCACTTTCGAAAACTTTTTAAAACTTACTAACCACCTAGTATTCCAAAAGCTGGTGCCAAATTTTAACTTTTTAATTAAACAAAACGGTACATGCGGAAATAAATATAAACCATTCACACAACTGAACAAAACTCAACAGAATAAATAATTAAACAATTTGCCGAATAAACCATCGGCCATCGTGAGAATCCGCGATCCGAGATAAGGGGTGGCCAACCCGATACTCAAATGTAACAGTAATCAGGGATGGAAATCATTCTCAGCATCACAACAATAAACTGAGTATACGGGAAAATCACCCAATAAATCCGAAAACGGGTTGCCAAAAGTTTAGAATTTAGTTTTAGGACAAGTTAAGAAAATAAATTAAACAACCCAATCTGATAAATAAGTGGAATCCCAAAAGAGTAAATATATATTACATCTGAAACGAATATACACGAGAGGACCGAATAGGCTATCGGTCCACAGCTACAAGCAACGTATTACAATAATTTAAATATCTTACATAATACATACATTAATAAAATACAAAGGTTTGGGCCACACGCCGGAGTTAAGAACCGATCATTACTAGAACAACAAGATGAAGGTGTCTAATTCAATGTCCTGTAATAATCCGCAAAATCTTACAGCCCGTCAAAAGCAAATGAATGGGAATAATCACATTGGGCGCCCTTGCAGCGGAGCACCTGAGCGGATACAATAACATACACAACATAGAAAATGAACGGGTCAGGGCCCGATTTTATGTGATCACCGGAAGAATAAAAAGCATGATAGGTATGAACAGTTATACATGGATGATAAGAATGATAATCTAGCATGTTTAACTACATAATAATATAAGACAGTTTAACTAATTATGAAATGTAAATCATTTACACAAGAGAATTATAAGTAAACATCTTTAATTAAAAACCTTTTCTCATTAATCATATTACCATTTACTCCTTACATTCCTTAACAGGAATACAATCTTTCATTCGGTTTAATCAAGAAGGTATAATTCAACTTCATTAATTAAAAACCTCCATCATTAATCATCATTTCCATTTTATCTTTCCATTCCTTAACAGGAATACAATTTCTATCAAGTGCTCTTTATGGCACATATCTCATTCACATGCTCTTTGTGGCACGTATCCATGCTCTTTATGGCATTAATATCCATCAAGTCCCACTTGATGCAGAAAAGTTATATTCTCATACATATAACGATTCTGAGACCGCCCCTCCGAGTTTCCCCACTGGGCGCGCCCCTAAATAACTATCATCTTCCAGGGCCTATCATATAAGATAACCTGGGCTCATAACGCAACATCGAGAAGCGGCCATATGCCTGCGGGGTAGTCATAACCACACTCGGAATTACCTACCCATTGCAGAAAAATATATATACATAACAACGCTCATATGGCCTAGGACTATATCCACCCTACGTTAATTTGCCAGGGGGCATCACCTCGCGCGCAGACTTCCCTTATGATAGTATTTAGAGAGGTGTGTTTAAGTAAATTAACATTTACCATTTTAAATCTCATTTTCATTTTCAATTTTGTTACCAATTTTCATTTCCATTATCCATGTGTTTGGTTCATTTTATTCGAACCTATTACCTTTGAATAGTTTGGTTCATTTTATTCGAACCTATCATCATCGAATATCATCATTAATATTCCTCAAATTACAAGTCCCGACTTAGTCTCCAACATAATCATTATGATTCTACAATTCCCAAAGTTCATATAAGTCCGATAAGCCCCTAAAGTCTCCAAGTATGGGCATTTAATTTCCTAACTCCTAAAAGTTTGAATAAAAGAAGTAATGACTTAACATTACTTTAAACACCTCTGAAATAAACCCCAGATGACCCAATTCTTGTCTAGGGTGGCGACCAAACTCAACTAATACTCTAGGACTCTAAGTTTACTTCATTCAAGAAGGTTCCTAGGTCCTTAGCCTAAAGAAAAAGGTTAAAAAAAATTAAATAAGAAAATAACTCAAAACTGCAGGAACCTAATCGATTCGCCCTAGGGGCCAAATAGATTCGCCCTGGAGAATCGATTCGCTCTGAAAGCGAATCAGTTCGGAAGAAAAACCCAACTTTTTGCAAATGCCGAATCGATTCGTCCTTAACCCGAATCGATTCGGGTACGCAGACCTGGAAAACTGGTTCTATGCGAATCGATTCGCCCCAGGGGCCGAATCGATTCGCCCCTGCGAAAATGCCAAGTTTGGCTATGGAGTCTTGAACTCAAAATTTTCCTCAAACCCAAAACCAACCAAACCAAGACCATAAACTCCAACCCATACATCATAAATATATCTATCTACCATCATTAGCAACATTTATCATCCAAATCACTTTCGAAGGGTTATAATACCCATAAATCTAACAAAACCCTAAAATGAAAAACCATAACAATATCATAACAATCAATACTAATTATTCTCCTTAAATCACATAGTAGCAAGTAGATTACTTGCCTTGATCTTGAAAACTCAGATTTGATTTGGTGGAGGCAACAATCCAAGCTTGAATCTCCAAATTCTCTCTTTCTCCACAAGTTCTTTTCCTCTCTCTAGGGCTCAAATGTGAAATGGAAGAATAGAAATAGGGTTGGGGAAATAAAACGTGGCTTAAGTCTAAAATGCCCACTTAAATGATCAATACGCGATAAAATAACTCGCAACTACACATTTAAGCCAAAACCAGTCAAAAGTGGCTGAAATACCAAAATTCAATATGACACTTATTTTGACTGTCTCGCACCTACCGGGACTAACTATACCCTCCCAATTATCATTTGGAAACTTTATAACTCATTTTAACTTCCGATTTCATATTAAACCAAAATATCATTTTATATCTTATGACACAATAAATCACAACATGGATACTTTTACCTACTCACAAGGTAACTATACAACATTGTAGTAAATATTAACCTTTTCCACATTAAATTAATATTTACTCCTCATTCCGTCATTTTATAATTAATTACTACACATAGTAAATAAATATAAAATAGACTCTTAAAAGTGAGGGTTGTTAGAGCCACCAAAGTGAAATTATCTAATACAATATTCAACACCGGAAAAAAATAAATCTGAAAACTGAACTGAAAGTATGGGCGACATGCCCTAAATAAAACTGGAACTGATGAATGATTCCTACTCTAGGAATGAATAAGCGATGCGTCTAATCCAAATTCCTTCTATCATCCACATATGCCGCAGCTCCATGTCCCTGGAATAGAATATCAATCCTGGCGTCCCTGTGGCTGGACACCTAAAAGGTTTCGAAAATAGTTTTATAGCAAGGGTTAGAACCCAAAAAATTTTGAAAATATTTAGCAAGTGAATTAACTGCAGTAATTTAAAATGAATGAATGTGCTTCATATTTAAGTTAGTGTCGCACTTCCTTGTGGACATTATCACCCCTCCACTAATGTGCACACCTAACGGTTACCTTAACCCCACCTAGTTGCACTATCCCGTCCAACTAGTCCCAGTATAACCTCCCCTTTCCATACTACTCTAACCCGAGTATAAAGATTCTTGAATTATAAGTTATATCACAATTAACTTAAATAAATTCCTCTTAAATAGTAGTATATAACCGTGCCACAAGCTATATAAAGTAAATACATCCCACACTGTATTATTACCCGCATATAATATTTACTACCATTTTATACGTACCTTTACCACAACATCCACACATATAATATACGTATATCCATTCCATCGAGTATACCCTCACCGGATGATTCCCTCTAACATGCTATCTCACTAGGCGTGCTCACAAAACCTAGTTTCCCCAAGTTGGAATCGCTCACCAACTTGGCCCAAAATATAAACGTGGTGGAAGCGGTCATATTCCTTCCCTGAAAGTGAGATAAATCCCTCACCCATATATACCGGACGCTATGACCTGGGGATATACTCACCCTACTACTCAAGCTAGGGGATTCACCCACATCGCGCAACCTCCCTTGATAGCACTAGAATATATAAATTAAATAAATATCTCCTCACTGATATTTAATATCACACACAATATATTCACGTATATATATATATATATATATATATATATATATATACTATCACTACACCGTATATATATAATATAAATCCCGGCTTTACCGTGTACTCAAAATCTCGTACACTAGCCTGTAAATTTCCCGAGTCTGTGGCCCGACTCAACTTAATTAATTTTCTCACTTATATAATTATCATTATCCTGAGTCTGTGGTCCGACTCTAATATATTTAGTTCACACTTCAATTAATATAATACTTTCCCCGAGTCTATGGTCCGACTCTAATTAAATTAATTAACACACATATTAATTTAATACCTCCCCGAGTCTATCGTCCGACTCTAATTAAATTAATTAACACACATATTAATTTAATACCTCTTCGAGTCTATCGTCTGACTCTAATTAAATTAATTAACACACATATTAATTTAATACCGATCCGAGTCTGTGGTCCGACTCCCAGTTTCTTAATTTACACATTAATTAACTTACACCAATCCGAGTCTGTGGTCCGACTCTCATTTAATTAATTTACACATTAATTGATAAATACCCTTCCCGAGTCTACAATCCGACTCTAGATTAATTAATTACAACATCAATTAATTTAATAACATGGCATCACCCAACCATTCTCTCCGGACTCGCTCACTTGGCCCATACCTTAATATTTCCCGAGTCTATGTTCCGACTCCGAATTGATTACTCTCTCTTAATAATTAATTTAATACATTGGTGTCACTTAACCAATATACCCGGACTCACTCACTTGGTCCATCTTACATCTCAAAATTTCATACCCACATATTCGCCCACAATCTGTCACACATTCATCTCCATAAATTCCCCAATTATATTTACTTATAATTACAAACATACCCGGACTTGCCCACTTGGTCCATAATTAAGTTGAATATGTTTCACCCAAAATTCTTACTTTAAGTCCCAACTCTTAACTTAAATGGTCAATTCCTAATAGCTATCTTTTGAGCCACTAGTTATTAAACTCTTTATAATTTTTCACCCATTTGAAATTATACTAAAACAATCCAATCAGAAAATGAGGCATATATAACAACCAACCTGACCTGCCAGAATTTCGCCATCGTCGATCGATCAATAGCCCTCGATCTATCGATCGATCATCCCCTGGAAGTTCTTCTTCCCCACGTAAATTTCCACCATTAACGAGCTTTAACGCTCTGATTTTCTTTTCTATCCTTGACCAAACATAACATAATTTTTAAATCCCTTTATTAAACTAATTTACAACAGGGATACAACCATAACTAACCTTTATCCCCACCACAATTCATTTACTCACGAGTTGGGTTATTCCATAAATTTCCATGAACATTGTTCTACAAGTTTCAAATTCCAGATTTAAATACCACCCTTCTATATTCCGGATTTCTCATTCAAATCAGATATCTATACTTAGAGATACATAATACACCTAAGTTATTACCTTGAATCTCATTCAAAGGTTTCATGAACAAAAACCCCATTTTTGTACCCATTTATCCCCAAAACGAATTTTGATTTACACATCACTATGATATGAATTGATTATCAACAATTTAGAAATCACAACAGTTAACCACTTGTCTGGAATTGTTCGTAGTGTCTGATCCGTTGGTGTAGTCCCTTAATTTGACTCAAAAATCCCCAAATTGTCTCTTGATTAGCTTTCCCCCAATTTCCTTCTCAAGCCCTAGGCTTAGAGTTGAGTTGACTGTCGTTTCCTAATCTCTCAATTAGGTTAAAAACATCAAATCCCGTTTTTGGCCATGTGGGCCTAATTAAAAAGGCCCAACCCACCCCGTATGGGCCCGGCTATGCCAAAAAATACTCCGAGACCCAATTACTACCCCCGGGTACTCTTTTCTGACTATCTCGACCCATCCGAACGCAACCGCGCACTCAGAATTGTCATCCGAAATACTTTCTGACATCTCCAAATTTCGACCTCAAAATGTGACACACGCGATTTTGAACCATTAAACTTAAAAGTCGCCAATTATAAATAATTTGGCTCACTCAAATAAATTCTCCAACTCATGAATTTAAGTTTTTCCAATTTAAATATTTTTATAACTCCCAAAAATAATTAAATATTTAATCCTCAAAATTACGGGGTGTTTTATATATATATATATATATATATATATATATATATATATATATAGAGAGAGAGAGAGAGAGAGAGAGAGAGAGAGAGAGAGAGAGAGAGAGAGAGAGAAGTCGATTAGGGTTTGGTGGAGGAGAGAAAAAGCATGGTGAGGTAGAAGAAGAGAAGCAAAAAAAGAGGGGACTCTTAAGGTTATTCAATTTCCATCTCAAGATCGGTGTCTACATGTCGTGTTTATTACCAAAATATATATAGTGGTTTACTAATCCTCTACATCAATCATGTGATCTATATTGAATTACATACAAGATCCGCAAAGGTATTATCCACCTTTTGATTAATAAGCTGTTGAAACCCTAGTATGTATGAACTTAAGCTCAATCTTATTTTAATCTTTCGCTTTGGTTCATTTTTTTTTTTGTAATCTTTCCAACATATAGAGCTTCATCGAGATGTGAGCTACGAGGAGAGACCATTCTCGTTGTTCTGGATTATAAGGAACATATACTTCATTCCAAAGTCATTCCATTGTGTGTGTTTAGTAGGGACACCACAATAATGCATAGTTTACGTGGAAGCGAGAGAAATATCCAGAACTCTTCGAGGCATGTATGTATTAAATTTTCAGAAAAAAATTTCATTATTAGAGGCAGAATGTAGTACTTCATTTAAAATATTAATTGATAGTACTTGTTATGCATGATACTTGTATAATTAATTGTGACATTTAATTACATGTTAATCTTAAATTTAAATGAGGAAAATTAAATTTTATGTAATACCTCATAATTTGCAAATAAGATTATGATTTATTTTCCCATTAGGAGTTGTATCACTATACCGAACAACTATACACCCTGAACTTTCTCCTTTCCTTTCCCAATATTTTGTTTAGGACATGGATGATTGATATGCCAAATTTCGTGACAACAATAACATTCCCGGTCCTTATGCCCCATTTGATTTTAACCCGAAGCTCCTCGAACCTCGATTCTCCGGTCTTTCTTTAACGACTAGGCTTACGACATCACTGTAACCCTTAACCGCTTTCCTTTTAATTTCATTAGAAATAAGGATTACTGTGACCTCATCGAAAATAATACTTTTCTTCTCGCACATCATCGCAGCCACCAAATGATCGTACCTCTCGAAAAGAGAAGCCAAAAAGCTGCAATTTAGTCTTCCTCCTCCATCTTTACCTCCATGTTTAATTGTTTTGATAGAAGTCGCACTGAGGTGGTCTTGCAACGAAGTACTCAGTCCCATACAAAATCGGTAGAATTTTTTGTTGAGATTGATCCAATTTAATCAAAAATTTCTTCAAATAAAGCTTCTCAAGCTTCACCCAAATCAACTTGGTGAAAGTCTATGTAATAATGTTGTGATTGATCTCTTTAGATAGACACGCCTAAATCATGGAACAAGTCTCTCCATCGATATTTTTTCACTTGTCATCCTTCATTGCATTGGTTTCCCTTATAAGGCATGGATCAAGTCTTTTTTGACAAGGATGTCATCACATCCACTTACCAAATTTCTCCACATCATACTTTATGTTAGACACTATAAAAAAGGATCTTAGTTTGCAACCTAGTCCCTGATACTAATTTGTTAGGCAGAAGCACGACGGTGTATCGACTAGTGTTCCATGACCAACAAACCAATCACAACAAAATATAGCGATCCAAATGAAGAAAACATAAAATAGATGAAAGAATAAAAAAAATCGCGTTTCACCAATTTAGCTACGCCCACAGACGATTCGTGTCACTAAATAAAAGAAGATGACAAATGGAAGGGATTTTTGTTTCTCATTCACACAAAATAATCTCTCTTCTCACAAATAAACCTCACACGCAATAATGGAAGACTCACACAATATTAGTATCACTAAAGGCTCCTAGATTATACACAAATCCTCAATAGAAAATACCTAAAATTGGTTCACAAAATAACCAATTTTTGCAAAAAGAGTGAAACCTTAATTTTTAATCATAAAATTCTCTATTAGGTCACAGATGGAGATGGACATCTCTCATATTAAAATTTTTTTGGGGAAACACTACTTTTTTTTACAACTGTAATATCATAAAGACACCAGAGGGGGCAAAACCCATATACAAGAGGTATACAAAAACAAACACACATAAAGTGGTGGGTATAAACAAAACCACAACCTCCAACCACTTACACACCACCTCTAAACTACTATACACCTCCGCTAATAAACTCTAAAAAAATTATAACCGAAAAATGCCTGACAAGTGGTATCCCATTTGTCTACAAGTGTAGCGAGGACAAGAGATGACACCTCAACCTAGCTGGATCGATCACCTCTCTATCGAAGCATCTCTTATTTCCCTCATTCCACAAGTTCCACCCAAATGTAATGAGGCACAAAGACCCAAACGTTCCTCCTACCTCTCTCCTTGACCCTACACCTCCAATTCACCAACACCTCCTTGACTGTCTTTGGCATCACCCAAGTCACTCCAAAGCTATAGAGCATTAAATTATACAAACTCCTTGGCAATGAACGGTGGATCAAAATATGGTCTACTGTCTTTTTCCCCTCCGTACACATCCAACAACGACTCAACATATGTCGGCCTCTCCTCTTTAACTCATAAACTGTAAGAATAACATGCTTTGCAACTGTCCACACAAAAAAGTCACTTTAACAGGGGCTTTAGAATGCCATATTTACCTCCAGGGGAAAGTCCCCCCACTCCTACTTATTAAGGCTTTATAATAGGCCTTAACCGAGAACCTCCCCTACCTACCCCCTCTCCATTAGATCACAACTCCATCAATCTGATAGTTGATCCTCTACCCCAACCCCTAAAAAAAACCTTCCACCTCCTCCAACTCCCGTTCTTGGAATGCCCATCTGAACCTGGGATTCTGCACCACCCTCTCACCACTCCTAACTAAGTAATCTACAACAAGATCATCTTGGTTTGTAGTAATGGAAAAAACACCCCCGAAAATAACGTATATAACAACACCTCCCCCTATCTTTCCAAAATCAAACTACGTTACCACCACCCACTTTGAAAAAATAAATTTAGAGAACTCATCCCACCCCCCTTGAAATATATTTCCATTGCCCTACACCGTGTGGGATTCTGACTTGCAAAGATGACCACCCGTACTGACTAACTCCAAAACGTGCCTCCACAATTGCCCCTCCTCTTCAGCAAACTTCCATAATTATTTACCAAAAACGACATGTTAAGCAATTGAAACTCCCCCACCTCTGCCCCTCCTTCTGTCAAAGGTTTACATACGTCCTCCTCCGACTAAACAATACTTCTTACGGGTGTGATGTGGATCTACTTTTTGTAAATTTTGTACATTTTTGTCCAATCATGTTATTTTTCTCTATTTTTGATGTACTTCCTTTTTTTAGATATTTTGTACTCAAGTTAGGAGTTAAGGCTAGTAAGGGCATATTAGTAATTATGACATTTCTTGTAGCCCAAGTCTCCTCCTACTCTTATAAATACCTATGTAAGCCTCATTTGTTGAGGACCTTCATTTTTTAATATAATACATTTTTAGATTCATTCTCTAAAATTTGTTATTTGTTTTTGCTTTGGTCTTTGACGTGTAGTTTACTTCAAATTGGTATTAGAGTGAAGTGTTGTTCCCTGATTGGTGTATTGATTATCAAGAAAATCATACGCTACACTTTCGATGGCCTTGAAGAAATTAAATCGATATCAAGAAGAGATCAATAAATAATTGAGACAAAGAATTTGACAAATTGGCACAACAAAAACCCTAATGTCCCAAGAACTCAACCAAAAATTTGAAAACCTCTTCCGCCACTTGACCAAAATGCCACCACCTACCACCGTGATCGAACCACCAAAGTCATTCTCCTGAAGACCCAAAAAAGAACTCGTCGAAAACCTCAAAACTCACAGCTGCCCTCCTTTAACCCCTGGACAAAATTCAACACCTCTCGAAAAAACCGAAAAGGCAGAACCCTCCAGCCAAAATTTTTAAATTTTCGGCTCTGACAGAAACTCCATCCCTTTTAAAATTCTGGCTCAGGTGGATATCGCAGAATGACAGTTCCGTACGAAACTCTAATCGAAATTTTTAGAAAAACCATGGCCTTAGGCCTTGATGACTGTTTATACCCAATTAAAAATACCTTAGGCCCTGACAGTTGTCTTGAACAGGACATAAATGAGAAAACCCTAAGTCCCAGTGGGATTCTTAACATTTTCGCCTTCGACCTACAACTAGAACTCTCAGGTAGACGGTCCATAACCCTCGGCAGTCGTCGTGAATCTCTTTGGTAATTTTCAGAGTTCCCCACTTCCCCTTCCGATGGTTCAGATCTGCTCAAAAATGTAAAAAAATGCAATGACATCAGGAACCATGAAAACCTCGACCCCGTTTTGAATTTTGTCCTGCTCGGAGATTTCAAAAAATCTAGAAATCCCAAACCCCATGGCTTCGGCCCCGTTTAGCAAATTTACTATTATATCCTTAATATACAATGTTAATAACACTCCCCCACATATATAAATAAACTTAAGAAAGAACTAACCCTAACTCACTTTCAATCTCAAACCTATCACAATATATCCCGTCTCCCTCCATCTCTCTCTATCTCTCGTCTCAAACTAACTCTCTCAGTGACACAACATCGATCCAACAGCGACACAGCAACGATCCAGCCACAACACAACAGTGGCCACACATCGAGTTTGAGGTAGGGATCGCATCTGTCGTCATTTTTTAATAGGTTTTGGGTTGGACCTATTGTTTAACTAATTTTTGTTGGATATAACACGATTATAAATCACACATCTCTGTTAATTTAACTTATTTTTGTTGGATATAAATCATACATTTATGTTGTTTAACTAATTTTTGTTGGATATAACAACGGGTTTAACTAATTTAACTATTTTTGTTGGGGATAAATCTCTTTTAGGGGTATAATTTTTGTTGGATATAAATCATACACGGATATAGTTTTTGTTGGGGATACATCATTACTAGAGATATAATTTTTGTTGGATATAAATCATACACGGGTATAATTTTTGTTGGATATAAATCATACACAGGTATAATTTTTGTTGGACATGTTGTCTCTTTAAGGCTTGGACCTATTAACATATTGGATTCATACATCCCTTTTAATTTCTTTCATATATTGTTGAACTACACTGTTATTTTGTTTTACAGTCAAGGACTAATTGAATTTATTGTATATATTGTTCTGAATTTTCGATACTTTTACAAAAGTTAGTTATCAATTTATATTTATTTCAAAAAATGAGCGATCAATTCAAGGGGAAAATACTGTTTTCGGGGCACAAACTGAATCAACACCGACACCTAGTTCCACCCCATCCACACAAGCACATGATTTTAATCCAGTTCTTTAATCTTCTCCTAAAAAAAGAAAATTCACATCTTCTGTTTCGAATGACTTCGAAAGGATTAAAGATAATTTTGGGACATATGCAATATGCCATCATTGACATTCAAAACTTAAGGTCGAAAGTATAAATGGGACCAACCATTTATGAAATCACTTGACTAGGTGTAGGAAACATAAAAATGTTGTTATTCGTGATCAATTTCAGATTCATACTGAAAAAACTTCTGATGGAAAAGTGCACTTTGGTGATTTTACATTTGATCAAGATGTGTCCAGAAAATAACTTGCAAATGCAATTGTTTTACATGAATATCCCTTTAGTATTGTCGAGCATGTCGAATTTAGGAAGTTCGTTAGTAGCCTCCAACCTCTTTTTAAAAATGTATCTCGAAATACCAATAAATGCGACATATTAAAAATGTATCAATCGGAGAAAGTAAAAGTTTACAAGTTATTTGATAAGCTTTCTTATCGCGTTGGAATCACCACGGATATGTGGTCTTCGAGGCAAAAGAGAGGGTACATGGATATAACGGCACATTTTGTTAATGAATGTTCGTGCTTGAGAAATTTGATAATTGGGTATGTTTTCTTCTTTTTACTTTGTTTTTTTAAATAATTAGGTTTCATCACAATTTAATATTTTGATATAATTATTCATGCGTAGGTTTGTTTATGTCCCCGCTCCACATACGAAAGATGTTCTTTGTGATGTGTTGATGAATTGTTTATTAGATTGGAATTTGGATAGGAAAATGTCTACTATACGGTAGACAATTGTTCTACTAATGACGACAAGTTTGTTGTTAATGATTCCATTTTGTTGGGGTGGAAATTGCTTCACATGCGTTGTGCCACACATATATTAAATCTTATGGTGAAGGATGACTTAGACATAATATTAGTTGCCGTGTGTAAAATTCGAGATTGTGTAGCTGTAACACCCCGTATTTTTTATGATTTAAATAATTATGTGATTAATTATTATTATGGGAATAAGTATGCGATTAATTATTGTTGTTGTATTAATTAAATTAAAATGCGAGGAATCAATTTATTATTACTCCGAATTAAAATAATTATTAACTAGCGTGCCAAGGGTTAATACTTATTGTTGTGAACTATTAAATATTACCGTGTGATATGTAATATGGAATTATGATACTTGATAAATTTTCGAAAGTGAGAAATACGACAGTTTGGTAATTTAAGTCTGACACGCGTGTGAGTCGTGTCGGGACTAATTGAATGGAATAAAAAGAGAATTTATTTTTATTACCTCGTATGGTCATTTCGAGTGTGCCGTTGAGTCTGGGAGGGTCGATATAGTCAAAATAGTATACCCGGGTGTTTAGTTTGGGTCCCGGGGTAATTTTAGGGTTAACTGGCATCCCGAGAGGGCATTATGGTAAATTGTATTTTTGGGTTTAATTAATAGACGAAAATTGGGAGTGATTTTATCACCCAAGAAAATTCCTTTAGGGTTGTGTGACATGGAAAGGAAAGAACGGCCACAGAGGGTGTGAGGGAGAACCAATTTTCAAGAGGGAAGGCCAAATTATCACCACGTTGCACAACCACCACCACCAACGCGTAGATTGAGAAGAGAGGAAAGCGTATATACCAACATCACCAACGGATCAGAACGTCATGTTCAAGGAAAGTGTTTATTGTTTGCTTTCTTTTAGCAATAATCATGCTCATGTTAGTGTAGGTGAAATTAATCGTCATTTACATATGAATTGGGTGAAAATTGGAGATTTAAATTATGATTAAGGATTGGTTTAATTAGTAGTTTAAAGTCCTTCATGTATGTAGAGGATTAATCACGGAATTGGATTATATATTGATGAATGAATCTGGGTTGATTAGGTTCTTTAATTGAAGATTTGGAAACTAGGGTTTATATGAATTAATTTGGGGATTTTATATAATTATGATGATTAAGGACAAATTAATGATCCTAGGATGTTAGGAATGATTTATAACCTGTTAGGTGTTGATGGATATTGATGATGAGGCATTGGGTGTTGAATCTTAGAGGTTTTTAGGTCCAAAAATCTTAGAAAATGCTGAAATTTGGTGAAGAAGACGAAACAGTAGGTCTCGCGCGAAATCGCGCGAAGTGGTTCAAACGATATGGGGATCTCGCGCAAAGTCGTTCGAATGACACGTGGAAATCATTCGAGCCAAATGTCATTCTGGTTCGAGCGACAGGGTGAATTTTTGGGAATTTTCTTAGAGTCCAGTTTTGAGTTTACCGGTTTATTGGAGTGAGAGAAACTGCCAAATAGTAAATTCAAATAGGACAGAATTTCGGGAAAAGTATGTGAGAATTAATACTTTAATTATTTCGGTATAGATACGAAATGTTGAGATTAAAATACGAATGAGAAGTATATATGTAGGTTGGGGAAATACCTATAAATCTTAATAGGACATGTGTATGCCTATTATGTGATATTATTGTTAAGAGCACTAATGGGTGATATCCCGGGGGTGCAAGAATCTTATAGTTAAGCGCACTAATGAGTGATAACTCGGGGGTGCAAAAACTCTATTGTTAAGTGTACAAATGGGTAATAACCCGGGGGTACAAGGATGATTATTGTTAGGCACACTAATAGGTGATAACCCGGGGGTGTTGGATTATTATTAATAGGTGCATTAATGGGTGCTAACCCGGGGATGAAAGATTTCTTGATAGGTTCACTAATGGGTCTTAGCCCGGGGGTTCAGGACTAGTATATATATATATGTATAGGGATGATGTGACTATATATATATATATATATGTATATATATATATATGAACGTGTAAATATTTCTACTGTGTGAAATTAGTAGACTTAGTAATAATAATAATCATTACATTGCCTAAGGGTGCAGGATTAGTGTATATATATAGGGATGATGAGACTATATATATGTATGAGGGTACTTGGGTAACTTTCTACTTTGTGAAACTAGTAGATAAAGTGAAAATGAGAAATAAAATAATCTTAGTGGATAAAGGATTAACCATTCGAACGGTGAATAATGAAACTTAGTATGTGAGATAAACTATCTGAATAGCGTATTGTATGGGTGATACGGGAATACTACTAGTGAGCATAGTTAGTATTAGTATGGTTTCTGACTAGTTAGACTGGGTGATATAACTAGGGGGAGATTAGATGTACATTAGGCGTGCACAATAGATGAGAGGTGCAAAACTCATGTGAGAGTTCGATAACTAACATGAGTGTAAGACTTGTTTTAAGAACCAGTTTTAAATACTTGCTAAATCATTTTTACACCTCGGGCTCTGACTCATTTCTTGTATTTCTTCTCTCTTTTTCTATATATATATATATATATATATGTATTAGTGCAGGTGCCTAGCCACAGGGACACCGGTTCTAGATACTTGGATGGTTTTCCGAGCTACAGCTGTTGTGGAAGTTGCGGGTCATTGAGATTAGACGCCTCTCTCATTTTACTCAGTTCCTAGTTCAGATATTTTAGTTCGGGCATATTTCACCCATCCTCATTCACGGGATTGTACTCAGTTCCTTTGTAGTTCTTTTCTGTTGGATTGAGTATTTATTATGGTTTGGTTTGTGACTTTGAACTGAAAGGTTTTATCTAGTCTTAATTATTCAGTATTTGATTTAATCAGCATTCATTTCTTGCGTGTGGATTTTAATTCAATGTTCAGAAATTAATTGAACTAATTGGTTTGAAATTAAATTGGAAAATGTTTTGACACTAGCTTCATTAAATGTTAGGTAATTAATTGGTTTTAAGTTTTCGACGGTGATGCTAAGAATAAACCAACTGAACATTCTATTATAAATTTTATAAAGGATTGATCACCCAAAATTTAATTGGGCGGGGTGTCTCAGTAGAATTTTGGACGGCTACTTAAAGTTGGGAGGAAAAATTTGAGGAGGAGTCCCGACAATTAAAAATTCCATGTGCTAAAAAGTTGTATTTAGATTGCAAAACAAGGTGGAACTCCACTTATTTGATGCTCGAGACAGCCATTTGTTATAAGGATGTGTTTCCACATTTGAAACAACGTGAGAGACATTATACATCTTTACCTACGGAGCATGAGTGTAACTTAGCCAAAGAAATATGTGGACGATTGAAACTATTTTTTTCCATCACTGAAGTGTTTTCTGGTACTAAATTTCTAACAACAAATTAACTCCTTCGAAAGGATTCAACCAAGGTCTGGAACGAAGCTTGCCAAGAAGCCTTCGACTGAATTAAGCAATACCCAACCCGACCTCCAGTTCTCATGCCACCGCAGCCTGGTCTTCCTTTACTCCTATACCTTACCCTGATCGATACTGCAGTCGGAGCTTTGCTAACCCAATACCTTGAAGAAACCGGTAAGGAGAAATCCATCTACTATGCCAGTAAAAAATTATCCGGTTACAAAGTTAACTACACCGCCTTAGAAAATTATGTGTCGCTCTTCTGTGGGTTACCTAAAAGTTACGACACTATATGTTCACCTTCCTCATCAGACTCGTATCCCGAATGGATCCCATCAAGTACCTACTCGAGAAGCCCACCCGATCCAGTCGAATGGCCCGTTGGTTGACGCTTGTATCTGAGTTTGATATCACCTATGTCACACAGAAATCCATGAAAGGAATAGCCATCTCTGACTACCTTGCTGACTACCCTATGGAAGAAGCCGATGTTTGGATTTTCGAATTCCAAAACGAGAGTATCCTTTGTGCCTCCCAAGAAGATCTTTGATGGAAAATGTTCTTTGATGGCACTACTAAATAAAAAGGTATATGTCATTGGAATCCTCCTAATTTCCCCTGATGACTCCCACACTCCCATTGCCATCAAATTAGATTTCCCTTACACTAACAACATGACCAAATACGAGGCATGCACGATAGGCCTCAAAGTTGCCCTCAAGAAAGGAATTCGATACCTCGATGTCTACGGGGATTCATACCTCATCATCGATAAAGTACTCAGGAAATGGAAAGTCAAGGATGAGAAACTCTTACCCTTTCATGCCCACCTTGAAGAACTGGCTTCCCAATTCCAAAAAATCACCTTCCACTATTAGCCTCGAGCAAAAAATAACCTGGTTGATGCCCTTGCCACCTTTGCCTTTATGATTGACAAGCCCAAAGGAATAACTATGGCCCATTTCCTTGTCCAAAAACAAGACAAACCAACCCACTGCTACCACATCGACCTCAGTATAGAGGAAGAACTCGAAATAGCTGACTGCTGGTACTATGATATTTAACACCTCCTTATACACTATAGGTATCCTAAAAGTGTTGATAAAAAAGACCGAGCAACTCTCCGCAGACTGCCCGCCCAGTACATTGTCTGTGATAAAGCACTATTTAAGAGAAACTTCGATGGAACCTATCTACACTGCATCGCAGGGGATGACATTGAAGAAATAATGCAAAAAATCTACAGCGAGAATGCGGACCCCACATAAACGGCCTTATGCTAGACAAAAAGATCATTCGACATGGATACTACTAGACTACAATGGTTCAGGACTGCACATCCTACGTTCAAAGATGTCTCAAATGGTAACAATTTTCCAACCTACAACATTTGCCGCTGTGAGAATTGTACAACATAACCTCTCCTTGGATGTTTTCCACATGGGGCATCGACATCATAGGGAAAGTTACAACGAAGGCATCCAATGGGCATGAGTTCAGCCTAGTCGCTATTGACTACTTCACCAAATGGGACGAAGCTGAGTCATATGCTATTCTGAATGCCAAGAAAGTGGCCAAGTTCATCAAGAAAAACATCATCTGCCAATACGGGGCCCCACACGAACTAGTATCAGACAATGAGTTACATTTTAATGCAGGAGCTACAGAAGTGATCGACAAGTATGGAATTCAAAGACACAAATCCTCTCCATACCGACCTCAAACCAACGGGGTGGTCGAGGCAGCCAATAAGAAGCTCAAAACTATCATCAGCAAGATGACCGAGAGTTATCGAGATTGGGCCGACATGATCCCTTATGACCTCTGGGGCTACCGTACTTCAGTTCGAACCTCTACTGGGGCTACCCCTTACTCTCTAGTCTACGATATGGAAGAAATCCTACCCATGGAGTTGGGAATACCTTTCTTGATGAGATGGCCCTCTTTGACGAAAGGAGGTTGAAGGCTCTATATCATATACAAGGGTACCATCACCATATCGTGCGATCCTTCAATAAGAGAGTCAAGGAACACGGTGTCTGAGAAGGGGACTTAGCCCTCAAATAAATAGTAGATCCCATCTGGGACCCCAGAGGGAAATTCAACCCCAATTGGAGCATCCCCTACATTATGAAGAAGATCATGTCGGGCAGCGCCGCTGTAGTCACCAACCTCGATGGAGAAGAAATGGCACGTCCGATCAACCTAGACAGCCTCAAGAAATTTTACCCCTAGTTAGAAATCTCAGCGCGCTACAACTCTTCTCACTGCCCTTCTGTTTTATTCTAAAAAAACTCTTTATCTCCCCTATCCAGAGCTACGTGGTCCTGATCCTCTAAAAACATTTTAAAAAATGAATTTCAAGATTTTTTAAAAACCCTCAGAGGTACGTAGGCAGCTCGTCACTTCACATGAGCGCGACCCCCCTTCTTTCCACAAAATACTATCCTTTTCTTATCCACGAGAACGACAATTCTTTTTAACATATACGTGAACACAAGGATTATGCATGCTTTAGCTATGAGTATAGATAGTTAAAAATGAAAAAAGTCATCAAGAGGCACAACTAGATGGTCAAAACTTGTTTATTTCATTATTTGAAATTTTGGTACAATTACATTGGCGTAAGGAGTCAAATGACTTACCTTTCCATCCCAAACCTACTTTCTTAAAAACAAACCCCCACTTCTCCTAAACAACCAGGATAACCACAAATAAACCCAAACACCATACTGAAGCTTCATAAACTCTACCCACAGCTGCCAGAAGAACTGCCACCATCTCCCACATCCTGGAGTTCCCAAACCTCCCCTGATTGGAGGGAATGTCGTTGATGCTCAATTGAGTGATAAGCTTGGAATAGCCTTTAAAAAACCACAATACCTCCCTCCAAAGCATCAAAGAAGGCAAGCCACCTTTGACCGGTCTCCACAACTAGCATCTTAGCAACCACCCTCCTCTATAACCATTTTATATTGTCCCCTGAGACGTGAAAAACTTTCCCAACAGATTGAGAGGGATGAGTCGATGAACGTCGATTCTTCCACAAAGAGCCCAGCCGCATCCGCATACGCTCTGTCAGGTCCTCCACAGGAAAGAAATCCAGCGTTCGCGGTGGCACAATTTGATCCCAACCATATTGACGCAGAAGCCGCCAAAGAAAATAGAAAAAGGTCTGCCTGAGGCCAATCTTTCGGACGTACTGATACTCTACAAGCTCTATAATGGGCAACAATTCTCCCACCATGGCACAAACCAGCGTAGGCCTAAAGCTCCATGCTCTACAAACTAGTTCTAACTGCTCTCAATTTCCAGGCCTACGCTAATGAAATAGTGCGAGGCGAAGTTTGGAACCATCGGTAAGGGATACTCAGGTGGCACAACCATACGGAATCTCTCAAACAACCACATGCCATTCAAGGTCTCCACCAGTATCATCGCCGCAGGATTACGACGGTATGACATCCAAGAAACGATAGCAGCAAGTTGGGGGTCCACCAGCATCTCCCCCATCACCAATATAACTTTTGAAATAATGCCGAGGATGACGGCCTTAGCATATCCAGCATCACCAACATTCTGTGAATGCACGAATCGTAAAACCGTCGGAAGGGAAATCATTTCTCCCGTTGCAAATGACGGAGCCACCAAGGCCTTTCGTCACTCAAAAATTTCAGAAAACTATTTTTTCCTACTTTTTTTAAAAAAAGAAGCTCCTTTTCAACCTAGCCACCGAGGCCATTTTTTACGCAAATATATTCAAAAATGTCCAAAAAAACACACTCTTTTTACTCTTTCTCAAAATAAAAAATCAACAGTAAACTAAAGTGCATGTAGAGTAAGCCACTAAATCAAGATAATAAAACAAAATGTGCATATCTTTTTGCATTTTTAAGTCTCTTTTCAGGTGCAAGGCTGCTACATCAAGCATGCAAATGCTAAGCTCCCTTATTCAACAATGAATCTGTAAGAAATCCGAAAGGAAATAACCAAAATTGGATGTCACCTAATCTGCCCCATAACCCTCTCTACTAGGTACCAGATGTACCCAAACTTGTACGCCGTCAACTATCGCAGCTGCGCATTCCCCTAGTCACCCCGGTGTGCTAAATGGCCATCCCCAAAGGATAAAAGGTCACCTGCAAATCCCCAGCAAGAATAAAAGGATCAACATCTGAAAAAGATCATCATGGAAAATGGTCGCAAGGAAAGAAGAATTTACCCGACCACCCACCAATTGGCACTATCCCTTCACCGGCTCGAGGTACCCCAAAATACCGTGCCAATGCTGATTGGTGCACCTCTATCCATGCCGGTCGACACACCCTTTAAAATTTCGTACAAAAAGTCCAAAAAAAATACCCGAAAATCCCGAACAATTCTAGAAAAATTCCAAAAAATTCCAAATCCATTCTAGCACCTTGTTCACTAAGGAAAACATTTTTTTTACACCCCCAGTGGAATTATAGAGAATCATTCTTTCCAACAACGTCTCCAAAGGACACTCCGAATATTCTCCAACTACAAATCCTCGCATCATTCACTCTTCCCCGATATCCAATGAATGCAAATCATCCCTAGTGGATTTCCTAAATTTCTCGAAGGAAAAGTACTCCTCTTTTAGGTCAAATTGACCTCGGTATTGGATCGTCACCTCAGTTAGGCCAAAATTGACCTCGATCCTCGGTCGTCACCTCTTTTAGATTAAAATTGACCTCAGTCTTGGATCATCACCATAGCTAGGTCATAATTAACCACGGTCCTCGATCGTTACCCTTTTCAAGTCAGAATTGATCACGGTCTTGGATCATCACTTCATTTAGGCCAGAATTAACCTCGGTCCTCGATCGTCATCTCTTTTAGGTCATAATTGACCTCGATCTTGGATCGTCACCTAAGTTAGGTCAAAATTGACCTCGATCTGCGGTCATCGACTCAGTTAGGTCAGAATTGATCTCGATTTTGGATCGTCACCTCAGTTAGGTCAGAATTGACCTCGTTCCTCAATCGTCAACTTTTTTAGGTCAGAATTGACCTCGATCTTGGATCGTCACCTCAGTGAGGTCAAAATTGAACTCGGTCCTCGGTCGTCACCTCTTTTAGGTTAGAATTGATCTCGATCTTAGATCGTCACCTTAGTTCCATCAGAATTGATCTCGATCTTAGATCGTCACCTTAGTTCGGTCAGAATTGACCTCGGTCCTCGGTCGTCACCTCTTCTAGGTTAGAATTAACCTTGATCTTGGATCGTCACTTCAGTTAGGTCAGAATTGACACCAGTCCTCGATCGTCACCTGTTTTAGGTCAAAATTGATCTCGATCTTAGATCATCACCTCAGTTAGGTCAGAATTGACCTCGGTCCTCGGTCATCATCTCCTTTAGGTCCGAATTGACCTCGATCTTATATCATCACCTCATTTGGTCAGAATAGACCTCGATCCTCGGTCGTCACCTCTTCTATGTCATAATTGACCTAGATTTTGGATCGTCACCTTAGTTAGGTCACAATTGACCTCGATCCTCCATCATCACCTCTTTTAGGTTAGAATTGACCCCGACCCTCTGAATCGGTCATCCACATCCCTTAGGTCCACGGAACTAACCTCCCTCCATCATGTGGTGTCTATTCGACGACCATCACTTATTCCAAACTCACTCATCGAGGAGATCTATAGACACCATATTTTAGGAACCCCTAAGTCTCTCATTAGACCCCTAGCACTTCCTCTTTCCACCACAAACCTAGGTCGCACTTCGAGTACCGATCTAGAGGCAATAGGTCACCCCCAGGCCCTATTTGACTCCGATCAACCCTATAGTCAAAGAAAAATCTCTTTGAATCTTTAAAGGGATCCGAATATTCTTTCCAATGGTCTACCCCATGCACAAATCGGCATAATAGTTCGAACGAACGGACCATTTCACTATCAAAAACTGATTCAGAGGCCATCGAGCACTGATTCAGAGGCCATCGAGCACTGATTCAGAGGCCATCGAGCACTGATTCAGAGGCCATTTCACAATCAGTGAAAGCTTTTTGAATATTCAAAGGGCACTGAAAGACCTTTCCAACGGTCCACCCCATGTATGAAACATCATAACCTTTCGAACCAATGATCAGTTTTCCCACGAAAATCGATCTAGAGGCCATCGGGCGCTCCCGAACTCTGTTTGACCAAAGTCAACTCTTCAGCTCGAATGAGACTAAATGAATCTCTTAAAGTCACTGAATACCCTTTCTAATGATTTACCCCATACGCAATTTTGACCTATGGTATGGACGAACGATCCATTTTACTCCGAGAGACCATCGAATGCTTGCGGGCCCCGATTGACCATGGTCCACTTTTTGAACCAAGAAAAACTTTTTGGAATGTCAAATTACATCTCCTAACCTTTCCAAAGGTCTGCCCGATGCGCGATTCTGACTTACCATACGGGCGAACAATCCGTTTCCGTTCAACGATCTCCCATCCGAAAGATCGACGGCACTTTCGAGCCACATTTGGCCCAAAGTCAACTCCGAATTCGGGAGAGATCCAAAGGACTCTCAAAGGTATCTGAAGTACCTTTCTAATGGTATACCCCGTGCGTGATTCGGATCAATGGTTTGCGTACTACGGTCATTTTTCTTGAAAAGTCCATACGAGACTACCAATTGGCACATCCTGAACCCTGCCTATCAGCACAGTGTCAAAGGTTACCTGTCGATAGGCACACCCTGGGGTAGGCCGATCGTCACCCCCCCTTTTTACCGATAAATAAGGACCATGACCTCATTCCCAAGGCAAGGAGAATAAACCCATCAACATCAGTGATCTCAGCAGCATTCTCTCGAAATCAATAAAGTTCCTTATGAGAAGTTCCATTCAAGCTGAAATACCCATCCTTTTCACACCCAATTTGGAAAATATCCTTCTTTCTCATCAACATCCATCAACATTCAAAGGAATTCCTCCAATATCCAAGCTCAAGCTCCAAGGGGGGTCCAATTCCTGCTCCCTTTTCTTTTAAATCTCTTGTTTTTGCATTAGTTACATTGGATTCATAATCTAGTTTTACTTTAGTTCATACATATTAACATCTACGCTTTTATTAGTATATTGCACATACTTTATTGTCCATAAAAAAACTCAAAAACAAATAAAAGAGGGTTACACCTATAAATTTCGAACAGAATTATCCATCACACTTTTTCCAAAACCAAAAATACATTTTCAACACGTACACACATAATAAAATTCCGTTCGAATCTATGGGATAAACCCACCCCTATTATACATTCAAACTGTGTGGGCTTTGATGCCTTTATAGGCTACGTAGGTGTCTCGGATTAAAATTTGATATTCGAGTCCAATTTTCCAATTTCTCTTATTTTCCAAGTTTCTCAAAATTACTCATTTTCATAATTATCATACATATACATACAATATGCTTGTTCGCGTTTCATCCCACACATATTATCATTTCCCAATAAAGATCAATATTGCAATAAACGCTCATATTCTATCGTATACATTTATTATTATTTTGGGAACATTCCTATGGATGACCTCACCTTATCTTTTCCATGGTATGGGTCGAACGATTCCAATCTCCATTATATAGACACATACACACACTTCATGGGGATAAAGGAAAATTTTAACATTTGACCATGAGAGGCCGAAAGGGAGGGATGGGTGCTTAACACCTTCCCATTTCGTAACTTAGCCCCGGGACCTCCGATCTATTAGTTCGCATGCAGCAGTTTGTCCTTGATGCCACTCTCTCAAAGTGACAACATGTTCTTTTTCCTGTTTTGTGCAAAATAGTCTGGAGACTCCATCTCTCTACATTCACCCCACACCAACGACGACCGAAGCACCTTTCGAAGAGAAGGGTATGAGATCGCGATGGAGTTCTTTCTCGAGGGATCTTCCTCCTTCACCCTGAATGAACATCGCGCCTCGGGATGGCCACACACACACACACACATATGTGTATGTGTGTGTGCTAATTCAGATATACCAAAAAAGTACACTAAAACTATTTATCCAAAAATAATTCTCGCCTCAATAATATTCTCCTACCAAAAATATAATTTTACCAAAAATGAGGCTTGTAACCCATATATAGAAATATTTTTGAGACACTTGTTATATGTTATTAACATAATACGAGGGGTGATTTTATTTTGTCAACAATTGTTATTTTTTTACCATTAGTTATACTTTTTATGCATGTGCATCACGCATGCACCAAGCCAAGCCCAAATGCGACATACATATTAGTTTTCATTATATTCAACCCTCGTATATTACCTATAAATTTTTGCATACAAAATTTTACATTGGTAAGAGCGTATAGAGAGGGATCTCCATCGGTAGATGAATAGACTTATAGATATTGTTCATATCCCTCTGAGGGATTAAGACTCATAGTTAAGGAGGGAGAATACAGTGGCAAGGAGAGCATTACCCCAAGGCAAAGGAGGCAAAAAATCCCAAAAATACAAAATAGGCACGAGAAGGATGACATACAAAATTTTATTTGCAATCGGTTATATGGGAGAGTTACTCACGTGGGGGATTGGACAACAAAAGAACTAGCTCATTGAGAAATATCAACCATACGAGGTCCCATTAATTAGGTCTTTGTAGGAGGAGAAACCTCCCAAGAAGTTTTTCATGCCCAAGTTCAAGATTTGTGATGGGAAGACAAACCGAACTTCCCACATTTGACAATATCGCCAAGCGATGGTTATGTGGGACAATGATAAGGCATTCATATGATAAAATATATCTACTGGTTAGGGGGATGATGCTCATAAATGTTTCAAAAAATAATATGCGGGATCGATTATAAGTTTCAAGCAGTTGTCATATGCATTTACTAGCTCTGGTCATTACTATCAGTTCCCATTCGAAGAGATTAAAAAAGTCAAAGGAGACCCTTATGGAGTACGCTAAAAGGTAATGGGAGGTATACAATAAGATTAAATATTATACAGAGTAGTTTGTTGTAACTTCCTTTGAGACTAGCCTACCTAGCAAGTCCAGGTTTTACCAAGTGTTCAATAAAAAGGAGGCTATCACTATTGACGACCACATGTCTAGGATTATGAAGTACGTGAAAGCGGTGGACGTTATCACCGAGGGAGATCAATTTACAGGTCGACACATGACCAAAGGCACTAAGAGTAGGGAAGTTTCAACCAAGAAAGGCAAAATAAGCCAAAACGATACTAAAGGTGCTAAGAGAAAGCATATTTGATCAAGGCCTACAAAGAAATCAAGAATGTCTTTCGAGAATTGATTTATAAGATCTTTCCTAATATAAATGATCATAAATGCCTTAAATTGACAAGGGAAATGTTCGGGAATCCATTCAAGAAAAAACATAATTCTATGATGTTCCTATCATAAGGACCATTAGTTAAAAATAGAGAATTACTGGACACTTGGGAGACTATGTTAAATGAAAAAATGAAAAATAGAAGGTCATAATTTAGCAAAGAATTAACAATGTTTTAAATGAAAATGACGAGGGACATATGTCTTTCGTGATCCATAGAGCATCCAATAACAACCAAATTAAAGAATACCTAGGTGTAACTCCCTAACCTGGATTTTGGGGCTACCCGTGGCTTAACCCGATCAGGTCCGGACACATTAAGTGTGAAGTAATGTGAAACAAACTAAATACTAGTGCTACTCCCTTTTTAATTTATTATAATTACCAAGTAATCATGGATTTCAGTTTCAACATATAAAGGCATAATTATAACAAGTGTGAACCCGTTAGGCAATATCCCGTGGTTCAAGTAATCAGAGATACCAGCGTAAGAATAAGGAAATACTTACATGTAAAATGATCCATAAAGATGTAACATCATCTAACATGTCGTAACAAAGGGAATGGGATGAGAAAATTCCCAGTAGAAAACGTTTTTTAAGAAAGTGGGGAAAGATTGTTGAAGGTGTTTTCTATTCTATTTTTAATTCTGCATTTTTGAAAAAAAATTACGCAAAAGAGTTCTCTTAAGTGGTTTGTTTGTGGGTATTTAGACCTTCTAACAAAAGTGGACAAACTCAAATAAAAAAAAAGCTTCTCCAACCCGTTTCCCCCTTCTACACATTTTCCATGTTCTCCCCATTTTTCGACCTAACTCGTTTCCCTCCCATTTTTAGCGACAACGCACCATCTTATCCAGCCAAAACCGTCTTCCCTCTATTAGGTCTAGTAAGCCCATCCCTTTGTCTCCACTTGGTATGTTAATGTCCAACATATTTGTTTAGAAATTCAATTGCAGTGATGGTTTGAGGAACGAAAAAATTGTGACCACACAAAATAAAAATAGATAAGTATTGTTTAATTTTTCTTCAATATGAATTCATATTTTGGACTTTAATCATCTAATATTTATTCAATATTAATTCTAGTTAATTTCAAAATCAGTGTTAATTGTAATGGATAAGCAACGAAAATGGATACAGATATTTTCCGGACACGGGTAATTCGAGAGGATACGGATATGGATAATTATTTTTACTATCTGGGCGGATAAGAATATGAATAATGCATCCAGATAGCGGACACGGATATGAAAAGCACGAAATTTGCTTTTTATCCTCCCGTTTACCACCCCTATGCTACTACTTAGTATTTACACAAAACATCAAAAAGTAAAACTATCCTCAGAGAATAAACAAATTAGCTGAATGACTATTAAAAAAAGTTTAGGAATATTTACTAACAAAGAAAAATTAATTTTTGTTATTTAGTATGAAGAAAAACAAAATGTAAATTAAGATTTACCAAAAAACATCTACAAAATCACAATAATAAGGTTCTCCAAAGGCAAAACAAACCATAATCACACATCCCCCATTAAGTGTTCTTGCTAAAAACAATGCGTAAAATATGATAATAAATAAGGTGCCAAAAAAAATTCAACAAAACATCATCCATCAACCCCTCTCCTCTCTTTTGTTCTAATTTCTCTAAAAGTGTAAAATAAATTCTTCAATCCCTTTCCTCTCTTTTTCTCTGATGTAGTAGCCAATGTGAAAAAAAAACCTTTCGTTTGCTCTGATTTTTCTAAATCAATCATAACATGAACCAACTCTCCAAAATATCTTGAAAGACTTTAATAGAGACTCCCTCTCCAAATAAAGGAGTCCAACATTGTTGCGAAATAAAAGGTGCCGGAGAAGGCCCCGAGACAGGATTTAGAAAGAAATGAGTTTTATTTATGTAACATTTTAAATCAATCTTTGCTTAAGACGTGAAATAAAATGGAAATATATGGGGTTCTATAAATGGGTTTGAGATAAAAAAAAATGTGGAGTGTTGTCGTGTGAGGAGTGGGTGAGAAATGGGACATGTTGACAAGCTCGAGGTAATGGTTTTAGATGTTGGTAAGATCTTAACTTTATTTTAACGACATAATTAGTTTTGGACCGTCAGATGTATTTCTTTAACTTTCAATGTTAGCTATTAGGCCATCCACGATGGAAAACCTAAATGTCTAAATGTGCATTGTTTCTTCCCATAATGGGTTAGAAACAATGCACATTTCACAATATAAAAAAATATCGACAATGTAAATTTACATTTTGGATAGACGACGGCTAAATGAGTCCCACAGGGCTGGGCGGGTAACAGTCTACCGCCCAACATCTGTGTGTGCTAATATATCTCCTGCCCAACTTTTCTTAATAAAAAACTGTGTGTTCATAAGCTCAGAGACTAAATATACTTGGAGGATAACATTCCCACACCCAGTAATGGGTCCCACTGACTGGGGGCAACAGTCTCCTGCCCAAGCTATTTACCCATTGTCCCACTCTATATTATACAATATAACCCATAATGTAAGTGTCTAAATTTACAACTTTTTACGTTTTCTCATTGGGGATGGCCTTAGATAGGAAAAACCAAAACCCCTCCTCCTTTATATATATATATATATATATTTATACACACACGCACACATGCACACACACACACAAACACACTAGCAAGCGACACACACGATGCGTGTGCATTTCTTTATTTTAGTTTATATCTTTTTATGATTTTACTTCATAGTTTACTTCAAAAAAGTAATTATTTAAATTGATTAAAATTATAATTAAATAAATTTACACGCTGAGAGAATTTTTTTTGTTTTGGTACATTTGCTCTTTATCGGTAAAAGAGGAAATTGATTTGACGAAAGTTTAAAGTGTTAAAGTTAAAGAAACAGAGAAGTTACAACTCTAAGGTTCATGTTAATGACTATTATACCCATAACATCAATCCCGGAGTAAGATTAATAGCCTATTTGGTGTGAGAACTCTCCTAAAATATATGATAGCTTCTTCACTTTATATCAATATTAGTATGCTGTATACATCCTTTTACTAATAGTATGTTATAAATAGGTTGTTCCAATATGTTGAATCTAAGTAATATACTAACAAAAGGCTTGATACATAAATAAATAAATGTTGATTCTTCAAGAAAATCTCCATAGAGGGTACTTGTGTTCAGGGACATTTTAAACATCAACTTGTCTAATAGATCTATAAGCATTTAAATCATTATATTTTTCCAATATCAGAACTGAAGTTTTATGAAAGCATATATATACAAAACTACTTTAATGTAAGTATGACATTCTTCGTGATCAATTGTGAAAGGGAGAATAATTGATGATATAAGGAACTACGAAACATTTTCGATGTTCTTTTGGATGCAATGAAAAATGACAAGGCTTTTAGGATTTGTTATTAATATAATGAAATCATTTTCTTTTCTTATAAGAGTGTAAAGATACAATATATGTTTTTGTTTAATTATATAAGATTTTAAAGATGCCTATGAAAAAATATGGATTTAAAGCCACATCGTTATATATTTTGGGTTTATATAAACATATCCTTTATGTTGCATAATTGGTATATAATCTATTCATGCATTCTGACTATTTAATTGATTGTGAAATTGAAAAATGAAAATTTTGATTGTCCACATGTTCCTCTTAAATAGTTATTTTATTAATAATTTTTAAATTTCTTCCGAACATCCAAATTTCTACCCACGAGGATACAACTACAAGATATAATTACCGTTTTATTATTTCAATGTAGAGTGATATTTTACTACCTTTTCAGGTGATATACAAGCTCTTAGTGTTTATTCCCACACGTTTACAAGCTCCCAATTGCAATGCAAGCACACATAACTGGTCGTCTCGGGATTAATTTTTTAATTATTTGTCATGCTTGTCTTTTAAAAAGAACTGAAGAGAAAAAAAATGGTTTAGATTTCTTTTTATGTTGGAATTATGTGTTTTTAAATCTATTCTTGTAGGTTTTATAATCTATAGTTGGTTTCTTTCATAGATTGATATACTCGTTTAATTTGTTTTATTTTTCAGATAGAGCTTTTTCATCTGTGTTGAAATAAGGGATTATGAAAACGAAATGTTAAAATAAATATGGATAATGCGAAATAGATATTGAAGATCCAAATAAAATGCTCAATAAAAGGGAAATACATGGACTAACTCAATGGAACATTTCGTAGGCTTCCTCATACTTTGCAAGAGGGTAATACAAAGTCTTCTTGAGCTTCATAGGGAAAGATACTAGTAAGGGCTTCACTAATTACCTCTAAAATGATTTTTTTATAACTAGGTTTGTACCTTTAGGGACAATAATGAGCTTCGCATTAGAGAATATATCAACCTTGAGCTTCTAAAAATAATCACCGATTTAAAAATATCAATCCCAAGATTTTTAAAGAACTATGCTTTCAGTAAATGGTTCCTACATGAGCTCGCCCTCATGGTCCATTAACATACAATTAACGGACAAAATATTTTACCTATTTTCCACGATGTAGACTGGTTCGATATACGACATCAAATAGGGAGTTACGAGGAGGCATTTATCTAAAATAAAAAGAGTTTCGATGAAAGTATTGTCCAGGGATGGAAGGAGGCTCTCATAAAGGTTGAAAAATTGAAGGGTCTAGAATTGAAGAAAAAAACTGAAGGGTAATCAACTCAATATTGCCTATTAACTTGCTTGTTTATTACCATTTCTCAATAACTAGTTTTTATTGTTGTGAGTTGAGATTAAGCAATAACAAGTAAACAAATTATTATAAAGTTATTACATATGATATTTATACAATAAACTATAAAGCGGGTGGCATAAGGAGGAAAGTTGGAGGTCGCCTAATGCCTATGTGGTTTTATTCCCCCGTTAAATAAAAATTTAGAAAAAATCTACTAGAATAATCTTAACAATTCAACATAAAGTATAAGTAGTCCAATAAATTTATAAACAAAGGTACATACACCATACTTGTTAAAAAAACATTTCCCATGTTATGAAACATGTTCTCCTTATTGTTCCATCCCAAAATAAGTTACTAATTTAAAATATAGTATATATAAACCACACTAGAGGTACTCATAGGAGAGCAATGATTCAAATGCATGTAAAGTACCTAAGATCTTAACAAGTTTAAACTTATCGCTTTGGCACTTTATTTATTATTTTGTTGTTTTATAACTTTATTCTTCATAAAACTGAAAATAGAAAGAAAGTGAACTTTATTACTATTTCCCCTTTAATGTTTAGTTTTTCCCTTTAATAAATGTTTTCCCTTTATGTTAATTATATATCTTTCAGGAATGAAGTAGAAATAGTTAGAACAGTTTTTTAAAAGATCTTGGCATAGTTAAAGAAGAATTACATGGATTTACTTGACAAATCGGTTGAAATGGATGATCACATAAAAATAATGAAGTAGCTAGTAGATCTCAACTCCAATAATGTATGGATTATTGGAATACATGGCTTGGGTGGTATTAGTAAGACAACTATTTGTAAGTCCATATAAAACCAACTCTATGAACTCATTGAATGCTATTGCTTGCTTGAAGACATTTGAGTAATATAAAAACCACTCAATGGTTTTTTTAATTTAAAAATCAATTTATCTCTATGATCGTAAAAGGGAAAAACTCCGACATTAAAGATTTAATTCATAGAAAGAAATTTCTCATGGTCCTTGATTATGTGAATGGAAAGTCCCAATTTGATAAGCTTGTAAGAAAATGGGATGCGTTTTGTTCAGGTTGTAGGATTATAGTTACAACAAGGAACAAAATGGTTCTTGATTATCTTAAAGTGTAATATCAAAGAAATGGTATACAATAGGTTTGTAAGAGTTTCAATCCCATATTCATGGACAGTCATAATTATCTTCAACTATTTAGCAACCATGCCTTTTCGAGAGACTATCCACCAGAAGATTATGATATCCCTACAAAAAAAATATGTTTCAACTGCTGCAGGGATTCCTTTGGTTCTTATTACTTTAGGATGATTATTATTTTCCAAGGTGTACAAATATTTATGGGGAGAGACATTAAGGAAGCTTAAAAAATGCCTCATGAGGATGTCTTTAAAAAGTTGAGAATAAGTTTTGACACACCATATTATGAGAAAAAATAGATTTCCCTTGATTTTGCATATCTCTATGTCAGAGATGATAAAATAATACTTTCTTTTAGGTGGGAGGACTATGATCATCTTCCAATTATTGAAATTGGTCCCCTAATTATTAGGTCTTTGATAAAAGTTAGAGGTGATAAAAATGTGGATGCATTCTCAGATTAGATATTTTGGTTGGAAAATCACAAGTGAAGAAAATTTGAATGAGTTGGGGGAGCTTCGTAGGTTGTGGCATCCTAAGGATGCCTTGGACTTGTTGGATAATTGTACGGTAAGATCCAAGGGCATCATTAATTTTGTCCTCCGTATTTAGCATTTTTTTATATACTTGGGATGTAAATATAAAATAAATTTATTTACAAATAAAGAATTTTTGTTTAGTATTGTTTTACAAACTTTGGATGTTTCTTTACTATAACATGAATTTTATGTTTCTAAACATGACATATGAATTTAGTAAGACGTTGCCTATGTACGTTTGAAAATATATAAGTTGTCTTTTTTATTAGAGACGAGGAGGGGGGATATTCCATATGTCTAATGCATGTTGATAACCTATTCATACAACCATCTTATGAATCATAAGGCTAGAAGTGCCAATTTATTCATATTCATGGACCGTATTGTGACAACCCGCCTAATAAAATATAGGGTGATCAGTCATCTACCAAATTTAAAACAGATTGTTCAGTTGGTTCATTCTTAGCATCACTGTCAAAAATCTTATAAACATATTTATCACCTAATATAGAATTAAGCTAGGCGTAAAAAACTTTTTCCTTTTTACACATAACCAAATAAAAACCATTTCTCTATTAACTTATAAAAATGTAAACCATTCATCATACACTTGAATATACTAAACATGGATCAAACACTAGAACAAATAAGACTGGGTAAAAACCTCCGAGTTCAAAACTCCAAACTCACACACTCAAAGTAAGATTCCATCCAACTAAATAACAACTATGATAAAAACTAGGAATGGGAAACACATGCCCCATCTGAGATGTCTAGATGACTGAATGGAAATGATGGAGGCATCTACTGCAAAGACCTACAACTTCCACAACAACTACAACACGTAAAATAATCCAACTCTCTAGTTTTGGTATCCCTGTGTCCAAGCACTTGATATGATACATATATATAGCAAAAGAGAGAAGATATGCAAGATACGGGTCAGAGCCTGATGTTTTAAAAATATTTAGAAAGTATTTAAAACTGCAATGAAGCAAGTATTATGTGCATGTTAGATATTGCACTCACATGAGATTCTCACCTCTCATCTATTGTTCACGCCTAACGTACATCTAACCCACACTAGCTTATCGGCCTAACTTGTTCGAAATCATAATGTCATCATCTACCTTCTCCAGTAGTATACCCGTATCTCCCATACAATACGTTAAAGAAATAGTTCAACTCACATAACTAAAAGTTCCATTATTCATCGTTTGAATGGTTAATCTTATATGCCATCCTTGCACACATGCACGAGTTTATATGAATGTTTAACTTCTCTTGCATATTTGAGTTTGGTGAGACGTTTTTATCTCAATTTTGTCACCTATGCGTAAGTAAACTTAAGGAGGAGGTGTGCCTATAAGAACCGTTTTTCATGAGAATTGATATTTAAAAATATGATGAGTGTTTATGGGTCAGGGCTGTGAGAGTATAAAATTGAATCATCGTGAAACCCACCGTTTAAAAGAGCCCAAAAGAAAATCAAGGCAATAAAAATTCAAATGCCAATAATTGGGGCCAATAGGACTTTCTCTAAGTTGAGATTGATAGATTTTTCTAAAGATCTTGAAAAATTCATATATATGAGGGAGTTTAGTTGGAAATATTTAAACGCGTTTGCACTACGAATCCTATGTTGAAACATCGTATCATGACGCTATTGTTTGTAGAATCGTCAACAATCCAAACTTGTATGCGTGTGGATTAAGTTTAGTTCATCAAACTCACACTTATTTTGTCACACATGGCTTTGATGAAGTTTGATGATTCCTTGCTATCAATTAGAACTCTTTGATCGATTCGACGTATTGAAATGATGACTTATTTGTTGTAGTTCACACCCAATCCATCCACTTTCATAATTGAGCACATTAGTACCATGTTAACATGTAATTTCCGTTGGTCATTTTTTACACTGTTTTCTATTTTGCAGTCTATTTCTGTATTCCAGGTACTGTTTTGAGGTCATTTTTTCACTGGGCAGATCCATACTTTTTTGAGGGTATTTTTGGAATTTTCACTATCTCGTTCGAACGACATCACAAGTTGCGCGAACATGTCGTTCAAGTGACATCCCATATCGTTCAAGCGACATCAAGCGAGATCAGGGTTTCTTTTAACATCAGTTGTTCTCTCTCTTCGTTCACTCAAAACCCCTTCTCTTTCAAAGCGGTGACATTAGCCGTTTCTTCAAATACCCGCCATTTTTTAGCTTTTAAAATCTTCATTGTTCTAGTTTTTTATCTCTCTTGAGTGCATGTATCAACCATTGTTGCCCCTGTGTTCTCCGGTGTCTGAACCTGTTTAAACAACCTCCTACTCGCAAAGGCTCATCGACGACCATTTTGCTCAAAATAGTTCGCCGGTGTTTGTTTGTTCATCTCAATTCTCTGGAGAGTGTTTCTCCAGTAATTGATTCTCCGGCATGTGGTGCAGCCATTGCCGCCCTCTCCAACGATTTTGATTTCATCCCAATACTCCAGCTTTAGCTCTCCGATGAGCGATTCCCATTTTTTGATGATTTCGAGGTAATTCTGTCCTTTTTTTTAAATCATTTGGAAAAAAAATTGGTTGTTGTTTTTTATTTTGACTGTTGTTGTGGATGGTGTTCGCGGTGGTTCGGATGGCTTGTTGTGCGGAGATAGGTTCTTAGGTGTGTGTGTGTTCCTCGACGACTGTTCACTCTCACACATCACACATTACACTTTTTAGTCATGCCACCTAGACCTCAGAGTGCTGCAATAGGACGACTCGACGCTCCACCACCCTCTGCTCGAGCTCAGAGAGCTTAGGCCAGTAGGCCCCCATTCTCCCCAGTGAGATGGGACACTCATGCTGAGCATGATCATTACTGTTTATTGGGGATCCACATTCGATTAGTTGTTCAGGAGAGGGTATTTTGATATTCTGAGTTTTAGGGGTTAGGCATTCAGCACTGGTTGTCTGATAGAGGTTGGGATTTTTTATTTGAGGCTCGTGGGGTTGTCTATCCGGCATTTTTTGAGAGTTTTTATTTCGCGCTCTTCCCCATACTGAGAGGATCTTTTCTACTATATGAGGGATTCCTATTCTCGTCACAACGGATCTCATAGCTTCCTTTTTGCACCTTCCTCGTGTCCCTGATGCTATGTTTCCTCGTTATACTGACGATGGACCTACCTATGATGATATTCTGCATCATTTCTTCTGGGAGATTCCCCAGGCAGGTACTACTATGTACCATCGCTAACTTTTCTTGCCTTTTGTGTACTTAATAGGTTTGTGTCAGCATCCATTTATCCGAGGATAAATCATACTCAGATTGGATCTGATATCGTCTATTTCATGTATCACGTCTCTCAGAGGTGGGATGTCGATCTACCGATGGTCATGCTTCGTGTTATATCATTTGTTACTATCAGTGGTACCATTCCAGTCCGCCCTGGTCTTCTGTATGGGATTCTCATCTCCATCATTTGCACTACTACCGGGGTTCCTATTTTAGAGGGTGATCAGCGTATCTCTTTGCCTACCGTTATTGATCATAATACTTTCACTCGTTCCGAGAGTCATTTACCACCGACGATGAAAGATGCTGTTCCACCCCCTGAGGGAGACTTCCCCGATGCTGATCCCTGTCAGCCTGCTGATCACTCCATCCCGAGCACCTCGGAGTTTTCTCAGCCACCTCCCCCCACTCCTGCTCTCCTCCTATTGAGGAGGAGGTTTCTACCTTATAGGCACAGGTAGCTGCTCAGTCCAGGATGTATGATTCTATCATGGCCAGATTTGATGCTGAGGCCAAAGCTCGTGTTCTTGCAGAGTCCAGGATGACAACATTTTTTTACGAGATGTGGCAGAGAGAGCAGATGAGAGGTGAAGGATCCTCTGAACTTGACCATATTTCATCTACATATTCTGATGATGATGATGATGCTCCTGCCGATGCATAGTTGTATTTGTTTTATTATATCTGAGACATTGTGATTCTTGATGTATTTATTTATTCTCAGATATGATGTAATCTTCTGGACCATTGTATCACTCTTGGTTTATTTTATGACATGGATGTACAGTTTCGTTTGCAGTTTAGTGATTCTCTTATTATGCTTCCGATACGGCTATTTTTGTTATCCATTAATATACTAATATTGTTTCTCTATCCATGTTGTTCATTCTCATATATTCATGCTAGACTTGGTGTGTTTGTCCCACCTTTTGTCTATTCCAGGCAAAAAGGTGGAGAGATACGTGATGTAGGGGGAGTATTTACTATGATATTATATTTTGTTTTATTCCTCCATACTTCACTTGGGTATTTATTTGTGTCTCGTGTGTGTAGGTGTTGTTTTCAAAGATTCAAATATTTATTGATACATCACATTCAAAGACAGATTCAGATGATTACCATTCAGAGACACAATCAAATTCAGATGCTTGCCGTTTATGCAGTTTCACTATGTCTTATATTTTTATATTTCTGAGTTTTGGGATAGGACATGTATTTTTTTATGGCATAAATCATCTCTGTTTAGTTTTGTCCCGGAATAGCCAAAGGGGGAGATTTGTAAGAACATAATTCTTATCATGTACTTTTGTTTTAATTTCCTTAATTCCGAACAAAATAAATTAAGTCTAGGCTAATTTCAATTATGAAGTTTAATTGAGCCTACGACAAAGTTCAAGTCCAAGAATGTGCAATTGAGAGCTTTTAAGAAGATTTCAAGTCAAGACGTGTTGCATATTTTAAGATCACTCAGGTATGAATACTTATAAGCATTTAAGTAATTTTGTATATTGATTAATTGCTGGGTGATTTAAATAATTGGGAATTAAATCTTTTTATGTTTTAAAAATATTTCTGAGTTACAAAAAGTTTAAAGAAAATTCGAGGATTTATTTAAAAGGAAAATTATTATTTTTTATCTCTGTCGCTCGAACGAGACTGGGAGTCGTTCAAATGACATCCCTATGTCGCGCGAACGAGATGCCCATCTCGCACAAACGACCTGCCGCCTCGATTTCTGTGTTTTCATTTTCTTGGACTCTGTGCTTCTTAGTTAATAAAACGTTTCTGCAAAAGTTTCAAAAGGCAGAACAATTTTGAAAACTTATTACCATACAGTGTTTCATTCATCCGGTGTTTATTCAAGATCTTATTACTCAATTCCAAAATTAATGATCTTGAATGCATTTGTCGAAACATAATTCATTCACTACATCGTGTTGCACTTTGTGAGGAGAAATCTACAACCGAAGAGTTGCACGCTATTATAGAGGGAGTTCTTATGAAATAACTTGTGGAGAAGTCGTCTTCTTCTCTACTGCTGACCACCTAGTGTTCCTGCGGTAGATTTCAGCCGAGACATCGAAACCGACACCTGCGGGTATTTCGTATGTCACACTTATTTTCATTATAATCCGTGTAAGTTGTGTCTTACAAATTATAGTGAAATAAAAAGGTTTTGCCCTTCGGGAATTTTTCCTGAAATTATTTCTTTTACCGCATGCTTTATTCATGGAATGGATTTAATAACTTAGATGCATGTTTATGGTTTAATAAGTTAAAATTTGTTTTTAACTAAAAATTGGAACAAAGTTATTTTTACCTAAAGTACACACTAAATGGCCGTTTCAAATTGGAATCAGAGGGAACAACAACCCCAACATTGGTTTTCTTCTTTTTGTGGGGAGTATGGGCAGCATCAGTAGTGGCAGGGGCAGTCGTACCTGGTATGAAGTTGGAAACATCCACATAAGGATGTTTCCTCTTTGAAGCAGTAGTGGCTCTTGCCTTACCTTTTGACTTAGGCTTAGCGGGTTGAGGCTCAGGTTGCTTAGAATAAATTGACTCGTCGAGCAGGGGCCTCACCAAGATGGGATTGAGATACTCGAGAGGAGCCTTGTGGATAGTGCTCCGGTACCACAATGATTTTTGTGTCCTCTTGCCCAAATACCAATCATTATTGGGATTTTTTGTGGAAATGGTTTCTCGAGGGACATCCCTCACACAATTTTGAATTAGGAGGACCTGCCTCTAGCAAAGGGTAAACCACAAACGAGTAAAATAATGCAAGTAATCTCCAGAGGGTACAAACAGATTGCCCATATGGCTAACTCTGTTGACCACCCCCTTAAATGTTAAATTGGCAAAAGCCTCAAGGTATAACACGGAGGGGGAGGTTCTCGAATGATAAACAAAAATGTGAACCCCCTGATCATAGCCAAACTGCCTCCTCACTCTCTCAGAATCATAGAACTCCACACCTTGGCTTAGGTCAATCAGAGAAGGCAAGGTGCATGGTATAAGCATAACAATCACAGAGATATGTGGGCAGGTAGAAATAGACTCTTCATCAACGGGATAATAGAAGGTGCACCCAGTAGTAGAGAAGGAGTTCTAAGTAAAAATACCACCAACGATCTTGCAGTAAGTCCTGAAGGAAAACTCATCAATGTTATCTATTAAAGACCCTAGATTAGTCTTAAGAGTCTTTTTATGCCATCTTGCAACACGAGCAGCCCTACTATGACAAGCCCTAGCCTCTGGGGAAAAGTTAGGAAATCTCACGAATAAAAAGAACATGATGATGAAAGTGTTGGAAAAGTTGATGGCATCATAACTCCCGCAAGAATGCTCAATATCCACATGATACATTTCTAACTAGGTGTATAGAGATCCCAATATTGGAACTGTGAGGGGGACTACCCTCCCTCGACAAAGCTTGAAAAGAAGCTCATGAGGAGAATCATCTGGCCTCCCTGAAAGAAGGAACCTACTCAGAAAAGTAACAAAGAATGCTTCCAAGTGTGAAGGGGGAGTTAATTTTTGGGCCCTCTTGACTCCTCAAGGCCCTGCTCAAACTTTCACCCTTGGACAGCTGTTTGAAATCCTTGAACCAATATCTTTGCCACTTGGTGAAAGAATATTTGGTGGTCCCAGCCAAATTGATAGCAACATATTTCGAGCGCTCACCTAAAGCTGAGTGGAGCTCTCCCACCATCTGCTCCTCGATTTCATCCTCAAATTTATCAGTGAGAACATGGTTACCCAAGTAAGGAAGGGTGAGCAGCTCGTAGATATCCTCCAAAATAACACTAAATTCACCCTAACCAGTAATGAAAGTGTGTGAATATCTACTTAAGTGAGAATTTAGCAAAGTAAAGGTAAGGAACTGCTTGGCAATGGAGCAGGACTTGAGGCTACTGATGGTGGTCACAAGACCTAACCCCTAGATGACAGCCTTGTGAGAGGGGGTGGATAAGACATGATCTACCCAAAGACCCCATTCCTCTGTGGCACCCCCACATGCCTTGAACTCAATGTTGGAATGTGGAAAATCACCCTTGTCCACTCGCACCCTAAGTATTGAATTAGGGAACACAATAAAAAAAGTTATAAGACTCACCTAGACCCACTCGGGGTTGCTCGTTAATCTTCGCTACAAACTCCTACGAGGGAGGCCATGAGGGTGTCCTCCTTGCCAAAATAAGGCGCCAGACGATAAAGGCCAAAATCTCTTTGTTGGCGAGCATCCAAAAATTCCTTTTGGTATTTCGAGTAGGGAATAGACGAAGAACCCGCCCTCGTGGGTATCCCAACAGATGAGGAGCCATCCCTTGTGGGCATCCCAACAGACGAACCTCCCAAAAGACCATAAGCAGAATCTAAAATGACAAAAGTAATAATGGTGGGCCTAATAAATGGGACAGTATCACCTCGAGACCATAAATGTGGGATGATGTGATGGGCCTAATAAATGGGACAGTATCATCATGAAATTGAGACTGTTCGTATTCCAAGAAATAGTGAATCATTGCGTACAAAAACCTTTGGTATACCCAACACACAGATTTTTGTACGAGGGGACTAATGTAGAGGGGTGCACACTCAATTGACCAAACAATTGGGCGAGCAGGCCCATATGGCAAGGGAGCCTCACCACGAGCAAACCACCCTCAAATAAGTGCCCTCGCTAAAACAGAAGAAGACTCAATTAGACGAGGAGGCACTACAGGAATATTGATTTTTCCCGGTATAAATTAAATGCCGAGAAAAGCACTAAAAAATGCAGGTAACACTTTTTGCAACACTTTTGGCGGAATTTCCACGAGTGCGGTAATAGCCAATGTCATAAAAGAACAACGAAAATTTAAAAAATACCGCGAAAAGTTAGCGGCACTTTTGGCGCATTTTCTCAAGCACGGTAGACAATGTGGTAAAAGAACAACGGCATTTTAAAAAATACCGCAAAAAGTTAGCGGCATTTTTACGCATTTATATCATTGCTGGTAATAACCTTTTAGCGACATTAAAAAAATGTTGATAATAACCTTTTGCAACACCTATTAAATATTCAACACACTTTTAACGACACTAAAAAATGTCGAGAATGATAATAGTAGCATTAAACAAAATTTTGATATTATTTTGCAATATATGAATGGGAACAAGTGTTAAAAAAATCATTTATTACAAGTATCGTATTTATGTGCAAATACACTACCATAACATTAAATTAAGAGGTCGGTAGTCAAATTAAAACGTCATTGAATTAAAACAAATAGCATTCATCGTAAATAAACATAATTGAGCTTGGAACAATTATCCATCCATAAAATAAAATGTATTACACGTCCAATAAGAAAAAGTGGGGAAACATGAAGCGAAACGAAAATTTTTGTAATGTACGATCCTTGTCCATCAAAGTCAAACATCCTCTTCGACCTACAAATAAAAAAGTTAATCGTTTGTCATTGATACTTAATCTTTAGTATTTTAATTGAAAAAATAAAATTAAAACTTAGTACATCAGCAATATGTCACGCTACGGTTGAATGATTTGCATCTCCAATTATGGACTTGTTTCAATAAGGTCTAGGCAATGGTTCATTTATTACAAATGTTTTCTCAAAATATACTTCCCAAAAAATTTCACCAAGTGGTGTACCCCTACTTTTGTTGAAGGTTCCTTGATCACAATGAATCCACGTATCACAACCACTTTTGGAAGTCCGAAAGTAATAAGGTATAAAATTTTAGGAAGTGCTTTATTGGAGACCCTTTTTCGTGCTTGATGGTGCTTCTTTTTCTTCTTTGATGGTTCTTTCTATAAACAAGATGAATATGTCATCAACCATATATTTCTAGAAAAAATCGACAGAGTTTTATTTGTTTTTAAGACATCCCAAAATTTTTAAGACTATATACAACCAAATAAACCAACAACCCAATGTCAAGTATACATAAACTCCCCAAGAAAGCGTAGATATATTGTGCCCTTTAAAATCCTTTAAATTAGCAACATACGTGAATTGAAGTAGCATTCGTTTGTTCACTAACACGAGCAGTAATCTCGGCGGCAGCCAAGTGTTGAGAATTTGCAATCTATAAAAAATGAATTATTTCAGTCATGAAAACGTAAAGTCTTAAATTATGATTTTAAAAATTAGTTATCTATTTATCTGTTGAGATTGAGCTAAATTGTGATTTGACTATGGTACCACTACAGATTGAAATTGGTTGGTTTCTTCTAATTGTTGCTCAGGTTGCAAAATAGACCTATATGATGGTATGTTTCGCTCGTTGGAAGATTGAGGAACCTGTTAATAGCATGATTTAATATTAGAACATACATTTATATATATACACGATAATTAAGCACAAAAGATAAAAGTGTGTACTTATTAACCTTTTTGGATACAATGGAAGGTCAAGTCATCATGTGTGTGCGTATCAACCCAAACTGAGCCTCTAAATGATCATTTTTTTCCTGAAATTCAGATTGAAACTCGAATCGTAGTCTCTCATACTCTTTTTCATTAAACTTCGATCGCTTAGTCCCATGCACATAAATTGGAGATGGTCCATGCCCATAAGCTCGACAATGACCGTGTTTATCAGGTCCCGGGGCTTCATAAAATATCTCGTCTTTACGTACAATCTGACGAAAGTTGATCTACTTTTTGCCTCATTTTTTACTGAAATGAAATGATGATTATCATATAAAACAAAAATTATAATCATTCATTTACAAAACCAAAACAGAATAAAGATCCTAGTATCTCCCACCATTAATTTTAAATGTTCACATATTAATTTCATGCATAATTTTAACTTTCATAAATAATAAACTTATTTAATTATTAATTTAATCCTCATCCGTGTATGATATATATTATGCTTCAAACGATATGACACAATCTCTTGCTTGTTGCCTTTTATAAATGTTGATAAACAGAATAAGAATTTTGATTAATAGGTAAAATGACGTCGCTGAGATTTTCTAAGAAAGAAGGGAAGGAACATGGATAATATTTTTGTACCATTGCTTCAGTGGAATCCTTATCGATGTCTGAGCCATCACTCCTCTCGTGTGTTTTGATATAAACATCTACCAACAAAACCTTTTTCCCTTAATCAGCCTCCATCTGCATAATCCCAATGACTCGTAAGTCATTACATAAATAAGTATGATAACATAAAATAATATTCACAATCAAAATCTTTTGTAAAACACCTTATGAGCAACACTTCCATGACTCTTTCTTTCGGAAGTATGTGGTGTTCTTTTCTTCTTATAAGTTCGAAGATTTCTTCGACTCTTTTTTTGTTATAAAAATATATTTAATATATATGTTTAACTTGAATTTATAAAAATTTACTGGTAGTAATACATTCATACCCTTGCCTCACGAGTTCCCCAATACTTAACAAGTTGCAACCACTGCTCTAGCTTTACCCTAGTTGGACAAGAGTCCAATCTCTTTGTCGGTATCAAAGGCACGATAATGTTTCTTCACCTCTGCTTTCTGATTATTCCATATCTTTCCAGCCTTCTTCATGCACATGTTTTTGAATTCATCGGGGGCATCAGTGTTCTCCTATATAATTGCAATGTATAGAAAAATAAGTCATCTCCTACACATGATTCTAACTTAAATTATGTTTTATTATTTTCAAAGTTATGGTTTTAGATGTCATTGACTTTGTTGTGATTGACAAGACAAACCATACATAGTGACTTGTACGTAAAGAATTCAAAACTTTCAAATTCATTTGCCATAAATCATGGTATCATTTGATTTTACCTTCACCTCACACAAAACACGTTCCTTGTATGGGTATAACTCCTTTCATCACCAATCTTTGAAATCAAGCGGTAACCTGTTCGACATCGATATAATATTAAATAAGTAACCCCTTACATCGATTAAATAATCATCTTTAAATTGTCAAGAGATAACATACAATATTGCAAAGAGTATTCTAATAAGATTTGTGTTATGCAAAAATTTACAAAAGAAAATTTACATGTTCCCATCACGAACTAAAATGCCTAAATGGGTAGATAGTTTATCTGCGGGATCTCTGGCTGATAGAAATCGTTGAAGTGAAGCTCTTAGCGTTTTCACGTACCCCATAATTCACCCAACTTCGTAATGCCTCTACGTTTAGTGGCATATTGTACTGAAGCTGAACCGTAAAAATTGAAAAAATAGGTTAACTTCAATCTACACAGTTAATTAAGCACATATTAATCAAATAACTTTGAGTACCTTCTTTATGTGAATGGGCGTCTTAGTTATGTAAAGGCTCACTCTCTGTCAAGCTACTATCGCTTTCACTGTCACTTAAGTTTGATCGTTCGATCGATCTAGAATTTGAAAGGGAATGAGAATTGGGCTAAGATTGCGGCTGAAATGGTGGTTGGAGATTGGATTGTGAGTGCAAGAGAGACTGTGAACGGAAATGTACCTATGAGAGGGATTTACTACGTCGCTGCGATGTCATAGCAACCTGCAATAATAAAAATTCACCACTGAGTTTACAAGACTAATGTTTATCCAAGCAAAGATGAATTTATAAAATTTGACAGATCTAAAAAGGGAGGATCAAACATCGGCGATGATCCTACTTCCCAAAGCCAAGTAAAATTATTGGGACAGTAACCTCATCCCTTAGCCGACATGACTATCATATAAAAACATTGTCCATACAAAAAGCAAATTTTTCAATATCATACAATAGTTTCACGCTTCTGGGACGTGTCCTACATTATTTGGCACCATAGATACAGCCTCCTCCTACGAAATTAACGTATTAATTGTTCAATAATTCCTCCCATGTAGTCAACCTCAGCATTGACTAGGAAAGCAGATCCTGAACTACATCCACGAATTATTACCTTAACACCTACAGTTGTTCCCATTCCATTAAACCAAGGACTATATGAATTTCCTTAAAGCGAAAGAACTTGATAGTCAGATAAGAACAAGGAAAGAAAATAAAAGAAAATGTATAATACAACCATAACTTTAAGATGGTTGATAACTTAGAAATAAACAATTTTTTCATTATTCCTATAGTTGGGGAAATGGAAGCAAGTCATAAAAGGTAAATTTGAAAAGAAGAACATTATTGATAGGTGTTTTATACTCGCATACGCATGACACCACAAACCATACTTCCCCCTGAATTGAATGATCCATGTACTGAGTTTCTTGAACCTTTTTGCATACATTATTTGAGACCGTAATAGTGATAGAGACCCGTTATAGTTGGTACCACAAATATTGCTCCACTAAGTGTCTCCCATTGTTATCAACTTGCATACATTACATCCATATGCGTACATGTATACTCTACCAATATATTATGAAAGTTCAAATAATGTTATCAACCCAAAAATTGTAAAGATAATGGAGATGAGGATACATAGATCTTTTAATGATATTGACTGTGATAGCTAACACACACTTAATCGTCTAACATCTTAGACATGGAGTCTAATGTGTATTTATTAGGTGCGATGGGAAATTAACGCTGATGTATTCTTTTTGCAGTTAAAGTTTCACACCTGAACCTAGTTAAGTGATTATATTTAGGGTTAATTATATTTTTCTCCCTGAATTTTATCATGTATGCTAACAAACTAGAAAATCAGTGCAGAATAATAGACATCTATAAGCAATCTACAACTCAATGTAAATGCGAATAAGTTAGGCACCTCACCAGGTAGCATATGATACTCTATAATTGATTTTCGTGGAGGAAATGAAGACTACATAGCATTGAGTACTTGTACCAATTATAGAGTATCTCAATACTCAATACTGAGATATTCAAGTACTTCCGAATAACAGGAACCTCATCAGGTACAATTAAATAACGCAACAAGGGGATCCTACAATAAATCCATAAAGAAAAGAAATTTAAAACATTCTCTCTCTCTCTCTCTCTCTCTCTCTCTCTCTATATATATATATATATATATATATATATATATATATATATATATATTGATTTTATATCAAACGCCACATGCCAATACATAATCTAATACTTGTAGTCCTTTAATTGCCAAAGATTAAAATGAATCCAAACATTTACTGAAGAAAAAATACCTGAGTATACCTGTTTGTTTTGTCCAAAAAGATACATGACATGTCTTCATTTCCTCAACAAAAATCACAGGAGGTAGAGTCCGTGAGACCCCATGCATTTGCAAGAATTTTTCCAAGAAGAGCAAACTATAAAAAAAAAAAACCTCCGTGTCATTTTATTGACTAACAACCAAACGAAGGGTAACATCACAAGAATCGTCAAGTAGAAATTTCCACCATGAGGAACTGAACACGCAATCATTAAAGGAGGAAGATCATACTCTACACTAAATTCTCAATCACAAGCACAAAATGGGATTCAATAATAAACAAAAGTAACAAATCCAACTCGTGAGTGCCCCTCGCTTAAAATATCAGAGGAATGTGACACGGGAACAACAGTGGCTTCAGGAATGGTTGCACAGAGCTTGACTAAGAAAACCTTGCAATAAAGCTCGATAACTTCACTGATTTTAAATAAAGGGACCCGTCTCACTTCTACTTTCTATAAGAATTCTTCATGTTGGAACTTCATGACAAATATACACTTATTCGGTCCTGTTATGTTAAACCAGTGGGAACCTTCGTGCTCTCATAGTCTCACTGCTTAATTTTTTCCAAACGTTTTGCAAGGGTTTGCCAATAATATAACTCAATATGCATGTATTAATTCTATGAATCAACCAAATCCATGTCATCTTCCCCAGTATCGATAATAGAAGGTTACGCATAGAGGCACAGACATCCCACAAAAGAAAACAGAGACTAAACTATTATTTTAGGATATTGGTGGAAAGGTTCTGAAACTAGGAAGTTTGGGAATGAGTTCTCGATAGTGTTGAAAAGATAAGGGTGTGTGTCGCAATCTACAATATTTGTTAATATCTTCACAATAAAAAAATGGGATTGAAGTTCGCTAGACGCAACGAGACATGTTGGATGTCGCCAAAGGGGAATGAGGATAGCGATGAAGGTGAGAATCGGTAGAGCTACGATTTTGGCCACTTTGTAGAAAAATCCGATGGAATTTTGGGTAAACAAATAATATGGACACTTGAGAATACCAAGTGTGTCGTGCTTTGATATCATTTGATATAAACACAACAGAAGATTTAATATAATCACACACTTGTACAAAAAAATAGGTTTTTACTCATCAATATATTCTCATCTCATTCATAAAATAGTTAAAAATAATCACAAAGGAAAGGGAGGACCTTTATTTATAAGTCTTAATAGAATTGCTCGCATATATAAAATAAATAACTTAAAAGACGATGAAATATATCCCAATAACACTCTATTAACTAAAGTATCTCCTAATTATCCTAAAATTAAGATGCTAGATTACATGTCGCCACCCCCGCCCCTACCCCCCACCCCACACGCACACACAGTCACACCCTAGTAGTATAATTATTTGGTAAGGCAACCTAGCTTAAGGTCCAAAGGAAGTGTTTTAGTCTAGGAGGCAGATATGTATCCCAAAGCCTAACCATTTGGTTGGAAATAAAACAGAATTAGTTTGGATTATTCTTTAGCCATTTATATGTAGATAAGGGTATAAGCTCATATTTTATTTGGTGACCAGATAGGAAAGATGATTCTAAGGAAAGAATTTGTTTGAAATTTGTCACAAGTCCCTTCCTATATAGGATGGCTTGCTTGATAGTAGACACCATGATGTCTCAAAAGTGTAATGGGAAATAGTTCGATACTCTTATAGTAGATTAGCAAATATTTGTTGGCATCAAGCAGGAACCAAACCATAAATCAAGGCCATGATTTTTTTATAACTACAGACTATTATATTATTTAGTCATACACCCCAAAACAACATACTAAATTGAGATGCATGGAAGGATGGAACATACTATATACTAATATTATCATAAAAAGAGAAAAACATATACCATGGTAAGTATCATAGATTCTATTAGGCAGGTAATATGATCTAAAAGTTAAAAGCCTACTACATAATCCCCAAGTATGCCACTATTACGTTTTCCTATTGATAATACCATGTTTGTCAGTATTATCTTTATTTCCTAGGATTCTTATTCCGTAGAGCCATTTTCTGTTGACACCCAAAAAATTAGCTTTATTCTAAAAAGGTCATGCACAACCAACATATATATACTTAGACGTATCTAAGTATGTCTAAGTGTATGAGGAGGCTCGCTTAGCTGCCTAGCCAAAGATTTCCATGTTTTAGCACTTCTTATTACTGTATAAAAACTGTCAACAGGAACAGGGCAGTGATAAATTTGCCTTTTGTGTGGAGCCATTTTCTGTGAATGGAAGAATTTGATTATGAAATTTGAAGAATATTCTCTACCAAATTTCATCAAACAATTCAACCATTTTAGTGGGTGGCATGATTATCAATAGTTCCAACGACTGAAAATGCACACATTTATCCAATTTGAATTTCACCGACTAAATGGTTAAAAAATTTTATAAAATTTAGCGGGAAAGATCTCCATGGTGAGGAATAAATAATTTCATACGTTTGTGCTAAAAAATGGGAGTTATATTAACTTAATTATGTTGGGAAGTATGTTAATTTAAGTTTTAGTAATATTTAATTAATAAGTCTTAGTTATATATACTAGTAATATATATTTGTTGGATGATAAGAGAAGGATACTGCTCATCTCTCAATGGAATATGACGTCATACAACTGAGTAATCAATTTTTAAGCACTCACCAACCTATATCAGATAAAAAGAGAGAAAGAAAACTCAAAAATGCAGATTTAAGCCATGAAAAGGGATGAGTTGGGGAATTGGGGAAGTAACCTATCAATATTCTATTATCAGTTACCAACTCCATAACAGTAACATACGCATGCACAAATACTTGAATATCCAAGTTTTAAGTGTTGGGATATGATACTCTATAATTATAGAGTATTATATGCACAGGGTAGCATATGATACTCTCACTATACCAAATCTGCCGAAATGTCACGGTCCTTGACCTTGACAAGTTCAACTTGTCAAGGTCAATGACCGTGACAATTCCTGGGGTGAGAACTTTTTTTATCACGGACTTGTCCCGGTCATTGACCATGACAAGTTCGTTAGAATTATCACGGTCATGTGACGGTCCCTGACCTATAATTGATTTTCCTAGGGAAAATGAACACTACGTAGAATTGAGTGTTGGTAAAGGGCTTCCCCTATTCAAGCATTTGGTGATCTGGTCTTGTTGGAGATGGAACAAGACATGCTGCTAGTTGGGTTTATCAGCTACTAATAGAGTAATGATTTCTCAAGTTCAACATCAGGGACTTTTTAGACCATTCATCAGAAGCTCCTTTTGTTTGTTGAACTCATGAAAATTCCTTGTGCCAATTTAAGGCAAAACGTTGCCCTTACAATCATTTATTTTCTTTCAATTACTCTTTGTGAATACTAGCGCACAAATCTCAAACATTGTACTTCTAAGTAAATGTCCTTTGAGTGCTTGTGCTCATGCTGGCCTAGTGGAACAAGGTCGAAGGCATTTTAAGTCTATGGTTAGTGAATTCTGTATTCAACCAAGGATAGAACGTTTTTCCTCCCTTATGGATGTTGTGGCCCAGTACGAGCAAGTTGAGGATGCCATGGATGTGATTAATATTATGCCATTTGAGCCAGATAATGTTGTGTGGGTGCATTATTAGGTGCTTGTAGGGTGCATAATAATGTAAAGTTAGCCTGAGTTGTAGCTGAGGCATTTATGAGGCTCGAACCAGAATGCTCTGCCCCATATGCTCTGCTAGACAACATGTATGTGGACATCGAGAGATGGTATAATGGCACAGAAATTAGGATGTTAATGGCAAGGAATAATATTAGGAAAAAAACGGGGTATTGTAGGATTGATGTAACAACCCGCCTAATGGGATACCGGGCGATCACTCCTATATCAAATCAAAACATGAGTCACATATGGATCATTCTTAGCATCACTGTCGAAAATCCATTTAATTACTAATATCCTATTAGGCGAGCGTTAAAAAAACTTTTACTTAACTACTCTTTTTACGATTAAAATAAAACATCCACAAGTTAATGCGTAAATGAAACTGAAATAAATTAAAATAATCGAACACTCGGTTCAAATTATACAACCATATCGAATGCTGTACTGAAAGAATAAGTAAATGCAATTGAGCCATTGGCTCGAATGTTTATATAGTACCTCCTATCTAGAGTACAACGAAGGAAGCGGCTGTAAAAAACCTGCACGCATCCACAGCTGCTGCAGCTGACGTCTGACTCGAAAGAAGTGCCATCCAGGCGTCCCTGTGTCTGGACACCTATATATATATATATATATATATAATATAGCAAGAAAGGAAAAGTAGATAAACGGGTCAGAGCCCGAGTTTTGAAAATATTTTGCAAGTGCATAAATGCCTTATTATTTTGAAAAAGGTTTTATCTCATATTTAAGTTTGGTATCGCACTCCCATGAGATACCCCTCACCTCTCCGCTAATAGTGCACTCCTAGCGCATCCCTCTAAACATCCTAGTCAAGCTACCCTTCTAGACTAGTCTATCACCCAACCACTATCAACCCTAGATAGTCCAAGTAATGTACGAGGGCTAAACTTCACCCCAGTCTCAACGCTATGCCATGTTCGTGCGTGGGGTGTCTCGCAAAGCGAAGTCCAAACAAGGAACCCCCCCCCCCCCCCCCCCCCGATACACTACTACGCGGCACGGTCGATAGTCGAGATCCGCCAGTCCCTCAGTACATAAAGATATATATATATATATATATATATATATATATATATATATAATATTAGAGAACTAAGGATTAAACTTTTCCCCAGTCTCAACACATTGCCATATTCGTGCGTGGGGTGTCTCGCAAAGCGAAATCCAAACAAGGAACCCCCCCGATACACTACTATGCGGCAAGGTCGATCGTCGGGATCCATTAGACCCTCGGTACTCGATTCATCCATATATATATAATCATATTTTACCATAACCATCCGGATCTATCTCCCGGACTGAGGATTCATATATCAAGTATTTATCAATACCTTTATTTTTCTCAAAATTTCCCATTTCCCTTTTTATACTCAGGAAATGTAAATATAAAAGCCAATTCATTATCATGAATTGCTTTAACAAATCATATACCTTTTAAAAGCCAATTTTATTATCATAAAAATGCTTTTCCTTTATATGTTATCCCATTTCCCTTTTTATACTCAGGAAATGTACCCAAAGCCATTTCCATTATCATGTAAATGCTTTGATCAAATCATGCTTCCACATCCCTTCTTCCATCTGGGAGTGCTACCGAAGCCAAACCTTTATCTCATTTCCCTTTTTATACTCAGGAAATGTAAATTAAAGCCAATCCATTATCATGAATTGCTTTAATAAATCTAAGACCGCCCCTCCGGGTTTCCCCACTGGACGCGCCCCTAAATGGCTATCATCTTCCTGGGCCTATCTATACAAGACAACCTGGGAACCTACCAACGACGGGAAGCGGCCATATTGCCTGCGGGAAAGTCAGGACCACACCCAGAATCCCTTAACCAGCGCAGAAAAACAAATAACCGCCCATATGGCCTAGGGACTATATCCAACCTGCTCAATAGCTAGGAAGGCTTCACCACAATGCGCGCAACTTCCCTTATGATAGCGATTTAGGGAGGTGTGTAACCATAATTTATCAATTATGAAAATCATTTATCTTTTTCCCATTTTGAAAATATTCATCTATATATTTTCAAAATCATTTAGATCATATCATATATATATATATAATCACATAGTATATATATATATATACCATATATTCCTACCTGGATATATAAAAATGGCTATATTTGCCAAACCATCTATCGATGACCAATAATCCCAAAGATTCTCTCAAAGAATCATAATCATGCAATCATATATGCATGATACTAAACCCAAAATATTTTCTTACTTTAATAAGTAATATATACCAAAATCCCATCTATGGATTCATTTGGATATCTCCAATTATGCTAATTCACTCTAAGTGAATATACACATATATATGCTCCCAATTCCTCAAGTCCTTTATGACATAACCCTACATAATCTCTAATTTGGAAGGCCCTTAAACATTAAACTCAAAAAGGAGAAATAATCCTAATCTCCAAAATCTTGGGCTGAAAATAGGACACCGGTCGACCGGTACTAGACCCCTGGTCGACCGCGGGTTGTAAATAAGCCTACGAAACAAAGCAGTAGGCCCTTTCTCCTTAACGCGGTCGACCGGCCTTAGGGGCACGGTCGACCGGTCACACCAGGTCTCTCCCAAATTAAAATTCCTCAATTCCCTTAACCAACAACCCAAATTAATTATCGGGGTTTCTAAACTACCCCAAAAATTATCCCGAACATCTACGGAAATAATTCTAGCAATAATTTTTCCAATTCCCGATTTGATTTTCGAGTTGATGATTTCAACCCAGATCTGCCATCTTGTAAAAATCATATCAAATCGTAAAAAAATCAAAAAAATATGCGGTCAGCGCCCACGCGACCGTATCGAAAAGATCTACAACTTTAGTGTTTTGTCCGAAAGCTAAATCAATTCTTTTCCTGGCCAAAAAGGCCCCCTAAAGTGACGGGTTACTATTCATCGTCTTCTCCGAGACGTTTTCGGCCATTAAAGCTTCTCCCAAGCTTTTGTCGCCTCACCCAACGTCCTATAACCTCAACCAACTACAAATACACATATATTAAGGGCTCTAAACATCCTAGAACCCAAAACCACCAATTAAGTTGATTAAAACCTAAGTTCCACAAATTGAAATATTATTTGGGGTTTAATTATTTTAACTCCCAAAAACCCGTTTTATCCACGATAACCCACCCCAAAACCATTAGGGTTTGTTTATACCAAACTACGATATGAGATATTTATGCAAAAAGATAAATAAAGCAAGTAAACACTTGCCTCGTGGATAAAATCCGACGTCCTCGAGTCGAATCTGGCGGAGTTGGCCCGAGATCTCCATTTCTCCTCCTCTTTCTCCTTCCTCTCTCTCTTCTCTCTCTTTTCTTTCTTTCTTTCTCTTTTCTTTCCCTCTCTCCCTCTTTATATAGGAATAAAAGGGTTTTTTAACCCTTAAAACCCCAAAACGACTCGTTTACCAAATTACGAGTTACTTTTACCTCTAAAATTACCCGAAACTCATTTTCGACAATCGGACACTCTTTTCCGACTATCTCGGACATTCCGAGACTCACGGCGCAGTCAAAATTCCCATCCCAGGTACTTGACCGCAAATCACTATTCCAACCCAAAATAAATAAATGCGGGTTTTCCAATTAAAAATCTTACCTCGTGTCGCTTTACTCAACGACGACATATAATTAAAATATTTCGAACTATATAGTCCCAAAAATAATTACACCACCCATCGAAAATCCCAAAAATTACTATTTAGGAAAATTCCCCAAATTCCAATTTATATCCAATTATGAAATTTAATGGTCTCCAAAAGGGCGGGTTGTTACAGTTGACTCGAGTTCCTAATAATGCAACTGGAACAAAATAATGGAAGAACATTAAATATAGTCGTTCCAATCTCTATGCTTCCGGTTTGAATCATGACTCACGAGTGACAATAGAGACAATGAAAATTTCCTTTCACCCCTGGTTTGAACCATTGAGTACACAACGATGCCTGATCATCACAACAGCAGCGCAGCAAGGAAGCACATAACTGCTTGATCCCCTTTAAGCACTCTAACTTGATATTTCCAGTGCATCAAAATACTCCTTAGCTTTGGATCATTTCCTACTTCTTCTTTAGCACAGCTCTAGCTTTCGAAAATTGATCCAAAGGGGCATCAAAACCCAAGGGTGTAATAAAGTTCGTGTGCAAAACCGAGTACACCAAAACAGATATGACCCATCCCCAAACTAACAACAACTTAAACCCACCCACATCTCCACCATTCAACCTCAATGCCATCTCTAACATAACACACTATTTCAGACTCTGTGTAACATATGAGGAACATAACACACACACATATATATATATATATATATATATATATATATATTCATTTTGCCTTAAATACTAGGATGATTTGCTGAAATAATAACATATGAGATAATTTGATTAGAGTTCCCTCGAGAATGGTATTCAAAAATACATATCTCAAGTTCCTTGAACATAAACACAAAACATAAATAAACATACCAAATATATGTTGAAGCAGGTATCAGGGGAGAAAAAAATTATAAGAGAGTAATTTTTTCTCAAATACAAAATTGTAACAGAGTAAACATATTCTAAAATCATAACATATGGTATAATTTGATAAGAGTCCCCTCGATAATGGTATTCAAAAATACATATCTCAAAGTGTCCTGCTTAAATAAACACTATATAATTGAAACAAATATAATAAAGAATTATTAAAGTATTGGATCAGGTTATCTAATAAATATTCGCAGTCATACCGCATCGCTGCACCCGTACTATCGAAATGGTTTATCATTAGAGATGTTAACACTATCAATTACGTTGCAAAGCCATGGAAGATTCAAGATTTCTTATGGGCAGAGTATGAATCACCGGGATATGACGGTGCGAAAGATGAATTAAACGCGTCAAATAATAACTCATGAGACAGTTATTAATAATTACTTATGACAACATAATAACTTATTATGTTGTCAAATAAAAAAATACCTTATATTGACAACCACCAATGCTAAAGTTGTCAAATGCCCTATTGCACAAACAAGTGCTAAAATTTTGGGTCTAGAAGGAACTTTCTAACTGCAATTTGAACAACATCCATCGAATATGTGAGTGAAAATCCTATTTTACACCATAACATCACACATTGACTAAGACCTATACAATAGTAGATGTAATCATCAATAAAAGGCACGAAATTTAAAATGCAGCCATTCATTAATCATCAATAAATACATAAATAAAATTGAAAACAAAAAGAACTTGACTCTCGATCATTATTTATCCATTCATACATATTATGAGAAACAAATAAAATGCATCCAGTCATTAGTCATTTTTAAAATATCAAACAAAGAAAACAATGTCAAATTTCATGAACATCTAAGCATCCTTAAAATAAAACCATTCATAACTGAAAATTTCACGTCAATTGTCATCTTCATCTATGTCAGTATCATAATCATCAGTTTGAATCTCATAATCATCACTAGTCTCCTCTTTTTCATCACTTCCATCTGTATCACTCTCATTAGCTTCCTTGTTCGCCTCTGAATCGTCTTCATAAGGCTCAAAAACATCCTCATCACTACAATCCTCATCAATATCAACATATATATCATCACCACCATCTATATCAATTATGTTGTCAACAGTCATTCCCTTCACACCAACCTAACCCATGTAATATCCCCATCATGGTTGATTAGAGTGTCATAAAGTTATTGGATGTTATACGGCTCAACTTCTGCATCTATTGTGTCCTCTCCATCTGTATCTTTACCATACATGTCATAAAAATCTCTCGGTGTCATCTTCATGACATCTTGCCAATCTTCTTCAATCGGGTCTCGCACATACCAAATTTGTTTGGCCTAGGATGTTAATATAAACGGCTCATCAGACAGTCGATTATGCTTTTATAGTGAATGTTTGAAATTCACTAATGTGAACTCAAAATCATCCTTTGTCGTCCCCAAATGGGTATTAACCCAATCACACTTGAATAGCGCAATTCAAATATATTTGTTAATACTCCATAATATGTTACATCCCCTGAAACAAGTCGTTTATCTTTTGCACTTACAAAACTTTCAATGGTGGCATCAAGCATAACTCCACTATTCTCAGTATTTAATCTTCTCTCACGCTGTTTTGTGGGAAACTTGAACCCATTTACAATATATCCCGTGTATCTCCTAAGCCATTAGGAGGGGCCTGAAGTCAAAATTGCAATTTCCTTTGATACCTCACCCTCATTTAGATTCTGTGCCTCAATTTTTTTCATATAATTGAATAATAAAAATTAGATGTGTAAAAATTAAACGTGTCGTTAAGATTTTAAAATGTGGTTACATATAAATACAAAGATGACGTATATGATTCCCAAACCACTTGTGAAACATTTTGTTGTGAATGCAATTAATTTCGTAGTGTCCTACACGAGGTCTCTCCCGTTTTAGTATTGTTATGTGTTTCCTGTAAAACATGTATCTATAAATTGAATAATATAGAGGGATATTTAATTACATAAAGTTTAAATTTCATTCAAATGTTATCTGACTCGCGAAAAGTTTTCACTGCGACGGAGTCAAATAACACATATCGACGTGCTTATGAAAATGAAGTGTCACTAAGCATAAATGCTACTCCTTTACCTGATGCATGACCTGAACTTGAGTTGTCATCGGCTTCATCATTTCATAAAAGTCAATTTAACTTGCTCTCAACATCACCTAGGTACCTCGCACAAAATGTCATGCATTCCTCTGTTAGGTATCCTTCAGCAATTGAACATTCTGGAAGACTTCGAGTATGAACATATTCTTTTAGTGTGAATGAAAACATGTTTGTCATTGTAAAAAAATTAAAGTAGTATTCATATGAATAATTTAGGTGACACAAACATAATGCATATACAAAACATACCTCTCGATGGGGCACATCGATCGAAACTATACTGGTCCAACAATCATTGCCTCCTCAACTAAATGGATTGTCAAATGCTCCATAACATCGAAAAATTTTAGGGGAAGATTTTCTCAAAATGACAGAGTGTAAGAGCAATAATTGTTGCATTGTGATATGATTATCGTGGCTCTTAAGTCCATAAATATTTCGCTTAATGTTTACACGTCGTGAAATATTAGATGCATAACCATCTGGGACTTTGATCTTCTTTAAAACCTTGCAAAATATGTCTTTGTCGTTTTTACTCATTGTGAAACATGACGGTGGTATATATATTTTTATATTTGGCAAGCTTTTAGGGTGCAATGCTTTTCGAATACCCATGTGCTCAAGGTCTTGACGAGCCTTTGTATTATCTTTTGATTTTTCATCAACATTTAATAATGTCCAAAATATGTTATCGCACAAATTTCTCTGCATGCATAACATCAAGATTGTGACGAATCAAATGATCCTTCCAATATGGTAGCTGAAAGAATATGCCTACTTTTTTGGTTAAATCTAGGTGATTTGCAAAATAATAGTCAATTCAGTTTTTAAACGAGTTTCTAATTATTAAACATACTTTTTTATGTGAGATGATATGCAAAAAATATAAAGCACACGATACTTATTTAACATCGCAAAAGCTCTTTCCCGAGAAAAAATGACGAACTCTTCTAAGAGTCAACCTAGTCTACTTCCACTAAAATCAAACAAAATAAAAAACGATTTTACAAACATGCAATAATACTCTAAGCAAGATAAATCATAACAAACTATTATTTATTTCGACCAAACTTCTCTCTACTCTGGTTGCTCTTCCGCAATTATCCTCACTATGCAACTATTGTTCGCTTTGCTTTCTTCACGTCTCAGCATCTCCACTTTCTTAGTGCAAGTTGGCTCAGTGCCTATTATCCTAATTCTTAGTAAAGTATTTGTGTATTGTTTGCTATCAAATAATTTTTACTCTTGAAAAAAGTAAGTACAAATTCAAAATAAAAGTTGTCCAATCTTCAATTGATTTTTGAAAGGAAATCAAAACTTGAAGACAGCCAAATGTATAATCTGTTTTATTTACTCTCTCTCTCTTAAAATTTTGGTAAAGTTTAGACTCAAAAATTATTTTCTCATACTCTTAAAAATGGGGCCCAAAAGGTTATATCTCTATATACTATAAAATGCAAAACAAGGCATTTATAAGCATTTAAGACTCCTCCTCATTGAGAGTGTCCACGTGGCACTCTATATTTTATATTTCTATAAAATACTATACAAGCAATTTAATAAAATGCAAAACAAGGCATTTATAAGCATTTAAGACTCCTCCTCATTGAGAGTTTCCACGTGGCACTCTATATTTTATATTTCTATAAAATACTATACAAGCAATTTAATAGATGCATTAAACTATTGAGTTTTCTCTCTCTCTCTCCTTCAATTTAATCCAACTACGAGACCAAGTCAAAAGCAATTAAGAATGATACATTTTTTCGTCCCAATATATAAATATTATTTTTAACTGCTGCCAACTACCATGGTCATCACCATAGACTTCCCCAAAGACCTCAAACCTTCTCCTGAACAAAGGGTTGCACGTATGTTAAATCGCCGCCAAAGTTCTCGGCAGGTAATTTCCTTCTTTTATTTCGTTGATTAATTTGTTAGTTAAGATTAGTAAGGTTTGGAGGTTTCCCACTATTGGTAAACCATTTGCTTTCTCTCTTTTTTGGGTTATTTCTTTAACACTGTTTTTTATAACCATTAAATTATATAAAAGCAATGTTTTTCTAAAAAAAAAATAGTTTATAATTGTTAAAAGGTTCTTTTATAAACTGTTTTTTTAACTTTTCTATAAAATTAATTTTTTACATAAAACGTTAAAAACATTAAAAAAAAAAGTTGATATAAAAACGTTCAAAACACTATATTTAGCTTCTTTTTTTCTATACGTTGAAAAATAGTTTATATAAACCACTATTTTTTTAAAAAACGCCGCTTTTAAAAACATTACAAAACACTGATTTTTTAATTGCTTTTTACAAATGGTCAAAAACATTTTATATTAAAACGCTTCTTTTTTTTTAAAAAACACTGTTTACTAAAAACATTAAAAACACTCTTTTTAATAAACTTAAAAAAAAATTATATAAAAACACTTTTTTTTTTAAAAACAGTTTATATAAAAATAATGTTTTTAATTTTTTTTTATAAACGTGAAATGGTTTTTTATAAATCAATTTTTTTTTATAAACATGTTAAAAAACAGTTTATATAATAACGTTGAAAAATACTGTTTTTTTCACATTTTTAACATTTTATATGAAAACTGTTCATATTAAAAGTTGTTTTTAATAGTTGATAAAAACTTTTTTTTTTAACATTTTTGATGTCTTTTTATAAAAAAAAAATTGATTTTATAAAAAACAGTTAAAAAGAGTTTATTAGAAAACCTTTTGATGTTTATAACTATTTAAAAAAAATGGTTTTTGTATAAGCAGTTTTTTAACGTATATAAAAAATAGTAGAAAAAAAAGTGTTTTTTTAACCTTTTTAAAAAACAGTGGTTTTAACAAAAAGTGTTTTTATATAAACTATAAGAGCTTTTTTCTCTCTTATCTCTCTTATTCTTACTTTCTCTCTTTTTTGGATTATTTTTTTAAACGTTAAAAAAACACTGTTTTTTTATAAACATCAAAAACAATTTATATAAAATCACTGTTTTAAAAAAAATCAGTTTATAATCGTTAAACGGTTTTTTTATAAACAATTTTTTTAACTTTTTTTATAAAATTATTTTTTTACGTAAAACATTCAAAAACAGTTGATTTAAAAATGTTAAAAACTCTATTTTTTATAAATGTTAAAAAACTGTTTATATAAAACACTATTTTTTTAAGGAAAAAACACTGTTTTTAAAAAACGTTACAAAACACTGAATTTTTAACTGTTTTTTATAAACATTCAAAAACAGTTTTATAATTCTCTTTAAAAAAATGTTGCTTTTATATAAACCATTTTTTAATATTTTTTTAAAAGAGTTCTTTTTTTTAGAACAATGTTTTTACATAATTTTTTTTAATGTTTATACAAAAAACTGTTAAAAAAATAGTGTTTTTAATGTTTTTATATTAAGTGTTTTTTACGTTTTTAATTTATTCATATAAAGAATTGGTTTTATGAAAAAAGTTGAAAACAATTTACAAAAAAACTTTTGACATTCATAAACTGTTTTTTATAAGCTTGTTTTTATATAAAGTTTTTTCAACGTTTATAAAAACAGTTAAAAACAATATTTTTTAATGTTTGTAAAAAAAGTGCTAAAAAAGTTTATAAAAAAACCTTTTGATTTTGTAAAACTTTTTGATTTAAAAAAAAAATACTTAATAAAAAAAGTGTATAAAACTTTTTCATTTTATAAAACTTTGTCATTTTATAAAAAAGTGTTAGTAAAAAAAGTTTTACTATTTAAAACAATAAGATATAATGTAAAATTTGTTTTAATACACTAATAAATACTTATACTAATGGGTAAAATAGTCTTTTTGATTGGAAAGTGAGTCAACTGACCATCAAACTAGCTAACTAACGTTTTTTGTCGATTTTGAATCCTAAACGAGTAGAATGTAAACAAATGGAATAAAACTCTAAATAACTTTTGGACCCCAAATATTAAAAGATCCTTACAAAATTGACAAGGAGCCATAGAATAGACTGTGATTTTGTTTAAGTAGAATGTGTTATGTGAGGATTGAAATAGTGTTTTTCTTAAGATAATTTCGATTGAATCTTTATATAGAAATGTGAGTTTAATTAGTTAGAAGCATATTATGTGAATTTAGTTAGTTAGAAGCATATGGTGTATGTTGCTCTATTTTAAAGGAAGTGAGGTATGCTTCCATGTTTAATAACATTGTTTTTTAAATAAAATATATAATATTCCTTTTTGGATTTTTCTCTTTTTATATTGTGATTGGACAATTATTTTTGTGCTTTGTTATAAGGTTTGCTATTTTTATTTTGACTCATTTTCAGATTTTTTTATACAAATTATAACCTTTATGCTTTATTTTCTTAACACACAAGTTCTAATTGTTTGTCATTTCTGTCTATCATGTACATGATACTATTCATTATATTTTTCAAAATTTAGGGGTTAAAATATAATTTATGTAAAGTTGATTAACTGCCTAAGTAAAATATTTTGAAATATATATATATATATATGTGATAGTAATTATTATGATTATATATGAGTGTCCATTTTCTCTCCATCTATTATTAATTAATACTTATATAATGTGTCAAATAGACATAAAAATATAATTATGTCTTAAATAAAAAAAGTATCTCGGTGTTTAGTGTATACTAATCATAAAACTACCATCTCTACTAAAAAATATAAATATGTAGTTGATTTGTAATTTTAAAATATAGGCATGTTCATATGTCCCAAATTTTTTATTCAGTTTTTCATCTCATATTAACATTAGTTTAAATGTAATGATAATATTATTTATGTGGCATATATTTTACGAATAAAATTATACCAGGCTCGCGCATCGCGCGGGGTTTAAAACTAGTTTATAAAGACAATGAGTGTGTACTGATTGGTGTAAAACAGGTGCACAAGGATTACAAAGATAACACACACACAGCCATTGATAAAAAATGATCGGACGTATGAACGAGAAATACAAAGTACTGTGTTAAAATCAAGACACGTGTTGTGCCAGCTGGAGCCAATTGTGTACCAAATACGCGTCCAGAAATGACCGTTCGATATAAACTACACGGCGCCGTTTAAATACAAAATGAAAACCAGCTTTGGTTTTAAGAGCAAACCGTGGGCGGAGGAAAACTTAGGGCTAGTTGTTTTAAAACAACGACGTCGTTTTTAGAATAGGGAGCCAGCTATCAAAATCGTTGGGTCAAATCTCCATGTAAAATACAGCTATAATATAAAAAGATATGTGGTCAAAACGCAAGAAGGCAGGTACAGAATTTTGAAAACCGAAATCTGCTACACTCCAAAAACTATAAGGGACAAGGTAATCATCTATAAGCCCATCTGATAATATTTACTAAAGACAAATCTGCATAAATATGGGGAACACGCATGCATACATATATATTATATTTTATTAAGACGCATAAGCCAACAAATATTATACCAGCTAATGTCATACCGTGTAACATAGCTAGGGGGCATATGACCTTCTATGGTCAATTCGTCCAACAGCTAAGACATAGGAGTGTAGGTTAGGGGGCGATATGACCTTCTATCGTCAATTCGTCCAACAGCTAAGACATAGGAGCGTAGGCTAGGGGGCGATATGACCTTCTATTGTCAATCCGTCCAACAGGGTCAAATCTCGTGCAGCATAGAAATCGGCAATACGAAAGTATTAACATATATCCAACCATCTTGGTTGAGTCATATTATCCTCTCGTGATCTTTAATACGCTAAAAATAATACTCGCTGAGAAGAAATTACAAACGGTAAATAGAGATTAATTGGGGGCGCGTAAGTTGATCGGAACACTTTATAATATATTATAAAAAATATTAACATGCACATTAATAATTAAATAGTGATACTTTTATCGGATACTAGCACCAAATTAATACCATGTGCTTAGGTGGGAGCCAATATGGGTTTTTCTCCCTTTTTTTTTAGAAAATATGATATAGTTTTTAATAAGGTTATTTGATTTTTTTATTAAAAAAAAGCTGTTTATTAGAAAAGAATATTTTTATAAATTAAAAAATATGTATTGTTAAAAAATACTATTTTAATATAATTTTTTTTTTACATTTTTAAACAATTTTAAGAAATATAAATCGTTTCAAATGTTGGAAAATTAAAAATAAAATCAAGTTTAAAACTAAGGAGAGCGGTTGGCGCGGACCTTTAAAAATAAGAGAATATTCGGTCATAGGTGTTTAAGGGGACTAAATAGTTTAAAAATTAAGCGTAAAATAAGGCGTGCCATTTGTGCGAATCTTTAAAAATAAGAAAATATTGGGTAAATGAGTGTTTGAGGGAGTAAATGAGTTAAAAAATTAAGTTTAAAAATAAGGGGTGTCGCTGATGCGGATCTTTAAAAATAAGGGAATATTGGGTAAATGGATGTTCAAGGGCTAAATGAGTTAAAAATTTAAGTTTAAAAATAAGGGTGTCGCTGATGCAGACCCTTAAAAATAAAAGAATATTAGATAAATAGGTGTTTGAGAGACTAAATGAGTTAAAAATAATTTTAAAAAAATAAAAAAAAATTATTCTGATAAGAAATTATATATTTTTAATTATTTTTCTTAAATTATTTTTAACTCCTTTCACATAAGAAACCAATGGGGAAAAAAATGTCCCTATATTAACCCGGGTTAACGCCCGCACTGTCTAACATTATTCTTAATAATTTCATAAATTATTATATAATATCATACACATCATAATAAGACATGGTACATACATATAATACTATAGCTCACAAATAGATGAAAAGCAAGAAGTCATTATGAATTTCCCCGCACATACACATGCAAATAAACATATCATACTTAATATATTAAAAATTATGATACAGTTTCAATAAAAAAAATTAATTCTGAAATTTATTTCTAGCAAAAATATTTAGTCATTAATAAATTTCAATTTAATTTTTAAAACTATTTTAAAAAAAAAAAATTTACTCACAACCAAAATTATGATGCAGTGTTTTGTCTTGTAGTGCGTCCTATGTGACTGAGAACCTATGAGTCATATAGAGGATGAGAAATAACCTTCAATATATATATAGTAATGAAACTTTTGCCAGGTCCAAGTATCTATTTAGTACTAAATGCGTTTTATTTGATTGTACATTGGTAGGACTTGTAGCATTCCCTGACGGGACCCACACCATAGTACAAGTAAATAAAGCAGTTTTGGTACTAAACCGGTACTACCACCCGGTGAATATAACATTTTCCATATCCATATAATATGGAGTCATATGGGGATGGCCAAAATTCATGTATGATATTTTTGACATTTCATGCCCATGCATGAAATGTCATGCTAAAAGTTTTTTTTTTTTAATATTTTTTTTTAATAAATAGATATGGATTTTTTTTAACTATTTTTTTTTCTTTTTTCTTTTTATTTTTTTATGGGCTGAGTTTTTTTATCACGTGGTAAATTTATCGCCGTGCGCTCGACACGAGTGTCCGCTAGTATATATATATAGGGACAACAATCAATTAAAAGAGACGTGTATAACAAAATTCCGAGTACATATCAATCAAAAATTAGACGAGCACACACTTGAGTATGGAACCTGGCATTAATATAGATGAGCATTCAAATTTCCAGCACTTTTTTCTCTCACATATCAAATAAAAACAAAGATTACACTATTTCATATACATGATTATATAATGTCAAATTTGAAAAAATAAGAAAGAGTTAAATAATAAACATTAACAGAAGAACAAACATGTCAAAATTCCAATAATATTTTTTTTGATGTGGTGTCAATATTTTTTTAATGTCCTAAAATATTTCTAACAATGAGGAAGCCGGTCCTAAAAAACTTACCCCTATGCTGTCAATTTTTATTTTTTTTGACGTCTTTCAAAAGAAAGATGTCAAAAATAATATTTTCTTTGATGCACCGAAATTAAAAAGAAAACGAAAAAAGAAAAAAAAACAATGGTCGAGAAAGTGAGCAGGGGAAGAAAAACATACCGAAAAAAAAAAACTTACTAATGACGACCACTTAAGGTCCAAGAAAGCCTTCAAAGATCAAAACCCAACAACACCAATGGTCCCAACAACAATGTTTGTATATCAACTTCCAAAAGAATACCACGGAACGATTGGGTATGCTTAATACCACGAACAGGTTTCCATGGGATTATTAGGTCAAACTAATTGAGGGGGAGAGAGGTTTGGGGAGGATTAGGATTGAGGAGATTCTTTCGGGGAAGAAGAGACGTGATGAGAGAGAGGATTGAGGGGGTAGGGAAACGTGGTATATCTTTTTTAAGAAAAATAAACCCCCGCCAAAAACACAAGGAGAGGCATTTTTTTTCCTAATTTTAGTGGAAATAGTTATAAAATGCCTAAAAAATACCACATTTATTTTAGCATTTACTAAAAAATGCCTTATTTATGTGTCACATTAATATAAATGCTGTGAATTTTCAATACGTAGAAATAAATGCTGGTAAATAGAAAATTCTCAGCATTTTTAAATAATACTGAGAAAAAAGTGCCAGAAAAAATTAGTTTTTTTGTAGTGAGGCCCACCACAAGGAGCTCTTCGTTCCCAAATCTCGAAAATCACAGAAGTAGAATTTGGGCGAGGAGGCCCACCATGAAAGACTCATCGTCCCAAAAAGCTCAAAAGATCATAGAAATGAAATTTGGGCGAGGAGGCCCACCATGAGGGACTTCTCGTCCCAAAAGGCTCAAAAATCACATAAAGGAAGTTTGGGCGAGGAGGCCCCACCATGAGGGGCTGTTCGTCCCAAAAATCTCAAAAACCATTAACTAGCGTGTGAAAATCGAACGTCCGTGTAATACGCTAGTCGTTGTTATTGGTTTCCAACGTCAATGCAAAAACATAAACTTTAACTACACTTTTGCGAAGTATAGTGGCGAGTCTGGGTATCGAATCCATGGGGAATGTTTGATAGATCTTAATTGATTTATTACTTCATAAAAATAAAATGTAAAAGATGATGATTGAGTGAGAAAGGGAAAAATAAAGAAATTAACTAAAACTAATTGGAAAATTAAGGAAGGGACACAATCCCTCAACCCTTAGAGTATTGATGGTACAAAAATAATCGTGAATTTAAGTGATTAATTAGACCCAAATTTTAATACTCTCAAGCATTACGTATATGAGGTTCAAGCCCGCATCATACGAAATCAGAAGAGGAGTAAAGCGGTAACGCGCGATAGTAACACTCGCATTGCATCCTAAAGCATCCTGGTTACCCGGAAGCAAACGAGATCCACTACACCAAAATGGGAGATTTGTGAGTGCTGTTAGCACTCACAAATGACCTTTATAACTGCTATTTATCGTCATAATTTAGGGGTTGACAAAAGAAAATTTATAACTCCTAACAGCAGTCACAATTTTTTATAACCCCTATGGAGTTATGACTGGTGACCCCAATTTGTAACTGCTATTCGTAACTGCTGACATCAGTTACGAATCATATATTTGTGACTGCTGTTAGCAGTTACAAAATTGACAGTAGTGACAAATTTGTGACTCCTATTAGCAGTTACAAAATTGAATTTGTTAAATGTTGTAAAAGCTATTACAAATATCTTTATATTTTCACAAAATGATGAAATAATGAAAGTAAAATAAATATCATGATAACAAGTCTCTAATTTTTTATAACATTTCATTTATATTTCTCATATTCCAAATATCCAGTACACATAAAACTTGTTTAAACTTAATTTAACATCAAACAACCCCTAAGTGGGCGCCAAGTACAAAATGAACATAGAATAAAAAATAAACTAAAAAAAATAACGATACAACACTTCGATGACATGGAATGTCATGAACATGTAACAAATCATTCTAAATCTAGACCAGGAGTCACCACGCAGTGGATACGATTCATGAAGTCTAGGTATATCAGCTGTGGGGGGTATTGATGCGGTGACATCCTCCCTCGTGTACTCGTAGTATGCCTGTTGAGCAAGTTCAATGGACTCAAATTTTTTGAATACGGCGCCTCGGTATCCATTAACTTGTGCTTGTGTTGCTTGCCACGAAGTGTAAACACCTGGATTTAGGCCTTTGAATACTACGTATGCCGGGTATGCCATGTGTATGCCTGCAAATAATAAAATGTGATTAATATATATATATATATATATATATATATATATATATATATATATATATATATATGTACTAGCGTATGCCCGTGCCTGAAGGCACGACGAAAATTGCAAAAAAAAATCGTTACCCGACAACAAAGTGAAATAAAAAAAATCATACTCGGTTGACTCACAGTACATATTACTATATTCATACTCGGTTGGCACTATAATCAATAAACAACCCAAATCCATGGAAATAATATTCGTTTACATTAAAATTACAAAAAAAAGGTACATCTAAATAAATGTACAATATTTTTGTTCTAATTTTAAAAAATTTGAGCAGAGTTCCCTTTATTTATAGGCCTATCCACCTTGTTTAAAAAAATAAAAATACTCAACAACAGCAATACTACAATACTCGAGGTCCATATTGGACCTCATTTCAACCACTTCCCCAAATAACTACAAAGTAATCTATATAAGGGGTGGTGGTGGATATGATAGGAATGATACAAACAAACAACTTCCCCAAAGTTGGGTAAACATATATGAATTTCATTACCATCATCTTACCTTTTCTCATCGTTAAATGATAGCTTCACTTATATCTTACCTACTCCTTCACCTGAAATAAGACATGTGAATTGATAATTAAAAATGATAGCACAACTTGAAACAAAAACCATCCATTTTACTTGAATACGAAAATTATTGTAAAACAGAAGCATTCTATGCATATGTGACAATTTATAGGTACATAAAAACCATTCTTGAATATTATCAATCAAGTCCCCCAGACTATTAATACAACAATCAAATAAACCTTATGAAATAGTAATTCATATACCTGTCATATAATTAATAGAGATGTTGTCTTTGAGAGTTTAGCAGCATAGAAATAAACAGTTACTGGTACCAAACGACTACAAAGTTGTGAACAGTTACTTGGGATTTGAATGAATGCCTATTCTTATTTTTACTGACACGGGAGTGGATATATAACACGAGATGAGTTAATCAGGTATACAAATAAATAGTTCAATGTTTTCAGTTAATAAGGTTTGTGTTTTCATATACTGCAAAACCTCTCTCTCACACGCGTGCGTGCGGACACACAAAACACGCTCGTCCGCACACCAATATGTGCTTGGTAATATTTTTTGGTATGTTTTATATATCTCTATTAGTGCTGATGTATTGTTTACCAAATAGAAAAATAGATTTATTTGAAGCTATTTTGGTCTGGAGTTGTAAATGCATAACTGTAGTTGTAATGCATAACTGTAGTTTGTAGTTGTAAATGCATTACTGCATAACTGTAGTTGTAAATGCTATTTTAAATGCCATTTCAATTCTTGTATATGTAGAGATCAATCCTTACTTTGTTGGTGTCGTGGAAGTTCTATTCTACCTAACTATAACTGTATTGTTATGAAATTTTCCAATGCTTGATGCCATATTAACTCTCAGCTCACTCTTCGCGATCAATGTTTTTATATGCAGCTGCAATAACCAGTTATCGTATGGTGTTGATTATGACATGGAGTTTATACTTATATTTTAATAGTTTTAGGGATGCTTCATTTCAAAGTTACATTCAAATAATTGTTCTGTGTTCCAATGCTAAATGAATGCAGTAGTTCATGCTTTATCATTCACTCCAAGGCAAGTCGTTTAGATATAAGGGAGGGTTCATGTTTTAGCTAAATGAATGCAACACCTTGGAGAATTTATTCATGAAAATCAGAAGAAAATGCAAAGGCAAACGTTGATAACCTCATACATAGTAAATAAAAATTCAGATAAGCAGGTAGAAGGAATGGTGCCACAGGTCAGTGTAGGAAAGGATACACAAGGGAACAAGACCTTAATGCAGTTAACAAAAGTACAGGAAAGGCAGGTAGCAGAACAAAGCATGGAGAAAAGTAAAGACCCTCAACAACAGCTGGAGATATTATCTCTGGTTGTAGATGCAGCAGTTAATCAGGATCAACATGAGGCCAATTATGTGGTAAATAATCCAATAAGGGGAGGCATAACTGTGGGATCAGTTCAAGAGAATGAGTGTGGCAATAGCACAGAGGAGAACAATATGGAGAATAAGACTGATTCTCAAGTGGAGATGTTATCTCTAGTAGCAGAAGCAATTGTTAATCAGTATCTACATGAGGCAAGTTTTAATAAGAATCAAGATGTAATTTATACTATAAGGGGAGGAATAATTTAGGGGTCATCACAGGAGAGTGATTGTAGTAAAAGCACAGAGGAGGACTCAGTTAAATGCATACAAAGCCCAGGTATAGTAGTTCCTATTAAGTCAAAGGAAGATGATACAGAAGATGGCTTTATAGTTGTCCACAGTCCTCAAATGATAGTAGTGCTTGAACCAAAGCAAGAGGCTAGTAAAATAAAGTCTTACTGCTTGAAATTAGGATTTGGATCCTATGTGTCAAATCTGAATAGTAAAATTTGGTGTTTCTTTAAGGAGGAGATTAAGTGGGAGCTTATTTCTGAAATGAATCAAAGTATCACTGTTAGAATCTCCTTGGATGATAGTTCAATTTAGTGTAGTATGGTCTATCCTAGTTGTAACAGAAATGAAAGAAGGGAATTATGGGATTACCTCAATGCTAACAACACAAATTCTCCGTGGATGATAGAAGGGGACTTTAATATTCTGGCCTCTTTAAATTAAAAAGCAGGTGGTAATGCAGTTAATTTCGGATCTATGTATGAGTTTGTAGAGTGCATTGAGTTAAATGGCCTTATAAATGTGGGATTTCAGGGGTCAAGGTATACCTGGCATAACAAAAGGGCTGTGGACCAGAGTATATGGTGTAGATTGGATATGGTATTGATGAATCAAGCCTGCATGGACATGAATTACAATTGGAGTGTTTCTCACTTAAACAAAAGTATGTCAGACCACTCTCCTCTACACCTTAGAGGAGAAACTCACTTAAATGCTTCTCCAAGAAGTTTTAGATTCCTCCACTTTTGGACAAGCAAATAAGAGTGTGGTAACATAGTAAAGAATACATGGAAGAATGAGACATGTCCTAACCCAATTTTAGCAATTTCCAAGAAGCTTAAGGTCATTAATATTCAATCCAACATCAAACACTACTAATATTCAAAACAGATAGACACTGGATACATTCAAAACAGATTACTAATTGATTGAAAACAGATTACTAATATTCAAAATAGAGTTCAAACACTACTAATTGTTCACTTTGACAATTTGTTCAAATGTCTCAAGACAAATTACTCTGGATCACTTACGGATAAGACAAAGCAACGGCCAAACCACCCAAGATTTCTCGACATCCTTAATAGTGTCCGCCTCATGACTTCGACGATACAACGGATGATTCTCTTCTCCTGGCTCAACTCTACTAACGTAAACCTTACGTTCAAATATCAGCAATTGATGGCCATGCACCACCGTTCCAGTAGCAGCTGAAGCAACAACTTGTCCACTTGCAATCTTTATCTGATTTGAAAAATCTAATAAATCGACATATGGATCATGTGGAGGATCAGTTAAATCTCCAAAGTTTGGCTCAGTTGTCTGGGGGGGGGGGTAGGAATGTAATCATGGGGACTTGAATGCGGAACTGGAGTGTAATTACGAGGACTTGGATGTGGGATAGGAGCATAATTGCGAGGACTTGGATTTGGTATTTTCAATCCATTCGATTCAAAAGAACTTAAAAGCATGGTAACGGATGATTTGAGAAATGCCATATCCTCATCATGTTTTTCTTCTCGTGTCTTTGCTCTAGTCAGTTGTGATACTATAGGAGCAATTGCCTTAAGTTTACTTTTGGACACGGATCCAACACCACGAGTCGCCCCCTAGTATCTTTTCCTCTAAAGGCAGTCAATGCATCTTTATCAATACTATTTTGGCTTGAAGAACCTTGGCTACTTCTCAGCTCACTCAATTTTTGCTGCAAAATTATTTATGAATCGATTAAAACCATTGAACGACGAAACTTGAAGGAATTTAATTATTACAACTGAGATTACGAAACTCACCATATCATCAGCTACCTTTGGGTGAAACTCCCTCGTTTTCCGCCTACGACTTTCGAGATACACTTTCGAACGATCAACAGGTCGTTTATTGTTAAGCACCTATAAATTAATTTTCCATTAACTATTTGAGCAAGACATATAATATATATACACATTAAAATAAGAAAGGGTTTATACCATCTCCTTGGTTTTCTCAGCATACGACATCCGACCAAGACAATGGACGTCAGTCTTTTTAGCCCTGTTCACCCGGCCTTGGTGTCGTTGTTTCAATTTTGCCTCAGATGCTTCGTGCGAGACGAATTCATTCCACTCCCAAATAGGGATATGCTCTTTCTCCGGTACTTGATCCTTTAGGGCCTTTATCCCATCACTGTCCAATCCCTTAAAATAAGTCGAGCGGAGGTTACTTCTAAAAGTCTTCAATTGAATACCAATGGCTTTTATGGACCCCTCCTTCTGGTCGGCCGAAAGATTGAACTCTTTCATGAGGGTATCCCACAAGTCGTCCTTTTTTACTTGCTCAACCGTATCCCAACTCTCATATTTTAAGCCAATACAAGATTTTAACAAAGACAAGGCTCGAGCTTTAAAAAGATTCTTGCCACCTATTGGCAAACCAAATAGGTTAAGGGAAACGTGAGCACGAGAATCAATGGCAGAATGTTCATCATAACTTGAACTTTCTAGCTTGGATGATGGAATTGTATTCTCGGACGCCATTTTCTGCATTTTTATATTTATGTATTAGTTCATGTGTTAATACAAGAGTAAGGAAATAATATAAAAAAATATAATATAAGTTATACCTTTTCAACATATTCTAAAAGTTTTGATAATTCAACCATGTCATAAGTTTCATACTTCATCATTTCACGTAAAGTTTTTATTGGCCATGTCTGCGGAAGTGTGTTGATAATTGCATTTCTGACACTAAACATATTAGGACGCATGCCTTCTCTCCTAAGCCGATAATAGATGTTAACTTTGTTACGCATATGTTTTCTCACAGTAGAGTCTGAACGCATCCTTATCCTCTTCAGTTCTATCCACAAAGGATGAATTTTTCTTTCTTCGAGTTCTAAAAACTCTACTAACTGCATCGCATTACTTGGATTGTGTTTTATGAAAACCCTTTCAACTGATTTATCCCAACTTTGAGGTAGTGTGCGTAGAATTGATTGAAATAAATATGCTTCAGGTATGTTCCACCCATGATCTCGCAAGTAATTGCATTGTTTGATTTTTCGATAGCCATGCCAATAAATTGACGTGTTCTCTATAAAAGACCTGTTTTGAAAATCGTTGCATGTATATACAATATATGACATCCTGGAAAAAGTAATAATAAACTTGTGAATAAAAGTCACTATGAATACATGCTATGAAATAATTGAAACATGCTATTATACATAATTTTCAAGTCAACATTTAAAACAACATAACATGCCACAATTAAACACCTACTCCTCTAATGCGTTTAATAATTTCTTTAATTCTGGGTTGTCATCCAGAATAGACTGAATCTCGATTGGTGTCTTTATATCGTCTACTGATGTAGTCAAGCGCTGAGGAGAATGTAAAACAACAAACCATGGATCATTGTTGGGGCTCTTTGCATAAAACACTTGCTTTAAGTTTTGGAATGCACAAACAAATGGCTCATCATTAACATTGTCTTTACTCTTCAACTTGGCCAAATCAACCTTCACCATGTGGGTGTCAGGGTCGACCATACATGCATTCTTGTCCTCCACTCTCACCCAATCACAGTAAAATACAGGTATGCTGAAAGATATATAATCTAATAGGATAATTTGTTTTATAATCCCATAATACGTCATCTCAGCTTCTATCAAGTTTTTATCTTTCGCGCTTGCCCTGAAATGAGTTAATGCTTTATATGAAATGCCGCTGTTTTGTTTCCCAATGAGTTTTAACTCGTGTGTGCTTGAAGAGAACACAAAACCATTGGCACGATATTGTCCAAACTCCTTGGCTACAAAACTAGGCCCATTTGCTAGACGTGCAAGCCTCGTCGATACTTCACCAGCTTTCAATAACTGAAACCAAGAAAGTATTTGCATTATGAATATGTTGCAAAGACAGTAAATAAAAGTGAGGTATTACTGTAGTCACCTCGGAAGCTACCCAATGCCTAAAGTCATTGTCTACGCTCGCGCCTCCCTTCCTCCTCTTGGCATGCCCACACTCATTATATTGCCTAGGTTAAAACACTAAAAATATTAATTTCTAATGAATATAACATCGAACATATTACATTATTTTACAAAACACTTTAAATAAACTCACATTTTCCATTTATCTATGTCTTCATGCGTCTCGAATACATATCGAGCCACCTGGTTAAATTGTGTGCTTGTTAGCTTCACTACCTTACCTTTCCCCAGGGCCTCCTCATCAGCAAACTCTTCTAATTCATCAATAAAGCGTTCACGACCTCCAACGTTTGGGTTAGGCATATATTCCTTTGCATACAAGGAAGCCTCTTCCATAATGTACTCCTCAACAATGGACCCCTCAACGTACCATGTATTCTTAACGTAATCTTTAAAAGTTTTCATTAATCGTTCGAACGGATATATCCATCGGTACCTTACTGGTCCACATAAAAGTGCTTCATCGCACAAATGCACTAAAAGGTGGATGCTTATGTCAAAGAATGAGGGAGTAAAGTGCTTCTCCAAAACACATATGGCCTCGACCAAAGTTTCTTTTGCTGCCATTATGTGCGTCCTGTTGAAACTTTCTCACACAATAGAGAGAAACATAAGCTAATTTGTAGAATGGCCCTTCGAAGATCCTTGTGTTTCGAAAAACAGTGTCCGAACAACAGAGGGATAAGTTGCATTATCACATGCCAATCATGGGACTTGCACTTTTTCAAATCTTTTGTTGCGTCGCAGACAATCCTGCGTAAGTTGGATGAGAAATTAGAAGGGACCTTCAAGCCCTTTAATGTTTCTAAGAACATATTTCTTCCTTCAATGCTCAAAGTATAAGATGCAACTGGCATATGCTTTTTTCCAGTGTTTGTATCTTCTTTCAACCATAATGATGTTTTAATCTTCAAATCACGAAGATCTTCACGGGCTTTTTCTCCATCCTTGGAATGAGAACCACCAATGCATGTGCTTACGAGATGCTCAATGATATTTTTCTCAGCGTGCATTATGTCTATCACATGTCGCACAGGATGTTCCTTCCAGTATGGCAAATCAAACATTATTGATCTCCTCGATCACGCCGTTTTCACATCAACATCCTTTCTTTTACGCTTTTGGGCTAAAATTATGAGGTGTTTCCCCCTCAATTTTTGATCAGTCTTTAATGACCTTTCTTCAATTTCCAAACCAAAAAGTCTTGGTGGAGGTGGTCGTGTCTCGGTGCCTTCTGGGAGAAAATTGCTTCGTATTGACCTGAATTTATGACTTTGGGGCAGAAATCTTCGATGACTATGATAAAAAAGTTTACCACTTTTCTTAAGCCAGCTGGCTCTCCTCTCCACATATAGGACAACCTAGGTAACCATGTACATTGCACCCAGATAAGGTCCCATAAGCAGGAAAATCATGAATTGTCCATATCAACATAGCTCTCAAAATGAATTCCTCCTTTTTGTATGAGTCGAATGCGCTCACACCTTCAACCCATAACTCATTCAATTCATCTATTAGTGGCGCTAAGAAAACATCAATGTCACTACCCGGTGCTTTTGGACCTGGTATCAACGACGACAAAATTGAAAACTCCTTTCTCATGCACAGCGACGGGGGCAAATTTAAAGGCGCCGTAAACACAGGCCATATACTCTTATCTGTGCTCAATTTGCCAAACGGGTTAAACCCATCGGTTGATATTCCGAGGCGAATGTTGCGTATTTCTGTATTAAATTCCAGGTATCGCTGATTTGCAGATTTCCGCATAGATGAATCAATCGGATGTCGCATGAGATTCTCACCCACCTCCGCTCGACCATGCCAAGTCATTGCCTCTGCTATCCAAGGTATAGTGTAAAGTCTCTTCAATCGAGGACCTAAAGGGAAATACTTTAACACCTTCTTAGGTATTTGCGTATCTACTTTCAACAAACGTTTATTATGTACTATCATCTTTTGTTCATATCTAGGTTCCTTACATACAGGACAAGCCCGTTTGTCCTTATGCTCCTTATAGTATAAAATGCAGTCATACTTGCAGCAATATATTGATTTGTATTTCATACCCAAACCTTTTAAATTATCCTTCACGATCGGATAATTGACTAGCAGTGTATTTTCTTTGGGGAGCAAATCTTTTGCCCAGAGGAGTATTGTCGTCACACTTTTTCCCGACAAGCCAAATTTGCTCTTTAAGTTGTGCAACCCAACCATGGCATATAACTTTGTGTGATCGGGGTTGGAGTTATGGTATAATGGTGTTGCGGCTGCTGCTTTTAACCGTATATAATCCTTAACTTGGGGTTTATCGTTGCCAACATGATCCTCACATCCTAAAGCATTCCCTCTACTATCTTGATTTTCTTGTGCTGCATGCACTTCATACGTATCATTTATGAGATCGTTTAACCTAGCATGTACTAACGGGTCACCATTTGTGTGAACGGTTTCATTGACAAGTATTTCTTCTGGAATATACTTAAATTCCCTCTCCCCATGGAAATGCCAAAACGTGTAGTCATCTTGCATACCCCAATGAAACAAATGTACTTTTACATCTACCCCTTTCAAGTGTTTCCCATTTTTACAACGATTTCACGGGCATGGGATAATATCAGTTTCGAGATTCTTCGTTGCATAATTTACAAAGTCTTTAACCCCATTAACGTATACTTGCCCCACTCTACAACTTTCACCCATCCACTCTTTATATTGTGGAAACCCCATTAATTCTACAATACAAACAAATAGAAACTCAGTAAATTATAAAACTAAATGAAGTTTGAGCTAATATTTAGAACATAATCTGTGGCTTATCATTGCATTACTACTATCATTGCATTAAAACTCACAGGAAAACCCAACCAAGCACAAAACGTTAAAACTTCAACGAGCACAAAACAATGGTTATTTAATTAATTTTTAGATAAAATAAATATGAATAGTATAAAATGATTATTTAAAAAAATCTAACATATTCCCAAACAAGATAATATTCAAAAAACGAAAGAGGTTAAACGATGTGTAGATTTACTCACAACAAAACAATCAGATTTGATTATATTTTGTCTAGAGAACGTTGATCACAAAGCTCGGGCAAAACTCGTAATATTAAAAATCCATTTGATTATATTTTGTCAAAAAAATATAATGTCTAGAGTTTTTGAATAATATTTTGTCAAAAAAATAACCTCAATACAATTTCTAGGGCTTATTAACATAAAATACAATTTGTATATAGATACACTCATAAACACACATATAAACAGAAATCTATACATATACATACATACTCACACATGTAAACATAAATCTATACATACACATACATACACACATATAAACAGAAATCTCTACATACACACAATTATACACACATACCCACACATAATAAGAATCGAAATGCGCACACACACAATGAGAATTGAAATTAGGGCTTTAGACAGAAATTTGGGCTTTAGACAGCAAAAATACCCAAAAATATACCTTCACAATTAAGAAAAAGTCTTTAATTCTGGAAATGCGCACACACCCAACAGCAAATGAACGTTATTGATGAAGAACAACTCTCACCAAGACCTGAAACCCAAACGATTCCAACTGAAACTTTAAGCATTTTAGGGTTTGCTTTCAAGATTCGTAGAGAGAGAGAAATGCGCACACACCCTATGGTAATCGGCTTCTTCACCGATCGAAATGATTCGTAGAGAGAGAAAGAAATGCGTACAGATAGAGGTTTTGGCAAATGAAAGAGGGAGAATAGGACGGGAGCTCTTCACGTACAGATAGAGGGAAAGGTGAAAAATTTTGTGACCGCTAATAGCAGTCACAAATTTGTGACCGCTAATAGCAGTCACAAATTGAGTATAAGAGCAAAATTTGTGATTGCTGGGAGCGGTTATAAATTTATGACTGCCAATAGCAGTAAAAAATTAAGTCTTAGACCAAAATTTATGACCGCTAATAGTAGTTATAAATTTGTGACCGCTAATAGCGGTCGTAAATTAAGTCTAAGACTAAAATTTGTGACTCCTCATAGGAGTTATAATTTCGTGACTGCTCATAAGAGTCATAACTTGTGTCTACTAATAAACTTGTGAGGGCTTGTGACAGTTATAAATTTGTGACTGCTTATAGGAGTCACAAATTAATTATATGGTAACATTTGTGACTCCCATTAGAGGTAACAAACTAATTGACTCAAATTTTTTTTAACCAATTAATTTTATCACCCCTAATGGCAGTCACAAATAATTTTGTGACTGCTCCCGGGAGTGACTAGTTTGTCACCCCTATTGGCAGTCACAAAACGGCAGTCACAAAATTAACATTTTGGTGTAGTGATCCAAAGGTCTACAATGGTCGTGTTACTACGCAATACAGTTGTAATACATCATTAAATTCAGAGGATTAATATTATACATGTAAAATTAACACATTAAGCCGAGTTCATGCATCCCGACCCTTACAAATCTAACTGAACATGTTAAACTGAATGAAGCTTGAAATAATTATGTTACATGTGAAATAACTCATGGTGAAACTATATTGAAACATACAAATAAGTATTATGAACTCAGAAATTTATTTGAATCAAGTAAGAGAATTAATCATACAAGAACAATAATAAGAAGAATAGAACTTGGATTAAAAATTGAAAACAAACCCGAAAATGAATCAGTCTTGAAACAGAATAATTGCAGCTATGTGATAGGAAATCTTCTACATTATTTTCTCTACAAGAACTACGTAAAAACTCTATTTGACTCTCTCCAACTATCTAGTATTCTTGCACTCTCTCTAGATCTAAGTATCTCTAAGTATATGTCCTAAAACCCTCCAGAAGACTGCCTTTTAAAGCCTAATTTCGGACCACAATACACTAAGAATGAGTTAGCTTCCACCAGAATCTCGCTGGAGCACTAAGAAAAAGAACAAATCTGCCCATCAGGGACCCCGAACCGGTTCGGGGTACATGCGAACCGGTTCGGCCCACGAACCGGTTCAGGCTGGGTTCGAGGACATTCTCTGGTCTGGGCGCGGCGCTTCCTGGATTTTTCTTCAACTTCAAATGATCATAACTCCTTCACCATAGCTCGGATTTGGGTGACGTTTCTTCTAGTATTCTCGTTGTTCCAAGCTCTTCAACTTTCCAGTTGACTCCACCCTCGGGATAAGTCTGAATAATTACGAAAATGTCCTTGAACTGGCCTTCCTAGCCTCTGGTTTGGGCGACATTTTCTTCTTCAATTTTTCACCAACTGCAAATGATCATAACTCCTTCACCGTAGCTCGGATTTGGGTGATGTTTCTTCCAGTATTCTCGTTGTTCCGAGATATTCAACTTTACAGTTGTCCCCACCTCCAGTATTCGGCAATATAATTACGAAAATGCCCTTGAACTTGCCTTCCTATCCTTTCTTTCACTGTTTTGATTTCTCTTTTGTATCTTTTGCATCATTAACCTGTTAAAACACATCGGAGAGACACGAAATGCGAAATACTTGCCTAAGAAGGTTAGTAGAAACAATGTGAGTTAAATCTATATCAATTGCATCACTCGGACACACAAATGTACCAAAATTAGGGGAATAAATATACAATATTTATGCCCAATCAAATCCCCCTAACTTAGAACTTTGCGCGTCCCGAGCAATGTAAAAGAGAAAGAAAAGAGATCACAACTCATCTAAACATATTATTAGGATATAATACCTTTTTTCACGGGCGAGCGATTGCATTTAGCGTATGCAACAAGCCTTTAAACTCCTAGGTTACCCTGGTAGGACGAGTGTTGTCTCGTGAGGGTTTATAGTGAATATACCCACAAAATTCGACTCAAAGAAACTTCAAAATATGCAAAAATTGTATAATTCAATCTTTTTTGGAAAATAGTCATTATTAGTTCATGTTTAAGAATGTCAAATCATAGTGTGTGTGTGTGTGTGTGCTAAGCCAAAAATCAAACCGCTAACTTCCACCGATTGATCATTACGTTACTTTCCGAAAATTCGTTTTGATTCAAATGCTCACGGGATGCTCTCACAAATGAATCACTCGGAATGTGGTTATTCTCTCTGTGTGCATGATTTATAAAGAGTAAATATAATGGACGCAAAGTCACGCACACAATTTGAAAGAAGGAAATATATGGTGAATGGAGCTCATCAATGGAATACGGTTTGAAAAATAGGAACATTGCCTCTTGTACATACGTTTTATCTCCTTTATTATCTTTTTGTGTTTTAGCTCTCCATGCGGTAACCAATTTCACAATTTTTGACTCGGTTAGGACTTTTACGGGTTGAAGGTGTATTGGGTGATACTGGAAAAGGTTAATAATTTCGAAATTGGAAAACTTTGCTATGATGTCCATTAGTGCTTTTTCGGGCTTTTTCTCATTTTCTTCATATTCTCACTTTTCTTTTCTTGCTTTTGTTGTGCATTTCCATTCTTTATCTAGCCGTTTTTGTTGCACTTGTTTGGACTTAAATTCTGACTTTTTCCATTTTTCACAATTCCGGGTTTTTTGAGTTTTTCGGGTTATCAAACGAAAGTGAAGACTTTTATTTGGCTCAAAATGGGTTACAAAATGGATGATTTTTTCACAAGTTTTTTTATGGACAATATTTTTGGGTAACAAACGATGGCCTACTTCATTGCCCAAAATACTAATTGTGTTACCATATGCATTTCAAGATGAATTTAATTTAGAGATTTTTTGGCACATTTTTCAAGGCAATATTATACACGTTTATCAAAACCGATCAAAGTGAAAGACTTGAGATCTTTGACAACTTAGTTGGCGCTGAAAAGAACTTTGAGTTAACAATTAGCTCGGATTGATTTATAATTCTTACAAAGATGAAAGGTGCGAATCTCACCGGGGTTGTTAATCTCCACACTTATTCGTTAAGTCGTCAAATTTCGCACAATTTTCATCTTTGATTGATTTCGGCTGTGCGTTTTGAATTTTTACAACTTGAGACTTTAAACCGAATTTTAATGATATTTTCGAAAATATTTTAATTTCAAATTTTATTTATTTTGAAGAAAAATATTTTTGGCTTTTTTCAACATTTTTCAATTTTTATTTATTTATTTTTATTTATTTTTTTAGGAGATAAAACACAATTGGAAAGAACATGTGATTGAATCAATGAAACTAAACAATAAACGGGAAGAATATCCCATACCCCCAAACTTAAATGTTGCATTGTCCTCAATGCGAATCAAGAACACAATATAAAGAGAGGAAAAGAAAGATATTATCCAAAAAATAGTGATCTCCGGACAGTATAAGTCCAATGATTCTACAAATCATATTAGTACCAAAGAATACAAAAAGAAAGAATAAGTTTTTAACTAATTATACTAGATCATAAGTAAGAAGAAAAAATAAAGAAAATAACAACTAACTATTTACAACCTACAATTTTAATTCTAATTAACTATACATTAAAAGTTGAAACTTTTGAGGGTCTACCCAAAATATGATTTAACTTTGGAGGATAACCGGTGTACCCTCTCTTGAAATCATGCCTTCCGAGAAATAAGGATTCCGTTTGAACAACGGAAGGCGTGTGTGAGATGAAAAAAATGAACCATCACTAATTAAAAAATTTAACGGGATGATGGGGGGTTTGAATGCTAGGTGGGACAAGTACAATTGAGATCCAAGAAAAATATAATCACTTCCCAAAGATTTTTCAAGTAGTATGGGGAGAGGGGCGCACAAAAAGGAGGATTCCATATTAGAAAACAATTCTAGCAAAGTGTCTTTGTCGGTAAATGGTGCAAGATTTTTAGAATTTTCAACCGACTCATAGGAATCTAGCGGTACTTCTAATGGTTCAATAATGGTGAACGGGAATGGTGATGAGATAAACTCAATCTCAAGTGATTCATCATCACTTGGAGATTAAATTTCAAGGGGAAAAACTCACTTTCAATGAGACGTTCTTCAAAAATTTGAGGTGACACACAAGTCTCAACCTCCTCTTTGTTTTTCCAATAATAACGCATCTCATCGCAAAGTGCGAGAATTTCCTTAATAAAACCAATATCGATATTCATCGTGCTTTGGGTGGAAAGAAAATTGAGCATTTGTTTGATTAGAAAAATCATTCTTTCTTCCAAAGTAGGATTCCTTATTTCTATCACCTCGGGAGAAAAGTCGTCATTGGATTCGAATAATGCATCCAAATCTTGCTCCCAAAAATGATTTTTTTTCCGATATTTGTTTTCAAGCCCTTCATACTCAATACATAGATAGGCCTCACCAATGGTAATGGGTCGAGGCCGAGGTTTTTGAAAATAAAAAGATCGAAAATGATTTTCTTCCCGATATATATTCTCATGCCTTTCATTCTCAAGAATTCGAAGGCCCTCACCAATGGTAATAGCTCGAGGCACGGATTCTTGAAAATAAAATGTTTTAGAACTATTCCCATATAAACCATTATAATTACCGAACTCACTATAAAAAAACATGATTACCAAATGATTTGTAAATGGACACGCTACGTAAAGAGGTGTGCGGTTAAGGATTCAACGTTTCTTGGCGCTCAATTGTGCAAGCCTGAAAAAAAATTAAAAGAAAAGAAAAAAATATCTTTCGAAATAGTAAATCAATTATAATCTATAACAAAACACTCCCCGGCAACGGCGCCATTTTGACTGGCGTGTGAAAAACGAGCGTTCGTGTAATACGCTAGTCGTTGTTATTGGTTTCCAACGTCAATGCAAAAACCTAAACTTTAACTACACTTTTGCGGAGTATAGTGGCTAGTCTGGGTATCGAATCCACAGGGAATGTTTGATAGATCTTAATTGATTTATTACTTCATAAAAATAAAATGTAAAAGATGATGATTGAGTGAGAAAGGGAAAAATAAAGAAATTAACTAAAACAAATTGGAAAATTAAGGTAGGGACACAATCCCTCAACCCTTAGAGTATTGATGGTATAAAAATAATCGTGAATTTAAGTGATTAATTAGACCCAAACTTTAGTACTCTCAAACATTACGTATATGAGGTTCAAGCCCGCATCATACGAAATCAGAAGACGAGTAAAGCGGTAACGCGCGATAGTAACACTCGCATTGCATCCTAAAGCATCCCAGTTACCCAAAAGCAAACGAGATCCAAAGGTCTACAATGGTCGTGTTACTACGCAATACGATTGTAATACATCATTAAATTCAGAGGATTAATTTTATACATGTACAATTAACACATTAGGCCGAGTTCATGCATCCCGACCCTTATAAATCTAACCGAACATGTTAAACTGAACGAAGCTTGAAATAATTATGTTACATGTGAAATAACTCATGGTGAAACTATATTGAAACATACAAATAAGTATTATGAACTCAGAAATTTATTTGAATCAAGTAAGAGAATTAATCATACAAGAACAATAATAAGAAGAATAGAACTTGGATTAAAAATTGAAAACAAACCCGAAAATGAATCAGTCTTGAAATAGAATAATTGCAGCTATGTGATAGGAAATCTTCTACATTATTTTCTCTACAAGAACTACACAAAAACTCTATTTAACTCTCTCTAAATATCTAGTATTCTTGGACTCTCTCTAGATCTAAGTATCTCTAAGTATATGTCCTAAAACCCTCCAGAAGACTGCCTTTTAAAGCCTAATTTCGGACCACAATACACTAAGAATGAGTTGGCTTCCACCAGAATCTCGCTGGAGCACTAAGAAAAAGAACAAATCTGCCCATCAGGGACCCCGAACCGGTTCGGGGTACATGAGAACCGGTTCGGCCCACAAACCGGTTCGGGCTGGGTTCGAAGACATTCTCTGGTCTGGGCGCTAGCATTTTTCCTGGATTTTTCTTCAACTTCAAATGATCATAACTCCTTCACCGTAGCTCGGATTTGGGTGCCATTTCTTCCAGTATTCTCATTGTTCCGAGATATTCAACTTTCCAGTTGACTCCATCCCCGCGATCAGGCTACAGAATTACGAAAATGTCCTTGAACTGGCCTTCCTAGCCTCTGGTTTGGGTGACATTTTCTTGTTGGATTTTTAAAATGATCATAACTCCTTCACCGTAGCTCGGATTTGGGTGCTGTTTCTTCCAGTATTCTCGTTGTTCCGAGATTTTCAACTTTCCAGTTGGCCCCACCTCCAGTATCTAGCTGTAGAATTACGAAAATGCCCTTGAACTTGCCTTCCTAGCCTTTCTTTCACTGTTTTGATTTCTCTTTTGTATCTTTTGCCTCATTAACCTGTTAAAACGCGTTGAAGAGACACGAAACACGAAATACTTGCCTACGAAGGTTAGTAGCAACAATGTGAGTTAAATCCATATCAATTGCATCACTCAGGCCCACAAATGTACCGAAATTAGGGGAATAAATATACAATATTTATGCCCAATCAACTATAAAAAGGAAATTTGGGCTAGGAGGCTCGCCATGAGGGGCTCCTCATCCCAAAAAGCTCAGAGAACACAGAAATAGAATTTGGGCGAGGAGATCCACCATGAGGATTTCCTTGTCCCAAAATGCTCAAATAACACAAAAATGGAGTTTGGACGAGGACACCCTCCACAAGGGGCTCCTCATCCCCAAATGCTCAAAGATTACATAAACAAAGTTTGGGCGTGGAATTCCACCATGAGGAGCTCATCGTCCCGAGGAATTCAAATGATTTATTTAAAAGAACTAGTGGGTGAGGAGCTCCACCTAGAGTGACCTCCTCCCCAAGATTTGTTACTCAAATACATATTAAATACTGATATGTTACTTTCTTGTACAGGTAGCCAGGTTGAGCAAGCTGGACTCAAAAGGGCAAGTTGGGATCTTTTGGGAGTTTTAGTTTGGTGGTTGAGGAACAAGGTTTGTTGAGCAAGATCAACCACTTGGCACTTTAGGATTGAGAGAACACTAGTAGTAAGACCCTAGGAGTCACCTAGTCCTTGCACAGTCACACCTAGTCATAACTCAAGTGAACAACCAAGAGGTTGCTCACAAGAAATGAACATTTATAAAATGATTTTAGAGGAGGTGGTCCTTAAGTCCTCTCAAGTTTATAAAAAAATTAGAGGAGGTGGCCCTTGTGACCTCCCTTCAAATTTATAAAAGATTTTAGAAGAGGTGGTCCTCGAGACCTCCCCTCAAGTTTATTAAATATGTTAGAGGAGGTGGTCCTTGAGACCCTTCTCAAGCTTATAAGTTTGTACAAAAAGCACTACACCAAAATTGGCGAATGGCCACGGCCAAAATCCCTGACCAAGACTATGGGTCGCGGACTTGGGCTGTAACCATTTCGAGCGTGACTAATTTTGTGGGTTGCGGCCCAAGTTCGTGTCCAATCTGGGGTCACAGCCCTGAAAGGTCACGACAGATGGTCGCGGACTTGGGTCGTGACCCACACCGCGACGAGGAAAAAAATGGTCACGGCCAAAGTCCGTGACCCACAACCATGACTAAAAATAGTCAAAGTCCGTGACCAACACCACGACGGAAAAAAAAAGTGAAAAAACTGGTCGCGGCCAAAGTCCGTAACCCTCAACCGTGACTAAAAATGGTCACGGCCAAAGTTCGTGACCCACACCGAGACGAAAAAAAAAGGAAAAAAATGGTCGCGGCCAAAGTCCATGACCCCAATTGTGACTAAAATTTGTCGCGGCCAAAGTCTGTGACCCACACCGCGACCATTTTTTATGGTCGCAGTGTGGGTCATAGACTTTGGCCGCGATCATTTTTCGTCACGGTTAGGGTTCAAGGACTTTGGTCGAGTCCATTTTTATGCGCAACGGAAAAAATAAAAATGGTCAAGGACTTTGTCCATGACCATATTTAACTATAATAAAAAAATATTTTTTTTCCAATCCTAAAATTGCATGTCCCGTGACTGCGCGCGAGGTGTTACAAATATTTATTATTGGAAAATCAATTAAAAAAATCACAAATTGCGAATCGGTAATGTTATTATTAAACTGATATACATATAAACTTAAAAATATTATAAGTCTTAATAGTTCACGGACAAAAAAAAATGAGCAAAGTTTTCTCTATTTTTTGGACATTCCAAACCTTGTTAATATAAAATCTGCTTGATATAAAGCCCGCGCGGCCATAAAAAATTATCATCATATTCTGAAATCGGGAGTCCCGTGATCGCACTGTCAATTCCTACGAGTTATATTGGTACCGTGTGAGTTGCTGGTGCCTCTCACGGGGTGGTTTGGGGTCTATTACGAGTGTTTACCTTCTAACGCCTAGTTTTTAGGCTTAAGTCCTCATATTTTAAAATTATAGTCGTATTCTCAAAGTGGGATTCCCGTGATTGCATGGTCAGTTCCTACGAGGTACATTGGTCCCATGTGAGGTGTTTGTGCCTCTCACGGGGCCGTACGGGGGTTGTTTCATATTTTCACCCTCTAATGCCTTGTTTTTAAGCTCAAGTCCTCATATTTTCAAATTATCATCGTAATCTCAACCCGAGAGTCCCGTGATCACGTGGTCAATTCCTATGTGTTACATTGGTCACGTGAAAAGTGTTGGTGCCTCTTACGGGACCGTACGGGAGGTATTTTTTATTTTCACCCTTTAACGCCTTGTTTTAAAGCTTAAGTACTCGTATTTACAAATTACTGTCGTATTATCAAATCAGGAGTCCCGTGATCATGCGGTCAGTTTTTACGAGTTACATTGGTCTCGTGTGAGGTGTTGGTGCCTCTCACGGGGCCGTTCGGGGCCTGTTTTGGGTTTTTACCTTCTAGCGCCTTGTTTTTAAGCTTAAGTCCTCATATTTTCAAATTATAGTCGTATTCTTAAATCAGGAGTCCCGTGACTACACGATCAGTTCCTACGAGTTACAGTGGTCCCGTGTATGGTGTTGGTGCCTATCATAGGGCCTTACGGGGGTTGTTTCATGTTTTCACCCTATAATTCCTTTTTTTTAGATCAAGTCCTCATATTTTCAAATTACCGTCGTATTCTCTAATCGGGAGTCCCGTGATCGTACGATCAGTTCCTACGTGTTACATTCATCCCGTGATAGGTGTTGGCCCCTCTCACGGGACCGTACGGGGACTCTTTCGTATTTTCTCCCCCTAACGCCTTATTTTTATGCTTAAGTTCTCATATTTTCAAATTATCTTTGTATTCTCAAATTGGGAGTCCCGTGATGGTGCGGTCTGTTCCTGCGAGTTACATTGGTCCCGTGTGAGGTGAAGCTGCCTCTCACGGGGCCGTTCGGGGGCTGTTTCAAATTTTTACCTTCTAACGCCTTGTTTTTAAGCTTAAGTCCTCATATTTTCAAATTATAGTCGTATTCTCAAACTGGAGTTCTGTGATTGTGCGGTCAGTTCCTAAGAGTTACATTGGTCAAATGTAAGGTGTTGGTGCCTCTCAGGGGACCATAAGGGGGATCTTTCGTGTTTTAACCCTCTAACGCCTTATTTTTAAGCTTAAGTCCTAATATTTTCAAATTATTATCGTATTCTCAAATCGAGAGTCCCGTGATCGCGCGATCAGTTCCAACGAGTTACATTGGTACCGTGTGAGGTGTTGGTGCCTCTCACGGGGCCGTTCAGGGGCTGTTTCGGGTTTTCACCCTCTAACTTCTTGTTTTTAAGCTTAAGTCCTCATATTTTCAAAGTATCATCGTATTCTCAAATCGGGAGTCCCGTGATCGCGCAGTCAGTTTCAAAGAATTCCATTGGTCCCATGTGAAGTGTTGGTTCCTCTCACGAGGCCGTTCCGGGGCTGTTTCGTGTTTTTACGTTCTAACGCCTTGTTTGTAAGCTTAAGTCCTCATATTTTCAAATTATAGTCGTATTCTCAAATCGGGAGTCTTGTGACTTTGCGATCAGTTCCTACGAGTTACATTGGTCCCGTGTTAGGTGTTGGTACCTCTCACTCAGCCGTACGGGGGTTGTTTCTTGTTTTCACCCTCTAACACCTTGTTTTTAAGCTCAAGTCCTCATATTTTAAAACTCTCATCGTATTATCAAACTAGGGGTCCCATGATTGCGTGGTGAGTTCCCACGTGTTACATTGGTCCCGTGAGAGGTGTTGGTGCCTCTCACGGGACCGTACGAGGTCCATTTCGTGTTTTCACCCTCTAACGCCTTGTCTTTAAGCTTAAGTCCTCATATTTTTAAATTATCTTTGTATTCTTAAATTGGGAGTCCCGTGATGGCACGGTCTGTTCCTGCGAGTTACATTAGTCCCGTGTGAGGTGTAGCTGCCTCTCACGGGGCCGTTCGAGGGTTATTTTGAATTTTTATCTTCTAACGCCTTATTTTTAAGCTTAAGTCCTCATATTTTCAAATTACAGTCGTATTCTCAAACCGGAGTCTCATGATTACGTGGTATGTTCCTAAGAGTTACATCAGTCCCGTGTAAGGTGTTGGTACCTCTCACGGGGCCGTGCAGGGGTTATTTTATGTTTTCACCTTCTAATACCTTGTTTTTAAGCTTAAGTCCTCATATTTTCAAATTGTCATCGTATTCTCAAATCGGGAGTCTCGTGACCATGCGGTCAATTCCTATGAGTTATATTGGTCCCGTGTGAGGTGTTGGTGCCTCTCACGGGACCGTGCGGGGGTTGTTTCATGTTTTCACCCTCTAATGCCTTGTTTTTAAGCTCAAGTCCTCATATTTTCAAATTATCATCGTATTCTCAAATCGGGAGTCCCATGATCGCGCGGTCAGTTCCTATGTGTTACATTCGTCCCGTGAGAGGTGTTGGTGCCTCTCACGGGACCGTACAGGGGCTCTTTCGTGTTTTCACACTTTAACGCCTTGTTTTTAAGCTTAAATCCTCATGTTTTCAAATTATCTTCATATTCTCAAATTGAGAGTCCCGTGATGGCGCAGTCTATTCCCGTGAGTTACATTGGTTCCATGTGAGGTGTAACTGCTTCTCACGGGGCCATTCGGGGGCTATTTTGGGTGTTTACCTTCTAACGCCTTGGTTTTAAGCTTAAGTCCCCATATTTTCAAATTATAGTCGTATTCTCAAACCGGGAGTCCCGTGATTGCGCGGTCAGTTCCTACGAGTTATATTGGTCCCGTGTGAGGTGTTGGTGACTCTCACGGGGTCGTACGGGGGTTGTTTCATGTTTTCACCCTCTAATGCCTTATTTTTAAGCTCAAGTCCACATATTTTCGAATTATCGTCGTATTATCAAACCGGGAGTCCCGTGATCGTGCGATCAGTTCCTACGTGTCACATTGGTCCCGTGGGAGGTGTTGGACCCACTTATAGGACCGTACGGGGAATATTTCATATTTTCACCCTCTAATGCCTTATTTTTAAGTTCAAGTCCTTATAATTTAAAATTATCGTCGTATTCTCAACCAGAATTCTCGTGATCTCGCGGTCAGTTCCTACGTGTTACATTGGTCCCGTGAGAGGTGTTCGTGCCTCTTACGGAACCGTACAGGTGCTCTTTCATATTTTCATCCTCTAATGCCTTATTTTTAAGCTTAAGTCTTCATATTTTACAAATTTCACCGTATTATGAAATTGGGAGTCCCGTGATCGCGTGATCAGTTCTTACTTGTTACACTGGTTCCGTGAGAGGTGTTGGTGCCTCTCACGGGACTATAAGGGGGATCTTTCGTGTTTTCACCCTCTAACGCCGTATTTTGAAGCTTAAGTCCTCATATTTTAAAATTATCGCCGTATTTCATGATCGCGCGGTCAGTTCCAACGAGTTACATTGGTACCGTGTGAGGTGCTGGTGCCTCTGACGGGGACGTTCAGGGACTGTTTCGGGTTTTCACCCTCTAACGCCTTGTTTTTAAGTTTAAGTCCTCATATTTTCAAATTATCGTCGTATTCTTAAATCGAGAGTCCCGTGATCGCGCTGTCAGTTCCAATGAATTCTATTGGCCCCGTGTGAGGTGTTGGTTCCTCTCACGGGGTCGTTTTGAGGCTGTTTCGTGTTTTTACCTTCTAACGCCTTATTTGTAAGCTTAAGTCCTCATATTTTCAAATTATAGTCGTATTCTCAAACTGAGAGTCCCGTGACTTTGCGATCAGTTCCTACGACTTACATTGGTCCCGTGTTAAGTGTTAGTGCCTCTCACGCAGCTGTACGGGGGTTGTTTCATGTTTTCACCCTCTAATGCCTTGTTTTAAGCTCAAGTCCTCATATTTTTAAATTATCATCGTATTCTCAAATCGGGAGTCCCGTGATCGCCCGGTCAGTTCCTACGTGTTACATTCATCCCGTGAGAGGTGTTGGCCCCTCTCACGGGATCGTACGGGGCTCTTTCGTCTTTTCACCCTCTAACACCTTATTTTTAAGTTTAAGTCCTCATATTTTCAAATTATCTTCGTATTCTCAAATCGGGAGTCCCGTGTTGGCGTGGTTTGTTCCTGCGAGTTACATTAGTCCCGTATAAGGTGTAACTTCCTCTCACGGGGGCTGTTTGGGGACTGTTTCGAATTTTTACCTTCTAACGCCTTGTTTTTAAGCTTAAGTCCTCATATTTTTAAATTATAGTCATATTCTCAAACCGGAGTCCCATGATTACGCGGTCAGTTCCTAAGAGTTACATTGGTCCCGTTTAAGGTGTTGGTGCCTCTCATGGGGCCGTGCGGGGGTTGTTTTATGGTTTCACCCTCTAATGCCTTGTTTTTATGCTCAAGTCCTTATATTTTCAAATTATCATTGTATTCTCAAACCGGAATTCTCGTGATCGTGCGGTCAGTTCCTACGTGTTACATTTTTTCCGTGAGATGTGTTGGGGCCTCTCACGGGATCGTACGGGGGCTATTATGTGTTTTCATCCTCTAACGCCTTGTTTTTAAACTTAAGTCCTCATATTTTTAAATTATCGTCGTATTCTCAAATCAGGAGTCCCGTTATCATGAGGTAAGTTCCTACCAGTTACATTGGTCCCGTGTGAGGTGTTAGTGCCTCTCACGGGGACGTTCGGGGCTTGTTTCGAGTTTTTACCTTCTAATGCCTGTTTTTAAGCTTAAGTCCTCATATTTTCAAATTATTGTCGTATTCTCAAATCGGGAGTCCCATGACTGCGCGGTTAGTTCCTTCAAGTTACAGTGGTACCGTGTGAGCTGTTGGTGCCTCTCGCGAGGCCGTACAAGGGTTATTTTATCTTTTCACCCTCTAATGCCTTGTTTTTAACCTCAAGTCCTCATATATTCAAATTATCATCATATATTCTCAATCGGAAGTCCCGTGATCGTGCGGTGTGTTCCAACAAGTTCTATTGGTCCTGTGTTAGGTGTTGGTTCCCTTTTCGGGGCTATTTCAAGTTTTTGCCTTCTAACGCCTTATTTTTAAGCTTAAGTCCTCATATTTTCAAATTATAATTATATTCTCAAGTCGGGATTCCCATGACAGTGCGGCCAATTCTTACGATTTACATTGGTCCCGTGTGAGGCGTTGGTGCCTCTCACGGTGCCGTACGGGGGTTGTTTCATGTTTTCATCCTCTAATGCCTTATTTTTAAGCTTAATTCCTCAAAATTTCAAATTATCATCGTATTCTAAACCAAGGAGTCCCGTGATAGCGCGGTCAGTTCCTATGTGTTACATTGGTCTCGTGAGAGGCGTTGGTGCCTCTCACGGGACCGTACGGGGGCTATTTCGTGTTTTCACCCTCTGACGCCTTGTTTTTATGCTTAAGTACTCATATTTACAAATTATCATCGTATTGTCAAATCGGGAGTCCCGTGATCACGCGGTCCATTCCTACGAGTTACATTGGTACCGTGTGAGGTGTTGGTGCCTCTCACGGGCCGTTCGGAGCCTGTTTCCAGTTTTTACCTTCTAACGCCTTATTTTTAGGCTTAAGTCCTCATATTTTCAAATTATAGTCGTATTCTTAAATCAGGAGTCCCGTGACTGCGCAGTCAGTTCCTACGAGTTACAGTGGTCCCGTGTGAGGTGTTAGTGCCTCTCACGGAGCCGTACGAGGGCAATTTCATGTTTTCACCCTCTAATGCGTTTTTTAAGCTCAAGTCCTCATATTTTCAAATTATCGTCATATTCTGAATCGGAAGTCTCGTGATCGCGTGATCAGTTTCTACGTGTTACATTGGTCCCGTGAGAGGCGTTAGTGCCTCTCACGGGACGCCTCTTATGGGACCATACGGGGGCTCTTTCGTGTTTTCACCCTCTAAGACCTTGTTTTTAAGCTTAAGTCCTCATATTTTACAATTTTCATCGTATTATCTAATCGGGAGTCCCGTGATCACGCGGTCAGTTCCTACGAGTTACATTAGTCCCGTGTGAGGTGTTGATGCCTCTCACGGTACCGTACGGGGGTTGTTTCAAGTTTTTACCCTTTAACGCCTTATTTTTAAGCTTAAGTCCTCATATTTTCAAATTGTCATCGTATTCTCAAATTGAGAGTCCCGTGATCGTGCGGTCAGTTTCTACGAGTTATATTGGTCCCGTCTGAGGTGTTGGTGCCTCTCACGGGATCGTGCGGGGGCTGTTTTATATTTTTCGTCGGCCGACCGACTTTGCCCATTTTGGGCCGACATTGCCTTGGTTCTATGCATCACCCTTAAATACTTGTTGGGTGGTTTGGGTATTATCTTGGCAACATGGGTCGAGTTTTCTCGTGTGCGCGAGGTTTCTTCCTCGGATGAATTTCATTGTTGGGCGTCGTCGACCGACTGTATCGTCCGCTGACCGACATTGCCTTGCATCGGGCGACCGACTTTGCCCATTTTTTGGTATCACCCAAATGACTTTACCTTATTTCTAGGCATCACTCGACCGACATTGCTTGTTTCTAGGCATCACTCGACCGACATTGCCTTACTGCTAGGTCGACCGATTTTTTGGTCGGTCGACCGACGCGCGAGGTTCCTTACCGGGTGCTGTCGGGTTGTGATCGAGTTATCTCGTGCGCGCGAGGTTCCTTACCGGGTTCTCTTGGTCGGTTGACCGACGCTTCTCATGCTCATGAGGTTCTCTACCGGTAGCGGGACCAGGTTTTCTCGGTAGCGTGAGGTTCTTTCCCAGTACTGGGCGTCGGTCGACCGACGTCGGCTGACCGACATTGCCTCGCTGTTTTTCGTCGGCCGACCGACTTTGCCCATTTTGGGCCGACATTGCCTTGGTTCTATGCATCACCCTAAATACTTGTCGGCTGGTTTGGTTATTACCTTCGCAACATTCCCTTGCTTCTAGGCATCACACGACCGATATTTGCCTTGGTTTCTAGGCATCATCACCTTATCGACATTGCCTTGTTTCCAGGCATCACCCGACCGACTTTACCTTATTTCTAGGCATCACCCGACCGACTTTGCCTTGTTTTGAGGCATCACCTTGCCTACCTTTGCTTTGTTAGAAGGGCATCTCCAGACCGACTCTTGCCTTGTTTCCATGCATCGCTCGACCAAAAAATTCCTTGTTTCTAGGCATCACCCAGGAGTGCGAGGTTCACTTTCGGGAGCATGCCGAGTTTTCTCGTGCGCGTGAGGTTCCTTCCTTGAATGAATTTCCTTGTTGGGCGTCGGTCGACCGAATGTATCGTCGACTGACTGACACTTCCTCGCATCGGGGGACCGACTTTGCCCATTTTCGAGGCATCACCTTGCCGATATTGCCTTGTTTCTGGACAGCTCGTATGTTGTCGACATTGTGCACACATATGTTTGTCTACTCAACTTGGACAGCTCGAATAGTTTCTAAGGAGTTAAGTGCGCGATGGCTTTTCCCGAACTCCCTCAGCCTTGGGTGACCAATTTAGTTGGTATCGTATTTTTTCAAACTCTTTAAAATATTTATTCAATTTTTTGCTTGACTTTTTAAAAGTATTTTCAAGATTTTATGTAGATATTTGTAGTATTTTTCTATTCTTAATAGGAAATTTGTTTTTTGTTACAAATTTATTTTTTTATCAAATAGAAATCTATTTTTTTTAATCTTTTATTGGAACTATGTTTTTTTTAAATTGAACTATTTTTTACGTGTTTTTATTTAATTTCCAAATTTTTAAATATTTTTAAAAGAATTATTATTCAATTTTCATTTATTCAAAGTTTTATATTGATTTTGATCAAAATATGTTCAAATGTGATCATGGCACTGATCATTGTGGTTTGTCGGGTTTGGGCTGGCCAGTGTTTTCGCAGGTATGTCATCGCTATGAGTCGTTTGTGGTAGGGGGTATGGGTGTATAATACTACAAGTTGTTATTTTTTTTATTATTTATTATTATATAGGTGTGAAATGACTATCACAATCGTCTACCGGGCATCTTGTGGTTTTACACCTAGTTTATACAAAATACACCCAACACAAAGCGGCCTTGATACCATTATAGTTTGTTGATTAATTATGTCATTCATTTATTGAATTATCTTTCCAGTGTGAGAATTACTTTTCAAGTTATCTGACCTTGAAAAGGAAAACTATAATGTATGAGAATTATGTCATTCATTGTTTTTTGCAAAGGAAACCAATGAAGATTTTTTAATACTTATTATGTCAATATGATGTTTTTTCAGGCAAAAATTCAACTGTGGATATTGCTCCACTATCCGACGAGGAGGAGGATTTAGAGGCACCTCCACCATCTCCATGTAGGAAACCAGTATTTTATTTAGACTCTAACATGAAATTGGGAGTCAACTGATGTTTTGTGTGGTGTTCGTCCAATTTCATTTATTGAAATTGAATTTAGAATATTTTAAAATATTTATAATATTCTAATTTCAATTCATGTGTATGAAATTAAGACGAACATTAATCTAAGTAGACGGCAGAATGTAGCTTTTTAATTTAAGTAAGTGTGTTATAAAACACTTTTTGTTTGCTAGTGTTATAAAACACTTTTTGTGTAAGTAAGTGTGCTATATAAAACACTTTTTGTTTGGTCCTTTTTTTATTTTTGTTTATAAATAACTATACTATTGAATTTTAAGAGAGGGACTGAACTTATACCAACTTGTTCATAGTATAGAAATAATACTTTATATCGTGGAGCAATATATACCATGCGTGGTCAATAAAAAAAATGACAACAGTGGATCCGTCTGGTACATGTCATGACAAATATTACAATTATCATTGTAACATTTGTCTAAAAATAAATATTATTTTTCTCACATTAAACTATCAAAAATCTAAAGAGGTCAAATAAGTTTTTTCGGCTAAACATTTTAATTATAAATTTTTAAAATAGATTTTTTATAATATTTTTTTTAAAAGAGTTTTTAAAAACATTTTAACAGTTTTTAAAAATGTTTTTTTGTAATTGTTTTTTGATTATTCAAACTTGATTTTTAAAACAGTTTTAATGTTTAAAACATTTTTAATATAGTTTTAAGAATGTTTAATACTGTTTTAATGTTTTTTATAGTTTTTTAAAATAATTTTAATGTTTAATGTTTAAAATTGTTTTAAACATGTTTAAAACAAAACATGACCTTTGATCTAGGGGTATGAAAACACTCTCTTCAAAGCATCTTGGGTGCTCCATTGTGGTATTTTCTTCAAAAACCCCTATGGGGTAGGTTCAATGGCGAGGGTTACCCCCACTTTCTGCAGCTCATCTTTAATTAATTATATAGCTCTAATTGGAATTTTCAATTGAAGTTTCTTTGAAAAAAATGTTTAAAACAGTTTAAAGTTTATAAATATTTCAATATGGAATATTTCTGTATAAAAACAAATATTTTTAATTCAAATAGTAAATTAAAATTTGTTAACATTTGTGATAAATTTATGTATAAAAGATGTATATTGTAAATTTTTGTATCAAACATATAGTAGACAAATGCTTTGTGTTAACTTATTGCCATTAAATGTTTATACAAATGCGTAATGTAAAACAAAGATAAAGGGTTCACACTTAATAGTGCACAGATAATTCACACGTGTCTTACATATACGAAATACAAATAATTCGGAACAATGTATAGACCAAAAGAGGAATGTTATGATGACTCAAAATTGGGATTTAAAATCGTGACTCGCTGACATGGCGTGTCGTGATTGGTTACTGTCGCTGGTGTCAATTCACGTTTATAAAGGATCAACTAATGACAACACATCACGTAAGCGGGAATCCCAAATTTGAGTCCCACCACTATAACACTTCAGCCATGAGACAACTAAGCTCCTACTAATTGCAATAATAGCTTTCGTAGGTTTGTATCATCATAACAGGTATGGCCTAAATCTAGGGGTGATAATTTTTGACACGACACAATAACCCGACACGAACTCGACACGAAGTTAGCGGGTTAGGATTGATGATTTCTTGACACGAACCCGAATATGACACGACCCGCCAACACGTATAATAAACAGGTTGGGTTAGTGTCAAACACGTATAACTCGAAAATGACACGAATAGACCCGCTTAACTCGTATTTTATGGAGAATATATTAGATAATTTATATATCTTGATAGGCATTCTATAAAATTCATGGAGAATCGGATGATAAATTATTTATGTGTTGCAAGAAGTTGAAATTAATTAAATTTAAGTTATTGTAGGCCTATGCTTGGTTAAGAGAGAAGAAAGAAAATATTTTATATTTTACTTAATGGGTTTTGCGGGTCAATCCGAACACGACACGATAATAAATAGGCCAGGTTAGTGTTTGCTCATCTGACACGATTAGTTAAATGAGTCGGGTTAGGGTTGACTAATACTTGACACGAACCCGACATGACACGACCCGAACACGACACGACGCACACGAATTGCCACCCCTATCTAAATCTTTCTAATAAAGGCTCCTAACGTCGATTCAAATCAAACATAGCTTTTTTTTTGGTTATATCATGGTATTCACTGATAGTATAGTGATTAATCCCTTCGCTGATTTGTAGGCAGCTCATAGGGTGGAACAGCTGGCCCATGGTTTTAAGATTGCTCCATGCCCAAGGCGGGAATCGAATTCCCAACACTTGGTTAAGGGAGGAGGAGCCCCTACCGCTCCACCATACCCCCTGGTTCAAATCAAACATAGCTGGAGTGTGTGTGGCTCCTAATAAAGCTTTATATAATTTAGAGTGCAGCTAAACACTCACCAAATACTGGAACAATCTAATATTTTGTCAATTGAGAATATTACCCTTTATTTCATACAAAAATCATTTCATTTCTTCCTTTTCTTCCGTCGGTTCACCATCATTTCACTCCTTCCTTTAATATTTTAGTTTTTTTTTAAACTTAAATGGATTGACTTTTTGTTAAGAGTTAATAATAATTGCAAGTTATTTTTAGTTTGGTTTTTGAATTTTGGTTTTTGACACTTTTTTTTTAGGAATAGCCTACCTTATTTATTTGTTATGTTTTTAAAAGTCACTTGTTTATTTTTGTTGCATTTTTTTGGGAAAATATTTTAGGATTAAGTTTTTAAGTTTTTTTTCTTTTCGGGTTTTGGCTTATTTAAGATTTTTTTATTTAAGGTTTAGTTTTTTCTTAATTAAAACGCGACAATAAAAATTATTTCCGGATGATTCTTGTACAAATATGGTGGGTACCAAAACTATTTACGGATGATTCTTTATTTCTTAAAGGGAGGCGCTATTAGCGCTCCACACAAGTCTTCCGGCGCTACTAACTTGGACATTTTGGTAAAAAAAAAAATTAAAAATAATGTTCTGTTTAATATAGAAGAATCTTCTATTTTAAATAATATATATAAAAAAATTGTCTTTTATATTATATAGAATATTATTTTTGTTTTTTTAAAAACAATTTTTAAAAATAACAGTTAATTTTTTAAGTGTGGAAATAGTTTTTTTCTTCTTTTACTTCTAAAACGGTTATATAAAGTTTTAAAAAAATTATACAAATTTCTTTTAAAGAAACAATTTTCTAAATACACATTTTTATCAATAAATACAAATTCTAACATGTTTTATCAATAAAAAAATGATTTTAACGTTCTATATAAATTGTATGCCCCTTTAATATATATATATATATATATATATATATATATATATATATATATATATATATATATATATATATTAAAATTAATAAATAATTTTTTTTTAAACCAAATAAGAACATCACCAAATTAAAATATGACACTACACAATTTTTTTTTACTTGACACGACATAATTTTTTTTATCAAATGCAAACACGGCCCACTGAAATATGGATACAACACGAAATATTTTTTTGACCTAATACGAACAAAATTGATTTTTTTTTTTACCAAAACGAGCAAGTTAAAGCGACATAACATGATTTTTTTTTGTTTAACAAAGACAAACATGATCCGATATAGTTTATCAAACACAAAATAAAACAATTTTTAAGGGGGTTAAAATAAAATTTTAATTATGAAAATACAAGATACAAGGGGATTAAAATAAAATTTGACGAATATGGCAGATAACAATTTTTTTTAAACAAGTGAAATATTTTATTTTATAAATTTAATTATTTTATAGGAGTCGTGTTCAAACCGGTGCAAGAAGCATTTCTCCACTTTTATAGGAGTCGTGATTCGTTTTAGGTAAAAATAAAATCAACACGACACAATTATTTGTGTCATGTTGATTTTATTTGGGTCGTATTTGTACTAGGTAAAAAAAATGAATGCATGTTGTGTTTTATTTTGTTCGTGTAGTTTTAATTGGATCATATTTTTTATTAGTAAACATGATCAAATTATATTAATGTAAATATTAATAAATATATTCGTGTAGTTTTAATTTCGTGTTGTGTTGCTTTTACTTTGTGTCGTGTTCGTACTTATGAGTATTATATATATATTACCCACAAAAAAAAGAACACATAGTTTTATCCATATAAAAATCAACACAAAGTTGACGAGCGATGAGAGATGATGATATGTGATGCCAAAGGGTTTTTTGGTCATTTATAGAGTGTGGGAAAACAATTGGAGCGCCGGAGGATTTTTTTGGAGCAGGAATAGCCACAGCGTAATTATATTATATTATGTATGTATGCGTTTAACAAATCTATTATAAAAGATATGTATGTCATGCAGCATAAAGTAGATAAGATGTCGTGCATTAAATATCATGCATGACATTTTTATCATACATATATATTATACTCTTGAGAGAATTTAGAAGCATATTGTGTAAGTCCCCTACCTCAAAATCATCACATGAATCATTACATATATTCTGCCTAAAAAATCAGATTGCACCATCACGTTCCCATCGCGAAAAATAGTCAAGTTAGGTTCTAGCTCCAATACAAAATAACCCCAAATAGGCCTCCAAATTTATGGCTAAACATTGAATAAAATAGGGGCCAGCGTTCGTAGATGAAAGGGAATAATTTTGGAGAGACCTTCTGGTTGAAAATTTGATGAAAAAGTGATTTGAAAATCCAAGCCACAAATTTGTTGATATATAAAAGGATTAAGAGTTTTATTAAGAAAATAGTTATAATTAGATACAAACACTAAAAAAAACATTCCGAGTGATCAGGTCATTCGAATTGCCTAAAATTTTGGGGCGTAGTAGCTGAAGACGAAAGGAAGGAAATAAGATGTTAAGGTTTATTCGGGAATGACAGCTTTCAGTTATACACATATATTGTTGTACGTGATATGAAATGCAAGGATCTTGCAATAAAGGAAATAAGATGTTAAGGTTTATTCGGGGATGACAGCGAATATATGTATTTTAATATAAAGCATTGCATTATTTTATTTGTTGTATGAACAAACGTGTCATTGAAGGAAAAGTTTTAAAGACACAATGTGGTATAAAAGTTGTGAAGTATTGGATGTGATCTCTCCCTATGCTGGTATATGTGGACTTAAGTCGTGTTAAGTATATAATTATGAATGGGTGCGTTCCTCATCTGTATCGGGGAGTGATGTACGGGAAAACATATTTCATTAAAGGATGAGAAGTGAGAAGAATTATTGTTACATGATTATAACGAGACATAAATTGTTGGAGTTTGAATAAAAAATGAAGATTCACATAGTAAAGGTTAAATGAGAAGGTTAGTAGTTGTATATGTTTATATTTAACATGCGAAAAGGTATGAAATTCAATAACTAATCGATATATCACAAATGACCAGAATCTGAATTCATAGTGAATTATTACAAGTAGAGTAAAGAGTAATGAGAGTTGAGATGTACGTGTTTAATAATATGAGTGCATATAATGGATATTACCCTTGTGATGTTTTGAAAGGATTATATGAATAGTAAAGTTGAGATGAGATGAGGTGTTAAAGAGTTGGAAGTTTAAAAATATTAAGGAACCTTTTAGTTGTATGTATTGTGTATTATGGCAAGGAATTTCTTATCGAATGAAAGGTAAGAATTATTTATGAGAATTGAAAATGTAATTCGGAATGAAGGGTGGAGAATTATTGATATATAGTGTATATGATAATTCAGTAGGAGTTATTAAATAAGAAAAAAAGGGGGCGAGTCCATGTTTACACTCAACATCAGAAAAACCTAATGGTATGTGGCCATAATGAAATATAAATGTAGTGTGATGAATTTTTGATAAAATATAATTAAGACTAAATGAGACTTTCACATTTAATAAATAAATGAGATCTAAACCTTAACTAATGACGAGTAAGGAATAAGTCATGAGTATGATACTAGTTGGATTTGAATATCCGCAACTAGTTTGGGGGGATATTGTCATATTGAGTTTCATTTGTCATTGTGCATATGTGTTATCACTAAGAGTACGTCATATAAAGAATATGGTTGACATTATACGGAGTCACCAAGAAGTATGCGTAAGGAGAATGTGTTATGTGAGATACCATAATATGATACATTAAGGTATTTGTACATGTTATTTGAAAGAAATAAGACATATAATAGTTAGATAAGTATTATGGAGTTAGTAAGTATGGTTAAAGTTCTAAGTGGTGAGGTTACGTTTAACATCCATATTATCAAACGGGTAAGATGAGTATATTAATGATGTTGCGGAAGACTATCATGTTAATAAGGATTGGAGTAAGATTATGATTGTAAAGTTATCGTGTTGGATAAATGACTTGTTAATGTCATTGTATGTTTAGTTAAAGAACAATCAAACAATACTGAAAAAAAATAATATAGTGAGAAGTTATATTGAGTTCATAGTGCACGAGTGCACAATATACATGAAAGTGAATATGGAATATTGGTTAAAAGTAAACATTTAGTGAATGATTGTTCATTGTCGATATATGAAAAGTAGTAAGGCTATGTGTAGATTAAGGATTGTAAGAACGATATTCAACATACTCTAAAACTTTAGAAATGATACGGATAGTAGTCCAAGTCGAACACATGAATTTGGTATTGAGTGGAAGATGAGAAGATGTCATGTAATAAGTTAGTATTGTAATATGATGTTTATCAATTAAAGTATTGAATGGAAGCGGAAAGATGAACTATAAGAAGTTAGTCTTGTATTAGAATATTTATTATTTGAAATGTACACGATGATAAGGATGACTATAGGAGTGAAGTGAGAAACATGAAGAATGATGTTTGGTTTAATAAGAATGTTAACTCATTGTTAATATAAGAGGATACAACCAATAATCTATTATGTGTGAATGTTCGACATATGCATATAAAGGTATGAAGTAATAGATGAGTTGGGAATTGACTTTCATTGATAAGAAATCACTAGACGAGTACCCTTACGTATGATAAATACGCTTATGTGTTGATAGATCCTGTTTCTACACATTCTTTGTATTTTGCTTTATCTATTGCATCTTAATAAACCACTATCATCATTAGATTCTGGTTTAGCTATTATTACTTCGGTAGGGAGGATTGGTTTTTATTGACAGGGTGTGTAGGGAGTGTATGGTGCGAATAAGTGAAAAGGAGTTGTTAATTGACTTACTACCTTTCGATATGCGTGACTTTGATATGATATTGGGTATGGATTGGTTGTCCTCATATCATGTATGTTTAGTGTAATACCCCTTATTTTTGAGTAATTGTTTTTATATTAATTTGCCATGTAAGGTAATTATATAAATTAAAGGAAGTTGGAGTAAATATTATTTTAAGTGATTTAAGAGATAATATTTACCGGTTAGAATATTTACTATTAAGTGAATGTAAATAGAATCATATTATGTTTTGTTGCGTCGTTTTGCCTAAAGCGACGGTTATGATTCAAAATGATGTTGGAACATGAATTAATTTATGTTATTCCGGATGCCAATTTAGAGGGCGCGATTAGTCCGAAAATGGTTGAGATAGTCAAAATAAGTGCCATTTAGTATTTTTGGGTTCCGGGCATTTTTGACTGGTTATGGCTTAATTATGTTGTTACGAGTCATTTTAATGGTGTAGTAACATTTAAAGATGGAATTTAGTGTTAATGGGCATTTAAGTCTTCCAACCACATTTATTCTCATGTATATGTCTTAGACTTTAAGAGAAAGAGAGAGAAAGAGAAATTTGGGAGAAAATAAGAGAAAGAGGGAAAATTGAAGAATTGGAGCTTGGATTTATTGCTACCGGAAGAAAATCCGAGATTACAACTTTAAGGCAAGTTTCTAACTTGCAAATGTATGATTTTATATGGATAAATTGTAGTGATAGTTGTGTATTTGGAAGAATTGAACAAATTGTAGGATTTGAGATATCTTGGTGTTTAACCCTTAGATCTTGTTGTTCATAACGGGGTTATGAGATGGAAAGAAATTAGGGTTAGAGGTTTGGGTTTGGCTTATTAAAAGAGGGGTTTGGCCGTGAGATCTGGTGAGCGCGGTTCAGAGCCCGGCCGACCGGGCCTAAAGAGAAAAGCTCACTGTTTCTCTCGATAGGCATATTTTAAAAGCGCGATCGACCACGGTCTCCTGACTGGTTGGCCGAGCCTTGAGAATTAGTCTTACAGCATTTCTTAGAAGACAAAACCTTATAGGCGCGGTCGACCGGGGGCCGGTAGAGCGGTCCCCTGTTTTTCACCCGAAAACTTTAGTTTTCCTTAGCTCATTTCTTTTAAGGTTTAGACCTAGGAACCTTCTTGCATGAAGTAAAACTAGAGTATTAGAGTCTAGTATTAAGGGAATCGAGAACCTAAGTTAGAAATTGAGTGTTGGGGCTTAGTTTGGGATTTGATTAATTAGTTGTTAGAAGAATGTGAGGGTCCCTTTCACATAGTGAGCTAGTCTAGGTCTAGGGGGAGGTGGGGTTATATATATATATATATATATAATTGTGGCCTTTTTGAAAGGAGGTTGACGTAACATCATACATGATGACTTATAGGGTTATCGTTAAATTCATGGAGACGAATATGGAAACAAATTAAACGTCGTGGTTTATAAATTATGACATGAAACGCTTATGGCTCCGGATAAAATGTAATGTACATTTTAATTTGACATATCTTATGAATATTGATTTTCATATACATACCTCTCTAAATGATATCATAAGGGAAGTTATGCGAATGAGGTGAAGTCCCCTGACTAGAGAATGTAGGGTGAATATAGTCCTCGACCATAGGACCGGTTGTTATATTGTGATGTTATTTTATTCGAAGTGAGGTAATTCCGGGTATGGTCATGACTCACTGTCGAAGGTATATGGCCACTTCCCACGCGATGCGATTTAGGATGCCAAGGTTGTCTTGGTAATAGGCCCTAGAAGATGATAGTTATTTAGGGGAGCATCCAGTGGGTTGAGTCCCGGAAGGATGGTCTTAGAATCGTTATATATGGTGATTATAACTCTTCTCAAGAAAGTGGTATTTTATAAATGGCTAAAGGATTTTATAAATTAATTGTTTGGAATAAGTTTCCTAATGAGGAATGGACCTGTGAAGTCATATTGTGTAAAATGGTAATGTAATCTTATTAAGTTGAAATTGAGTTATTTATCTTGCTTTAATGCATAGTTCATACTGTAAATGACATTACGCTAGGTTGTGCATTTTGATGAGAGGTGATGATTATTCTTATCGTGAAGAGCGAGCTAAGCTTATTCATGATGTTAGACAATCATAAATATCATGCATTTTATTCACATGTATATCATATCAAATCGGGCCCTGACCCGTTTATATCTCTCCCTGTTTTGCATGGATTCTCTTTACGCCCAGGTGCTCCGCCGCAAGGACGCCCGTGTTGAACTTTCCATCCAAGTGTCCTGGAGCTATAACATTTTTGTGGATGTTGTAGGATATTTGTTATAGACGCCTCTATCTTTTGTGTACTCTAGTTATGATCAGTTTAAACATTCGGGCTTGTTGCCCAAATTTTGTGCTTGCTTATATACTGTGATATTTATTTTAATACTCGGTGTAACCGCTTGTACTGGCCTGTTAACCGATAGCTTATTCGGTTTTTATGTTGTGTATGAATGTTATACAGTTAATTGTTTTTATTTATATCCACCGTATTTTCAAATTGGATTTTCAAAATGGTTATCTTTAAACTTACAAATTAATTGGACATCCATTTTCCAAAATAATTGGTGGTTATCTCGTATTATTATTATCTGCACGACAGTAATGCTAAGAATGGACCATCTATGATTCCTGTAATTATTGGAGTATCGGGCTGGACACCTCATATTTTAATAAGCATGGTGTCACATTTAGACTGTTTTAGAAGGGATGTAGTGTTTCGGTTATCGGGTGAACCTGAATTTAAATTTATTGGGGAACGGAATGTCATCTGCATATTATTTTACAGACCTTGCGAGAGAAGCATCTATATGCTAAATTTTCTAAATGTGAATTTTTGCTGGAAAAAAGTAGTATTTTTTTGGCATGTTATTTTTGTTGATGGCAATTGTGTTGGTTGAAAAGAAGATGGATGGAATTTATAAAGGATTATGACTACACAATACATCACCATCCGGGTAAGGCTAATGTTGTTGCTGATGCTTTGAGTAGAAAATCGCTAGGCAGAGTATTTTGTAGTTACTGTGTTCGAGTTGACCTGTTGAGAGAGTTAAATTTAATGGGGATGAAATTAAATTTGAACGAGTCTTGTGGAATACTAGCGCAATTAAATGTTTGATCTATGCTAATAGACTGGATACGACCATCACAAGCAGGGCATATATAATTGGAGAAAATTAAAGACAATATGAAAAAGGGTAAAGCAAATGAATTTTCTATTCGTAATAATGACATTGTTATGTATGATAACCGTTGTGTGTACCTAATGTTCCTAATTTAAGGATAACAATTTTAAAGGAGGCCCATTGTTCTTTATATGCTATGTATCCAGGAAACACATAACTTTATAGAAATTTGAAACAATGTTATTGGTGGCCGGGAATGAAACACGACATTGTAGATTTTGTTGCTTGATGTCCAGTTTGCCAAAATGTAAAGGCGGAGCATCAGAAACCCAGTGGTTTACTACAATCCTTACTTATTCCTGAGTGGAAATAGGAGCATGTTACTACCGATTTTGTTATTGGTTTACCAAAATCATCATGAGGGTTTGATTCTATTTGGGTTATCGTTGCCAGATTAACTAAGTCTATGCATTTTCTTCCTGTTAAAGCTACTTATTCCACGGATAGATATGCCAAAATATATGTGAATGAAATAATTAGATTGCATGGTGCACCTGTTTCTATTATCTCTAATCGAAATCCTAAATTTACTTCACACTTTTAGCCTAGTTTACAACAAGTTTTGGGGACTCAATTGAAATTTAGTACAACTTTTCATCCTCAGACTGATGGGCAGTCCAAGAGAAGGATGCAGACACTTGAAGACAAGTTATAAATTTATGTATTAGAGTTCAAGGGAAGTTGGGATCAACAATTGTCATTAATAGAGTTGCTTATAATAATAGTTATTATTCGAGTATTGAGATGGCTCCTTATGAAGACTTGTATGGGAGAAAGTGAAGGACCCCAGTGTGTTGGACAAAAGTAGAAGAACTAAAAGTACTTGGGCTAGAAATTGTGCAACTGACTACTGAGAAGATCAATCTTATTCATAATCACTTGAAAGGTGGTGCAAAGTAGACAAAAAGGTTATGCAAACAACGGAAGGAAGGAATTGAAATTAGAGGACGGTGATCAAGTATTCCTATGCGTTTCTCCTTGGAGAGGGGTTATGAGATTTGAGAAAAAGGGCAATTTAAGTCCTAGGTACATTGGCCTTATGAAATAGTGAAACTAGTTGGAGTCGTAGCTTACAAATTAGCTTTACTACGAGAACGGTCTCGGATACACGATGTTTTTTTTTATGTATCAATGTTACCTAAGTATGCGGTCGATCCTTCACATGTGTTTATTTCACAACCGATCAAGCTTAAAGATGACTTGACCAACATGGAGGAACCAATTGCTATTTTTGATCGAAAAGAACAGGCATTATGTAATAAAACCATTCCATTAGTTAAGGTAATGTGGAGAAATCAAAATGTGGAGAATGCCACCTGGGAAAGAGAGAATAACATAAATGTGTAATATCCTCATCTCTTTGGTAAGTTCTTATGCGTTAAATTTTGAGGATGAAATTTTTATAAGAGGGGTAGAATTGTAAGTCCCTAAAATGTGATTAGTAATGTTAATTATATGATTAAGTATAAGTTATAATTTATAAGTTGGTGAGGGGTGTTAAATATGTTAATTATCATATTTGGGCGATGCATACTCATGTAATGTATGTGTTGGTTACATTAGATGTTAATCGAGCATATAATCGGGGATAACTTGTTTACCATATGATTAGTTGTGTGGTTAAATATATCATGAAAATATGTTTTTCATACATCATTATGATTATAGAATTAAACCAAAGTGTTGGTCAGAAATTGGTGATGTTAGGTCGCTAAATGTGGAAGTTTTGAGATTTTTGGTAAATTGCTACTCTTCTGTTCAGGCCCAAATTAGGCATACTAATTTTATGATTTGGGGAAAACACAAAATATGGAAGTTATAGATATATGAATTAAGTTTATAACATAACAAACGGTGCATCAAACGGACATTCGAGTGAGAAGATATGGTCTTTTTACGAACGAGGGGTAAAGTGATCATTGGCTTTAAATGATATTTTGTCTTATATGGCACCAGATGTCATATTTTGACTGGATCAAGGGGGGTGACCTTATGCCAACTTTAAACCTTTAATATGACCTCCTCCTTCAGCCAAAATCATCCACGAGAAAGTTTGGCCCGAGGAGAGAGAACCAGGGAGCTTAGGAAGGGAAAAGCGAGGAAAAGTTGGAGAAAAATCCGTAGGAAATTACGAAAAAGTCCTTAAGGTAATTCTATCCCTAAATCTTGTTATATTTTTGGTATTAATGATTAAAATGGTATAAATAATCAATTGGATGTTGAAATTGCAAGCCTTGGTGGTTATGTACGGATGGATGCAAGTTCATGCAAAGTTAAACGTGTAAACCCTCAAAATCGCTTTGTTTAGAAACCTTGTGTATTCAAACTTCTATATATTTTTTTGTACTTACTGGAATTGAGAAATTATAATTGGAGATTGAAATATACTCATATGTGTATATCATATCCTAAAATTATATTAAAATACCAAGAAATGAATCGTGGGTAATAGTTTGAAGTTCAGGTGTAAAATCTTCCCCAAAAGTGTAAGTGTGCACACCAGGTATTCGACGTTTTGCTTGACTTAGCAAATGAACTCTAAAAAATATGCAACTTCAATTTTATACTATTCAAAAGATTTAATATATGTTCCCATGATTTAAAACCGAGGTGGAGGTTATATATGCTTGAAAAATGTTAAGTGATGCTTTGATGGTCTACTCAGACTTAGATGTAATAAAAGTGCCTAAATCATTGAATACTTGTTGAAATCAAGAAATTCCAACTGGAAATGTTAGAGAACATATATGAGTATGGTATACTTTAAGGGGAGAATAAAATATCTTCTGGTTTGGCTGGTTGTATTGAAGTTAAAGTTTTGTTGTTGTTTTTTTCCAAAAATGATTTGGAAAAAGGTTGTAATAAAACGGGAATAACTTTGTCTAGAGAATTCGTAATTTAATTACGTAAATTGTGTTAGAACCCTAATTAATAAGGTGTTATATAAATGAGAAGTATCATATCCAATTAATTTCCAATTATGTCAGATTGACCAATTGATGTGATGTATTACTGAGTTTAATGTGATTAGGTGTATTCAAATACTAATGATGTTGAATTGTTAGGTGGGGAAGTGGCTAACACTACCATACCAAGGAAATAGTTTTGGTATTAATCTTAGTACCAAATTCAAGGTGAGTAACCTGTCCTATGAAATATATATGCTTATATTTTCATATGGAATAGTGTAGTTAAATACATGTGTGGTGACGCTTATGGAGTGATGTGGTGTTATGAAACATATGCGTATGATTAAAAATGTTAAATGATGTTATCTAATGTTATGGAGTGAGGTGGGACCTCTATCTAATGTTAAGGACTGTGGATTAAAAATGTTAAATGATGTTATCTAATGTTATGGATTGAGGTGGGACCTCAATCTAATGTTATGGACTGTGGTGGGTCCTACGGGATGCGGCGGCCCTGTTAATCCAACTTAAAGGTTTGTTGCACTCGGGCCTAATTATTGGATGTGGTATACCCATTAACTGGGAGTTAATTGGACTGGCGGGTCCAGGATTGCGAGAGTTATCCCTGTTAGGTTATAACATTAGAAAATAAAAATGGTTATTCAAATTGGTTATACGTGTGGTGTATGTGTGGTATATGGTCATTGACTAATCTTGTATTGCTTACACTCCTATAATGTTATGTTTCAGGTATGCCTATCGTTTGGAGTTCACCGCCAAGTTAGGGCCATAAAATGGGGGAGTGATGGATATCTAATATGGGTTGAATATCAACAAGTTTTTTTAGTAAATGTTAAACTAAAGAACTTTTGTATGTAAAGTTGTTTAGTACTTGTAAATTACATGTTAAGGTAGTCATGTTTTCATCTAAACATGCTTTCGAAAAAGTAAAAAAAAATTCTGGTGCTATTTTCAAAGAGAATTAAAGTAAAGTATTGTTATAGATAATTTATCTCTAAATAAAAGGATGATTTTAAGTTAATTAAGTCGTGGCACGACAATAATACTCAAGCATTATATCAATATTAATTTCTCAATAACAAATCAGTGGGTCACCAGGCCTCACCTCATCTCCCTTTGGCATCTCAAAGCCATATAACGGTTTTTGGACTATTGGCGGGTGCCCATTCTCTGTTCCATATTAAAATCTCATGACACTCTGCTCAAATCAACAATATAATATATCTCAATGAATCAAATAATAGATTTCAACAATTTTTCAGGATTCCAATGAGTATCACAATTCAACACGAGTGCAATTGACACAGAAAATAAATGGAATACTCTCGAGAGAATTTAGGAGCATATTGTATAAGTAGCGTACCTCAAAATCATCACATGAATCATTACATATATTATTCCTAAAAAATTAGAATGCACTACCACATTCCCCTTGTAAAAAATAGTCAAGTCACATTCTAGCCCCAACACAAAATAACCCCAAATAGGCCTCCAAATCTATGGTTGAATATTGAATAAAATAGGGGATAGGGTTCGTAGATGAAAGGGAATAATTTTGAAAAGGCCTTCTGGTTGAGAAGTTGATGAAAAAGTGATTTGAAAAGCCAAGCGACGAATTCATTAATATATAAAGGATTAAGAGTTTGATTAAGGAAAGAATCCTTAATCAGATACAAACACTATAAAAACATTCTGAATGATTGGCTCGTTGGAATTGCCTGAAATTTTGGGGCATAGTAGCTGAAGACGAGGGGAAGCTGAACAAAAAATTTCAGCTCGATCGGACGGTCGATTATTTTTATATATTTTTTTAGAGAATTTTATGTTTTGAGAACTCTTAGAGCGTTATAGGTTTTGAGGACTATTCTAAACATCCCAAGACTTATATATACTCATATTATTGTGACACCCCGACTATTTAAATACCGGGTAGCTACTCCTTTATTAAATTAAATCAGAACGCCAAGTTGGCTCAGTAAATAGCATCACTGTCGAAAATATTTTATTATTACTAACCACCTAGTATTTAAAAAGTAAGTGCCAAATTTTAATTTAAAGTCTGATTATCATGCAATAAGTGTAATGAAGAAATAATAACACCATTCACCATAAAGAAGTAATAGAGTAACCGTAACATGATATAAATAAAACTGGAGGAAAAACTCCTCATAATACAATCTCACAACTGAAGTAAGTAATGAAATACTGAATACTGAAATGAATACATGCCAAAGTCTGAAAACTGAAATGGGAATGTATCTAATAGAATCTGGGCAACATGCCCTACAACTGAGGAAAAATGAACAAGGAATCCAAATGATATAAGCGTCTAAGAGCAAGTCCCTGTAGCTTCCACAAGCAGCTACAGCTCGTCATCTGAGTAAGAATCCTATGCATGGTGTCCTTGTGGCTGGGCACCTAAAATGGTTTTACAAAAAAAAAAAATAGATTTGAAAGCAAACGGGTCAGAGCCCGAATGTGTATATTTTAAAAACCTGCAAGTGCTTTAAAAACATTTAAAACAGTATAAGCAAAGTACATGTTAGGACGTGCTCTCACATGATATACTCGCCTCTCATCTTACTGTGCACTCCTAACGTTCCTGTACCCATTCGTATGTTATCGCATAACTATCTAAAGAGTTTCTAACACTGCTACTCGGTTCTCGTTATAAGTTCCGTCTTTAACAATTAAATAGAGAGTTCTACTTTAATTCCCAAGTTCCCAATTATTAACCAAACCATTTCTTTGATAAAAGATCTCTTTTTATCTTTCAAAACATTACCATAATTATACTCACAATTTATTATAGTAAATTCCTTCTCGATTAACCGTATATTTTTCACATCATAAATATACAATATAAGCACCCAAAGGCTAAGCTGCGGTGCACGCATACTCTGCTATCCATCCCGGTACATCACGTACATAAGGATTACAAATTCCGAATCTCTCAGGAATTGTTGGAATCAACACCACACACATAAATGGAGGCGAACATAATTCAATCATATCCATGGTCACGTACATACCTACGCTCCATAGTCAGCTGGATTATTAACTCACAAATAAGTCATTCTCTTGAACTATGTCCTCTAGGCACCAATCTAAATCCGGGCAACACAAGGATAAGAAGGTCCTAAGCGAACGTAACCTCCCGTGATAGCAAGTATGGTAGGTATGTCATACATATACAAAGTTATATACTAAGCATTCACACATCTTAGATATATCAATATTAATAAGGGTATTCTCTACATCATTATACCATTATTCCCAATTCATATATTTCAAGTATCCCGATAATATATAAATTAAATAGTCGACACGTCTCACGTCGTAATTTTCTTAAACTTAAACCTATCTCAAATAGACTATTAAGTTCCCATAATTCCCTCATATAACATCGCTATACTTAAGGTCCTTACTTCTGCCCCAAACCTTATTTCATCAAATTATTCAAATTTGTACTATTAACCCAAATATTATCTCACGTAACGAATCTCATTAATTTAGAATAATTCCTCAAATTAAATTCCAATTAAAGTCCAATCTCATAATCATGCCTACTGGTCTTCCCTAAAGTTAAGGGTAATCACAATGTCTCCAATAATATTAATCAAGGGTTAACACCATTAAAATCCAATTTAAGGAAAACTTTATTCATTCTGGGAAGGTCGATCGATCGACCTTGACCTTCGATCGATCGATTGTGGTCGATCGATCGACGGATGAATGTCTATCGATCGATTACACAGGTCTGTTACGGGCTGCTTCGTTTTGCAGTTACAGTTTCGTCCCAAATCACCATTTTTAAGCATGAAACTTCAAGATAAGGTTACTATAACGTTATACTAACATCCTACATCAGTAATAACATTCTAAATTCCATAATTCATCATTTAAAGGCTTACTTTGGATTAAAACTACATCAAACTAATTCCCAGATTTCTTCCATTCAAGAACATCATTAAGTTTCTTCTAATTCTACCTTTTGATCATCAAGGTTCTGTTTTCAACATATAAATTCGTCCAGAATATACTACATGCAATTCCTACATAATTCATGTCCTTTAACTTTCAATTCATGGGTCTAATTTATCTCCAAAAGTAAATTTCGAAAATTCCTACACATGGATACATATCTTGAATTAAAAGGGTTTAAATCACTTGCCTTAATTATCTCAGAATTTGGTGTAGAATCTTTGTAACTAAGTTGTTCCTCCTCTTTCTTTTCTGCAGAATTCTTCCCTTCTCTCTCTCTCTCTCAAGCTCTTCCCAAGGTTGAAGATGATGGAATATGGAGGTGAGTAATGGTTTGTGGAAGTTGAAATGCTATATCAACTTCTCCCGTAGCCCATAATGACATATAGTGGGGTTAGTGGTTTAAGTGGGTTGAGAAATAGTCAGATTTTTAATTCCCATTTTCGTCACTTTTTAATTCCCCAAAAATGCAATTTACCAAAATGCCCTTTATGATGCCGGTATGGCCCACAAATATCCCGGGACCCAAACTAAACTACCGGCTAATGTTTTCTGACTATCTCGACCCTTCCGGACGCGTTGGCGCACTCAAAACGACCATATGGTTAATGGAACTAAAATTCACTTTTTAATTATGTAACACAATACCATGACGTGGCGGTCACACGCGTCAAGCAAAATTCCCAAATTGCCGTATTTATGTCTCACGACAATATCAATATTACCAATATTCATATAATGCCAAGTATGCACATTATATTAAAATACTAACTCACATCTCGTTAATATTATTATCCGGATTAATTTCCAATTAATAAACATTTAATTCCATTAATCCCCAAAAATAAATAACGCAGAAAATACACGGGGTATTACATACTTCCCCCCTAATAACTGAATTTCGTCCCGAAATTCGGAACTAGCAAGTACCTGGTAAGAATAACTCTGGATAACGTTCGCTCATCTCATCCTCGCGCTCCCATGTGGACTCCTCGACATTATGATGTCGCCACTGAACACGCACTAACGGAACTATCTTTGACCGCAGTTTCCGCTCACTTCGGTCCAAAATAGCTATCGGCCCCTCCTCGTAGGAGCTATCCGGCTGGAGATCAATGTCCTCTACAGCAATGAGAGAATGTGCCAAATCATCTCTAAGGTATTTCCTAAGCGAGGAAATATGAAACACATCGTGAATCCGATGTAAATGCTCCGGTAACCCAAGTCTATACGCAACTGGTCTGATCCGCTCAATAATAGGAAATGGTCCCACATATCTCGGTGCCAACTTCCCTTTCTTCCCGAAACGCATAATCCCCTTCATAGGAGATACCCTGAGCAAAACCTGGTCCCCCACTTGGAACTCTCTGAAGAATCTCTTCGCATCAGCATAACTCTTCTGTCTGTCCTGAGCCACTCGGATGCGACTGCGAATCAATTCTATCCTTGCCGAAGTATCCTGAATCACTTCCGGCCCAAGTAGTTTGTTGTCCCCCACCTCCAACCAACATGCTGGGGAACGACAAGATCTACCGTACAATGCCTCAAATGGAGCCATGCCAATGGTGAACTGATAGGAGTTGTTGTAAGCAAACTCCACCAGTGGAAGATACTGCTCCCATCCACCCTCAAAGTCAATGGTGCACATACGTAGCATGTCCTCCAACATCTGATTTGTGCGTTCGGTCTGTCCGTCGGTCTGTGGGTGGTACGCCGTACTCAACCGCAACTCCGTGCCCATGGCCTGCTGAAAACTCTCCCAAAACCGTGAAACAAATACCTTGTCTCGGTCAGACACGATATTTAAGGGCACCCCGTGAAGTCTCACTATCTCTGAAATAAAGAGCTGGGCATACTGTCCCGCAGTGTAATCTGTCCTGACGGGTAGAAAATGAGCGACCTTCGACAACCTGTCCACAATCACCCAAATGGAGTCGTGCCCTCTCTGCGACGTAGGCAACCCCGTGATAAAGTCCATAGAGATGCTCTCCCACATCCACATCGGGACTTCTAATGGCTGTAGCAGTCCTGCTGGTCTCTGATGATCCACTTTTACGAGCTGACAAGTGGCGCATTTTGAGACAAACTCGGCAATATCCCTCTTCATCCCGCTCCACCAATACTGACATCTCATGTCTTGGTACATTTTGTCCCCTCCGGGATGTACCGCGAACTGTGAGCCGTGCGACTCTGCCATCACCTCATGCCGCAATTCCTCCCCCTCTGGAATTACTAATCTCCCATTGAAGCGTAATCCCCCGTCTGAGCTAACGGTATAGGATTCGGCTCCCTCTGCTAATAATCGAACTATCTGCTCCTGACAGAACGAATCATTTGCCTGTGCCTTCACCACCCTCGTGACAATCTGCGGTGTAACAGTCATCACAGACATGACTGATCGGGCCACTGCATCCTGGTGTCCCAATTCTTTCCACTTGGCCTTCCATACATCTGCCAACTCATCTACCGGTCTACGGCTCAACGCGTCTGCCACCACGTTAGCCTTACCCGGGTGGTATTGGATATCGAACTGATAATCTTTCAGGAATTCAAGCCACCTCCGTTGCCGCATATTCAGCTCCTTCTGCGTGAATAGGTACTGTAGGGACTTGTGATCCGTGAATAATCGAAACTTCTCCCCCAACAGGTAATGTCTCCAAATGCGAAGGGCAAATACCACTGCCGCTAACTCCAAGTCATGGGTAGGGTAATTCTTCTCGTGAGGCTTAAGCTTACGGGAAGCATAAGCTATGGCCTGACTCTCCTGCTGCAGTACACCTCCAAGTCCTTGCAAGGACGCATCGGTGTAAACAAGATACTCAACCCCCGGTCTCGGCAATGCTAACACAGGTGCTGAGGTTAGCTTGTCTTTCAACTCATCAAATGCCAACTGACAGGCATCACTCCAAATGAACGACACACCTTTTCGGGTAAGATGTGTCATGGGACCCGCTATCGTGGAGAAACCCCGAATAAACCTCCTGTAGTATCCTGCTAGGCCCAAGAAACTACGGATCTCTGTCGGTGTCGTGGGCTGTCCCCACTCCCTCACTGCGGATACCTTCCCCGGATCAACCGATATTCCCCGGTCGGAAATAATATGACCCAGAAACTGAACCTCCTTCAGCCAAAACCCGCACTTCTCATATTTTGCATACAACTCATTCTGGCGCAGTGTCTGCAAAACTAGTCTCAAGTGCTCGGCATGCTCCTCCTCTGTCTGGGAGTAAACCAAAATATCATCGATGAAGACAATGACAAACTGGTCTAGGTAATCCCTGAACACCCTATTCATCAAGTCCATAAATGCTGCTGGAGCGTTGGTCAAACCAAATGGCATAACCCGAAACTCGTAGGAACCATATCTCGATAAGAACGCAGTCTTCGAGACGTCCTCCTCCCTGATACGCAACTGATGGTAACCAGATCGTAAATCAATCTTTGAGAAGTAAGAAGCTCCTCTCAACTGGTCAAATAGGTCATCGATTCGAGGCAACGGATACTTGTTCCGTATCGTGACCTTGTTTAACTCCCGGTAGTCCACACACAATCTCAGTGAACCATCTCTCTTCTTCACGAACAACACAGGGGCACCCCAAGGTGAAGTACTCCTCCGAATAAACCCCTGACCCAACAACTTCTCAATCTGATCCCGTAACTCCCTCATCTCAGCTGGAGCCATACGGTACGGTGTACGTGCTATAGGTCTCGTATCTGGTAACAAGTCTATAACAAAATCTATCTCTCGACTGGGGGGTAGGCCTGGTATCTCCTGAAACACATCAGAATACTCCCTGACAACGGGGATCGACTCTAAAGGAATCATAACCTCCTTAGAGGTATCCTCCTCAATGTAATATAAATGCGCGGTCGAGCCTCCCTCTGGGCGAGGCATCGCCACAACAAACATCTCTTGCCCCGGAATGGCAAAAACAATGCTCCCACCAAAGCAATCAATCATGGCTCTATGATCAGCGAGCCAGTCCATACCGATGATAACATCGTGAACATGCATATCTAGTACCAACATGTCCGCAGGTAATACCAAACCACCAATCTCTACCCCCACTCCCCGACATATAAAGAATAAAAGTGACCCATTCCCCAAAGGTGAGTCGACACACGTAACTGTGCTCTCCGCTGTGGCTAACAATCCTAACGCCTTTGCGAAGTGTGTAGCTATAAAACAATGTGTAGCACCCGTATCAAATAATACCCGACCCATAGTGCCATGGATAGGAAACGTACCCTCAATCGCGGGCGGTGCCTGTGGAACTGCAGCCTGGTGGACGTTGTAGACACGTCCGTACTGTAGCTGCCCCTGCTGCACAGGAACTGCTAGAATAATCTGAGCTGGAGCTGGAAGGGCTGGTGGAAAGAGTGGCCTCTGTGGCTCCTGTCGAGCACCCTGCTGCTGCTGCTGTGGGGCTCGGCCCTTATCAGGACACTCCTGACGTTTGTGGCCAATCTTACCACAAATGAAACATTTCCCTGGGAAGTTCCCTCCCCTCTGCCCTTGCTGTCCCCGGCCCTGGTGGCTGTTACCATTCCTCCCTTGGCCCTGCTGAAACTGCTGATGTTGGCCATTTTGACCCTGCTGGCCCTGATGACCGTTATGACCCTGCTGTCCATTCCGAAATCCTCCCGGACTGTTCCTGAAACCCCCTGAACGGAACCTCTTTTGATCCCCCTGCTGGGAACCCTGCTCAAACTGTCTTTGTCCCTGAACAGATTGTGCCCCACCGGCACCGTGTCCTCCAGTCCTGCCCTGATGGCTAGACTCTCCCGACCTCTTGCCCTCGGCCATGTGAAAACGGTGGTCCTGGCAATGTAACAATGCAGCGTTAACCACATCAGAATACGTGGCCAACGAAAGGTTCCCTAACAAATGCTGACGGATCCTCCATGACAACCCGTCGGTAAATTTCTCAATCTTCTTCTTCTCTGTCGGTATCTCATCTGGAACGATATTCAACAGATTAGTAAACTCGGCCTCATACTCGGCCACGGTCTTGCCCTCCTGCCTCAGACTCATCAATCTCCTCCTCATTTCCGTATGAACCGCTGACGGAAAGTACTTGCGGTCAAACCGCACCCAGAACTCATGTATAGTGAGGGTATCCCTCTCCTCTACGGTGGTAATAGACTCCCACCACTGCAATGCAGATCCAACTAGCTTAAAAGTAGCTAGCACCTGCTTCTGAACATCCGTGCACTCATACATCCGTAAGTGCCGCTGCATATCCTTCCTCCATTGGCTCGAGACTACTACATCTGAGCTGCCTGCAAACTCTGGTGGATGCGCTTTCTGAAAAGCGTCACGTACACGTTCCCAAGCAGACGGGAATGAAGTTGCCTGAACTGGCGCGGCAACCGGCGCCAGAGGCGGTGCCTGCTGAACAACAGCAATGGCGGCATTTACCGCTTGGGCTACAATAGCTGCAACCTCAGCGGCGTTCATCATGCCCTGAACCGGTGCGGGCTGTGGTTCTGGCGCCGCATTCCTGAGAACTCGTGGTGCACGTCGTGGAGGCATTCTGAAATAAGAATAAAGTCTATAAGTTCGCAGTTATAAACTTTAAAATAGCTGAAGAACGTAGCATAAACAAAAGAATACAACAGTCCTAAAGTATAGGGCTCTATATCAAAGAAAGCTCAGCGGAAACATAATAAGCCGTTCAGATCCTAAAGGACACTAGAACCTGATGCTCTGATACCACCTGTGACACCCCGACTATTTAAATACCGGGTAGCTACTCCTTTATTAAATTAAATCAGAACGCCAAGTTGGCTCAGTTAATAGCATCACTGTCGAAAACATTTTATTATTACTAACCACCTAGTATTTAAAAAGTAAGTGCCAAATTTTAATTTAAAGTCTGATTATCATGCAATAAGTGTAATGAAGAAATAATAACGCCATTCACCATAAAGAAGTAATAGAGTAACCGTAACATGATATAAATAAAACTGGAGGAAAAACTCCTCATAATACAATCTCACAACTGAAGTAAGTAATGAAATACTGAATACTGAAATGAATACATGCCAAAGTCTGAAAACTGAAATGGGAATGTATCTAATAGAATCTGGGCAACATGCCCTACAACTGAGGAAAAATGAACAAGGAATCCAAATGATATAAGCGTCTAAGAGCAAGTCCCTGTAGCTTCCACAAGCAGCTACAGCTCGTCATCTGAGTAAGAATCCTATGCATGGTGTCCTTGTGGCTGGGCACCTAAAATGGTTTTACAAAAAAAAAAAATAGATTTGAAAGCAAACGGGTCAGAGCCCGAATGTGTATATTTTAAAAACCTGCAAGTGCTTTAAAAACATTTAAAACAGTATAAGCAAAGTACATGTTAGGACGTGCTCTCACATGATATACTCGCCTCTCATCTTACTGTGCACTCCTAACGTTCCTGTACCCATTCGTATGTTATCGCATAACTATCTAAAGAGTTTCTAACACTGCTACTCGGTTCTCGTTATAAGTTCCGTCTTTAACAATTAAATAGAGAGTTCTACTTTAATTCCCAAGTTCCCAATTATTAACCAAACCATTTCTTTGATAAAAGATCTCTTTTTATCTTTCAAAACATTACCATAATTATACTCACAATTTATTATAGTAAATTCCTTCTCGATTAACCGTATATTTTTCACATCATAAATATACAATATAAGCACCCAAAGGCTAAGCTGCGGTGCACGCATACTCTGCTATCCATCCCGGTACATCACGTACATAAGGATTACAAATTCCGAATCTCTCAGGAATTGTTGGAATCAACACCACACACATAAATGGAGGCGAACATAATTCAATCATATCCATGGTCACGTACATACCTACGCTCCATAGTCAGCTGGATTATTAACTCACAAATAAGTCATTCTCTTGAACTATGTCCTCTAGGCACCAATCTAAATCCGGGCAACACAAGGATAAGAAGGTCCTAAGCGAACGTAACCTCCCGTGATAGCAAGTATGGTAGGTATGTCATACATATACAAAGTTATATACTAAGCATTCACACATCTTAGATATATCAATATTAATAAGGGTATTCTCTACATCATTATACCATTATTCCCAATTCATATATTTCAAGTATCCCGATAATATATAAATTAAATAGTCGACACGTCTCACGTCGTAATTTTCTTAAACTTAAACCTATCTCAAATAGACTATTAAGTTCCCATAATTCCCTCATATAACATCGCTATACTTAAGGTCCTTACTTCTGCCCCAAACCTTATTTCATCAAATTATTCAAATTTGTACTATTAACCCAAATATTATCTCACGTAACGAATCTCATTAATTTAGAATAATTCCTCAAATTAAATTCCAATTAAAGTCCAATCTCATAATCATGCCTACTGGTCTTCCCTAAAGTTAAGGGTAATCACAATGTCTCCAATAATATTAATCAAGGGTTAACACCATTAAAATCCAATTTAAGGAAAACTTTATTCATTCTGGGAAGGTCGATCGATCGACCTTGACCTTCGATCGATCGATTGTGGTCGATCGATCGACGGATGAATGTCGATCGATCGATTACACAGGTCTGTTACGGGCTGCTTCGTTTTGCAGTTACAGTTTCGTCCCAAATCACCATTTTTAAGCATGAAACTTCAAGATAAGGTTACTATAACGTTATACTAACATCCTACATCAGTAATAACATTCTAAATTCCATAATTCATCATTTAAAGGCTTACTTTGGATTAAAACTACATCAAACTAATTCCCAGATTTCTTCCATTCAAGAACATCATTAAGTTTCTTCTAATTCTACCTTTTGATCATCAAGGTTCTGTTTTCAACATATAAATTCGTCCAGAATATACTACATGCAATTCCTACATAATTCATGTCCTTTAACTTTCAATTCATGGGTCTAATTTATCTCCAAAAGTAAATTTCGAAAATTCCTACACATGGATACATATCTTGAATTAAAAGGGTTTAAATCACTTGCCTTAATTATCTCAGAATTTGGTGTAGAATCTTTGTAACTAAGTTGTTCCTCCTCTTTCTTTTCTGCAGAATTCTTCCCTTCTCTCTCTCTCTCTCAAGCTCTTCCCAAGGTTGAAGATGATGGAATATGGAGGTGAGTAATGGTTTGTGGAAGTTGAAATGCTATATCAACTTCTCCCGTAGCCCATAATGACATATAGTGGGGTTAGTGGTTTAAGTGGGTTGAGAAATAGTCAGATTTTTAATTCCCATTTTCGTCACTTTTTAATTCCCCAAAAATGCAATTTACCAAAATGCCCTTTATGATGCCGGTATGGCCCACAAATATCCCGGGACCCAAACTAAACTACCGGCTAGTGTTTTCTGACTATCTTGACCATTCCGGACGCGTTGGCGCACTCAAAACGACCATACGGTTAATGGAACTAAAATTCACTTTTTAATTATGTAACACAATACCATGACGTGGCGGTCACACGCGTCAAGCAAAATTCCCAAATTGCCGTATTTATGTCTCACGACAATATCAATATTACCAATATTCATATAATGCCAAGTATGCACATTATATTAAAATACTAACTCACATCTCGTTAATATTATTATCCGGATTAATTTCCAATTAATAAACATTTAATTCCATTAATCCCCAAAAATAAATAACGCAGAAAATACACGGGTTTTACAATTATGAGCCTTGTAATCTAGTTTTTCGAATTTCGAATATAAAAATGAATATATTTAATTATTAAATATAATTAAATCCAACGTTTTATTTTTCTCCAATTTTCGAAAATAAATTTAAAAATTCCCATTTAAAAAAATCTGAGTTTTTACATACTTCCTCACTAATAAGGAATTTCGCCCTCGAAATTCGACGTAGCCTAACGCTCAGAAATTAAATGATACTCGATTCTATTTCCCAAAAATCATAACACTAAAGTCCTCAATCAACTCTACACGTTCTCACATCAAGATCACAAATCTCAACCTCGAATCCTGACACGTCTTCAAAAATACTCTATCTCCAAAGAAAACACGTCTCTCACGCATGAGGACCCAAAGAACACGGTGGTTATACTCCAAGCCTACATTGACCCCATCTACTGCATCACAACGTTTAGAGGCTATGCTTCGGACGATATGGGAAAGTGGAAAGGTGTCCTCTTTGGCCGGCTTCGGGGTACCCCCACCCTGTTACGCGCCTTGATGGAGGGTCTCTATCATAGTCTTCACATGGCCAAGATACGCGATTGGAAGGACGTTATAATTGAGACTGGCTCACATGAGCTTATCGAGATGTTCAAGGGGGTTCAATACCACGAGATCGACTATGAGAATGTTAGGATGGACTTCTACGAGATAATGAGGGCTGTGGACGTGGATTTTACCTATGCCCTCCTAGGCAAGATACATCGCGTTGACTGGTAGGCTTGGGAGGCAAAACTATAAGAATAATCACTTGTGGAGCTTAAGGACGTCCCTTCTGCGATGCACTGGATCCTTTAAAAACCCATGATGTAGCCGGTTCCTACCGCTATGGGGCATTAGTTTCTGCCTTTCCGATGTTGTGATTTGTTTAATCCCTCCCTGATCTTTTATTTCACTGTCTACCAAAAAAAAATCTATTTTCATTGTCTTGATCTCGAGAAAAAATTCCATTCTTTTTCAATAATCGTATCCGATTAGCCACTGTTAGCATCTTTAACAATCTCAATAGATGGTTGACTGTCACGATCAAAATGGGGAGTGACCAAATTAATTTCCAAGGATTTTGGAACCTTTTCACTAGTATTTTCTGGGTCTTCCATAAATTTAAGAAGTTTTTCTTCCCGCATTTCTGGATCGTTAATTACCTCAGCAACATTTATTGACTTTATAACACTTTTTCAACACAAATTTTCAACAGTGTCGTGCTCACTTGACTTATTCAAAATCGTTGTATATCGAAATATATTTCGATCTGAGAATCTGGGACTCAAAAGATCCCCCTGATTACTCTCCGATAATTCATGAGATTTACCTTTTGGTCGTTCATTTTTCGAGATGGTCATCGAATTTACACCTGATACAAGTGGCGCCTCAATTTCTTCGGTTTTAGGTTGCACTTCTTGGCCTGCTACGAGCATTTCATGACTGGTTTGAAGATCTGTGATTTTAACGTATGAAAATATATTTGGAAGGGAAAGGATATTTGGAATTGTTTGGGTAGGTTTAAGGTTTGATTTTGAATCATTTGGTAATTTAGATATGATGGGAGGGTTAACTGTTGTAGTTTGGGTTGGCTTAGTATTAATTTCTTGTTCAGGTCTTCATGGATTTTGAGGATTATGGGCTTGAGGCTTATTGATAAGAGGTTTTGGGACAAAGGTTTGCATAATAGAAAGTTTAATTTATGGTCTTTTCTCCAGTCTTCGAGGAACTGTTGTGGTTTGGGTATCTTTGTTGAACATACATTTTGAAATATCATGCCCAAGATTTGAGCACTCACTGCAATATGGAGGTATGTTTTCATAGATGATCTGTTTCCAGAAGCCTTCCTCACCACATCCTATCCAACATCGACCAGATCTTGATTCCAGCAGATCTAGTTCAACACAAATTCTTACGATGCTCAGTCTATTCTTTGATGTTGTAAATGCATCTACTTTAAGGGGTCTCCCCTCCACCTGGGTAATAAAATAAAGTGCAGATTTTGAGAAAAAATGGAAAGGTAAGGTAGGTAGGGATAACCAAACTGGAGCAATTGGACTTTCCATATCAGGTCAAAAATTTGGATTCCATTTGAAGCAACTCATTGGAAATCTACCAAAATCCCATTGGCTTTTCATCCATATTCTTATAAAGTCTTCTTCAATATAAAGTTTAATCAAAATATGTTTCTGATCGACGATATGGGAGGATCCTTTGAGGTTCATCGTATGAAAAGTTTTCCAGATTTCATCGAGAGTTGGTCTGCTATGAGAAAATTTGCCTACAATGGAAAATTTGTAGGGTTCGGATAATTTTTGAAAGTCTGCATGAGAAAATTTAATGGTTGGTTCACCTTTATGTGAAGAGATAGGGAGTACTGTGATATCATCAGAGGATGTCGTGCCTTTCAAAACATTGGAAAAGGTTTTGTTGAGAGTATTAGGAGGATCAGGAGGTTTAAGATGCAAGATGGATGTGGACATAGATGTTGCCATTGTTTTTTTGCCTATGTATGTATATTATGCTTTTAGCATGCTATTTTTATAGATGTATATTATGCTTTTAACATGATATTTTATGTATGCATGCAACACATAAAAATATCATGCATCAAAAGCAAAAAAATATCATACATATATTTTGACCCATCCATGACCGTGAAATAGTATATATATATATATATATATATATATATATATATATATATATATATATATATATGTTATCTTAAGCACATCATGGAGTATTTGAACAAAGATGAAAATGCTTGTTTAAAATGTTTTAAGAATATACTATTTTTTAAGCATAAAAGGTACAATTTTATAAATCACTTTTTGATTTTAGAGGGAAAAAAATATCATGGTTTAAAGTCAACCAATTTATAAGTGTTGTTAGTTTAATATGTATGAAATATACATTCCGGCTACATTTTTTCTTTCCAAAATGTGCATCTTGTTACCCATTGTGAGGGAGAAAAGATGTAAATGCGCACATTTAGCCTCTCCATTGGACATGGCCTTATAGCTTAGCTATGATATTTGTATGCATGATATTTCATGAATGCACCTATCATCCATGCATACATGACACGAGGCCCCACTAGTGTGAGTGTGTATATATATATATATATATATATGTGTGTGTGTGTGTGTGTGTGTGTGTGTGTGTATATTTATATATATAAATACACACACACACACACATATACATATATATATAAATACACACACACACACATATATATATATATATTTATATTTATATATGTTACACCCCATGTTTTTATTAATTAATTTAATTAATTAGAATATTCGAGAAAAATAAATTTTTGGATTTAATGATTTTTATTAGTAAAGTATGTTGGTTTTGATTTTAGAAGAATAAAACTTCAAGCGAAATTTAAATCAGATTTAAAATGGATTTTTAATTGCGTTTTTAATTATTTTTGCCTTATAGGCATTTTGTGGGGAACTGTTGCCAGACCTGTAGGGTCGATCGATCGACCCTGGGAGTGATCGATCGACTATGCCCAGATTTTGAGTCGGTGCGTTATATTTTATAGTTTGAGTTGGGTTAGGATTTCCAATTGGTATTTAACCATTCTAATTCGTGGGGGGACTTCTCATAATTTATTTTTTCCCATGTTTTTCTCGAGGGATCTCCTCCAAAAGTTTTTCCTCTCCACGATAATCATCAAACTCCAACATAATCAAGTTTTGGAAGGCTTGATTGGGGTTTAATCGAGTTTGTTCAAGAACACTTCTTTGTTAATATTTCGAGAGGAATCCAATCACGCTACCAGTTTTTCTTTAAATTAATCTCATGCATGAATACTCTATTCCTTTCCTTTGGTATTATGCATTTTAAGTATTGTCCAAACCTTTAATCATGTTTTTCTTAAAAGAAAGTAGTGACTTTATTAGAAAAAGTGGACACTAATTATGGGACTGTTTTTATTAAATCTTTTAATCTGAAGAATATTCATAACCCTTGAGGAGGTAGGATTGATGAGTGGATTTTGAGTCTTATTGGTGTAAGTTGCATGTAGAAAAATCTTGATTTTGAATTAAATGAATTTGGGGACGTATAATTTATGTAAATTGTGTAGAGATTATTAATAGGGATGTGGCAGTCATCAAGACCTTGCCAAGAAATTGATGACAACATGCTAGGCTAATTACATCATCTTTTAGTCACTTTAATTGCCTTTCATAGTTTTCCTTTAGTCGCTTTAGTTGGGCTCTATAGCTTACTTTAGTCGATTGGGTTGTTTTCAGCCTCCCTCCCCCCCCCCCCCCCCCCCCCCCAGGCTAGGTATTATAAAGCTTCCCCAAGCTATGTTTGGATATATATAACGCCTTCCCAGGCTATAATAGGATTATCCATAGACAATTAAGTATTCGGCCCCTTCAAATATAGTATTATCCGTAGACAATTAAGTCTTCGGCCCATGTGGGTTATTATCAGGCCTCCCCGGGCTAGGTATTATAAAGCTTTCCCAAGATAATGTGCGGGACACTTTTAAGACTCCCCAGGCTAGGTTATTATATTAAGCCATCCACAGCCGCTGATATATATAAAGCCATCCCTGGCTAGGTATTATGAGCCCCCCCGGCTAATTACGCATCCCAAAATCTAAGAACGGGCATTGTAAACCCTTGTGGCTAATAACGCTTTCTGATAAATTCTTTCAAGAATGTAGCCATAGTATGCTGGAATATAGTCCCTATGAGTGACGTTGCAGACCAATTCAGATAGCTGCTCTCAATAGTTTTTAATTATCACTTGCCTTCAGACAATCAAGCATCACTATGAGCGTTGTGGTCCCATTTAGATATTGTCATTCTCGATATAACATATTGTCTCGATTCAGAGTCTGTTTAAGACAAAGAGTCTTTTATAAGATAATGTTTAATAAAATCGAGAAATTAAAATATGGCAGTTGGAAATAGATGAAATATAAAGTGAACTTAAATTCATATATCTATTCATATATTCATGACTTTTTTAGGATAATACAAAGTTCACATGGAACTATTCAAAAGAGCTTTTACTACGCACATAAATAGATGAAACATAAATATGGGCATAAAAAAGAGGAATGTGGCCTGTCAGACTAGGCTGCATCCCCTAGGCATCCTTGAGGAAGCGTTGTAGAATCCGTTGCCTTACGAGTCTATCAATTTCATCTTTCAGAGCATAGCATTACTCAGTGTCGTGGTTGTGATCCTGGTGGAATTTGCTCCACCTGGCTTTGTCCCTTATGTGGGGTGGTGACCTCATCTTCTCCGGCGATCTGAGCATCTTATCCTCGTTTATGAATTCCAAGATGTTCTCAATTTGAAAGTCAAATGGGATGTAGGCCTGTGAGATGCCCTATGCCTTCTCAACTTTCCTTTTCTGGCTCCTGCTGGCTGCTTTCGCGGCTGGAGCTTCCTGTACGGCCGTGTCCGCAACCATCCTGGGTGTCACATCCACATTGGTTGAGGCTACGACCTCTAGCATGAGGACACTCTGAGTCAAATAGTTGACTTGGGTTTGGAGTGAAGTATGACTATCATAGAGATGTTTCAGGTTGAAGCCCTTATACCTTTGACTCACTTGAGTCTATACTGTATAAGTGCTCATCTAGTTTGGAAATTTTGACAAAATTGTGTCCATCCTAGAAACCAAAGAGCCTCAGAGATTGGTTTGCTTCTTCATCTCAACATCTCGTCATGATCAAGAGACTATTGCCAACACTCACACACTTAGAATTCAATTCATGCATGTCATATTGCATTATTATGTGTGTACATGCGTTGAGTGTGTTTAAATCCCTAAGTTTGATTTTTAATAATTTTTTGGGATTTTTTAAACATTTTTTAAAAAAAGGTTTTATTAATTAAAACTTGAATTAAAAGTTTTTGGGGTCATTCTCTAAATATTGTTTGTTGGGAATATTGGCCTAATGTTACCTTGGGTAGAATCCAAAAGCGGCAGAGACTTCAGGGTATACTTTGTAATTACTTTGGACGCGCGTTTTATATCCCTTAATTGGCCAACACATGTTGCCCTCTGATTGGTTAGAAGTGTGTTTCTTTACTGAGACAATAGACGCGTGTGTTATCAACCCTTGGATGATTTCTTATCAATGGTCTGCATGTTGCCTTGATGGATCCCCGTGTAACGTTTTAAGCCAATCAGCGCTCGTTTAACCACCGCCTTGTGTGAGCCCTTAGATTCAAGTCAATTTGAATTGACTTAATCCTGACCCTTGGTTTTGATCAGATATCTCAAACCTTCTCCTCCCACTATAAAAAGGACCCTTCCCTCAGACTTCGAAGACTTTTGCCATTTGCATCCTTCTGAGAGAATAGAGAGAGAAGAGAATAGAGAGAGAAGAGAGAAGAGATAAAAGAGAAATCAGAGAGAGAAGAAAGTTAGAAACCCTAACTTCGTCCAAATCCTCTTTATACCTAACCCAAACACCTCTTCAAAACACCATAACCAAAAACACCAACCTGAGTGTTCTTGAGTGTTTGAGAGTTTGAGTTGAGTTATTTCTGTTGCTGTAACCTTGTGTTCGTGAGATCTTGTTTCGAACTTATACTTCTACTTAGATCTAGTTTCTGATTCCATAGAAATCTCAGATCTGAAGTTATTCATGTTACATTACACTTAGTTTCATTCTATTTCTCATCTTGAGAAATTTATTGTTGATTATTTTCTCTAAAACGTTTTCTTACATTGAAATCAACAATAAATGCTTTCTGTTTCTTGTTCCTGTAAAACTAAACCTTTGACCTAGTTTGGAATCTCACTTGGAGGTTTTCAATCTCGAAAATATTTTCAAAACAGAGATTGATTAAGATCTTGACTGATTTGTAAGCAAGATATCCGTGGATTCTGGGATAGATTGAAAGGTCAAAAAAGGTTCAAAGTTTTGTAAGAAAGAAAGAAAAGAAAAGATCACAGCATATAGTGTAACTGTAATTTGATAGGACTGTTTGTACTTAATAAGTGTGCGTGTGTGCATGCATGTGTTAGAGAGCACCTCCATAAACACTTTCACACCACAACACGAAAAGTGATGGTAATAGGATCTTGTGAACATAAGTCGACGTAAAGTGCTGGAACAAATAAGGAGTTGACAAACTGAGAGAACTACATCTACAATCAGAACTGCAGAGAAGTTATAAGGATGCCAGAGGGTACATTCCTAAACTTATATAGGTCTGAGTTGTTTGCATGTTAGTTAAATAGCTTGTAACTCATAAATTTGTTTTAGTGGATTTTTCTTTTTACTCCGTAGAGGGAGTCGTGGATGTTTCCTCAATTGGTGAGATTTTACCACGTAAAAATTGTGAACATAATCTTTCTACATTTTCTCACCTCATTATTGGTTGTGTTGTGCTTAAAACTAGTTTAAATATATCTTTTAGACGTGTTGCTGAAATCTTGAATAGATCTCGTACATACTAATTTGTTAAACACATCTTGTGTTCAAATATTTTGATTTAAGAAAAGAGTTTCTTCAAAAAACAACTCGGAGTTACTTAAATAGTTTATTTTCATAAACGGCTTTAGTAACGCTTTTTCAATTGGTATCAGAGCTTGGTTAAACTGCTTTTAAAAGATCCTGTGTTTCTGAAATTGTTTTCCGAAAATCAAATATGGACGAGAAAAATGAAAGATTTGGTAACTTGACGAGACCTCCAATATTTGATGGAACCAATTTTGCTTACTGGAAAGTAAGGATTATTGCTTTCATTCAAGGAACTCTGGGAGATGATGTCTGGGACATTGTTGAAAATGGTTACACGTTTCCTACTAAACCAGCCAACGAAGGAAGTAATGAGAGGGTTAAGAAAGCTTTAAGTGAGTTCACTCAAGAAGAGAAACATGTTTCTCGAAATAATAACAAAGGAAAGAATGCCATATTTATGTCCATAAATGAACATGAGTTCAAAAGAATCTCATCATGTACCACTTCTAAAGAAGCTTGGGATACCTTGGTCACTACTCATGAAGGAGACACTAGAGTTAAGGCTGCCAAAACCCAAATGCTTATCCAGCAGTATAACTCCTTAATTATGTCTAAGACTGAGTCATTTGATGACTTCTATATGAACCTGACTGATATTGTGACCAAACTGCATGCTAATGGGATAACCTATGATAGACAAGAAATTGTATCTAAAATTCTCAGATCATTACCACAGAAGTTTGATAACAAAAGATATGCTATTAAGGAAATGTGTGATATAAATCTCACTCCTGAACTACTCAGTAGTAAATTAAGAACTGTGGAAATGGAACTGGAATTTAAGAAACAGTTTACTCAATCCCATATGAAACAGACTAGTTCCAATCTAAGCTTCTCCTCTAAATTGATTAAGCCCGAGTTTAATACTTCCAATGATGAATCTGATGAGGACTGCGATATAAAAAGTTTGGACAATCAGATTGTCTTAATGTCAAAATAATTCAAGAAAATCATTAAGTTTAGAAACAAAGTGGCAAATAAACAAGGCAAATCAAATTATCCAACTCCCTCTAGTCACAAACCTCATGAGAAAAACCATGACAAAAATCATAAGGACTCTCATATCAGACCTAATAGAGACCTTAAGAAGATTGAATGCTATAGATGTGGTAAACTGGGACACATTGCTCAAGACTGTAGAGTTAACTTGAACACTCAAAATAAACAAACTAGGGCTAATATTTGCAAAACTTGGGATGATTCAAGTGACTCTGATAATAAGGAACCTGAGTCATCAGATGTTTTTGATCCTTGTATGTCTTTTTTTGCAAAGATTATTTATAATAATGACATGCCTATGTTTGTTAATGAGGATGAACCAAATAATTCTATGACTGATACTTCGAATATGGTTATTACTAGTTTAGATGCTTTGATTACTGAAAATGTTGCATGTTCTACCTTGGGGTGTGTGAGTCAAAGGGAAAGCGATAATGACGATGTCAATGGGTGTGTGAGTTCTAAGAATGAAGCCTTAGGGGTCACTTCACACACTACACTTAGTGATTCGGACAATGAAGACCTCTCAGACATTCACACACTTTACACTAAAACTCTCAAGAAAAGCGCTAGACTAGAAAAAATTGTGAAAGATCTAACCAAAAAGTTGGAAGATCTAAGCCTCATGGTCAAACTGAATGCTGAAGAGTATACTACCCAATGTTTGAATCATGAAAGTGAAATTAAAGTTTTTGATGAAAAACTGAAAAATTTAACTGAAACTAATGAAATTCTGGAGAAAAAGTACAAAGGGACATTGTTAGAATTGGAACAAACCAAAGAAAAGACAACAGCTGTTTTCAAAAAATTTACAAAATTTGAAAATAATTCTAACTGTTTTGATGAATTTGTTGCTGAATATAAAACCAATTCTGATGATTGAACTGGTATAGGGTTTTGCCCCAATTTGAAGACACAAACAAAATCTTTTGAACCTATCAAATTTGTGTCAGGAGGCAAAAGACCTGTTGAAACATGCCCAGACTTTCATTCATTAAAAGCTGAGTTTGATTTGAAACATCAAAACTTTAACACTGGGGAATCAAGTTGCTCTAAGCTTGAAAGTTCACCTAAGGCTAAATACGTCTGCCCCTTTATCAGAAAGAGTGAACCTACATTTAAACCTATGCTACCTAGGAATAAAGTTCAGCCTCAAAACTTTTCAAAACCCTTGCTTAGAGACTTTCCTAAGGAGACCCCCATCCTGAGCAATCTTTATTGCTCCTACTGTGACATATACGGACACTCTTTCGATGGTTGCTATGCTAGGAGACTTGTTAAACCTATCTATAATCCTATTACCTACCAGAACTTTAACTATTCTAGGAGGAGTCGAAACAATTATATACTTCCTAGATAGCCAGATAAAAATTCTAACTATAGAAAGAGAAAGGCCAAACCTAAAATAACATTTCCTAGAAGGAATCCTAAGAACTTTCCTAAACCAAATGCTCAAGATTTTCATAAAATTCAAAATCATGCGCAAAACATTTTTCAGCAAAAATCTGATGCTCGTAAATTTTATCAATTGAGAGCTAATAAGCGCAAGATGAAAACTAGAGAAATTTGGGTTAGAAAGATGATCTATTACCTCAGATGAAGTGTAATATTGTTGTTACTGCTTTAAAAGCTGAACACACATCATCTGGTTGGTATTTAGACTCTGGATGTTCTAAGCACATGACTGGAGATGAATCCAAACTTTTAAACAAGACCAGATTTGCTGGTGGTAAAGTTATTTTTGGTGATGGAGTTTCATCTCAAATCATAGGCAAAGGAACTCTCCAAGAAGATGGACTTCCTGTTCTTGAAAATGTCCTCTTAGTTAAAGGTCTAAAGGCTAATTTACTTAGTATTTCGCAATTTTGTGACTCAGACCATACTGTTACCTTTTCAAAGAACAATTGAAAAATTTTAAATGAAAAAGGTGAATGCATAATTATTGGTTTCAGAACTCCTGACAATTGCTATACTGTCAAGAACAATTCTAAAATTTGTAATGTTGCCAGAATGGATGACAACGAGATATGGCATAACAGAATGGGTCACATAAATTACGATAATCTTAGTAAATTGTCTACTCATGACATAGTAATAGGAATTCCAAAAATTAAACCCATTCGAAATATTATTTGTGGTTCCTGTCAGGAAGGTAAAATTGTTAAGGCACCTCATAAGAAAGTCAAAGATATCCTCACCTCTAATCCCTTAGAACTCATCCATATGGACCTAATGGGTCCCTCACAAACTGTTAGCCTTTGTGGACACAGTTATATCTTAGTTATGGTTGATGACTTCACCAGATTTACTTGGGTAGCTTTTTTAAAACAAAAGTCTAACACTTTTCAAACCTTACTAAAAATTCTTCTTAGGATTGAAAATGAAAAGGACACTCAAGTAAATAGAATCCGTAGTGATAGAGGTGGTGAATTCAAAGATACTGGTATTATAGAATACTGTGACTATAATGGTTACAAACACGAGTTCAGTGCTCCTAAAACTCCTCAACAAAATGGAATCGCCGAGAGAAAGAATCGTACCCTACAAGAGATGGCACGTGTTATGTTACATGCCAAAAATTTACCTAAATATTTTTGGGTAGAATCTATTCGTACTGTGTGTCACATTATTAATAGGGTCTATCTTAGAAAGAATTCCAAACAAACCCCTTACGAACTTTGGTACAATAAAAAGCCTAACCTCAAGTATCTTAGAACCTTTGGTAGTACCTGCTATGTATGCAAAGATAGGGAACACTTATCCAAATTTGAGAGCAGGGGAGATAAAGCCATATTTCTAGGATACTCGCCTAACAGTAGAGCTTATCGAGTGTATAATCTTCGAACTAAAACCTTAATGGAATCCATAAATGTAATTGTTAGTGACACTACTATAGAAAGCAAGACTGGTGACTTACCTATTGAAGAAGAGTCTTCAAATATTTTAGAAAATGACTCTTCTGAAGTAGATAATTCATGACCTATTGAGACACATGAAGTACCTAACTGGGTTTCTAAAGATCATCCCATAGTTAACGTAGTTGGCAATCCTAGTGAGCCAGTGCGTACAAGATCCCAACTTAGAAATTATGCACATTATGCATGTTTTATTTCCCTTGTGGAACCAAATAATGTAAATGAGGCATTGAATGACTCTCACTGGATTTCTGCTATGCAGGAAGAACTTTTACAATTCGTCATTCATGATGTATGGTATCTTGTTCCACGTCCTGATCACAAAAAGGTTGTTGGTACTCGTTGGATTTTCAAAAATAAAACTGACATAAATGGGATAATAATTAGAAATAAAGCTAGATTAGTTGCTCAAGGATACTCCCAAATAGAAGGAATTGATTTTAATGAGACATTTGCCCCTGTTACTCGTTTAGAATCAGTTCGTCTACTTTTTGCTATAGCTTGCCACATGCATTTTATATTATACCAAATGGTTGTCAAATCTGCGTTCCTTAATGGAATACTGGCTGAGGAAACCTATGTAGAACAACCCAAAGGGTTCATTGACCCTAAATATCCAAATCACATATTTCGTCTAAAAAAGGTTTTATATGGCCTTAAACAAGCTCCTAGAGCTTGGTATGAGCGTCTTTCCAATTTTCTTTTGGATAAAGGTTTCAAAAGAGGTGGAAATGACCATACTCTTTTTGTCAAACATTTTGACAAACACATCACTATCACTCAAGTTTATGTAGACGATATTATATTCGGATCAACTTCTACCTCAGAAGTAAAATCCTTTTCTGAAATTATGAGTAAGGAATTTCAGATGTCCTTTATGGGGGAGTTACAGTTCTTTTTAGGTCTCCAAGTCAAACAAAATCCAGAAGGATTATTTGTTTCGCAATCTAAGTACGCTTTAGAGATAGTTAAGAAATTTGGCCTCGAGAGTGCTAAAGATGCTAAAACACCTATGTGTACTACGGTAAAATTGTCTAAAGATGAAAATGGAAAATCTATAGATCCTACTTTATATCGTAGTATGATAGGAACATTACTCTATCATACTGCCTCGCATCCTGATATCATGTATGCTGTGTGTGTTTGTGCTCGTTATCAAAACAACCCCAAAGAGAGGCATTTGAATTGTGTTAAATGTATAATTAAATATGTTAAAGGCACTCTGAATCTAGGAATTTGGTACACGAATGACACACCTAGCACTATTATTGGGTACACTGATGCTGACTGGGCTGGCTGTACTGATGATAGTAAAAGCACCTCAGGAGCATGTTATTATATTGGTAATAACTTGGTAGGATGGAGTAGTAAAAAGCAAAACTGCACATCACTCTCTATAGCTGAATCTGAATACATAGCCGCTGGCAGCTGTTGTGCTCAATTATTGTGGCTCAAACAAATGCTAAATGATTATGGTATTCAAGAAAACCAATTACATCTCTATTGTGATAATCAAAGTGCGATTAATATTTCTAAAAACCCTGTTCAACACTCGCGAACAAAGCATATAAAAATAAGACATCATTTTATACGCGAATTGGTTGAATCCAAGGAATTAGAAATCAATTATCTTCCTACTGATCTACAACTCGCAGATATGTTTACCAAACCGCTAGATTAAAATAGATTCATTTCATTACGAAAATCTATTGGTATGGTTTGTGCTAATTAATACCTTTGCTGTTTGTCCAAATTTTTCCCTTTGTCCATTTGAGACAAAATGGGGGAGAAATTTGAGTCTATTCATCTCTTGCACATACTAAAATGCTTGATCTTAGTGATTCATTGTAGGTATTTTTTTGTACAGTCATTCTCAACTGATGTAATAGGATGTTCAATTGTAAATAGTTGAGTTATGTACGTTTTGATTTCTAGGATTTGGGTAGATAAAATCTTGATAGGACTAAGTTTTCTTTATTTTTATTTCCCTACGAGTCCTAATTGACTCAAAGGAGATTTTGTCTCATATTTCCAAAGGGGGAGATTGAAGCCCTTATACCTTTGACTCACTTGAGTCTATACAGTATAAGTGCTCATCTAGTTTGGAAATTCTAAAAAAATTGTGTCCATCCTAGAAACCAAAGAGCCTCAGAGATTGGTTTACTTCTTCATCTCTCCATATTGTCATGATCAAGACACTACTGCCAACACTCACACACTTAGAATTCAATTCATGCATGTTATATTGCATTATTATGTGTGTACATGTGTTGAGTGTGTTTAAATCCCTAAGTTTGATTTTTAATAATTTTTTGGGATTTTTTAAACATTTTTTAAAAAAAGGTTTTATTAATTAAAACTTGAATTAAAAGTTTTTGGGGTCATTCTCTAAATATTGTTTGTTGGGAATATTGGCCTAATGTTACCTTGGGTAGAATCCAAAAGCGGCAGAGACTTCGGGGTATACTTTGTAATTACTTTGGACACGCGTTTTATATCCCTTAATTGGCCAACACCTGTTGCCCTCTGATTGGTTAGAAGTGTGTTTCTTTACTGAGACAATAGACGCGTGTGTTATCAACCCTTGGATGATTTCTTATCAATGGTCTGCATGTTGCCTTGATGGATCCCCGTGTAACTTTTTAAGCCAATTAGCGCTCGTTTAACCACCGCCTTGTGTGAGCCCTTAGATTCAAGTCAATTTGAATTGACTTAATCCTGACCCTTGGTTTTGATCAGATATCTCGAACCTTCTCCTCCCACTATAAAAAGGACCCTTCCCTCAGACTTCGAAGACTTTTTCCATTTGCATCCTTCTGAGAGAATAGAGAGAGAAGAGAATAAAGAGAGAAGAGAGAAGAGAGAGAAAAGATAAAAGAGAAACCAGAGAGAGAAAAAAGTTAGAAACCCTAACTTCGTCCAAATCCTCTTTATACCTAACCCAAACACCTCTTCAAAACACCATAACCAAAAACACCAACCTGAGTGTTCTTGAGTGTTTGAGAGTTTGAGTTGAGTTATTTCTGTTGCTGTAACCTTGTGTTCGTGAGATCTTGTTTCCAACTTATACTTCTACTTAGATCTAGTTTCTGATTCCATAGAAATCTCAGATCTGAAGTTATTCATGTTACATTACACTTAGTTTCATTCTATTTCTCATCTTGAGAAATATATTGTTGATTATTTTCTCTAAAACGTTTTCTAACTTTGAAATCAACAATAAATGCTTTCTGTTTCTTGTTCCTGTAAAACTAAACCTTTGACCTAGTTTGGAATCTCACTTGGAGGTTTTCAATCTCAAAAATCTTTTCAAAACAGAGATTGATTAAGATCTTGACTGATTTGTAAGCAAGAAATCCGTGGATTCTGGGATAGATTGAAAGGTCAAAAAAGGTTCAAAGTTTTGTAAGAAAGAAAGCAAAGAAAAGATCACAGCATATAGTGTAACTGTAATTTGATAGGACTGTTTGTACTTAATAAGTGTGCGTGTGTGCATGCATGTGTTAGAGAGCACCTCCACAAACACTTTAACACCACAACACAAAAAGTGTTGGTAATAAGATCTTGTAAACATAAGTCGACGTAAAGTGCTGGAACAAATAAGGAGTTGACAAACTGAGAGAACTACATCTACAATCAGAACTGCAGAGAAGTTATAAGGACGCCATAGGGTACATTCCTAAACTTATATAGGTCTGAGTTGTTTGCATGTTAGTTAAATAGCTTGTAACTCATAAATTTGTTTTAGTGGATTTTTCTTTTTACTCCGTAGAGGGAGTCGTGGATGTTTCCTCAATTGGTGAGGTTTTACCACGTAAAAATTGTGAACAGAATCTTTCTACATTTTTTCACCTCATTCTTGGTTGTGCTGTGTTTAAAACTTGTTTAAATATATCTTTTAAACGTGTTGCTGAAATCTTGAATAGATCTCGTATATACTGATTTGTTAAACACATCTTGTGTTCAAATATTTTGATTTAAGAAAAGAGTTTCTTCAAAAAACAACTCGGAATTACTTAAATAGTTTATTTTCATAAACGGCTTTAGTAACGCTTTTTCAGAGGTGATTGTCCAATTGCAAAATCTCATCTTTGACTTTTGTGCTCTGGCTGGATTCTCCTTCCATTTTATGCTTTGTTAGTCTTTAAGAGATATATATAATCTGAGATAAAACTAACAGAAGTGAGTGATCATAGAAATATAGTATGAACATAGTATAAAGTTGAGATGTAGCATTTGCACTGCTGCACGATATTACTATTGGGGCAGCGACCAATAAAGCACATAGGTGTACTGTCGTGGACTTCGAATAATATTCACCAAGGTTGAGTTGGATACCACTTGAGTCTACTCCCCGATGATTTGAAGTTGTTGTAATGAAACCGCACTAGTAGAGGCCGCGATAAGAAAGGCAATTGAAATGCCAGGCCGCATCCCTCACTAGGCAGTGAAGGGAACAATCCTAAAATTGAAACCCAGAAACTTTACCCCAAAACATGTGGAGAGCATACCTACTAGGCTTTATCCGTGAGAGAATACCCTCAGGGTGCACAAACGACACAAGATATAGAGCGGTTCGGCTATAACAATGAGCCTACGTCCACCTTGGTGCCATATTCTCATTATATATGTTGTTTGGTACATAGTAATCATGCCTAAAAAGGCGTACAAGCATGATAATAGAAGAGAATACATGTTTATGAGGATTTCGGTGTGCTGGAGAGATGATGTAACAACCTGAATTTTTAAATGGGTATTTTTAAATAAAATTATACTTTTGTCAGCAGGTGTCACGCATGACGCGAACTTGCGTGATTTTTGTCGGACGATTTATTGGGTTAAAAATAATTTGACCATATTTATTGGATGCTAAAAATAGGCCTAAGAGTGCCATGGGGTCAAAAGTCGAAAAATGAATAAATAAATAAAATATTATTATTTTATTCAAAACAATAAAGATGCTCAGAAAATTCTGAAAATCACCATAACGACTCAAAATTTAATTTTAAGCAACTTTACCTTCTTCGATATTTCCAAAAAATATCATTTAGACCCTATTTAAGATATTTTTCTGTTCGGCCAAACCACTTTTTTTTTGACAAATTTTATTTATTTTTTAACTCTCAAACTTTGCTATAAAAAGGAAGCTCAGATTAGGGGTTTCAACACACAATTTTTGCAAACCCTTAGCAGCCACCACACCCTTCTCTCTTCATCTTCCACCACCAAAACTCAAAACACCATGAAAACAGTTTTTCATGATTTCTTTTGGGGGTCAAAATAGAATTATTTTAAAGAGGTGCAAGAGAGTTTTTCGATCAATTTTTTTAGGAGAACCCGAATCTCTCATCAATTTCAACATCCGAAAATTAGGCATGTTTATCCTATTCTTTTCCTTTAGTGATATATGTCTTGATTATAGCCTCCATTAAAACTCATGTGTTCTAAAAGAAATTAAGAACTTAATATATTGAAGAAAATAATTATGTGGCTGTTTTGTAAAAATAATTAATTATAACAAATAAAAATAATTTTGTTGTTATTTGAATTGCAATTAGTTAGTTGGTGATTTTATGGATAAATACATGTAGATGACCCCTTAATAATTTAGTGGACAAATACAAGTAGAGGACCCCTTAGTAATTTAGTGGATACATGCATGTAGAGGACCTTAGTAATTTAATTTGGATGTTTATGTAATTTCCTAAAGCAATTAAATTACTTGTGCTAAAAAATAAATAACTATTATGGAACTTGCGATTAATAATGATTTGGAAAAATCTTAATAATTACGGGTTCTTAATATCCCCATATTTGGATTAAAAATAATTTATTGGGAATTTAGTATTATTGAGAATATTATTATAAATTGTTGATTATGTCAATTATGATATATTATAACATTGAATATTTCGGGAACGTTGGTATTTTAGATAATTGATTTTCACCCCTCGTTATAGTACACTTGTTAGGTATGGGACTAATAAAGTGGGCCTTAGTTGCGATTTATGCTAATTAGGTATGAGACTAGTTAATATAAATATATGCGGGTTATGTAATTTGGGGTGGGGGCAAATTTTCTATTTTTACCGTTGATGTGATAACCTAGAATTGATATCTAGTTGAAGTAAATTGCTAAAACCATCATTTATTTATCTATGATGTGATGAAATTGTGTTTTGGGAACTTTTAATTGGGGACTAGAATATTTTGAGGATTTTCACGTCGCTATTAAGGGTGGGAAAAATTTATGTGAATAACTAGTATGAGAAATTTTGGAAAATTAATACCGCAAGACTAAAACTGGTATTGAAATTGATGGCGACATCATGTGTCCAGGGCCGAAAGTTTAATCGGGTCAGAGGACATTTATGTCGTGTCGTGTGTGGTACATTGTCATGTCGCGAGGATCGCTGGATAAAAACGGATCAGACGACGAACTTGACAAGGGGATGTGTGTGTGTGTGGAACCTTGTCATATGTCGAGGGCCACATATTAAAAACGGGTCAGACGACGGTCTTCACAAGGGGATGTGTGGTAATATTAATCTATTTTTGTGTAAATCACCCACGGCGGGAGGACCACCATACCTAATAATAAAGTGAGAACAATTCATCCTGGTTAATTCAGAAACATTAACATTGTGGGGCTTGGATTAAATTTAAAATAATATTGGTGTGGCATATTTAAACCTTGGGGTATTTAGAAAATTTAATGGTTAAGTATTATAGACTTTCTTTTAATTAAAATATTATATTGTTATGATCGATATGTATAACACTATTGTGTGGGTTCAATGACCCTAATTGGAAGGAGTATCCGGTATTTATGCTCAGGGCTTTGGCTCTGACACATGCGTTGACTAATATTTTCAGGAATTAAATTAGCGTAGTTGCATAGATATTTTTGGAGATCCTTTGGAAGTGCAGCTGAAATTATATTATCATTTTAGTCATTTATTTCTTCTCCAATTCAATCATATTTATTGTGAGACTATATTTGGGTTTTATTGGGCCTTTTGGTACCAAAGTTTTCTTAAGAGATTTCAGTTGGACTTGATTTATTGTAATAATTAAGATATTCAGAGATTTTCATGTGACGGACTTTATATATCACTTTGATGATAAATCAGTTAGATGTCCTTAAAATTTGGGATTGATTTAAAATATTTATCTTGTGGATTAAATTATATGTCTCACATCGGTCACATGTTAAGAATGATATTTATTTTATTAACACCGGGCTCAATTTTGGTGGCGGCCGACGCCAGAATTTAGCGGGGTGCTACAAATGACTAGGCATTTCTATACCCCATTCTAGGCCAAAGCTTCTGAGCCTTATACTTCCGCCGAATGAAGTTACACTGCCTCCATATGACTTAACTTCAACATGCGGTCCTTATCAAGGACTTTTCAAACTTCAATTTAACTTTGCTGGGAAATCCATGCTTAATACCATTCTCTACTTGTAGCCGTACTTGGGAAACTATAGCTACTATACTTAGTAGTTGCTGTAGTAATCTAAGAAAATACCACGAAAGGAGTGACTTCCAATGCGGTACTAATTCCCCGACTTCCGTTTACAGTTCTGACTAAGCCCCGCCTCCTGGTGCCCTCATAACGGCCTTCCCTGGTCACCCTTCATAAATCAGCATACGAATCTCAGATGAATGCGCAAAAGATTTACTAAAATCTTACATTATGGAAGAAGAACGAAATCTCACAAGAGGAATCAACAATCCTAATCCTAAGGCTCTATATCAAATCAAAAGTAACGCTGAAAGCGTAGTACGTCCGCACAGATTCCTAAGGACACTAGGACCTGGCGCTCTGATACCATGTGACACCCCACCTATTAAAATAAGAGGTGGCCAGCCTGATACTCCAATAATATACAAGAATCATAGATGGTCCATTCTTAGCATCACTGTTGTGTAAAAAAAATGATATAACCACCAATTATTTTAGAAAACGGATGTCAAATAAATTGCATGTTTGAATAAAACCATATAGACTAATAGATTAATTACCATACAAAAAAATAATAACCGAATAAGATGTCGATTAACAGTCTAGTACAACAGTTACACCAAGTATTACAAATAAATAGTACAGTATTTAAGCAAGTAAAATCTTGGGCAACATGCCCGAATGCCCAGAATGATCGTAACTAGAGTATAAAGAAGATGGATGCGTCTAAAATAAAAAATCCTATAACATCCGAAAAAATGTTGTATCTCCCTGACAGTGAGAAGGAAGGATCATATCAGGCGCCTATTGCGTGGGAGCACCTGAACAGAAGAGAGAACCACCCAAGGAAGAGAAATATAAGCGGGTCAGGACCCGATTTGATATGATATACGCGTGAATAAAATGCAAAATAATTATGAGTGCTAAACATCATAAACAAGATGGATTCGCTCTTTAATAATAATCATTCTCGCCTCTCAACTAAAATACACATACCAGAGTCGCACTAAATCATTATGAATTAAACTTCCTGTTTAATTTAGAGAAATATCTAAATCCCATAATCATGTTTAACTTACAATGATGAGTATACATTAATGCAAGAGGATATGACTTATTTTAAACTTAATAAGATTTCCTTTTCAGTTTTACACAATTTAACTGCACAGTTCCTTTTCTCTTTGGGAAACATATTCAAAGAAATTTATCTCACAAAATGCTTTATCATCAATACATGTTCTAATTTACTAGGAATAGTTATAATCACATCATATAACGATTCTAAGTCCATGCTTACGGGTTTCCCCACTGGATGCGCTGCTAAATAGCTATCATCTTCCAGGGCCTATCACCAAGACAGCCTGGGCATCATACATTGTGTGACGTCGGGAAGCGGCCATATACCTTCGACAGTGAGTCATAACCACACCCGAAATTACCTCACTTTGAACAATAATCACACAATATAATAACCGGTCCGATGGCCGAGGACTATATTCACCCTACATTCACTAGCCAGGGGACTTCACCTCATGTGCGTAACTTCCCTTATGATAACGATTTAGAGAGGTGTGTATATGAAAATTATCATTTACAATTTATCCCCATTTAAAACATTCACGTTTTACATTTTCACAAATCATTTTTGCTTAGCAATACGTGCCAATTTTAAAATATGAATTTCTTATTCACGAAGTCATGTGTTATTAACACCTAGGCCACAAAGTAACATTTTCCTCACACCCGTCTCCAAGAGTCCAAAGCAATACCATATGCCACCAAGGGTAAATCTTCCTAAATACTTGTCTCCAAGAATCCTATACCATACTATACCATTTTCCTTAGTCCTAGGCCAGTCTCCTAGATGAAAACGACACTAACTTCTATTAAATAACCCCCTGAATAAGCCCCATCATTCCCATACTAATCTAGGTTATTTATTACCCTTATATAGACCCTTAATACTCTTAATTACTTCCCAAGAGAAGGTTCATAGGACTTAAACCTAAAAGAAAAGGAATAGAAACTAAACTAGAAAAACCCTATAAAACAATAGGGTTTCTGAATCGATTCGCCTAGGGCCGAATCGATTCGCCCCTGGTAGAGAATCGATTCGCCCAAAAAGTGAATCGATTCGGCTGAGAAAAACCAACACACTATCTCAGCTTGAATCGATTTGGCCTTAACTCAAATCGATTCGGCCTTAACCTGAATCGATTCGGTTCCCCAGACCTGTAGCCCCCATCTTTAGCTAATCGATTCGCTAGGGACGGTGAATCGTTTCGCCCTGGACGAAATGCCCAGTTAGGGCCACGGGTTGTATGAACCCTAAAATCCTTAAAATCTAATTCATCCACTTCCGTCAACATCAACAACTAATAATTCCACCAAATCATTTCTACATAACCACTAACTAATAAATTCATCTCAAATCAAATTTGAGTCAAAGATTAAGGGTTTAAACACCAAAAATCATCAAAACCTATAAATGGTTTAAATCTCAAAAACATAACTATATATACAGATTATCCACACTAAATCATATATTTGCAAGTTAGAAACTTGCCTCAAGTTTGTAGTCTCGGATTTTCTTTCTTAGAAATGATTCCAAGCTCCCAATCTCCAATACTCTTTTCTCTCTTCTCTTTCTCCCAAGCGCCCTCTCTCTCTTTCTCTCTCTCTCTCTCTCTCTCTCTCTCTCTCTCTCTCTCTCTCTCTATCTCTATCTCTATCTAACTCTCTTTAAGTTTTAGAAACACAAATGAGAGACATAAGGCTCTTGGAAGACTAAATACCCCCAATACATTAAGTCTAGCATTTAAATGCTACTACACAATTAAAATGACTCATAACACCATAATTAAGTTATAACCGGTCAAAAGTCCCTGAAACTTAAAAATACAACTTAGCACTTATTTTGACTATCTCAACCATTTTCAGACTAACAGTACCCTCTAAATTGGCATCCGGTTTATCATACAATATTTTATGTTCCAACGTTATATTAAATCATTAATGATGATCCAATTGGAATATAAGTCATAACTGTCGCTTAAAGCACAACGACGATAAAAACACACAATATAATGCTATTTAAATTCACATAACTGTAAATATGAAAAACTGAGTAAATGTTATCTCTTAGATCCCTTATAATAATATTCACTTCAACTTTCTTTATTTTATAAAATTAACCCACCCGGTAATTTAATATAAAATAATCACTCAAAAGTAAGGGGTATTACATACCCCCCCCCCTTATAAGGGAATTTTGCCCTCAAAATTCAGGCGTACCTTATAAAAAGACTAGGGGGTACTTCTTTCAAATATCGTTCTCTCATTCCTAAGTTAATTCCTCGGCAATGTGGTGTCCCAACTGGACTTGGACCAAGGGTACCACTTTCGATTTTAGTTTATACTCTACACGATCTAAAATAGTAACCGGTCGTTCCTCATGTGAACTATCGGGCCTACCTTTACAATAATGGGAAAAAGTACTCCCAACGCGGCGTAAGTTTGTCTTTCATCCCGAATTGCGTTATACCCTTCATCAGGGATACTCGCCCCAAACTTGGTTCCCTACCTCCAATTCTACCAGACTTCTATTCTTATCGGCATAATCCTCCTGACAATGCTGTGCAATTCGTATGCGGTTTCAATGAACTCAATATTCGAAGAAATATCTTGGATCGTTTCAGGTCCAAGAATATTATTATATTCTACTTCAAACCAACAAGCATGTGATCGACATGATCGGCCATACAATGCCACATATGGTGCCATACCTATAGGGCCCTACTTATGGAAGGTATTTCTTTATCCCCTGATTCGACGCATGTCCTCCAACATTTAGTTAGCTCTCTCCGTTTTTCCATCCATTTGTGAGTGGTAGGATGTATTCAACTTCAATTTAGTTCCCATCACTTCCTAAAAACTTCATCAGAACTTTGATACGAATGTCTAGTCTAGCTTACGACACTATAGTAGTAGGCATCTCAAAAAGTTTCACAACTCCACTATAAAGAGACTGGCGTAACATGCCGTATAATAATCCGCCCGTACTGGTAGAAAGTGTGGTGATTTGGTAAAATGATCGATGATTACCCAAATAAAATTATGACCATTACGATGTCGGAAAATCAATGAGAAAAATCCCTGGATATACCCTTCCATATCTACACCGGTATTTCTAACGGTTACAACAATCCCGTTAATCGTTGACAGGTGGCGCATTGGGAGATAAACTAAAAAATGTTCATTCCTTGTGCTTCCACTCCTCTCATTACACTAGTAGGTGTAATAGTCAATATTTATATAATTGATCTAGTTATAGCATCCTCTTGGATAAGCTTATTCCACTTAGCTCCCCATGCCTTCGCTTCTACTCAGCGTATCCGCTACCGCATTTTCCTTTTCCTGGGTGAGAACCTACATCGAATTGATAGTCCCTTACGAACACTAACCACCAACTTTGTCGCCCCAAACCCGTACTGTAACGACTTGTGGTCCGTGAAAAGACTAGATTCTTATTCGGGAGGTAGTGCCTCTAGATATTTAAGGCGAACACTATCGCGGCGAGCTCCAAATCATGTGTGGGATAATTCTTCTCACGGGTATAGGAGTGTAGTCCACTCCCGCTCCTCAAAACATGAGTACAGGAGGAGAAGTCAACTTATCCTTTAGCTCACCAAAAGCTAGGTTACCGACGTAACACTCTCTCTAAAGATGGTCCTCACATTCTAGTCGACCTGGTGTCCCGAGTTACTCGAGATACCATTCTTCTTATTCCTAGAAACCCAATCCTTCTTAAAGTAAACCCACCAATCTTCTTGTGGTTAACTACCCACAACCTTCCTAAAGCAGCGCCACCTGCCCTACTGTCCTTAGTTCATAATAATCCTAACGTCGATGTGTTTCCTACGCACGTAGAATGAGTACTTTACTAACTATATCCCTAGTGCCCAAGACCTTTCTCAATTTCTGACTTTTGCTAGGTTTCATGCGTGGGAAGTCTCGCAAAGAGAAATCCAAACAAGGAACCCTCCTGTTAAACTACTACCTCGTATCGTCGGTCATCAAGATATAACTACCTAAGGCACATAATCGGAACCACTAAAAAATCTATCTCGTAACCCTACTAACGCGCTTCCACCTCTATGTTCTTCCGTTTCGGCGAAATGGAAAGTCTAACTAATAGGGGTGCCTACTTTCTGCAATGTGTTATGAACTTCCTACCGATAATATATATATATATATATATATATATATATATATATATATATATATATATATATATATATATTTACCTTCTAATCAAGTCCTGGCTATAAGCCTCTACCCGATTTCCTTTTCCTTGTCTCTCCCACATACATACGATAAGAGAAACATTTCTAGTGCTTTTGCACCGCACACCTACTTTTAGCCCCTGATCAATCACATGACTCTCGGCCAAGTTCACTAAAATTAACATCCTATTATAAAGTAACATCTCTCCACTCCCAACATCGTTAAGGTTCTGTGACACCCCGCCTAATTAAATACTGGGTGATCAGTCCTTTATTAAATTATAATCAAGGTGAACGGTTGGTTCATTCTTAGCATCACTGTCGCAAAAATAACTTTTCCAATTAAACACCCTAAATAATTAAGCTAAGTGTCAAACCATTTTTTAGACATCAATTTCCAAATTTTATTTTAAAAACCAACGTTTAAAACTTTATGTAATTCATAGTTAAAGAATCACACAACAACTATACTAGAACATATAATCCAAACAATTAAACATCCAACTAATTAATTCCAACTTTAAAACTTAAAGGAAAACATCCTGACAGTAATAAATCCCAAAGTATAAATACTGGAAATAAACGAATCACAATATCCAATAAAACAACTGAATAATGGAAAAGGGCGACACATGCCCAACTAAATAAATAGTGCTAGAAGTGGAATCAACAATGAGGTCATCTAAGCAAGAGGCTTGCAACTCCCACCTAAGCTGCAGCGCGTTCCTTCCAAAGGATCCTATGCAAGACGCCCCTGTGGATGGGCACCTGTAATATATACATATATATACAAGAGAGAAGGGAAGAAAACGGGTCAGAGCCCGATTATAAAATAGTTTAAAATTAGTTTAGCAAGTATTTAAAATGCTTACTGTCCAATGAAACCAACATATTAGTGCGGCACTCCCTTGAGAAATTCTCACCTCTCTTCTAATGTGCACACCTATCGCACTAATATTTTCAACAGTTTAACTTATCTTATCTCTTTTTACTCGTAAGGTTTCAAGCCGATAATTTCCAATGTTACGGAGGTTAATTTTATTTAACAGCACAATTCTCACATAAGCCTTATTTGATAATAAAATTTCTCAGTAATATATCATACTTTTCAAACCCTAGTTCCCAAGTTGAAATAATTATTCTTTTCTTACATACCATAGTCACAGCAGGTAGTTCCCAAATTCCAGATTTAAATATATATATATATATATATATATATATATATATATATTAAATACTCATATAATATATATATTCTAACAGCACCCCACATAAAATCTATGGTGCGGGCATACTCTGCTATCCATTCCCCGTATCACTCGTACTAAGGAAAATACTAGTTCGGAATCACTCTCGAACTGTATTAACACAAAACACATACAAAATGAGGCGAAGCATAGTTCCAAGTCACTAAGAGGTCAGCACATACCCTCACGTCTCTTAGTACCATCCGACTATCGATCTGATAGCATGTACCAAGGATTACTATGTTCTAGGGTACGGGTCAATATCCCCCATAAAGGTCACATCGAGATAAGACTGTCCCAGTGCGGTAACCTCACGGATAACAAGTAGTGCGGGCATGATTTTTACACGTATATAATATATGCATAAACACAGTCATATATGTATACTACTATTCCCATATCAAATTTAGGTACACTCTCACGAACCATAATTATGATATTTATCGTTATTACTCATTATTTAGTTATCACGTATAACGGTTTGTCTCTTATTTTAATTTGTGGGATTATTCCAACTTACTACGTAACACTCGTGGATTCCTATCTTCCCAAGTTTAATTTCAGTAGGTACTTATTCATTTTACAACGTAACTTCCTTACGAGTCTCATCCTTTAACACGTATTCTCATTGTCCCTTATATGTAAAACACCTCCGTGAAATGTTAATCTCACCTTACATCTACGGTTCCATATATTTCTAAAGTCCTACTGGTCTTCTTTATATCCCAAAATATTCTAACATTAATATCCAAGAATGTCTAATCATTTAAGTTGGAAAAACCTATTAAAAAGGGAACTTGAGTTATAGAGGAAGGGTCGATCGATCGATGGCAGGTGTTCGATCGATCGAATCATCGATCGATCGATGCTCTAGGGTCGATCGATCGATCAAGCAGGTATGGCAAATCTGCAAAATTTCCAGTTACGGGTTTCCTCTTCCAATATCATCCAAAACGATATATTCGACTACCAAACTCCCAATAATTTATACTACAAGCATTATAACCTCAAATAAGTGATTTCCTACGTCAAGCATGCGGATTTTCATCATGAATAACGAATTAAAAGGGCATAATCCATAAAAACATCAAGAACCCTAATATTTCTATTTTTTTCGTTTCTTCCCATTCTTTTACCAGATTTCATACTCTTTATTTACTGTAACTTCGTGGTTCAATCTCCACATATGAATTGGGTTTCCAGAATACATCGATTTCTCATACGACATGCGAATTCAAATCTCCAAAATAGGTTTTTCCTTCACAAAGACCAGTCCTAATCAATCCTAGGCTAATATTATTGGAGTATTAACTGAAATAGAGCAAGATAGATACTTTCCAGAGAATTCTTGGTTCAGATTTGTGGAGATATTGGTGTGGTGGTGATCCTCGTTGCACGATCTATCGTTTGGCGGCTACGGCGGTGCGAACGACGGAGTTCTTGGCCTAGAATCCCTTGGAAAGCCTCTCCTCTTCCTCTCCTATAGCCTTATTTGGTTTATGGTGATTCTAACCCTAGAACATGACTCTTTCCATTTGATATACTCTTAGAATTTTTGTGGGTTTTCATGCCCAAAAATGTAAAATGTCCAAAACGCCCACCGGGGGTGTTCATTAGGCCTAAAAACGCCCCGAGACCCAAACTAAACCCCCGGGTACCTTATTTTGACTATCTCAACCCTTACGGACACATTGGCGCACTCAAAATGACCATATGAGCAACTTATAATTTCTTCACTTTATGTAATAATAATTTAGTCCCGACACTACACAGGCGCGTCCCGACTTAAATTTCCATAATTGCCATTTAATTCACTCGTGATAATTTTTAATAAAATGAATCTCGTATATTACTTTACTCGTCTAGTAATATTCAAAAATATTCCCATAATTACTAACTCACATCAGGTTAGTAAATATAAAAATAAATTTTCGAATTAATATTAAATTAATATCTCAATTTAAATTTAATAAATCCCCAATTTTAAAAGCCATAAAAATACGGGGTATTACAGGTTCATGCGTGGAGTGTCTCGCAAGAAAAATCCAAATAAAGAACCCCTCCGATACATTACTACTTAACTTTGTTGGTCGTGGAGATATGTTAGCACCAAACGAGTAAAATAAAAATTCTTACATACCTTCAACCATCTCCATAAAGTCTCAAGCCCTATCCAGGTGAGATATTACAGAATAACTAGTTCCACTCTGGAACCGCAAACACGATAGCCTTGCAATTATTATCCTGCTATCGATCTGGTCAATTCAAAATATTTATACTCGTAGAACATATACAAAATGAGTAAGACAAACCAGATATAACTTTAAAATATCAACACTCACTTTCACGGCGAATGAAAGAAAATAAAACCTCGCTACCGCGGAAAACATATAGATATACCCTCTATAATATAACTGATACTGCCACAAATATCAAATTACAGACCCGAATCTAAGGTTAATAAAATACTACTCCATATTGCCATTCAGAATGCACCACCCTCAATCGAGGTGGAATTCACGACAACGTTTTTGCTAGTTACCCTTGCAGCTTCAAATAGCTCCCATATACCGTGCCTTCATCCTATCTGTACCAAAAACTACCTTAATCAACGCCCCATCTAGGCACCCTATTTTGTCCTTTCACTCCTACTGGACAAAATCAAAGAGTGTGGTTTCTACATCCCACAACGCAATCATTTCCCATCTCTGGCCATCCTGACCATGATAAAGTTTTCAGCATCTCAGACTCTATATCCTTAATCCTGAAAATCACCATAGTAGTTCCCTTAACTCCCTCAGCAAAGGTAAATATGCTACCGGCCTCATCTGCCTTATTTTGATGAATTCCCCGGGTGGAAGTCCACCAAGGAGGTTTCACGAACACGACTTCTTCATAAGTTTTAGCAAAACTTTCTAGTGAGCCTATCCTTCTACTGAAAGACTCTTTATTCCTTGTACCTACCTTAGTTTGGTGTAAGGTTTCCTTAACCATATAACTCTTTATTCACTGTCGGCCTCTAACCGATCCTTATGTGAATACTTGAAGAGTTTACATTCTCATCATTTCTTATATAAAAAGTACTTGCTGCAAAAACTATCCTTAGGATTCCTCTACGAGCAAAACATACTGCTCCTCCAATTATGGTGACTACTCTTTCTACCATTTCAACATTACTCCAACGGGTGAGAAATTTTCCTCAATTTTTCACATCTGGGCATTTCTATACCCCGTTCTAGGCCAAAGCTTCTGAGCCTTATACTTCCACCGAATGAAGTTACACTACCTCCATATGACTTAACTTCAACGTGTGGTCCTTATCAAGGACATTTCAAACTTCAATTTAACTTTGCTGGGAAATCCAAACTCAGTACCATTTTCTACTTGTACCGGTACTTGGGAAACTATAGCTACTGTACTTAGTAGTCGCTGTAGTAATCTAAGAAAATTCCACGAAGGGAGTGAATTCCAATGCGGTACTCATTCTTCGACTTCCATTTACAGTTCTGACTAAGCCTCACCTCCTGTTTCCCTCATAATGGCCTTCCCTGGTCACCCTTCATCAATCAACATACGAATCTCAGACGAACGCGCAAAAGATTTACTAAAATATTACATTATGGAAGAAGAACGAAATCTGACGAGAGGAATCAACAATCCTAATCCTAAGGCTCTATATCAAATCAAAAGTAACGCTAAAAGTGTAGTACGTCCGCACATATTCCTAAGGACACTAGAACCTGGCGCTCTGATACCATCTGTGACACCCCACCTATTAAAATAAGAGGTGGCCAGCCTAATACTCCAATAATATATAGGAATCATAGATGGCCCATTCTTAGCATCACTGTCATGTAAAAAAATATGACTTAACTACCAATTATTTTAAAAAATGGATGTCAAATAAATTGCATGTTTGAATAAAACCATATAGACAATCCAATTTATAAAAGACGATGGATAAAAAGAGGGCGCATAATAGATTAATTACCATACAACAAAATAATAACCGAATAAGCTGTCGGTTAATAGGCCAATATAATAGTTACACCAAGTATTACAAATAAATAGTACAGTATTTAAGCAAGTACGAATGTCCAGAATGATCGTAACTAGAGTGTAGAGAAGATGGATGCTTCAAAAACTAAAAGTCCTACATCATCCGTAAAAATGCTGTAGCTCCCTGACAGTGAGAAGGAAGGATCATAGCAGGCGCCCATTGCGGGGGGGAACCTGAGTAGAAGAGAGAACCACACAAGGAAGAGAAATATAAACGGGTTAGGGCCCGATTTGATATGATATACGCGTGAATAAAGTGCATAACAATTATGAGTACTAAACATCATATACAAGATGGATTCGCTCTTAAATAATAATCATTCTCGCCTCTCAACTAAAATACACATCCCAGAGTCGCACTAAATCATTATGAATTAAACTTTCTATTTAATTTAGAGAAATAGCTAAATCCCATAATTATGTTTAACTTATAATGATGATTATACGTTAATGCAAGAGGATATGACTTATTTTGAACTTAATAAGATTTCCTTTTCAGTTTTACACAATTTAACTGCACAGTTCCTTTTCTCTTTAGGAAGCATATTCAAAGCGATTTCTCTCACAAAATGCTTTACCATCAATACAAGTTCTAATTTACTAGGAATAGTTATAATCACATCATATAACGATTCTAAGACCATCCTTCCGGGTTTCCCCACTAGATGAGACCCTAAATAGCTATCATCTTCCAGGGCCTATCACCAAGATAACCTGGGCATCCTACATCGCGTGACGTCGGGAAGCGGCCATATACCTTTGACAGTGAGTCATAACCACACCCGGAATTATCTCACTTCGAATAATAATCATACGATATAATAATTGGTCCTATGGCCGAGGACTATATTCTCCCTACATTCACTAGCCAGGGGACTTCACCTCATGCGCGTAACTTCCCTTATGATAGCGATTTAGAGAGGTGTGCATATGCAAATTATAATTTACAATTTATTTACATTTAAAACATTCACGTTTTACATTTTCACAAATCATTTATGCTTAGCAATACGTGCCAATTTTAAAATATGCATTTCTTATTCATGAAGTCATGTGTTATTTACAATTAGGCCACAAAGTAACATTTACCTCACACACGTCTCCAAGAGTCCAAAGCAATACCATAGGCCACTAAGGGTAAATCTTCCTCAATACTTGTCTCCAAGAATCCTAGACCATACCATCCCATTTCCCTTAGTCCCAGGCTAGTCTCCTAGTTGAAAACGATGCTAACTTCTTTTAAATAACCCCGAATAAGCGACATTATTCCCATACTAATCTAGGTTACTTATTCCCATAATATAGACCCTTAATACTCTTAATTACTTCCCAAGAGAAGGTTCATAGGCCTTAAACCTAAAAGAAAAGGACTAGAAACTAAACTAGAAAAACCCTATAAAATAGCAGGGTTATCGAATCGATTCGCCTAGGGCCGAATTGATTCGCCCCTAGTAGAGAATCGATTCGCCCAAAAAGCAAATCGATTCGGCTGAGAAAAACCAACTCTCTGTCTTATCCCGAATCGATTCGGCCTTAACCTGAATCGATTCGGTTCCCCAAACCTGTAGCCCCCATCTTTAGCGAATCGATTCACTAGGGAAGGTGAATCGTTTCACCCTGGACGAAATGCCCAGTTAGGGCCACGGGTTGTATGAACCCTAAAATCCCCAAAACCTAATTCATCCACTTCCCTCAACATCAATAACTAATAATTCCACCAAATCATTTCTACACAACCACTAACTAATAAATTCATCTCAAATCAAATTTGAATCAAAGAGTAAGGGTTTAAACACCAAAAATCATCAAAACCTATAAATAGTTTAAATATCAAAAACACAACTATATATACAAATTATCCACATTAAATCATACATTTGCAAGTTAGAAACTTGCCTCAAGTTTGTAGTCTCGGATTCTCTTCTCCTAGCAACGATTCCAAGCTCCCAATATCCAATACTCTCTTCACTCTTCTCTTTCTGCCAAGCTCTCTCTCTCTCTCTCTCTCTCTCTCTAACTCTTTCTAAGTTTTAGAAACACAAATGAGAGACATAAGGATCTTAGAAGACTAAATACCCCAAATACATTAAGTCTAGCATTTAAATGCTACTACAGAATTAAAATGACTCATAACACCATAATTAAGTTATAACCGATCAAAAGTCCCCGTTAAAATTTAACTTAACACTTATTTTGACTATCTCAACCATTTCCGGACTAACCGTACCCTCTAAATTGGCATCCGGGATATCATACAATATTTTATGTTCCAACGTAATATTAAATAATTAATGATGATCCAATTGGAATATAAGTCATAACCGTCGCTTAAAGCACAACGACGCAATAAAACACAATATAATGCTATTTACATTCACATAACAGTAAATATGCAAAACTAAGTAAATATTATCTCTTAGATTCCTTAAAATAATATTCACTTCAACTTTCTTTATTTTATAAAATTAACCCACCCGATAATTTAAAATAAAATAATCACTCAAAAGTAAGGGGTATTACAGTTATCACAACCCTTGATATATAATTATAAAATTCACGGTACAGACATTTTTAAGTCGTGTTGAGATTTTATCATATAAATCAACTAAAATGTCTTTACTATAATTTTTTATGTTATATTTGAATTGTACAGATTTTATTTGTGGACACGTCTGCGCATCGCGCAAGTTTACAACTAGTATATATATATGTATATATATATATATATATAGTATGTAGTATATCGGTTTGTGACATGTATAGAAGTAGCAGTTACATAAGTATTATATAGTTTATATAAACTTAAGAGGCTCTTGGCTTTATATAGAACATATATACAACAACAGATATATATGGCGAGAATGGAGAATGAATATAGTAAAAAGCATTAGTTGGTAAAGACGTTTTCTTCTTATGCGTTTTTCGACGAATAGGTTAGAATGTAGTCTTAGGTCCTCATTAAAAGGAATAATTTCAGTGGAAATAATTTTTTTTTAAATAAAATGGTCTATTATGTTAAGTCAGTTACAGTGGTTAAAAAAAGATATACGCATATCAAGGATGCATGTCCTTTCAAAAGACTTGGATAGATATAAGGAGAGAGACTGAGATAAAACATCTTTTAACATTTTATATAAGAAAAAGGTCTTGCCACGGTCTGTTGTTTGTACATATACCCGATAAAATGAAGCATGACATGATAATACGATACAAAACGATGCGATATTATAAGTTAATGGGTGGACTCTTAATAATTTTGGATCATATCACTGCTAACCCGATATGACACAATAGTTAATGGGTCGGGTTAGTATTGATCCCCTTCAGCCGTTAATACCCAATAAGACCCGTTAATTTAAGGAAATAAGATATATTGTTGTGACTTATAAAGAGTTTACGTAGCTTAGTGTTAATTTAATCATAATGAATTTTACTAAATGAGAGAGTTAGTAATGTCAAAGAATTAATCGGTATAATTGTGTTATACAATTATTATATATATCAACTTGTATACGATTAAAAATAAGTCATTATCTTAACGGGTAATGACGGGTGAACAAGACACGACACATTAAAATAACGTATCGAATTCGAATATGATTTTTTCACACGATAAAAAAGTCACCCGTTTAAACAGGAACCCGAACACAGTAAAAATCGATAAGAACATGACTCAATACGATCCGTTGCCTGGTTTATTTGTACATATTTTCTATTAAAACAAATATTGTTTATAAAATGTACTCTTTTGAAGTACCCAACATAAATGCATCATGTGCTGGTGATAAAAATATCATTGTCACTTCAATATTTATTGCCTTATTGATAATGGTAAATACAAAGGGTGCATGTGGGTGGGTTGGAAACTCTTCACGTTGGTAAATAATGTTATTTAATTAAAAAAAAGTGAAGTGAATAATTAAATAATGGCATTGAGAAAAATTTCATCAAGTGCATAAATACGAACCATAATAAAATTATACTTCGTAATAAATTGGATATCAATAGTATTTCACATAAACTAATTTGAGTCATAAAATATTGTAAACACACACACACACACATTCTCACTAGCGGAATACCCATATCTGAAGGCACGACAAAAATTTCCATAGTACATAATCACGAAACGACAAAAACTTTCAAAGTAAGTAATCACGAAACGACAAAAATTTCCAAAGTATGTAATCGCAAAGTGGTAAAAATTTCATTCCCCAATAAAACAAAGTGTAATTCTAAAAAAATTGGCCACAATCCCCTTTGTTTATGGGACTATCCATCCTACATAACAAATAATAAATAGTCTAACAACATTCAAATTAGTACTTGATGAGATTGAAGTGTATAATTAAGGGGGTTATCCCCCGGATAAACACCATCAGATGTAGCCTTTATTGGAGGTAAACACCATGAGGGTTATCCCCTTAGATTTATAAAACAAAGACTCATTAAAATTTAATCTCTAAACTAAAACAACCATTTAAAGAGGATCAATATAAACGGAATTGAAATATAAATGAAATATATATTACAAACTTTTATTACAAATGAAAATTAAAAAAACTTACAAACTTTATAAAAGTCCATCGGAATAAGGCCAAAAACTTCACAAGCTTATTAAAAATTTAGAGAGAGGGAGAGAGAGAGAGTAAAGAAAGAGGTGAGGAATGAGGGAGTAAAGCCATCAATCTATACAATCACAAAAGGAATAAATAATTCCTTAGAAAATGGCCCGTGGGTCCCTCCAAATTAGAGACTGACAAAGTCTTTTGTCCTAAAGTGTTGGCTGCTGGGCCAATGGGTCCCACCATTTCTCACGAGGCATCGGTTGTTGGGCCAATGGGTCCTACCATAATAATCGAGCTGCTTAGATAAAGAACGATTTGTACATATGCGTCAGCGAGCTAAACAACTGGGGACTGGTGGGCCAACTATCTCAAGTCATCTAGGCATGGGTTGGGCAAGCTACCGTCCAACCTTCGAGTTTGAAATACTGAACTCAGTGAGTTGAAGAAAGCCTCCATCGTTGGCTCAGTAGGGGTGTTAATATCAAACATGTGCCCAATAAATTCTTCGTCTTCTGGATTCTGGGATTCTCTGACAGGACAAAAGAAAGGATTGTCATTCTTGACTGATGCCTTGGATGCATCATCATCAGAGGGCTGAGGAATAAGGTTTGAAACTTTTTTGGGGTAGGTGAAAGACAATCTGAATTGGCTTTGAGTATAATCCATCACCTTCCGCAATAGCTCATGCTTCGTTGCATTAGGAAATTGCTTCTTGAGTGAAAACTTCAAATCCTTGATTGGATTGGCTCCCGGCGTCATCTTCTCAACTGGAGGTTGATTCTTCCACCATAGACATAATAATTAAGGCTATCTTTTATTAGAGAAATGGTATTAGGGATATCAATACCAACCCACCATCTATAATAAAAGATCATTTCAAGTAGACGAACCTTAAGATGATTAACTCTACATTGAAGATCCCATCTGGAGATTCAAGGAATGCTAATTTTAGTAAAAAATAGTAAGGTATTGAGCCCTACTGGGACATTATTTTTCCCTCTTATTTTTGGATGAAATTGAATCCAAGGTAGAAAAATATTTTCCTTGGTAATTTCATCAGGAAACATATCAATTTTTGTGTTTGTGCTCAGCATTTTGATAATAAAAAGTTTTAGTCCAAGCCTAGACGTAATCCCAATAATTATAGGATTCGGTTTGCGAACTTAAATTTCGCGATTTCAACGGATGAATTCCACATTCTGAGGGAGAGATGAACTTCTTCAAAGCCTCTTTACTATAAGTAATGGGGGATTTGAAATTTTTTTGGTGTTTATTCGTATGACTAATCACCACAGACTCAGTTTCTTTGAGGATAGCCTCATATACCATTCGGTACTTGCCTTCTTGTACATCATAATTATGGGTATGGAAGTAAAGGGACTTAATTTCCTACGAAGAATACATCTGCTTCTCATCCTCATCATTGAGGATGAGCATCAATTCTAAAGTCCTTTGATTAGGAATGAAATCATGCTTGATGGTCTGATAAACTTCTTTAGCAGATTTCTTACTGCCAAAGGGGTTAGGAGGAGAACTCAATTTTCCCCTGTTTGGCGCACTAAGGCAAAGAAATTCCACATAATCCTGCATCAGAGGATATTTATCTTCATTGATCACCATTTTCTCTTTTTTAGGACTTTGGTGGGATTGCCCATGCCTTTGCCACGACCTTTTGAGGGGCCACTCATTGGTTCTGCAAAAACTCCCTGGTTAGGAAATATGGAAGAGAATTATTTTCACCTTTGATATATTCAATATCAAAATCAAACAAGGATAAATTTGCTTGCCATCTGGCAAAAAATTATTTAGAAACAATATTTTCTACATCTTTTTCCAAAACCTGTTTAACAGCATTGCAATCAATACGCAGTAAAAATTTCTGATTTAGCAAATCATCCTGAAATTTTGTAATGCATTTAACAATCGAAAGAATCTCCTTTTTAATTGTAGAATAATTTTTCTAGGCATCTCTCCAAGATCCAGAAGTAAAACGAACTAACTCATACTTTTTAGTTAAAGAATTAATTTGTTTTAAAATTCCACCATAACCAATATCAGAGGCATCAATTTTAACAATGTTTGAAAATGAAGGGTTAGCTAAAGCTAGACAAGGTAATTGCTTGACTTTCAATTTTATTTTCTGAACAACTTTAGTATGCTCTGAAGTCCAAGGAGCAGGGTTCTTTTTAACCTGGTGTAAAGGATTGCATTGTCTTGTGCAAGATTTCTGTAATAATCACCAATATAATTAAGACTACCAAGAAATCTTTGGAGTTGAGTTTTTTCTTTTAATTCATCGGGGAATTTAGAAGCAAACTCAATACTTCTATCAATAGCGAGTATTTTCCCTTCCCCAATGTTATGCCCTGAAAATCTAATATTATTTTGAAAGATTTTCATTTTAGCGGAAGAAATGACTAATCCATTAGTCTTAATAACATCTTTAAAAAAATTTAGATGTTTAAAATGATGATCAATCGATTGTGAAAAGATGAGAATATCATCAATATAGATAATAGAGAAATCAGAATAAGGATTAAATATCTCATTCATGATATTTTAAAATTCAGCCGGGGCATTCTTAAGCCCAAAAAGAAAAACATTCCAATGATAATGGCCAAATGGAACCACAAAAGCAGATTTGTACCTATCTTGTGGGGAAATTTGGATCAGCCAATATCCAGATTTTAAATCAAACTTGGAAAAGATAGTGGGAGAGTTAAGCCGATTAAGTAAATACTTTTTATTTGGAATTGGATATCTTATCCATTGCAAAATATTGTTAAGAGGCTTGTAATTAATTACAAGTATAGGAACAACTCCTTCCTTCTCAGAAGCCTTATTAACATAAAAAGTTGTACAACTCCAAGGAGAATAACTTTTAGTTAAAATATTTTTATCTAAAAGACTTCGAATCTCATTCTTACAAAGGTCAAGAAGTTCAGTCTTCATTTGACTCGGTTTGGCCTTGGTAGGGATGGATTTCTCATTAAAACCAGTTTCATAAGGAAGAGAAACAATATGTTTCTTTCTATCCCAAAAAACATTAGGGATATCACTGAAAACTTCAGTTATTAATTGATTTTTAACAACATTATTTTTTTGCAATATATTAGGTAAAACCAGTTTCTGTTTGATAGTTAAAAAAGATATTTCCTTTTGAAGAAAATTTAAATGGTTTTCTTTGAAAATAATATTATTTGTCAAAGAGGTAATTTTTTTAATCTCTGCTTGAGTAATAAATTCAAAAACAATAAATTGATTTTGAATAGTGGTATATATTCCACTAGAATCAATTTTATCCAAAGGCATAAGCAAAGATAAAAAAGGAGTACCTAAAATTATCTGCTGGGATAAATCGCTAATATGCAAGAAGGTTCTGGCCAAATAAATTCCATTGTTACAAATGACAATCTTAGTCAATTTATATTTAATGCCCATGTTGTCACCACTGGCATTGAACAAGGATTGAGTTGTCTTCTCAAAGTATTCAATGGGAACTAACCCTTCTTGAATACACTTCATATCAACACCGTTATCAACGAGGGCAATGATGTTACATAAAGTAAATTCACTGTTGATAACCAGGTTGACAGTAATGTACCATTTTTTACTAGGTACACAACCAATAACACCTAAATAATCCACTGAATCTTTAAGATTTTAAGTTTCTGGATTAGAATGCTTTGAAGCATTTTTGAGATTATTAATCTCAATTTGCACATTATTATGCTGATCCTTAAGGTGTCTTAATTCATTTTTAATATTGTTGACCTTATGTCTTAGGTCAACAATGCTAGTGGATTTATTAAATTCGTCACCCTTTTCTAAACGGTTGAGTACCTCGTTAAGGCTGTACTGCTGGGTTTTAGAAAGGAAATTTGAAGAATTAGGAGCATTTTCCTTAGCATAGCACGACTCAATGAACTTGAGCTTAATGTCTGGGTCAGTAACTTGATTGATAACATCAATCATAAATTATTGCTGACTGGTAAGAACATTAAAACTTAATCCATTCATTTGAATGATGGATTGGAGATGATTGCATCTCTCAATTAATTGATTACACTAGCAATCTCCTTTCTTGAAGATATCTGAGTCACTAGAGCTTTGAATATAATAAAGCTCATCATTGCTCTCATAGGAGTCCTCTAGTTCTTCAGTGGAGCTGGAATTAAGAAAAAGTTTGCATAATTGAGTCTTCAAATGATCATGTATTTGAAGATTATTAATTTTAGTTTTAGTTTTAGTTTTGCATTTAGTAGCAAAGTGGCCATATTTACCATATTTGAAACATTTAGGGTTAGATTTGTAGAATTTTTTTTCCTAACAAATTTCTTTTTAGAACTGTTACCCTGATTATGAGAAACGTTAGTATGTCTCTTCTTACGTTTATAAGAAGGTTTTATAGGAATCTTATTGTTCCTTTTGGAGACTTTATGAGTAGAAGTCTCAAGAGTATTGTAAGCAAATTGATCACAAAACTCTCCTTACTCTTTCTTTCCATAAAGATTTTACTTCTTAAGCTGCCTTTGTATCTTAAGGTCATTACAGAGACAAATACCCTATTGGATGACGACGCCGATTAATTGACCATAAGTATATTCATGGTAAGGGGTAAATATGCTATCATTAGCTTCTCTTAATTTCTTTCTAACTTTCTCAGCGAAGAAAGCAGGAAGGCCATCAATGAATTTGGATTTCCAATGCTCAGAGTTGCCATCACCTCTCTAAGTCACCCTAGCAAGGAAGACATCCTAGTACCATTTAAATTAGCTCAAGGTAGGGAATCTTAAGTTCTGTAATAATTCTCTATTACGTACTCTATTATAATCACCACTGCCAACAAAATAATGAATAATGGTAAGCATTAAGTTATAAACAACATCCTGAATTCCTTAGTCTTGCATATGTTCATCTTTGACAATTTTTACGGCATTAACAATTTCATGTCTTTGATTAGCCGTGAGGATATTATCCCACCATCCTCGAAGATTTCCAGTAAATCCTATAATGATCATCTGAGCAATACTTTGATTAGAACTATCATTCTTCTTACATATAGTGGAATACATGGACATCTGATGTATCATTTCATGGATCTGAGCTTCAGATTTTCCATCAATATTGCAATCGTAAATGGATTTACCATGAAAGGTGGACTGAGGATTCATCACAGTGATTTCTTCGAAAAGAAGATCCCGAGGAGTTGGTCTGCCATAGTAGTCTCTAACGAGACCAACATAGCCAATATTATTACTATAAGTAATCTTATTGACTTAATTTTCAGAATTTTTGAAAGAATTTTCAAAATTATGAATTTCTTCCAAGGGTAAGTCTAATTCTGAATCAGAATCTAAATGGGATAAGGTGTTAAGTTTTAACCCTTTGATATTATTCTCAATCTCTTTTAATTGGGAGATAAAATCAGTTTTATTACCCAATTAAAAACCCTTAACATCCATGGGAGGGAGAACTAAAGGTTGGTCAATACTTTTATCAAAGTCCTCAGGTTTCTTCATGGTAAGGTGTGCCTGAAGGTTCTCAATCCTATTGAGTTGTTTTCCTATCGTGTTAAGGATAAGATTGGTATAATTACCTTGTTTGTAAAGTGGATTCCACATAGTCTTATGGGTGATGAGCCTCTCCTAAGTTTCAAGGTTAAGGAAGGCATTGGCTTCTAACCTGGGCAAACTACCACTTTGGCTGGTGCTTCCAACATCTAAAGGAAAGGGGTTCAGTAGGAGGGTGAATAGCAGATATAATCAGATTATTTGACGTGTTCCATTTGTTCAAATGTTTATCATCAATTTTAAGAATCTGTTTATCCTTAGTTTCAAGGACAAAAAGATGCTTATCTTTAAAAAACATTTGAAACCAAACTACAAAAGAAGTAATCTGCTGGTTATCTTCACCTCATATATAAAATTCATTTTTATACTTAGTTAATTCAATTTTTCTATACTTAGCAAAATACCAAGTACGGAATTTAGCATAACCTGGTTGTAAAATTTAGCATTAATTTCTTTCCTATTAATTGTAAATATCATTAAAAGGATAAATGATTAAAGTCTAACGTTCATCTCAGATGGCGTTGGAGATTCTCTACGCGGAGAAGTATTCTTCTCATAAATACCATGGGGTATTTGTTCATTGGTAAAGATACCATGAAGGTTAATATCATCGCGATAAGGATGGTTCCTAGAATTTTCTTCACTAACAGAATTTCGTGAAGTGGATGGAGGATAGGTAACAAAAGGAGCTCTAGAAGGTTTACCTCTAGAGGATTAAAACCTATTAAATTTCTTGAAATTCAAGAAAACATCTCCATATTTATCCTCAATGATATCCCCAATATCTTCATTTTGACGAGGTTGGGGAAGAACAACATTTTTATAGCCCAAGTCTCTGGGATATCATTTTCGTCCCAACTTATAGTTCTAGGTGTGTGGACATTAGAAACTATAAGGTGTGTGTCAATTAACACAGTTTTACCAAAATGACTAAATTATTTTATATTGGGAGTCATAGTATTCATTACCTTATAATAAATCCTATAGATAATCCCAATAGTTTTCGATCCCGGAAGAAAATTATAACCTTTGGTTTGAACACTAAGACTTAGAGTTTTACACAAATGCATGTCAGACAAAGACAAAGTTATATTTAGGAAGACATCAAAATAAACTGGTCCATTACAAAGACTAGTTTCAATAGCTCCCATCAAAGATTGTCTAAAATTAGTACACCTACCATCTCGTAGAGTAGCTTGCAAACAAGCGTTCATGCCAGAAAGGGTCAAGGGTTTAAAAGCAATTTGTATTAAACCAACATGAATAAAATGATAATTTTTATTTTTTATATCATCTTTAAGATCATCCCATTTAAAGAGCTCGATAGACTTATCATGCTCGTTCAAACTAATAGTTTGTTCCATAGTCTTTATAGCGTACTTGCTACGAAAATTATACCAGTTAGTGTTATAATTGGTTTTAGGTTGGACCTTAGGAATAGTCCACCTGTTCAAATCCTTTTAAACATCAAATTTAATTAGGGAGGAGTTATTCATGAACTCCTGCGAAGTGTGTGTATATATGGTGTTTAGTTCTATAATGCAAATGTTAATATCTAGAATAGTAATAAACATATGATATGGAACAGGAAAATATTATGCAAATAAAAAATCTAGATTTAAAAGAATATAATAAGCCGATTAGAAATCACTTCTGACACCCAGTGGTCAACGATTTACTCGGGAATAAGCCTCAACGCCTCATACGGCAACACGACAACCCATTACGCGACAAATACCAGTCCATATCAAAACCAGATTTCTATTTCTCCTTATTATTATTATCATTTAAATTATGTTTTTAATGAGAATAATTACTATTCACATCGGTGAACAATAACTTACTATTTAGGTGAATAGTAACTTAATGTTTCGACATAAATTTTAGATCATTATTATTACTAACCTAAACATTAACGCACAGATTCAGCCAATCATGGCTATGATACCATAAGCCATGATTGGCTGAATCTGTGCGTTAATGTTTAGGTTAGTAATAATAATGATCTGAAATTTATGTCGGAAGAGTAAGTTACTATTAACCTTTAATGGGTAATAACGGGTGAACAAGACACGACACGTTAAGTTTATGGATTGGATTTGAATATAATTTTTTCACATGATAAAAAAGTCACCCGTTTAAACAGGAACCCGATAAGATTCGAAATACCCATTTATGGGTGTAAATATAAAATAGAGCTCAATAATCAAAATTTACTAAGGAGATGATGATCCAAAGGATCCCCATGAATAAAATAAGGTGTTTAAGAACTCTAAACATATAGAAATGAGATTGAAATACCTCACTTTCCACAAATGGCGCCAAATTGATTATACGAGAAATCGTCCACTTGTCGTTCTCATACCAGCAAGTCAAGTGTAAAATATGTAATAAGCAGATGAAGTAAGTAAAGAGAGATAAAAGACAAGATATATAGTGGTTCGGCTATAAAAATGAGCCTAGGTCCACTTTGGTGCCACACTCTCATTATATATGCTGTTTGGTACATAGTAATCATGCCTAAAGAGGCGTACAAGCATGAGAATAAAAAGAGAATATAGGTTTATGAGGATTTTGGTGTGCCGAAGAGATGACTGGGATGCTAGAGAGAAGCCCCCTATGTTTATGAGTATTTCCCAAAATAATGTGCGTGACACTTTTAAGCCTCCCCAGGCGGGGTTATGATATTAATCCATCCACAGCCTTTGATATATATAAAGCCATCCCTGACAAGGTATTATGAGCCTCCTGGCTAATAACGCATCCCGAAAGCTAAGAACGGGCATTGTAAACCATTGTGGCTAATAACGCTTTCTGATAAATGCTTTCAAGAATGTAGCCATAATATGCTGGAATATAGTCCCTAAGAGTGACGTTGCAGACCAATTTGGATAGCTACTCTCGATAGTTGATTTCTCTATTTTTAATTATCACATGCCTTTAGACAATCAGGCGTCACTACGGGCGTTGTGGGCCCATTTAGATATTATCATTCTCGATATAACATATTGTCTCGATTCGGAATTTGTTTAAGACAAAGAGTCTTTTATAAGATAACCTTTAATAAAATCTAGAAATCAAAATATAGCAGTTGGAAATAGATGAAATATAAAGTGAACTTAAATTTCATATATCTATTCATCTATTCATGACATTTTTAAAATAATACAAAGTTAACATGGAACTATTCAAAAGAGTTTTTACTAAGCACAAAAATAAATGAAACATATGGGCATAAAAAAAAGGAATGTGGCCTTTCAGACTAGGCTGCATCCCCTAGGCATCCTTAAGGAAGCGTTGTAGCATCCCCTGCCTTACGAGCCTCTCAATTTCATCTTTTAGAGCATATCATTGCTCAGTGTCGTGGCTGTGATCCTGGTGGAATTTATACAACCTGACTTTGTCCCTTTTGTGGGGTGGTGCCCTGAGCTTCTCTATCCATCCTCCTTTATGAATTCCAAGATGCCCTAAATTTGGAATTCCAACGGGGTTTAGGCCTTTGAGCTCCCCTCTGCCTTCTCAACTTTCCTTTTTTGGCTCCAGCTGGAGTTTCCTGTACGACCGTGGCCGCAATGATCTTGGGTTCCGCACCCACATTGGATGAGGCTACAGCCTCTAGCATGAGGACACTCTGAGTCAAATAGTTGACTTGGGTTTGGATTGAAGTATAACTGTCATAGAGATGGTTGAGGTGATTGTACAATTGCGCAATCTCATCTTTGACTTCTGTGCTCTGGCTGGGTTTTCCATCCTTTTTCTTCTTTGTTAATATTTAAGAGATATATATAACATGAGACAAAACTAACAGAGTAAGTGTTCACATGAATGTAGTATGAACAGAGTATAAAGTTGGGATGTAGCATTTACACTACTGCACGATATTACTATTGGGGCAGCGGATAATAAAGCACATAGGTGTACTGTCGTGGCCTTCGAATGATATTCACCATATGAGATGGATACCACCTAAGTCCATTCCCCGATGATTTGAAGCTATTGTAATGAAACCTCACTAGTAGAGGTCGCGACAAGAAAGGCAGTTGAACTGCCAGGGATATCCCTGCCTAGGCAGTGAAGGGAACAATCCTAAAATTGAAACCCAGAAACATTCACCAAAAACATGTTGAGAGCATACCTACTAGGCTTTATCCGTGAGAGAATACCCTCAGGGTGCACAAATGACACAATTCTAATGACAAACCCTAGATCATAGGCTAAGAATAGTAAAAATGGAGTAAATATAATTCTTCCTAAATCACTCACCTTTACGGGGCAAAGCCCAACATGCTTTTCAGCATTATCTAGATGAGGCGATATCACAGGGGTATGTAAAATAGATCTTAGGTAATAAAATGGAGACTAAAGAGCAGACTTGAATATACGAAATACCCATTTATGGGTGTAAATATAAAATAGATCTCAATAACCAAATTTACTCATGAGATGATGATCCAAAGGATCTCCATGAATAAAATAAGGTGTTTAAGAACTATAAACATATCGAAACAAGATTGAAATACCTCGCTTCCCACAGACAGTGTCAAATTGATGATACGAGAAATCATCCCCTTGTCGTTCTCATACCAGCAAGTCAAGTGTAAAATACGTAATAAGCAGATGAAGTGAGTAAAGAGAGATAAAAGATAAGATATAGAGTGGTTAAGCTATAAAAATGAGCCTACTTCTACTTTGGTGCCAAACTCTCATTATATATGTTGTTTGGTACATAGTAATCATGCCTAAAGAGGCATACAAGCATGAGAATAGAAGAGAATACATGTTTATGAGGATTTTGGTGTGCTGGAGAGTTGACTGCGATTCTAGAGAGAAGCCCCCAAGCTGCATCCTGTAAGTGATAGGCCAAGGAGTAAAGTCTTCGGTATGTCCATTGTACCCCTCCCGCGGCAGGTTACTATATTTGTCATATCACCCATATGTAGCTTTGGTAGCTTCTAGTATAGGTATAGAGTAGTTTACTGTAATGATATTCATCTATTTTCTCAATCATTTCACAGACATTATTGTGTCATATAAGACCGTGATAACAATTAATACATATGTAGAGAAAACGTTATCGTTATACATGTTCCTTGCACTTTATTTCTTATGATTCCTTATAATTTTCTATATGGCTTAATAGATTTTGATGAAATCTTATGTCCAGGAATATGTCCTTGATTAATGTTTCTTCTTTCTCAAACTTATAAGTATGTCTATTAAGTATGTGTTAAAGTGAGTATGTGCTTGTTTAAAAGGGGCGTATAAAAGTACTAACCAAAGTGTACGTTATACACAAAAGAAGGAAAGAAAAAGGGTATTGTGATAATTTAAAAAAGTATTACAGAAATATATATTTATCTATCAATATAATTTAAATGTATAAACCATAAATGCCATATGGCTATAGTTTCAATTATTAATAAGAGTAGATGACAACTTAAATTAATGTGCATTAAATAAAGATATTCAATCCAAATCTAATATGTTATTTTTAAAAAATCAAAAATAATAATAAGGGCAAAGTGGTGTTTGTAAAGTATATTTGATATATGGAAAATGATAACATGTTAATGCATGAGAGTTCTACATGAGTATCTATGTCTAATTAAATGTTTGTCGGAACTATGTCCCTACAATTTTTGGGTTCCTACTATTAAATGTACTAACCAAAGTGTCCTATTAAATGTATGTCGGACCTACGTCCGTGCATCGCGCGAGTTTACAACTAGTATATATATATATATATATATATATATATATATATATATATATATATATATATATACAGTTATATATATAAAATATAGTATGTAGTATATCGGTTTGTGACATATATAGCAGTAGTAGTTACATGAGTATTATATAGTTTATATAAACTTAAGAGGCTCTTGGTTTATATAGAACATATATACAACAACGAATATATATGGCGAGAATGGAGAATGAATATAGTAAAAAGCCTTAGTTGGTAAAGACATTTGCTTTTTATGCGTTTTTCGACGAATAGGTTAGAATGTAGTCTTAGGCCCTCATTAAAAGGAATACTTTCAGTGGAAATAAATTTTTAAAAATAAGATGGTCTATCGTGTTAAGTCAGTTGCAGTGGTTAAAAAAAGATATACACATGTCAAGTGATACATGTCCTTTCAAAAGAATTGGATAGATATAAAGAGAGAGACTGAGATAAAACATCTTTCAACATTTTATATAAGAAAAAGGTCTTGCCATGGTCTGTTGTTTGTACATACACACGATAAAATGAAGCTCGACACGATAATACGATACAAAACGACGCGAAATTATAAGTTAATGGATGGACTCTTAATGGTTTTGGATCATATCACTGCCAACCCGATATTACACAATAATTAATAGGTCGGGCTAGTGTTGACCCTCTTCACCTCTTAATACCCAATAAGAACCGTTAATTTAAGGAAATAAGATATATTTTTGTGACTTATAAAGAGTTTACGTAGCTTAGTGTTAATTTAATCATAATGAACTTTACTAAATGAGAGAGTTAGTAATGTCAAAGAATTAATCGGTTTAATTGTGTTAAACAATTATTTAATATATCAACTTGTATACGATTAAAAATAAGTCATTATATTAATGGGTAATAATGGGTGAACAAGACACGACACGTTAGGATAATGGATCAGATTTGAATATGATTTTTTCACAGGATAAAAAAGTCACCCGTTTAAACAGGAACCCGGACACAATAAAAATCAATACGAACATGACTCAACACGATCCATTGCCAGGTCCATTTGTACATATTTTCTGTCAAAACAAATATTGTTTATCAAATATACTCTTTTGAAGTACCCAACATAAATGCATCATGTGCTGGTGATACATATATCATCGTACATCCCTCACTTCAATATTTATTGCCCTACAGATAATGGTAAATACAAAGGGTGCAAGTTGGTGGATTGGAAACTCTTCACGTTGGTAAATAATGTTATTTAATTAAATAAAAAGTGAAGTTAATAATTAAATAATGGTATTAAGAAAAATTTCATCAAGTGCATAAATACGAACCATAATAAAATTATACTTCGTAATAAATTGGATATCAATAGTATTTCTCATAAACTAATTTCTGTCATAAAATATTGTAAACACACACACACTAGCGGAATGCCCGTGCCTAAAGGCACGACAAAAATTTCCAAAATACATAATCACGAAACGACAAAAAAATTTAAAGTACGTAATTGCGAAATGGTAAAAATTTCCAAAGTATGTAATCGTAAAACAGTAAAAAATTCATTCCCCAACAAAACAAAGTGTAATTCTAAAAAAATTGGCCACAATCCCCTTTGTTTATGGGACTATCCATCCTACTTAACAAATAACAAATAGTCTAACAACATTCAAATAGGTACTTGATGAGATTGAAGTGCATAATTAATGGGGTTAACCACCTGATAAACACCATCAGATGTAGCCTTCATTGGAGGTATAAAACAAATAATCATTCAAATTAAATCTCAAACTAAAACAGAAAAAGGAAAACACTAAAGACCGAAAACCTAACTAAAAAATAGGGTTTCTTAACAGGAGAACAAAAGAATCCCAAATTTAACAATGCTCTTAACTTTACGGATGACAAAATAATACAAATAAGTGGATACGCGAAAAATAAAAAATAAAAAAGTAAAATATATAGGTGAAGAAATAGTTCTATTTCCAAAATAAAGCACGATTTTGTATATATTTTTGGTAACTACGGAAGATGAAATGGCAAAGTTGACTACTGAAGATGTTTCTAAGCCCTGAATTGGGAAAGTTAACAAATATAATAAAGTTTAATTAACAAAGTTAACAAATAAAATAAAATTCAATGTCAAGTCCTTTAACCCACAATTCTTACATAACTGGAACCTTTCGTATATATAATGAGGTAATTACGAACATTAATCTTGTGATGAACGCAAAAACACAATGAAGAGAAATATTTCAATATCAATTTTTATTCACAGCCTAAAAAATGTCCACTAGCACTCAAGTGACCACCATGAACCTCACAGTTAAAATCACTGACGCCTCATATAATTCAGTGAGGCATTTTAACAATAATCTAATATTTAAGGGTTTATTGCATACACCTTCCTTGTATCAATATGTACACTCACCAGGTATATGAATGAAGTAATTGACATAGTAGGGCAATAACCTTGATCACAAACAATATTACAATATTGACTGAATCTAATAAAAATTAAATAATAAAAACACCAATACAATGAGAGATGAAAAGATCAACACTATCTGGAAGCTTTAGACTGTAATTGGATGATGATATTTATAGTAATTTGATTTCATGACTTTTTTTACAACTAACCTCAAATTAAAACATATTGATATCAAACAAAGTTTATAGTCCTTAATATTAGAATCTGAGTACAAATGCAATACAATATACACAACCTTTTATTTTGACAAATAATTGGGGGTAACTTCAAATCAATCACAAAGTGAGATACATACTAAATGTACTTTGACCACTTTCACTATTATTCTCATCCTGCTCTCCTTCTAAATCAATTGTTGCCCGCAACACTATAGTTAACTTTGTCTTTGGAAACGGTTTGTGCACCACGTTCTATATGTTTGATACGACACTATTCATTAGGACCGTGTTTGTAGCTTCCTGAATTAAGCTAACTCGTATCAACAAATAGTTATTAGAACTGAGAAAAGTACCATGGTGTAAAAGCTTTAAAAATATCAAAAACCTATGAATAAAAATTAGTAGATATGTAAACGAACTGAAAGTTCGTACCAACCGTATCATGCTCACCAACTCCACCATCATGATTTGGTTTGTGCGTTCACCACAACATTCTAAAATTATTTAATACGCGATATCCAAACTCTACATATAAACATGTTAAATGAATCATTGGAAAAGTAAATAAAACCACGACAAGCTTCAGGAATTTTTTTCTTGAAAAATGTACTTTTTAAATTTGAAACATATTGTATCACTGCTAATGGAAATAATAATATTATTCTTTTCCGTCATCATCTCCACTCCATATAAAAAATACTAATATCACACATTTGATTTTTTTCTTCCTTTAAATAAGATCTATGAAAAACAAACAAATAAAATAATTGAACCTTTGAAAACTGTTGAAAAAACTTAAAGAAATGGTCCACTTTCTGAGAACCCCATAATGAAATGCGGTGTGTGATATCGAATAAAACATTATTCACAAGTTTCCAAGCAAACCATATTTAATTAGAGTCTATTTTTAATCAAAATAAATTCAAACATTCACCAACGTGTGTGCGTGTGTCAAACTATAAATAAATAAAGAACGTGACCCAAAATAGCAGGAAAAATCCCCGAAGGGAAAAACCATTTATTTTCACTATAATTTGTAAAGAACGGTTACACGGATTATAATAAAAATACGTGTGACATACGAAATACCCGCAGGTGTCGATTTCGATTTCGTCGGCTGGAATCTTCCGCAAGAATTTCAGATGGGCGGCAATGAAGAAGAGACTGGCTTCTCCACAAAATACTCCAAATGAGTAGAATTAAATCCTTGAAGGTTTAAAAATCTGCACTGATAGATGGGAGTGAATTTTGCTTATAAAGAGGCGTAAAGACTAAAATGTAAAGTCTAAAAAAGAGAGCTGTCATAGGCCGATTTTTGCAGAAAAAGAGTTGGAAAAAGTTTTTTAAAAGACGTGAAGAAAGGGACATATATTGATACAAAAATCGAGGTGACGACATCGTTAGAACGAGATAGGCATCTCGCTTGAACGAATGACACGTGTCATTCGAACGACATCGCGCGAGATGCTATCTCGTTCAAATGACAGTGTAATCTCATTTGAACAAGCATGCTGTCCAAAAAAGGTTCGCTTTTACACATAGAAAAATTTATGCTTTTGACAAAAAATAATTCAGACTTCAAAAAATATTTTCTAAAAAATTCCCAAATATTTATGCAAATATAAAAAAACTCCAATAAATTATTTTACCAATAATGCGTCGTGGAGTAGTGGAAAACGGTTAAGCAGCACGTCGCATGTATCATGATGCACGTGTGAAGATGATGGATGCATGGATTCGAATAAAGGCCATCGTGGATGATCATGATGACGTGCTGAATGTAGTAATATCAAACATACAAACTATGATCTAGGGAAGACCAAAAAAATCCTCGATTCTATCCCGAACATTTATAAAAATATATCCTTACAAATCACCCCATATGTCTATGCCGGTACATACATAAAAAAATCGAATTATGCAATCCCCTTAAAACAAATGACATATAAGATAATATTCCCATTAAACCCTCAAATTGAGAATACTAAATGACATGTCTTCAATTAAACTTCAACATCTTCAAATCTTCAACACTTTAGAAACTCCCAAAACTTTTCTCATCAGGGTGTGCAATCAAATAGATATCAACTTTGTACCTACATACATGAGATAATGCAGATACCCATGACACGCAACAGTTTGAAATAATTTCTCCCCATAATTCATTCTCCCCCTTTTTATGATGTCCCCAAAAAGACAGATATGAGAAGCATAAATATGGAAAATATCACAAGGAAAAAAAATCTTCTATAATTTTTTTTTAAAATTTCACACAAAATATACAACAAAGAATATGGAAAATGATACCAATTTGGATTTTTCAAATTTTTTTTTACACAAAAATAAGATACTAAAAATCATACCATGGATTTAAACTCAAACAGCCAAGTCATGGAAATGGAATGCATGGGTGTGAACACATTCGGTAGGTAAATAAACTCAATCAAACATATGTGCACGATGAATACGTGTACTCCTAATGAATGAACATCAAAAGTATCCTCAGGTGTAAAAAAAATTTCAGTTTAGATGACATCGTCTTGTACAAATCAACAAATCAAAGTCAAAGTGATTTCCACACCAATAACGTCCAAAACTATTTAGCGCTTTTTTAAGATTTTCAAGGACGTGAAAACCCGTTATAAAATATCCAACCAAACTCCCTCAAATATATTTTCTTGTAGAGGTGTTAAACAAAATTCTTAAACTTTGGAGAATTGGTGCAAAAACCCAATTGGCCCATAATTGGCATGAATTTCTTTTTATTGCCTTTAAATTTTTTTGGGCTCTTTTAAACCTCTTTGGACCCCGGATAATAAAATTCCTCAATTTTTTAGGTCCGATATAAAGGTGGCTTAATCGCAAAGGATAGATAATTATCTTTCGTAATCCTTCACCGTTTTTCAAATTCTACACAATCTCACCAAACGGTTTTTACATGCATTTCAATCTTATCAAATTTTATCGCATATGGTTCGTTTTAAGGACAGGATTGAAGTGAAAACACCCAACCAACATGTTATAAGACAAGCACAATAATAAAAAAAATCCGTGCATGTGTGCAATAAAGGAAATCATGAGTCAAATATGTAGGAAGTAACACATAATTACATCTTAATGACTCCAAATATTATAAAGCACAAAGATGACATGATATATTGTCTCAAAACACTATCAAACAGTCACATGAAAAATATGGAATGATGTTGTGACTTGGTCATCCCAAGTGTTTATCCATAAAAGGTGTAATCAAAATACAAAACTCTTTTTGGATTTTCAAATATTTTATCATAATAAAATGTTTTTGAATTTTTTTTATTTAAAAAATTTTCAAAAGAAAAAAAAATTATACAAAAAGGATACATACTAGCAATAGGCAGATATTGTCATCATGAAAGTCATCCTATGCTAGTAAACAAGTCAAACCTCAATCTTTAGGTGCGGAGGGGTTTTTCAAAGGTGGTGCCAACTTATGAAAAACCTCCGTTAAATCTTGTGAAGTATTGACCAAAAACTTAACTTGCTCACCAAAATGTGCAAAATCTCTCTCCAAATCTAAAACCCGAAGACCTAAATCTCTATTATAGTTCTTTATTTTCAAGGTCTCGGTGTAGAAATCTCTAAACGCTTTTTGGAGCACACTTTCATCTCCACTTTCACTCTCGCATTCGTGTGCACTATTGTGGGACAAAGAGGATGTGCTCACACGACTCGAAAAAGAAATAAACTTCTCACCACTAGTCTTATCACCCTCGCCTTCACTACTATCACTAAGTGTGGCGGGCATGGCTGCATTCTTTCCTTTCTTTCTAAGCCACGTAGGACACTTAAACTACTTATGACCCTTACCCCCACATTAAAAACAAGTAACATTCTAAAACTCTTCCACACACTCCTCATCTGAGTCATTCTCTTTTTCCCTCTCACATCTTTCTTTCGCTTTTCCTTTCTTTTTATTTTTCTCAAAAAATCTCTTTTTATTTGAAGAATGTTCTTTAGAAATTTTGAGAAACGTTTTGAAATTTTTAGCAAGTAAGGCCAAATCATCAATGTCTCCCACAGAATCGGACTCACAAACTTTTTCTTTCTTTTCCTTAAAATGAGTCTTTAAAGCAACGCCTCTATCCTTAGCCTTAATGGTTTGGGGAAACATGTCAATCTCATAGGTTTGAAGATCTCCTACTAGTTCTTCCAACTTAAGTGATTTTAAATTTCCCAAAGAGTTCAAAATAGTGACTTTAGGAATAAAGCATTTTGGAAGAGATCTTAAAATATTTTTAACGACACTCGTGTTATCAATCACCTCACCCAAATTAAAACAAGTGTTAACAATATCCGACAAACGTGCATAAAAATCATCAAAGCATTTAGACTTAGACATGGTGATAGTATCAAATTGGGTGGCCAAATTTTGTAACTTTGATTCTTTAACCGCGTTCGTACCCTCATGTGTCAGTTTCAAAACATCCCATGACCCTTTAGACGTGGGGCACGTCATAATTCGACAGAACTCATCTGGAGTGACGGCTCCAGAAATAGCACTCAGACAACGGGAATTAAAATTAGACATTTTAAAATCATCTTCAGTCCAGGCTGACACAGCTTTTAAAGAGGTGATATTATCAACGGTGACCGTGGGTGGTGTCCACCCATTTTCACAAAGCAACCAAGAACGCTCGTCAATGGATTTTAAACAAGATTTCATACGAGCTTTCCAGTAGGAATAATTTGACCCGTAAAAAATAGGCATCATATTAAATGAATGTTCCATTGGAAAAAGTACGAATAAACACAAAATTGATTTTTAAAAAAATCAATATCACACGATGTTGCGGAAAATAGGAATACGCGATAAATTAGCGCAACCCGCTCTGATACCAATTTGAGAATCCCATACTTAAATGCGGTGTGTGATATCGAATAAAAAATTATTCGTAAGTTTCCAAGTAAACCATATTTAATTAGAGTCTATTTTTAAACAAAATAAATTAAACCCCTAAACATGCACCAACGTGTGTGCGTGTGTCAAACCATAAATAAATAAAGCACGTGACACAAAATATCAAGAAAAATCCCCGCAAGGAAAAACCATTTATTTTCACTATAATTTGTAAAGAACGGTTACACAAATTATAATGAAAATAAGTGTGACATACGAAATACCCACAGGTTTCGGTTCCGATGTCGTCGGCTGGAATCTCCCGCAAGAATTTCTTATGGGCGGCAATGAAGAAGAGACCGGCTTCTCCACAAAATACTCCAAATGAGTAGAAATAAATCCTTGAAGGTTTAAAAATCTTCACTGATAGATGGGAGTGAATTTTGCTTATAAAGAGGCATAAAGCCTAAAAAGTAAAGTCTAAAAAAGAGAGTCGTCAAAGGCCGGTTTTTGCAGAAAAAGAGTTGGAAAAAGTTTTTTAAAAGACGTGCAGAAAGTGACAGATGTTGATACAAAAATCGAGGCGACGACGTCGTTCGAACGAGATAGGCATCTCACTCGAATGAATGACACGTGTCATTCGAACGACATCGCTCTATATGCTATCTCGTTCGAACGACAGTGTAATCTCGTTTGAACGAGCACGCTATCCAAAAAAGGTCCGCTTCTACACTTAGAAAAATTTCTGCTTTTGATAAAAAATAATTCAATCTTCAAAAAATATTTTCTAAAAAATTTCCAAATATTTATGCAAATATAAACAACTCCAATAAATCATTTTACCAATAATGCGTCGTGGAGTAGTGGGAAACGGTTGAGAAGCACATCACATGTAGCATGATGCACGTGTGAAGATGATGGATTCGGATAAAGGGCATCGTGGATGATCGTGATGACGTGCCGAATGTAGCGATATTAGACATACAAACTATGATCTAGGGATGACAGAAAATTCCTCGATTCTACCCCGGACATTTATAAAAATATGTCCTTACACTTTCTATATCTCATGTATTTCAATAATTGAACTTTAGAGAAAGTACAATATTATATCCCCGATTATTAATCGCACGTAAAATAAAGTACAATATTATATCCCCGAACTATCCCATCCTTATTCTTCCACACAACCACAAAATGCCCCACCCCGACCCTTTTTTGAAATTGTAAATATATAAGTAAAAAATGGAAATTGCATAACATTAGTTAGACACTTAAAGATTTGGCTAATACACATTCAACTTGAGATTATAACGACACACCCATTACCTCATTATCAACATCATCGTTGGCATATATAATGTTAAGTCACTCTTTCCAAATGACCACACTCTTTTACTGAGAAATGGTGTCTGTTTATATAAGAGAGCCCAATATGTTTCCAATTTTGTCAATATTCATTTCTACTGACTACAAACAAAGAAGTATAATAAATTTTACATACTACCATAATAAATTGAGGGGAATAATTCAAAACGATAAACATCAAAGGGATAAAAATAGTACATCGCTAATTCTCCTCGATGTCTTCGGGTTCAATAGGCTTTGAACTTTTTGATTGTACCGTTCCATCTCCTTTCTTGTTGGCACCTAGTTTTGCAGGCCCTCCTTTTTTATTGGCAGGGTGAAAAGACTTTAGACCATTAGCATTAGCGCATCAAGATGCAAAAAGTATGTTGTAAAACAGACTAACTATAACAGAACACACAAACACAAAAGGGCAAAAACTAACAGATGCCTGCACAAGTTTCTTCACTGTGAGCATGCTAGCTGCAGACCTCCTAACATATCTTCCATAAGAAGCTTGTAAGCATTTCAATATTGACTATAAAACATGGCATAACAACGTAAATCCCAATATGTCTCATTTCTAAGATCTGTAGTGACCATGTAAATATTGACTTTTGGACTTTATTGAAGACAAACTTGAAACTATGGATAGGTTATAAGTTTAAGCTTCAACTTCAAATGAAACACATAATTTGAATACCAACAATGAGAGATGGAGAGATACTAATGATTGAAATTAAAAAAAAAAATCAGGAGTTATACCTTAGAATGTGAGAGATAGGACATAGAGTACCTGCTAGTAAAAAAATATAATTAGTAAAGATTAGATACTTAAAGGGAACTAATGGTGTTAATCCACAAACAAAATAATGTAAACAAACCAAACCAAAAATATATAGCCACCATGTTGAACCAGAAAAAAAAATCCATGACAAAAGCAACAAAACCATGTATATGAAACCTATATGCCTCCAATCTAGGGAAAAAATCCCAAAACTGAGCTGAAAGGAAGCCTACTATCCACAAATACCCCTAAAATGCAAAAAAAATAAAAATAGATATCCTATAATCCATGAAATTGATACTAAAATCTAAAACCCATATATCCAGGATCCTAAAATCTAAACCAAAAATCCCAAAACCCATACCCCAAACCCTATATCTATAAAATCCACGATATAAGAAAAAAATATCCAAAACCCTTAAATCTAAAAGCTTATAAACATAAAATCGCCCAAATGAAATCAAATAGAGGAAGATGGATATAAAATGGCTTTGAGTCAATATTTAAGTTGAACATATGGGGCGAGATACTTGAAATCGAGGAATAAGAAATAATTATTTCAATTAAACCAAACCACAATGATCTGATGCCAAAATCAATTTAGAAACTAACCCCGAAGATACTCCCATTTTGCTGAGTGACCGAGAGAAAGTTGTTGGAAATGGGAAAGAGAATGGGGGTGAATTAAAGTAGAAGGCTTGAGGATGACATGTTTAGGCAAAATACCCAATGCGAACCTTTATCGAAGCCTCCTGTCGGCAGTGATGAATAGAGCCTAATATTGTGTAGATACTGATTTCCACCCATGTTTAACGTTGAAAGGGAGCAGAGAGAGGGTCAAGTTCAAAGCATAATGGTTTTTTATGCCTCTTCTCAATGTTTCTTGTGGTGCATAGTAATAGCGAGGTGTGACAGAGCGAGGTGCGGCTGAAAGGAAGGGTTTTGGTGTTTGTATTGGAGTGTTTAGTGAGAAAGTGTGCATTTTTTGGTGTGTTTACCAAAATAATGTTGCATTTGAATTAAAGTGAAAGAGAGGAAAATAATTAGTGAGAAAGAAAAGAAGGGGAAACCAAAGACTTGAAGGCAAAGTGGGTATCACAGGAAAACTTATCTTATGACATCATAAGGTATATCTTATGATATACATAAGTTTTACTCCTTATTATATAGATATAGATATATATACACACAACGAAAATTTCCTAAGTACGTAAGTGCAAAATTGAAAAAAAAATCATTCCCTAACAGAACAAAGTATAATTTTAAAAAAATTGGTCATAATTTCCAAAGTCGTACGAGTGCGTGAATCATGTGGTCAACTCCCAAAAGTTTTGTGTTATAGTATATTCTCCAAAATATCAATCGAAGTTAATTTTTCTGAAGGACGAATATTTTTTACAAAAGTATTTAATTGACACTGCTTTTTTAAAGTGTACATCATTGATAGATACATATTATTTAGTTCACAACAGATGAACAATTTTTTAAATAACCTATGGTATGAGCCTATTAGTTTGAGAAAATGGAAATTTTTTGTAAACTTTTTCTTACATATATACACATACACCGTGTTTATATACATACATACATACATACATCGTGGCACGAACCTACCTAGGGTTGATTTCAAATAAATTTCAAACATAGTTCCAAAAAATCATTGATCATATACAATGCATTATATAACTAATCGTAAGCATACAAAAACTTGTAAACTCCAAATGATAAACCCGCATGAAATCTGGATAAACACTACAATGTAAACCCTCGTGAACATTAGAAGCTTTTAGATTTTAAGTGATCTAAATCATAGGATCAGATTTAGAGGATTGGCCTAATGGACCTGTACTAATTTTGGAGACTTAAGTTTTGACCATTTTATCCTAAGTAACTGTTGCCTTTATCCTTACATGTCTGTCTCATTGAGAAGCATATCCCACCCACTTGCTTACCATTGATGAAAGGTGTATCAACAATAATAATATCAACAAAAGATTCTGAATGTATTGTGGCTATCATGTAGATTTTTAGATAATAAATTGTGAAATGGTCCCATCCATGCATCAAAGATATATTTTTTATCAAAATCTTTGTGATGCTCGAAAAATCCTTTAACCCAAAATATGGATATATCCCATGTACTTCGGTGCCTAGCACTGACTTGGAAATAGTGTGTGGCTAAGGAACCCATAGGAGAGATGTACTTTTGTTGACTGTTTAGGATGTGCCAGTGAAAGTTTGGTAAATTGATACATGATACATCAGTTAAATGCTGGCCGTAAAATGACAAAGAGGACTTATTAGTTATAAATCATAATTCTTATATTACATAATATCTATAATTGAATCATTACATTGTCTAAAAAATAATGATGGAACAAAAGTGTAATATAAAAAGTTCACTAAAGGAATATTAAATCATAAAAAAGAAATCAAGAGCCTGGCCATTTCAAACATTTTTAATCTAATAAAATAATCTGAACTCATTTTTCTTCATGCAGAGTATAAATACAGATAGTTACATAATATGAAACTTATTTCTTTTAAATTTTCAGAAGGTAGAAAGACAAAGAAATAATTGTGGCACGCCAAATCATGATTTAAATTGAAAAAAGGCACTTACATATCGGCATATGAAATTTAATATATTGCAAGGATTGGCATTATTGTAAATTTAAACTGGTGTACTAGTTGACACGGTTAAAAATTCTATGCCAACCCATAAGAAACCCCATGCTCTCGATAGTTTTTATAATATTAAACTCACTATGTGTATTTGACCTGAATTCAAATTTTAATTTTAAACATATATGAATGTTTAATAACAAAAAAATGCACATATTTAAACTCATTTATTAGTTTTCTACACAGGTATTGATACGAAAAATCACACTCTTACGTGGGACAATCATAAATAAGCATGTGTCATCCAATATGGCACCAGTCCTTATCAGCAAGGCAAAAATCTCTGACCATGTCCAGGAATGCCGACCAACAATCTGAATGTTGACCAACGATTTAAGAAGCCCGACCAATAGTAGGAAGACAAACCAACATGGTCAGTAAAGTGCCAAGAGTCATATGCATTATGAATAATATGTACTGATGTAAATGCTTAATTTATAAAGGCGTTCCATCTTTTAACATTCTAACTCTTGATCCCCCTAGTGGGCTATTAATACGTTGTAATCCCTACTACAAAGGGAACCAGAATACAATCCAAGTGAAAAACAGGCAATACAAGACAATGGACGTAGGCTCTTCATTTTAGTCGAACCACTTTAAAAATCGTACTTGTCTCTTTTATTTACTTCTTTATCTATGATCAAATAATTACATTTATTCTATTTTTTGAATCAACCTATTGGCATTGTCTGTGGGAACGTGTTTCTAAATGTTTTCACTCATCCATTTACAAAACATGACTGATATTCTTGAGTCAAGTACCATGAATGATGGCATCGTGCCTGCTCTTTCGACTCCACCAACTAATAATGATCTGAGTGGAATATTGGCTAGTCTTGCTAGAGGATAAGAGGCCATGCAAGATACCATAAGGCAGTTAACGCACACCTTGCAAGCCAGGTCACCTTCCTTATCTGCTCGTGGAAATATGCCACCACCATCTCCAAGAAGAAATAAACATAGCTAATCCAGGACTACTAGCGAGACTTTATATCACCCAGGAGTATGTTCTTCGCTTAGAACATCGAAGCCCTATGACGGACAATCTTTTACTCCTGGAAGATTGATTACCTTGGAAAGGTTAAGTCGAGCATCTCCCTTTGATCGTTTGGGACCCAAGAGGGATAAAAAATTTCCCAGGGCATTGTTGAGAAATACTCGATGACCAACCGGTCAATAGGAGGGCTCAACCCAATTTAGATCAGATGCTCAACAAACTTCTCATGTCGAGTAGCTTTCATAGGAAGAGAGCTCAGCAAAAACAGTTAGTCAAAATGAAAGAGCTACAACACACATATCTGACGCTGGTAACAATGCGTGGAAGGGTTCCATCTAGCGATTAGAAGATAGATTGGGAGAAATGGATAAGGCCAAAAACCCTTTGCAGAGAAACGTTGTGAAGGGATCTCCTTTTGCACAAGCTATTGTGGATTTTCCCACACCTTCAAATTTTAAAGTTCCTATAGTTACCCCAAAATATGATGGGAAGACTAATCATGTTCTTCACATAGAATAATATCCAGCTGCAACTGACATTTATATCGTCCGTGACGAAATGAGATACAGGGCATTCTTAGGAACAATTACAGGTCCTGCACAGATTTGGTATAATAGCCTTCCTCGGGGACAAATCTCTAGTTTCAACTAGCTTATCGATCTATTCATTGGGAAGTTCTTCTTTGGAGCTAAACCAGTGAAATAAGTGGTACGAGGAAAAAACTAGAAGCTGTAATTATATTACTCGCTTAAATAACGAGATTATATTACTCGCTTAAATAATGAGAAGCTGAAAGTCATTGATTACGAGGAAAAAATAGATATTAAAGCCCTCATGAGTGGATTGCTCCCTGAGAAGCTTTACTATACACTTTCCAAAGACCCTCCGAAGACAATGACAGAGTTAATGGCAAAGGTAGCCAAAATCATGAATGCTTAGGAAGCCAAGAAAAACTCAGAAGTAAAGGCCGAAGGTAAAACCGATAAAAAGGAACACAAAGATCCTAAGGACCATAGGGAATCAAAGAAAAAAGGGAATATGTACCGACTCAAAAGGTATAATAATTATACTCCCCTAACAATTGTCATCCATTATGTTTTGGAGGAGATAAATCATAACAAGGATGTACATTGGCTTGAAAAGCTAAGAACACCTTTTGCCAAGAGGCACAGGTCCAAACACTATGAATTTCATAGGGATCACAGACATACGACAGATCACTGCATGGATGTTTAGAGCGAAATTGAATCACTCATCCAAAGAGGAAAACTAGACAACTTTATTGATCGGCAGAACAATGGTGCAGCTCGACAAAGGTTAAAGTCTCCATGCAAGCCTAGAGACGAGAAAAGAGAACTCATGAAGATAATAAAGAGTATGATCCTGACCTGCCCAAGAAGCCTAGACAACTAGATCACGAGGTATTCACACTCAGTTTTGGATATTTTAATTATCAAATTATTACAGGTGGAGATGAAGGAGGAGGGGATCATACTGCTAAAAAGAAAGCTTACCTCAATGAGATTCAAGCTTGTTACTATATCCAGAGGATTAAACTAGCCGAAGAAGATTGACCAAGGAAGGTTAACAAAGATAAGTTAATGATTGGTTTTTCTAAAAATGACCTTTCAGGGCTGCTATACCCCCATAATGATCCTTTAGTAATCAAAGTCAGAAGGGGGTATAATTGTTTCCAGAGCATTGGTTGATAATGGCAATCTGGAAGATATCATGTTTACCCCTACTTTGACAGTTTGGACTTTATGATCAACCAATTAGAACCTTATCACAGGCCTCTAATAAATTTTTTGGTGAAAAGGTATTTTCTTCAGGGACAATAAAATTAGAGGTGTTGATCGGTTCATGGCCAGCAAATCGGACAGAGAAGATTCATTTCTTTGCAGTGGATAAAAATGTTCATTCTGCCTAAAATATGATCATGGGGAGAGTAGGATTGCTAAAATTCGAAGTTGTGTCGTCTACAGTCCATCATTATTTGAAGTTCCCGACCAACATTAGGGTAAGCGTGGTAAAAGAAGACCAGAAAGTAGCTTAAGAATGCTACTAGTCATCTGCTGAGCAAGAAGATTTTACAGAGATAAAGAGAAAATCCACCACTTATCGACATCTCCGAACCTAATAGTGAATCTGAGGTTGAAACCTTAGATCCAAGCGAAGAAAAAGAATTGGAGAAAGACCAAATAGTGAAAGCAATGGAGAGCATTGTGTTAGATGATGATAAGCCAGAGCAGACTACTCAAATAGGAACAACACTGGATCTTGTTATTATACAAGAGCTAGTGACTTTCCTAAGATAAAGAAAGTAGGTGTTTCCATAGAGTCACGAAGATATACCTGGGATTAACCCTAACTTTCTTTGCCACGAGCTCAAAGTTCACTAAGATGTCAAACCTGTGAAGCAAATGCATAGATTATTTAGTACAGAGAAGAACGAAGATATTTAATAGGAATTGGAGAAGCTTCGGAAAGATTCATTCATTAATGATTTGAAATACCCAAATTGGTTGGCCAATGTCGTATGGATAAGAAGAAAAATAAAAAGTGAAGAATGTGTGTGGATTTTACGGTTTTAAAAAAAGCCTATCCGAAGGACCATTTCATTTTGCCACGAATTGATCAACTCGTTGATGCTACGTCGGGGCATGAGCTACTAAGATTCATGGATGCATGTTTTGGTTATAACCAGATTAAGATGAAGCTTGAAGATAGGGAAAGCACTTCTCTTATTACTCCCCGAGGAATTTACTTCTACAATGTTATGCCATTTGGTTGGAAAAATATAGGTGCTACTTACCAAAAATTGGTGAATAAAGCCTTCGAGGAGAAAATAAGCAAGAATATAGAAGTATACATAGATAACATGCTTACAAAAAGAAAAAAAAATCACCCGACCACATTTCCAACCTCACGCAAACCTTTGACCAGCTGGAGAAGCACCAAATGAAGTTGAATCCGACCAAGTGCATATTTGGTGTTTAGGAAGGAATGTTTCTTAGGTATATAGTAACCAGAGGGGAATTGAAGAAAACCCAGATAAGATCAAAGCGTTGATTGAAATGTAGTCCCCTACTTGCAAGAAGGAGGTGCAAAGGCTAACTGGGCGAGTAGCATCCTTGAACAGATTTGTGTCCTAAGCTACTGACAGGTGCCTTCCCTTCTTTAATGTGCTTAGAAAGAGATTTGAATTGAATGACGAATGTGAAAAGGATTTTCTGGAGTTTAAAAGGTACTTGGGATCACCCTCATTGCTCTCCCAACAAATTTTGGGAGAGAGGTTGTATTTGAACTTAGTTGTCTCTGAATCAGTTGTAAGTTCTACCTTGATCTGAGAAGAAAATGGAGTTCAAAAGTTAGTCTATTATACGAGCAAGGCCTTCCAAGGAGAAGAAATTAGATATCCACGCCTGGAGAAGTTAGCGTTAGCATTTATTGAGGCATCCAAACAGAGAAACCCTATTTTTAAGCCCATACAATTGTGTACACTGATATGCCTCTTAGGCAAGCCCTCCACAAATCAGAGAAGTCTGGGAGATTGATGTATTGGGGAGTAGAGTTGGGGGAGTATGATATTGTGTATGAACCAAGGTCTTCCTTAAAAGTCCACGCGGTGGCAAATTTCATTGCCAAATTCACTTATCCAAAGGTTCCCGAGCAACAGGGAATTCAGGCAGAGCAAGACCTAGGAAGGGATAGTACCAACTAGGGCTATCATTGCCGACCTACAAAAATCTTCCACCAGAGCACAGGAGATGTCCAAGAAGTATAAGGAAGTAAGGAGAAAAAGATTCCATCATGGATTTTGACAGACCAAGCGTTTGATAACAATCTCCCCGTATGAAACTTTTATACCGATGGATCCTCTTGCACAACCAAAAGTGGAGTAGGTATAATACTCAACAATCCTAATGGGATAGATATTGAATATTCTATACGATTCCAGTTTTAGGCCTCAAATAATGAAGTAGAATATAAATATCTCATTGTTGGGCTAAGTTTGGCTCAATCACTGAACGCCGAGGAAGTTGTGGTGCACAGTGATTCTCAATTGGTGATGAATCAAATACTGAATTTGTATTTATCTAAGGAAGAAGTAATGACAAGATACCTGTCTAAATCATTAGAAGTTATAATAAAGTTTCCAGCTGTTCGAATGAGCATAATTCCAAGATTGGAGAACGCACTTGCTCGACTGGCATCAACGACTAGAATTGAACTACGAAGAACTATTCCCACTAAAATTGTAGTTAACATGACTATTGATGAAGACCTAATGATTAATTTCGTCACAGTGGACATGAGACCATCTTGGATGGATCCCATCAAAGATTATACTGAAGAAGGAGTCTTGCCAGCAGATCCAATTGAGGCTAAAAAGTTGAAGTATAAAGCAACAAGATATGTGCTGGACAAAGGGGTACTATAGAGGAGAGGATTGATAGCTAGCCTACAACGCTGTGTTCACCCAATGAAGGTTCAAGACTTGATGAAGGAAATCTATGAAGGGTCTTGTGGAGCTCATATAGCGGGGAGATCATTACTGTAGAGGATTAATACACAAGGATATTATTGGCCAACTATGAGAGAAGATTGCACGACCTTTGCCAGGAAATGTGATAAGTGCCAAAGGTATTCCAGTATTCGTAGAACTCCATAAGTTTCTCTGACTCCAATTACTTCACCTTGTCCATTTTCTATGTGGGGGATAGATTTGGTCGGGCCACTGCCGCCCACTCGAGGAAGATTTAAATACTTGGTTGTAGATGTGGACTGTTTCACCAAATAGGTGAAAAAAGAACCATTGATAGACATGCCCAATGAGAAACTTTACCGGTTCATCTGGAAAAATATTATTTGTAGATATAGTGTGCGTTATGCTTTCATTACAGACCATGGAACCCAATTCGAAAACAAGGAGTTTGTTGCCTATTGTGTCTAGTCAAACATTCAAAAACTTCATTCTACTCTAAGCCATCCTCAAAGCAATGGGAAAATCGAAGTAACAAATAGGACTCTATTAATTGGACTAAAGAAAAGACTTGACGCTGCCAAGGGGAACTCGATTAATGAACTACACTCCGTTCTGTGGGCATACCGAATAACTCCGAGGATTTCTACAGGAGAATTCCCATATATACTAGAATTTGGAACTGAAGCAGCGATGCCCACTCATAGAGTGTTAAACTTTAATTCTCCTGTTAGTGATTTGATGCGAAGATTAGATTTGGATATGCTAGAAGAAGTACGCGGAGTTGCAACCTTGAGAAACATTTCTTACCAACAGAGGACAACACATTTTTATAATAAAAGGATGAATCCGACCAACTTGAAGTAAGGAGATTTTATGCTCAAGAAGGTAATCCATAAGAATAATAAACTTGAAGCCAATTGGCATGGGCCATATCGTATTTCAACAGTTGTCCGACCAGGTACCTATAAAATTTAAACTTTGGAAGGGGAAGAGTTCAAAAATCCTTGGCATGCTGAACATCTTAGAAAGTACTACAAGTAATTTAATGAAACAATTTGTAATCAAGAGATTTTCGTATCAATAAAATGATGATTTCCTCCATTTTTTTTTATTTTTTTGGAGTACCAGTGCAATGCACTACATACTTGATGCACTTTCTTCAAAAGTTGTTATACTTGGTCAGAAGAACTTTCAAAATGTCCATAAATACTGGTCCTTCGAAACAACAACCACATAGTTGGTCGAAGCTCATAACAACACCCACATAGTTGATTGATTGATATTGTTCAAAAGTTGGTCGGCACAAGCAAGAGGTGATCGACATTAAATAAAAACCCAAGTAAGATAGGATCGCAAGTCCTCAAGAAATTTGATCAATATAATTAAGGATAAAATAATATATTTTATCCAACTGGGCAACATAAAGGGAGAACGTTGTGAAGATTCCCCAAAAGGAATGTAGACACATATTCCACAAATGCCTAGTCACCACTAGTAACTAATGCAAAACCTAAAAATTTAGGTGCATTAATTGAACCTATGGAAATGAATGGGTAACTAATATTAAACTTTGATTTTAATCTAAAATACTGGTAGAACTTATCGTGATAATTTCATTGGTAATTGGTACTAAACTTGGGTAAAAGCCTAAGTGTATCAATAGAACTAATGAAGTAAAAATCCATTCACATCCAGAGATTGACAAGATAAGTTAATCAAATATTTCATTCATTTAATTGATCATTACATGATATCACTTATAAAATAATTACAAGAACAAAACTACTCTAAGGGACGCCTCCCCTCTGCTTTAGAGGAGCTCGATGTTGGTTCCATGCCAGCTGAAGGGTCATCAAATGTGTAAGGGGAGTTGATAAAATTAAAGTTTTGAAGCATCCTTTTATTACTACTTCTAAGGGTCTCTTGTAGATGAGCAGGATAAAGGATATCTAACTAGTTATAAAGGCCATAATCACCTAAGTATTATAAAATCAATCATTGGAAAATAGTGTTGACAGGGATCCAACTAATGCCCAATTTGAAAAGAGGATCTTGATAATCCAGTAAACCAGGATCATACGAGTTCCAAAGTCTACTGTTCTGCTATACCTTCACAACTGTCAAGCCGTTGGTCCAACCCCACTTGTAACCTTCACGTTGGGCTTTCTTAAATTGTTCATCAAAAGGACCAAGGGACTTATTATATCCCTCCATCCAAACCTCCATATGCTGTTTCTGAAATTGGAAAGTCAAACTCTCAACCCGATGATGTAATTTCTTCAGTACTCCATCTTTAGCTTACAATGGGGAAGACTAAGTAGAAAGTTACTCGGCTTAAATCTGGAGTTTCTCGGACATATCAGCAATGGACAAATTCCATGCTTTTAATTGTGCATCCTGGTTACAAACTTTTTACTCGGTCTTAGCCTCATCTGTAGTTGCTCGACCAGGTTTAACTTTTTCTCGGGAGGAAGAGGCGGGTTTAGTTTTCTTCATTGCTTCCACTTCTTCCCTTAATCTGGAATTTTCAGTCTCTGAGAAGGAAACACCATCAGTAGCAGCAATAGAAATAGTATAAGAAGGCTTCAATGAGTTCAATTCATCACTCAAACTATTATTCTCTTCTTCCAACAGCTTGGTGATGGCCCTAGTGGCCTCTATTTCACAATTAAGCAGAAATTCCTGCCTCCTTAAGAAAGAGGCACACTTTTCCAACTTCTGCTCAAAACCCCAAATTTCACTCAGAGCTTTGTACTTTTGTTCATAGTCGGTATGTAAAAGAGATTTAGCCTCATTGCGAGCTTCTTGAAACTCTTATATTATTTTAATGTATGAAACATTATTAGCTATCGCCCAATCAAGAATACACTTCAAGTATAGGTAAGCTTCTTTAGCCTCTTCTGAGACATCAGCCCTGAGAAAGTTGGATAGGTATTCCTCTAATAAAGTCATATGACCATCCATGAAGAGATCATTACATGTTCTGAGTAGCTCGGAGTCAGTGGAGGAAAATTAATCCAGTTTACACATAAACTATAAAGAGTAAGAAAAATCTCCAATCAATAACATAATATAAAATTTAAAACAGAGGAAGTCAAGTGCAAGGAAATTTTCATTTTCATTAATGGAAATCAAGTTGCAAGTACATTGATATGAAGCAGAAAGTAAAAATAAAGATAAAAATAAAAGTTGCTCGCTAAGCAAGTCTACAGCTTCTTTCTGTCAGAAGTGGCCCCAGCTTGAGAAGGGTCAGAGATATATGGAATGACTTGCTCAGAAGAAGGGGGAGTGATGACCCAACTATTGTTGCTTGATGTTCGTCGGCAGAGTCTAAGACAAGAGTGGAATCCTCTGATCCTCCATTATCCTTAATCTCCTTATCCAAGTTGGTAGGAGAACCCGGATCACGCTTTGGGAATTACTCAGAGTCCTGTGATGTGCCGACCTCCCTGAGTGTTGTCGACGAGACACCCCTGAAGCACTTATTATTTACAAAGTAAATCTGAGAAGAGGCAGAATTGTTAACCTTCTCCCAACCTCTATTAAACACAGACTCCTTGGCCTTCACTCTTTTTTCCTTCTCAGCAGACAAACTCTTCTGTAGCTCGACGACCTACCCCCGAGCAATTGCAACATCACTCTCGATAGTCTTTATTTTCGTTTCCCATTTCTTCTGTTCATTTTTCAATCCCTGTTGGGACTCAAGAAAATAATTTTTCAGGCATTCAAATGCCTCCTCTACTTCGTCTAAAGAAGAATGGGGGATGTCATCCTTCTCGAACATCTGGTTGAAATTTACCAAGAATTGCAAAAAGAAAGTAGAGCAAGTTAGTACAAAAGAGATGTCAAACATGTGAATATGAAAAAATAACAACTCTTACCAAAGCAAGGCTTTTTGCAGCCCTCTTAAAGATTTTGGAATGGGGTATTACAGAAGCAGTACCTCTGTGGTCTGGAAGAGTACCAGAATTTATTAATTATTTGGCCAAACTAAGGCCAATAGCTAGTGGAGAACCAGCATCAGACAAATCTACCATGTCTCGCTAGTCGGCCCTAAAAGTAGTTCCTGTATCCAAAGACCCTTCCTCAAATGCTTGAGATGGACTTCATCATTGTTCTTAGCTGGGGGCTTATTCCTTGTCTCATCCTTATTGCTAACCCCACTGGCAACAGATTTTGTGGAGCCAACAGTGGTAATATATCCCATAATGTTGTGGAACTTTCTCTTCACCATGGAAGTGGTAAGAGGTAAATCTAAGTCAATTGAATATGAGGGTCCTGTAGCAATTTCACCACTGCCATATACAATGGAAGAAGAAGTGGAGACTAGGTCTTAGTCAAGCTCAATCTCTAAGGAGGGAGAAAAAAAAAGTTAGGTAGGAAACAAAGGAAGTAGTGGAGTTTTTATACTCCAACAGTTATAATGCCGACCTAATCTGTTCTGGTGAATATCCCAAAGAAATTTATGCTCGATAAGTTTGATGTCACTCTCTTTGGGACACTTTCTCTTCTGATCAACTACAATCAAGAGAAAATGGATACGATTAGTATTATAACCAATGAAATTATCAAGAAAATCTATATAATAGTGTTGCGACCTATCCCATGGCCACATTGAGGGAATCTGGGCCCTTGGTATACTGCATCCCCTGTCATGGGTGCATATTGCCAATTCTTGTCAATCACTCCATGATTAAAATACTCTCTGTTGGAGTCTAGGAGATTAACTACTAAAGCCATATTTACATCCCTAGTTTTTAAATAGTAAGTGATATCACTGGTGACCCATTTATTAAAAAATATAATCTTTAGGATTTCTATATGGGTCCCATCGAGCTGATTAAATCTGTAAACCCCATTCACAACTCTCCAACTATTAGGGGCTACTCTAGCAGGTACAATATCAAAATAATGACAAAACTCAAGATAAAAGGGGTTTGGGGAAAGAGTAAACCCACATTCATCAATGAAAAGAGAAGGGAACCAATGGACCTCAGATAAAGAAAAAAGATCTATAGGCAGATTCGGGAGCTCCAAATTCACCCACGAAGGAATATTACATTCGTTCCTAAATTCTTCTAGAGAAACTACTGAATAAACCATGATTGAAGATGAATAAAAGGAGAAAGAGAAAGGATTCTTACAAAGACTTAAGGATTCAGTAAAAACTAAAGGGCAAAACGAACGATCTCATTAAAAGCTCAAGAGATAGTAGAAAAAATCAGAACATTTGAGGTTGAAGACAACCGTGATTTTACCTACGTCATAGATTGCCTCAAAAACTGGCCAAAGTAATGATTAAAGGGAAAACGACGATTGAAATTTTGGCGACTAAGCTAAAAAATTTGCATTTGCCCCCAAAACGATTCTTTATAATTGCAAAAATTCCATTCGTGTTATACGTTAACAGCCAAATTGATAATTTTATAAGTGTGGAAAGTTGACGGTTGACCAAGTATCAGAAATATTTCCCGAGCAACTGTTAGAACTAAATGTTCCATACTTTCATAAAAGTATCAAGCATGAAACATTGGGGGATCTGTTGATACCAAAAATCACACTCTTATGTGGACCACTCATAGATAAGCACGTGTCATCCAATATGGAACCACTCTTATTCAGTGAGGCTTGAATCTCCGACCAAGTCCAGGAATGCCGATCAATGGTTTCAGAATTCCGACCAATAGAAGGAAGACAGACCAATATGGTCAGTAACGCGCCAATAGTCATATGCATTATGAATAATATGTACTGATGTACATGCCTAATTTATAAAGGCATTCCATACTTTAACATTTTGACTCTTGATCCCCCTAGTGGGCTATAAATACATTGTAATCCCTACTATAAAGGAAATCGAAATACAATCCAAGTGAACAATAGGCAATACAAGACAGTGGACGCAGGCTCCTTATTTTAGTCGAACCACTTTAAAAATCTTAGTTGTCTATTTTATTTACTAATTTATCCGTGATAAAAAAATTAGATATATTCTAGTTTTTTGTATCAACAACATGAATCTAAAAAATTACTATGGACTAAGAATATTTAAATTCATTCGACCACAAAAACAAATTAATATGGATAGATAATGCACATGTCTCGGCCGGATATAGGCCGAGCACGCAATAAGCCCCAGTAACAACTCCATCGTGGCATTTGTTGATGCTCCAAGCATAAGCCTGCCCAGCCTCGATCAGAGCCGACCCCGATTCATTGTCTCGGCTGGGACCAAGCCGAGACTCCTATGGTTCATCTCATAACAAAATGAACTAGACTTGACAACCTCGGCATCTCCTAGGCCGAGGTCATGCACCTGTAGGGCAGCCGAGCATCTGTTGACATTTGGATAAGGACACGTGGACACAAATCAGTTGTAACAAGATTATTCCCCACACGTGAGGAGAATATTTCATCATCATCCTCTACATGTGACAATGGCAGGTGGCTCTCCCATATTGGTGAGGCTAACACTCACATGCATACTACATGCATGGGGGGTATACTATACCCCCTAGGTATTATATATATAAGTCATCCTCTACCTTGTAAAATGATCCAAAATGAACAACCCTAGCTGAAACTTTGTTCAAATACACAGTAGAGAGAGAAAGCTTGAGATATTGTATCCATGGCCATTAGAGCCCTAATACAATGATACACACCATACACTTGCACAGTGGACGTAGGCCTGATTGGCTGAACCACTTATATTCTGGTGTTAATCCTCTTCTCCTCACCTCCTTCTACTGTATGCGTATATACCTTTATGCTGCCATTGTTAACATTGAATTGAGCTCACAAACACCTTGAAGGGTGGTGTTGTTTCCAGCATCATCATTTTGGCGTCGTCTGTGGGAATCTGAGAAGCTATCTCTTCCTCTTTTTCTGCTTAACCTCACCGAAGACTCTGGTGGTGAACCAGGCCTCCCCTTATCATGGAGATGTTTCACCATTGAAAGAGGTCCTTTAAGGTATTAAGCTCACTTGCTACTCAAGCTCTTTATTATTAACATATGGCACCAGAGTTACCACCGCCTCTTCCACCACCCGGTGGAGGCAGGCCAAGTTCCAGCCAGGCACCACCCCAGTCCGAAATGGCGGAGGTGGCTGCAGCCTTAAAATCCTTGGCTGCAATGCAGCAAGCAATGAAGGAGCAATTCGAACAACTCAGCCAAACTATGATGAGGCCACCTGGAGTCTCACTGGATATGATCACTCCGGCGGCTGTTCAGCCTCATCCAAATGCCAGGGGACCACCCCAGGCACCGATGAAAGATTTGCCTGCACCCCAACGGAGAAGGGACATTGCTGACCCCAAGCGCTTACGCCTGGGGAGGTAAGGAAACCCTTGCTCGGAGGACAGGTATGACGATCTAGAGGCGAAAGAGCCCCCGAAAGACTGCTAGGAGCCGTATGAGGTGTCGAATAACACCGTTCGACCTCTTCGACAGAGTCAAGGATGTGTCAGCCGAAGAGATGAAGAGGCTCAGAAGAGAGGGTCGGCTTTTGATCGGTTGAGTAGAGGCTCAGCCTTTGAGAGATTAGTCCCAATGAATGACCTAAGACAGAGATTATCAAGATCCAGGAGTGTGGAAGGCTCCCAAAGAGGAAATAGGCAAGATCGGCCAGGCCCAGACCGACACTCTGACAGAAGAGGTAGAGAGAAGGAAGAGGTTAATAGCCGACGTGCTGCCGCAGGGGAACCCTCGGTCCATCCCATGGAGGTGGCTGAGGACAACCTCGGCCAGGTCGAGGGCAGAAGACCATGGAATGACTCAATCCAGCGCCTCGAGGAGAAGATAGGAGACCTCATTAAAAGTAGGGATCCACTTCAGAGGGGATACTCAGAAGGCTCACCGTTTATGGAGAGGATAGTGAGCTTCCCAACTCCAGCTAAGTTCAAACCTCCTGTGGTGTCTCCCAAGTATGATGGCAGCACCAACCCGGTGCACCACATCGAGATGTACCAATCGGCAGCAGATATCTACTTGATACCTAATGAGATGAAGTGTAGAGCCTTCTCTGGGACCTTAACAGGGGCAGCACACAGTTAGTTTCCCTCTCTTCCGAAGAACTCAATCGAAAACTTCATGGGATTGGCTGAACGATTCATCCATAACTTCTGCTTTGGGGTGAGACCTCAAAAGAAGACTACTCACCTGCTTTATGTCAAGCAGGGCAAGAATGAGAGCCTAAGGGACTACATAGCCCGGTTCAAAGTTGGAAGTCGAGGATTATGAAGAGAATATAGCCATGACTGCCCTCATAGGGGGTCTACAGAAAGGGAAGCTACTATGGAAACTCGTGAAAGACCCCCCAAGATCTATGGTAGAGCTCTTAGCAACCGTAGGGAAAGTAATGAATGCGGAAGAGGCAATGGCCGCCAAGTATGAGGATGAAAACCGTGGTAGTAGTGGAAAGTCCCAAAAGAAGAAAGATGGGAAGAAGAGGTCGAGCGAAGAAAAATTCGCCCACTATACTCCTCTAACTGTGAGCTGTGAGAACATCCTTAATGAGATTAAGAATGACAGAACTCTGAGATGGCCAGAGAAGCTAAGAGCCCCACCACACAAGAGGAACAAAAACCTATGGTGCGAATTCCACCAAAATCATGGTCATGTCATGGATAGATGCTTCGTTTGAAAGATGAGATTGAAAAGATGTTAAAATCTGGATAGCTGAGGAAGTACGTGGATGGTAAGGCTCCTAAGGGTGGAAGAGATGACCCTAAGAAAAGGAAAAATGATAGATGTCGTGACAACATCCCAGCGCGAAGAGCTGATGACTCAGAAGGTGATGATGAAGACGATCCAGATCTTCCGCCAAAAGATGATAACACCCCGGTGAAGAGGGTTGGTATGATCTCGTTTGGTATAGACACCATATGTGGAGGATTTGCAGGAGGTGGATCTGAAATAGCTGATAGGAAGGCTCATGTGGCAGAGGCCAAGTCGGCGGCAAAACTTGAAGTTGTGAACCTAACGTCTTCCCATACAACACAGAAGAGGAAGAAGGTGGACATGGACACCCTTGTAGTTGGATTCTCCAGACTCGACTTCAAGGGTATCACAACCCCCCAGGATGAACCCTTGGTCATAACGACAAGGGTGCATGGGTGCGAGGTGCAGAGGATCCTGGTAGATGGGGGGAGCTCGGCAGATGTGATGTTTTGGCCTTGCTTCAAGAGCCTAGGTCTTAGCAGAGCAAGACTAATACCCTATCACCACCCCCTGATAGGCTTCAGTGGGGAAAAGGTTCACCCCTTGGGCATGTATGAGTTGGATGTACGGATGGGTGATGAGTGGCCTAAGAGGTTGACCAGGAAGATTAATTTCTTTGTAATGGATGAGAGTGTCTTCTCGGCCTATAACCTTATCATAGGAAGAGTAGCCCTTAAAGAGTTTGAAGTTGTACCGTCGACGGTCCATCAGATGCTAAAATTCTCAACCCCCTATGGGGTAGGGGAAGTGCAAGGTGACCAGGTCATAGCTCGTTAATGTTACTTTAACTCGGCCGAAGAGAGGGAGGCCCATAAGAAGGCAACCACCACTTATAGTATTGATACTCTGGATCCTAGAGATGAGACAAAATTGAAGAAGGGAGAGGCTGCGGAAGAGGTAGAATCCATCGTCCTCAACAAGGACGAGCCGAAAAAACCATCTAGGTCGGTAAAGCCCTTAATTCGAAAGTCAAGGAAGAACTGATAAACTTCCTCAGGAGGAGGCAGAGTGTCTTCGCATGGAGTCACGCAGATATGCCTGGCATCGACCCTGAGGTGATGAGTCACAAGCTCAACGTAACCAAAGATGTCAAGCCTATTAAACAGAGACGAAGAGTCTACTCCAGGGAGAAATACGATGTCATCTGAGAAGAGGTCAAAAAGTTAGAAGTGGCTAAGTTTATAAGAGAAGTCACATATCCGGAGTGGCTATCAAATGTAGTTATCGTACCCAAGACCAATGGGAAGTGGAGAATGTGTGTCGATTTCACTAACCTGAACAGATCTTGTCCAAAAGATAGCTATCCCTTACCTCGGATAGATCAGATGGTGGATGCCACGGCAGGACATGAGCTCATGAGCTTCATGGACGCGTATTCAGGCTATAACCAAATATTCATGGATGCTGAAGACTCGGAGAAGACAACCTTCATTATCGACAAAGGGATGAACTGCTACAAGGTAATACCCTTTGGTCTGAAAAATGCAGGGGCAGCATACCAACGTCTTGTCAATAAGATGTTTGAAGAGCAAATAGGTAAGACTATGGAGGTGTATGTAGATGATATGCTAACAAAGAGCCTGAAAGCTTGCACCCATGTAGCAGACCTTGAGAAGACCTTCGATGTTATGGACTCATACAGAATGAAACTCAACCCGGCAAAATGTGTCTTCAGGGTAGGAGCTGGGAAGTTCCTGGGATTCATCGTCAACCAGAGAGGAATTGAAGCGAACCCTGAGAAAATCAAGGCATTGCTTGACATGAAGACTCCTAGGAGTATCAAGGATGTCCAAAGACTCACGGGAAGAGTGGCTGCGCTTAACATATTTGTCTCTAGGGCAACGGACAAGTGTCTTCCATTCTTTAAAGTTCTAAGAAAGGCCTTCCAATGGGATGAAGAGTGTGAAAAATCCTTCAACTAACTCAAGTCTTACTTGGGGTCACCCTTATTGCTATCTCGGCCCCTCGCAGGAGAAAAGTTGTATGTGTATATGGCAGTCTCTGAATCATCCATCAGCGCGGACATAGTACGAGAAGATAATGGGATCCAAAGGCCCGTATATTTTTACAGTAAGGCCCTTCAAGGGTCTGAACAAAATTATCCCCGTATGGAAAAGTTGGCTTATGCATTAATACATGCTTCAAGGAAAATGAAGCCTTACTTCCAAGCTCACTCCATGGTAGTCCTCACTGACTCCCCACTAAGACAGATCCTCCATAAACCTGAGAAGTCTGGGAGATTGATGACCTGGGCCATCGAGTTCGGGGAGTATGATCTTACCTACCAGCCTAGGACAGCCATCAAAGGGCAAGCCCTCGCAGATTTCATTGCAGAGTTCACTTGGGAAGAGGCCGAGGTAGAGAAGGGCCTGGTGGGCATGGAAAAGACAAACCGCAATGTCTTCCGAAAATAGGAAGAGACGACACCAAGTGTCTTCCGAGATCATGAAGAGGTCGCACCCAAAAAATTTATGAGCAGGATTGCGGAGAACGAGGAGGATCGATATCTCTTCAAACAGGGAGTCATAACAGAAGGGGTCTTCTCATCAGATACAGACGTTTGGAGCCTCTTCGTTGATGGCTCTTCCTGCGACAGTGGAAGCGGTGCGGGGCTGATACTCTCGGCTCTAGATGGTGCCAATATTGAATACGCTTTGAGATTCAACTTCTAGGCCTCAAACAACGAGTCCGAGTATGAGGCCATGATAGCAGGTCCGCGCTGATGGATGATTCAGAGACTGCCATATACACATACAACTTTTCTCCTGCGAGGGGCCGAGAAGATAATGGGATCCAAAGGCCCGTATATTTTTACAGTAAGGCCCTTCAAGGGTCTGAACAAAATTATCCCCGTATGGAAAAGTTGGCTTATGCATTAATACATGCTTCAAGGAAAATGAAGCCTTACTTCCAAGCTCACTCCATGGTAGTCCTCACTGACTCCCCACTAAGACAGATCCTCCATAAACCTGAGAAGTCTGGGAGATTGATGACCTGGGCCATCGAGTTCGGGGAGTATGATCTTACCTACCAGCCTAGGACAGCCATCAAAGGGCAAGCCCTCGCAGATTTCATTGCAGAGTTCACTTGGGAAGAGGCCGAGGTAGAGAAGGGCCTGGTGGGCATGGAAAAGACAAACCGCAATGTCTTCCGAAAATAGGAAGAGACGACACCAAGTGTCTTCCGAGATCATGAAGAGGTCGCACCCAAAAAATTTATGAGCAGGATTGCGGAGAACGAGGAGGATCGATATCTCTTCAAACAGGGAGTCATAACAGAAGGGGTCTTCTCATCAGATACAGACGTTTGGAGCCTCTTCGTTGATGGCTCTTCCTGCGACAGTGGAAGCGGTGCGGGGCTGATACTCTCGGCTCTAGATGGTGCCAATATTGAATACGCTTTGAGATTCAACTTCTAGGCCTCAAACAACGAGTCCGAGTATGAGGCCATGATAGCAGGTCTCTTTTTAGAAAAGTCTCTTTCCGTAAAGCGACTCCTACTCCACAGCGACTCAAGGTTAGTTGTCAATCAAGTACTGGGAGTCTATGAGGCTAAAGATGAAAGGATGGCCAAGTACTTGAAGAGGGTGAGAACGATGTTAGAATATTTTGGAAGAGGCAGAGAGTGCCTCGACAAAGTAACAGTCACTCAGATGCATTGGCAAGGCTGGCCTCGACAACAAAGACAGGTGTTAGAAAGACCATTTCGATCGAGGTCTTGGGAAAGGCAACCATTGAGGACGAAGAGATATGTAATCCTTGTCACAATTTGAACCTAGGAGACTCATGGATTGACCCCCTCGTCTGATACATTAGAGAGGGAGACCTACCTGAGTCCAAGTTAGAGAGGAGAAAATTGAGATATAGAGCTGCCAAGTTCTCGATGATAGGAGACATCTTGTACAAGAAGGGATTTCTATTGCCTCTCCTCAGATGTGTGCATCCCGCGGAAGTTCCCCGGGTCTTACAGGAGGTTCATGAGGGGTCTTGCTCTAGCCACATAGGGGGAAGACCCTTGGCCAAGAGAATCATCACACAGGGGTACTGGTGGCCAACCTTGTCCAAGGACGCTGCAGCCTACGTGAAGAGGTGTGATAAATGTCAAGGATTCGCCACTATTCCTCATCAACCTCATCAGCTTATGACGTCAATCACCTCTTCATGGCCATTTACAGTATGGGGAATTGACTTAGTAGGACCTCTGCCAAGAGCTGCCAACAATTATAGATTCTTGATAGTTGCCATCGACTACTTCTCAAAATGGGTGGAGGCAGAACCGATGATAACAATCACAGAGCAGAAGACCTTCCAGTTTATTTGGAGGAACATCATATGCATATACGGCCTTCCAAACACTCTCATATCGGATAATAGGACCCAGTTCAAGAACTCCGCTTTAGAAAAGTACTGCCTAAGAGTTGGGATAAAGTAGTTCTTCTCATCTCCTGGCCGACCTCAAGCAAACGGCCAGACCAAGGTTACGAATAAAACAATTCTCGATTGAATCAAGAAGAGTCTAGAGGATGCGAAGGGATGATGGACTGAAGAGGTCTACGCTGTGTTATGGGCCTACAGAACAACGGCAAGGACACCTACAGGGGAAACCCCATTCATGCTAGCACATGGCTCAGAAGATGTCATACCAACGGAAGTGGGACTCCCAACTCATAGGGTTCAGACCTATGACCCCGATAAAAATGGGGAAGAGAGGAGGTTAAACCTAGATCTGATTGAAGAAAGAAGAGAAGACGCTGAGATTAGACAAGCAGCCTACCAACAGAGGGCAGCAAAATTCTACAACCAGAGGGTTAAGTCAAGGCCCATTGCAGTGGGAGACCTGGTGCTAAAAAAGGACTTACAGAAAGCAAATAAGCTTCACCCAAAATGGCATGGCCCCTATAAAGTGACAGAAGAGGTTGTGCCTGGCACCTACAGGCTAGAAAACCTAGAAGGAGAGCCCTTTGCTAACCCATGGAATGCTGATCACCTAAAGAAATATTACATATGATGTTGCATAGAGTTTATGTAAATGTACCATCTTGTTATGAAGAGATTATTAATAAAAGATCAGTTCCCATGACGGCTCTTACTTCGTTCTTATATCAGAAATTATGAGGATAACATCTTTGGTGATGACCTTAGACCCTCATAACACCACTTAGTGGTGACGAGGTCTGAGCTCAGACACCATCATAGATGACCTCAGACCCTTAACATTATTAATTTGGTGAGTAATTATGGGGATAACATCTTAGGTGCGGACCTTAGACCCTCATAACACCACTTAGTGGTGACGAGGTCTGAGCTCAGACACCATCATAGATGACCTCAGACCCTTAACATCATTAATTTGGTGAGTAATTATGGGGATAACATCTTAGGTGATGACCTCAGACCCTCATAACACCACTTAGTGGTGATGAGGTTTGAGCTCAGACACCATCATAGATGACCTCAGACCGTTAACATCATTAATTTGGTGAGTAATTATGGGGATAACATCTTAGGTGATGACCTCAGACCCGCATAACACCAATTAGTGGTGACAAGATCTGAGCTCAGACACCATAATGGATGACCTCAGATCCTTAACATCATTAATTTGGTGAGTAATCATGGGGATAACATCTTAGGTGATGACCTCAGACCCTCATAACACCACTTAGTGGTGACGAGGTCTGAGCTCAGACACTATAATGGATGACCTCAGATCCTTAACATCATTAATTTGGTGAGTAATTATGAGGACAACATCTTGGGTAATGACCTCAGACCTTAATAACATCACTTAGTGGTGACGAGGTCTGAGCTCAGGACCATTGATTAAGTTTAAACAAGACATCATTGTAACAAAACAGAGAATGAAAAATATCACGACACTCAAATAAAAGTAAAGGAAGATAGTCCTCCTCAGAGGTTGATATATTCAGAAATAACAAATGTTCAACGACTACAGATAAGCTCCATAATGCTATGAGTTACAATGTTAAAAAAAATCCTCTAAGGGTTTGAAGGGGGAATGTTGACATCCTTGGCTTGATTGGGATGAACAACGTTGGTCACCTCGGCCGCATCATCACGATGGTCTGCCCCTCTGACCTCGGTCCCTTCCAACATAGCAGTCTCGACAGGAGCGACAGCCTCTTCCTCAACCTCCTGAAGAGCCTGGGCAAACTGAGGATCAGCAAAGCTGAGACCAACGAAATCAGAGGCCTTCAAAGTACCGTCCTCTCTCTCCCTGACATCAGCCCATTTAATAGTGGCTTTGATACCTCTTTCAAGGTATTCAAAGCCTAAGCCCATAAATTCATCGGAGGACTTATAATCAGCAATTATCTTCTCGGAGGCGTCATCAAGGGCGACCCTGACAGCTGAGTTGACTTTCTACTGCAGAGTGTCGTCCTTAGCCTTCGGAGCTGCAGCGTGATCCTTGCCGAGCCGGGAGATGTCCTTCTCCAACCCCTTCACCTTATTCTCTGAGTTTTGCAACTCAGATTTCAGGCGGCCGATCTCTGCGTTCAGAGTGCTCTGGACCTTCTCAAACTCTTTGCCCTTTTGGATGAGGGGCAATTTCCTCAGAGTCCAGTTGGATAAGTGGTGCATAGCTGCCAGGCACTGCATATTTTGTGATCATGAATAAGCTGAAGATAAATCAGATGTTACACTTAAAAAATTTCTGAAGAAAGATCAAGTCATTCCTGAACGGCTCTGTGAATGTCGAACTCAACCAGCAATGGGGTGTCCAGAGACCTGAAGAAGCGTTTGTCAGCCTCGATCATTGCAGAGCCGATGGCATCTAGGGCCTGAAAACTGTGGCCGACTATACTGTCAGTTATCTTTAACTGATCCAGACGAGCCGACAGGGCGTCAGCTGAAGAGATGGGGATGGCAGTGTCAGCAATATTCTTCTTCGGCCTCTGATCCTCAGGGGCATGACCTTCTGGAGCCCTCTTCTTCGTGGCTTAGGGCTTTGAGGTAGAGGGAGCTGGGGGAGGAGCATTCAGACCCGTTTTCTTGGCAAGTCTCGTTAAGCTGGGTGCAGCCATTTCCCGGAGCTCATCTGAGATATCCTGTGGTCGCTCTACAAAAGTCAGAAGATCTGGGTTAGAAAATCAGATATAAATGAATTCAGAGGTTCAACTCGGTATAAAAATGCTTACCGAGCTCGGCAAGGGGACTTCCACTTAGACCCGTCCTAGAGAGATATTGGGGGGTCATCAAGTGTTCAAACTTAACGAAGAGACCATGTGTCCCCTGGTCTTATAGGGCTTTCACCTTCTGAAGGTTTTGAAGACTTAGGCCAGGGCCGACCCTCGCAGACATTGTGACTCTGCCCCACCTTAGGGGCATCCTCGGCTCTAGAATAGACGAGGGAACACATGGGCCAAATTCCCATGGACCAGAAGCAAAGAAATATCGAGGCTTCCAGTTATGTTTGGAAGTCTGAGTTATCTGAAGCATTTTCTTCCCAGGCTTCCGAGCTACAAAATGATAGTAGCTCGGATGATTTTTGGCCGAGGATGGGATATAGCAACCTACGAAGACCTGAACTGGAAGGTCGGAGTGATGGACAGCCTTCCATAAGACTATGGCCCCTATAATTACCCTCCAGGCATTAGGGGATAGTTGAGAGGAGGCCAAATTGATGTAAGAGAGGATGGACTTGATAATGGGATGGATGGGTAGACCAAACCCTAACTTGAACATCTGCTCATACAAGCAGATCTCGTCGTTTCGTCCGTGATAAGCCCTCTCTTCCCTCAGAGGTCTTCTTAGCTTTATGGAGGGACTAATGGAGTACGGATATCTGAAGCAGAGAAGGTCTACCTCAGTAACTGTGCTCTCAATCTCGATCGCCTCAGAGACGTCGACATCGCTTTCAACATCATCATCGTCATCTAGCTCAATGTCGACCGGAGCAGATGTTGATGGGTTACTCGGGAACCTCTGAGCGAACTCTGCCCCGGTGATGGCCGACAGAGGGATGGCGTCAAGTATGGGTGGTACAACCACACTTGGATCAACAATTTTAACCTCTCAGGAAGAGGCTGAGGTGCTTGAGCTATTATGAGATGAGGCTCGGCTGGAGACCTTGGCCCGATCAGGGGCCTGATCAGGTCGAGGTGTGAAGTCCATGGCCTCCTGAAAGGAATCCACGGACATGGGGTCTGAGGTAGAAGATTCAGACTCAGTCATCGGTATGGGATCGGCAGGGACCTCTGTCTAATAGAAGAACTTCGGGGGATCTGGATATATCACCTTAAGAGGTGGTGGAAAGATAGGCCTAATGGGAAATTCTTGTGACCTACGAACCTCCTCCTGTGCTCTTTCTATTTGTCTAATCTTTTCTAAAGTCTTCTCTCTAAGGGAGGGGAACTCCTCAAGAAGCTGGTATAAGGGTCTGAGCATCAGGGGATGACACTACACTTGGGAAACTTCCTAAAACTACAAACAAGACTGGCTGATAAAATTAAGGAATCTAAAGATCAAACTGAGAAGTTTAAAGCAAACACAGTTCGCCTGAAACTATGGTGGACTCACCGGAAAACTACGAAACTCGCTGAAAAATGAAAACCATAAGGAAAAAAGCAAAGAAAATAAAGGGGAGAAGATACCTGGAGATGAAACGACAAGGGGAAGTGAAGAAAATTCGAGAAAAACCACCAACAAAGACCTCTACAGTGAAATCTTGTTTGAAATGCCTTTTAGAGGGAGAAAACGTTTGCAGGAGAGAATTGAAGAAGGAAGAAGAAATGAGGGTTCAAAACCCTTAAATATGCAGGCATGATTCCCAAGGCCTATCATTGCCTTGGGAGCCCCAAAGGGCGGCTGACAGCACACGCCTACCAAGCAAGCATGCCCCAGCATTGAACAAGTGTCAAGCAAGTATTGGCTCGTAATAGATAGGCCTCGAAGATGTGATAATCCCCTAGTCACCTGCTCTCACATATGACTAAGGGCTAGGGGTGATTGATATGCACCAAGTGTAACCTCGGCCTAGGGACACCAACCTCGGCCGAGGTAACGGCCGACTCTGGACAAGCCTTGGGCGCACAATATCAGCCCTCGGCCATAGCAAGGTCAGCCCAGGCCGACACTACCACCAGCCTCTCCAAAGGACAGCACACATCATAAGGGTCAGCAGCACTCTCGTATATCTAGGAAAGGTAACCTCGACCAGATATAGGCCGAGCACGCAAGAAGCCCCAGTAACAACTCCATTATGGCATCTATTGATGCTCCAAGCATAAGCCTGCCCAGCCTCGATCAGAGCCCACCCCTATTCATTGTCTCGACTGGGACCAAGCCGAGACTCCTATGGTTCATCTCATAACAAAACGAACTAGACTTGACAACCTCAGCCTCTCCTAGGCCGAGGTCATGCACCTGTAAGGCAGCCTAGCATCTGTTGACATTTGGATAAGGACACGTTGACACAAATCAGTTGTAACAAGATTATTCCCCACACGTGGGGAGAATATTTCATCATCATCCTCTACATGTGACAGTGACAGGTGGCTCTCCTATATTGGTGAGGCTAACACTCACATGCATACTACATGCATGGGGGGTATACTACACCCCCTGGGTATTATATATAGAGGTCATCCTCTACCTTATAAAAGGATCCAAAATGAACAACCCTAGCTGAAACTTTGTTCAAATACACAGTAGAGAGAGAAAGCTTGAGATATTGTATCAATGGCCATTAGAGCCCTAATACAGTGATACACACCATACACTTGCACAGTGGACGTAGGCCTGATTGGCTGAACCACTTATATTCTGGTGTTAATCCTCTTCTACTCACCTCCTTCTACTGTATGCGTATGTACCTTTATGATGCCATTGTTAACATTGAATTGAGCTCACAAACACCTTGAAGGGTGGTGCTGTTTCCAGCATCATCACTTATCATTTTAATACTTCCAATGTACAATGTATCCCAGTTTCAAGAATAAATCTCGTATATTCCACATATTTGAAATACAAACTTTATTTTTGGAAAATTTCATCATAATCCCATATTTATCGTAATTTACTCTTTTGAGACTCACACTTTCTAATGTCAACTTTTACACAGTAATTTGTGGAAAACCTTCACTTGTCACATATTTACACTTTACACCGATTTTGCTTTCTAAAAGAGTTTATACACTTGAAAATACCCATTTTGACATTATTTACACGTTTGTCCTTCCTCACTTTCTTTATTCACACTTAAACCATAATTAAAAGTAAACACCTTGTACTTTGCTCATTTACACATCAACCCAACATATTTCTTATTATGAGTTTATACTTATCAAAAATACCCATTTTTGACAAAAATCCCATTTCATCTCCTACTTCATCATTTTGGTAATAATGTTCCATTTTTATTTAATAAAAATGGTATATATTAGCTCAATGAGTTTCTAAACACGAAATTACATTATTTACCTTTAAAACGTCTCTTTGACACAATTTATTTCATCAAATGTTCAAGTATAATATTATGAAATTTATCGAACCTTTAAACCAATCAAAATTACTTCTTAAAAATCCATTTCTATACACCAAATGATGACCAAACGACACATAGTTACAAAATAGCTAAATACTACATATTTCAAGCCTAATATATGTAATTAACATTCTGAAAATTATCAAACTTTAAACCTCAATCAAGGTGAGAATTTTCCATCTCAAAAGTCCCCAAATAAGGGAAGAAGCGTTGGTGTAGGAGGAGTATCCCCCACCTCCAAAGGTAGCCTCAAGGGGCCACAATAAAAGCCGTCCGTTAAAGCTCCATCCAAAATTTCCTTTTTCTTCATCTTTAAGTCTCCAAAGACCTCCATAATCCCCCATAAATCTCCAAGAATAATATCTCTAATAACCCAACATAGTGTCTATGATTATACTTGAAGAAATAAGCTGTTTCTAGGCCAAAACATGGTGGTTTAATTGTGGTTTAAGGGTGGTATAAGGGCACCTACGAACTTGGACATGGCTACTGGTATTGGGGAGCTTAAGGGAGTGAGAGAGATAACCATAATCTAATGGGAATGAATGCCCAATCTCTCTTATAATAACAAATGCTAACTCAAAAGACCCACATAACCCATGTGAAGCCTTCCCTGCCACTAAAACATGCCAAACTTTACAACCAACATCTGATAAGGTTGTAGGACAACACTAGGCATAAAGAATCCAAGGAAAGCAAATGTTTTCAGCAAAGAAAATTTACCCATTTTGGACCGAAAATCTATTCAGAATGGGTCTAACTAATTTTTTCGGAGCTGTTGAAGAAGAGAAAGTTGCTCCAAATTAAATTTTAAGTCGGCATTGTGATTTGTAGAATTTTCTGAGTACTTTTATTTTTTTGACGAAAATAATTTTTACTTATTTTTTGACTTTTTACCCCGTGGTATTTTTATATGTATTTTTAGGGTCTCATATATATGGTCATTTTATTTTTTTGACATTCCAATAGTCCTAAAGAATTCCTGCAAAGTGCTAGATTAACTTTTTTTTTTTTTTTTCTCCACACAGTACTTTTTCTTATATTTGTAGGGATTGAAACATGTAGTCACACTATTTTTATCCTTCTCTAATAGTCCTACAAAAATATGCAAGTTCGAGTCCTGCGCGACACGTGCTGGCAAAAATGGCATTATATTAACCATGACCGTGTCACAATCTTTCATTGGCATTTTTACATCAAACCTAACCAACATACTTACTAGGACTATAAGGAATTAAATGCTCATACATGCGAACCATGTAACATGGGGATTCTTTTTCTCCTTGATTACTTTTCATAACGTGTCACTTTTCATGCCATTTTGGCCCAATTCCCTTATATATTTATTCCTCAAATTTTACTTTGAATAAATACTTAATTATCTTTAAATACTTATTTATCTAGGGCGTGGCATTACATTCTTCCCTCCTTAGGGAATTTCGTCCTCGAAATTGTTAACTCATCAATCTTAATAATTTGGTCATCTACGTTAACCATTTCTAATTCTGGAGTATACTCAACATTTTCGTTAAAACCCAAAGATTCCATCCACGGTAATTATCATCAAGTTAACCCAATCATGGTGGATATTAAGATTTTATTAATAACACCCAAGCATGCCCAACTTGTTCATCCGAACAAATTTTCAAAACAATCGGTATTCCTCAAACATCATGCCATCATTAATGAATTCATCATCAAGAGATATGATTTACAAATATACATTTTTCTCAAATTTTGAATCATGTTAAAACTAGGTTAATACATCTTTAATACTTCCTAGTCATTCATATCAACAATCTTAAGATATTCACTTTATCACAATGGCCTGAAAGACCAAAATCTCCCATGATATCTTCACATTAATTTAGAAGCATCCTAGACATCATACTCCAAATTATACATACGAGTAACTATATCCTCAATACGGAGTGTAACATTTTCAATTAAGGTTTCATTAAGTCTAACATCCACTTAATTCTTAAAATTACAATCTTGAACCCATGACAGGAATGTAACTAGATATATTGTAACTCCAAACTATAACAAGTTCTATCGGTTAACTAACAGGGCCGTTAACCTAAGACAATCGATTTACACATGCAAAATAGAAGCAACAAATCGTGAGACCATGCACTCACACAAACTGATGAAAAGGTAAGGGTGCTTCTAATGAAATGCCCACTCATTTACCGTGATGCATCATCCACAACCAGCCTAACCCGCACAACCACTAAGCTTATGTAGTGTCATAACCAGATCACGACCGAATAACAACTTCCCATTACCGGGATCAGACGAAACATATGGAATCACGAAGAATTAAGTAAATACCGAGCCAAAGGATAACAAATTAATTCAAGCAACGAATCGTTATTCACAAAGTACGAACCCATAAGTGCTCTTAAGGCCCCCAACTTATAATCCATGTTCCTGCTATGTACATTGACTGGTCCTACACAAATTTTCCATTCTCATTGAAGTATGAACTAATTCCTTAGGGAAGTTAAAACCTAAGGCTTCCCTCCTTAGGACTAATGTTAGGGGTTACGCCTTTATATTTGTACGTATTGTGCCAATTTTACACGAGTTCACCCTTCTCGTATTTTGTCATAAATAGTTGATCCATCATACCTAGGTATCCAAATTTCAATACGCGGTATCTAACCCCAAATTTTCAAGTTCGACACATATGCACAGTTTTAACTAACTTAATTTTTTGACAACTTCCTAACTCTTAGCAACATCCTATGAAATCCCGAATATCACACTTTAATTGAAGCAAATGCTTCTAATCTCATAGGTAGGATCTATTATCACCTTGTCCTATCACTAAGGATTATGCTAGGCAAATGATGATTTCTTTTTACTAGAGTTATTACAACGTATTGGTAGCACAACAGGGTGCTATGAACAATCCTAACACTCCATTGGAAGAGTTATTCATTGAATATTGATACAACAACAAGTTACTCTAAGTTCTCCCAAGCGTACAACCTAGCACTTACCATCATGTTTACAACACAATCCTCAAAGGTCATATTAAGATAGAGTTTACAATTCATGGTGCTGATATCCAAGGCATTGCCATAAGTCAACAAGACCTATCGTATGACAACCATTAATGATTTATCAACACCTGCACAAACCCTAATACAAATATTCTCCAAGGCTTTATAGATAACCACTTTAAACTTATAAATTTCTCTAAAGGTGCATAAACAATCAAATTTAAGATTTTTTCGGTCACACTAAAATCTTATCACGCTCAATGTCCTAGAAATAAATTCTAATAAAGGCCCATCCAAGTTCTTATCACAACAATCGGATATAATTACCAACTTAAATTTCTCCAAGAGTTATATCAAGAGACGTGTTCATAGTTTGAATCAATTCATTTTATGCCACCAATTTTAAGGCATTTCTTCACGTCAACACAATTTAGTCAGTAATGACCTATTATTACTTATGGAATCCTCAACGTAATAATTTTCCAATCTTTAAGGCAACGACATGAAATTTAGCCATTTCCTGAAACTAATACATATTACCAAGTACAATACTTATTTCATAGCGACGGGAGATTATCGTAACAATGTTCCCAAAAGCACTCTACTCAAGTCAACCCAATTTTTTAACATAACGATTTGATTACAGTCACTAATCTTTAATATCTTTATATGGTAATCATTGATTTGTTTCGTCTAACGTCACACCAATTTTCTCACAAGAGATCTTATTCCTCAATACCGTACAATTATAATATCTCAAAATCATAAATTAATACCATTATCAACATTGTGACACAAGGACTATTTAGTTTAACTCCCAGGTCACCTCAAGTCATCACGATTATCTAAGTCCATATGATAACCAAAATACATACATTGTGGTATACTAAACCCATATCCTTAACTAAGGGACTTATTAATTTCTAATTACAGGGGCACTACTTACAAATGTACTACCCAAGATATACACCCAAATACATTAACCCAAGTCTTCAATTTAATACACTCTCACTAAGAAGTCAACACTTACAATATACACTCAAGTCACCCAATCTCCAAAGTTGAACTCAAGTAATTCTTCGAGCTACAATTTAGCTCACACTATTTAGTGCGTTAACTACTCTTGTTCATTGTCACCATGAAATTTAACATACAATATATGTTCATACAAATGAACTACGATGTTACCGACATCGGCTTATATTGACACCTCTAACTACTAACACATCTATATCAGAGACACCACGGAATAAGGATATGTTACCATTTCGTAGCAAGTTTACATTGTGCTAATAATTTTGACTTCATTGTCAAACCAACACTGACGTCGAAAGATCCACTATCGACCTCACCATGTCATAACCGAAAGAAACATTGAACCTAAAGCTCTGATACTATGTTGTGATGCCCCTAACCGGATTTAAGGGTTATTAAAAGATCAACCCGATCCGATCCGTGTGTCAATTGTGGAGTGCAATGAACAACCTATATAATGTTCCTATTCAAGTTTTATTATTGTATAAAATTACACTTTTCTTAGCATGCGATTATAATATAAAACAACTGCGTGCAGGACCCAAGGGAAGAGACCCCAAGGCCAAGTAAACAGAGCTATTACGTTAATGCAAGTATATATTACCTGAATAAAGCTCTCAAAATACAGGACAGCATACAACCTGCCGTAAAAAAGAGGAGTGAGTGAGCGAAAGGCTCAGTGGGAACTATACAAATACAATATAGAAACGAACGGCATCAAAGAATACTCACACGTTATATGCTCATAAAAATAAGTAAGTATCTACATCTACACATTTAAAATACATGTCCCAATGTATTAAACAGTTTTATTCCAAAATCATTAGTAATTCCTGTACATCCTCTTTGACTTTACCACAACAGTCATTTTGTATGATTTTGCTTTAAAGATTAGCATGATTTCCCATTAATGCACACGGTTAATCATTTATTGGAAAAACCTTTCTTCACTTGAAAACATTCATGTATTCGCTTTCATTAACTCTCGCAAGAGTAACTTTACCATGATTTTAATATTCTCATTAAAGCAATCGTTATCACACGCACACCTCGTGTTAGGAAAATATTCATTTTCATTGAGAAACTTATACACCACACGACATTGAATATTTATTAATTCATAAAAACTTTGGTTATTTCCATCTTTCAACCTTTTTCAAATCTCAAGACTCATTTGCATTAATACAATAATTATCAATCTTTGCCAGGAAGTCTAGACATTATCTCTGGACTTCACGGGCTACACACCGCCGGTTTCCAGTCGCCATATGTTGTTCTGTATAGGCTTTGGGTCCTTTCACCACTAGGGACTTCATGCCCTGCTTAATTTTTGGCATTATTCACGTATCCTTTCTTATCTTTTCCATGTGTTTCAACATTATTCTAAATGTTCACATTCATTCTCACTTGAAAAATCACTTCTTTCCTTTTCCATCAAAATTATTAATTGACATTTTTATTTCCTAAAAATGTTCCACTTTACGTAAATTTACCAATTTACCTATTTCTTACCAAAACACACATTTATCCATTTAACAAGTGTTGTTCCCAAAGATAGTTATTAAGTTTCCAACATAACTTTAAAAACACTTTTAATCATTTAACACTTGTCAAAAATCATATTTTTTTCCCATATCTCACACTTATCATTTTAATACTTTCAATATGCAAGGTATCCCATTTTCAAGTATAAATCTCGTATTTCCCACATATTTGACGTACACACTTTATTTTTTGAAATTTGCATCATAACCACATATTTACCATAATTTACGCTTTTGAGACTCGCACTTTCAATTGTCAGCTTTTTACTGTAATTTGTGGAAAATCTTCACTTTTCACATATTTATTTGTTTTTAAAAGAGTTTATACATTTTAAAATACCCATTTCGACATTATTTACACATTTGGCCTTCCTCACTTTCTTTATTCACACTTAGGTCATAATTAAAAGTAAACACCTTGTACTTTGCTCATTTACACATCAACCCAAAATATTTTTTATTATGTGTTTATACATATAAAAAATACCCATTTTTTACAAAAGTCCAATTTCTTCTTCTACTTCATTTTTTTTGTTAAGAAAGCTCCATTTTTATTTAATAAATATTGCCTATATTAGGCCAATGAGTTTCTAAACATGAAATTACATTATTTACCTTTAAAACATCACTTTGATAGATTTTATTTCCTCAAATGTTCATGTTTAATATTCTGAAATTTATCCAAGCTTTAAACCCATCAAAATTACTTCTTAAAAATCCATTTCTATACACCAAATGATGAGATGATGACTAAACAACACTTAGTTACAAAATAGCTAAAATCCTACATATATCAAGCCTAATATATGTAATTAACATTTGGAAAATTATCAAAATTAAAACCTCAATCATGTTAAGAATATCCCACCTCAAAAGTCCCAAATTAATAGAATAAGTGTTGGTGTAGGAGGAGTACCCCCCACCTCCATAGGTGGCAACAAGGGGTCACAATAAAATCCTTCCATTTAAGCTCCATCCAAGATTTCCTTTTTCTTTTTCTTTAAGTCTCCAAAGAGCTCCATAATCCCCCATAAATCTCCAAGAATAATATCCCCAATAACCCAACATAATGTATATGATTATACTTGAAGAAAAAATGTTTTTCTAGGCCAAAACATGGTTGTTTCATGGTGGTTTAAGGGAACCTACGAATTTGGACATGGTTGCTGGTATTTGGGAGGTTAAGGGAGTGAGAGAGATGACAGTAATCTGATGGGAATGAATGCCCAAGTCCAAGGCTTACCTCTCTCTCTTATAATACCAAATGCCAACTCAAAAGACCCACTTAAACATGCCAAACTTTACAACCAATATCTGATAAGGAGGTTGGACAACACTAGGCTTGAAGGAATAAAGAATCCAAAGGAAAGCAAGTGTGTTCAATAAAGAAGTTTTACCTAATTTGGACCAAAAATCTATCCAATATGGGTCAAAATTATTTTTCCTGCAGCTGTCAGAGAAGAGAAAGTTGCTCCAAATTAAATTTTAAGTTGGCTTGGTGATTTTCATAATTTCTTGAGTACTTTTTCTATTTTGACGAAAATAATTTGTATTTATTTTTTTACTTTTGAACCCATGGTATTTTTATATGTATTTTTAGGGCCTCATATATATGCTCATATTATTTTTTTAACATTTTAATAGTCATAAACAATTCACGCGTAGTTGCGTGTTCATGGTGTCGCGTACCATAAAAAAGTGTTAGATTAACTTTTATTTTTTCTCTCCACACAGTACTTTTTCTTATATTTTTTGCGCCCCAAATATAGTCACACTATTTTTATCCTTCACCAATAGTCCTACACTATTTTTTCTCTCCAACGGGTTCCTTGTCTTATGGCGACATTGGTTGCCAGTGTTATTGTATTTCCGGTAATGGCATTTTCTCTCTACATTGAAAAGTGCACAAATTAAAATAGAGCATTACATAGATTAATGATACCTTAAATGTGATCTCTGATCTGTCAATCGATTAGACAACCAAATATGAGATACCTGCATTATAAAAGCAAATATTTGTTAGATCTTATTTAGGGTTTTAAAAACCCCAATCTCATTGAGCAGATATTACCTTCAATGGTGGTCATTCTGTGGCGAAAGTAGTATGCCGAGAACGGTGTTGAGATTTGGTAAAAGTAAAGGGATGGAGAGCAACAGAGAGATGGCTGAGATGTGGGTTTAGAACGAATATTCTTTTATGAAACAGTGATACACACCTACTCCTTATGAGAGAGACATCAAAATGGGTCAAATAAAATTTACGCTTCCTTTTGAATTTTGGCGAAGAGTGAGAATTAATTTGAGTGTGAAAAAATAGGGGGAACTCAAATGGTTAAGGATAGAATAGGTAGTGCGAGAATAAGTTTATCTTATGAGTGTAAATATTATTCTATCCTTATTTTTTAATTTTGAAGAAAAGGGAGAAACAAATTCGAGTGTGTCAAAAAAGGGGGAATCCAAAAATTTTAAGGGGAAATTATGTATCACAGGAAAAATTCATCTTATGACATCATAAGATGTCTCTTATGACATAGATAAGTTTTACTACTTATTATATAGACTAGCGTATGCCCTTGCCTGAAGGCACAACAAAAAAATTTCAAAGTACGTAATTGCAAAATGACAAATTTTTTCCAAAATGTGTAATTACAAAAAGAAAAAAATTTCGTCCCCTAATAAAACAATGTAAACGGAATATTAGAAAACCAATTGCCACAAATGTGGATGTGTTAAATTGTGAACATAATCAATTGCAAAAAATTCCTTAATGTGATACAAATATATGCATACTAACCAAACTAAATACTATAATCATACGACGTAAAGAATTTATGTAAAAATGTTTCCATAACCGTAGTTCTGCATTATCATAGTATTGACTTGAAAAAGAAATTGGATTGATCCACTTCAATTAATAATAAACCCAAATTATTTTTGAAGTAGTTTTCTCCCGTGTCAGCAATCTACATCAGTAGTTACTATATTATATTTTCCGACAATTCACTAAAGGTTCATACATCATATGTCAAGGAAGGTAGGAAAAATTTACGTCATATTTGTCATCAACACAAAATATATAAATATTTAGCAAATATATAATGACAACCCATAAGTCTTGAGCAACCTGATAGTAATTAAACTACTCAATCGATTAAAATTTTGAGATGTGATATAATAGTATTTGCAATAACAATATGGTTTGATTGAACAAGATTATATTCGACCCAACATAACACGATTAAACGCTATTAGACCAATTAGTGGGTCTATGCTATAAATCCTTAAATAGGATCATAAAATAAAATTTTAACTAAAAACTTGTCTGTGGGGCTATGCTGTAAATGAAGCAAAAAAATAGTTAGAAAAACAAATTTTAAAAAGTACAAAACAGAACAAAAAAATCAACACATGTGATAGTTTATAAGATGGCAGCGAATCCACAAAGAGAGCTACGACTTATCTTGTTATCTTATTGTTGTTTCTTTACAAAATAAAATAAAGGATATGGGAAATGCCAAAGTTATTAATACATATAGGTATAAACATTTCAATTGCATTCAACTCAGATAGTTTGACAAAACAAAAGGTAGCTGGAAACATTAGTACATGCTAGTATTGCCCCCTGGAGATGGATCTCAAAAGAAAAACTAAATGGACTTCTCTCTTTTCAACCGACACTATAAAGTTCACCTAAGAATCAAGTTAACTTGGATTTTTCTTGAAACCAACTTTTAGTGACTCGTATTTTGATTACTCACCTTATGAAGGGTGTAAAAGGATTCAAGATTTTTTTTGAAACCAACTTCTACTGCCTCATTTATTTCGTTCCTTTTCATTTCTCCAGCCTTCCTCACCCTCCAAACCATAACTGCGATGACCTCTCCATTATTTTCAAACAATATATGCTAGTAATTGAAAATCCCAAAAAACCAAAGCAATAAACCTACCCATTTAAACTCAAAGATAGTAATCAAACAGGTGACAATAAAAAACTAGCTGAAACTTTGTACACGTGAGCATACCCATTAAATTACCACCCCACAATAGTAAACATGTCCATTAAAATGTGAAATTAAACCATCATTATGAAAAACCCAAACCAACTAAAAAAGATGTGTACATTAATGTTCATAGAAAAAGACAAACAGGACAACTAACTCATTCAAAACATCTAAGAACAAAACGAAAACACAAATACACCATTTTGCGCTTTTTTAGAAAGTATTTAGAACAAATACAAACCTTACAAAGATATAGATTTGGAAAAAACAACAAAAAACAACAACAAAAAAAATATCATCATCTACAAAATATCAGTCCAAGAACTCAACTTCGACCAATAGAAGCCCACATAAATAATAAACGTGACAATAAGAAGGGTACTTTAAGAAACATCATAACATCTATTTTGAATCACAAAAGAGAAAGAAGTTATTAAATAAAATGTAACTTCAAATGTCAAACCCCTAACATACCAATTAAAAATGTTTTAACAAACCACTAATGCATACATAAAAATAAAAATTCAGAAGAAAAAAAATCATGATTATAGTGTTAAAAACACACACATCCATTTAGATAAGTTCTCAAAAACAAAAAAAAAAATATTTAGGTTTGGATTGGATCTGCAAAAAATACTACAGTGTGGTTAGATATGCAAAAAAAATACTTCGGATCTATGTTAAAAAACTTATATAAGTAGAACAACCTAAAATCCAAACATATTAACCTGTGAAATGAAGTACACATTTGAGCTTTTCTTTCGTTACCTGTGAAATAAAAATACAAAAAGTTTATTATGCTTTTGGGTATAGAAAACGAAATATAAACCATTGGGATATATTTTAAACAAATACCTGAAACGAATGTGCACGAAAACTCCAAGATCTTAACCATAAAACACACATAAAAACACAGAGGCTCCACTAACAAAATGAAGATCTTACCCAAATTTGAACCACAAAAATATGAGAGGGTGAGAGAGAGAGACGGCGGGGAGGCAGTGGCAGAGTCGTTTGTGCATGTGTGTATGTGTGTGTGTGTGTGTGTGTGTGTGTGTATGTGCACGTTTGTAAGAGGGTGGCATAGAAGGACTACCAGAAGGCAACAAGGTTGGTGGCGGAGGGCGATGGTGAGCAACAGCGGATAGGATTTGTGTGGAGAGGGATAAATATTTGAAATGAGAGAAAGGTACAAAAGGAGAAAGATGGGTTTTCTTTTGGGTTAAGGGGAAATTCTCCACTTTTGCCTTGTCATAACTCTCATATTATGACATGGCGCAATGTGATACCCTTAGATTGTAGTAGATGGATAAACAACACCGTCAGATAATTGGTACTAATTAAACACACCTCTCCCATTATATATATATATATATATATATATATATATATATATATATATATATATATATATATATATATATATATCCAAATAATAAGATAGCATGGTTTTTAAATTTAGAAAATATAAAAGCATAATAACGCTCCCGATTCTCCGAGAGAAAATAAAGGGCCATGATTAACTCTCCAATTTTAATCTCCTCCCAAATATTTATTTCCACCTCTCTCCTACTTTTATCTCCTCCTCATCTCGATAACCTCACTCCCCATCTCCCCTTTCATCTCTCAAACCCCATTTCTCCTTCTCTCAATTACACTGATTTGTTAGACTCCTATGGTAAGCTCTATCTCTCTCTCCCCCTATCTGGTTACGAACTCACTCTTCAATTACTATCTATACTCTCAACGACACCGATTTGTTCAAACGGTCTTCACTAAACTTCATTTTAAAACCATCGGTTCATTAGTTCATCACCGATCATTGGTTGAGAGATTTAAATAAGTTTTTGGGTGGGTTAATATTTGGGGTTTTCATTTATTAGATTGTTATTGATTATTTCAATGGAAATTAAAAGGATAAAAATTAAATTTACTTCAAGATAAAATATTAAATGAAGCGTCATCGAATACTGAAGATAAGACTAGCATTATGTGGGATAAGATGGCCACATGCAGTAGGATAATATCACATTCGTGTGTTTTCGTAGGAAATCTCGTTCTGGATTACTTTTTTTTTAATTTTCCAAAAATTCTATTATTTGTGGCACATATTAAAAAATTATTATTTCGATAGCATAATGCTTGTAATATCCCAGAAGGAACTGGGGCCAAATGCGACTGCAATGATTTTATTTTTTATGGTATTTGGGGTGCATAAGGTGAGGTTGGATTTGTGTTTATGATGGTCATTTATGTATATTATTCATTTCATTTTGTTTTACATGAGTGAGGTCCTAGATATGCTAATGGGCCTTAATTATCAATGAAATACTTACATTGATTATAAATCTGTGAGAAACATTATGCGTTGTGAGACCCCTAAACAAATGGAAGGTTGGCCCACGTTTATATATTTATATAGAAGTAAAATTAATAATTGTAGAATTATTATTTATACTCATGATTTATTGTTTTACTATACGAGTACGTAGATACTATCTTGTTGCGACAGGCCTGACGGAGATTTAGGTGTTGAACCTACTTCAGTTTTATTTACCTTATATTTGAGGTATGTCAGGTTTACTACATTTCTACTTAAATTTGTAGACAATATAATTTTGGGAGGTTTGGCATGTATTAGTTCTTGTCAGATGGTTTTTACTTTATGTAGCAGTGGTGACGGTGCTAATCGCCATGGAATGTTGTACCATTGTCGAGGTAAATATAAATTTCTCATATTTCCCAATTAGTTCGATTATAATTATGATTTTTTACTATAATTGAGAGTTTATATCATTGTATTATGAGGGCGTGGAGATCTAACTTATATTGTGCTTGGGAATTTGCAAGCAATGTCCTATTATTCCTAATCATATATATCTAATGGTCTAAGTTTTATTTTTTTCAAAAGAATATAGAGATGGTTTTCTGTACCTTGAACTATGTTTTATAACATGGTACTAATTTCCCACCTGATGCTTTTTAGGGACGTGCATTTCTTAACCATTTGCATACTTTTTACATATCTCATGCTTGACCTCATATTGATTTTAATATTCAATCGTAACTAAATTTCTCACAAAATTTTTTTTCCTATTTATCTGATATATTTGATTGCTGCTAGAATTTTTCACATCTCATGTGTTAATTTATTGTTCATTTCATATGAAAATCTCATATGTTGATTTTAAAGTGATGCAGTATTGTCATGGTTTTATTTTTTTATTAAATAAGTGATGAGTATTACTCCCCCCCCCCCCCCCCCCCTATGCCTCTTTCAATTTTTTGTCTATATTAAGCAAATTATGTTCACTATTTAAATACTTTGGTATGCTTATCACTTAAATTAGATTGTACTTTGGTGTGCTAATATAACAAAATTGCATTTTTTTAGATAATGAGAAAGTGAATAGGTCACATACCGCTCAAATGAGAGGTTTATGAGGTAGGAAGTATACGAAGTACTTGATTTCATAATCTAATAATTGCGTGCTTACGATATGAAGTAATGTAGAGCCTTTTCCACGAATTACATATATATGTCTAGAAGGAAGTTGCCTGAATATAGCAATATCTTTTAATTATTATAATATGTGGTTTGTTTTGGGATTAAAGTCAAATGTGTCACATTGCAGTTAATTATGATATTTTGTTATGTGAGGTTCTTATTATAATAATTTTTATTTTGATGTTGTTATTCTTATACAAGTAATTTTGTTGCTTTGGGGTCATTATTTACTAAAAGATTAAGAAAAATAATTTGGTGAGTTTTGAGAGATTTTGAACTTTATTCATTTGCATCTGTAGTACTATAAATGTGTTCAACTGTATGTCTGTGTTTCTGGGGCTTATGTGATACTAGATCTTCATGTCTCCATGCGTGATGTATACTCCTATATCTTCATGTGTCCATGTGTGATGGACCCTTTTTACACTGCTCGAGTACACTACTCTCTCTACCAATCGAACAACTTTCCCTCCATTTGTTTTTTAGTCGGAACAACTCTCTCTCTCTCTCTCTCTCTATATATATATATATATATATATATATATATAGGAGAAGGCTCACCTACATCATGCTCTAATCACGCTTAAATACATGCCCTAAAAAACTTTTTTTTTCAAATTTTATATTTTTCCCTTGAATTTAACCTTCTAATCAACCCATATGCAAAAAATTAGGTCAAAATACATTTTGTAACTATTTTTAAAAAATCCACAAAAAACTGTTAAAAATACCTATTTATAAGGGTCTGCGCCATTAGTTTTTTGTGGATTTTTTAAAAATAGCTACAAAATGTATTTTGACCTAATTTTTTCATATGTGTTGATTGGAAGGTTAATTTCAAGGAAAAAATATAAAATTTGAAAAAAATATTTTCCAGGACTTAGAATTAGGTGTGATGTATAGTGCATGATGTAGGTGAGCCTTCCTCTATCTCTCTCTCTCTCTCTCTCTCTCTCTAGAGAGAGAGAGAGAGAGAGATCAGAACAATCTCCATTTTTTCGTTGAGCATGTAATGGGTTTACATTTGTTTTATTACAGATTTGTCCGTGGAGGTAAACCTTCTCCTTCACTATCTCTACGATTCGATTTCGTGGTTTTTTTTTTAATTCGAATGAAAGTTTTCTAGACCCTAATCTTTGGTTTGGAATCATGATTTTTTACATTCGTTTTTACGTTTTTTTTCAGGTTCATTTATATATGGAGATCCAAATCTTTTTACATTTTTTTCAAGATCTATAAGGTATAACTTCTCTATCTGTCATGCTCTCTCTTCGATTGGATTTTGTGAATTTTTTGCAGATTCATTTATATTGTGGATTTTGGGGATTCATTCATTAGACAGGTTTCATTCATTTTTCATTTAACATATTGTTTATGATGCTCAAAAAGGGCCTTTTTAATAATGATTATTATTTTATGTATTGTTTATTGATTCATGTAGATTTGTGTCGTTCGTGTTTCATCAATTTGTTTAATGCTTATTAATTTTTGTATTGTTTATTCATTATGTAGATTGTTTATTGAATCAATTTGTTTATGGTTTATTGATTCTGTTGGTTTGCATCGTTCATTCATTCTTTCGCATCTACTCCGCGATGCCTCCCTCACCACCAACTTCATCCGTAAAGTAGTCTCTCATCAATAAATTAGAGTAAACCTATGATTTCTGAAAGTGAAGATATCTTCAATTTCTTTTGGCTTTGGATTTTGTTACAGTTAATATTGAGGTTGTGATGTTCATTCATTTGTAGATTGTGTTTAATATTGTTTTGATATGTAGTTAGTTTTTTTTTTATGATTTGTTTGCAGATTGAATCCTAAAACAGGTATGCTTATTCTTCTAATTTGATGGTTTGGTTTTTTTTTATGACATGGGTTTTAAATTCTCTTGGTCATTTTGCATTTTTTTTTTAATTTGGGTTTGATTTATTTTGCTTTTATGCTGAGTGGAACTACGGGTAATGATCAATTTCAATTTGTTTAAATGTTTGCTTGGGATTTACAGGTTGAGTTTATTTTTCAATTCATGAGCAGGGGATTCCCATTTTGGTTGCATTTTCTATCTGGAATTATGTTGCGAACTAATAATGAACCATTAAAGCTTTTCACCCCTGCTTACTTCTTATTATTAATCTTAATTTACTGGTTCAATATGTGTATATAATAGTTTGAAAGTCATGAAAACGTTGGAACCCCCAATTTTAAAATTCCTCTTTTAAAATTAAATATTAATTTTCTAAAATTGTGGAATAGGATGGTTCAACACAACACACATATAACCTTCAAATTTTAATGTCTTTCAAATTAAAATTAAACTCAACTAAAGTGAATTAAAATTAATCCACCATAAGTATTCACTTAAACAAAATTAAGTTAACCAAAGTCCTAAAATTTGCCTAACAAGATTAATTAATTTTAATATTTAGACCAAACCAAATTTTATCAAATTAAAATTATTGATTCGAATTAAATTACTTAACATACACCCAAAATGATTTTTGCACCAAATTGAAAAATCCCGGAAGGGACATTTCTTGAGAGGCGCCCATGAAACAATCTCCATATGCACACATAAACATACTCTCATTAACATATATCTAATCAAATCAAGAAAAAGTTTATTATCTAATTAATCAAATTTTAATACATGCGAAAATTAAAATCAATTAAATCTGATTTAATCTAAAATCAAATTAATAACAATCTAATTTATTACGTTACAATACAATATATCCCATATGAAAAATTATTCTAACTCAAGCAATTAAATCATGCGACAATTTTAATTCTAAATTATACAAAAGAATATGATGAGGAAAAGAAGAATAACAAGAATGATTCTTTTACGTGGTAACAACCCAAACTAGGGAAAACATCCACGATGACCTTTACATCACAAAATAAAAATTTCACTAAAATAAAGATTCAAGTTACAACACTTAAGCAAACACACAAAGATCCTAACTAAGTTCAGAATATAGCTACTTGAGATTCTCCACTCCAAAGGTAATCTGACTAGAACTTGATCTTTTCTTTGTTGCTCCTTTGTTTTTTCCTTAATCTCCTTTTTAGCGAATTCTAACTCAGTCAAAACTGATCTCTCAACAACATACTAGTTGTGCAAAACGTGCAAGTGAATATGTTCTAAATGCAAACCATGCAAGAACTTAATTCTTAACACAAGCATATAAGTTTTGTACAAAAACTTAACAAAAATGCATTTGTAATCAAGCACATAAGTTTTTTTTATAAAAACTTAAGAAAAATACATTTTCAATTATCAAACAATTAAGTTTTCTACAAAAACTAACAAAATAAATTTTCAATCATAAATCTTGTAAACATTCTTTATAAGAAATACATACAACACTTATCATGGACACAATCATGTAGACATAAAATAATCACCCTAACATGTGTTCTTAATCTCTAAAAAATATAAAATCCAATTTTATGAGGAAAGTGTTTTACAAATTATTTCACAAATATGAGATAACATATCTTTAAAATGATTTTCAATAAACAAGTAAGATCTAAAGAAATTCTGATTTAAACATCATATAGCATCTAACACAAAATCAGAATATTTAGATCATAAAAATATTCAATAAAATTCGAATCTAAAAATCTAAGGAATTCTAATTTTGGTAAAAAATTATTTCATCATGAAAGCACATAAGTTCGCTCTACAATAACACAATAATTCAATCTATAAAATATGAGATGATGTGCAAGATCATTGAGAATTCAAAAATAAAAACAGAATAGAGATGAAGTAAAAATAACACAATGTGTGCAAAGTAACATTCAATCTCTCTCTTAGATATACTCTCTAATTCTTTATATTTTTCTCTCTTAAAAATATTAAACCCTCTTGTGTTTCTCACTCTAAAAAATATGACTGAAAAGTCTCCCAAAAATTCTAACTCCAATAAACTCTCAAATGATGTTTGTATAGGTGAGAAAAAGATTATTCTAGAAACTCTAAAATCAAGGGTCCGGATTAAAAGTCATTAAATCAAGGGTTGTGATCAATTTGATTTAAAACTAATTAGAAATTTTAAACAACTAAACAAGCTAAGTATGTTATAAACAAACTAAAACCAATCTCTTGAAAACCATTCTGGTATAGGGTTTTAGTGTAACAAACTCCGACGGTTATAATCCTCAAAGTTTTCTATTGGTTCTGCCTGAACAAAGCTTCAACACTTAAATAATGACAGGTGGAATGCAATCTAAAATACACCAATGTGATATAAAGAATATCTCGTAGTTAAAAGGCATAACCCTAAAGCTCTCAATTCAATATAAATAAAAAGTATTATTAAATCTTGAGTTATTCTACACATATATAGGATTCATATAAAATTATTTGTATAGATTGACATATCGTGTATTATTTCGCGTATGAACTCACTTAAAATATATATCAATACAAACACAATACGTTATTATATACCAATAAATTTTTTGTTAAATCTCATAGTACTCCTAACAGATTCACATCGGACAAATCAAGTTGAAGGAAACTGGATTGAACCCCTAAGGTCAAGAGGTCATGGCGTCCTGTTATGAGTCCTAAAGTAAAAATGCCATAAGGTAATTATCGGTAAGGCTAAAGGCTTAACAGCCAAAACGAAAAAATCGTAAAGAGGCTATACCAAGTCCTATTCGGTAAAAACACATCCTAGTGGAATAAAAGAAATCGGACAGTCTATGACCAAGCAGGTATAGGACGAAATCTACTAATTAGGCAGTAGCATCTAAGGGTTCAAATCAATCTTATGCAGTCAACGTCAAGTCAAGCTAAGTAGCCGCCGGTAAAGAGGCTAACAAAAGATATTGTTACCGCAAAAGTAACTGGTACTATTCATTACCGAAAATTTCTTACAGCTAATGAGTAAGTCTACTAAGCAAGGGGTTTCCATCAAGCAGATGGTTTCCATCATGTATCTCGGATACAACAACTGAGGAAACAGTGTACTTGTAAGATATTAGTACTAATGTTTTAAAGACTAAAACTCCCCGAGGCCGAAAGCTAAAATCTTGGTGTGAGTTATACACCTAGGACGAAGCAGGTCTACAATTGAAGCTAAACTATCCGAACAACTGATCCTAAACAAAATTTTAAACTAATAGACGGTTTATAACTTTTATACCACATTATGTCTTTAAAACTTTTCCTTCAATGACACGTTTGTTCATACAACAAATAAAATAATGCAATGTTTTATATTAAAATACCTGTATTCGCTGCTATTCCCGAATAAACCTTAACATCTTATTTCCTTTTTTGCAAGATCCTTGCATTTCATATCACGTACAACAATATATGCGTACAACTGAAAGATGTCATCCCTGAATAAACCTTAACATCTTATTTCTTTCCTCTCGTGTACAACAATATGTGTATAACTGAAAGATGTCATCCCTAAATAAACCTTAACATCTTATTTCCTTCCTCTCGTCTTCAGCGACTACGTCCCACAATTTCAGGCAATTCGAATGGCCTAATCACTTGGAATGTTTTTTTAGTGTTTGTATCTGATTATAACTCTTTGAGTTAAAAAAAAATTAATTTTAATTTTTCAAGCAATTTATCAGAAATGTTAACAAATTTTAATTTACTATTTGAGGTAAAAATATTTGTTTTTATACAGAAATATTCCATACTGAAATATTTATAAACTTTAAACTGTTTTAAACATTTTTTTCAAAGAAACTTCAATTGAAAATTCCAATTAGAGCTATATAATTAATTAAAGATGAGCTGCAGAAAGTGGGGGTAACACTCGCCATTGAACCTACCCCATAGGGGTTTTTGAAGAAAATACCAAGAAGCTTTGAACCCACCACCTCATGATTAAGCTTTGAACCCAACACCTCATACCCCTAGATAAAAGGTCATGTTTGTTTTAAACATTTTTAAACATTAAACATTAAAATTATTTTAAAAAACTGTAAAAAACATTAATACATTATTAAACATTTTTAAAACAATATTAAAAATGTTTTAAACATTAAAACTATTTTAAAAATGAAGTTTGAATAATTAAAAGACTATTATAAAAAAAACGTTTTCAAAAACTGTTAAAATGTTTTTAAAAAAATATTATAAAAATTCTATTTTAAAAATTTATAATTAAAATTTTAACCTAAAAAACTTATTTGACCTCTTTAGATTTTTGATAGTTTAATATGAGAAATAATATTTGTCTTTTAGACAAATGTTACAATGATAATTGCAATATTTGTATGTACCAGACGGACATTGTTGTCATTTTTTCTATTGGCCACGCATGGTATATATTGCTCCACGATATAAAGTAATATTTCTATGCCTTAAACAAGTTGGTAAAAGTTTAGTCCCTCTATTAAAATTCAATAGTATAGTTATTTATAAACAACAGTAGTTCTAAACAAAAATAAAAAAAGACCAAACAAAAAGTGTTTTATAGCACACTTGCGTACACAAAAAGTGTTTTATAGCACACTTACACTTGCACACTTACTTACACAAAAAGTGTTTTATCACACTACCAAACAAAAAGTGTTCCATAACATACTTAAATTAAAAAGCTATCGTCTGCCGTCTACTTAAATTGATGTTCGTCTTAATTTCATACACATTCGAATTGAAATTAGAATATTGTAAATATTTTAAAATATTCTAAATTCAATTTCAATAAATGAAATTGGACGAACACCACACAAAACATCAATTAACTCCCAATTTCATATTGGAGTCAAGATAAAATACAGGCTTCCTGCATGGAGATGGTGGAGGCGCCTCCAAATCCTCATCATCATCCGATTGTGGAGCAATATCCACCGTTGAATTTTTGCCTGAAAAAACATCATATTGACAAAATAGATTTCCTTTGCAAAAAACAATGAATGACATAATTCTCATACATTATAGTTTCCTTTTCAAGGTCAGATAACTTGAAAAGTTATTCTCATACAGGAGAGATAATTCAGTAAATGAATGACATAATTTTTCTTTTTTAACTCAAACAGAATATTATATCATAACCGTATTACAATTTCAATGCTATAGCTGAAATGTGGGCAATAGAAGATGGCTTAAAATTTGCTAGTAATCGAGGTATTCGTAATATACATGTGGAAACGGATTCTTTGTCTACTTACCAACTGTTTTGTAGGGTCCCATGTTCGAGCCACCATATCCAGGAACTACTCCGGGACTGCAGTAAGGAGATTCAAAAGTTTGATGCAGTGTGCATAGCTTTTTGCTATAGAGAGGCCAACTCGGTAGCTGACGTCTTGGTCAAGATCGGAAATAGTTGTCATTATATGAATAGTTTTTTTGATATAGCACCTAGATTTATCTACAAACAACTTTTGACAGATAGTACTAGTACTATAGTTAGTAGATCTGTGAATAAACATAATTAATCAACAATATCAGGCCGCTTTGTGTTGGGAGTATTTTATATAAACTAGGTGTAAGACGCAAGATGCGCGAAAGAAAATTGTGATAATCATTTCATACCTTTATAATAACAAATAATAATAAAAAATTATAACTTGTAGTTTTATATACCCATACTCTCTACCACAAAAGACTCATAGCGATGAAATACCTGCTGCAACACTGGCCAGCCCAAACCCGACAAACCACAACGATCAAGTGCCATGATCACATTTGAGCATATTTTGGTAAAAATCAATATAAAACTTTGAATAAATGAAAATTGAATAATAATTCTTTTTAAAATATTTAAAAATTTGGAAATTAAATAAAAACATGTTAAAAATATTTCAATTTAAAAAAAAAATAGTTCCAATAAAAGATTAAAAGAATAGACATCTAATTGATAAAAAAAACAAATTTCCTATTAAGAATAGAAAAATACTACAAATATCTACGGAATATCTTGAAAATATTTTTAAAAAGTCAGGCAAAAAATTGAATAAATATTTTAAAGAGTTTCACAAAATATTGTGAAAAAACGATTTCCAATTAGAAACGAATTTGTCAATATAATAGAGAAAAAAAATATTCAATAATTACGGAAAAATCTGGAAAACACAAAAAAATAAGAAAATAAAAGTTAAAATATGAAAAATAGAAAAAAATAATCTCATTTTCCATGTTCCTCGTATTAGTAAGTTTTTTTCTAACAAAATATTAGCAAGTCTCAGGCACAAAATATAAAACCAAACCACGACCAAAACTTGTACGGTTCAAATACATTACAAACAATAAGAAAGAGAGAGGTGAGAAAATTTAACTGTGTTAGAAAAATCAAAGTTGAAACTTCAAATACAAAATAAAAAACGATGGAATACAGACCCAAAAACATGACGCCGGCAACGCAAAATATGATGTGGTAAGTAGGTTATAAATGATGGGTGTCTCATTAAAAGCTCTTGTTGAGCGTTTTAGAAGATATTTTAGATTTTAGATTTTAGAAGATATATAACATATAAGATGCGGTAAGTAGGTTATAAATGAATAGAGAGAACGTACCTGTGATTAAAATGACGATTATTAACGTAAACATGAAGATTATAATTGCAAGAGTTGGCACGAATCTTAAATTTTTTATTGAACTGCAAGTAAAGTGAGAGAAGAGGTAAATTTGTCATTAATGTATGGATAAATGAAGAAGGAGAAAGAGAGATGATGGGCACCTGGTCGTCATGCCTGTGAGCGCTCAATACAAATGATATGAAGCTTGATTTGGTTCCTTGAGAGACAACCCACTAGGGGTGGTCATAGGCCCGAGGCCCGCCAAGCCCGCCCAGCGCGCCCAATAAAAAAATAGGGCTTGAGTAAGGTGAATAGGCCCGCAAAGCGGGCTTGGCAAAATTTTATAGGACCGATTTTTTTTCAGGCGGGCTTGGGCATGAGTTCTTAAGCCCGATGAGACCCGGCCCGGCCCGAGGCCCGAAATATATATATATATATGTGGGGGGGGGGGGAACTTTTATAAATATAAAAACGTATATCAAGTCTTTTCATGTAGAGTGGGAAACTTTATATATGGATTTTGTAATATATGGAGTTTAAAACAGATTTTTAATTAAAAAAAATCGTCTTTAAATAAAAAAATAGGTATTTTAATTTAAAAAAAATCTTTTAATTAACATAATAAGGCCCGATCAGGCGGGCCTGGGTAAAGAGCTTTCAAATCTGGGCGAGCTTGGAATAACATAACAAGACCCGATCTAAGCCCGAGCGAACTTGGGATAGCACTTAATTTTTCAAGCCCGGCCCGAGCCTGACCGGGCCTGCCCAGCCCGGCCCACGGCCACCCCTACAACCCACTGATATGAAGTTGCGTCTAGCATTTACATATGTAATTGGCTTGTTCAATGCTTTTAAGTATATCCTTGGCCACGCACTTGATAACTGACCCTTGGGCGGTCGAGATTTTTTTTGAAGAGCAGTGCTACGAAAACCTTTGACTTTTGTGCACCGGACAAAATTACTGTATTTTTTATTAAAAAAATAATATATTTAATTAGTGTAATTAAAAGTAGGACGGTTTTGTACTCATGGTATACTAAATCTGCTCACAAAATTGATGCAAAAAACATTTCTTTTTATTGAATAAAACTTGGCAGACGGAAAAAAATATCCAAAAATCGTACTCACCACATTAAATGTTTGTCCCTTGTTGTGAGACCTTGAATCCATTAAAAACAGGTCCCACCAATAAGAAGTGTAAATTTTAAAAACGATACAAAAATATAATATGAAATTTATTCGAAATTGACACGATTTATTATGTTTGTGTCGAGTTTTTTGACACGATGTTGTCTCGTGTCGTGTTCGTATCTGAATTATGAGTCGTGTCGTGTTATCATATTTTTTAGGCGTGAAATTTAAGAAATTATAGTATTCATGTCGTGTCATTTGTATTTTATTCGGATCGTGTTCGAGTCAATTAAAAAAAATACGAATTCGTGTCTTATTCGTGCCTGAAAAAACAGTATCGTGTCGGTCGAAACACGATCCGTTAACCCGAATTATCACCTCTACTATCAATACATTAAAAACTTATATTCATTTTTGTCTGGTTAAACGGGTACACAAAATGAATATTTTGGTGAGTCTATGTAGTATTACTCTTCTTTTTTTTTTTTTTTTTTTTTTTTTTTTTTTTTTTTTTTTTATGTTCGCCAGCCATGCGTAGGTACTATATAACTATATTTATTATATGTGTAATATTAGGTGCACTTTTCTTTGTACCTTCATATATATTTTCACTTATATTGTGTATTTTTTTTTTCCCTTTAATTTTTTTTCCTCTCGTACATTAGATAAAAAAATTTAAGGCTCGAAAAGTGTATTCTTGCCATCTTTACTTTGTTAATATATGTACTTATATAATCGTTTTCTCTTTTGTCTACGAGTAATTCTATATGAACCGCCACTTAATCCGTCTTGTTACCGTATCTCCCATTTTTTTTACGATAAGTTTTTTATTCTTTCGTTTTTAACATTTGATATAAAAACAGTTTTTATTTATTGAAAGTAAATAGTTTTTTATTAAAATTAAAATTAAAGTATATTTTTTTCATTAATAAAAAAAATATGTTTCTTGACATGATATAACGATTGATTAGTACTGCTGGACCGGATCAACATTTCTGAATCCATATCATTTGGTGAATGTGGATCCGCGTCAGCGGTACTAATCAATCGCGAATCTAACACATTAAATTAAACAGTTTTTTATCAAAATTAAAATTAAAAGAATATTTTTTTAATAAAAAAAACTATGTTTATTCACATGATATCACGATTGTTTAGTGCCACTAAACCGGACATCATTTGTTGAATATGGGTCCGCGTCAGCGTTACTAATCAATCGTGAATCTAACACATCAAATTAAACAGTTTTTTATTAAAATTAAAATTAAAAGAATATTTTTTCATAAATAAAAAAAAACTCTGTTTATTGACATGATATCGCGATTGATTAGTGTCACGGGCGCGGATTCACAATCTCGGACCGACATCATTTGTTGAATATTGGTTCGCGTCAGTGGCATTAATCATTCGCGACATCATGTCAATAAACATAATTTTTTTTATTTATGAAAAAAATATTTTTTTCAATATACATAATTTTTTTATTTATGAACAAAAATATTTTTTAATTTTAATAAAAAAATATTTACTTTAAATAAAAAAAATTGTTTTTGATATGAATAGGAAAAATGCTTTTTTTTTTATATATAAAAACTGTTTTTATATCAATTGTTAAAAACAAAATGAGTATAAACACACTTTGATACATACTTTGGTATACGCTTAATAAGACAAGCAGAGGCGGAACCGGACATCATTTGTTGAATATGGGTCCGCGTCAGCGTTACTAATCAATCGTGAATCTAACACATCAAATTAAACAGTTTTTTATTAAAATTAAAATTAAAAGAATATTTTTTCATAAATAAAAAAAAACTCTGTTTATTGACATGATATCGCGATTGATTAGTGTCACGGGCGCGGATTCACAATCTCGGACCGACATCATTTGTTGAATATTGGTTCGCGTCAGTGGCATTAATCATTCGCGACATCATGTCAATAAACATAATTTTTTTTATTTATGAAAAAAATATTTTTTTCAATATACATAATTTTTTTATTTATGAACAAAAATATTTTTTAATTTTAATAAAAAAATATTTACTTTAAATAAAAAAAATTGTTTTTGATATGAATAGGAAAAATGCTTTTTTTTTTATATATAAAAACTGTTTTTATATCAATTGTTAAAAACAAAATGAGTATAAACACACTTTGATACATACTTTGGTATACGCTTAATAAGACAAGCAGAGGCGGATCCAAGAATTTATTTCGGGTGGGGCACAAACTATTGCGGTTACGGGTAAAATTTTAAATTTTTTTCTTTTTTGTGGTGAGGCAAAATTTTGAATTTGCGATTTAAGGTGGGGCACTTGCCTCACCTTCCTTCAATGTGACTCCGCCCCTATTGTACATTTTATCGTGACGGAACCTACAATTATAAGATATATGATTTTGGGGTGTAGCTATTCCTACAACCTTTTAAAATACAAGACTAATATACCATTTTCCATTTTATCAAAATATAATATATTTTTAAAACATAATATTATTTTTGGTCAAATCAAATTTACACTTTAAGATAAAATATAATTTTATTATTATTACTATTCTAATTTTTTACTTTAACATATTACTAATTTTTTAAATTAGACAGTAGTACATTTAATGAATTTATTCGACTTTGCTACATATATCGTCGCTAAATTTGAAAAAATTTCTACGAAAAAGTGATATTTGGTGACATTTAAACAATTTTTAACCCAAAAAAGCTTATAATGAAAAAACGTTTTTAACAAAAACAATATAGAAAAAATGTTTTTGGAAGTAAAACTGGTTTTTATTTTAAAACAGTGTTAACGAAAAAAAACGTTTTTAACAAAATAAAAAAAAAAGTTTATAAAAAAATGTTTTAAAAAAATTATTTTTTTAACAAAACAGAACAGTTTTTAACCAAAAACAACAGTTTTAGCGAAAAAACATTTTTTGAACATAAAAGTGTTTTTATATGAAAAACTTTTTTTTAGCAAAATAAAATTATTTATAAGAAAAAAAATAGCTATAAAAAAATTCTTATAAAACCAAACAGTTTTTAGCAATTTCTAACAAAAAAAAATAGTTTTTAACAAAATTAAAAACAGTTTATAACAAAAAAAACAATATCTTAAACAATCACTTTTCATAGAATAAAATTATTTTAAAAAAATTAGAAAAATAAAAATACTTTAGTGAAAAAATAACAGTTTTTGAACAAAATATTATTTTTAACAAAAATGTTAAAAACTGTTTTGCTTTGTTAAAAAACTATTTTTATTTAGAAAATATTTTTTTATAAGTTTTTTTATTTTGTTAAAAATAGGTTTTTTCATTAATACTATTTTTAAATAAAAGAATTTTTATTTTCAATAACTTATTTTTTAAACTATTTTTGTTAAAAAATTATTTTTTCATTGTAAGCTTTCTTGGGTTAAAAATTGTTTAAATGTCACCAAATATTATTTTTTCGTAAAAAAATTCAAATTTAGCGACGATATATATAGCAAAGTCTAATAAATTCATAAAATGTACAATAATTTAATTTAAAAAATTAGTAATATGTTAAAGTAAAAATTAGAATTAATAATACTAACAATAATAATAATAATATCATATTTTATCATAAAGTATAAAAAAAATATTTATAATAATATTTTATTTTAAAATTATATTATATTTTAATAAAATGAAAAACGATATATTTATCTTATATACTAAAAGGGTGTGGAAAAAAATATTAAGAGTACGAGAAAAGACACCCTCTTATTTTAATGCAATGAAAAGTGTATATGAAAAAAAAAGTATAGTTGTATTGATAACACTGATATCTCTTGGGCCCCATGATTTTGATTGACTTACACTAGTATTTTTATTTTAGATTCTTTTCCTTTGGCATATTTTCTTGCACACGTTTTTGTACAGATAATATTATCTGTAGTGATGTCTGTTGACAAAACCCTATTTTATTTTATTCACTTCACATATAGCTGTGGATGGTTGATTTGAAAAGAAATCATTATGTTTATTATTCACAGTTAATTCATTGAATATTTCTTGTGTCGTTTTTTTATCTGTCTACGATATTCATTGTATATTTCTTGTGCATTTAATGCTACACTCAGAAACTCTCGAATCACTCAATTTTGAAGAAGATCCAGATAACTGTTGACGGTTGATTTGAAAAAAAATCATTATGTTTATTATTCGCAGGTAATTCATTGAATATTTCTTGTGTCTACGATATTCATTGTATATTTCTTGTGCATTTAATGCAACACTCAGAGACTCTCGGACCACTCAATTTTGAAGAAGATCTCCGACAATCGAGACCCAAGATTTGTTGAGAAAGAAAAAAATACGAAAATAGAAGATATTTGCCATACACCGAGAAAAGAGCAATTTGAAATTATTTTCGGTTCATACTTTAGTTTTATTTCTTTAATATTATATTATGTAGTCTTCGGATAATTTAAGCGCTCTTCAATTAATTTTTATTTGTGATTCATGGTTTTCGTTGATTAAATATTATTTTGACAGTTTCGTTAGTCAAGTATTGTTTTAACAGTATTAAAAATCGAACTGCAGACCAAATCTAATTTACCCCAAAACTACCTTAATGACAATCTTATACCATTGTATCAAATTGGTTTCTCACATTTACTCAAGAGAGCTCTACTCACATTTATCTCTATATACTATAAAATACTAAACAAGCATTTAATGACACGCTCTTCTAAGGCTATCCACGTGGCACATCTATATCTTTTATATAATAAAATGCTATATAAGCATTAAAACTTCTCTTCGTTCCCTATGTCCACGTGTTAAGAATCTTGGAAATAGAATTTATCCATATCATCTTCCCTATTACTTATTCTCCGTTCACTTTCGCACCAATTGGTTGTTAATGTACCCATTTGTCTCTTCTCCTTCTGCCATCGTTATCCCTTCATTTTCTTTATTGACATAATTTCCTCTCTCTCATGTCTTTTCTTATCCTCTCTTTACCTTCTTTTATAATAACCCATATGTTAATAAAAATTATAGCAACAACATCCCAACATTCTTCTCCGCTCCACTATCATTTAACCATCCCACCACCGTATAAACCTTTTATCCCCATCTCCAAAAAACACTCTATTTTTTCAACATTCAGAAAACCAACACCCCTAAAATTTCCCAAAGCATCCTCAGATTAGTACCAGAATTCGAATGGAATGCATTTTGAAGCAATACATTATCGGTTGGAAAGGTAAGTGAATTTCTACTAATTTTCCTTTCAATGTTGCTTTGTTGCAGAGGATGTTCACTCGGTGCTAATTTTTGCTAATAAATTTGTAGAAGTTCAGATCGGCTATATAAACATCATAAACATGGCCCCTTCATAAAGACTCCCCATCGAAAGCACCAACCCAGAAGCATCATCGTTGGCCATAGTCTGCACTGGTATATAAGCACTTACGATGGCGTACTTGGCGGAGGATCCCGATTGAGGATGATGAGGCTTCTTTTACAAAATGAAAGGATGATGCCAAGACTCTCTTAAGATATCCTTTATGTCCCTCACAGCTCCGTGAATCCCATCAATATTTGTGTGTATTTTTCCTATTTACATATTACTCGTATGTATATAAATTACATGATATTATTGAATGTTTTGGTCAACTTTTAGTTGTGCATGCATTTGATGTAGAGCCCTACATTTAGGATTGTTGATTCCTATGGTGAGATTTCGTTCGCCGGCTATAAGGTGTGTGTATATATATACATATTAGTAAATCTTAATTGCGTTCAGGTGTGTTTGAGTGCCGAACCATGACGGATGACAGGCGAGGGCCGTTGGGTGGACAGCAGGAGGTAGGGCTCAATTGAGGTTGTAGAAAATTTTGGGGATGATGACCGTAGTTGAGGTCACCCCTAGTGATGTTCGACAAAATAGGAGTTGTAAGGACTGCTAGGGTGTAACATTTATTTTCCAAGTACTGCCACGATAGAAAATGGTTCCAAATTAGACTTACCCAGCGTGGTTAGAATATGAGGAGAATCAGACATGTCGTTAGAAAAGACCATTTGTGGAAAATTAGAAATGTTGAGATTGTATGTGCTAGCCATTGGAAGTTAGATATCCAGAGGCTCTAGCTTATGGCGAAGTGTGTAATACCCGAAAGTGATGGTTTTGGGTAAAACTTTCCTCGGCTCGTAGGTGAAAAGTTATGATGGTGGAGAGTCGACCACCACATTCAGAAGGTCACATGTTGTGGCAAAGGGAAGGATCTTAGTTACGATTTGGCCTAATGTTTCTTCATCAGTTGCACAGGAGGAGATGGGTATACTCCATTTGCAAAAATAAATTTATTGCTATAATGGATTATGTACCAGATGAGACATGTTCAATGGAGAAGAGAACTCTAAAGTAAGTATTAACTCGTGAAAAGAGTTGCTAGTGCTTAAGGTAAATTTTTGTTGGGAAATTAATGCAGATAGTGGCAAGGTCGTGTTATTACCAAAGGAAATGTTAACACTTCTTAGTGAAGGGAGCAAAAAGATTTGGGAAGATTTAGTATGGAATGGAGATTGTAAGTAACGGTGCTGGTGAGACACCACAAGGGAAGGCCCGTCAAGGGACTTATTTAAATGATTCGGATAGCTGAAACTTTTACCAAGTGGCGATGAATTTAGTCGGTATTGTTAAAGCCAGCAGTGTGTTCCTCAGAGCTAGCGAAACTAAGGGAATAATAGGAGTAGCCATTAGAATTGAGACTACCAAAGTCCGAAAAAAGGACTATTCTAATATGGTCAGTATGACCAGAGATAAGTGGAATATATGTAGAGATAGTTTGTGGAGGAGTAAGACCACATTCATTAAATTTTACCCGAAGCAGGGATAAAAGTATGGTGCCTAGTAAATGCAGTAATTAAAGTAGTTTTGGTTCGGTTCGGACAAGCGTGTTACTTTCGGGACCATTTGTATAGACGATGTGATTGGTTAGATGTAAATATGAGTTTTATCCTCGAAAAATGGGTTATATTTTATGTGACATGGATTAGTCGCTGTATTTTGAGTAACGCTAGATTCACGTGTGAGATGAGTTTAGTGCATATATCGATAGCATTATTATTATGTGTATGTTTTCCATGTTATTACAGGTATATTGTTAGTAGTGTGTATATTTTGTTTGAGATTACTCGTTTTAGTGATGTGTTATACGAGTATGATATTATTTGGGGTATAGTTTTATGGAAATGGTTACACCGATAGGGTGCAAATATCGTAAGTCTATCGGAGTTGTTGCCCTAGGGAAGGATGTGTTGTTTTGGCGATGTCTCACCTACAAGAGGGTCGAGATCGCAATTATGTTATCTTATTATAGAGACTTCAGAGAATATAGTTGTCTTGAAATATTTGAGCCCGATGTGTAAGGACTTTATTGATATGATTTGAGGTATTTTCGATTCATTATTGAGTGGAGAGATTTAGCTCGTTATTATGTTTAGCGCTCAGGACTTGATGATGGAAATAGCGCATTGTTATATCGTTCCTTTAGAGATGTGGGAGTTAAGGTTGATGTTATATGTCTGGGGACAGGATTTAGGAAGTCGCGATCGTGTATTTGAGGTTTATGGAATGTGATTACCACCAATGCTGAGTGATAGTGAATTTGGGGGAAATGTCTTATTTAATTGATATTACGGGATGAACTAAGCATGAATTCGGATAAACGTCGTAAGTGTAGAGAGATGGGAATTTAGGGGTTTTACGAGACGTCCCATGCACGAAACTTATCTCAATGTTGGTAGTGGGTAGATTCTTGGCTATTAGTCCTCGAGTTTGGTACCTCGGTTATTATTCAAGTATGTAGTTATAACTATGAGTTGGAAGTTACATTTCGAGATAAGGCTAGTGAAGGCGGTAGTGGTATGGCAAAGCACTGAAGTTATTACCACGAATTGAAGAATGGGACAATGATAAGTAGGATCAAATTTTGATTTAAGGGGTGATTGAGAATACCCAAGTATCATATCCCAGCTATAAATATGAAGGCCATTATCGGAATGCGAGTACCATAGGGTACTGTGTGTTACTCTTGAGGCGTATCTAATATATAAGTCAATGTGAGTATATTATCGGGTGTGTGGATGCCTTGGTTAGATAGTTTCATAATCGTTCGAGTGAGAAGGACGTGAGACTAGAATTGTGATATGTATACTCGTGGGGTAGTTATAATAAAGTTGGTATGATATAATGAGTTAAGATTCATGAGAGAAAGATGATGATCCAAGTGTATGTGTATGACGAGAGTACCACGCGTTAGATGGAATGAAGGTTGTGGAAAGACATAAAAAAGGATGTCTCTTGAGAAGAGAAAATCCAACTATTGTGGTAAATTTGGGGTGAAGTCCTACTCAGTCAAATGTTGAGATTGACTTGCGCGTAAGTTGAATGGTGATGACAATAAGGTAATAAGAGTCCAGAAGTGCACTTTTTGGCGAAAAGTACACGGGTCGAAACTTTTGGTATGCCCCGGAGAATAAGGGGAGTATTAGTAGCACTCATTGCGAGACGTTATAAGTGAAAGTTGGTGTCAAGCGTGGTATAGTGAATAGTCTCTAGGATTGCACCAGTGCAAGGTTCTGCCAAGTATTATCGCTAATCATGATAAAATCTTTGAACCCCACCTGATAGGGGATTCCAGGAAGCAGTGGGGGATGACATTTAATTTGGGTAAGTTGTATCACCTAAGTTATGTTGAGTCGACGAGAGGTGACTGGCGACTAATAAAGCGATATGAATGTAAATTTGCGGTTGTTTTCCTTACACAATTAATATAGCTTGTAAGTTAAGTAAAGAATGGTACGGTAATTGGGAGGATAAATCTCCGATGGTAGAGTTACGTGTAACACTAGAACCTGATTGTTGTGGAAAAGGAGCTTATTGAGATTTTGGTATGGAAAAAACCCTAACATTTCTCCCTCTGGTTGTTTAGAGGTAAGCAAATAATTAGAATTTTGGATTGGATGAGAGTTAGAGTCCGATGATTTATGAGGAGGACCCAAAACTATTTTGGATGTCTGATGACTGTCGTAAGAGCTATGTCGTCATAAATTGATGTTTGGAGGGCCAATTGGGGTGGTCAAATGGTTATATGCTTCCTCTCAGGATGGGAGTTTTGCATTGGGATGAATACAAGAAGCTAGCACGTAGTAATGTGCGATCTTCCAACATTAAGGCAATAGAGCCAATGAAGTATAGACTCATTTTATTTGTATATAGTTGGTGAAGCACAAGGTGTGATGTGCTATTTTTTGGGAGCGAACCTATGACTGATGGCGTATATCAGTATTAAGAGAATGAAATCAACTTGCTTTGGAAACTAGGGGCCATAGTTATAGAGCCTCACTTTGTGTTTGATTTTTAATACTAAGAGGATGTGTTGGGGGTAAAGATCCTCACTCTAGTAATGGTTGTATCTAAATTTCAAGGACAAAATTATTTTGTAGGGGGAAGTACGTAATACCCCGTACACTTATGGATATTTAAATTACCTAAGTGAGGGCAATTTAATAATTTGAGGATTTAAAATTAATATGATGGATTATATTTTTCAGGTCTTAGGTGAATTAAGACTACAAGTGATGTTATTTTTATTCGAGAAAACACATGTAGAGGCGTGTTGGGTTTAAGACGTGAATTTTTAATAGGTAACACGGATGGAAATTTCGAGTGCGCAATTGTTCTTGGACGGGACGAGATAGTCAGAATAGAGTACCCAGGGGTAGTGTTTGGATTTCGAGGACTTTTTGGACTTGTAAGGACTCAAAAGTGTGTATACGAGTCAATTTTGGGTTTAATAAGGGACAGACCCTTATCTCCCATTTTATAAGCCACGATACGGAGAAAGAAAAAAAAGAAGATAAGAAGATAAGGGTGAAAAGAGGAGCTCCGGCCAAACTCACAGGATCTTCGAATTTTATCCACCCAGGCAAGTGTTTAACTTGCTTTAACTAGTATGTGTGTATATATATATATTTCATATTAGGGTTGATAAAAATATAAATTTGGGTTTTGGGATTCTTGGATCAAATGGGTTTTTTGAGATTTTAACTCATAGAAATCGATGTGTTAACACCCCCTACGAAATCTAGACAAAAATCCATGTAAATGGTGTAAATTATAGTGGAAAATTGGGAGCAATGGAGGTTAGGGCTTACTTAAGAAAAAGAATACATTTTCTTGGACTAAATTGATTAAAGCCCCAAATTAATTATTGTGTTGGGTACAAATATGCTGGGAGATGTATATTTTGATGTTGGGTATTGTTGTAAGCCATAAGAATTTGGTTGAAGGAGTATGGGTTTAAAAATAGAGGTTGGAGAAGACAATAACCCACAGTAGATTTTGGATCTGCACAAGGCGAATCGATTCTCTAGGAGGGCGAATCGATTCGGGCATATGAAGAAGTAAAAGTAGGATCATTTCGAATCGATTCGATTCCTGCCGAATCGATTCAGACCTGAAAAATTGGAAGAGTTTTTCCTTAGGTTTTTACAGATAAAATGGAGATAAACTCTTGGAGAAATATTAGGAGATCCAATATAGAGTATAAGGACCTCTAGGAATTTAAATGAGGGATATGTGACCCTTAGCATTTATGTGTAAGAAATTTGGGAGATGATTTGAAACAGTGTTTGGGTTGAGTGACACTCGGTAAATTAAATTCTATGGATATACATATAGATATATATCACGTGTGTAGGATTTGTTTATATATCGACTATATTAGATTTAATCCGAAAGTGCGAGTAGGACAAAATAAGAATAATAGCTAAACGAGATAGGCTATTATTCAGAAATCAGAAAGGTAAGAACGATATCACAAGTGAGTGAATACTTATGGATTGAATATAAGTTGTGTGTATACTTACATTAGTGTTATAAATTGGTATATTTGGATTTTAGGCTAATGCCAAGGGAGATAGGCATAGATAAACGGATTAATGATATGTGTATAGATATATATATATATAAATATATATGACATGTTTATGAATGCATCTGTTGTGATTGATATATTTATGCAGATCATACCCCTCTGGTGTTATCATGGGAAGTTGCGCGATGCGGGTGAATCTTCTGGCTTGAGGAGTAGGAGAGTAAAGTCCCAGGTCATAGACGTCCAATTATTAACCGTGTGTGAGGTAGCGGTAAGACGTCTTGGGTATGATTCGTCTTGCTCTAGGTAAGTAACTATGGCTGCTTCCCAAACATTGTGATTTGGTTTTTAACAAGTCGGTGTGAGAGTCCGACCGGTGGTACCCAGGATGATATGTGAGCAATCCCCTGGAAGATGATAGCATTTTGAGATTGTATCCATTGAGTTATAACTCTGAGGGGTGATTATTTTACTTATATAGTGTGTGATATATAAGTATTGATATACTTGATGTGTATAGTATATTGTGTGTGTGTGTGTGTGTATATATATATATATATATGGATGGACTAAGTTAAGGAACGAACTATAGATATACTAGAAGGGTATAGTATATCCTATAAATATATTTGAGTGAAGAATATATGCATGGATTAATAAGGAAAAGAATTGGGAGTTAAATTCAGGGTTATCCGGGAATATAAAATCTGGAATAAGATGTGGATGATATATGTGTATAAGGTGAGAATTGATTCGTATCGAATATTGTATATTTCCGCCCGTTATCCTTATGCATTCTAGCTCTTTTACGGTCCTAAATGCCTATAATTATGCTCATTAACCAGACAACCTTGGAGTTGGATAGATACATGTTTTGCAGGGGTTATTTGTGCTTTTGTAGGTATTGGAACGCTAAAAGTGAGGATCCGTTGCATTTCGGAGAAGTTTCGTCGATGGACGCTACTTCAAGGGCTTTTTAGTCAATTCACATTCCTTATTCGGCTCTTGGAAATTCCACGGATGCGTAGTTCATTGAGTTAGCATCGCGTGGCCGCAAACGGTGCGTCGTTTGGAGTTCGGACGAAGAAGCTAGGCTCGTTTCCGTAATGGACCGTTTCCCCCTCATCATGGACCAAATGCAGCCTAAAAACATAGTACCGGTCGACCGCGTTCAAGGGACCGGTCGACCGCGGTTTCAACGTTTGCCGTAGGAAGGAGACAGTATGCTTTGGCTTAAGGGACCGGTCGATCGCGCCCCTGCGACCGGTCGACCGGTAGTGCCAGATATTTTGGGCTCTTTCCTCTTTCTTTCCTTTTTCCCTTATCTTTTCCCACTTACTATATAAACCCATTTTTGGTTTTAATATCAGATATACGATTTTAGGTTAGTTTAGCTTAGGGTTTGGGGTTTTTGCTTGGTTCTTCTTCATTTCTCTTTGGTTTGACACCCCATTTGGATTGTAAGTTGACTATTCATCTCCCCTACCATTTGAATATAGTTGTATTTCTTCATTTCTTGCTTTCTAGTTAATTTACAAGCTTTCTAATTTAGGTTTTCTTGCTTTATTTACATGCTTTGATTTACACGCTTTCTAGTATAGATTTACCGCGTTTATTTACCGCTTTCCATTTATCGCGTTTTTAACATGCTTTCTAGGTAATTTAAATTAGGTTGTGTTTGAATTGAACTCACTCGAGTTGACGCGTTGCTTTGCTTTGGTGATGGAGTTTACGGGTCTATTTCGGGTGCGTTGTCCTAGTTATTACGCCTAGGAGATTTGACGGGGCATATCATGTATGTCCCGTGCTTACGACCTTTTCGCGCGTAATTTCCGGGATATTTGTTGACGCCAAAATCTTATTAGGCTTTTATGATGATTTAGGGCGTAACAACCCTTGATTTAATTAACTGTCGAAACGAGACGCATTTGTAATAACTCGTCGACCCATGTGACCATTTTATACTAATTAACTCGGGTGAGGGATATTCGACGCAACCTATAGTTTTACTCGCTTTCATAATCTAGTTTCAATACCATTGCCTAGTTAATCATTTACCTTTATGCATCTTTTCTTTTAGTTTGTAATCATCTTTTACACTTTTATTTCGGAGTATTAAATCACTTGAATTCTAGCAACTCGTCTCTGTGGATTTTCGATACCCGACTTACCGCTATACTCACCCGTTGAGTGTAGTCGTAGTTTAGGTTTTTGTATAGTTCAGGTGAGCCGAACACAAAACGACCGGCGCGTAGGTGACTCTCGCGCCGCGGCAAAACCCTGTCTACCAAATGGCGCCGTTGCCGGGGACTAGTTTGTTTTAGACTTTATTTCATTTAGTATTTCATAGTTTTTTCTTTCTATTTGTATTATTTGCTAATATTTTGCAGGACTTCCACATTTGAGCACTTAGAAACGCTCGAATCTTTCCCGCGCACACTTACTTTGTGGAATCCGCCACTTCGAGCCATTTTTGGGGTAAGTATGTCTTATTCCAATTCTTTCGGTAATCCTTATTATAATTCTCTAAATTCTCGCAAACCTATGACTTTCGGTGAATACTTAGAGTCCCAAAAATTTGCAAATTCACATATTACTTTGGGCGAGTATAACGAAAGTCAAAACTTAGGTTATTGGAATTTTGATGATGATGATAATGATTTTGGGCCTTTACCTCCTTATAATAGGAATTTTGAAATGAATTGCAATAGTTTTCAAAATTCCTATAATAATGAGTTTTCGTTTAAGTCCGATGGTAATTTTCAAAGTTCCCATTCTAATGCATCCGCACCTCGACCTATGACATTCGGTGAGGGCTTGCGTATGTATGAAAATGAAAAAATTGAAAATCGCTATCGGGAAGAAAATCGTTCGTGGGAACATGAGTTGGATTTATTATTTGAGTCCGACGACGATTTTGCTTCCGAGACTTTTGAAGTTGAGGAATGTTTTGAACCAAATGAGGTACTTGTACCTACTTTGGAACAAGCCATTCTAGACTTTGCCCATTGCGTAATAGATATTGAAAGTGAGGATGAAAATGACGTAATATCTATTTGCAATGAAATGATTTCTTCTTTGGCTCCCAAAGAAGAACATTTCATTGAAAATGATATTATTTCCTTTGAAATTCCAACTTCATGCGATGATGATTCATCTCATGATTTTGAATTTCTTTCATCCCCATTTTCATTCTCCATTACCCCACCGGAACAAGTACCCGATGATTCGGTTTCGAACTTTAATGTTTTAAACCCTATCGCCGATGAGGAGTACTTGCTCGAGTCGCCCTCCACAATCGCATCTTTGCCTTTGTGTGCGCCGCCTCCCATTCCAACTTCAAAATCCTTGGGAGGATATTCGGCTTTTCTCGGTCCCCACTTGTTTTTGTCACCCGTTCAATCCAACCCCCCCATCGTCCCTCCAAAACTTTTAATTGGCGATGGTTCATTTCTTCCGCCTTACACATGCCTTCCGTTGTTAAAACGAAATTCATATTTTTCGGAAGGCATGCTTGTATGTGAGGGTACACCTGTTATCCTCCAAAGTCAAATCGTTCTTATGGTGGACCCTCAGCTATTTAGACTTCTAGTGTACAGTTAGTGTGAAGTCTAAATAGTAGGTTGTATATAGTTAGCTTTTTATTTTTTCTTTCCTTTTTAATTTAGTCTAGTGTAATTAGTTAACTCTTTGTTATTTGTTTTTGCTATGCTCGGTACTAACTTGTTTTGTAGATTCTTTGGACTTGTTCTTATGGGGATCGCTCCAATTTTGGGTAATATCGCTCTTTTCCTCTCTTTGACTTGGTTCTTAATTTACATTGAGGACAATGTCAAGTTTTAAGTTAGGGGGTGTGGGATATTCTATCCATTTCTTTATTTAGTCCATGTTTTTGCTCACATGTTAGTTACTTAGTATGCTTTTCTTAGAAAAATTAAAAATTTCAAAAAGATTTTCTTTCTTTTTTCTCCTTTTTGGGCATTTTGCCTTTGTTTCCGATGATAAATTTCAATAATTGCCCGATCCAATTGACAACCCAATGATGCATGTTCTCGATTTTAGAAGTTATTAGACTTTAGTCTCGATTATTGATATTATGAATAACTTCATGAATTAAACTTTAATCCCATGAGCACATGCACTTTTATTGTTATATTGATTTGGTTTAAGATTTTTATAACTCGGTAATGTTTTGTTGCATTGTATATACTTACACCGAGTAAGCTTTGTACCTTTCGTCGTTTGTGAGTGTATACACTATTCTTTTCTCATTGAAAACGTTGAATTCGTCGGTGATCTCACTATTCTTTCATTTGACTGTTCATTAATTGAGTTCATACTTGAAATGTGTTACTTGAGCATGATTTTCATATATTGTTTTGACTCGAGAATTGCGTAAACTTTGTGAAATGATCATAGGCATTCTTTATTATATCACCCATATGAGCCGTGACCTCACCCTTATATGTTTACCCTCGTTAACCCTTTTGAGCCTAAATATAGCCTTTCATTTCATACCCCATTCCCATAACCAACTCTACATTGGAGTTATAAACCATACATACACTTTCCATACCTTTGTTTGGAATGTTACTTGGGATTGAATGTTGTTGTTATGATGTCGGTTGCAATTTAGGCATATGAGAGTTTGATAAGTAAAGAAAAGAAAGTAGTGAAAAAAGTGAAGAAAAGAGAAAGCAAAAAGCAAAAGAAAACAAAAGAGAAAATGAGAAAAAGAAGAAAAGAAAAGAAAGAGAAAGTTGTAAATGTTGTGTATAGTGTTCAATAAGCTTTGATTCCTCTCCCCGATGATATATCTAATGCCTTTTTGGAAGTTATTTTCCAATTTTAATATTGCCCACATTTTCCCATTATCCCGATTTTTCATCCCGAATACTTTGAATCCGTATATACATCCTTTCATTTCGTACCTTAGCCTAACCTACATTATAACCCTATTAAAGTCCTATGTGATCTTAGGTTGATGTAATTTAAAAGTCATAATAGTTGTGATAATCTGTGAAAATGCATTTCGCCTCTTTTAGTGTGCGGTATCCTTTCATTGAGATTACATTTTTTAGTTTATATATAGCGTTCTTCATTTGTGACATGTGTGCGGCCTAGTTTCCATTTACATTTACTCTTTATGCCCGCATGTTCCGTGTGTTAGCTCCCTGTTTCGAGTGAATTCGCTTGATGAGTGTAATGCCCGTGAGGATTGAATGTATGTTTGCTTTAATGATTATCCGGTTTATATAAGTTTTTGCCAAATCACACTTTGCATGTGCTCGCTCCCCTCCCACATTTTAAGGTTTCAATTCTATGAGGTGCATTCTATAATGTTAATGATTCAAACTTTTCTGTGAATTCATTCACTTTGCTAATAATGCGTATGAAATCTTTTTCGCTTTTGTTGGGCTTGTCGCATGTTGGTTTGGGCGTATTTTGAGGAAACCATGTGATGTTTGTGGGTATCATCCCTGAAAACCCTCACGAGACGACACTCGTCCACTAGGGTAACCTAGGGGTTTAACGGCTTATTGCATATGCTAAATGCAATCGTGTTCCCTACGAAAGTGGCAATTATATTTCGATGCATATATACATTTTGTACCGCCCTCTGTGGTCTGGTTTTCTTTGTTTCATTACTAGGGACTAGCAATGTGAAAGTTAGGGGGTGTGATTCGTATCGAATATTGTATATTTCCGCCCGTTATCCTTATGCATTCTAGCTCTTTTACGGTCCTAAATGCCTATAATTATGCTCATTAACCAGACAACCTTGGAGTTGGATAGATACATGTTTTGCAGGGGTTATTTGTGCTTTTGTAGGTATTGCAACGCTAAAAGTGAGGATCCGTTGCATTTCGGAGAAGTTTCGTCGATGGACGCTACTTCAAGGGCTTTTTAGTCAATTTACATTCCTTATTCGGCTCTTGGAAATTCCACGGATGCGTAGTTCATTGAGTTAGCATCGCGTGGCCGCAAACGGTGCGTCGTTTGGAGTTCGGACGAAGAAGCTAGGCTCGTTTCCGTAATGGACCTTTTCCCCCTCATCATGGACCAAATGCAGCCTAAAAACATAGTACCGGTCGATCGCGTTCAAGGGACCGGTCGACCGCGGTTTCAACTTTTGCCGTAGGAAGGAGACAGTATGCTTTGGCTTAAGGGACCGGTCGACCGCGCCCCTGCGACCGGTAGACCGGTAGTGCCAGATATTTTGGGCTCTTTCCTCTTTCTTTCCTTTTTCCCTTATCTTTTCCCACTTACTATATAAACCCATTTTTGGTTTTAATATCAGATATACGATTTTAGGTTAGTTTAGCTTAGGGTTTGGGGTTTTTGCTTGGTTCTTCTTCATTTCTCTTTGGTTTGACACCCCATTTGGATTGTAAGTTGACTATTCATCTCCCCTACCATTTGAATATAGTTGTATTTCTTCATTTCTTGCTTTCTAGTTAATTTACAAGCTTTCTAATTTAGGTTTTCTTGCTTTATTTACATGCTTTGATTTACACGCTTTCTAGTATAGATTTACCGCGTTTATTTACCGCTTTCCATTTATCGCGTTTTTAACATGCTTTCTAGGTAATTTAAATTAGGTTGTGTTTGAATTGAACTCACTCGAGTTGACGCGTTGCTTTGCTTTGGTGATGGAGTTTACGGGTCTATTTCGGGTGTGTTGTCCTAGTTATTACGCCTAGGAGATTTGACGGGGCATATCATGTATGTCCCGTGCTTACGACCTTTTCGCGCGTAATTTCCGGGATATTTGTTGACGCCAAAATCTTATTAGGCTTTTATGATGATTTAGGGCGTAACAACCCTTGATTTAATTAACTGTCGAAACGAGACGCATTTGTAATAACTCGTCGACCCATGTGACCATTTTATACTAATTAACTCGGGTGAGGGATATTCGACGCAACCTATAGTTTTACTCGCTTTCATAATCTAGTTTCAATACCATTGCCTAGTTAATCATTTACCTTTATGCATCTTTTCTTTTAGTTTGTAATCATCTTTTACACTTTTATTTCGGAGTATTAAATCACTTGAATTCTAGCAACTCGTCTCTGTGGATTTTCGATACCCGACTTACCGCTATACTCACCCGTTGAGTGTAGTCGTAGTTTAGGTTTTTGTATAGTTCAGGTGAGCCGAACACAAAACGACCGGCGCGTAGGTGACTCTCGCGCCGCGGCAAAACCCTATCTACCAAGAATATTATATATGAGATTGATAACACTATGATGAGATTAGTGTAATAACTAGAGATAGCTGTTTTATATAAATCGAGAATATTAATAAAGGGTGAAATTATAATGTATAAGCTTGGGGTATAAACGCGGAATGTGGGAATAACGTATGGATTTAGAATCTTAGCAAAATACTAGTTAAGCGGGGCAGCATAACTAGAAAAAAAATACGTGCGTTAGGTGCGCACTGCTAGATAAGGGGTGAGGAGTTTCTCATGAGAATGCGATATCAATTTATATATGGAGTATAACATAGCGTAAAAGTTATTGTAAGTTACGCACTAGCTAATTATATTTTAAACCCGGGCTCTGACCCATTTCTATATCTTTTATCTCTTTTGTTATATACATATATACTTTTAGGTGTCCAGACATAGGGATGCCTGGATGACCACTTCTTTCGAGTGAGACGTTGCTGGCGCAACTGTGGATGTGAGGAGGATTTTGTGTTAAAAAGTTTTAAATTTGACGTCAGGCCTAATAGGTTATTAGTAATAAATTGGTTTCTGATAGTGATGCTGAGAATGAAACCACATGAGATTCCTGTCTTAGTTTGATATAAGACTGATCACCCGATATTTTATTAGGTGGGGTTATCACATGAATCAGGTTGTTGTGTTGCGCAGGAGTTGATGCTACTGGTTATTATCAACCCTACTGCGGGTACTTGTGGCAGTAACAGTTTTGGGTAGCAACAATTTGATGATACTGGTTTGTTTTGTGGCAATAGCAACAGCAATTTGGGGGCATCAGCAGCATCAACACGGGCAGTTTGGGGCGGCAGCAGTTTAATGCGACTTGGTTTACTCAAACTGTAACATTAACCTCTAAATGGATTAATCCTGTTATAAACAACATCAACATCAACAAAATATCCACCATAAATAGACTATAATACAAACCTTAAATCCATTATAAAAAATTTTGTCACCAAACTCCAATCATCATTGACCAATTGTTTTTTGTTTATGTGTTCTTGTAGGGGGATTTCACTAAAATTATATTATGGTCATCATTTTAGCCCGAGGTAGAAGACATTTCACACTGGACCTAATATGTATAACAAATGTAATGTGGTAGCCATGGAATGTCTAGTTCAGGAAATTCTCAACTTCCAGTGCTTCTTGCCCACCATGTACACCTTCTTATAGTACGTAGTTATCATTATCTTAGTCTTCGATTGTGCAAAATCTATAAGTTTGTGTTTTGATTTTTTTGGCCAATGAATTTTTCAAGAGTTAAAAGAGTAATATGTGTTTTTCCTACCTGTAAATTATACAGGTTCTACCTCAAAGCTGCAAGGGCTGGTCATTTTCAAGTGCTTGATCGAGGATCTCCTGAGATTTAAGGTAGAAAAAATCCATTAACATCTAACTAGATTAATCATGCTATAAACATGTTCTACCTCAAAGCTGCAAGGTATGGTCATTTTCATGTGCTTGATCGAGGTTCTCCTGAGATTTAAGGTAGAAAACTCCATTAATCCTGCTATAAACAACATCAACATTAGTAAAATATCCATCATAAATAGACTATAATACCAACATTAAGCATTGTAAAGACAAGTATACATATTAAAAAGTAGTCCTATTTGTCCTGAGAGAGCAACATATGTTTCTGAAGCAAAATAATTCAGATGGTGAGACTTGACTTGCAAACTAATTCTGTAAGACTTTCAATATAAATTGATGTTCCACTACAATTAAACCAACAAAACCCAACATGTGCTATATTTTGAATGACCAAATGTTCAACAATCACCCACCACTACATAAATAAACACATATTCTACCTGTTCTTTCTTTGAATAGGTCAAAACGCATACTAATTAAAGCACAAAAGACACATATGCCCCTCAATCTCATCTTCACCAAATTGTGGACAAAATAATTGTGCAGTATAGTAGATAAAATCACAACACACTGAAATATGAATGAGCAAATTGTAAACACATGGTGAAATAAAACCTTCACATGTCTAGTGTTTGTATATTTTCATAAGAAAAATAGTAATCAACAAAAGTCATGCCAGAAGTTGGTAGTATCCTAGATTCTTAACGCTATATATCTAAAATAAATATATCATCGAACCAAAAATTTTAAAAATAATTATATTGAAAATCTTTATGAATTTCTGAAAATTTTATGTTTTTTTATTTTTTTTTCAAAAATACCATCCTTACCCCCAAACCTAAATTTTACATTGTCCTCAATGTATGCTCAAATAAAAATATGGACAAATAAAATAAAATAAAGAAGTAAAATGATAATATTACCTATCAACTTCTCTTTGCTGCAAACATCTAACGGTAACAAATGCATATGTTAACTATAAAAAAAGAAAAAAAGAATAAAATACACTAATAATATACAAACCTATGACAATTACCATCATCACCATAAATTAATAATCGAAACAGTTGTGGGTCATTCCAATTAATAAATTTTATAGCACTAAGTGCCAAAACATCATAAGTTTGAGAGTATAACCACAAAACATAAATTTCAACCTTAATTCCATGGCCATAATGGTGCGCACCAACATCATCAATAATAAACAAATTTCAATCGCACGAATCATATGTCGATGCATCACATGTGGGTAATAAATTACAATAAGGATCCAAATATTTACTGTCCCTTTTCCAAAAATAGTCACGTAAAATTGGGGATGCAGACTCTGCTCCTATATGTGAGACTTTAGGAAAAGCACGAGAAGACGAGGTATTCTGGGGAGATACATTTTCCTCATCAAAAGTAGGAGGACCGTCATAATTACTTGAATTATCACTAAAATCGGATGACGAATCCTCAAATAAATTTTCCCACATATAAGAAGAATCGACATTTTTCTCAATTAAATTAGGAGAAAAATCTCGACTGAAATCAACATCCAAATCATCACAAGTGTTACATGTGTCAAGATTGTCAATTTTTTCTCCTCACAAAACTGATTATCCCCATTTAATTCGTGATTATTTTTAGAATTAACATATTTATACCATTTGTTTACCTCTTTCCAATTGATGCACTTTGGTGGGCAAATAGTAATTAAAGGGGTTGGATTCTCATTCATACCTTCTTTAATTTTTTTTAAAAGGATTAATGACCCATCTAACTCAAATTGAAGTACGTTGTCATCTAAATTTTCAGTATTTTGTAAAAACACGTCCAAATGATCAATAGAGGAATATGAGAAAAATGAAGGGATAACAATTTGATGATCACTCATCGTAATTTACAACACATGAATTCTTTTTAATTTTTTTTTAGAATGCAAAGGCAATTATAATTGAATCAAAACCATGTAAACAAACACAAAGCAATTTTGGTTTATCTAATTAGAGAGATCCTACTCTTTGACAAGGGAGAATTTAAAAGACGACCAACTACGGTTATCACCTCAAATTTTGCCTTTTCCTCCAGGTAGGTGGTCGGTACGAAGACTCATTAAAAACTACCAATCCTAGACAAGGTGAAATGGAATCGATTTGATAAGTTTGCGTTGAAGTAACTTTTAATTCTAACCTTGTTAAGCAATTTCCTACGAGCGATGTGATATCATAAGGCCAACGTCTTCTTTACTTTAAATTGAATGTGATGGCTCAGGATATGAAAATGCTTCGTTAATTAGTGATTTTTTATTTTGTTTTTGGACTTTTTAATTTTTTTTAATTGTTTTATGAAATTTTTACTAACAAACAAAATGCAAAATGTAAAGACAACTTTATTTAAAAAATAAATTGCCAAATCCCTGACAACAGCGCCGAAAACTTTTTTGTCAATTTTATAAAATACCGCCAGTGCAGGGCTATTAGAGAATAACGAGTGTAAGTACAGGTCGAATCCATAAATATTTATCAATTTTCACTTTTAAAAGAATTGCAACTCTCCAACTAGACTAAATGGGGTGGAGAATAATTATTAAACTAAATAAAAGCAACTATGAATAATGAGAGTAACACACAAGAGTTGTAAACAATATGAAATTACTAGGATTCGGGGTTCATTTATCACGTAACTAATGTTGCACACTAATTTAATATTGACATTCCCTTTTTATAACTCAAATTAAACCGACTCTCGTCGCGTATAATTCAAAAAATAAAATGTTAAAGTCAACATATTTTTAACGTCTCTAATAGACGACTAAAATCCCTATTCCTTTAGCAAATACAAGTTTTAAAGTTCGCAAATGTATTTTTGCCTAAACTATCAAAACAATCAAAGTGCAAGCATAATCAATCAAAAATTACTATTTTTAAATTTCAAAACTTGATTGACAAAACAATTTTGAAGGTTTTAAAACACACTCTCGTGTGGTTTTAAAATGAATACCGAATCTTCGATAACAATTAAAATAAGTAGGGAATAACCAACAATTAAATTAACATGACAATATTATCTAACTATGATAAACTTCACCCCAATCATAATAGAAGATTCAAGCTACCATAATGAAAGATAAATTATAAGAATGAGTAGAAATTTTCAATAATAAATCAAACTCACAATAAGTTCTCTCACAATAATTTTCAATCCTCTAAAAAATGATAAAAACTCGGCCCTCAAACTTATTACAATCACTTAAAATTGCTCTCTGAAATTCATAAATTGTTCGTTTTAATTTGGAATTAAATCAAATTTCAGAGAGAACTTTATTTTGCCTAGATAACTGCTTAAAAATTATTTTCAGACCCATAAGGTTTCTAAAATTATGATTTTACCCCCCCCCGAGTTTACTAAAATTTCATTTTAACTCGAATTTTATTCAAACTTGCATTTTTCTTTTCTTTTACGAAAACGACTCTAAAAGCTCATTATTTAAGATTAAATGGGCCTAACAAGGCCTAGATTTGGGCATAATTCATACAAAATAATGCACTCTTTAGAGACTCTAACACGTTATATCTATGTGCACATGAAAATACCTTGTATATATATAGATATATACATATATATGCCCGAATGCATGAAACCGTTTTTATTCCATAAATATTTTTTACGTCTATATATTCACCTTAATCGGGTAAAGAAATTCCCTTTTACATGGCTTGATATTTATTTCTTGATTAAACATACCCGATTAAATAATTAAAAAAAAATACTCTTTGTTTAAGGAAAATCATTTCTTTCACTTAAATTACCCACTTTATTTGTACCAATTCACATTAATGTTTTCTTTGAAAATCATCCTTTCAACACACACAAGTATCATATTAGAAAATACTTATTTTCAAAGGTGTCATCCGAGTCCACATTCATGTGCTTTAACATTTTACAAATGTCCACATTATTCTACTTTCTTTTTTACCGGCTGAAGCCAAAATCCGGGGTTTCATTCCAACTTGTCTTACACTTTAAAATCATCATTTCTTGTCGCTTTTACTTAAGAATTGATTTTATCCCAAAATCATGTTTATTTTGGACCATTTGGACATAAAATATTCCACTTTATGTAAAATTATCATTTTATCCATTTATTTTCAAACTTGTCTTTTCCTCCATTTTCATAGGTGTTATCTCCCCAAAACACCCTTAAGTTACCCACACTTTCTTAAGTGTTTAAACACATCAACACTTATTTAACATTTTGGAGTAACATTTATCTTAAGTTAAAAACATCTTTATTTCATCACCTTCTTTCTCTAAGAAATCATTAGACATTTAAAGACAACTTTATAAGAAAAACACCATTTTTTTTTATCAATGCTTGTAGTCTTGAAAACCTTACACCTTATCACATTTTCAATCACAAACTTTAAGGGATAAAATTTCTATTTTCTTTGTTAGATGTTAAAACCCAATAAATCTTAATCAAACTTATTTATATGTTCAACATCAAAATACTACAAATTTATATGCATGAGAAGGTAAAAATTAAGTCAAAAAATCCTTTTAAATGGGCCTGATATATGATTTTAACCTAGAAATTTTATAATACTTGCAATATATACTTTTAAAGACTATAGGGAATTTTTCTTCTTCAAAACTTATTCAAATGCCCGATTTTATAACATCTGTATTTTTGCAAGAAACTTCAAAACGCAGGTCACCCAAAATATCTCTAGCAAGAAAATATCATTTTCAAACATTTTATTCCATAAAACGTTTAATATCAATTTTCTTAGAACATACCATTTATTCAACATCCTTGATACATATCAATTTACCCAAAACCATTGAAACCCATTTTGTAGACGCATTTTTACAAATCACAAGAAATTTCATTGTTATATCATAATGCATCCCACTCTTCAATTCTAGCAACAAGGCTACTAATATGCAAAATAGAAATGGTTGGATGGAAGAGAAGATGATGGCAACCTTCCACCTCCTAAGGTGTCCATAAATCGGTTGCCTAGCTCCACAAAGCTTGCCTCCATGAAATCTCCATTAAAATCCCCTTCATGCTCCATGATTTCTTCCATCTCCATCTTCAAGAACCCCCAACAACATCTCCAAAATTCGTAGCTTTGCTAAAAAATGGTGGAAATGGGTGTATTGCGCTTGGGTATGGTGGAATACTAGTAGAATATGGTGGCATAAAGTGGAGACATGATGGTGTGGGGTAGTTGAAGGTGGTGGGAGAAGGTGCTGGAGCTAATAAGATCTAGAGAGAGGAAGAACAAAATATGAAAATGGAGGAGTAAGACCTCCTCATCTTTCTCCTCTCTACAATAAAATAAAACCATATAACCCCAAACAACCCTTATAAAACACCACTAAACCTAAAATCCTGATTTTTCCCAATCTTGGTTCACCAAAACTCGACACGTCCTCGATCCAACAATCCTGACAAAACACAAGGGCAACCCAATTTTAAAAATTATGTCGATCTCATTTGAACGAAAAAGGGGACTCGTTCAAATGAGAAATGGATCGTGTTCGAATGACCATCGAATGACCTTTTAACGGATTCATACAGTCACATATCGTTCGAACCTTGTTGAAACCCACCTTTCAACGACCTTTGATTCTCATTAGATGACCTCATTCTCGTTCAAACGAAGTAGGCCTCTAAGTCGTTTGATCTTGCCAGATTCCTAAAATCTCAAATTTTCACCCCCAACTTCCAACAATTACCATCAAAACCAAAGAACAATAGTATAGAGATAAAAGCCATATATAAATGATCCAATTTCCAATGTTTTCATATGATTACAATTTACACGGGAAAAAATAATAAAATATTGGGCACATGTATTACAATCTTCCTTCCTTAGGAAATTTCGTCCCCAAAATTATATGTCTGCCAATTCATTATGTTTATGATATTTACCAACTCTTATTCTAAGTTATAGAAATCCTCCAAGACAAAATTATCAAAGTCCTTGATATCTAAACTCACATCATACACCTTACATAGGGGTTGTTAACAAAAGTTCAACATGAAACATTCCCTAATGCTCACCATCATGTTAACCATCAACGTCGCATAACCTTCATGAATCTTTACTTACTTGATGATCATGCGCAAACAAGTCTTTGGAATACCTCTTCCAATACCCAATGCATCCCGATGCCGCTACCTGACGACCCTCTCTAGTGATCGATACTCACACAAGAGTGAACTCTAAAACAATCAATCATCCATTTCTTTATCAAGGACCATCTAGAATCTAAGTACTACACATTCTAAGATTCATCAAATCCTCGGATCATCATGACTACATAACCTCATCATAAGTCACACACTCAGTGGAGCGACACACCAACCAAGTCACAATTTGTGCGCCCGACTGACACTCCCTATGAGATCCTACCATAAACATAAGATCACTCTAGGCGTCAACCTTTTTTAATCTGCATCGGCTTGGCAGGATGTGATAAGAACTAATCCTTACCTTTTAAGTCTATCCTAGCATATTGTCAACACATGCTAACATTCTGGCCATGCTTCGATATTATCCCACCTTGGTTGCCATTTTCAAGTCTCCATATGGCATTATCAACCGAAGTGTCAAATACCTTTCCTAATACTCCTCAAAATAAAGTGTCACATTCCCACTACTAGTAATTCCATGATACCCGAGCACTACGCCCCATAAACGACACGAGCTTATAATTTCTCCTTGGAGGATACACCACCCATACGCTATTCGACTCTTCTAAACCTTGACCAGTAACCTGAGATCTTCACCTAACCTTCAACACAATCATCACTAGGACGCTAACTCTTCTTCATACCGGACTTAATTGGTCTCCTAAGGACGCTAAACACATTCAATGGAACAATCCTCAAGACCTAATAATATTACATTATCCATACCTTTATCATTATAGGTTCATTTTACAAACCTTTCAATACCCACATCGTGATTACTAAGTGTTCGCAAGACACTAGTCCACGAGCTTCTACATAGGGCTCACCTTAGACATTGAATACCTTAATACATCACAACAAGTTAATTTCTATCCCCAATTATGCCACACATAATTTGTCCAACGGTCACTCTAAGATGCCCTTAAACCACACTCACACCAGGATTACCTCACATCTTGCCGTTACCTCGGCCTCTAAAATGAGCCTTGACATTTAGATAACAATATTATCTTTCTTCCAAATGGTTGTGACCATAAGCCATGTACTAAACTACAACTAATACTATTAAGAGTTATGTCAGGATATAAGATGTCACCCACAACCTATAAACCTCTAGGTTTTAATCACTGACATCACTAAAGATCCTATTCCTTGAAATCACATCATATTTTCTAAAACCCCGACATAGAAGACTATCTAGAGTTCATTCCTAGTCTCCTCAACCATCATTATTGCATATGCAATATACTTACTATAATTTGTTTGTAACTCTCATAATACCCTGCGTGTACATCCTTCAATTAAGAATCACCAAGACACTTACTTGTAATGGTACTATCTTATGACGTAGGTTGAGTACACATCCCAAGTGTTGACTAATGAGATTCATCATGCCCACTAAATTATCAATTGCCTTACGACGTGATACTATCCTGAGGATCAAATTCGCCTAATCACCTCATCGGTACTGACCACCCAAAAATACATAGTCAAAGAACTTAATGCATTTTTATCACCAGTCAATATTGTTTAGGTATGATGCACAAGCCACCTAATCTCCATAGTTGATATTACGCGAGTCATATTTCTAATTCAATAGACGCCATCCATAATTCTCTACATCTCAGTTGTCTTCTCATGTCACTACGGATTGACACACGAGCACCTTACACTAAAAACCTGTGATATTGCTACTATTATCTTGTGCGGACACTCGTAACTTACTAGCATATCTAAATCAAAAGCGCCTAAGCGACTAACTATAACTAACTTAGTCACATGTCACTTGGCAATGGATTCACTCGTCGTCCTAACCTTATTGACTTCACCGTCGAGGACACAAACTAAATAGTCAACAAAACTACCATGACCGACCTAAACCAACATCGAAGTTGAAAGATCCACAACTGAACTCACCACATCACTCCCGAAAGGAACCTTGAATCCAGAGCTCTGATACCATTTTTAATGCACCGGCTTATATTTATTGGTTACCCGTAGTCAATCCGGTCCGACCTGAGTGCTAGGTGTGAAGTTCTATGAAACACCCTATATAATGTTGCTAATCCTGTTTTATTTTAATTAATGTTCCACTTGTTTAACATGCAATTCTAATTTTAAATCAAACTACGTGAGGGACCCATAGGAGCAACCCGGAGCCCAAGAAAGCAGGGTCACTAACTTAAAATAAAATAGATTAATTACTGTATAACACTCACCCAAACCGTCATAACAAAAGGAGGGAGTGAGCCGAATGCTCAGTGGGAAATATACAACAATGCAATATAGAATCGAATGGCAGAAAGAAGAAACCGTTTTACTTTCGAACACATTATTTATCCCGATTAATTCACCATAATCTTTTAAAAGACTTATGTTGCCCATATTTTACTCGAGAGGGGGGGGGGGGGGGGGGGGGTAAATTAAGTTTAGCAAACTTTTTGGTTCAAACTAAGATTTAAGAAAATATCTAATTTAAAACTCTTAATCCAAATTTTAGATTAATAAATCTTAAATTATAAACCAATGAATATTAATTATATACTATCAATTAATTAAACAAGTAATATTTCAAGATTATAACACCCAATAAATTTATAAACAATTTTCGTAATTAATATTTTGTAATTAATTAATTATTTTGAAAATAACTTTTTTAATCTTAAACTAATTTTATCGAAATTCGAAATAAATTAATTTGCAAGTGTGAGACCAGAATATATGAATTCAACCAAGAACTAATAATATATGCGAATAAAATGCGTAAATTAAAGGACACCATAATTTTAATATGATTCGGTCATATCCCGGTCTACGTCCACGTGCCAAGAGCTTTCGACTCTTTTGCGTTTCACTATTCTTGATCCACTTGAACGGTAGGATCAAACCACAAGTTTACATCCGAGTAGCAAGATCGGCTACTGGTACAACATTCGAAGCTAAAAATCCAAGATTCAAATCTTTACAACAAATGGAGTAAATTTTTATGTACAATGTTTGGAACTCTTCAAAATACAAATGAGTTCGAGTTTCTTCTGCAAAGATGTCTTCTTGTAGTAAAGTAATATTTCTTGTACTCTTGTTTTCTTCTTCAGAAAAATAGTTGAATGAGAGTTTGATGCTATCTCAACATTTTGTAGAGATGAATGAAATTTATGTTGCCGTCTTGAGTAAGTGTATGAGCTGAATATAAGAATCTAGTTGCTCTCATGAATGTATTTCAGTTATTGTATTTTCGTATTATATTTTTTTTGTGTTGAGTTTGTTCTTTCAACTGATCTTGGTCTTCTTTATATAGCTTTCGAAAATAATGACCGTTTGGGGAACAATATGGACTAAGAATATGAAAGTTTAGGAGTATCTTGATCAATCTTGAGAGAGAATTAATTTCTCAATATCTTCAAGTCAAATATTATCTTATCAACCTTTATTTTATGTCTTTACAAGAGATCAGAGATAACATATTCTTCGAGAAAATAACACGTCAGCAATTCAATCAATGTGGGTCCTAAAGTGCTACAGTCCACTTGGTTGATATCACATACCACTTTTATGGTCCTCGAAGATTGTGTAGGCGTATGAAATATTCAAGCTATAGTTGTCATCAACTTAAACGAATGATAGAAAATGTAAATTATATTAAAAGGTATGAGATGTATATAATATGTGTTTGTATAAAAAATATATAAGATATTAGAGGGAAATAACCATCCAGCGTTGTTAAAGTAAAGGGGCCCACAAAAAATATACTAACATAACTCTTGTTTTACATTATACATGTTGGGATGAGAGCTAAAACCGAGATATGATATGAGATATAAATACGGATAAGGCAATGGTTATAAAAATATAAATATGTGTTTTGATTAGTATAATCTATATTAACGGTGGAAGAAAATATCAAAAGATGACATCTATAAAAAAGTATTGACATGACATAAAATGAGTTATCTTAGTTAAAGATTCTGATAGGACAAAATAAAACAACTTTTCAAGTTATTAACTGAAATGGATAAATCTATATAATAAGGAGTAGAATGTTTTTACAATTCCATAAGAAGATAAGTTAATTAGGGCCTAAGATTAAACCAATAATGCAAGAACTCAAGGCTTAACATTGTTTTGTTCCATTTTTCTCCTTTAACCCTTTAGTTTTTTATTTTCCTCAATTTTGCCTCACTACTATTTGGTTTCCCTCTCCTACTTTAATTAAAAACAAGGGTTGAATTAGTAACTTTCTTTTTCTTTGCTAAAATGTACACAAATCCCCCTTTTTTGAGTACGAGTCTTTCTCTCTCTCTCTCTCTCTCTCTCTCTCTCTCTCTCCATATTTTGGTTCTTTCATTTTCTCACCTCGAAAATACTCATCTCCGTCTTTCTCTCCTCAAAAGTTTGATCTCCATCTGCATTTTCCAATTCCTGAGCTCTATCTTCTAGGTAAGATTTCCATCTCCATCTCCATTGTTATTGTTGATTAACTGCAGCTCCATCGAGAAAGTTCATGTGGTGTGCAACATATATTTGGTTAATTTTATTATTGTTGATTGAATCTAGGTTCTCATTTTGTTGTTGTCGACTAAATCGTAGGTTCATATTGTTGTTGGTTTATAATTTATGTTATTGCTGATTAATAATAAGAGGTTGTGTATTTCTAACAGGGGCATGGTTTGGCTAAACCATTTCTGCACAATATTCAACACTATATTTGGTTTTACACAATATTTGATTCTCCCATTTTTACTAAGGTAATCTCCCCCTTGCTTTCACTACAAGAAAAATGATCATTTATGTCAGTCAAAAACTGACATAAATGACCATTTATGTCAGTTTTAGAATTTTTCAAAACTGACATATAAAGCCCTGACATAAATGTTCGTAAAACTGACATAAATAAGATCACATTTATCTCAGTTTTTAAGAACACACATAAAAACTACTATATTCACCATGTTTTTAATCACATTTTCACAAAAAACTGACATAAATAACATCACATTTATGTCAATTTTAGTAATTTTATGAGAGTTTTATCGAAACTGACATAAATGTTGATATAAAAATTTAAAAAAAAAATATTACTCCATTAATAGACAAACTATTATTTGAGGTTAAATCAACCCTTGTAAATAGATAATAAATAGTCAAACAACATTCAAATAGTCTAAATTTCATCAAACAAATTCACATATAACTTGAAATATACAATATTCATCAAAGAAAATAACATTGTGCCTCAAATAAACAAAGTGTCAATTTAAAAAAAATGGACAGAGTCTCCTTTGTTTATTGGACTATCCACCCAAGGGGTAACAACCAATCCAACAAAATGTAAAATTGAAATAAATGGCAACCTTTTAAGAATTCTCCTACAGAAGGTAGTTGAGGCCATCTTTGAATCAACACTTGGTAGTGCTTGGTTTCTTTTCACATGGTAGTGCGAGGTCAATTTTCACTTGGCATTTCTTGATCCGTTTGGTTTCACTTGTTAGTGCTTGCTTTTGCTGCTGCTGGCCCGATTTCAGTCATTTGGGTTACTGGTTCGTTCTGCCTGATTTGTTATCTGGTTGATCTTGAGTTGGTAAAAATCGAACAAATAAAAAAAATGGGTAAAAATAGAAGACACAAACTGCAGAATCCTTACCTGAGAAAAAATCAAACATATAAGTAAGCATTAGAAGATGAATACATAAACTGTGTATTTAAAAGTAAAAGAGGGTAACCAAGAGTATACATGATGGTGTTGATGAAAGCATGATCCATAAACTGTGTAATTAAAAGTTTAATCTTGAACATGCATTGTTTAATTAAAAGAGAATACACTTTGTAATTGAAAAGAGCATAGAATGTGTTATTGGAAAGAGCATACATTGTGTACAGTGTGTAATCAAATGGTGAACCATTAAGATTAGAATGAGTGTTCATTTGAGCATGGTGTACTAAGAAGGAGACGGAAACTATGGGTGGGATCCAATAGTGAACTGAGGGTTATCATTATTAAAGCACTTCATAAGACTGCCCTGGGGGGCCACTCGAATACTGAAGCAACGTTTCAAAGAATCGAATCATTTTTTTATGGCCCACAATGAAGAAAGCAATACTTCAAGGGGTGAAAGCTTGTGATGTTTGTCAACAAAATAAGGTGGAGCATGTCCAGTACCCTGGGCTACTGCAATCCCTACCTGTTCGTATCCAAGCATGGGCTCACATTTCTAAGGACTTCCTAGAAGGGTTACCAAATTCAGAAGGTTATGAATTTATACTAGTGGTTAGGAATAGATTTACCAAATACTCTCATTTTATTGCTGGAAAACATCCATGTCCAGCTGCATATGTAGACCAATAGTTCTTTGACAATATATATAAACTTTATGGAACTACAACTTCTATTGTGTCAAATAGAGATAAAGTTTTCACAAGTCAGTTTTGGCGATAATTATTCAAGCTCATTGGTACCATCTAAATACAGCCTATCATCCTCATGGGTGAAATGAGTTTTCACAACTTCTATTTCATATTATGCTTCTGCAATCTTTAGTCTACACCATTTGATTAGTGAATGGTTTGTATCTTTTTTGTATCAACTTGAGTTATATCTCCATGTCTCATCTCTAAACAAAAACGTGATTTAAGTTAAATGAGATGTTAAATTATAATAAGGAAAGAAAAATTGATGAGGATAACTTGTCGATTTCTAAAATAAATATTTTGCACATCTATAAAGTAATTAAATAACCACCTTACCAATACTGCAAGTGGTTTCATTGTCATTTTTTCCACAGTGTCTCCTCCATCAGCATACAACCAGTCATTATCTTTGGTATCACGATAGTTGGGGCACTACATAACCCCATTCATATTGAGTTATGAACCCATAGAATTTGGACATATAATTTCAAGTAAAAATTATTAAAGAACGAGAAAAGTAAAAACAAGGAAGTGTACTATTAATGTTCAAAATATAAGCAACGGTAGACATCATATTACAGTAAGCTACTTGTGGTATTATCCAAATACAAGGTAGGGTTCTTGTATCCATATCTTTAATAGCTTGCTTAAAATGACCCTGTGAAGTATGATGTATGATCATTATCAGTAGCTCTACGACTATTTTATAGTCCCTGAAATTTAGTACAGTCTTGAAAGAACTGAACTTAAAAAACATATTGAATCCTACTTTTAGTAACCTAAATACCTCGAGAGATCAGTTTGAGATATCTATACTTAAACCACTACAAACACAAATTAGCACCTCAAACATTCACAATAAAATCAGTAATTAAATTGTATTATCTCAAAGATACCAATCAATTATTGGGGAAAGCCCAAATATATATATATATATATATATATATATATATATATATATATATATATATGATTTAACATCTTTATAATAAATCCAACCATCAAAGAAGTACCAAAAAAAGTGAATGATATGGTCAGTGATATCGTTTAAGGGAGAATGAATGCTACATTCCTTGAAATGCACAAAATACAACTCTTGCTAAAAAAATAACGTTAGTGTAAAATGACATGAAGTCAAACCCCTATCAATATATAAAATTCCCAAACAATTCATAGCTCACATTATTAAAAAAAAAATCTGGATGAAAATTATAACATATTTCCCAAATCTAAGCACAAATAAGATATTAAGCCCAAATGTCCAAAGAACAGAGAAGGGGAAAACAGAGAGAGACGTACCAATGTTTTGTAGCGGTGACGAACCAATAGAGAGACATACCACCAGACCTCCTTGAAAAAACTAAATCAACAAAACATAAATACCAGATAAGAAGATGATGGACACAGAACAGAGAACAAAACTCAACTGTGTATGTTACCAAAAAGCCCTAACTTGAAATTTCAAAGCAAAAAACGAAACGGTGGTCTCCAAAGAGAGAGAGAGAGAGAGAGGTTTTCAAAAATTTGTCAATTTATAATATACACTACATAGATCCCCTATAAATAAGGTGTTCACTTTATACCAAAAAGAATGCATATGTACATACACAACAATATCATGGAACTGAATATAATAAATTTCATGAAACTTTGAATTTCCTGTAGTGCCAAGAAATTATTCTGAATTCCCTTAACAATGATTTACTTAAGTGTTGCAACTCAGAGTAATGTTTGGAGAATTGTTACTTACCATTGTTTGGGAACAATCACCTTTCTATAACATGGATAAACTCAAGAGAACAGGCTGCAACATATAAATACAATTCTATTAAGAAAATGTATGAGGTCCAACTAAAAAGAGGAGGGTAGGGGAAATTATTACTTTCTTCTAGGAAAATTTATATTATAGAAAAATATTTTAAAATCACACTTCCAAACAAACCATACACATAAACCTATACATAAATATCTCTCGTCTAACTTGTGCATAAACCAAACACTGTTATTAAGTTATAATGCTATGAATACAGTCATTTTTAAACCTTGAACCCTATTACATATCTTGGCAATCAATTTTTAATAGCAATTATTCAAAAATGAAAAAACTAAACAGGTGAGAGCACAAATTTATAATACCAAAAATTCATGAGAAAATGTACATACTTCATTTGCTGACCAAGACCACATTTAACTATTCAGATTTTCTTGTAGGGTGAAAACATTTTCTTGCAAAAAACTCTCATTATACCTAAAGTCAATTTTCTGTTCAATTCTTGGACTGAACAAGTCTGTAGACAAGGCAAAGTTGTAAAAACATTACAAAAGATGGGTGTGATTCTCTACCCTGGTAAAATCAAGACTGTGGGGGCTGATGGAGGCATTTAAATTCGTGTTTGAAGCATGGAGTCTGGTGTATGATAGTGTTAAAAGGAGTTATTATGATATCAGGAGAAATAAACACGTATCTTCTCAGATGGGTTTAATATTTTTTGGACTGTTTGCAACTCTTGTCATACCTAGTAGGAATAGTTTCAGAAGTTTGTGAATAATAGACTTTCCTGTAAGAACTGTCGTGGTGTTTTAATAGCCATAGAACAGGATCAGTGAATGGTTCTTTCCCATATAGATCATGGTCTTATACACCCAAAAATAAAAATAGAAGTCATGGATTCAAAGGGGTTATACATATCCCAAAATCCCAAACTCTGTAGTATGTTTTACAGGAAATAAGGTCACTGGATTTCATTTTGGACATCCTCTAATTATGATCCTATTATTCGAGCCCTTGGATTATCTAAGAAATAAGGGAATGTTGTTCATCAGGACTATGGAAGGAACAGTTAAAAAACTAATGAAAGAATCATATGAGAAATTTTACAGTTTATATGGGCTATAATGCATACAGTGAACACTTGACCTCAAAGAGTCAGGAGACCACCTAAGAAACATGGTTGATGAGGAAGAAAATTCTCAAAATGGACATGAAGATATGGATTCAAAAACTAAATAGGACGAGAAAGTAATTAGCACAAATCAAAATGTCAAGCATAACTCTAAGTGAGACTTCAATCAGTGTTATTCATCCATCCGTGTTTGATGCTAGAACGTTGTTAATTGACAAAGGAAGAATAATAATTCGTGAAAAACTAGAAGAAATAAGGTTGGATTCTGCAGTGGTTACGAAGAACGAAAAAACACATACTGAAGTTGGTAAATCCACCGAGTCTCCTAAAAGAGAAGGCTTAACTGGTCCTGAGGGCCAACCAAAGCTGGAAAAAACTGTGTCAATACCAATGAGAGCCCCCGACTCAGACTTCCATAATTCTGATAAGGACATATCAGAGGAGTTCTTCAAGCCGAAGCAAATATGAGCTCAATACGATGAAGATGGAAGGCCTCACCTGATAATGAGGTCATTCAGTAAAATTGTTAGACTCATCTCAGTAAAACAGTTTAGGACAGGGAATTGGGTGGATTCTGGGTTTACAAAGTTTTACAGAAATTTCAGAGCATTAACCTTCTGAAGTAGTTAAATGTGTTCTCAAATCTTCTGATCCTAAATGCAGACATATGGGCCATTTATTGGACTTGGTCACCATATTAGAACAGGACAATCTCGGAAAATTGAGACACCAGTATAAGATAGTGGAAATTCTGAATGATTACTCGGAAGAGATTGGTGTCTATATGGCTCCTCTAATCAAATGTACCAGGCACCATCTTGTCTACTTAAAGGAGAAGACAAAAGCTTTCCACATGGTTGTTGGGGTCGAGATCCTGCTGCAACTCCAAACGGCTGTAACTAAAGCACATGCCAAAGGGAGGCCAAATCCTAATGGAACTCGCAGTGATCTTCTTTAAACTGTAACAAGAACAATATGAAATTATAAATCTTGTTCTAATAGTCAGTATTCAAAATGTACAGATTAAATGTTAGTAGGGAAATTTCTAATAAAAGTTCTAATAGTCACGCCTTGAAGATTCAAAAGTTACATTGTTGTATTGAAGTTGACATTTTTGTAATATATAAAGAGTTCATTTCTGTATTTGCTACATAATTTTCAACAGAATCGACATCTAACCCCTATGGTTTCAGACATTTGAGTCGACGTCTAAGAAAGAAAGTCCCATATTTATAACTCAAAAGAACATAAAGGAACATAAAAATGTAACCCCCAAAGAAAAGAACCCAAATGAAAATTTAAAAAATCCCTAAAAATCAACTAAAGGAGCATAAAAATGCAACCCCAAAACAAAATTATCATATCTGAAATAGCATTGAACCTAAACATAATTGACAAATCTGCAAAATGAAACCAAAACTAGTTGATATATCTGAAAACAAAATTGAATCAACACATATACGCAAATCGAATCAACAAATCACAAGGCATCAAGGCACACACAAACACATATACACAAATCGCAATCTAGACAAAAAATTCTTGTAAATCCATATATATAGATAAATTTGGCCAATCCATATATCTACATATATTCAAATACAAAAATAATAGTAAAATCAAGAACAAATCAAACATAAATTAGAACTCAATCTGGAAAACCCTAGACAAATCTTATACCTACGTGATGGAGCTTTGTCCGGACAGAGGTGGAACTCTATAGAGGTAATAGAGCGAGAGAGTTATACGTTAGAGAGAGAGAGAAAGCTATGCGAGCGAGCGCGACTTGTGCCATCGAGAGCCAGAGAGAGAGAGAGAGTTGTACCAGCTATAGAGATCAACATGTGAGAGCTGAGAGAACTTGAGGAGCAAATTTTGGAGCGAGAAGGGGAAAAAAAAGCCCCCGCCTGTTTTTCCCATTTATCTCAGTTTTTACTTGAAGGCTAAAATAATTACCACTACATTTAAATCATTTATATATAAATATGAGATAAATGATTTATTTTTTATCTCGATTTTACTTAAATTGAAATAAAAATTTACCTTTAAAGTCAAATTGACATAAATAAATATCATTTATGTCAATTTAAATTTGTAAGGGAAAGCTCCAGACGGTTTCAGGCCCTGTCCTCGTAAGAAAGCAGTTAAATGTTGATGGACATAGTAGATGCTTTGGAAGCTAATGAAAAACGTATCATAACCGATATCGTTTAGAATCCATCCCATGTAAACATCACCACTTTTTTTCTTCATTTCTTCTATGGATAGAGTTGAGACATAATTTCTTATAAAAGAGATCGGTACATCAGTTCTAGGTATATCAATACATCAGTTCTTTTAAATGAAATCAGTTCTTTAAACTGATTTGGAATTCATATCACCATATCATTTAGAATCCATCCCATGTAAACATCACCACATCAGTTCTTTTAACTGAGATCAACTAATAACATATGTTATGTTCCTATATCTATAGCACTATAAAAATAGCGTGGTAATAGCCATGAATTGCATAGAATAGAGAGCATGATCGACATGCTAATGACATCGAACAAAGAATGATCAGTTTAATTACTATTGAACTCATAAAACTCAATAATAGTGAAATCCTAATGCATTCCATCAAATATCATTCCAAATAATGACTTCCAAATGCTATGTTAACAAATCTACCAGGTAAAGAAGTGGACTTGATACATATGTAGGGCATTCCTTGGGTCGCAACATAGATAAGATCACATTGGTCAGGGGAAGATTTGAATTCGTCATATGAGATTCTAGAAGGCATATTTGGCCCTTTGAATTCTTGACAACCCAAAACAATATTAAAGTCTACCATAACAACAAGAGTTCTATCATAGGATGATCTGAAGTTAATAAGGGAGGACCGTACGGTTATTCTACATATGTATGAAGTGGAAGCATAAACAAAAGCAAATAAACATACATTCCCATTAATGGAATATTTGAGAAACACTACTTGATCAATAACAAAAGCAATGGAGATGGATAACATGGTTGGTTTATTGGAGGTACAGAGATGAGCCAAATCTCTCATAGTGGGGTCTTTCGAAAAAACCCCAACATTCGAGAATGTTAGATTCATGGGGCATAGCACTGCTGGTTGCTTACCCTAGTGTTGTAGGGGGTTTTCAACCGAGCTTATTACCCAACAACATATCCTAAGAGGATATTGATCATGTTTGTAACTACTGGTAAGTCTAGGATCAAAAGTGGAACTAAAACAAAATCAAAATTCAGAACTGAACTAAACAAAATCAAAAGGGATGTAATTTCATCCTAAAAAGATTGTAATTTCATTCAAAACAGTAGTATGTTCATAACAACATACATTCAAAATAGAGTACAAAACACTAAAATAGTTCCAAACAGTACTAATTGTTCCTTTTGACAATTTGTTCAAAATAAATTACTCTGGATCACTTGAGGCAAAGACAAAGCCAGGGCCAAACCCCCCAAGATTTCTCGACATCCTTAATAGTGCCCCCACCCCGTAACTTTGTCGATACAACGGATGATTATCTTCTCATGGATCTACGCTACTAACATAAACCTTACGTTCAAATATCAACAGTTGATGGCCACGCACCACCGTTCTAGTAGTAGCTCAAGCAACAACTTGACCACTTGTAACATTCCTTTTACTTGAAAAATCTAATAAATCTACATATGGATCATGTGGAGGATGAGTTTAATCTCCAAAGTTTGGCTTAGTTGAATCTACAAATTTTGGCTAAGTTAGCGGAGGGAGAGGCGTGTAATCGTGAGAACTTGGATGTGGGACATGAGTGTAATCATGAGAACTTGGATGTAGGATGGGACTGTACTCATGGGGACTTGGATGTGGAATATGAATGTAATTGTGAGGACTTGGATGCGGGACTGAAGTGTAATCGTGAGGAAATTGATGTAAGACATGTGTATTATTAAAACCGCGTTCAAATCTAGTATAAAACGAAATCATACTTGCAACAAGCCCGTTTGTCCTTATACTCCTCATAGTATAAAACGCATTCATACTTGAAACAATGAATTTATATGTATTTCATACCCAAACCTTTCAACTTATCAGATATAAGACTTAGAGCACAACGGGTGAATCTCAAGCAACCCATGTGCTTTTCAGAATCTAAAAATCAATCCGATAAATTAAGTCACCCACCCAAATGGTTATTTTGGGGATCTTATTACTATTATAATTTGTAATCTAGGATGTAGAAATTAAATATATTATGTTTTAATCTAGAATTTTAGCTATTTAATGGGATCCTAACGATCTGTTAACAATAAGGGTCTAGGTTGGGATTTTTTATTTGGAACCAATTTGATAACCGGTCGTATATAAATTGAGGGATTTTTGACACAAGCCCATTATCACAAGACACAAACCTGGCCAGTTAACAAGTCTATACGAAATCAATCAACGAGAAATGTAAGAAAACTAAGACCCAAACCAAACTTTGGGCAAATTACATTATCAACATATAACCATATACCATTTTAACATATATGTAACATCACTACCACCACCAAATAACCATATCCGCTATCAAAATAGTTTATTTCAAGTAACCCTCAATTTATTACAACATTTAAATAAAAAATTATATCAAAACAACCCAAATAAACTACTTTTTTCACAGATCAAATAATAAACTATTTCAGCATTAATATTTTTCTCAGATCAAACAATAAAACTATAAAACATATATTTCAGCAAATAAAAATCACGAAGCATTTTGATTTCATCTCTCAATAAACTATTTTTGTAATATATGCTCTCAGTGTCTCAATAAACTACTTTTGTAACATTGGTAATGTAATATAAAAAACACTTACAACAGTCCTGAAATGAAGAGCGAAAGAGGTCAAGCCGAAAGAGAGAGGAGCAGATTTCTTCCAATGCCTAGCCTGATTAACAAAACAAAAGAAATAAATTTACACTTCAAAACGAAAACAAACCTAAACAAAAAAACCTCCATTTGAAATCTTCTATTTAGATCTGCAAAACGAAACAAAACATTTGAAACCTAAATCTTCTATTTAGATCTACAAAACTAAACAACATAAAACCTCCATTGAAACCTAAATTAAATTAAGAACATCATAATCATGCGAGAGAGAGAAGCCGGTCGCTGATAATCGTGTGAGAGAGATGAGTCGGTCGACCGCTACTAATCGTTCGAGAGGTGAGAGAGGAGAGTCTCCCCTTTTGTTTTTGGGTGAATCATTTTGAGAGGGAGCCAAAATATGGAGCGGGAGGAATGAAAAAAAAGACCCCGCTTTTTTTCATTTATCTCAGGTTTTAATTAAAGTTTAAAATAACCAAAACTACAAAAGGGTATATATATGTCATGTATATATAAATATGAGAAAAATTATTTATTTTTTATCTCAGTTTTACTTAAATTGAAATAAAAATTCCCCTTCAAAGCTAAACTAACATAAATGTATATCATTTATGTCATTTTACATTTGTCTGACATAACATCAATTTTCAAACTGACATAAATGATGCTTTTTCTTGTAGTGTTTATTTTTTATATTTTGCCTTCAATATAAGAGGCCAAACCCTAGGTTAATTGATATTTAGTATTCATTGATGTTTTTGGTTTGGATGTTGTAGATTTCTGTGTGGGTTTTATGTTTTTCCTTAAAAGATTGCAAATTTGTAGGTGAGTATTCTTTTAGGATTGCATGCTTTTGGTTGTTGGTAAAGAATTATTTTATGGTTTATGGGTTTCTCATGGATTTTATTGTATATTTTTTGGGTATTTTTTAGGGACCTTTGCTCATATTTTGATTTACTGTTATCAATATATGAGGCATTTACTAATATTAATTTTTTGTGTTACAGGTATGAATTATACTATTTAACACACTCTCAGGTATAACTCATAAATTGTTTGAGTTATTTGGTATGTCTCTTGGATAATCTTACTTAGGGTGACACTCAAATAAGATTTTTATAGGATTCTAGATATTGTTAACATGATTTTTAAATTAACTTTCTTTTTCGTTGGGTGATTCGATAAAGGAAGTTCTTAGAGGAAATCCTCCTATATATGTTTAGTAAGGTACTTTATGTTAATCACTTTTGGTTTCATCTCATTTTGTGCATCACAAAAAATATCACACACTAGGGGTTGATATATATGGTTGTGTTTTTGTTCAGAAGGAGCACACTTTCAATTTGCAAACAAACGAATTTGTTTATCTCCCAGGTATTTAAGAAAATACCCCATTGGGTGGCAAATCGCTGAGAGCGGTAAGACACATAGACCTAAGAGGATTAGATACCTACAAGGATGAACAGTAGGAAACAACAAAGGATACTTTAAATACAAAGTCCAAGCTGGATGTTGAGGGAAAAGGAGAGGTTGAAACTGCTAAGGAGTGTGATGATACAAAAAAACATCTCAAGATAGCCTTAAAGAAAAAACTCTGGAACAGAAGAAGTTTACTATTTAATTAACATCATAGTGGGATAAGACTTAACCAAAGGTCCCTTAGGTAAAACTAGGGGATTAGAAGGACACTATGGCACATTTGTTTCCCTCCTACGTACCTAACCGTCCATTGACACTGCTGGAGTAAAGGTCGACACTATGACTTATGTGGTTTAAATTTTTTGTTTAATATTTAAAATTTGTGTTAATGCACACTTCATTGCCTAATTTTGATACAATATATTATAGATTTTTTCTTCATTTTGATTTTAGCATTAACATAAATACAATACTTTAGTTGGTACTTTGTACATTGCTTTACATGGATGGAGTATTTGATTAAAAAAAGGGTCATGTAGGTGGTGAATGCGGGTGGATGATTGATTTTGTATAGCAGGAGGGTATGAGATAAGTCAATTAAGTATTTGGGGAATTAAGGGAGGTCTTTAAGAATGTTAGGGGTTTTGATGGGCTGGTGGGCTAATGAGAATGTAAGGTATAATGATGATGCTAAGAATCAACACCACCAGATAAGGTGTTTCCAAGCTCAATATATGAATAACAGTGACAACACAACTATATAAAGAGATAAGAGAATGAGGTGAGGATATGACGAATCAACACCGGAATATGAGTGGTTCAGCCAATCTGGCCTACGTCCACTGTGAGTGTGTGAGTAATATCACTGAATGAAGGCACTAATGGCCATGGATACAATTCTCTCAAGCTCTCTCTCTCTATTGTATATTTAGACAGAGTTTCAGCTAGGGTTGAATAGCTGGGATCCTTTTGCAAGGTAGGGGATGACCCCTATATATAGTGCCTAGGGGGCGTAATGTACCCCCCATGCATGCAATGAGCATGTGTGTGATATCCTCACCAATGTGGGAATGCCATCTGTCACTGTCACATGTAAGTAATGATGATGAAATATTCTCCCACCTGTGGAGAATAATATTGTTATAACTGATTTGTGCCCAGGTGTCCTTATCCAAATGTCAACAGATGCTCGGCAGTCATGTTGGCGAATGACCTCGGCCTGGGAGAGGCCGAGCTGTAAAGGCTTGATGTCCATTCAATCGGAGAAGTGTCATAAGGAGTCTCGTCCTGATCTCAGCCGAGACATATGCTGGGGTCGGCCCGAGCCGAGGTTGGACATATAGCATGCTGATGATTATTAATGCTTCTCGTCACCTCAGCCCAAGCCGAGGTAGGACTGGTTCCTTGTTAAAGGTGATCAGGGCTCCTTGTCACCTCGGCCTACTATTGGCCGAGGTTGCTATACCCAGGTATATGAGGATGATGTTGATGCTTGCGATGCGCGTAGTGTCCATTGAAGTGTATATGGTAGTGTCGGCCTGGGCCGAGGTAGGTCTGGCCGAGGGATGATATCGTGGGCCCCTACATAGGGTCGATCAATGCCTCGGCCATCATCTCAGCCGAGGTTATGCTTGGGCATATCAATCACCCCCCAGTCCTTAGTCATATGCGAGAGCGAGTGGCTAGGGGATTACTTTCCCTCCGAGGCCTGTCCGTCCCAAGTTAACACCTGTATGACATCTGTCCCAAGCTAGAGCGTGCAAATTTGGCTGGCATGTGCTGTCAGTTGTCCCTTGGGTTTCCCAAGGCAATGATGGGCCTTGGGAAGTGTGCTCAAGTACTTAAGGGTTTAAACCCTTCCTTTCTCTTTCTTCTTCTTCATTTCGTTTCCCGCGCACGTAAAATCTCTTGCGATTTTCTCTCTCTAAGTTCATCCACTCAACGCCCTTCTGCAGAGGATTTCCCCTGGTTTTCTTGCGAGTTCTCTTCATTTCATCCATCAATTCATCTTCAGGTACTTCTCCCTTTCCATTTCCTTTGTTTTTGGCATTTGGTTTGAATTTTTCAGCGAGATTTTGAGTTTTTCGGCGAGATCCATTAACTTCCGGCGAACTGTGTTTTCTTGAAAACTTCTTAGTTTGATCTTTAGGCTTCTTCATTTTATAAGCTAAACGTGTTTGTAGCTTTAGGATTTTTTCCCAAGTTTAGGGTCGTCCCAAGTTTTGGGTCGTCCTCTGATGCTCAGACCCCTGTACCAGCTTCTTGAGGACTCCCCCTCTCTTAGAGAGAAGACCTTAGAAAAGATTAGGCAAATAGAGAGAGCTCAGGAAGAAGCTCGTAGGTCTCAGGAGTTCCCTATTAAACCTCTCTTTCCCCCACCTCTCAAGGTGGTATATCCTGATCCTCCTGAGAACTTTTATCAGACAGACGTCTCTGCCAACCCATTGCCGATGTCTGAGTCTGAGTCTTCCATCTCAGACCCCATGTCTGTGGACTCTTTCCAAGAAGCCATGGATTTTACACCTCGGCCTGGTCAGGCCCCTGACCAGGCCGAGGTCTCCAGTCGAGCCTCGTCCCAGAATGGCTCAAGCACCTTAAATTCTTCTTCAGAGGTCGAACTTGTTGAGCCAAATGTGGTTGTGACACCCATTCTTGATGCCATCCCTCTATCGGCCGTTACAGGGGCTGAGTTTGCTCAGAGATTCCCTCGTCACCCGTCTACGTCTGCTCCAGCCAACATCGAGCTTGACGATGATGAGGATGCTGAAAGTGATGTTGACATCTCTGAAGCAGTCGAGTTCGAGAGCACAGTCACCGAGGTGGACCTCCTGTGCTTTAGGTACTTATATTCCATTAGTCCTTCCATCAAGTTAAGGAGACCCCTGAGGGAAGTGAGGGCCTATCATGGCCAAGATGGAGAAATATGCTTGTACGAGCAGATGTTTAAGTTAGGGTTTCGTCTACCCATTTATCCCATCATCAGGTCCATTCTTTCCTTCATCAACTTGGCCCCCTCGCAGCTCTCTCCCAATGCTTGGAGAGTCATTATTGGGGCCATCATCTTGTGGAGGGCAGTCCACCACTCTGACCTCCCAGTTCAGGTCTTTGCTGGTTGCTATGTCCCTACCTCAGCCAAAAATCATCCGAGCTACTATCACTTCGTGGCTAGGAGGCTTGAGAAGAAGATGATCCAGGTGACTCAGACCTCGAATCACAATTGGAAGCCCCGATATTTTTTCGCCTCAAGGCCATGGGAATTCGGCTCATCTGTTCCCTCTTCCACCTTTGAGCCGAGGATACCCCTCAGATGGTGTAAGGTCACCATGTCTGCAAGGGCCGATCCTAGCCTAAGTCTTCAAAATATCAAAAAGGTGAAGGCCCTACAAGACCAAGGGGCACACGGCTTGTTTGTTAAGTTCGAGCATTTGCTGACCCCTCAGTTTCTCTCAGGGACGAGCCTAGGTGGGAGTCCCCTTGTTGATTTTGGTAAGGATTTTTCTTTTCAAGTCTAACCTCTGACCTCATTCATACCTGATCTCTAACCCTTATCTTTTAACTTTTGCAGAGAGACCACCAGGTATCCCAGACGAACTGTGGGAGATGGAAGCTCCGAGTTTGGCAAGGCTTGCAAAGAAGACTGGTTTGAACACTCCTACTCCATCTCCCTCAACATCCAAATCCAAGAAGAGGGCCCGTGAGGTCCCGGCCTCTGAGGATCAGAGGCCGACCTCAAGACAAAAGAAGACCTCAGACCCTGCGATCCCAATTTCTTCGGCTGACATTCTGATGGCTCGTCTGGAGCAGTTGAAGATAACTGACAGCATGATCGGCAACAGCCGACGGGCCATGGACGCACTTGACCAAGTAATGACCGAGGCAGACAAGCGTTTCTATAGAGCCATGGACACCCCTGTGATGATTGAGTTCGGCCTTCACCGAGTCATCCAGGTATGACTTGTTCCTTTTGTCAATAATTTTTATAAGTGCAACATCTGAGTTTCCTCCCACTTAACCTCTTCACTAAATGTGCAGGGAGTGACTGCCATGTACCAATTGTCTAACTGGTCCATGAGGAAATTGCCCCTCATTCAGAAGGGGCAGGAGGCTGAGAAGGTCGAGAGCGCCCTGAATGCCGAGGTTGACCGTCTGAAGTCAGAGTTGCAGAATTCTGAGAATAAGGCCAGGAACTCTGAAAATAAGGCCCAGGGTTTGGAAAAAGATATCTCTGCGCTCGTACAAAACCATGCCAAGGCCCTGAAGAATAAAGATGATGCTCTGCAGCGGAAGGTCAACGCGACTATGAAGGCTGCCCTTGCAGATGCCTCAGAGAGAATAATTTCTAACTACAAAGTCTCTAAGGAGTTCGTTGGTTTTGGTTTTGAATACCTCGAAAGAGGTATCAAAGCCACTACCAAATGGTCCAAGGTCAGAGAGAAGGAGGTCGGCACTATAAAGGCCTCCGACTTTGTGGGCCTCGGCTTCACCGACCCTCAGTTTGCCCAGGCACTGCAAGAGGTAGAAGACGAGGCTGCAGCCCCTGGTGAGACTGCTACTCTGTGAGGGACTGATCTCGGAGGGACTGACCCTGCTGATGATGTGGCTGAGGTGACCAACGCTGATCAGGTCAACCCAGCCGAGACTGTCAATGCTCCCCCCTCAGACCTTTAACTTGTAACAAATTTGTATTTTGTAACTTGTAATTTTTAACTTCTTGTAACTGAACTTGTAATTTGTAACACCTCTGAATGTTATGTAATCTCTACTTTTTACTGAATGCCAATCTCTTCTTTTATTTTTATATCTGAATGCCTCTGAATGCTATTAAGCTCTGAAGTCATTACCTAATATGTTGTTCTCATAACCGACTTCACCAAATTAATGATGTTCAGGGTCTGAGGTCATCTAACCAAGGTGTCTGAGCTCAGACCTTGTCACCACCGAGTGATGTTATGAGGGTCTGAGGTCATCACCTAAGAGGTTAGCCTCATAATCAATATCACCAAATTAATGATGTTAAGAGTCTGAGGTCATCTAACCTAGGTGTCTGAGCTCAGACCTCATCACCACCGAGTGATGTTATGAGGGTCTGAGGTCATCACCTAAGAGGTTAGCCTCATAATCAATATCACTAAATTAATGTTGTTAAGGGTCTGAGGTAATCTAACCCAGGTGTCTGAGCTCAGACCTCGTCACCACCGAGTGATGTTTTGAGGGTCTGAGGTCATCACCTAAGAGGTTATCCTCACAATCAATATCACCAAATTAATGATGTTAAGGGTCTGAGGTCATCTAACCCAGGTGTCTGAGCTCAGACCTCGTCACCACCGAGTGATGTTTTGAGGGTCTGAGGTCATCACCTAAGAGGTTAGCCTAGTAATAAATATCACCAAGTTAATGATGTTAAGGGTCTGAGGTCCTCTAACCAAGGTGTCTGAGCTCAGACCTCGTCACCACCGAGTGATGTTATGAGGGTCTGAGGTCATCACCTAAGAGGTTGGACTCATAATCAATATCACCAAATTAATGATGTTAAGGGTCTGAGGTCCTCTAACCAAGGTGTCTGAGCTCATACCTCGTCACCACCGAGTGATGTTATGAGGGTCTGAGGTCATCACCTAAGACGTTAGCCTCATAATATCTCTCTGATCTAAAAAATGAAGCAAGTACTATCGTGGAAACTGATCTTTATTAATAACCTCTTCTTGATAAGATGATACATTTACAAATTACACATTCTATGCAACATCATATGTAATATCTCCTCAGGTGGTCAGCATTCCATGGGTTAGTGAAAGGTTCTCCTTCTAGGTTTTCTAGCCTGTAAGTGTCGGGCACAACCTCTTTTGTCACTTTGTAGGGGCCATGCCAGTTTGGCTGTAGCTTGTTTGTCTTCTGTAGGGTCTTCTTTAGCACTAGGTCTCCCACTGCAATGGGTCTCGAGTTCACCCTGTGGTTGTAGAATTTCGCTGCCTTCTGCTGGTAGGCTGCTTTCCTGACCTCTGCGTCTTCTCTTCTCTCTTCAATAAGATCCAAGTCTAGCCTCCTCTTTTCCCCATTGCTGTCAGGGTCGTAGGTCTGAATCCGATGAGTTGGTAGTCCTACTTCCATTGGTATGACAGCCTCAGAGCCATGTGCTAGCATGAATGGGGTTTCTCCTGTTGGTGTCCTTGCCGTGGTTCTGTAGGCCCATAACACTGCGTAGACCTCTTCTGTCCATCTCCCCTTCGTGTCTTCTAACCTCTTTTTGATTCCATCCAAGATGGTTCTGTTCGTGACCTCGGTCTGGCCATTTTCCTGAGGTCGACCAGGAGATGAGAAGAACTGTTTAATCCCCACACTTTGGCAATACTTCTCCAAGGAGGAGTTCTTGAACTGAGTCCCATTATCCGAGATGAGCGTGTTTGGGAGGCCATATCTACATATGATGTTCTTCCAGATGAACTGTAAGGTCTTCTGCTCTGTAATTGTTATCATCGGTTCTGCCTCCACCCACTTTGAAAAGTAGTCAATGGCAACTATCAAGAACCTATAGTTGTTGACAGCTCTTGGCAAAGGTCCTACCAAGTCAATTCCCCATACCGCAAATGGCCATGGAGAAGAGATTGACGTCATAGGCTGATGGGGTTAGTGAGGGATAGTGGCGAACCTTTGGCATTTGTCGCACCTCTTCACATAGTCTGCAGCATCCTTAGATAAGGTAGGCCACCAGTATCCCTGAGTGATGATCCTCTTGGCTAAGGGCCTTCCCCCTATGTGGCTAGAGCAGGAGCCCTCATGAACCTCCTGTAAGACCCGGGATACTTCCATGGGATGCACAATTCTGAGGAGGGGCAAGAGAAACCCCTTTTTATAAAAGACATCTCCTACCAATGAGAACTTGGCAGCCCTGTATCTCAACTTCCTCCTTTCCATCCTGGACTCAGGTAGCTCCCCCTCTCTTAGGTATCTGACGAGCGGGTCCATCCATGAGTCTCCTAGGTTAACATTGTGACAGGGACTACATACCTCATCCTCCTCGATGCTTGCCTTTCCTAAGACTTCGATTGGGATGGTCCTTCCCAAATCTGTCTTTATTGCCGAGGCCAGCCTTGCCAACGCGTCAGCGTGATTGTTGCTCAGTCTCGGCACTCTCTTCAGTTTGGCCTCTTCAAAATACTCTAGCAATCCTCTTACCTTTTTCAAGTACTTGGCCATCCTTTCGTCCTTGGCCTCGTATACCCCCAACACTTGATTGACAACCAATCTTGAGTCGCTATGAAGCAGGAGTCGCTTTACTCGAAGAGTTGTTGCCAATAAGAGACCTACTATCATGGCCTCATACTCAAACTCATTGGTTGAGGCTTGAAAGTTAAATCTCAAGGCGTATTCAATGTTGGCACCATCTGGGGCCGAGAGTATTAGCCCCGCGCCGCTCCCACTGTCACAGGAAGAGCCATCAACGAAGAGGCTCCATACGTCTGCATCTGATGAGAAGACCCTTTCTCTCATAACCCCCTTTTCGAAGAGGTATCGATCCTCTTCATTTTCTTTTACTCTGCTCCGAGTTCTGCCTGGGACAACCTCTTCTCGGCCTTGGAAGACGTTCGGGGCAGTCTCTTCCGAATCTCGGAAGACACTACGATTCATCTCTTTGTCGCTATCCAAGCCCTTCTCTGTCTCGGCCTCTTCCCAAGTGAACTCTGCGACAAAGTCTGCGAGGGCCTGCCCCTTGATGGCTGTCCTGGGTTGGTAGGTAAGATCATACTCTCCTAGCTCGATGGCCCAGGTCATCAGTCTCCCGGACTTCTCAGGTTTGTGCAGAACCTGTCTTAGCGGGGAGTCTATAAGGACTACCATGGAGTGAGCTTGAAAGTAAGGCTTCATTTTCCTTGAAGCATGTATAAGGGCATAAGCCAACTTCTCCATTCGGGGATAGTTTTGTTCAGACCCTTGAAGGGCCTTACTATTGAAGTACACAGGCCTCTGGATTCCATCCTCTTCCCGTATGATGGCTGCGCTAATGGCTGATTCAGAGACTGCCAGATACACAAACAACCTCTCCTCCGTGATGGGCCGAAACAGCAACAAGGGAGACCCTAAGTAGGACTTGAGTTGGTCAAAGGCTTTTTCACACTCTTCGTCCCACTGGAAGGCCTTTCTCAGAACTTTAAAGAACGGAAGACACTTGTCCGTGGCTCTGGAAACATACCTGTTAAGGGCCGCCACTCTTCCAGTGAGTCTCTGAACATCCTTGATACTCCTAGGAGTCTTCATGTCGAGTAATGCCTTAATTTTCTCAGGGTTTTCTTCAATCCCCCTCTGATTAACGATGAATTTTCTCAGGGTTTTCTTCAATCCCCCTCTGATTAACGATGAACCCCAGGAACTTCCCGGCTCCTACCCCGAAGACACACTTCGCTGGGTTGAGCTTCATTTTGTATGAGTCCATGACATCAAAGGTCTTCTCAAGGTCTGCTATGTGAGTACACGCTTTCAGGCTCTTCGTTAGCATATCGTCCACATACACCTCCATGGTCTTACCTATCTGCTCCTCGAACATCTTATTGCTAAGACGTTGATATGTTGCCCCCGCATTTTTCAGACCAAAGGGCATCACCTTGTAACAGTACGTCCCCTTGTCAGTAATGAAGGCTGTCTTCTCAGAGTCTTCGGCATCCATGAAGATTTGGTTATAACCTGAATAAGCATCCATGAAACTCATGAGCTCGTGCCCTGCCGTTGCATCCACCATCTGGTCTATCCTAGGTAAGGGATAGCTGTCTTTCGGGCAAGACTTGTTCAGGTCTGTGAAATCTACACACATCCGCCACTTTCCATTGGCCTTAGGCACGATGACTGCATTTGAGAGCCACTCTGGATAAGTAACCTCTCTTATAAACTCGGCCTCTTCCAACTTCTTCACCTCTTCCCAGATGACCTCATACTTCTCTCTGGAGTAGACTCTTCGCCTCTGTTTAATAGGCCTGGCATCTCTGTCCACGTTGAGCTTGTGGGTCATGATCTCAGGGTCGATACCAGGCATGTCTGCGTGACTCCATGCGAAGACACTCTGCCTCCTCCTGAGGAAGTTTATCAGCTCTTCCTTGATCGTTGGCTCTAGGGCTTTGCCGACCTGGATGGTTTTTTCCCGCTCGTCCTCATTAAGGACGATGGATTCTACCTCTTCCGCGGCCTCGCCCTTCTTCAATTTTGTTTCATCTCTTGGGTCAAGAGTGTCAATGCTGTAAGTGGCGGTTGCTCTCTTATGGGCCTCTCTCTCTTCGGCCGAGTTGAAGTAACACTCCCGCGCCATGGTCTGGTCCCCTTGCACTTCCCCTACCCCATAAGGAGTCGAGAATTTTAGCATCTGGTGGACCGTCGACGGTACGGCTTCAAACTCTTTGAGGGCCACTCTTCCGATGATGAGGTTGTAGGCCGAGAAGACATTTTCGTCCATAACAAAAAAGTTTATCTTCTTAGTCAGCCTCTTAGGTCACTCATCTCCCATCCGTACATCCATTTCATATATGCCCAATGGGTGCACCTTCTCACCACTGAAGCCTATCAATGGGTGATGGTAGGGCACCAGCCTTGCCCTGCTAAGACCCAAGCTCTTGAAACAAGGCCAGAACATCACATCTGCTGAGCTTCCCCCATCTATGAGGATCCTCCCTACATCGCACCCATGCACCCTTGTTGTTATGACTAAAGGGTCATCATGGGGGGCTAAGATACCCTTGAAGTCAAGTCTGGAGAACCCCATCACGAGGGTATCCATGTCTACCTTCTTTCTCTTCTGCACTGCATCAGAAGACGTCAGATTCACAACCTCAGGCTTGGCCACTGACTTGACCTCTGCTACATGAGCCTTCCTATCGGCTACCTCAGAGCCACCTCCTGCCAATCCCCCACATATGGTGCTAACACCAAAGGAGATCATTCCGACCCTCTTCACTGGAGTGTTGTCATCCTTCGGTGGGAGATCCGGGTCATCTCCATCATCTCCCTCTGAGTCGTCGTTCCTTCTGGCCGGGACATCGCCACAGCACCTGTCATTCCTTCTCTTCTTAGGGTCTTCTCTTCCACCCTTTGGAGCCTTGACATCCACATACTTTCTCAACTTCCCAGATTTCAGCATCTTCTCAATTTCATCCTTTAAAGAGAAGCATCTATTTGTCACGTGGCCATGATCCTGGTGGAACTCACACCAGAGGTTTTTGTTCCTCTTATGTAGTGGGCCCTTCAGCTTCTCTGGCCACCTCAGAGTCCGGTCAGTCTTAATATCATTAAGGATGTGCTCACAGCTCACAGTCAGAGGAGTGTAATGAGCGAACTTGTCATCTCCTGACCTCTTCTTCCCCTCTTTCTTACTTTGGAACCTCCCAGCGCTACCGCGGTTTTCCTCCTCATATTTGGCGGCCATTGCCTCTTTCGCATTCATCACTTTCCCTGTGGTTGCCAACAACTCCTCCATAGACCTAGGAGGGTCTTTCGCCAGTTTCCACAGTAGCTTCCCCTTCTAGAGGCCTCCTATAAGGGTTGTCATAGCTATTCTTTCTTCATAGTCTTCCACCTCCAGCTTCTCTTTGTTGAATCTTGCTATGTAGTCTCTTAGGCTTTCACCCTTAGCCTGTTTGACATATAGCAGGTGGGTAGTCTTCTTTTGAGGTCTTACCCCAAAGCAAAAGTTGTGGATGAACTGCTCAGCTAAGCCTTTGAAGTTCTCGATCGAGTTCTTCGGAAGAGAGGTGAACCAGCTGTGCGCTTCCCCTGTCAAGGTTCCCGAGAAGGCCCTGTACTTCATCTCATCGGGTATCGAGTAAATATCTGCCGCCGACTGATACATCTCGATATGGTGCACAGGGCTAGTGCTGCCATCATATTTGGGAGTCACTGTAGGAGGCTTGAACTTAGCTGGGGTTGGGAACCCCACTATCCTAGACACAAATGGGGATCCCTCTGAGTAGCCCCTCTGCAAGGGGTCCCTGCTCTTTATGAGGTCCCCTATCTTCTCCTCAAGGCGTTGGATTGAATCATTCCAGGGTCTTCTGTCATCAACTTGGCCGAGGTTATCCCCTGCCACCTCCCTGCAGTGGACAGAGGGTTCCCCAGCCACGACCCGTTGGCTGTTGACCTCTTCCTGCTCCCTGGCTCTTCTCTCATAGGGTCGTCCTTGGTCTGGCCGAGCCTGCCTATCCCCTCTTTGGGAGCCTACCGCGCTCCTTGACCTCGATAGCCTCTGTCTTAGGTCATTAACTGGGCCCAGCCTCTCGAAGGCCGACCCTCTACTCAACCTGTCAAAGGCTGGCCCTCTTTGTTGGGCCTCTTCTCTTCTTCAGTCGATACATCCCTGACTCTGCCTAAGAGGTCGTATGGTGTTATCGGACACCTCATACGGCTCCCAACAGTCTTCTGGGGCCTCTTCAGCTCCTATGTCGTCATACCTGTCCTCTGGGCAAGGGTTTCCTTGCCTCCCCAGGCGCAAGCGCCTAGGGTCAGCAACGTCCCTTCTCCGATGGGGTGCAGGCTGGTCCTTCACCGGTGCCTGGGGTGGTCCCCTGGCGTCAGGATGAGGCTGAGTTGCCACCAGAGTGATCATATCCGGTGAGACTCCAGGTGGCCTCATCATCATGGTTTCACTGAGCTGGGTAAATTGCTCCTTCATGGCTCGTTGTGTTGCAGCCAAAGATTTCAAGGTTGCTGCTACCTCCACCATTTCGGACTGAGGAGGAGCCTGACTGGAACTAGCCCCTCCACCTCCGAGCGGCGAAAGAGGCGTTGGCAAGTCTGGTGCCATATGTTAACTGTATAGAGCTTGAGTAGCAAGTGAGCTTAATACCTTAAAGGACCTCTTTCAATGGTGAAACAGCTCCACGCAAGGGGTGGTTCCTGGTTCACCACCAGAGTCTCCGATGAGGTTAAGCAGAACAGGAGGAAGAGATAGCTTCTCGTTCCCACAGACGGTGCCAAAATGATGATGCTAAGAATCAGCACCACCAGATAAGGTGTTTCCAAGCTCAATATATGAATAACAATGGCAGCACAGCTATATAAAGAGATAAGAGAATGAGGTGAGGATATGATGAATCAATACCGGAATATGAGTGGTTCAGCCAATCTGGCCTACGTCCACTGTGAGTGTGTGAGTAATATCACTGAATGAAGGCACTAATGGCCATGGATACAATTCTCTCAAGCTCTCTCTCTCTCTACTGTATATTTAGACAGAGTTTCAGCTAGGGTTGAATAGCTGGGATCCTTTTGCAAGGTAGGGGATGACCCCTATATATAGTGCCTAGGGGGCGTAATGTACCCCCCATGCATGCAATGAGCATGTGTGTGATATCCTCACCAATGTGGGAATGCCATCTGTCACTGTCACATGTAAGTAATGATGATGAAATATTCTCCCACCTGTGGAGAATAATATTGTTATAACTGATTTGTGCCCAGGTGTCCTTATCCAAATGTCAACAGATGCTCGGCAGTCATGTTGGCGAATGACCTCGGCCTGGGAGAGGCCGAGCTGTAAAGGCTTGATGTCCATTCAATCGGAGAAGTGTCATAAGGAGTCTCGTCCTGATCTCAGCCGAGACATATGCTGGGGTCGGCCCGAGCCGAGGTTGGACATATAGCATGCTGATGATTATTAATGCTTCTCGTCACCTCAGCCCAAGCCGAGGTAGGACTGGTTCCTTGTTAAAGGTGATCAGGGCTCCTTGTCACCTCGGCCTACTATTGGCCGAGGTTGCTATACCCAGGTATATGAGGATGATGTTGATGCTTGCGATGCGCGTAGTGTCCATTGAAGTGTATATGGTAGTGTCGGCCTGGGCCGAGGTAGGTCTGGCCGAGGGATGATATCGTGGGCCCCTACATAGGGTCGATCAATGCCTCGGCCATCATCTCGATCGAGGTAGGTGTCCCTGGGCCGAGGTTATACTTGGGCATATCATATAAATAGAGATTTTTTCCAGGTAAAAGATACCTCCATAAACATTGGGAGTGATTAGCATCACAATCCTAGTCTGCTATTAAGTATTGACATCTAGTTTAGAATTCCAGATACATTAAGGATAAATGTAGTTGATTTAGAGCCCAAATATGTCAAACTTAAGAGTTAATGTGATTAAGATTGTTATGAGAGAGGGCAGCCAAACGTTTGTATATTGGAGACCAAATGTTAATTTCATTAGAAGAAACACGTGCATAACACACAATCCCATTAAAGGGATTAGGTGTGATCAAAACAACAAGAGTTTAAGGACAAAGTGATGCTCGTCCCCAGTGACAGTTTCTCTTTGATAATAAAAAAATTCAAATAAATGCTTTTCTTTACAAAACCTGGTACAATGTACCAAGATAAATATAATGATTTTCTTTTTCTTAAATGCATTTCATTTTGACATCGGCATTATTATTCGAGATGAATCTGAACTAAACACCATTCATATTGCGTTTTTTTATACAGGTTTTAGTCAGTTGCAGTGTGTTTCAAAATAGAATTGTGAATTGAAGACTGGTTTTGAACTACATTCAATGTAAATTAATATCCTTCAACCAAATGTGGTATTTGACATGATATTGAAACAAAATTAATATCAATTTTGTCATATTTATTATGGAAATTTACAAGCATTAGTTAACACCTTTAACTTTACTTTTCTTCTTCTTTTTTGAAAGATCACTTGAACTATATGTTGTTTAAACAATCTAGAGTTCGATGAATTGGCTGATGCTGGTCGAAAACTCAATTTTTTTTATCTCCCATCCTTTCTCTAACATCTCCTTTCCCATTCTTGATCTGAATATTTCATTCACTTCACTATCTTTTCTGATCTAAACTAGGGAATCGCTAAAATTGTCTGTAAGGTTCTGAAATTCTGACAAGACTATACCCATGTGTGCATGTTGTGGGATATGAATCTTCAGACCGTTTAAATGCATATAAATGGTTTGGCAATAGTAATGCAGTATAGCTAATGTCGATTATGGGATAGTCACAATAATAGGTACCACCCTCTGTTTTAATTTTAGAAATAAAATTATTCTTTCATTTAAAATTCATGATTATGTTTGCGATAATATTAGTGATACCTTGCAAACTTGGAACGTGTTTTGTTGATGCACTTGTCCATTTATATTCACTATGTAATCAACTCATTATTCCATTCGTTTTATGTTGATACACGTGTTTTGTGGTAGTTGTGAATTATTTTTATTCTGAATAGATAGGTAGAAGAATAATTGTGTCGTGTTGATATTATTTTTACCAAAAACGAAACACGACTCCTATAAAAGTGGAGAAATGCTTCTTGCACGATTTGAACACGACTCCTATAAAATAGTTAAATTAATAAAATAAAATATTTCAATTGTTTAAAAAAAAATTGTTATCTGTTATATTCGTTAAATTTTATTTTGATCCCCTTGTATCTTGTATTCTTCATGATTAAAATTTTATTTTAACCCCCTTAAAAATTGTTTTATTTTGTGGTTGATAAACTACATCGGATCGTGTTTGTCATTGTTAAACAAAAAAAACAATCACGTAGTCGAGACTGAGATGAGGAGGAGGCTAAGGGAGGTGGCTCAGGGGGATAGATCGGTTGCCGAGTATGAGGAGGAGTTCACTCGTATGGACACGCTAGTTCCAGATAAGGTTAGGAATGAGGAAAGAAAGAAGATGATGTTTGTTGATGGGTTAGCCTGGCGAATTAGGCAAAATTTGATAGGGAATCTGATTCTTGTCACTTATATGGACGTGGTTAATGCGTCCCTCCTTTACTGTCAGGATCATCGCTTCCACCTTAAGGGAAGCAAGAGGGATGGGGAGACGAGCTGAGCCAACAGGGCAAGGCCAATGTGTGACACCCCGACTAATTAAATACCGGGTAGCTACTCCTTTATTCAAATTAATTCAAAATGTCCAGTTGGTTCAGTTCGTAGCATCACTGTCGAAAACATTTTTTTTTATATAATTACTAGCAACCTAATATTTAAAAAGTGAGTTGTCAATTTTAATTAAATCCGATTAACATGCAATAAGTAGATTATGAAATGCTAATATAACCACCACAACATAGACACAATAAAATAACCATAAAGTAATAATGAATCTGGAGGAATACTCCTCACAACGATCCGAGTACTGAAATAAACAAATACCAAGTCCGCATCACTAAATTAATTACAACCCAAAATTTGAAATAACTAGATAGATAAAGTATCTCTAAAAGGAAATAGGGAGACCTGCCCAACAAATGAGAGAATCTGATAATATAGAGTCAAGATAAAAAATGGAGCCGTCTACCGTCAAGGTCTTGTAACTTCCACAGCAGCTACAGTACGTCACCTGAAAGGAACTCCTATGCTTGGTGTCCTTGTGGCTGGGCACCTAAAAGGTTTTACAAAAATAGATATGAAAGCAAATGGGTCAGAGCCCGATTGTGAAAACAGTTTAAAATACAGCAAGTGGTTTAATATAATTAAACAGTGAATATAAAGTACATGATAGTGCGTGCACTCACATGAGTTCCTCACCTCTCAACTAATCGTGCATTCCTATCGTAAACGTACCCATTCTAGATATTCCCATATCTAACTAGCTCAATATAAAATCTAACATTACTATACGATTCACGATTTAAGTCCCGACATCTTAATTTAAACAGAGAGTTTTACTTTCCTTCTTAGTTCCCATATTAATCATGCTATTCACTAGAGATTTTCCATTTTAACTCTACAAAAAGATTTCTATTATTCGCACTTACATTTATTCATAATAGTTCATTTCAATTAGTAGTATATTATTCTTATCATAAATATACAATACTGGCACCCTGAGACTAAGCTGCGGTGCACACATACTTTGCTATCCAATCCCGGTACATCACGTACATAAGGACTACGTATTCCGAATCTCTCAGGAATCATTTTCAATAAACAACAATCGCACATAATAGAGGCGAACATAGTTCACATCACATGGGTCACGCACATACCTACGTTCCCATGATCAGCAGACTTATTAACTTCTCAATAAGTCTTTCTCTGACCTATGTCCTCGAGGTACCAATCTAAATCCCCACGTAGGCACACAAAGATTAGATGGCCCTGATCGAACGCCGACCTCCCATGATAGCAAGTACGGTAGGTATGTTATACATAGATAACTACATATACTAAGCATTCGCACATCTTAGATATCTCAATATTAATAGAGGCATACTTCTCGTTCTTGTATCATCATTTAATATCATACACTTATAAGTCCCCGGTTTATATACATTAAAGTAGTCAACTCTTCTCACGTCGTAATTAGGCACTCGTTTCCTAATTCGTAAGGGTCATTCGATTTACTACAAGGTTCTAAGTTTTACTCCTCAATGTAATCCAATCTCCCAAATATACTCACTAGTTAATGAGGGAAGGTTATTACTCCATTAAATAAGTTAACGAGACATTTGAAATGAAATCAGGCTTAAAAGGCCATTCTGTCAACTCGTTAGAAGTCTCATTTGAATGAGGTCGTTCGAACGTTCAAATGAAAGGCTTCGAATGAACTACCAACTCGTTAGAAGGGGTACTGTCATCTCGTTAGAAGCTCGTTTGAACGAGGTCGTTCAAATGACCTGGGCAGGTCTTCTAACGAGTTGGCAGTTTGCGCCCAGAAATTTCCCAATTCGTTTTTATCAATTTTTCTCTTCTCTAAATTCTCCCTAAGATCATCCCAATCGCATTTTAATGTTCTTAAACTTCTCTAAATCCTCTTAGGTCGTTTCTTAACATATTTTTGGGGTCAAATCCTCAGAATCAACATGTAATTAACATCAATCCCCAAATATTACCCCAAACCCTATGAACATGAACCCAGAATTTGATTGTGCCCAATTACTCATCATAATTACGTTTTTAAATCATCATATTTATGTCTTCGAATACTAAATTAGTCCATCGTCATTCTACATGCAAATCCTATCCCAAATTTAGAGTTTCTCCAACAATTTTATTAGTTTTCCACAAAACTTTCAAGACAAAATAGTTTCGACACTAAACATGGAAGAAATATTCAATGCACTTAAAAATATTAAATCACTTGCCTTAGATTTGTTTCTTCTGAATTGATGTTGGTGAGTGAAGGCTGATTTCTCCGCTTTCTCTACAAAATTCTCCCAAGGATGGTGATGGTGGTTGGAGGTTTCTTTTGGAACCTCTTCAAACTCTCCCTTTAACTCCCGTAGCCCTCTAACTCACCTAATGCTGATAATGGACTTAGTGGGTTCATTAGTAATAATTTATTTAACCCTAAAATTCGTGGGTTTTAATTCCCATATTTTTAAAATTACGAAAATACCCTTCTAGGTTGCCGATTTGGCCTAAACATGCCCTGGAACCCAAACTAAACCCCCGGCTAGTATTTTCTGACTATTTCGACCCTTCCGGACACGTTGGCGCACTCAAAATGACCATTCGGTTGATAAAAATATAATTCACTTTTTAATTTTAAAAAAAATTCATTCCTGACGCGAGTGACACGCGCGTCCCAACTTTATTTTCCAAATTATCGTATTTCAGCCTCGCGACAACTTTAATATTTTCAATACTCATGAAATATTAAATTTTAACATCATAATCAAATACCAACTCACATCTCGCTAGTATTTATATCCAAATTACTTCCCAATTAATTCTCATTTAATTTAATTAATCCCATTAAATAAAATCAATAAAATTACGGGGTATTACATACTTCCCCCTAATAACAGAATTTCATCCCGAAATTCGAAACTAAAGAGCACCTGGTAAAAATAACTCCGGATAGCACTCACGCATCTCATCCTCGCGCTCCCATGTGGACTCCTCGGCATTATGATGCCGCCACTGAACACGTACTAAAGATACTATCTTCGATCTCAGTTTCCGCTCGCTTTGGTCCAAAATAGTAATCGGCCCCTCCTCGTAGGAACTGTCGGGCTGAAGATCAATGTCCTACAAAGCAATGTGAGTATGGGACAAATCATCCCTAAGATATTTCCTTAGCGAGGAAATATGGAACACATCATGAATCCTATGCAAGTGCTCCGGTAACCCAAGTCTGTATGCGACTGGACCAATCCTCTCGATGATAGGAAATGGCCCCACGTATGTTGGTGCCAGTTTCCCCTTCTTCCCAAAACTCATGATCCCCTTAATCGGAGATACTCTGAGTAACACCTGGTCCCCCACCTTGAATTCTCTGAAGAACCTCTTGGCATCAGCATAGCTCTTCTGCCAGTCTTGAGCTACCCGAATGCGACTCCGTATCATCTCTATCCTTGTCGAAGTATCCTGAATCACTTCCGTCCCAAGGAGTTTGTTATCCCCTACCTCTAACCAACATGCTGGGCAACTACAAGGTCTACCATACAACGCCTCAAATGGAGCCATGCCAATGGTGAACTAGTAGGAGTTATTATAAGCAAACTCCACCAGTGGAAGGTACTGCTCCCAACCACCTCCAAAGTCTAGGATGCACATACGCAACATGTCCTCCAACATATGATTTGTCCGCTCTATTTGCCCATCAGTCTGCGGGTGATATGCCGTACTCAGCCGCAACTCTGTACCCATGGCCTCTTGGAAACTCTCCTAATATCGTGAAATAAATATCTTGTCTCGTTTAGACACGATATTTAGAGGCACCCCGTGAAGTCTCACTATCTCAGCAATGAAAAGCTGGGCATACTGTCCCGTAGTGTAGTCTGTCCTTATGGGTAGAAAATGAGCAACTTTGGTTAACCTATCCATAATTACCCATATGGAGTCGTGACCCCTCTGTGATGTAGGCAACCCCGTGATAAAGTCCATGGATATGCTCTCCCATACCCACATCGGAACCTCTAATGGCTGTAGAAGTCCTGTCGATTTCTGATGGTCCACCTTTACTAGCTGACAAGTGGCACATTTAGAAACGAACATGGAGATATCCCTCTTCATCCCGCTCCACGAGTACTATCGTCTCATGTCTTGGTACATCTTATCCCCATCGGGGTGCACCGCGAACCGTGAGCCGTGCGACTCTGCCATTACCTCGTGTCGTATGTCTTCCCCTTCCGAAACAACTAGTCTTCCATTGAAGCGTAATCCCCCGTCTAAACTAACGGTATAGGACTAGGCTCCCTCTGCTAGTAATCGAACTATCTGCTCTTGACAGAACGAGCCATTTGCCTAGGCCTTTATCACTCTCGTAACAATCTGCGGTGTAACAGTCATCACAGACATGAACGATTGGGCCACCGTATCTTAGTATCCCAACTCCTTCCACTTAGCTTTCCACACACCGGCCACCTCATCTACTGGCCTACGGCTCAACGCGTCTGCTACCACATTAGTCTTCCCTGGGTGATACTAGATATCGAACTGATAATCCTTCACAAACTCAAGCCACCGACGTTGACGCATATTCAGCTCCTTCTGCGTGAAGAGGTATGTAGAGGCTTGTGGTCTGTGAACAACCGAAATTTCTCCCCCAGAAGATAGTGTCTCCAAATCCGAAGAGCGATTACGACTGCTGCTAACTCCAAGTCATGTGTGGGGTAATTCCTCTCATGAGGTTTAAGCTTACGAGAAGCATAAGCTATTGCTTGACTCTCCTGTTGCAGCACACCTCCAAATCCTTGTAAGGACGCATCGGTGTAAACAAAATACTCAACTCTCGGTCTGGGCAATGATAACACATGAGCTGAGGTCAACTTGTCCTTCAGCTCATCGAATGCCAACTGACAGGCATCGCTCCAGATGAATGGCACACCTTTGCGAGTTAGATGTGTCAAAGGACCCGAATAAACCTCCTGTAGTATCCTGCTAGGCCCCAGAAACTACGGATCTCAGTCGGTGTCGTGGGATGTCCCCACTCCCTCACCACGGATACCTTCCCCGAATCAACAGATATCCCCCGGTCTGAAATGATATGCCCCAAAAGCTGAACCTCCTTCAGCCAAAATCCACATTTCTCATACTTTGCATAAAGCTCGTTCTGACGTAGCATCTGCAAAACCTGCCTCAAATGCTCAGCGTGCTCCTCTTCTGTCTGGGAGTAAACCAGGATGTCATCAATAAAGACGATGATGAACTGGTCTAGGAACTCTCTGAACACCCTATTCATTAAGTCAATGAATACGGCTGGAGCGTTGGTCAAGCCAAAAGGCATAACCTGAAATTCATAAGAACCATATCGCACCAAGAAAGCAGTCTTCGAGACGTCCTGTTCCCTGATACGCAACTGATGGTATCCCGATCGCAAATTAATCTTTGAGAAGAAACAATCTCCCCTCAACTGGTCAAATAAGTCATCGATTCGGGGCAACGGATATTTATTTCGTATCGTGACTTTATTCAACTCCCGGTAATCTACACATAATCTCAACGATCCATCCCTCTTCTTTACAAACAACACAGGGGCACCCCACGACGAAGTACTCCTCCGGATAAACCCCTGACCCAACAACTGCTCTATCTGATCCCTTAGCTCTCTCATCTCCGCTGGAGCCATACGTTATGGTGCGCGGGCAATGGGCCGAGTGCCCGGCATCAAATCAAAAACCTCTACTAGGAGGTAATCCAGGTATGTCCTGAAATACATCAGAAAATTCCCTAACAACTGGAATCGAATCAAGTGGTATAACCACTTCCTTAGAGGTCTCCTCCTCTATATAATACAAGTGTGTGGACGATACTCCCTCGGGGCGAGGCATCGCCACAGAAAACATCTTCTGCCCGAGAATGGCAAAAATAATACTCCTACTGAAACAATCAATCATGGCTCGGTACGCAACTAGCCAATCCATACCAACTATCGCATCATACTCAGTCATCTCTAATACTATCATATCAGCGGGTAAAGTAAATCTCCCTATTTCTATACCCACACCTCTACAAATAAGGGTGATCACGAAACCCCTACTCAATGGTGAATCTACACAAGTAATCGTGATCTCTGCAGTGTCTAATAACCCAATAGTGCGTGCAAATCTCGTGGAAATGAAACAGTGTGTGGCCCCCGTATCATATAAAATACGCCCCATAGTCCCCTGAATAGAGAACATACCCTCAATAGCAGGTGGATCCTGTGGGACTGCGGCATGCTGAAGCTGATACACTCTCCCATATTGAAGCTGTCCCTGCTGGACTCGGACCGCTGGGATGGGTGGTAATGCTGCCATCTGTGGTGGTGCTGGGAGGGCGGCGGGAAACATAGGCCTTTGTGGCTCGTGTCGAGCACCCTACTGCTGATGCGGTGCGGCCCTGCCCCTATCAGGACAATCTTGGCGTTTGTGACTAATCTTGCCATAAACGAAGCACTTCCCCCGGAAGTTTCCCCCTCGCTGTCCCTGCTGCCTACGGCCCTGATGGTCGTTACCATTCCTACCTTGACCATACTGGCCCTGCTGAAACTGTTGCTGCTGACCATTCTGGCCCTACTGGCCCTGATTGCCGTTCTGACCCTGATGGCCATGTCTAAAACCTCCCTGACCATTCCTGAAACCCCCAGATCTGAATCTCTTAGGATCCCCCTGTTGGGAACCCTGATCACCCTACCTGTGCTGACCCTGAACAGATTGTGCCACATTGGCACCATTTCCCCTTGTCCTGCCCTGATGGCTGGACTCTACTAATCTCTTACTCTCTGATATGTGAAAGCGATGGTCTTGGCAGTGAAGCAGTGCTGCGTTAACCACGTCAGAGTAAGTGGCCAACGAAAGACTTCCCAACAAGTGCTGTCGGATCCTCCAAGTCAATCCGTCCATAAACTTTTGAATTTTCTTCTCCTCCATCGGAATCTAATCGGGAACAATGTTCAAGAGATTAGTGAATTCGGTCTCATACTCGGCCATGGTCTTTCCCTCCTGCTTGAGGTTCATTAACTTCCTCCTCATTTCAGCGTGAACAGCTGATGGAAAATATTTGCGATCGAACCGCACCCAGAACTCCTGAATAGAAAGGGTGTCTCTCTCCTCCGCGGTGGTAATGGAATCCCACCACTGCAACGATGATCCTACTAGCTTGAAAGTAGCCAGTATCTACTTCTGAACATCCGTGCACTTGTACATCCTTAAGTGCCTTTGAATGTCCTTCCTCCACTGATTGGACACAACAACGTCGGAGCTACCTGTAAACTCCGGAGGGTGTGATTTCTGAAAAGCATCATGAACGCGTTCCCAAGCAGATGAGAATGCATGAGCCTGAACTGGCGCGGCTATCAGCGCCTGAGGTGGGGCCTGCTGCATAACTCTGAGGGCGGCATTTGCCACTTGGGCTACAATAGCTGCAACCTCTGCGGTATTCATGGTGCCCTGAACTGGTGCAGGCTGTGGCTCGGGCTGAGCATCCCTAGGAACTCGCTGTGCACGTCATGGAGGCACCTGAAATGAGAGTAAAGTCTTATAAGTTCGCAGTTATTATCTCAAAATAGCTGAAGAGCGAAACATACATAAAAGAATATAACAGTCCTAAAATATAGGGCTCTACATCAAAGAAAGCTCAGCGGAAACATAACAAGCCGTACAGATCCTAAGGACATAAGAACCTGATGCTCTGATACCACCTGTGACACCCCGACTAATTAAATACCGGGTAGCTACTCCTTTATTCAAATTAATTCAAAATGTCCAGTTGGTTCAGTTCGTAGCATCACTGTCGAAAACATTTTTTTTTATAATTACTAGCAACCTAATATTTAAAAAGTGAGTTGTCAATTTTAATTAAATCCGATTAACATGCAATAAGTAGATTATGAAATGCTAATATAACCACCACAACATAGTCACAATAGAATAACCATAAAGTAATAATGAATCTGGAGGAATACTCCTCACAACGATCCGAGTACTGAAATAAACAAATACCAAGTCCGCATCACTAAATTAATTACAACCCAAAATTTGAAATAACTGGATAGGTAAAGTATCTCTAAAAGGAAATAGGGCGACCTGCCCAACAAATGAGAGAATATGATAATATGGAGTCAAGATCGAAAATGGAGGCGTCTACTGTCAAGGTCTTGTAACTTCCACAGCAGCTACAGTACGTCACCTGAAAGGAACTCCTATGCTTGGTGTCCTTGTGGCTGGGCACCTAAACGTTTTTACAAAAATAGATTTGAAAGAAAACGGGTCAGAGCCCAATTGTGAAAAAAGTTTAAAATACAGCAAGTGGTTTACTATAATTAAACAGTGAATATAAAGTACATGATAGTGCGTGAACTCACATGAGTTCCTCACCTCTCAACTAATCGTGCACTCCTATCGTACCCGTACCCATTCTAGATAGTCCCATATCTAATTAGCTCAATATAAAATCTAACATTACTATACGATTCACGATTTAAGTCCCGACATCTTAATTTAAATAGAGAGTTTTACTTTCCTTCTTAGTTCCCATATTAATCATGCTATTCACTAGAGATTTTCCATTTTTAATTCTACAAAAAGATTTCTATTATTCACACTTACATTTATTCATAACAGTTCATTTCAATTAGTAGTATATTATTCTTATAATAAATATACTATACTAGCACCCCGAGACTAAGCTGCGGTGCACACATACTCTGCTATCTAATCCCGGTACATCACGTACATAAGGACCACGTATTCCGAATCTCTCAGGAATCATTTCAATAAACAACAATCACACACAATGGAGGCGAACATAGTTCACATCACATGGGTCACGCACATACCTACGTTCCCATGATCAGCAGACTTATTAACTTCTCAATAAGTCCTTCTCTGACCTATGTCCTCGAGGTACTAATCTAAATCCCCCCGTAGGCACACAGAGATTAGATGTCCCTGATCGAACGCCGACCTCCCATGATAGCAAGTACTGTAGGTATGTTATACACAGATAACGACATATACTAAGCATTCACACATCTTACATATATCAATATTAATAGAGGCATACTTATCGTTCTTGTATCATCATTTAATATCATACACTTTTAAGTCCCCGGTTTATATACATTAAAGTAGTCAACTCTTCTCACGTCGTAATTAGGCACTTGTTTCTTAATTCATAAGGGTCATTCGATTTACTACAAGGTTCTAAGTTTTACTCCTCAATGTAATCCAATCTCCCAAATATACTCACTAGTCAATAAGGGAAGGTTATTACTCCATTAAATAAGTCTACGAGACATTTGAAATGAAATCAGGCCTAAAAGGCCATTCTGTCAACTCGTTAGAAGTCTCGTTCGAACGAGGCCGTTCGAACGAGTGTCGTTCAAATGAAAGTCTTTGAACGAACTACCAACTCGTTAGAAGGGGTACTGTCATCTTGTTTTTCTCAATTTTTCTCTTCTCTAAATTCACCCTAAGATCATCCCAATGGCATTTTAATGTTCTTAAACTTCTCTAAATCCTCTCAGGTCGTTTCTTAACATATTTTTGGGGTCAAATCCTCCAAATCAACATGTAATTAACATCAATCCCCAAATATTACCCCAAACCCTTTGAACATGAACCCAAAATTTGATTGTGCCCAATTAATCATCATAAATCCGTTTTTAAATCATCATATTTAAGTCTTCGAATACTAAATTAGTCCATCGTCATTCTACATGCAAATCCTATCCCAAATTTAGAGTTTCTCCAACAATTTTATTAGTTTTCCTCAAAACTTTCAAGACAAAATAGTTTCGACACTAAACATGGAAGAAATATTCAATGCACTTAAAAATATTAAATCACTTGCCTTAGATTTGTTTCTTCTGAATTGATGTTGGTGAATGAAGGCTGATTTCTCACCTTTCTCTACAGAATTCTCCCAAGGATGGGGATGGTGGTTGGAGGTTTCTTTTGGAACCTCTTCAAACTCTCCCTTTAACTTCCGTAGCCCTATAACTCACCTAATGATGATAATGGACTTAGTGGGTTCATTAGTAATATTTTATTTAACCCTAAAATTCGTGGGTTTTAATTCCCATATTTTTAAAATTACCAAAATACCCTTTTAGGTTGTCGGTTTGGCCTAAAAATACCCCGGAACCCAAACTAAACCCCCGGTAAGTGTTTTCTGACTATTTCGACCCTTCCGGACACGTTGGCAAACTGAAAATGACCATTCGGTTGATAAAAATATAATTCACTTTTTAATTTTAAAAAAAAATCATTCCTGACGCGACTGACACGCGCGTCCCAACTTAATTTTCCAAATTGTCGTATTTCAGCCTCGCGACAACATGAGTATTTTCAATACTCATGAAATATTCAATTTTAACATCATAATCAAATACCAACTCACATCTCGCTAGTATTTATATCTGGATTAATTCCCAATTAATTCTCATTTAATTTAATTAATCCCATTTAATAAAATCAATAAAATTACGGGGTATTACACAATGGAGGTTCTTCGAGTGGTGAACAGCAGGGGCAGGATACCCGTAAGGGTAATCCCGCTAAGGGATTTTAATTTGGAGGTCAGGGGTTTTGGCAGGCCAGCAGGGCCCAAATCAGTAGTTGATTACTCAGGGCTGCCAGGGCCAGGGGAACAATGGGGGTGGCCATCAGGGCCAACAACGGGGGCAGCCTCGTCAAGGCCAAAAAGGCCATCCTCAGGGACTGCAGCGTCAGGTCCAGCAGGGTCAGTATCAGGGAAACAATAAGAAATGTTGTTTCATTTGTGGTCAGGCATACCCCCTTAGGAGAGATTGCCCGCGGAGAGATTGGGTCCAATAGCACGGTGCCCCACAGGGATATCAAGAACAGGGACCTTAGGTAGAACTAGCTCCATCGATTCAATAAGAGCTGGGACAGTTGCAGTACGGACATGTGTACAACGTCTGAGATGTTCCTATTCCTCCATCACCACCCGCACCGCTAGCAGTTGAGGGTATGTTCCCTATCCATGGTCATATTGGTATAATCCTTTTTTATACTAGTGCGTCGAATTCATTTGTTAGGACCCACTTTGCTAGAGTGGCTGGGTTACTAGACACAGTCGATAGTCTACTCATGTGTGTGGAGTCACCGATAGGGGGTGGATTGCTTATTCACTCTATTTGTAGGGGGTCGTCATTGTTATTGGGGGTTTGAGTTTTGCGATGGATCTCTTAGTTTTGGACTTGGAGGGCTATGATGTGATCTTGGGTAGATATTAGCTAGCCTGTTATAGAGCGATGGCTGATTGTTATAAAAGAGATATAGTGTTTGGAATCCCAGGGTAGGAAATGTTTTTAGTGGTGATGCCCCTTCTTGAAGGAGGATCACGCACTCATTTATATTACCTTGAGGAGGAGATCTCACAGGAGGTGGTGATCCCGATACGCTAGATTCCGATAGTAAGGGACTTTGAAGATATATTTCAGGACATACCTGGGTTTCCACCCAGTCGAGGAATTTAGTTCGTCGTTGACCTGGCACCGAGTACTAAGACGATAGCCCGAGAGCGTTACCGCATATCCCATTCAGAGATGCATGAATTGAGGGAACAAATTCAGCAACTCTTGGGTCAGGGATTTATTCAGCGTAAAGCATTGCCATGGGGTGCTCCCGTGTTGTTTGCGAAGGAAAGAGATGACTCACTCTGTTTATATGTTGGTTATCGAGAGTTGAATAAGGTTACGATCCGAAACAAGTATCCACTGCTTAGGATTGAAGATTTTTTTGACCAGTTGCGAGGATCAGCATTCTTCTCCAAAATTGATTTACGGTCGGGGTACCATCAATTGAGAATTCGAGAGGAAGACGTTTGAAAAACCGTGTTTCTGTCACAGTATGGTTCTTATGAGTTTCGGGTGATATCATTCGGGTTCACCAATGCACCGACGGTATTTATGGACCTTATGAATCGAGTTTTAGAGATTTTCTCGATCAATTTGTCATAGTGTTCAAAGACCGCATTTTAGTCTATTCTCTCACGGAGGAAGATCATGTAGAGCACATCCGTATGGTCTTGCAGATGTTGCGGGATCACCAGCTATACGCCAATATAATAAATGTGGGCTTTATTTTTCAGAAGTGCAGTTCTTGGGCCATATTGTGTCGGAGCATGGGATTTTCGTGGACCTAATCAAGGTGTTAGCAGTGAGGGAGTGGGGTTAGCCAACAACACCAACTAAGATCAGAAGCTTTTTGGGGTTAGCTGGGTATTACCGCCGTTTCATCAGAGAGTTGTCCAAGATAGCAAGCCCATTGACCAATTTGAATAAAAAAGGGGTACCATTTGTATGGAGCGATCAATGTCAGTTGGCATTCGACTAGTTGAAGGATAAGATAACATCGACCCCCATTTTGGCATTACTGAAAGCAGGGGTGGATTATCGATTTTATACTAATGCATCCTTACAGGGAATAGGGGGTATGTTACAACAAGAAGAGCGGTCTATAGCTTACGCGTCCTGGAAGCTAAAACCCCATGAGAGGAATTACCCCACCCATGATTTAGAGTTGGCCACGTTCGTCTTTGCCTTACGGATTTAGAGGCATTACCTTATAGGGGAGAGGTTCACCTTATTCACGGACCATAAATCACTTCAATATTTGTTTACCCAAAGGGACTTGAACATGAGGAAAAGGAGGTGGTTGGATTTTGTGAAGGATTATCAGTTTGAGATTCAATATCATCCTGGTAAGGCCAATGTAGTTGCAGATGCATTGAAGATTTGGCGGCAGATTGGAAGGAAAAATGGAGCAAACTTAGGCATGATAATGAGATCGTCAAGGCATATATGGCGGTTTTAGCGGTCACACCCGAGATTATTATGCGAGTGGTACGAGCTCAGGTGGACGATCCTTTGTGCCAGGACAAGCTGAAACAGTTGCTAGCAGAGGGTGCGGACTCCTACTCCATTAGCTCCGAGGGTGGGCTACGCTTTAATGGGTGGTTAGTCGTTCCAGAGGACGAAGGTTTGAGACACGCCATGTTAATGGATGCTCATGTCTCCTAGCTTGCGGTACATCACGGTGGGGACAAAATCTACCAAGACATGAGAAGGAAATACTGGTGGACAGGGATGAACCGAGACATTGCAGAGTTCGTCTCGAAGTGTGCCATGTGTCAGCTTGTGAAGGTTTATCACCAAAAATTGTAGGGAATGTTGTAGTCATTTGAGATCCCAGTGTGGAAGTGTGAGAGCATCTCTATGGACTTTATTATGGGTTACCTGTTTCACATAGAGGGCACGATTCCATACGGCTCATAGTGGAGCGTTTGACGAAGGTGGCCCACTTTCTATCGATCCGTACGGATTTTGAGACTTTGTTGTATGCAAGACTGTTCATCTCGGAGATAGTCAGATTACACGGGTCCCGATCAATATAGTGTCCGTTAGGGACAATATTTTTGTATCACATTTTTGGCAGAGCCTCCAGGAGGCTATGGGCATCGAGTTGAGGTTGAGTACCGCCTATCACCCCCAGACGGATGGGAACACAGAAAGGGTGAATCAAATGTGCTAAGATATGCTACAGATGTGCATTCTTGACTTTGGGGGAGGATGGTATCAATACCTTCCTTTGGTGGAGTTCGCGTATAACAACTCGTACCAATTTACCATAGGCATGGCACTATTGAGGCATTGTACGATAGGCCTTGTCGCTCACAAGTTTGTTGGTTGGGGATAGGGGGCAACAAAATTTTGGGGCCGGAGATGATTGGGGATACGTCCGCTAAGATTGAGTTAATTCGAGGCGTATCCGTATATCCCAAGATAGACAAAAGATCTACGTGGATGCGAATTGGAAGCATGTAGAGTTAAAGATCGGTGATCAGGTGTTAATGCGGGTATCCCCTAGGAAACGGTGATGAGATTTCGTAAAAAAGGGAAGTTAGGGCCAAGGTATGTGGGCCCATTCCCCATCATTGAGAGAGTTGGACTGGTAGCATACCGTTTAGGTTTCTCGATCATCTTCGGTGTATCCATGATGTATTTCATGTTGTGTCGTTGAAGAAATATAAGAGTAGTCTAAGGGAGTTTTGGCATGAACCACTTGAGGAGATATATTTTTAGCCCGATATTTCTTACGAGGATATGCCAGTAGCAATCTTAGATCGCAGTGAGCGCAAGTTACGATCAAAAGTAGCCACGGTGTCAGCATAACTACCCTAAAACCCCAACGTCCCCACGGCGTCGAAATATTACACAAGTGACATTCACATAAAAAATATTTTTGATTTAACTCTACAATCCTTCCAATTAATCACACGATTACAATTTCGTCTAAATTATGTCCATTTAATCATAATTAATCAAACAATTCATATTTCAACAATTAACACAAAATTCCATTATTACATGCATATTTCAATGTCACACATCAATAATTCAATTCTACAACATACACATCATTAACATGATTATATGAATGGAATCCAATTATAAATTCATATTTTTAATTTTAGTATGCAAAACGTCCCACAATTCTATCGATATCCCAATCTCTAATTTAAGCATGCGATTGTTATGAGTCTTAAGTTATATTATCATTTTGAATAAAGATAACCTCGTAATTATTTTTACTTTCTCTAATTGGTCTTCCTAATTTATTTTAAGAAAATTCCACTTATTAAAGTTTAGGCATTATCTAAAATGCACAAAACTTAAGGGAAAATATAGAAGTATTCATGGCTGTAAAGAAGTCGTCTTGAAAATCTTATCACACGATTGCATTCCTCTCGTGAAAATTATAAAAATACGTTCTTGGATGTTCTTGAGGAAACTTTATTTGTATCTTCAAAACTTGGGTTGAAACTTTTGTTTAATGGGGTTTAGGTTTTGTTAAAGAGAGGAGATAAAATTATGGGAGGCTATTGCTCTTTGGAATGGTATAAAATATTTTTAAAATTCATAAACCATTCTTTAATTAATATAAAAACATAGGAGAATTTAAGTTATACACTGTAATACCCCGTACTTTTGACTATATTTATTTTTGGGATTAATTAATTAAATTGTATATTAATTGGAAATTAATCCGGGTTATAAATACTAATGTGATACGAGTTAGTATTTGATTATGTGCATATATGATTATATATGAACTTGGTATTATAAAATTTGTAGTGGGATTTATATACGGCATTTTAGAAATTTTGTTGAGACGCGTGGGACCGCCGCGTCACGGTATAATATTTTGATAATAAAAAGTGAATTTAAAATCTATAATCCGTATGGTCGTTTTGAGTGCGCCAACGCGTCCGGAAGGGTCAAGATAGTCAGAAAACACTAGCCGGGGGTATAGTTTGGGTCCCGGGGTATTTTTAGGCCATACCGGCAACTTAAAGGGTATTTTGGTAATTTCATGTTTTGAGGAATTAAAAGTGACGAAAATTTGGTTAATTAAATCTGATGTGGATAAGACCCACTAAGCCCATAACCAACCCTTATTAACCTAGAAAGCTACGTAGGTTATCATTTAGTCTTCCAACTTTCCCAAAGGAAACCCTAGCCACCATAGCCACCTTTGGAAGAAGAAAGCTTAGAGAGGAAGGGAAAGAGGAGGAATTCTGCAGAAAATCTGCAGAAAGAGCTTACAAATCCAACACCAAATCCAGAGACAATCAAGGCAAGTGATTTATTCCATTTAAATTTCGGAGAATGCTTCTTCCATGTTAGATTATTCAAAAACTTTATGTGTTCTTGGAAGATAATGAAAAACCCATAAGATTGGAGTTATTAGTTTAATTTTTGGGATATAGGTTGCATGTAGAATGTTACTGGAAGATCATATTAAGAGAATTACTGACTTTTGTGATACCAAAAACGGATTTAAGATGAGGTTTATGAATGTTCTTGAGATAAATTAGTTGCGGGGTGCTTGTATTGTATATTTATGATGTGAATAATATACATTTAATTAATGAGAATCATCATGTTAATGTTGTAATTATATTACGGTATTGTTTCGAGAAATATAACGAGTTAATTGACAGTTATAAATATTGCACATTGAGTATCTGAGTTGACGTTAAACCCCTATTTAATTACGAGCATTATTATGTAAATGGAACCAAGTATTATTTATTGGCAGGACCTTTGGCAGTCTAGCTAGATATGTTGCCACTTAGCTAGTAGTATGGGTAGTTATAGATGGGTACTTGCGTTAGGAGTGCACAGTTAGACGAGAGGTGAGAATATAATGTGAGTGCACGTCCTAACATGTACTTTGCATTTAATGTTTTAAATGTTTTTAAAGCACTTGCAGGTTTTTAAAATATAACTCCACATTCGGGCTCTGACCCGTTTGCTTTTCAAATCTTTTTCTTGTAAAACCTTTTTAGGTGCCCAGCCACAGGGACACCAAGCATAGGATACTCATTCAGGTGACGAGCTGTAGCTGTTTGTGGAAGCTACAGGGATTTGCATGTAGACGCTTCTATCGTTTGGATTCCAGGGTCACTATCTATCAGTTGTAGGGCATGTTGCCCATTTCTATTTAGAGACATTTTTTATATTTCAGTTTTCAGACTTTAGCATTTATTGTTTCAGTTTATTCCTTTCAGTTATGGGATTGTAGTGAGGAGTTTTTCCTCCAGACTTTATTTACTCTATTGTGATGGTCATTCATTTTACTTCAGCATGGTGTATGGTGTTATTTATTTCTTCATTACATTTGTTGCATGTTAATCGGACTTTAATTAAAATTTGGCAACTTGCTTTTTAAATACTAGGTGGTTAGTAATAATAAAATGTTTTCGACAGTGATGCTATTAACTGAGCCAACTTGGCATTTTGAATTAATTTTATAAAGGAGTAGCTACCCGGTATTTAATTAGTCGGGGTATCACAGGTGGTATCAGAGCATCAGGTTCTAGTGTCCTTTAGGATCTGTACGGCTATTATGTTTCTGCTACGTTTCTTTGATATAGAGCCCTATATTTTAGGACTGTTGTACTCTTTCTGTGTATGCTTCGTTCTTCAGCTATTTTAAGTTTATAAACAGCGAACTTATAAACTTTGTTCTTATTTCAGATGCCTCCACGACGTGCACGACGAGTTCCCAGGAATGCAATGCCCGAACCCCAGCCCGCTCCAGTTCAGGGCATGTTGAACGCCGCTGAGGTTGCTGCTATAGTAGCCCAAGCGGTAAATGCCGCAATTGCCGTGATTCAGCAGGCACCGCCTCAGGCGCCGGTTGTCGCGCCAGCACAGGTTAATGCATTCCCGTCTGCTTGGGAGCGTGTACGAGACGCTTTTCAGAAAGCGCATCCGCCAAAGTTTGCAGGTAGCTCAGACGTAGTAGTCTCGAGCCAATGGAGGAAGGACATACAGAGGCATTTGAGGATGCATGAGTGCACTGATGTTCAGAAACAGGTACTAGCTACTTTCAAGCTAGTTGGATCTGCGCTGCAGTGGTGGGAGTCCATTACCACCGCGGAGGAGAGGGATACCCTCACGATTCAGGAGTTCTGGGTGCGGTTCGACCACAAGTACTTCCCCTCCGCAGTTCATACCGAGATGAGGAGGAAGCTGATGAGTTTGAAGCAGGAGGGCAAGACAGTGGCCGAATATGAGGCCGAGTTCACTAACCTGTTGAATATCGTTCCAGACGAGATTCCAACAGAGAAGAAGAAAATAGAGAAGTTCACGGACGGGTTGACTTGGAGGATCCGTCAGCATCTGCTAGGGAACCTATCGTTGGCCACTTATTCTGATGTGGTTAACGCAACATTGTTACACTGCCAGGACCACCGTTTTCATATGGCCGAGGGCAAACGGTCGGGAGAGTCTAGCCATCAGGGCAGGACTGGAGGACATGGTGCCAGTGGGGCACAATCTGGTCAGGGGCAGAGACAGAATGAGCAGGGTACCCAGCAGGGGGATAATAAGAGGTTCCGGTCAGGGAACTACAGGCAGGGACAGGGAGGTTTCCGTCAGGGCCATCAAGGTCCAAATGGCCATCAGGGCCAACAGGGACAGAATGGGCAGCAGTTCCACCAGGGCCAGCAGGGCCAAGGGAGGAACGGTAACAGCCACCAGGGCCGGGGACAGCAGGGGCAGAGGGGAGGGAACTTCCCAGGGAAGTGCTTTACTTGTGGCAAGACTGGCCATAAGAAGCAGGATTGTCCTGAAAGGGGCAGGGCCCCACAGCAGCAACAGCAGGGTGCTCGCCAGGAGCCACAGAGACCTATATTTCCTGCCGCTCTTCCTGCACCGCCACAGATGGCAGCATTGCCACCCATTCCAGCAGTCCCAGCTCAGCAGGGGCAGCTACAGTATGGACGTGTCTACAACGTTCACCAGGCTGCAGTTCCACAGGCACCGCCCGCGATCGAGGGTACGTTTCCTATCCATGGCACTATGGGTCGGGTGTTATTTGATACGGGTGCTACACACTGTTTTATAGCTACACACTTTGCGAAAGCCTTAGGATTGTTAGCTACGGCAGAGAGCACAGTTACGTGTGTCGACTCACCATTGGGGAGTGGGTCACTTATTTTCTTTATATGCTGGGGAGTGGGGGTAGAGATTGGTGGTTTGGTATTACCTGCAGACATGTTAGTGTTAGACATGCATGTTCACGATGTGATCATCGGTATGGATTGGCTCGTAGCATATAGGGCCATGATTGATTGCTTCAGCGGGAGCATTGTTTTTGCCATTCCGGGGCAAGAGATGTTTATAGTGGCGATGCCTCGCCCAGAGGGAGGATCGACCGCTCATCTGTATTACATAGAGGAGGATACCTCTAAGGAGGTTTTGATTCCTTTAGATTCTATCCCAGTTGTTAGGGAGTACTCAGATGTGTTTCAGGAGATACCAGGCTTACCACCCAGTCGTGAGATAGACTTTGTTATAGATTTGCTACCGGGTACGAGACCTATAGCACGTGCACCGTACCGTATGGCTCCAGCTGAGATGCGAGAGTTACGGGATCAGATAGAGCAGCTGTTAGGGCAGGGCTTTATTCGTAGGAGTACCTCACCTTGGGGCGCTCCAGTTTTGTTTGTGAAGAAGAGGGATGGTTCACTGAGATTGTGCGTGGACTACCGAGAGTTGAATAAGGTCACGATACGGAATAAGTATCCGTTGCCTCGAATCGATGACTTATTCGACCAGTTGAGAGGAGCTTCTTTCTTCTCGAAGATTGACTTGAGGTCGGGATACCATCAGTTGCGTATCAGGGAGGAGGATGTCTCGAAGACCGCATTCTTGTCGAGATATGGTTCTTATGAATTTCGGGTTATGCCTTTCGGCTTGACCAACGCTCCAGCAGTGTTTATGGACTTGATGAACAGGGTGTTCAGAGATTTCCTAGATCAGTTTGTCATTGTCTTCATTGATGATATTCTGGTTTACTCTCAGACAGAGGAGGAGCACGCCGAGCATTTGAGGCAGGTTTTGCAGACACTTCGTCAGAACGAGCTGTATGCAAAATATGAGAAGTGCGGGTTTTGGTTGAAGGAAGTCCAGTTCTTGGGTCACATTATTTCCGACCAGGGAATATCTGTCGATCCGGGGAAGGTATCAGCGGTGAGGGAGTGGGGACAGCCCACGACACCAACGGAGATTCGTAGTTTCTTAGGTCTAGCAGGATACTACAGGAAGTTTATTCGGGGTTTCTCAGAGATAGCAGGTCCTTTGACACATCTTACTCGTAAAGGTGTGCCGTTCATTTGGAGTGATGCCTGTCAGTTGGCATTCGATGAATTGAAGGACAAATTGACCTCAGCACCTGTGTTAGCATTGCCGAGACCGGGAGTTGAGTATTTGGTTTACACCGACGCGTCTTTGCAAGGACTGGGAGGTGTATTGCAGCAGGAGAGACAGGCCATAGCTTATGCTTCCCGTAAGCTTAAGCCTCATGGGAAGAATTACCCCACGCATGATTTGGAGTTGGCAGCAGTGGTATTTGCCTTACGGATTTGGAGGCACTATCTTTTGGGGGAGAAGTTTCAGCTGTTCACGGATCACAAGTCACTACAGTATCTATTCACACAGAAGGAGTTGAACATGCGGCAGCGTAGGTGGCTTGAGTTTGTGAAAGACTACCAGTTCGACATCCAGTACCACCCGGGTAAGGCTAACGTGGTAGCAGACGCGTTGAGCCGCAGGCCAGCAGATGAGGTGGCAGAGGTGTGGAAAGCTAAGTGGAAGGAATTGGGACACCAGGATGCAGTGGCCCGATCTTTCATGTCTGTGATGACCGTTACACCGCAGATTGTCACGAAGGTAGTACGGGCACAGGCTAACGATTCGTTCTGTCAGGAGCAGATAGTTCGATTACTTGCAGAGGGAGCCGAGTCCTATACCGTTAGCTCAGACGGGGGATTACGCTTCAATGGGAGATTGGTAGTTCCGGAAGGGGAAGAATTGCGGCACGATGTGATGGCGGAGTCGCACGGCTCACGGTTCGCGGTACATCCCGGAGGGGACAAAATGTACCAAGACATGAGACGACAGTATTGGTGGAGCGGTATGAAGAGAGATATCGCTGAGTTTGTCTCGAAATGCGCCACTTGTCAGCTTGTAAAAGTGGATCATCAGAGACCAGCAGGATTGCTAGAGCCGTTGGAGGTTCCGGTGTGGATGTGGGAGAGCATATCCATGGATTTTGTCACGGGGTTACCTACGTCGCAGAGGGGTCACGACTCCTTTTGGGTAATTGTGGACAGGTTGTCCAAGGTCGCTCACTTCTTACCCGTAAGGACCGACTACACTACGGGACAGTATGCCCAGCTCTTCATTTCAGAGATTGTGAGACTTCACGGTGTGCCCCTAAATATCGTGTCTGACCGAGACAAGATATTTGTTTCGCGGTTTTGGGAAAGTTTCCAGGAAGCCATGGGCACGGAATTGCGGTTGAGTACGGCTTATCATCCACAGACCGATGGGCAGACAGAGCGCACCAATCAGATGTTGGAGGACATGCTACGCATGTGCATTATTGACTTCGGGGGTGGATGGGAGCAGTACCTTCCACTGGTGGAGTTTGCTTACAACAACTCCTATCAGTTCACTATTGGCATGGCTCCGTTTGAGGCATTGTACGGTAGGCCTTGTCGTTCCCCAGCATGTTGGTTGGAGGTGGGGGACAACAAACTACTTGGGCCGGAAGTGATTCAGGATACTTCGGCAAGGATTGAGTTGATTCGGAGTCGCATTCGGGTAGCTCAAGACAGGCAGAAGAGTTATGCTGATGCGAAGAGATTTTTCAGGGACTTCCAAGTGGGGGACCAGGTTTTACTCAGGGTATCTCCAATGAAGAAAATTATGCGTTTCGGGAAGAAGGGGAAGTTGGCACCGAGGTACGTGGGGCCATTTCCTATTATTGAGCGGATCGGACCAAGTTGCGTATAGACTTGGACTACCGGAGCACTTGCATCGGATTCACGACGTGTTCCATATTTCCTCGCTGAGGAAATAACTTAGAGATGATTTGGCTCATTCTCACATTGCTGTGGAAGACATCGATCTCCAGTCGGATAGCTCCTACGAGGAGGGGCCAATTGCTATTTTGGACCGAAGCGAGAGGAAACTGCGGTCAAAGATAGTCCCGTTAGTGCGTGTTCAGTGGCGACATCACGATGTCGAGGAGTCCACATGGGAGCGCGAGGATGAGATGCGCGAACGTTATCCAGAGCTATTTTTAGCAGGTACTTTCTAGTTTCGAATTTCGGGACGACATTCAGTTATTAGGGGGGGAGTATGTAATACCCCGTACTTTTGACTATATTTATTTTTGGGATTAATTAATTAAATTGTATATTAATTGGAAATTAATCCGGGTTATAAATACTAATGTGATACGAGTTAGTATTTGATTATGTGCATATATGATTATATATGAACTTGGTATTATAAAATTTGTAGTGGGATTTATATACGGCATTTTAGAAATTTTGTTGAGACGCGTGGGACCGCCGCGTCACGGTATAATATTTTGATAATAAAAAGTGAATTTAAAATCTATAATCCGTATGGTCGTTTTGAGTGCGCCAACGCGTCCGGAAGGGTCAAGATAGTCAGAAAACACTAGCCGGGGGTATAGTTTGGGTCCCGGGGTATTTTTAGGCCATACCGGCAACTTAAAGGGTATTTTGGTAATTTCATGTTTTGAGGAATTAAAAGTGACGAAAATTTGGTTAATTAAATCTGATGTGGATAAGACCCACTAAGCCCATAACCAACCCTTATTAACCTAGAAAGCTACGTAGGTTATCATTTAGTCTTCCAACTTTCCCAAAGGAAACCCTAGCCACCATAGCCACCTTTGAAAGAAGAAAGCTTAGAGAGGAAGGGAAAGAGGAGGAATTCTGCAGAAAATCTGCAGAAAGAGCTTACAAATCCAACACCAAATCCAGAGACAATCAAGGCAAGTGATTTATTCCATTTAAATTTCGGAGAATGCTTCTTCCATGTTAGATTATTCAAAAACTTTATGTGTTCTTGGAAGATAATGAAAAACCCATAAGATTGGAGTTATTAGTTTAATTTTTGGGATATAGGTTGCATGTAGAATGTTACTGGAAGATCATATTAAGAGAATTACTGACTTTTGTGATACCAAAAACGGATTTAAGATGAGGTTTATGAATGTTCTTGAGATAAATTAGAAAACTAGGTTTTTGATGAAGATTGATCCATATGTAGCCTTTAGTTGTTGAAATATTGATTTATGGACGTTAGTAATGTTGTAGGATGGTTATATGACATTACTATAACGTTATATTAGAGAATCATGCTTTAAAAATAAGTTTTGGGATGTTTTCAAATCTGCAAATCGAAGCAGTCCGTAACCATACCTGTGTAATCGATCGATCGACATTCATCAGTCGATCGATCGACCAAATCGATCGATCGAAGGTCAAGGTCGATCGATCGACCTTCCCAGAATAAATGAAGTTTTCCCTTAATTGAATTTTAGTGGTGTTAACCCTTGGACAATATTATTAGTGACTTTATGAATACCCTTAACTTTAAGGAAGACCAGTAGGCATGATTATGAGATGGGACTTTATTTGGAATGTAATTTGAGGAATTTTTCTTAATAAATGAAATTTGTCATGTGAGATAATATTTGGGTTAATAGTACAAATTTGAATAAGTTGATGAGATAAGGTTTGGGGCAGAAGCAAAGACCTTAGGTATAAAGATGTCATATGTGAGAATTATGGGAGACTTAATAGTCTATTTGAGATAGGTTTTAAGTTTAAGGAATTACGACGTGAGACGTGTCGACCATTTAAATTATATATTATCGGGATACTTGAAATATATGGATTTGGAATAATGTTATAATGACGTAGAGTATAACTTTATTAATATTGAGATATCTAAGATGTGTGGATGCTTAGCATAAAATCTTGCGTGTATGACATACCTACCATACTTGCTATCACGGGAGGTTACGTTCGCTTAGGACCCTCTAATCCTTGTGTGCCTACGGGGGGGATATAGACTGGTACCTTGATGAACATAGGTCATAGAAGGACTTATTGTGATATTAATAAGTCTGCATGATCATGGGAGCGTAGGTATGTGCGTGACCCATGTGATGGTGACTGTGTTCGCCTCCACTATTTGTGATTTGTGTTATCTGAACTATTCCTGAGAGATTCGGAATATGTGATCCTTATGTACGTGATGTACCGGGATGGATAGCAGAGTATGTGTGCACTACAGCTTAGTTGCGGGGTGCTTGTATTGTATATTTATGATGTGAATAATATACATTTAATTAATGAGAATCATCATGTTAATGTTGTAATTATATTACGGTATTATTTCGAGAAATATAACGAGTTAATTGACAGTTATAAATATTGCACATTGAGTATCTGAGTTGACGTTAAACCCCTATTTAATTACGAGCATTATTATGTAAATGGAACCAAGTATTATTGGCAGGACCTTTGGCAGTCTAGCTAGATATGTTGCCACTTAGCTAGTAGTATGGGTAGTTATAGATGGGTACTTGCGTGAGGAGTGCACAGTTAGACGAGAGGTGAGAATATAATGTGAGTGCACGTCCTAACATGTACTTTGCATTTAATGTTTTAAATGTTTTTAAAGCACTTGCAGGTTTTTAAAATATAACTCCACATTCGGGCTCTGACCCGTTTGCTTTTCAAATCTTTTTCTTGTAAAACCTTTTTAGGTGCCCAGCCACAGGGACACCAAGCATAGGATACTCATTCAGGTGACGAGCTGTAGCTGTTTGTGGAAGCTACAGGGATTTGCATGTAGACGCTTCTATCGTTTGGATTCCAGGGTCACTATCTATCAGTTGTAGGGCATGTTGCCCATTTCTATTTAGAGACATCTTTTATATTTCAGTTTTCAGACTTTAGCATTTATTGTTTCAGTTTATTCCTTTCAGTTATGGGATTGTAGTGAGGAGTTTTTCCTCCAGACTTTATTTACTCTATTGTGATGGTCATTCATTTTACTTCAGCATGGTGTATGGTGTTATTTATTTCTTCATTACATTTGTTGCATGTTAATCGTACTTTAATTAAAATTTGGCAACTTGCTTTTTAAATACTAGGTGGTTAGTAATAATAAAATGTTTTCGACAGTGATGCTATTAACTGAGCCAACTTGGCATTTTGAATTAATTTTATAAAGGAGTAGCTACCCGGTATTTAATTAGTCGGGGTGTCACATACACAAGCACTAAAAATAAAAGAAACCCCCTGCTGCACCCCTGCCGGTGCGAACCAGTTCGCTCCCAGGGCTGAACCAGTTCGGTCAGCCTGATGAACTCAAATCCCCATGGTTTTATACATAAACCTAGAAATTCCAAATTTTACTCCCGAATTAAATTCAACATAAAGATTTATTCTTATATATATATCAAAGCCAACATTTTGAAATCATAAAATTAATTATATTCCAAAAATATATTTTTTCGACATATTAAATTTAGCAAATATTTTTACGTCTTAAAATCACAAGGTGTAACATTCTCCCCCACTAGTACATGAATTTCTTCCTCGAAATTTGAAGAAACGTAGACGTCAAACATAAAATTGCGCAAATAACATAAGGCTTACGTATGTCTACCCGTAGAATGATACGATTGGGCGCCCATAGACTGAATCCTACTCGCGCTTACCCTGAAAAAAAATACAACATATATATCAACTGTATATATAAACATATTTAAGAAAATAACACATACCATGCTATCCCACTAGCAACGAATTAGCTCTTGCTTAGCTTGCCTTGCCTGAGGTTCCTGAGTAGGAAATAAATAGCACTCAGGCATAACCGGTCCCCATGTACCCACTGCTAGTGTTATACTGGCGCTCCTGTGCACCCAGTGCCGTTGATGTTTGACGCCTTTGGTCTTGATGGCGTTGCGTATTCAGACACCTAAAAGCTCGGTGCCCTGTCCCTCTACAACTAAAACATGCGCCTCTATAAGGTCCATACTGGATAATTGACGCTCACTCACCTTGTTGTCCCCGCCCTTGTCCCTGAGGGACTTATGGGATGTCATTGCCTTGCTAAAAGGCTTGCTGCTCCTGCACTACTCGTTGCCTCTTCCACGATTTTTCATTGCGACCCTTGTTCTCCCCGCCTGCCTTGGCCCCATTTTGACAACTCGACTCCTACACCCTACCCAATTTCTTCTGATAGTTCACCTTTTCTTACCATAACAACAACGTGACGTCCACCACCCGAGTGTGAATAGTGTATGAAGGGTTCCCCAAAACTATTTGCTTTGTCGATCCTGTCAGCCCCTTAATGAATCACTCCATATTCTTCTCCTCGGTATTCACCTTCTTCAGTACAAGTATCGACAAATTTTTGAACTTCAGCTCATACACAACAACTAACTTGAAACCCTGTTCTAAATCTAGGAACTCTTTATTCTTTGTATTAATAATCGAATAAATAAAATACTTGTCATTAAATTAGACCAAAAAGTCTACATAATGCAGACGATCCCTATCCTTAGATGTGGTTACACTCTCCCACCACTGCAACGCATCCCTAGAAAACTTAAAAGTATCCAACTGTTTCTTTGGTACATCTATAAAATCTTCCATTCTCAAATCCCTCTCCATATCACGCATCCATTGGTGAGCAACTGTTGGGTCCGATCCCCCTATGAAAGTGGGAGGATTACTCATTTGGAAACTGGCTCTCACTTTGTCCCAAACTGAAGACGGTGTACCCTGCTATTGCGTGTAACATCCCATGTTTTTATTAATTAATTCAAAAATTAGAGATAAATAAAATTTGCATATAATTATTTTTAATAATTAAATATGTTGGTTATTATATTCGAAATTTCGAAAACTAGATTACAAGACTCCTAATATGAGTATATATAAGCCTTGGGCCGTTTAGAAGAGTCCTCAAAACATAAAACTCTCTAAGAGTCCTCAAATCATAAAACTCTCTAGAAAAAAACTATATAAAAATATTCGACTATCCGATCAAGCTGAAATTTTTTATGAAGATTCTTCTCGTCTTAAGATACTACACCCCAATATTTCAACTAATTCCAACGGTCCGTTCGTCCAGAATCTTTTTTTAGTGTTTGTATCTGATTAGAACTCTTTTCTTAATAAAACTCTTAATCCTTTATATATCACAACAAATCCATGGCTTAGCTTTTCAAATCAACTTTTCAATGAGAGAGCATTTTCAAATTATTTTCCTCTCATCTACAAACATCAACCTCCAACTTAATCAAAGTTTTGGCACAATATTTGAAGGCTTATTTGGGGTTTAATCAAGATTGTTCAAGAACGTGTTACCAGATTTTTCTTCATATTTATCGCAGGCATGAATAATCTATTCTTTTCCTTTAGTATTATGAATTTTAACTGTTACCCAAACCATTAATCACACGTTTTCTTAAAATAAACTAGTGACTTAATTAGGAGAAGTGAAACTAATTATGGGACTATTTTTATGAAAATTTTTAATATGAAATAATATTCATAACCCTTGGGTATGTAGGATAGCAAGTGATTTTGGGGTTTAATTTGGTATAGGATGCATGTAGAAAATTGTGGTTCCTAATTAAATGATTTTAGGTGCGTATAAACACATAAAATTATGAAGAGAATGATGAAATTGGAATTTGTTGATTAATTCATAAAATGATATTGGAATGTATTTAAAATGGTTAAATGGAATTTATTACATCAAATATGACGACGTTGTGATTAAATGAGAAATTAAATGAAATTGTGATACTATTGCTTTATTGCCTATATTTATGTTGTGTGTTTAATTTGTGCTATTAATTGCCATCACGGGGCCGACAAGATATTTGGTGTTAAATGAAAATGTAATTAACCCATGAATTAATTTTAAATTTAGCATTATTGTATTTAATATTCATTTTAAGTTTAAAATTAATAGATTGATTTTAATGATTCCAAACAACTATTTAAATGGTATTTATTGCATTCATATTCTTTGTGTAATATTTTATTTTAATTGGTTCATTAAGATATACAGTGCCAAAATGAAAATTGCACTTGATCTGGCAATACTGAATTTTACTAACTTAAATTTTCGTTCAATTATTATTTCTTGACAAAATAATTTATGTTCAGTTATTATCACTCGTACATTTATTGATAGCAGTGTTGACAGCTTCAAGCCTTTTGTGGCTTAGTTGATACATTTATATATATTTTGCTTTTGACAGCATAGGGTGTCGTTCTTGACCCCTTGTACTTAACCCCTTGTACTTGACTCCTTGTACTTGATTAGGTCTAGCTAAGCTACCACTTCATAGTTTTTTTTCTATATATGTTCATTTCGTATATCTGTTAAGATTTACTGTCCGATATTTTTTATATCTGTTAACACCGATCATAATATTGTTCAAATATCAGTTAATATCTCTTTCGTTCGTAATATTTGTTTTGCAGACCTGTGCCATGTGGTTATTTTATGTATATATATTTATATCATCTGTCTTTTTGTATGGGAACTCACAACAACTCAAATCCTTCCTACCTGCTCTTGTTCCCTCAAACTGTCGAGTATGTGTTAACAGCATTCATTATTGTACATTCCAAGAAATAGTTTGAATGACCCCTTTGCACCACTTGTTATGGCTTTTAGGACGGTTTTTCTCTTTTTGTGGCACGTGGTACCTGCTTCGGCAGTATCAAATCTTGGAAATCTTTATATATCTGAGTTATAATCTTTTAAGTTTTTTTTTTTCGATCATGTTTTCGGCTTAAAACATCCACTGTTTTCATTTCGTAGTTCAGTTATTGGAACTATTAAAACTGTCATCTATTTCACTATGTTTTTTTTAATATGTCTTTAATTATAGATTTTTTTTGCATACATTATGCCACAGTTAACATAACTGTTTGCATATGTGTATATGTGATATACTATTTCTACGCATATCCAGTACAAGACATACAATTATTCTTGTGATATGTTAGCTGTCATAAAGTTGATCTGGTGTATCTTGTGTGGGCCCCTTGAATGACCACACTCTTCTGTGTAAAAGAGTTGATATCAGACTTTCTATGGTTCTATCTTAACCCACTGATACGTGTCCTCTCTTGCTGTCAGATAAGCTTGATAAATCTCAGCAAATAACTCTATTATTCAGACTTTGTTACTCGAAAATTATGTGAAGACAAAATTTATAATGTATATTATTCTCTTAAAAAGATAATTGTTCGACCAGTTATATAATTTTTTTTTGGAGACTATTTTTGTACAGCAATGTTGACTGGTGACGTTTTGAAAAGAAAAACATTTATCTTCTTGTTATCTCTCTACTCCATACGAATATAGCTTTATTGATAATACTATTTCTCTCTAATGTTTCTCTCTCCATCAGTCTTCCATTTTTGTTTAGACAGGAAATTAAAGTCTCAGATATAGAAGATATCTCTCCATCAGTTCTTGAGCATTTAATGCTCCTTCAGTCTACAGATTTTCATTTAAGATGAGCGTATCTCATTCTCCTCTCCAACGGTCATCTGAGTTGTTGAGACCTACAAATCTCAAATCAGTGTTTGGGGAGCAATATACAAGAGAAACAGAAACAAAAAGAAAAAGATAAAAAAAAAAAAGAAGATCATTTCAGCTCACAAAGTTTGATACAGCTATATATTTTTTTTGCTTAATGTTCTAGCTGTTTCTTTCTTTTTTTTGGTAAGAAGAGAACAAAGCACAAGAAATACTACTCTACTACAAAGGCTTCAAAGGAAAGTCCAGTTCCAAATTTTCAGAACTCTTGAAGAAATCTAAATCAGAAGAAACTCAGATTTACATTGTATCTTTCAAGAGTTTCATCATACAAATCTTGTACTTTACTTTTGGATTTGTTTGAAGTTGGAACTTTAGCTTCGGTTGTACAAGTAGCTCGATTTTACTACTCGATTGTACGTTGGAGGTTTGATCCTGCCTTAGTGGATCACGATATTGAAGCGCAAGGAGACGGAAGCGGCTCTGGCGCGTGGACGTAGGCCGGGTTTTTGGCCGAACCACGTTAAAAACACGGTTTCATTTATTTTTCAGCATTTAAATTTGTTTATTTAATTGTGACTGTCTAATTTTATGTTTTAAGCTCTTAGACTTGCAAAATAATTAAATCAGAAATTTGATAACTTTATTGTAAGACTTAAATAAATAAATTTTCGTAATAATTATTTAATTCTAATTATATTAAGTTTTATTAATTCTGAAAATTATTAATTTATTAAACCTTAAAATCTTTGCAATATAACTTGATAAATTTACTTGCTAGTATTCATCTGATATTCTTAGTTTGATTCACTTCAGTTTAATTCCAAAATATTAATTCTTTTTAAATACGAAAATTGATTAAAGATTTATTTGGATATTGTTTTCTGTGATTTATCATGTCTAAATTATTTAATTAAATTTGTTAGATATTATTAGTGTTAATCTTCCAAGATTTATTACCTCTGATATTTACACTAGATTAAAATTGAAATATTTTCTGAAATATTAATTTAAACCCAAAAGTTTGCTAAACTCAATTCACCCCCCCCCCCCCCCCCCCCCTTTTGAGTTAATTTCTGGGCAACATTTGGATATTTGTGCTCACCTATATTTTTAGAATGCTTACTAGGTATGAGACTAGTGGGTATGCCTTAGTGAGATTTACGCTTTCTAGGTATGTGACTAGTTAGTTTAGATTTGTATAAAATTGCATATTTCAGGGTGGGCTGATTTTTTAGGTCTTACCAGCGTTGCGCTAGTCTAAGCATAAGACTAGGGGGTAAATAATATTGGAAATTCATCCTATACATACGGTAGGACATATTTATGCTTGGGGACCCTTAGGTATGGGACTAAGGATGCTTTTGAGGATCTCACATCGTTAATAAGGGTGGGGTTAAATTAGAAGATACATATGAGAAAGATGATAAATTGAGAATAAATACCTAAGATAATAAAATGGGTATTTAAAATTTATTGCCCAAGTTGGTATCCTAAGAGTAGTACGGTAAGCCCATAGAATATGGGGGAGCTCATCCACCCAGACACCCTTTGCTCTTTCAAGAGTCTTCTTTAAGCCGTTGAGCATGGTTTTATTGGAAGCTTATACCTGACTGCTATTTTGGGGGTATTCCATAGAACTTAAGTGGTGCTTGATGTCGTGCTCTTTATGGAAACTTTAAAAGAAGCTTCTTTCAAACTACGTGCCATTGTCGGTGATGATAGTCCTTGGAATCCCAAAGCGTGTAATGATGTTTTTTATATGAACCTAGTCATGTCGATGTCATGAATATTGGCCAGTGGTTCTACATTTACCCACTTGGTGAAGTAATCTGTGCCGACCAGAAGATACTTGTGATTTCCAGGTTCAGTAGGCAGAGGTCCCATAATATATAGTCCCCATTGCGCAAATGGCTAGAATTTGTTAAAGATTTTGGGTTACTAGCTGGCTGGTGGATAATGGGAGAGAATATATGGTACTTTTGACATCTGCGAACATAGGTACTTGCATCCTTTTGCATGTAATGCCACTAGTAACCTTTTTTAATCACTCAAAAGGCCAATGACCTCCCTTTTGTGTGACTCCCACAAATACCATCGTGAAGTTCACTAAGAACTATCTCTGCATTATCTGGTTTGACGCATTGGAGCTTAAGGCTTCTGAATGATCTATTTTATATCTTTCTTCTTGGGGTGCGGTAGAAACGGGTCATTTTCACCCTTACTTGATGAGCCAATCTCTTATCATCAAGTAGTATGTCACTTAGTAAGAAGTAAATGATGGGCTGTCCAACTAGGGGCCTTCTCTATAAAATGGAATTGTTCGACGACCATTGTTTGGTCGATGCTTGTCTATAACAACCCGAATTTTTAAATGAACATTTTTAAACAAAAAATTGGAATATTCGAAAAAAAGTAAATTTTGAATTTTATAAATTTTATTGGTTAAATGTGTTGGTTATGGTTTTAGAAGAGTAGACCTTCGAGCGGAATTGAAATCGGATTTAAAACAAATCACTATAAGAAAAATGACAATTAAGGACACCGATATTAGGGACATCTTTAAAACTGTCCTTTAAAAAAATATATAAGGGACAACAAATTATAGGTGTCCTTTTAGATCTATTATAAAGGACAGCTAATTTTTTTAGCATCCTTTATAATAGTTTTAAGGAGATCAAATATTTACTGTCCTTTATAAGTCCTCTAATAGGACAACAAATAGCTGTCCTTTAAAATTTTCGTTTCCCTCTTTTTTCCCTTCATTCCCCAAATTATATTTTCATTTATTTTTTCATTTCCTCTACTATGAGATAACGGACTCACCCGCTTCTCTCTCTCATCTCCTCACCCGATCAAAGCCAACACTCACGATATCGTGAAACAGATATCGTGAGAACACAGATATCTGTCAATCGCTCTCTCTCTCTCTCTCTCTCTCTCTCTTTCTCTCTGTCTCTCTCTCGTGAAGCCTTCGAAGGTTTTGTGAAACTCTCAATCGCGCTCTCTCTATCACTCTCTCAATCGTGAAACCTTCGAAGGTTTTCATTCCCCAAATTTGGACATTTCTCTGTTCTCTCGCTCTCTCTATCGCTCTCTCTCTCTCTCTCTCTCTCTCTCTCTCTCGTAAAACTCGTCGGGTTATCTCCTGAAAAATAAACTCTTGAAGAATTACCAGAATAAAGGTATGTGGGCTTACTCATATAGAGCTGATTTTTTTATTTGATTTTGTGTTTGATTATAGAACTGATTTTATTTTTTATTATAGAGCTGATTTTGTGTTTGATTATAGACTGATTTTATGTGCAAAGATTTTATGTTTGATTATAGACTGATTTTGTGTGCAAAGATGGGATTTCGTACGGAAGACTAAGGTATTTTGTGAATTTTGTTGAAAAGGGAAACATTTTCATTGCTGGTGGGTTCTATACTGCTAATTTTGGCTGAGTAGTGCTTTTAAAATTGGGGTGTTCTTGATGCAAGAGAATGCAATAACTTGTTCAGAAATGTAGAGTATATTCTAATTAAGGGGTTACTTGTAATACCCCGTATTTTTATGCTATATTAATTTGAGGATTTATTAATATTAATGTGAATTAATTATTTAATAAAAATCCAAAAATTAATTATGTTATAATTATTAACGTGATGAGAGTTAGTAATTATGGAAAAATTTGTTGAATATTACTAATGAGTAAAGTAAAATATAATAGTGGCCATATTAAATGTCACGAGTGAATAAAATGACAATTTTAGAAATTTGAGTCGGGACGCGCCCGTGTCGCGTCGGGACTAAATATTGATAAATAAAAGTAAATTTTTATAAGTTGTTCGTATGGTCGTTTTGAGTGCGCCAAAGCGTCCGAAAGGGTCGAGATAGTCAGAAAAGTATACCCGGGAGTTTGATTTGGGTCTCGGGGCGTTTTTAGGCCTAATTAGTACCCCGGGAGGGCATTTTAGTCATTTTGTATTTTTGGGTAATTAAACCCACGAAAATTAAAGGGGTTATATCAGATGTTTAGGTTATCTCCTAGGGTTAGATAACTCAAAACACTAGAACGGACATTGGAGAGGAGAGGAGAGAGCTCTCAAGGCATTCCAAGGCTCAAAACTCACCCGTTTGCACCGCCGTCACCGCCAACGCGTAGATCGCGAGACGGGGAACGCAACCACAGCAAATTCAACACCAAACCAGATTTCTGAAAATCCCAGGCAAGTGTTTATCTTTCTTATTTTGTGGATGCATCATCCATATTAGTTTAGGAGTTATTAGGATGAGATTTATGGAAGAAAAACTCAATTTGAGATGGGAAATTTTCATGTAGTGATGATTTATATGATATTCTGGAAACCCTTTGTCATGTAAAGGATTAAGAGTTTGATTAAGAAAAGAGTTCTAATCAGATACAAACACTAAAAAAAATTTATTTCGGATGATCGGACCGTTGGAATTGGATGAAATTTTACAAAGAATTAGCTGAAGACGAGAGGAAGCTATAAAAAAAAATTCAACTCGATCGGACCATTCCATATTTTTTAATATTTTTTTTTCTAGACAGTTTTATGTTTTGAGGACTCTTAGAGATAATAAAAATTCAATTAAAACTCTATTTTAATTCCGATTTCGAAACCGTTTGAAATTCTCATCTTTGAAAATAAAATTCAAAATCCTTTAATGTAAGGCGAAATCTATATTTTTGGGATATTTTGCATAAGGGATAATGTAAGTATATATTAAAGGGGAGAGACACGTAAGAGCGAGTTACGTTGGAACATAAATGGATATCTACTGAATTGTACATTTGGAAGAATAGAGTCCATGAGGGTTACGTAGTAAGTTGGAAAAACCCTTCGAATTAAAGTTAGAAACGAACCATTATACTTGATAAATAATAATGGGAAAATAAGGATAAAAGTTGTGAATGTGGGTTATTGGATAAACCTAAATTGATATAATAAAAGTGGTATATTTATATGATTGTGTATGCATATATTATATACTTGTGAAAATCATGCCCGCGCTACTTGCTATCCCCGAGGTTTCCGCGCTGGGACGATCTTATCTCATGTGCCTTATGGGGGATATTGACTCGTACCCTAGAAGATAGAAATCCGAGGTACAGGCTATCTAATCGGTAGTCACGGTCCTAAGAGACGTGAGGGTATGTACTGACCTCTTGGACTTGGAAACTATGCTTCGCCTCAATATTGTTTGTGTATGTATTTATACAGTTCGAGAGTGATTCCGAACTTGTATTCCCTTTAGTACGATTGATACGGGGATTGGATAGCAGAGTATGCCCGCACCATAAAATTTTATGTGGGGTGCTGTTAGAATATATATATTATACGAGTATTTAATATATATATATGAACTTCTGAAATATGGGAAACTGCCTACTGTGTTATGGTAAGTAAGACATGTATAATGACTCAAATTGGAAATACTTGTTTTGAAAAGTATAATATGATATTGAAAAACTTTATGAATCAATAAAGTTAAAATGAGCGTTTTGAACTAAATGAAATTATCCTTTTTAAACCATGATGTTGTTAAATCTTAAATTTTGAGAGTCACCTAAGATAAGTTAAATCCTTGGGGAAGGATAGTGTGATATATGATGAGATAAACCATTGGGAAGGTTAGTGCGATAGGAGTGCACATTAGAAGAGAAGCGAGAATTTCTCAAGAGAGTGTCGCACTAATATGTTGTTGCATTGGCCTGTATCAATTTAAATACTTGCTAAACGAATTTTTAAATCATATACACTATCGGGCTCTGACCCGTTTCTATTTCTCTTTCTCTCTTGTATATATATGTATATATTACAGGTGCCCAGCCACAATGGCGTCTTGTTTAGGATCCCTTGGAAGGAACGTGTTGCAGCTTAGGTGGGAGTTACAGGCCACTTGCTTAGACGATTTCATTTACTTGATTCCACTTCAATCATTCTCCTTATTGGGCATGTGTCGCCCTTTCCACCATTTATCTGTTTTATTGGGACATTTGTATATCAGTTATTTCTAGTACTGTTACTTTGGGATTTATTCAGCATGTATGTTTTACTTTAAGTTTTAAATGTTGTGATTGGGTTGTTAAATGTTAAATTATTGGATTGATTGTTTAATAAAATAAATAAATAAAATTGGAAAGTAATGTTTAAAAAATGGTTTTGACACTTAGCTAAATTAAATAGGGTGTTAAATTTGGAAAAGTTATTTTTACGATAGTGATGCTAAGAATGAACCAACTGTTCACCTTGATTTTAATTTAATAAAGGAGTGATCGTCCGGTATTTAATTAGGCGGGGTGTCACAGGTGGTATCAGAGCATCAGGTTCTAGTGTCCATAGGATCTGTACGGCTTATTTTCGCTTTCAGCTTAACGTTTTTGCTATAGAGCCCTATTTTTAGGATTGTTGTATTCCTGTTTTCACGTTTACGTCTCCAGCCATTTGGGATTTGATAATGATTGGAGACTAATAAACTTCTTCACGTTTCAGATGCCTCCAAGACGTGCACCGAAGGATAGGCGTGCCCAGGCCGAGCAGCCAACAGCTCCGGCACAAAGATTTATGAATGCTAATGAAGTAGCCGCCATTGTTGCTCAGGCGGTGAATGCCGCGCTAGCGATGATTCAGCAGGCTCCACCCCATATTCAGGCAGTGGCGCCAGTACCAGCACAGCTTCCATCTGCATGGGACAGGGTTAGGGACGCTTTTCAGAAGGCGCATCCCCCTGAGTTCTCTGGTAGCTTAGATATCGTCACAATCAGCCAATGGAAGAAAGACATCCAGCAGCATCTTCATATGTATGAGTGCACTGATGTGCAAAGGCAGTTATTGGCTTCCTTTAAGCTGGTGGGGGCCGCTTTGCAGTGGTGGGAGTCCACTACCACCTTGGAGGAGAGGGACACGGTCCCTATTCAGTCGTTTTGGGAGCGGTTTGACCGCAAGTACTTTCCACCCGCCGTGCAGACTGAGATGAGGTGGAAATTACTGAATTTGAAACAGGAGAACTCTACCGTTGCTAAGTATGAGGAGAAGTTCACGAGACTTCTCACCATAGTGCCAGATGAGGCACCTACTGATAGTAAGAAGATAATGTTGTTTGTGGACGAGTTAGCTTGGAGGATCCGTCAGCATCTTATAGGGAATCTATTTCTAAGTACTTTCACTGATGTACTCAATCCTGCGTTACTACATTGCCAGGATCACCGCTTCCATCTGCAGGGAAGCAGGGAAGCAGGAGAGCAGGAGAGTCCAGCCAGCAGGGCAGGAACGGGGGTAGTAGTGCTAGTGGGGCACCATCTCATGGACAGACTCGTCAACATGAGAAGAGTTCCCATCAGGGGGACCCTACTAAGCGATTCCGTTCAGGTGATTCCAGGCAGGGATTTGGGGGTTATTGGCAGGGCCAGCAGGGCCAGCCTAATCAACAGGGCCAACAGGGCCAGTGGCGGGGAGGTAACGGCCAGCAGGGCCGTGGTCAGTAGGGTCAGAGGGGAGGTAACTTCAGAGGCCGGTGTTTTGTATGCGGCAAGCATGGTCATAAGCGCCAGGATTGTCCAGAGGGTAATAGGGCCCCACAGCAGCAGGGTACCCGTAATGAGCCACAAAGACCACTTTTTCCAACTGCCCTCCCAGCTCCAGCCCAGGTGCCAGCCCTACCAGCCATTCCAGCATCTCCAGTGCAGCAGAGGCAGTTACAGTATGGACGTGTCTATAACGTCCACCAGGCAGCAGCTCCACAGGCACCACCCGCGATTGAGGGTATGTTTCCTATCCATGGTACTATGGGTCGAGTTTTGTTTGATACTGGGGCGACACATTATTTTATAGCTACGCATTTTGCGAAGGCCTTAGGGTTGTTAGCCACATCAGAGAGCACAGTGACGTGTGTAGACTCACCACTGGGGTGTGGGTCGCTTATCTTCTTTATATGCCGGGGAGTGGGGGTAGAGATTGGTAGTTTGGTATTACTTGCAGATATGTTAGTCTTAGATATGCATGAGCATGATGTTATTATCGGCATGGATTGGCTCGCAGCTTATAGAGCCATGATTGATTGCTTCGATGGGAGCATTATTTTTGCCATTCCGGGGCAAGAGATGTTTGTAGTGGCGATGCCCGCCCAGAGGGAGGTTCGACCGCTTATTTGTATTATATAGAGGAGGATACCTCTAAGGAGGTTGTGATTCCTTTAGACTCGATCCCAGTCGTTCGTGAGTATTCTGATGTATTCCAGGAGATACCAGGCCTACCCCCCAGTCGAGAGATAGACTTTGTCATAGATTTATTGCCAGATACGAGACCGATAGCACGCGCTCCATACCGTATGGCTCCGGAGGAGATGCGAGAGTTACGAGATCAGATAGAGCAGCTGTTAGGTCAGGGCTTCATTCGCAGGAATACCTCCCCTTGGGGCGCTCCAGTCTTGTTTGTGAAGAAGAGAGATGGTTCACTGAGGTTATGTGTGGACTACCGGGAGTTGAACAAGGTCACGATACAGAATAAGTATCCGTTGCCTCGAATCGCTGATCTGTTCGACCAGCTGAGGGGAGAAACTTTCTTTTTGAAGATAAATCTGAGGTCGGGGTACCATCAGCTACGTATTAGAGAGCAGGATGTTTCAAAGACTGCATTCTTGACGAGATATGGGTCTTACGAGTTGAGAGTGATGCCATTTGGTCTCACAATTGCTCTAGCCGTGTTCATGTACTTAATGAACCGAGTATTCAGAGAGTTCTTGGATCAGTTTGTCATCGTCTTCATAGATGACATTTTGATATATTCACACTCCGAGGAGGAGCATGTCGAACACTTGAGGCAGGTTCTTTAGACTTTACGAGAGCATCAGTTGTATGCTAAGTACGAGAAGTGTGGATTCTGGTTGTGAGAGGTACAGTTCTTGGGGCATGTTGTTTCTGAACAGGGGATAGCAGTTGACCCGAGTAAAGTTTCAGCGGTGAGGGAGTGGGGATAGCCCACGACACCGACGGAAGTGCGTAGTTTCTTGGGGTTAGCCGGATACTACAGGAGATTCATTCGGGGATTCTCCAAAATAGCGGGTCCATTGACGAACCTGACTCGCAAAGGGGTACCATATGTTTGGGATGAAGCTTATCAATTGGTTTTCGATGAGCTGAAAGACAAGCTTACTTCAGCACCAGTCCTTACTTTACCGAAGCCGGGTGTGGAGTACCTGGTTTACGCCGATGCCTCTTTACGGGGACTTGGGGGAGTACTTCAGCAGGAAGAGAAGGCTATAGCTTTTGCCTCCCGCAAGCTTAACCCGCATGAGAAGAATTACCCCACCCATGACCTGGAGTTAGCAGCGGTCGTTTTTGCACTGCGGATATGGAGACACTATTTATTGGGGGAGAAGTTCTGTTTGTTCACAGACCACAAGTCACTACAGTATCAGTTCACTCAGCGAGAGCTGAATATGCGTCAGCGCAGATGGTTAGAGTTTGTGAAGGACTATCAGTTCGATATACAGTATCATCCGGGGAAAGCCAATGTAGTTGCTGATGCGTTGAGCCGTAGACCGGTAAATGAGGTAGCGGACGTCTGGAAAGCGAAGTGGAAGGAGTTGGGTCACCAGGATGCAGTAGCCCGTTCCTTCATATCTGTTATGACAGTCACACTCGAGATTGTTACGAGGGTAATACAGGCCCAAACCACAGATCCGTTTTGCCAAGAACAGATTGTACGACTTTTAGCCGAGGGTGCTGAGTCTTATTCTGTTAGTTCTGATGGGGGTTTGAGGTTTAATGGGAGGTTAGTGGTTCCAGAAGGGGCAGAATTACGTCATGCAGTGATGACCCAATCTCACGGGTCCCGATTTGCGGTACATCATGGAGGAGATAAGATGTACAAGGATATGAGGAGGCAATACTGGTGGAGTGGGATGAAGAAGGACATTGTTGAGTTCGTGTCCAAGTGTTCTACTTGCCAGCTGGTGAAGGTGGACCATCAGAAACCGTCAGGATTGCTTCAGCCATTGGAAGTACCCGCGTGGAAGTGGGAGAGTATTTCCATGGATTTTATTACAGGGTTGCCTACATCACAACGGGGCCACGACTCTATCTGGGTGATTGTAGACCGTTTGACCAAGGTGGCTCATTTTTTGTCGGTGCGGACAGATTATACCACAGGTCAGTATGGTCAGTTGTTCATTGCTGAGATTGTCAGATTACATGGGGTGCCCCTGAATATTGTGTCAGATAGAGACAAGATTTTCGTATCACGTTTTTGGGAAAGCTTTCAGGAGGCTATGGGTACTGAGTTGAGGTTGAGTTCAGCTTATCACCCACAGACAGATGGACAGACAGAGCGTACTAATCAGATGTTAAAGGATATGCTACGCATGTGTGTTCTTGATTTTGGAGGAGGTTGGGAGCCACATCTTCCACTGGTAGAGTTTGCTTATAATAACTCTTATCAGTTTACGATTCGTATGGCTCCATTTGAGGCTTTGTATGGCCGGCCTTGTCGTTCTCCAACTTGTTGGCTCGAGGTGGGGGATAAGAAGTTTCTAGGACCAGAGGTGATTCAGGAAACCTCCGCGAGGATTGAGTTTATCAGGAGTCTCATTCGAGTAGCCCAGGACAGGCAGAAGAGCTACGCCGATGCGAAACAGTTCTTCCGGGAGTTTAATGTGGGGGACCAAGTGTTACTGCGTGTATCTCCTATGAAGGGAGTGATGAGGTTCGGGAAGAAAGGGAAATTGGCCCCGAGGTACGTGAGACCATTTCCCATTATCTAGAGGATTGGGCCGGTAGCATACAGATTGGGACTACCAGAGCATTTACATCGCATTCACGATGTATTCCACATCTCGTCGTTGAGACGGTATCTTCGGGATGATATGGCCCATACTCACATCGCGATAGATGAGATAGACTTGCATCCTGACAGCTCTTACGAGGAGAGACCGGTGGCTATCCTAGACTATAGTGAGAGGAGATTGAGGTCGAAGATAGTTCTACTTGTACGGGTCCAGTGGGAGCATCATAATGTGGAGGAATCCACTTGGGAGCGCGAGGTCGATATGCGCGAGAGATATCCAGATTTGTTCTTACCAGGTATGCCTTATTTTCCGAATTTCGGGACGAAATTCCGTTATTAGGGGGGAAGTATGTAATACCCCGTATTTTTATGCTATATTAATTTGGGGATTTATTAATATTAATGTGAATTAATTATTTAATAAAAATTCAAAAATTAATTATGTTATAATTATTAACGTGATGAGAGTAAGTAATTATGGGAAAATTTGTTGAATATTACTAATGAGCAAAGTAATATATAATAGTGGCCATATTAAATGTCACGAGTGAATAAAATGACAATTTTAGAAATTTGAGTCGGGACGCGCCCGTGTCGCGTCGGGACTAAATATTGATAAATAAAAGTAAATATTTTATAAGTTGTTCGTATGGTCGTTTTGAGTGCGCCAACGCGTCCGGAAGGGTCGAGATAGTCAGAAAAGTATACCCGGGAGTTTGATTTGGGTCTCGGGGCGTTTTTAGGCCTAATTAGTACCCCGGGAGGGCATTTTAGTCATTTTGTATTTTTGGGTAATTAAACCCACGAAAATTAAAGGGGTTATATCAGATGTTTAGGTTATCTCCTAGGGTTAGATAACTCAAAACACTAGAACGGCCATTGGAGAGGAGAGGAGAGAGCTCTCAAGGCATTCCAAGGCTCAAAACTCACCCGTTTGCACCGCCGCCGCCGCCAACGCGTAGATCGCGAGACGGGGAACGCAACCACAACAAATTCAACACCAAACCAGATTTCTGAAAATCCCAGGCAAGTGTTTATCTTGCTTATTTCGTTGATGCATCATCCATATTATTTTAGGAGTTATTAGGATGAGATTTATGGAAGAAAAATCCAATTTGAGATGGGAAATTTTCATGTAGTGATGATTTATATGATATTCTGGAAACCCTTTGTCATGTAAAGGATTAAGAGTTTGATTAAGAAAAGAGTTCTAATCAGATATAAACACTTAAAAAAAAATTATTCCGGACGATCGGACCGTTGGAATTGGATGAAATTTTACAAAGAATTAGCTGAAGACGAGAGGAAGCTACAGAAACAAATTCAGCTCGATCGGACCGTTCAATATTTTTTAATATTTTTTTTGCTAGACAGTTTTATGTTTTGAGGACTCTTAGAGATAATAAAAATTCAATTAAAAATCTATTTTAATTCCGATTTCGAAACCGTTTGAAATTCTCATCTTTGAAAATAAAATTCAAAATCCTTTAATGTAAGGTGAAATCTATATTTTTGGGATATTTTGCATAAGGGATAATGTAAGTATATATTAAAGGGGAGAGACACGTAAGAGAGAGTTACGTTGGAACATAAATGGATATCTACTGAATTGTACATTTGGAAGAATAGAGTCCATGAGGGTTACGTAGGAAGTTGGAAAAACCCTTCGAATTAAAGTTAGAAACGAACCATTATACTTGATAAATAATAATGGGAAAATAAGGATAAAAGTTGTGAATGTGGGTTATTGGATAAACCTAAATTGATATAATAAAAGTGGTATATTTATATGATTGTGTATGCATATATTATATACTTGTGAAAATCATGCCCGCGCTACTTGCTATCCCCGAGGTTTCCGCGCTGGGACGATCTTATCTCGTGTGCCTTATGGGGGATATTGACTCGTACCCTAGAAGATAGAAATCCTAGGTACAGGCTATCTAATCGGTAGTCACGATCCTAAGAGACGTGAGGGTATGTACTGACCTCTTGGACTTGGAAACTATGCTTCGCCTCAATATTGTTTGTGTATGTATTTATACAGTTCGAGAGTGATTCCTAACTTGTATTCCCTTTAGTACGATTGATATGGGGATTGGATAGCAGAGTATGCCCGCACCATAAAATTTTATGTGGGGTGCTGTTAGAATATATATATTATACGAGTATTTAATATATATATATATGAACTTCTGAAATATGGGAAACTGCCTACTGTGTTATGGTAATTAAGACATGTATAATGACTCAAATTGGAAATACTTGTTTTGAAAAGTATAATATGATATTGAAAAACTTTATGAATCAATAATGTTAAAATGAGTGTTTTGAACTAAATGAAATTATCCTTTTTAAACCATGATGTTGTTAAATCTTAAATTTTGAGAGTCACCTAAGATAAGTTAAATCCTTGGGGAAGGATAGTGTGATATATGATGAGATAAACCATTGGGAATGTTAGTGCTATAGGAGTGCACATTAGAAGAGAGGCGAGAATTTCTCAAGAGAGTGTCGCACTAATATGTTGTTGCATTGGCCTGTATCAATTTAAATACTTGCTAAACGAATTTTTAAATCATATACACTATCGGGCTCTGACCCGTTTCTATTCCTCTTTCTCTCTTGTATATATATGTATATATTACAGGTGCCCAGCCACTGGGGCGTCTTGTTTAGGATCCCTTGGAAGGAACGTGCTGCAGCTTAAGTGGGAGTTGCAGGCCACTTGCTTAGACGATTTCATTTACTTGATTCCACTTCTATCATTCTCCTTATTGGGCATGTGTCGCCCTTTCCACCATTTATCTGTTTTATTGGGACATTTGTATTTTAGTTATTTCTAGTACTGTTACTTTGGGATTTATTCAGCATGTATGTGTTACTTTAAGTTTTAAATGCTGGGATTGGGTTGTTAAATGTTAAATTATTGGATTGATTGTTTAATAAAATAAATAAATAAAATTGGAAGGTAATGTTTAAAAAATGGTTTTGACACTTAGCTAAATTAAATAGGGTGTTAAATTTGGAAAAGTTATTTTTACGACAGTGATGCTAAGAATGAACCAACTGTTCACCTTGATTTTAATTTAATGAAGGAGTGATCGTCCGGTATTTAATTAGGCGGGGTGTCACATTACTGATAATAATTTATTGTAAATGTATAATATACCAACTATGCCATGTTTGATTTTTGAGAGTTTCTTGTCCAAGACAAGAATTTGGCAAGTCCATTACATTTTTGAAGTCCAAATTTGATAGTGAAAGTGAAGCCAGAATTAGTACTTTAGGTTGTTATTTGACATAGCTAAGGTATTAAAAATGCATTAATTGATGTGTGGTGTCCAAATTAGCATACGGGTCCAAAAGATATTAATCACTGCAATATTGACAACTAAGTAAGTCAAATAAAAGGATTAGTTTTGGGTACTCAATATGTTTTCTGGTTGAAGCTCTCGGTCGAAATTAACAGTTATGTTTACTTTCTTGATTGTCTTGAAATTAACAGTTGTTTTAAAAAATAAAATATAAAATAACGTGAAATTCTAATATTATCCGACGCATAGAAATTCAACATGCATTAATAAATTTTCAATGTCAGACCATGCACAATGGGATACTTTAAATTTATGGGTTTAAGGTGCGAAAGTTGGGGTGAACTCACAATGGGATTTCCGTTATTTTTTTGGGGAACAAATTATAACTTATGAACTACATTACAAATCAGTTATGAATCATACATTGCAAATTTTGTGTGCCAAGCCCTTTCGCTTTCAAGCTATTTCGAAAATCGATATTTATAAGTCTGAGCCTTGGGAGTTTGCAGGTTTCTTTTTTACGATGTAGTTTTAGATTTATATTTATGTATGTCTGAAAATGTGATGATGAAGATAAGATTTTTTAGAATGAGAAAATATAGTCTTGTGGAATGATTTAGATTTAGAAGTAATCGCATGTATGTTTGTGTGTGTGTGGAATTGTAGTTGGAAGGGTAGAAATGAAATAAAGGAGTTTGCAGGTTTATTTTTTACGATGTAGTTTTAGTTTTATATTTATGTATGTTTGAAAATGTGATGTTGAAGATAAGATTTTTTAGATAAGATTTTTTAGAATGAGAAAATATATGCTTGTGCAATGATTTAGATTTAGAAGTAATCGTATGTATGTTTGTGTGTGTGTGGGGGGGGGGGGGGGGGGGGAATTGCTCAAACGATGTTTTATTTAATATTATGTCACACTAACTCTCTATATCTTGTTATGTTTCAATTGTATATCGTGTATATGTATGCTAATATATTTTTGTTGTTTATCGAATTACGTCTTAGGAGTTTATATGGATAAAAGTTGGATCGAATCACGTGATTGGAATTCAAAAGAATACATAGACGGGGTTGAAAGGTTTATTAGCTTTGCTTATAGGAATAAAAATATGCAATTGTCATGCATCAAATGCCCATGTTGTAAATGTGTAAATCGAGTCTACCACAACCTACACACTGTGAAGGGTCACATAGTGATGCATGGTTTTGACAGAAGTTATAAGGATTGGATTTATCATGGGGAGTTGGTCGATGCATTGGAGGATAATAAATGTAATTTTTGTAATGATGTGTCACTTGATGATATATCATATGAATCGAGCTTGGGGGGAATATGATTGCAATGGTTCAAGAGGGAAGGGGAGTTCCACAGACGCATGCAAATTCATGTAGTGATGGACATGGAGTAGAAGATGTGTTTCCTGATGGTGACATGCCAAAATATTTCAAACTCCTAAAAGATGCAGAAAGAAAGTTATATGAAAAATTTTCGGAGGGTATTACTGAACTCTCATTTGTAGTTGAACTCTTGCACTTAAAGCAACTTAATGGATGGATGAATAGTTTTTTCACAATGTTGCTAAAACTATTGGAGAAGACATTCCCTAATGCCAGAATTCCAAAATCCTTTTATCAGGCTAACAAGCTCACTTCTGATTTGGGATTCAATTATAAAACTTGGGATGCATGCCCTAATAATTGTATGTTATTTTGAGATAAAAATGTGACTTTAGAGAAGTGTGTCATTTGTGGCACTTCCAGATATAAATAAAATGTTGGCAGTGATGTTGATCAAGTGCAACAGAGTAATCGAAGTAAAAAAGTAGCTGCGAAAAAGGTAAGGTATTTTCCTTTAAAACCAAGATTGAAAAGATTATTTTGGTCATCACATACTGCTTCGTTAATGAAATGGCACACCGAGGATCGTATTGATGATGGTGTGCAAAGGCTTCCGGCTGATTCCCATGCTTGGAAATTATTTGATGAGTGTAATCCAGCTTTTATGAGTGATAGTCATAATGTTAGACTTGGGCTAGCAAGTGACGGATTCAATCCTTTTGGTAATATGAGCATTGCTCACAGTACTTGGCCAGTTGTACTCATGCCCTTGAATGTGAGCCCATGGTTGTGTATGAAGCAACAAAACCTAATTTTATCGATTCTTATTGATGGGCCAAAAGGGACCGGTGATAAAATTGATGTATCTTTACAACCATTGATTGATGAGCTAAAAGACTTATGGAGTGATGGAGTGACTACTTACGATGTATCGAGTAAATAATTTTTCCAGTTGCGTGCAGCGTTGTTGTGGACAATTAATGATTTTTCGGCATATGCCATGCTATCAGGATGGAGCATGAAAGGTGAATTTTCTTGTCCTTGTTATAACAAAGATCATCAAGCGACTCGATTAACTTATCGTAAAAAGTATTGTTATTGGGGTCATCGTTGATTCTTACCTCTGCGCCATAGGTTTCGAAAAGAGAAAACAACTTTTAATTGCAATGTTGATTTCAGACCACCTCCATTGAAATTATCAGGATTACAAGTTTTGCAACAATCAAATGAGCTCGACATTGAAACTGAATACAATAAGGAAGATGTTTTTAGAAAGAGGAAAATAGAACAATTAGAAAAAGGGCTTGCGAAGACAATAAAGATGTGGTGCCGAAGACGAGATTAAATTGGAAAAAGAAAAGTATCTTTTTTGAATTGCCGTATTGGGAGCATAATTTGATCCCCCACAATCATGATGTTATGTATATTGAAAAAAATGTGCGTGACAATATCTTGTTTACATTGCTGGGCATTAAAGATAAAACTAAAGACAATTTGAAGGCCAGAAAAGACCTGCAAGAGATGCGCATCAGAGACCACTACATCCCCAAACACGCGGGAAAAATTTGGAGTACATAGCTCCAACAGAGTTTACAATGAGCATCAAAGAGAAGGATATTTTTTTAAAAGTGTTGCAGGATGTTAAAGTACCAGATGTCTATTCATCAAATATTTCGAGATGTGTTCACCCTCAAGAGAGAAGTATATGGGGACTAAAGAGTCATGACAATCACATTTTAATGCAACAATTACTTCTATAAGCACTATGGAGGGTACTGTCGAAACATGTTGTCAAAGCATTAATTGAACTAAGCAACTATTTTTTAGTGTTGTGCTCAAGTATAAATACTTTGGTTGTTGTAGCAAAATTGGAAGATCGTATGGTTCTTACACTTTGCACTCTTTAGAAAATATTCCCCTTGGGATTCTTTGATGTGATGGAGCACTTCCCAATATATTTGGTTGATGAGTTAGTCATTGTGAGTGCAGTAATCTACCGTTGGATGTATCCAATTGAAAGGTATTTGCATACTCTAAAACTCTTTGTGCGCAATCGTGCTCATCTTGAGGCCTCAATTGCTAAATCTGTTATTATGGAAGAATGCACCACTTTTTGCTCGAGCTATATGGCTGAAGATGTGTAAACTAAGTCTAATCGGCCTTCCAGAAATGATGATGGAGGTAATGACCTTGGGTGTGGTGTGAGGCAAGGTCGGAAATTTTGGCTTGATTCAGTAACTCATATACAAGCGCATCGATATGTTCTTACTAACAGTGATGCAATTGCGCCATTTATTGAGTAAGTTATATATTAGCCATAAGTAATTTTTATATAAAATGCATTATTGAATTCCCTTTCTAACTTGACACACGTATGATTGTTTCAGAAAACACATTGTTGAACTTACAAAACAATATCCTCACGTTTCACAAAAACATTTTGTGCAACGCCTTCACAATGAACATTTCCACATGTGGTTTAAGGATTATGTAAGTATGTTTATTCATTTTTAGTATTCTAATTATATTTCCATATCGTAGTTTTCTTATTTATTGAAATATTAGGTGGATGGATTGCCAAAAGATATCAAATTATCTTGTGAAATATTGAGTTTGGCATTGGGTCCTCTGGAGGATGCGTTAAGATTCAAGTCATATATTATTCACGGGTTTAGATTTCGAACAAAGGAAGTTGATAGTTTCCGGAAAACTCAGAATAGTGGAGTTATTTTAAAAGCAGAACAAAAGAGTTATGCTAGTCGAAAAGACTCTAATCCTTTGTCTGGGGATGTTACTTTCTATGGACAACTGACTGACATTATTGAAACCCAATATTTTAATGGCCAAAAGTTTTTACTATTCAAATGCAATTGGATAGAAAATCATTTGGGGAGACGAGTAGATGAGTTCAACTTTACATTAGTAAATTTCATCCACTTGTTGTACAAAGATAATCGATCGAGCGATGAGCCTTTTGTCTTTACATCCGAAGCAGAACAAGTGTGGTACGTGCAAGACCCTTTGGAACCATATTGGCATGTAGTTGTTCAAATGACGCCTAGAGATAGGTTTGATAGTTATTCAACCACAGAAGAAGAATTAGAAGTGCATCCATTCGAGCCGTTTAGTGTACAAGAGTTGGAACATGATCAAAATGTATCTTGTGTGAGACAAGATGTAGATGGATCTGTAATTGATACATCTATGCCTGATGTTGTTGATTGTGAGGATGATATGGACGAAGAATGAGAGTTGATAAGTTATAAATTTATATGTAATCATTATGACATATATTTCTCGTATTTTTATCATACGATTTGTTATGTTTTATCATATTTTTTATTAATATGATAACTAATCATATATATTATTTTATTGTAACAGATTCAGTATGATTAGATCCTCGTCTACTAGCGGAGCGACACAAGCACCACCCCCCATCTCAGATTCAGGTATATAAATTTTTACTTCTCTAGAAGTTCAAATATTGCACTTGAAAATAAGACTAATATTTTCATTTAGTGAATTAGCTTTTATGAAGCTAATATTTTCATAAAGGTGAATTAGCTTTCATTTTCTGGATGAAATGAAAATAAATATATATGAATCCAGGTTGCTTACATCAAATAATAAATGAACAAAACCTACTTTAAAGTTTGATTCCTTCTAACAATGGATATATGAAGCTGTAACTTGATCACCATTCTCCTTAATAAGCTGACAAATTTCAATAAGTGTCCGAGGAGGTTTCTTAAGATTTCTTTGAATCACATAAACAACAAATTTAGAGTATGATTCCACAACCACGTTTGAGAGGTTTAGAGAGGAACAAAGTCTCAAACCCCTTAAGATTACCATACACTCAACCTTATTATTAGAATCCAACCCTTCAAAAGCCTAAAAGGATTTAATAAAACAACCTCTATAATATATAATGATTCCAACAGACCTAGCCAAACCTGATTACCCTTAATATCACCACTAGTAATTAATTAAAAAAAAACTTGAGTTGGTCTAAGCCACTTAGTCAAGTGTAAGACCTCATAACCCTTTTTAACAAATTTTAGATTGAACATATGAGATATTTCATTGAGAGATCATTTTGATATGAGGGTATTGTTGGAACTTGAATATATAATGATATAAATCACCCTATTGGTGATGAGTTTATATCCATTTTGACACCTTCATAACAATACTGGTTCCTGATAAGAAAATTTCCCATAAAACCACTACAGTGATGATGGCAAATAAGTAAGTAGGAAAGTCTTCTCTTGGATTTCTCAACCACTAAGACATTAGCATAGAATTGATGGAGATTAAGGAGATCTTAACAATAAGCAAGTTAGTAAAAAAATTCCAAACTTCACTTGTAATAGGACCATAGATGAATAGATGGTTTAGATCCTCTTCAACTTGATCATAATACTTACATTTAAAAGCCAATAAAATCCCCCTCTTTTTAACATTCTTATAAGTACTTTAGCTAGTAGTAGTTGAACAGTCCTTGTATCTATTCCAGAAGAAATTAGCATATAGTCTATCTTGAGTCTTGAGATTCCACTAAATCTCCATGATAGTTAATTTACAAATATCTTATAGAGATTCAAAGCCAAGACCTCCCTCTTCTATCGATTGGAAAAAAAACCTTGGAAAATTGAAAAAACTTTTATAAATCTCGAAATGATAACAAAATATCTAAAACATTTGACATAAAATGTATTTAAAAAATTTCAAAGTTTTTATTTTTGGGGTGAATGTTTTTCATGGCATACCTACATATGGTAGAAATATTACAAAAATAAAATAATAAATAACTTCTGAGATGGAGAACATAGAGAAAGGAGCATATATTCAAACTCCTCAGCCTTCAAACCAACCTAAAAACATTTACAAAGATCAACATTAAAATTCAATACCATCTTCTTCAAACTTTAAATCCAAGACTCTCATCACCTCTCGTTTCAAAGTATATAGGGCTTAAACACAAATTTTCATTCTCACCAAATCCATAAAAATCCATGTGTGTTTGTGTGTGCACGCACGTATAGTGTGTGTAGAATTGTGTATGTGTGAAAAGTTTTAGGATGTTTGGGCTTTCGTTTTTTCATTTTAAATGCTGACAATAATTAGAGTTTGTATAGGAATCTGATTTGTTGATTTGTAAAAATAAATTAGGAAGTATAAAATCTTATTTGGTATAGAATCTAATCTATTCAATTTTCTTTTTTGAGAAAATCCGTTCAGTTATGGAAAATTCTAGGACGACATAAAAATGAAACACAAAGTGCGATAAAATTGACTTGTCTTATCCACACTAATTTGCGCCTATGCTCCATTGATCTTAAGTCCGAACACGAGTTAATGCAAGTGCGACACATCAATTGTGCCTCACTTTTGTGTCGGTGTATCGTTACTCTTCAGTCATACGTAAATCTGATCTCGGTTCAGACATATGTAAATCTGATCTTGGCTCCATATGACCCAAAAAATCGTCTAGTAAGAAACATCTACATATTTGTTTGTAGGAAGAAAAGGTGAAGGAATTATATGAAATAAATGTAATAAGGGTTGGATAAGGTAAAACTCTAGCATATGTTAATATTTAAAGCTATAAAGTATTGTACAATTTTTACCTAATTAAAACTTCCAAACCAGACAACAAAGGGTAAATTGTGAAATTTAGAGTCATTTTCTCTCGTGCGAGATAAGCAAGTGAAGTTTAGGTCAACATATGATGGGCCAAACCTTAGTTCAAGATCTAAGAACAAATCTTCCCTCTCTCATCCAAGGGAAATATAGTAATTAAGGTTATCTTAGGCATGAGGTTCTCCTAAAAGGCCAAATAAAATTTTTGATCCACTAGAATTGATGGCCTATTAATCTAAAAATTCATTCACCAAGATAATGTAGGTGGTCTAAATACATAATTACATACAGTTTTTAGCCACAAGAATTATGACATTAGAATGACTTATCTACTCAATCTAGAAAAAATATATCACTACAAGATAGGACATGTGGCAATTCTCTATTGGTCAGGTCAGAGAACTTATTATTCTCTATAAAATTTTCGTAACACATTGTCCACTTAATATATCCAAGGATTATTAGTGGTATAGAAATTTCCATTTGGAAATGTGCAATTCATCTTTCAATATATCTCCACCCAATGAAAATAATGTTAGCAATAGACTAAGATAAGGACCCTTGAATAACCATGTCATATATATAATAGTTCTACAAAGCAGGAAAATCAATCCATTAATCACATTGTAATTACTCTTCTAAGAAATGTTCATACAAGCAGTTCTTAGTCCATTTCTGCAATGGTTGCTTCAAAAATGGCCCTTTCTTCTCCATCTTTTGCTGGGAAGGCAGTAAAAGTTGCCCCTTCTACATCGAAAATCCTTGGTAACGAAAGAGTCACCATGAGGAAATCTGTCTCGAATACCGCCTCATGTGGCAGCCCAAGATATGGCCCAGACCGTGTCAAGTACTTGGACCCATTCTCTGGTGAAGCCCCATCCTACTTGACTGGTGAATTCCCCGGTGACTATGGGTGGGACGCTACAGGGCTTTTGGCTGACCCAGAAACCTTTGCCAAGAACCTTGAGCTTGAAGTGATCCACTGCAGATGGGCAATGCTTGGAGCTCTTGGGTGCGTTTTCCCTAAACTTTTGTCACGCAATGGTGTAAAGTTTGGTGAAGCCATGTGGTTCAAGGCCAGAGCCCAAATCTTCAGTGAGGGTGGACTTGACTACTTAGGAAATCCAAGCTTGGTCCATGCACAAAGTATATTAGCTATCTGGGCGACACAAGTTATCTTGATGGGTGTTGTTGAAGGCTACCGTGTTGTAGGTGGTCCACTCGATGAGGTAGTCGACCCACTTTACCCCGGTGGAAGCTTTGACCCATTGGGTCTTGCTGATGATCCAGAGGCCTTTGCTGAGATTAAGGTGAAGGAGATCAAGAATGGTAGATTGGCTATGTTCTCTATGTTTGGGTTCTTTGTTCAGGCCATTGTAACTGGAAAGGGCCCATTGGAAAACTTTGATGACCACCTTGCTGATCGGGTCAATAATAATGCTTGGGCTTTTGCCACTAACTTTGTCCTCGAAAAATAAGTTTGTACTAGAGAAGATACTAATACCTGGGAAGAGTCTTATACTCATGACATGGGGATTTAATTAGTACCAGAGAGGTACAAATACATCACCCTTCCAAATATAGTTTAGGCATTTCTACGACTAGAATCCCAATTTTCCAATCGATGCCCGGGAAACACCATACATACATAATAAATTTGGTTAGGTTAAGCGTTTGTTTAGAGAAATGAGAGAAAATGTGGCTTTTAAAATAACAAAGAAGATTTGAATTGCAATATTTGAAGGTGGCCAACGATTTGTCCATGAGTCAGGTACATTTTTAGATTTCAAATCAGTTTATAAGTATACTTTGTTTAAGTATACTCTGTTATGAATATATTTCAAATCAAATTTCAAATCAGGTACATCTCATGAATATACGAGTAATCTTACAAATTTCCCGTGCATCTCACGAATATATGAGTAATCAGTTTATGTGTTGGGAAAATGGACGATCAACCACATGTAGGAATGTGAAGGACAGGTCACAGGTATGTGTGACCATTTTGTACTAGTTGACATGCTTACTCTCTTAATTTAGTTTCTATTGGATGATCCTTTATAAATTAGTAGAGATTGATTTATCAAAGCTGTCTTATAGGCTCTATCACTACAGTTAAATGTGTAAAACTACATTAAACATTGAAGACAAATAGTCATACCTTTTATATGGTTACACTTCTTTAATGGCATAGCTTTAGTATTAGAAATACATGCCCCTCGTAATGAAATATCTTCCAACTTATTTCAGTTAAAAACACTTAAATTTCCCCAAACCAAACGAGCATAAACAATAACTTAAGTTTATTTTTCATTATTCGGAAGCAAATAAAATATATTTTCGGAGATCAGAATTTTGCTGGAATTTGGCCATAGCTGGCTCATCCATGACCACCCATGCTTCTATTCCCCCATCCAATCTAGACTCCATTAAAAAAAATACAATCCTTGGTGTAAAACATATCGAATTGTGTTATATTTCTGGCTTCATCATAGGAGTAGTTAGAAGAAGCTCAGTCAAAAGGAGGGTTTAGGATACTTAGAAGATGATGTTTGCTCTATTTTACCAAATTCGTTTTGGGCGTGTACAATATTTACTGAATTAAATAATATGGTGCTGAATTCACCACTTGAATTTTCTGAATTAAATGAGATGGTGTTGAATTATGCAGGTCTGAATTATGCATTTACACTTGAATTTGCATTTAAATTAATGCAGGTCTTAATTATGCATACTGATCTGATTTGGTACTAAAGTATGCATTTGCCTTGTTCACTTGCTAAATAATGATTTGATGCTTTGGTGTTAAATGATCTGGTGCTTTGCAGCTAAATGATCTAGTGCACTAATAACTGAAATTTGGTAACTGATAACATTCATGGTGCGAATCGAACATTAAATATGAAATTTGGTACTGATAACTGATCTGAAGGCTATGATACTGAGGTATATTCGAATGCAAAACTCAAGTCTAAGCCCTTAACCAAATCTGAAAATTTTGAAAGTTTTGAAATTATGAACATTTTGAACTAAAAATATTGTAATTCCAAGAGTTGGCCTTGATTTGTTTCTACTTCTTTACTTATGGAACTATCATTTACAAGAAGCATACTTTTTTTGGACAGGAAGTATCGATGGTATACCCTCCTGTGGAATGACAAATGGCTTGCAGAGCATCTCACATGATGGTATATATTAAAAGATATCTATACACCATAATTTTGTAAATTTTTATATATGCTTACTCATTACTTTTGAACAGGTGATACTAATAGCTTGTCCTCTCATAAGAGGAAAGTTAGAGGGAGTGCCAAACAATGGAATGAATGGGGTAATGGTGAGAAAAAGATACTTGGTTGGGATGAAGATTGCCAACCAATTGGACCATATACGACGAAGTTGGCGAGGCAACTCGGATATTATGCACGTCAAGGGGATTTGTTTCCTTTGACTTTGCCTTCTTGGACAAAAGAGAATCAACGAAAGCTCGACTTTGTTTGGGAACAAGTGAAGATAATATTAAATTAATCTCGTATTAGTAAAATCAAATATTTAAAATTATTAGTATTTCTAACTATTGTATTTTTTTTTCTTAGGTTAACACAAATGCGCCAGACAATTACCGAAATATATGTTGCCGTAAGCTTGAAATTCAATGGAGATTCTTTAAGTATGAGACCAAGAAGAAGTATTATACGAAATTGAACGCGGATGCAGAGCGTTTTTGGCAATGACACGCCCCCAAGTCAGCCCAAATCAATGGAAAGTCTTAGTGTAACAGTGGGGTCAAGAAACAACAAAGGTATTACATTGAATTGGTAGACGAAATTTTGCATGTTATTTTTTTAATTATTGATGTTATTTTGATGATTAAATAGGTTGGATTACATGTAAAAACAAAGAAGTCTCTGTCGAAATTTTCTAAAAATAATACATTGAATTGGTGAGGAGAGTATACAATATCAAGTAACTTGAAATGTCATTAACATTATTTATTTTCACTTGCAGCGAGTGGCAAATAGGAATATCATTAACCGTGCTTATCTTTGTTCCCACCCTTGAATTGGGAGAACTTCAATTGCCGTAATAAAACAACAAGTTAGTATTTGTTCTTACTTTAGTATAATTATATATATGTTCTACTAAACTATGATTATATTTATGTTCTTTTAGGATTTTGTTAACATGTTTTCTATTTATATATAAATTAGATGAAGTCAAAACAAGAGCCCATCGACAAATTGAGTGTTAGGAGATGGACACGTAAGAAAAAGGATCTCACATAAGATGTCGATGATGGAGTGGCCGGTAGAGAGGTATAAATATGTTGATAATTGCAATCCAAATAACTTACTTACATTACAAATTTTATTTTGGTGGATATTTACAAGTTTCATTTATGAAAAGAGGTTGGTTGTGCTATATGTTTTTTCTCAATTTGTAGGAAATGATTAAAAGACAATTGGATGTGCTGCCATTTGATCAAAAAAATCGGATTGAAGTGAGGGATGTTATATTTGAGGACGTGATAGAACTTGACGAACATGAACGAGCAATGTGTATGTGAGTATGCATTAAACCAACTTCTTCACGTTCAACCGCATCATCTAATTATTATCACAGTGAGATTGATCGACTAGAGAAGGAGGCCAATGAGCGATATACTCGTTATCGGGAGGAGGTGGAGGCAAGAGAGAATCGTCATCAAGAAGAAATTGATATGGTGCGTGCCGATTTAGAAAATGAAATACAAGAAAGAGTCGTGAGGGCCAAGACAGAAACTCTAGAAGAAGCTAGGCTTGAAATCACTCGTATGATACGAGAGGCGGGCAATGCATGACCACCAGCAACAGCAGCCGCATTTGAAACTATCGATAACCACACTTGACTATGTATTAATGTAACTAACTTAGAAGAGGAAATGACAATTTGAAAGTATGTGGTGGTGTTTATTTTTTGAAGTGTGATAAGACACTATTTGGTTTTGTTATTATATTTAAGGTTAAATTTTGGCAATGTCTTCGTGTTTTTGTTTTTTAATTTTATTTTATTATATTAGAGATTGAATTTACTCTGATTATAATATAAGTTTATAATATATATATATATATATATATATATATATATCTTTTAGGATAGCTATAACTGTCTTTTAAAATATTCATTTGACGCCAAAATATATTTGGGACAGCTACTTCTGTCCCTAATACTTCGTTTTAAAGGACAGCAACATCTGTCCTTATAAATATGTAATAATATATGGATTTAAAAGGAAGGAACAAAAAGGACGACAATTCCTGCCCTAAATATTAAAAAAGGACAGCAATTCCTATCCTTTTAGCCTTTTATGATGCCCATCTATTATGACAACTCTTGTTGTCCTTATGACTGTCCCAAATGATATTCGGGACAACAAATGAGCTTTTGGGACAACAAATATGCTGTCCTTAATTGTTATTTTTCTAGTAGTGAATTTTTAATAAATTTTTAATATTTTGCCTTATGGCATTTTTAAGGGAAATTGTCAGATTTTGGGCATGATCAATCGATCGATCATTTTCATCGATCAATCGATGCTCCCAGAATCTGTGCGCAGCAGTTAATCATTTTGATAAAATAATGAAATTTATTTATATTTTTAACCCCTAAACTTACCTATATAAAGGAAGCTCGGGACTAGTTTTCTAACACACCTTCCTTACCAACCATTAGCAGCCAACCCCCTATTTTCTCATCATCTTCCACCTCCAAAACCCAAACCTCCATTAAAACAGATTTTTCAAGCTTAATTTTGGGGGTTAAAACATAAATATTTCAAGGTGGTTCAAGAGGGATTTTCGATCAATTTTTCGAGGAGAACCCGAATCTCTCGTCAATTTCTACATCTAAAAATCAGGTATGTTTTCTCATATTCTTTATCTTTAGTGTTATGTGTCTTGATTATAGCCTCCATTAAACTCATGTGTTCTAGAATAAATTAAGAACATAAATTTTGAAGAAATTAATTTCGGGGCTGTTTTGTGAAAATAATTAATGATACCAAATAATTATAACTTTTTTGTTATTTGAATTGTATTTATGTACTTGCTTATATTGTGGGCATATACATGTAGAGGAGCCCTTAGCAATTTAATTTGGATGTTTTAGGTAGAAATTCCTAAATTAATTAATATACTTGTGCTAGAAAATAAATAGCTAATATGGAACTTGTGAGTAATAATGATTCGGAAAAATCATAATAACTACGTGTTCTTGAATTCCCCATATTTAGATTAAAAATCATTTATTGGGAATTTAGTGTTGTTGAGAATATTATCAAATTGTTAATTGTGTCACTTATGAAATATTGCGATTTATGCTAATTAGGTATGGGACTAGTTTGTATAAGTCTATGCGGGTTATATAAATTGGGGTGGGGGCGAATTCTCTATATTTACCGTTTTAGCGATAAACTAGGATTGATATCTAGGTGAAGTGAAATTTTTACAATCATCATTTATTAATGATGGGACGAAATTGTATTTTGGGGACCATTAATTGGGACTAAGGAATATTTTGAGGATTTTTACATCGCTTTTGAGGGTGGAGCAAATTTATGTGAATAACTAGTATGAGAGATTTGTGGAAATGAATACCGCAACACTAAAACTGGTATTAAAATTTATTGGCGACATAATGTGTCCAGGGCCGATAGTTTAACCGGGTCAGAGGGCGATTTATGTCGTGTCGTGTGTGGAACCTTGTCATATCGCGAGGATCGCAGGATAAAAACGGATCAGACGGCAGACTTGACAAGGGGATGTGTCTGTGTGTGGAACCTTGTCATATCGCGAGGATCGCAGAATAAAAAATGGTTCAAACGGCGGACTTGACAAGGGGATGGGTGTTGGTAATATTATAATGTCATTTTGGTGTAAATCACCCATGGCGGGAGGACCGCTATACCTAATAATAAAGTGAGAACAAATCATCCTGGTTAATTCAAACACATCAACATCGTGGGACTTGGGTTAATTTAAAATAATAATGGTATGACACATTTAAACCTTGTGGGTACTTAGAAATTTATTGTTGAGGATTATAGACTTTATTTTAATTAAAAGATTTTATTGTTATGGTTGATATGTATATCACTATTGCCTGGGTTCAAGGACCTTAATTGAAAGGAGTATCCGGTATTCATGCTCAGGGCTTTGGCTCTGACACATGCGTTGACTAATATTTTCAGGGATTTAATTGAAGTAGTTGCATAGAAATTATTGGAGATCTTTCTGAAGTACAGCTGGAGCTATATTATTGTTTTAGTAGTTTATTTCTTCTCCTATTCAGTTGTATTTATTGTGAGACAATATTTGGATTTTTATTGGGCCTTTCGGTTCCAAAGTTGTCTTAAGATTTCAGTTTTGTTTGGTTTATTGTAATAATTGAGATATTCGGAGATTGCACGTGACGAACTTTATATCACACTTTGGTGAAATCAGTTAGATGTTCTTAGCATTTGGGATTGATTTAAAATATTTATCTTGTGGATGAAAATTAATATGTCTCACATCTGTTACATGCTAAGGATGATATTTAATTTACTAACGCCCGACTTAATTTTGGTGGCGGCCGATGCCAGAATTTAGCGGGTTGTTACAGATGGTATTAGAGCATGGTCTTAGCTCTCGTAGGTTATGATCCTATTTAGTTTTCGTGTTGCTTACCTTTGATTTCCTTCCGATGATTTGTACTCTTAGTTTTTCTGAGTCTCGTGATGATTGTTCTTATCTTTTCAGATGACGAACACTAGGAAAAATGGTAATAGAAGGGAGGAGTCTGTTTCTGGTCCCGCAGTTAAGGAGGGACAAAGGCAGTTTATCCTAGATGCTGAAGCACTAACGACAATCGTACGAGAGGCCACAATGGCTGATATTGAAATCGGTAGACAAAGAGTGATGACGTTAGTACCCCAACAGCAGGAACCACCCGTCTCAAATTGGGATAGAGTGAGGACTAGCTTTTTCAAGGGAAATCCTTTTACCGAAGGATCCGATTCCATGGTCGCTCACCAATGAAGGAGGAACATGGAACGACACTTGAGATTAGTAGAATGCACGGAAGTGCAAAAGAAGTTATTAGAAACATTTCAGTTGTCGGGAAATGCCTTACAATGGTGGGAGAGCACCACCACATCGGAGGAATGAGATAAATTGAATTATACTGATTTTCAAATAAGGTTCAACAATAAGTACTTCCCTTATGCTATTAGGAGTGCGAAGAAAAGAGAATTTTTGGAGTTGGACCAAGGTTCAAAATCAATTGTAGAGTACGAACAAGAGTTCACAAATTTATCTATGTTCGTACCAGAGGAGGTAGATACTGAGAATAAAAAGATGGAGTGATTTATCAAAGGGTTGTCATGGCCCATTAGACAAATGGTTTTGGGAAATCCGGCATACACTGCTTACTCCCAAGTAGTGTATGTCGCGATGTTACATTGGCAGGAGAGAATAAACCATCAGAAGAAATTGGGAAAGAGGCAAGAGACAGAGAGTCAGGGCGGAGACAACAGGGGAAGCAATGACTAAGCATGGAAGAGGAAGAGGATGAACCAAGGACAGCAGAACAATAACTTTCACCATGACAACTAGAGGCAAGGTCATCAGGGTGAGAAAAATTGGAACTTGGAGCGTTTTCAAGGTACTTGTTTCAAGTATGGGAACGTGGGACACAAAGCAAATAGGTCTTTCAAGAGAGAGAACCATCAGGGTCCCGTTACTCAGGGCCAGGAAAACCAAGGGCCTCCAGCATCGACAGGGCTCGGGGTGCGGGGAGCCCCAGCATTACTGGCGGCAATAGGTGTTCAGGGAGAGCCAGCAGCACTTAGTGCACAGGGAGCGGCTGCAGCACCAACCAACATTGGATATGGGAGGTGCTACCAATTTCAACCTCGAGAGGAGCAAGCACCGAAGGATCCACGACGTGGCTAAATAGAGGATCGGTACGTAAAATATTTTATTACGTGTTATACGAATAGTATTAATAGTTTCCACTCAGGTAGAATTAGGTGTATGGGTGCTTAATTATATTATGTAAAAGAAAAAACTCGTGGACTTTGGTTTTGTGTACACACTTAGTCTTGCTAAATTTCGAGGATGAAATTTCTTGTTAGTGGGGAAGTATATAACAATCCGAATTTATAAATGAATATTTTTAAACAAAAAATTGGAATATTCGAAAAAAATAAATTTTTGAGTTTTATAAATTTTATTGGTTAAATATGTTGGTTATGATTTTAGAATAATAGAACTTCAAGCGGAATTGAAATCGAATTTAAAATGAATTTTTAATAGAATTTTTAATATTTTGCCTTATCGTATTTTTAAGGGAAACTGACAGATTTTAGGCATGATCGATCGATCGATGCTCCTAGAATCTGTGCGCCGCAGTTCGTCATTTTGATAAAATAATGAAACTTATGTATATTTTTAACCCCGAAACTTACCTATATAAAGGAAGCTCGGGACTAGTTTTCTAACACACCTTTCTTAATAACCCTTAGCAACCAACCCCCTATTTTCTCATCATCTTCCACCTCCATTAAAACAATTTTTTCAAGCTTAATTTTGGGGGTCAAAACATAAATATTTCAAGGTGGTTCAAGAGGGTTTTTCGATCAATTTTTCGAGGAGAACCCGAATCTCTTGTCAATTTCTACATCTAAAAATCAGGCATGTTTTATCCTATTCTTTTCCTTTAGTGTTATGTGTCTTGATTATAGCCTCCATTAAACCCTTGTGTTCTAAAATAAATTAAGAACATAATATTTTGAAGAAATTAATTTCGGGGCTGTTTTGTGAAAATAATTAATGATACCAAATAAGTATAAATTTGTTTTTATTTGGATTTTATTTATGTAGTTGGTTAGATAGTGGGCATATACATGTAGAGGAGCCCTTAGCAATTTAATTTGGATGTTTTAGGTAGAAATTCCTAAATTAATTAATATACTTGTGCTAGAAAATAAATAACTAATATGAAACTGGAGAGTAAAAATGATTCGGAAAAATCATAATAACTATGTGTTCTTGAATTCCCCATATTTAGATTAAAATTCATTTATTGGGAATTTAGTGTTGTTGAGAATATTATCAAATTGTTAACTGTGTCACTTATGAAATATTGTAATTTTGAATATTTCGGGAACGTTGGGTATTGTAGATAATTGGTTTTCACCCCTTGTTATAATACACTTGTTAGGTATCGGACTAGTAAGTGGGCCTTAGTTGCGATTTATGCTAATAAGGTATGGGACTAGTTAGTATAAGTCTATGCGGCTTATATAAATTGGGGTGGGGGCGAATTCTCTATATTTACCGTTTTTGCGATAACCTAGGATTGATATCTAGGTGAAGTGAAATTTTTACAATCATCATTTATTAATGATGGGACGAAATTTTGTTTTGGGGACCTTTAATTGGGACTAAGGAATATTTTGAGGATTTTTACATCGCTTTTAAGGGTGGGGGAAATTTATGTGAATAACTAGTATGAGAAATTTTGGGAAATGAATACCGCATGACTAAAACTGGTATTAAAATTTATTGGCGACATAATGTGTCCAGGGCCGACAGTTTAACCGGGTCAGAGGGCGATTTTTGTCGTGTCGTGTGTGAAACCTTGTCATATCGCAAGGATCGCAGGATAAAAACGGATCAGACGTCGGACTTGACAACGGGATGTGTATGTGTGTTGAACCTTATCATATCGCGAGGATCGCAGAATAAAAAACTGATCAGACGGCGGACTTGACAAGGGGATGGGTGTTGGTAATATTATAATGTCATTTTCATGTAAATCACCCGTGGCGGGAGGACCTCTATACCTAATCATAAAATGAGAACAAATCATCCTGGTTAATTCAAACACATTAACATCGTGGGACTTGGGTTAATTTAAAATAATATTGGTGTGAGACATTTAAACCTTGTGGGTACTTAGAAATTTATTGTTAAGGATTATAGACTTTCTTTTAATTAAAAGATTTTATTATTATGGTTGATATGTATAGAACTATTGTCTGGGTTCATGGACCCGAATAGAAAAGAGTTGTCGATATTCATGCTCAGGGTTTTGGCTCTGACACATGCGTTGACTAATATTTTCAGGGATTTAATTGGAGTAGCTGCATAAAAATTATTGGAGATCTTTATGAAGTGGAGCTGGAGCTATATTATTGTTTTAGTAGTTTATTTCTTCTCCTATTCAGTCCTATTTATTGTGAGACTATATTTGGATTTTTATTGGGCCTTTAGTCTCCAAAGTTGTCTTGATATTTCAGTTTGTTTTGGTTTATTGTAATAATTGAGATATTCGGAGATTGCATGTGACGGACTTTATATCACACTTTGGTGAAATCAGTTAGATGTTCTTAATATTTGGGATTGATTTAAAATATTTATCTTGTGGATTAAAATTAATATGTCTCACATCTGTCACATGTTAAGGATGATATTTAATTTACTAACGCCCGGCTTAATTTTGGTGGCGACCGACGCCAGAATTTAACGGGGTGTTACTTTGGCTAGACGAGGAACTCTATTTGAATAATTATTCTGAGATCGGTGTTGATGTAAAAAACTGGATTATATCTAATTAATCAATCATAGATAAAAATGAATAAATAAGACAAAGGATTTTTAAAGTGGTTCAGCCTTCTGTAAATGGCCTACGTCCACTGTTTTTGTATTGCTGATTATTTTCCTTGAATCTCGATGGTAGGTTCCCTATGAGATCCCAAGTCCCCTTCTTTTGAGGAGGTTACAATGTATTTATGTCCTTGAGGCTGTACATATGAAAAGGTAATGCGCTGTTATCTGGTAGACTTATACATCTGTACAATAATAATGCGCATTTAATGCGTAGTCGCCTTTTAGTTTTCTTGATTGGATGCTTTGCACGCTAAGTAGCTCGGACCGCCTAAGTTGCTCGGTAGGTTTAAGTAGCTCGGAGAATCTGAGTAGCTCAGTGAAAGTATGTTGTTCTTTGAAAGTATTTGTATTTGCTACGTAGATTGACACGTGTCTTCATATGATTGATCCACGTCAGCTGACTAAATTTGGTATCAACAGAAGCCCCCAATGTTTCACAGTTTAGGTTGAAGAAGAGTGTGGAACATTTTTCTTGAAAGCTGCCCGGATTACTGGTCTTCGCAGATTAGGAAAATTTTCATTGTATATAATTCCTCTTAAGCGCATAATATCAAACTTCATAAATATTTTGAATTTTTCACGATCACTTCAATATTTGTGCCTTTTCTTCTTTAGCTGCCGAAAACGCAAATGTCTTCCCTTGTAATCGTTGTTTTTCTCTATTCCCGAGGTAAAGTATTTAAGTGCGACAGAAATCCTATCGTCTTTTACTTTTCAAATATGTATTTCTGAACTCTTCATTTTCTCTCTATCTTGTGCCTTCGTTCTTTCCATCATTCATTGTCAACCGATCTCTCTTTCTTTTGTAAGATTTTCTTCCCTCTTCTTTATTTACTTTATTCACCATGGTTTATCCTCTTGAATTGTTGGATAAATTTCGGTCTGATTTTCAATCCCTTCGTGGGCTATTTTGGAAGAACCTCCTTGTCCTTCTGATTTATTTTCTTTGGCTGAGGGACACAGATTTCCAACTCTTTTTGTAGCTGAGTGTGGCTTTTCTTTCCCGCCAAATCCCCTGTGTTTGGAGTTTCGCCAATATTTCAATATTGTAACTACAAGAGTAGCTCCAAATACATGGAGAGTAGTTAATGGCGTATATAGGTTGAATTAACTTCACGAAAATCATTTGGGAATTCCAGAAATTATGTATTGTTATAGATGGGTTACCAGTGACACTACTTTCTATTTAAAAACTAGGTTTTCGAATAGAGCTTTAGTTGTCAATCTTCCCGACGCCAATAGGGACTAATTTGATCATGGGGTTGTGATGAAAAATTGGCAACACCCTCCATTAAATGGAAATGATGTGTATCAAGGTCCCAGATGTCCTCTTTATGGAAATGGGATAGGTTGTTTTTATTTTTTAAATCTTGTTTTCTTTGTATTTGATGAAATGTCTTACTGACATTAATTTTGTTTATTAAAGTTGACAGTAAAAGGAAGCCCCCAAAAGAGAATGACGTTAAAATAAAAATTTTAAAACTTATCTGGTGCTTCTATCAGTCGATCGTTGGAGAGCACGTGAGGTCCGCTTCATATTTGTTGAGATACAGAAGCTCCACTTCATCTTTCATTGCTCATCCTGTGGTGGTTGATCTTGATCGGATACCAACTTTTGAAACCAGCGTGGAAGGATCTTCTTCTGATTTAAGTGCTCCTATTACTAATCTGATGAAGAAGAGGAAAGCGCCCACATTTTTTGACAAGTCTACCCTTGCTACTGAAGGGGCAAAGAAGAATAAGCAGGATGCCCTAGATGATGGGACAAAGAATGTAGATGTTCCATCATCTACTGATGCTAAGGAAACTGGCAAGAAGCACCATGTGCCTCCAAAAGAGGCAGCACCTTCGATTGAAATTGTTGCCATCTCACAAGGAGAGACAACATCTTTAATTAAAAGTGCTCCTCTGAGGAGATTGAAAAGATGTCCTACTGAGAGACCTGTTGACTCTGTTTCTCAACCTTCAAATCCTGAGGGTAATGTTCCAGCTCTGCTATGGGCTTGATTAGGTCTTGGACTATCCCAAAATTCCAAGGTATTGAAGACACCTTTTCTCGTGAGAGAGTTACTACTTTGGATGCTCAACACATTGCGCCAGTAAGTATCATTAGACCGAGTCCTTTATCCTCTAGTACTATGTTCATATGTTGAATTAAACTTCTTTCTTTTTTCAGCTCGTAACATGTTTCAATAGTATTTTAAAGAAAGATGAAGCCATCAGGGCTTCCACTTCCTCGGGTGGAATAGAAGAAGCTTTTGCTGGATTAACTCAATCTTTGAAGGAATCTCGTCAGAAGTACAAGGAAGACAAGAATGCATATGAGACACAATTCAAGTTTGTTGAAATAAATCGAGATCAAGCTGTGACTGCCTCCAAAGAGTTGGAGAAGAAATTAAAGGATGCTGAACAACGTAAAGAGGAGCTTGAGGTCAAGCTCAAATCTGTCGAGGAAAATGTCTCCAAGCTTCAAGATGTTGAACGACGTAAGACAGAGGTAGAAGAGAAACTGAAATATGTCGAAGAGCTCCTTGGGGAAAAGACTTCCTCGGAGAGAGTAAAAAGGAAAGTTGCTGTTAAGAAATCTTTTAGTGCTGGTTGGGATAAGGGTTGGAATAAGGGCCTGGCTGTTATGTCTTCTCAAATGGAGTATGCCAGTATTAAATATTTTAGGGATGGATGGATAGCAGATTTGAAGAAATTGAAGGTTGCTGAAGATTCTGAGTTATTCCAGGAGCATACTCATGGCCGTCCTCCTTCTCCTAGGGAAGAAGAAGAAGAAGATGAAGCTGCATCAGATGAGTCTTCTATGATGATAGGACAATAAGTCCCTGTTGTTGCTATTATTCAACCCTCTGAGCAAGTCCAAAAATCTAGCACATCTACCGAGCAACTGCCATCGCTCTCCGAGCAACCAACACCTTCATCCAAACCGTCTGAGGAGGTTGTAGGAAATAAGGAAAAGGTGTAAAGTTGCTCGGGTCTTTTATTGCGTTGTTTATTGGATGTAACCCTGAAATGTATTTTCTTTTGTCGTGATGAATAAGAAATAAATTTTTGTTATTCGTCTGGAATTTTGCTCTTACATGCTCGGTTCTCATCATTATTGATTTTGTTTTTTATTTTCTCTTTGATAGTTTATGGCGAGGATGGAACTCTTATCAGCTAATGATACAGGGTTGATGAAGAAATGCAATGATTATTTCAAAGATGGTCATGCAGACTTTACTGAGGCCCAAATAATTGACATCCTTGGATCAGATGCCTTTGAACGAGAAATTGATGCTTAGCAGTATTTGAAGTGCCTACTTAATTGTACTGTAGCCAATAATGTGGCTTATTACTAAATGATTGAAGATCTTCAAGGAACGATCGAGGAACTTCAGCAGCAGTACAAAGAATCCACTACACTTTTGCATTAAGGTTATGAGAAAAATTACCAATAATTGAGTGCTGAGAGGGGATATGACAAGTACATTTCAGCCCATAAGAAAAAGGAAAGTGTGTTAAATCTTGAGATTGAAGAGCATAGACATATTGCCAAGCTGCTAGAGCAAGAGAATATCGCGTTGCAGGAGGAAATAAAGCAGTTCAAATCTGCTGCCTCCTCTTCTTCGGGAGCCTTGGTCCCAATTAATAATGATGGTTTCTCCTTTTTAGAAATAGAAAATGCTAGCTTTTGGGAAGAGTTAGAGACTTTGAAATGAGCCGGGCTTTCCACACCTGCTCGTGGAAGAGCAAGATCTTCTTCCCATGGACGAGCAAGGGCTGGTCGGGTTAATATTGATGAGACAAGAACTCAATTGGCCTTAGAAAATCAAGTTATTCAATTGACGACGAAGAATCAGGCTTTGGCAAAAATGTCTAAAAAAAATCAGAGTTTCACCGACCAACTCTCCAATCAGAGTTCTGCACTGGAAAGTAAAGAAATTCTGGTGAAAAATCTCCACGAGCAACTTGATATATTGACTTATCAATTTCACAAGTAGCCCAGGGAATTTTGGATGGCTGGGTATAATGAAGCTCTGTATCATCGTGATGCTCGTTTGCAGTAGTCGAACAACGAAGGATATAAGCAGGGATGGTTGAATGCCTTATGTGTTCTGAAACTGGAGCTAGGTCATTTCTTATAGGATTATTATGAACCTGGAGTTCTTGATTTACCTATACCTCCCTTCAAACTTGATCTTAGCTGGATTCCAGCCCGTGCTATTCCTCGGATTTTGATCTCTAAGTATCTCGATGATTATAGTCTTCATTCAAATTTTGAGATATCTCGTCCAGAGCACTTGCTTGATCAACCATCCATAATTAATGTCAGAATGCTGTGAAATATGAACTTTATAAACTCCCCTTATACATTAGATGATCCTCCAGATGGGGTGGAACCTGTTTCAAAAGTAGAGGGAAAAAACCCATAGAATAAGACATTTTTATGTAATGAATCAAATCTCATATCGTATGTAATCTGCTTAGTTTTAATAAAGAAATGTTTTGTTTCTTTTACAATTTCATTTCCTTGGAAATATTTTGTAAAATTTCTTTGTTATTCGTTGGTGAATATATATATATATATATATATATATATATATATATATATATGTATGTAGAAGGACGAAATGTGTTGTTTTGTGTTTAGACAATGGAACTTGTCCCATTTATCGTCTGATTATAGTGACTTGTCACTCTTTGGGCCTAAGCAATGGAATGATTTTCATCCCATGTTCATGCTTAGTTGTAGTAATCTTGCCAGGATTACCTTGTTGCCTAGACAGTGGATGCCTCGAGAGGTCACCCATTTTCTTGCCTAGTTTGGGATATCCCTTGAGATCACTCGTGATCATACAGGCTTTTTCACTATATGATTTTTATTTACCAACCAACCGGAGTTGATGGGTGTTAAATTGCCGACCAACCGGAGTTGGTGGTGTTAAATTGCCGACCAATAGGAGTTGGTGGTGTTAAATTGCCGACTAACCGGAGTTGGTGGTTGTTAAATTGCCGACCAACCGAAGTTGGTGGCTGATGAATTGCCGACCAACAGGAGTTGGTGGTTACTGAATTGTTGACTAATCGGAGTTGGTGGTTACTGCTCTGAATTTGTGCTTTTGTGTAGTGTGTAGCACTAATATTTCCGAAAAAATTTCAACAAAGGAGGAAATATGGGCGAAACATCACTTTATTCATATTGAAAGAACTGTGTTACATATGGATTTTAATTACTGATAGTACTTGCGCAGATGCTCTGCATTCCATGCGTTCTTGAATTCTTCTCCCTCCAAAGTTTCAATTTTGTATGTCCCAGGATGAACAAATTCAGTTACTCTATAAGGTCCATGCCAGTTGGCCTCCAGTTTGTTATGCTTTTGGATTACTTTCTTCATCACATAATCCCCTTCTTTCAAATCACACTTCTTCACCCTTTTGTTGTAGAACAAGATTGTTCGTTATTGGTATGCATCATTCCTTATTGCTGCTTCTTCCCTAACTTTTTCGAGCGTATCCAGGTCTAAACGCCTCATCAAGTCGCTTATGGGAGAATTAAAATTAAGCACCCTATGTGTGGGTAGACCCAATTCAGCAGGTATGACAGCCTCACTCTCGAATGTTAACATGTACGGAGACTCCCCAATTGCTATTCGTGGTGTAGTGCGATAAGCCCACAACACAGAGTATAGCTCGTTAATCCAGTTTCATTTTGCGCCATCTAGCCATTTTTTTAGACCATTCAGTAGGGTTCTGTTTTTCACTTCAGTTTTCCCGTTGCTCTGGGGATGGCCTGGTGAGAGTGGATCTTCTGTACATTGGATTAATGGTAATATGCAGCCAATTCCTCATTGTTAAATTGGGTTCCATGGTTAGTAATGATTGCGTGTGGGAGACCATATCTGCAAATAATACTCTTCCAAATATATTGATAGACCTTGTCATACGTCATGTCAATGAGAGATTCTGCTTCCACCCATTTGGTAAAGTAATCCATAGCAACTACGAGGTATTTGAATCTCCCTTTGGTCATTAGAAGTGGCCCGACCAAGTCTATCCCCCACATAGTAAATGGCCAGGGGGACGTAATGGGTGTTAATAATGCCTGGGGAGTTCTTCAGATGGAAGAGAAATGTTGGCATTTATCGCACTTCTTAGCATAAGTTGCACAGTCAACTCTCATCGTTGGCCAGTAATACCCCTGCGTTGTTATTCTCTACAAAAACGTTTGACCTACTACATGGGATCCACAAGACCCTTCATGAACCTCTTCAATCAAGTCTTTAACTTCGGAGGGATGGACACATCTCTGTAGTCCTGCTATAACGCCTCTTCTGTATAAAATGCCACTAGTCAATACATAACGAGCAGCTTTAAACTTCAGTTTCTTGGCTGTGAGTTTATCAGTTAGCCTTAGAAATGCTACCAATTCCTGTTTTATCGATACATCCAATGACGCACCAATTTGGGTTTTTGCTCTGGGTGTTCATCGTCCAGAATGATATTTTCGATAGCTTACATGACCTGTCCCTTCACGAGCTGAGACTCATCTCTAGGATTTAATGTTTCAATCTCTGCATCTTCTGTTTCATCCACTTGATATGTAGTAGTCTTCTTCCTGTTCAGCAGATGAATAATAGCATTCCCGAGCTACTTTCTGGTCGCCTTTCACAACTCCCACTCCGAAATTGGTTGGGAGCTTTAAACATTGATGTACAGTAGATGGTACTGCCTTGAAATTCTTCAGACCTACTCTTCCTAAGATGATGTTGTAGGCTGATTGGACATTTTTATCCATTACAAAAAAGTGTACTCATTCAATTCGGCAAGCAGGCCATGTACCAATAAGCATGTCCAACTTGATCATCCCAAGTGGAAAAACCTTTTTGCCAGTAAAACCGAGGAAGGGCCTATAATATGGCTCCAACTGGGCTAACATCATATTCAAACTATCAAAGCATGGGTAGAACATGATATCTACAGAGATACCATTATCCACCAGTACTTGTGAAAACACCACCTCCTTCATTCTCATCTTGATCACCAATGGGTCATCATGAGCATATAGTACACCTGCCAGGTCATTCTTAGAAAAACCGATGACCAATTTATCCATATTCACCTTCCTCGGGCACTCGTCGTCAGCCAAGTTTATGCGTTGTATGTAAGAGAAAGCTTGGGCCTCATTAAGGTAAGCTTTCCTCTCTGCAGTGAGATCTCCACCTCCTGTGTCTCCACCTGTAATGACATTGCATTCAAATGATCCAAAATGGCTTAAAAATACCTCTCACTCTGGCTGTCTTGGCCTTTTGGGGAGATCGGGGTCATCTTCTAGGTCATCTTCGTGATCTCTCTTCTTATCTTCTTTTGCTCGGCGAGGAGACTTAGATCTTTGCCTTCCTCTATTGCTAGTTTTTCCACCATTTTGGTGATTAACGTACTTAGTTAGTTTTCCTCGCCTGATGAGTGTTTAAATTTCGTTCTGGAGAGCTATGAAATGTTTGGTCGTGTGACCATAGACTTTGTGGAATTCGCAATATTTGGACTTGTCCATTTTGTTAGGATCTGCCTTCATTTTCTCTAGACAAGCTAGCTCCTCGCTGTTCTTGATCTCCTCTAGAATGTGATTTATATCTACTTTCAAGGCAGTATAATTTCCATGCTTCCTCATCTGCTCGAGCGTTTATTTGCCTCTTGACTGCTTATTTGCACCATTATTCTTATGATCTTTCTTCTCAGTTTTATTAGGCTCAGCCTTGGTCTCCTTAGTATCTGTATTCTTCTTCACAACCATGGCTTCCTTAGCGTTCATGATCTTGGTTGCCTTTACCATCAGTTTTTCCATGGTCCTAGGCGGATCTTTAGTCAAAGTATAGTACAACTTGTCTGGTAATAGTTCGCTCATCAGAGCAGTAATTGCTATCTTCTCTTCGTAATCAATTACCTCAAGTTTCTCGTTATTGAAATAAGTAATATAGTCCCTAGTAATTTCTTCTGTCTTCTGTCTAACGCTCAGTAAGTGTGCTACTCTTTTAACTGGCTTCGCTCCAAAATAGAAATTCCCTATGAAAAGCTCTGCCAGTTGAAGGAAAGTTGCAATCTTCCCCCGAGAAAGGTTGTTGTACCATATCTAAGCTGATCCGGTGAGAGTTCCTGAAAATGCCCTGCATTTCATCTCATCTGGAACCGCATAGATATCGGCAGCAGCTTGGTATTGTTCTATATGGAGGAGAGGATCAAATTTTCCATCATATTTAGGTGTCACCATAGGAGCTTTGAATTTTGATGGTGTGAGAAAATCCATAATTGCCTGCACGAATGGTGTCCCTTGGACAAAAGTTCTTTGTAGAGGATTCTTGGACTTAGCCATTTACCCTAACCTGTCTTCCAACCTTTGAATAGAGCCTTTACATGCATTATTTCCCACCTCGGGCCTATTTATTCGAGCGACTGATCGCGTTGAGTTTTCCTCTTGGAACCTTTCATTAAGGGCTATTGGGCGTGATTAGGTAGAGCCTTCCCTTAAATTGGATGGGTGTTGAGAGTTGATCGACGCGATCCTAGGAGGGTTTCTATTCCTCCTGGGTCCCAATCGATCAAAAGGAGAGACTCTACTCAACCTCTCCAGAGCACTGGTCCATTTTGGAGTTAGAGTGACATTCCATTGAGAATTTGTAGCTCGTACTGATGAAGTTCAGCCAGGTTGATACGAAGGATCATTAGATCTCTCAGTACGATATGAGTCAGTACGTCTAGATTGAGAGACCTCCGGGAATAGCGTTCGTCTAGTTCTAGAAGATGGAAGATGGGTATTTCTCTGAGCATTTCGTTGTCCTGATTGGGCCGACACTCCATCTCGAACAGTTTGTATAAGTTGACACATGGTTTCTTGCATGGTCGTTTGCCCTTGGGCTAAATTAGCCATTATGCCAGCCAGATCTTGAATATTTGGTGGAGTAGAGGGGTTTGGAGGGACCCTAGTGTTTCGATTACTGGATTCAAGAATCTCAGCCATAGATGATGAGTTATTTGGTGAAAAATGATAAGTATAGTCGCTTCCCACAGACGGCGCCAATCTGTTGATGTAAAAAACTAGATTATATCTAATTAATCAATCACAGATAAAAATGAATAAATAAGACAAAGGATTTTTAAAGTGGTTTAGTCTTCTAAAAATGGCCTACGTCCACTATTTTTGTATTGCTGATTATTTATCTTGAATCTCGATGGTAAGTCCCCTATGAGATCCCAAGTCCCCTTCTTATAAGGAGGTTATAATGTATTTATTACCTTGAGGCTGTACATATGAAAAGGTAATGCGTTGTTATCTGGTAGACGTATACATCTGTACAATAATAATGCGCATTTAATGTGTAGTCGCCTTTTGGTTTTCTTAATTGGATGCTTTGCACGCTAAGTAGCTCAGACCGCCTAAGTTGCTCGGTAGGTTTAAGTAGATCGGAGCATCTGAGTAGCTCGGTGAAAGTATGATGTTCGTTGAAAGTATTTATATTTGCTACGTATATTGACATGTGTCTTCATATGATTGATCCACATCAGCTGACTAAATTTGGTATCAACAATCGGAGTCCACCGTTAAGCTTAAGGCGGCTAAGGCATTAGTGTAGCTGTTCTGCCCCCGAGGGAACTATTAGATATCAACCTTTCTGAACCCTATCATAAGTTCCCTTACTATGGTAAGGTAGGCTAACATTCTATCATCTTTTGCATGAAATATCCACTTACTAGCTTAAAGACCAGTTTGGAATTATCGAATATGTTGAGGCTCCTTGTCGCTAGCATTTAGGCCTTACGCAAGCCAACAATCAGTGCCTCATATTCAGCTTCATTATTGGAGGCTTCAAATTATAATTGGATTTCTTATTCAATGATAGAGTCTTTTAATGTGACGAGGACAATTCCTACTCCCGTCCCCTTGGAATTTATGGCTCTATTAACGTATAGGGTCCAGTCCTTAGACTGTGTTTCCTCTCCTATTAACTGCTCCATTTTCTTTAGGTCACTAGGCTGGTCGCCCATAAATTCAGCGATAAAACCAACCAGGACTTGTCCCTTAATTGATGTTCTTAGTTAAAAGTGGATATCGAACCTCCTAAGCTTGACTGACCACTTCGAGAGTCATCCAAAGAGATCGGATTTCCAAAGAACAAGTTTGAGGAGATAGAAAGTGATCACTATTATTGAGTGAGCTTCGAAGTAGTACTTTAGCTTTCTTGGGTCAACCACTAATGCATAGGCAAGCTATTTTAGGGGGTAAGTAGCGTTATTACGTGTCCAGAAGTGTTTTCCTAGTATAATAAATGGGATGATGTCCTCCTTATTTCTCAAATACCATAATTGAGCCCACAACAGGGTATAACACCGCGAGATAGAGATATAACGAGTCCCCATCACCAGGGATCACTAGTAGAGGCGGTTTGCTAGGTTAGGATTTGATCTCCTCTAAAACTCTTGAATAATCATCATTCCACATGAGGCCTTTGTACTTCTTCAGAAGATTGAAGAATGGTCGACAGAATTTCGAGGACTTGAAGATAAAGTGGTTAAGTATTACGAGCATACTAGTGAGGTTTTGAATATCTCGCAATGTCCGTTGAGGATGGACCTTGGTGATCGCTTCGATCTGATCTGGATTGGCCTCAATTCATCTTTTGCTGACTAAGTAGACTAAAAAATTTCCTGACTAGACACCTAATAAACACTTGCTTTCATTAAGCTTCATTCAGTATTTCCTAAGGATTTTAAAGATTTTGGTTGTCCATGAGGTGGCCGTCTATGCTCTTTCTCTTAACTAACAAGTCATCGATGTAATCCTCCATAGTGTCTCTTATCTGTCGCTTGAACATCTTCGTGACTAGCCTCTGATATGTTGCTCCTGCATTTTTTAGGCCAAACAGTATGACCTTGTAAAAATATAATGCAATAGGGGTTATAAATGATGTTTTGCCTTAGTCGGGGATGAACAGTGAAATTTGATAGTACCCTGAGCAGGCATCCACAAAACTCATCCTTTCATGTGTTACCGTGCATCAACCAGCTGATTAATCTTAGGTAGTGGGAAGCTGTCGTTGGGACATGCTCTGTTAATTTTTGTGAATTCAATACAGACCCTCCAACTGTTGTTGCTCTTATGCACTGCTATTAGATTGGATAACCACTTTGGGAACTGAACTTCCCTAATAGATCCTGCATCCAGAAGCTTCCCTACTTCATTCTCCACTGCTTTAGCCTTCTTGAGAGCTATTCGATGACCTTTGTGATTGATCACCTTGAAGGTTGGGTCAACGTGCAGATCATATAGCTATCAAGCAAAAACGTCCAGATTGTTTCTCAAGAAGGCAATATATTCTTTCTTTTCATAATCGACGAGTGAGATTCCAATCAGAAACTTTCTCTCTAGAAAATTATCATTAGCTCTAACCTCCTTTAGAATTTTAATGACTCTGCCAGTGGGGAAGACCCTGGTCTCCTCCGCCCCTGGTCGATCGTACCGTAATTTCTATCTAGAGGGTGTAGCCCCCTCTTGGGTTTCTTCTGAAGTATCCTTCAATTCGTTTTTCCATTCCATCTTAGGATGGATGGTCATGATGAAGCATTTTCTTATAGTGGCTTGTTCACCACAAATTTTGACCACTCACTGATTGGTGATACACTTCAGCTTGTAGTGGTAGGTAAAAGGTACGACCCTTATGGCGTGCAACCAACCTCTGCCTAGAATGACAAGATATGGGGACTCTATGTCTACCACCAAGAACTCAATTAGCTTTGAGATTTTGCTTGCTCTTACTGGTAGGACTATCTTTCCCAATGGCATTGTGATTCTTTCTGCAAAGTCAGCCAATTAAAGTGCGGCCTCTTTAAGGTTGGATAGGTTGAGCTTCATCTTATGGAACAACTTTAGGTACATTACCTCTGATGAGCTTCCTTAATCCACCAGCATCTTATCGACATCCTAATTGGTAATTCTGAGGGTTATCACGAGTGAATCATGATGTGGGGTCCTCACTTCGATCAAATCTTCTTCAGTGAAGATGATGTGTTTAGTGTAGTTGACGTCCTTTGGTCCTTGACGCTTTCCATCTTGGCTCTTTATAGAATTAATTTGGAATGCCTCCATGAAAGTATTAACCTTCTTTATCTCCATCCAAAAAGCATTCCCTTAGATATACTTTAGGTTGGACGCTCCATGGATCACCGCGAACTCCTATCCCATGTAATAATCGAAGACATTATCTGTTTTCTAGTCGGCATTAGCTGTGACCTTATCAGCATTCTTTTCTATGTATTCACTAAGATGCTCAACTTGGCCTAACTCTTCTAAGTGTAACTCTAGAGCCTTGCAATTCTTAGTTTTGTGGCGGCCCTCCTTATAGAATGCGCATATCAGTGTGTTGTTCTTTTTTGTTGGGTCACCACCCATCTTCTTGGGCCACTTGATGAATGGTTGATCCTTAATCTTGCTCAAGATTTTATAGATTGGTTCCTTGAATACTATGTTAATAGCCGAGAATGCTTTCAAATGATCATCCTTGTTTCTATTCTTGGAGTCGTTCTTAACCTCGTTCTTGTTCCCTTTCTATAGAGTATCACTCTTATCTCCTCATTTTCTCACTTTTGCTCGATCGTTATCCCCTGCATTAGATTGAACCACATCCTCAATCTTGGAGTGTTTTTTAATATGTGCCATAAGGTCATCGATGGTGTTGGCTTTCTTATTAACTAGGGAATAGTGCACAAGCGATGTGGTCAATAGACCAATCTTGAAGGATGCAATGATAACTTAATTAGAGTAATCCTCCACTTCATTGAAAACCTCACAGGACCTCTTGGCATAGTCACGAAGGCTTTCTTGTGGATTCTTCTTCATGGTGAGCAGCGAATCCATACTCTTGGGTTAGGAGCTACTTGTTATGAAGCGAGTAGTAAAGGCCTCTTCTAAGGCCTTAAAGCTCCTGACCGATCTATGGGGCAACTTCTCAAACCACTTTTATGCTATGTCATGTAGGCTAAAAGGGAAAATTTGACACATTAAGACATCGTTGTGGCTCCACAGGGTCATTGCCTGCTTATACTGTCGAACATGGTCGATGGATTCCGTCTTCCCTCGTAAATCTTAGACTTAGGAATGGAGAACTTCTTTGGAGTTTCTTCCTCTTCAATCTCCCTTGAAAAAGGGGATTTCATCTAGGTGTTGAGAGCTCTCCTTGATAACTCCATGGTAGATTTGGCTCCTCGATGGGTTGGATATTGGTCAATCTCTCTACGAATAAAAATGTTGATATTCTTATCTTGACGATCATTTTTTCAATGGCGCTTCTCTGATTGGCCACGTTCTGATCTATCCAGCTCTGACCTGACACATTCATATCTACCTTAGTAATGCCTGGATCTCCTCCCTAGACTGTGAGTGTTTCTCACCTGAGGACTAGGATTTCTATCATAACACTTCCTCGTGTCTCCATAGAGATATCTCTCAATCCTTTTAAGTTGCCTTTGTAAGTGAGCATTTTTTTCCACATGGAGGTGTGTGGCCTCCTCCTGTTCTCAAAGCCTAGCTTTGTAAGCATAGACTTACATGGAGATCTATGTAGGCCTAGGTGGTCCCTAACTTTCTTTAGAAGGCTACCTTTCTTAGCGAAACCTAGGATTTGGCTGCTGGAGAATCTCTGACGTGACCCTAGGTAGGACTTGGTCATCTTGAACATCGCCAACCTGAGGGATGTTGCTGCTGTGTGAGACATTACGGGATTTTTGTTAATAAATGTTATCGTAGGAATAGAAATCTCTTCCCACAGATGACGCCAATTGTGAGTGCAAAAAATATCATAATAAAGATCTAAAAAATAATTATAAATACAGGAAGTAAAGATCACACACACGACAATGATATACATGGTTCAACAACTTGCCTACGTCCATGAAAAGGTTATTATGTTCTTATTAGTGTCTCTTAATTCTCGAGGTTAAATCCTTTTGCCCCGGTCTAGGGTTTACAATTTATAGATTTGTAAAATAAGAGACTGAGTTGTACAAGGAACTCAATTAAGATGTGGAAAACTCATAGTGTCCCCGAATATCTCCTTCGGGATTGTTGGTAACCAATTTGAGTATATACATAAGTATTTCAATATATGTGAAATACACAATTCTTTATTAAATAGTTGATTTGGGCCGGGCATTCCTTCTTGCAAGTTGGCTTGGTTGGCTGCATTCTTGGGCCAAGACAAATGGGTACCCGCATAAATAATCTGATTTTATGCAAGGAAATGCATTAGGCTTGTTCAAACCATTTTTTGAGATTAAAATGTGATTTTCTACATGAATAATGAAGATGAATGTAAAAAGGAAACTTTCACTTTAATGGATGTTTTAAAGTGTGTGAAGCTGATGTAGAAAGTAAAATGGGTTTATTGTGTAAATATGTGAAAAGTAAGGATTTTCCTTAAGTTTTGGGTTAAAGGTTGGTAATGGAAGTTAAAGGTTTCAAATGTTGTAAGGATAAATTTCCAATTAAGTCAATTTGTAGTGTTGGCTTAATTTCAAACAAAACTATTTGAGTCATAGGATAGAAGTTTGTTGTGTCCTTCCAAGCCCATAACGTTTGGGTTGAAGGTGTAGTAGCTAATCTTAAATTGAACATATAATCATTGTCGATTTATTGTGCCATATTTATTGTCAACAACCTCGTAATTTTTCCAACGTCTCTAAAGGTATTAATGCACTTATAATATATAGAGAGTTCAATTTTTTATGGGTGTCTTTTTATAAATCTTTTGTCATAATGACTTTATATTCTCTCAGAAAATCTTTTTAAAACCTAACATAAAAGTTTTAGGCCTTTAAAAGCAATTTTTGATTTTCTGAAAAGTCGTTCAAACGAAGTTGGGATCTCTTTCGAACGAGATTCCCAAGTCGTTCGAACACTATTCCTAACGAGATTATTTGTTTTTTCTTTATTTTCTCATTAGATATGTCGTTAGAATGACATCGTTCGAATGAACTTGTTTGAACGAGATTCTATTGTTTTCTTCTTTTTTCTCGTGAGTAATCTCATTCTAACAAAGTCGTTCAAATGACCTGGACAATTTTGTAATTTTTTGATAGTTTTCCTTTTTAACCTGCCATTTCCCCACTACTTTTTATCTGTTGTAATATATGCGGGAATAGAGTTTTTTCGCAGAATTTTTTACACTTTCCAAGAGCTTGAGAGAGAAAAATTCTTCATCCAAAAAGTCCCTTTGTGTTGATAATTTTTATGGTTTAATTGCTACTAAAAACACAGTTTATGCCCATTGTTTATCATGATCTAAGTTTCAATCTATATACTTGTTTGAGATCATCTTGTTGGCACCGGTTTATATCTCTATCCCAAAAGAGGAAGTTTCTTATGGAGGAGTCCGTGTTTGTTGTTTCGTGGTGCGCATACGGAGAAAGGCTTTGTGTGATGTTGGCAGTTGATTTGCACCATCGGTGGATTTCGAGATTATGGTGGATTCTGAAGTTATCAACCAGCGTAGGTGGAATCAAGAAGCGTCAAGGCTTGAGAGGGAGTCGAGTCAAGGAAGTAAGTCTTTTGTCTTTCCTTTTTTAAAACCATACCTAGTGGATTTGTGGATGGGCCGTCCGAGATTTTTTTTCGTTCTGAGTTTGCCTCGTACATCGCGACATTGTGTGTTGTGTTTTATTTTTATCTTGCAAAAATCATTTAGATGCATTTGTAGGTTTAAAAAGATAAAAATCAGTTAAATCGCATCTTTAGTGTAATTTGGTGCAATTTATATTTGGGATATTTTAATTTAATTCAAATCATCTAATTTAATATGAAAATATTCATGCTTGGTTTGTTTGGCATATTTCGAACTTGAATTGAATTAATTTTGTTTAAGTGGAAATTTAATTATTTGTTCAGTTAAGTTAATTTCACTTTCATTTTGAAAGAAATTAAAATTTTGGGATATTTCGGGGACCACCACCCCTTTCAAATGTGTAAATAGTAGCAAAGTGGGTGTTAAGATGCAAAATCTCATAAATAAAGTGTTTATTTTAAATGTGTAGAAAATGATACCTTAATATGTAAAAAGGTGTTATTTTATGTATTAAAGGGGAGTAGCAAGTAAGAATTTTGGGTTAATTGTGATACTGAACAAGTGTTGAAAATGGCTAAAAGTATTTAAATGTTAAGTTGGAAACTTCAAAACCATTCTTGGAAAATAACACTTGTTAAAGGACTAAATTGCATGTTTTGGCAATAAAAGGCTAATTTGGTAAGTTTACTTAAAGCAGAATATTTTTATGAATTAAAATATTGATGAATATTTTTACACTAATATGGGCGAAAATTAATTAGGTCCTAAAGCGTGAATGATTTTTGGTACAAAAATCAACGTGTGTGTGCGCGTGTGTGTGAATAAAGGACATAAAGGAAAAATAAATAATTTTTCAAGTGTTAATGAAAACGGATGGTTAAGTCCGGGCTTTTATATTTGGACTGTAAATGTGGATTAATGTGAACATTGGAATAACGTAGAACACATTGAAAAGATAAAGGAACACTCGAATGATGCTGAAAAATAATTAAGCAGGGCATTACTTTTCTAGTGGTGAAAGACCCCAACCCCACTGCGTCATTAACATATGGTGACTGGAACCGACGGTGTGGAGCCCGTGAAGTCTAGGGATATTGGTGGATTCCGAGTAAAGATAAAGGCAATTAATTGGAATATATTAAGAAACAGGTTATAAGATAGAAATATCTAACTTGTGAATATGTTTAAGCTTCCAACTAATGTAATGTGGACAAGTAATTTGAGAATGATGACTAATGTCCATAAGAAAAGCTAAATGGTTAAGCAAGGTGACTTAATTGGTAATTAAGCTACCTAATGAGGTTTAAACCCATAATAACACAAGTGTGCGTGTTATATAAGGCTATCAGTGTTAATGAATATTTTCTTACATGATGTGGGTGTGTTGAAAGAAAGTATTAAGTAATAATTAAGCAACTCCGGGGTGAGTTAATGAAGATTGAGTAATAAGCATTTTGAAAGTGAATGAAAGGTTTTCCCAACAATTATTAATTGTTTAACTGTGTGAGTTAATGGGAAAGATTGCTAGTTTTATCATAAAGATAAAAAATGATTATTTTGTAAAGATAAGGAGAATAAATAGTATCAAATAATGTTTTTGGAATAAAACAGTTTAATATATTGGGACATGTATTTTCAAAGGAATATATGCAGATATATACATATTTTCACATGCATGTAATTGTGGCATGTTAGTATTATTTTTGTCGTTTGTTTCTATATTGCATTGTGCAATTTTCCATTGAACATTTGGCTTACTCGCTCCTTTTGTTACGGAATGTTGTATGATGTCTTGTATTTAGAGCGTTATACTGGTAAATACTTAATTTTCATTTAAGTTAGTAGCTATGTTTACTTGGTCTTGGGGGCACCCGCTTGGGTCACATCACATAGTTTGATGAAAATTATAATTACATGCTAATAAGCATAACATTAGGTAATAATAAAACCGCATTAGAAACATTATTTAGGCTGTTTTATTGCACTTCACAATTAACTCACGAGTCATATTAGGTTGATCCTTTATTAACCCTTAAATCCGGGTCAGGGCGTTACAGATTATTTAGGTTGTTTCGACGTCGTTATTGGTTTGGGCCATCCACGCTGGATTAATGATGATTTTGATTCGTATCCTGGACGGTGAAGTCAAGGACATTAGAACGATGTGTAACTCTTATGAGATGGTAAACGGCTAAGTTAGTTTCCTTTCATGTTCGGAGGCATTTCTGATGTAGGTGTGTTGGTAAGTCATGGGTGTCAGTGTAGGCCAATAGCGGCAACACCATGATCTTTTGTGTGAGATGTATTGTACGGTAACTTTGATGATGAGAGTATCCTTAGTATTAGAAGCATCGAGTAGTATTCATTGCGACGTAGTTGTAGAGCTTATATATTTCATCTACGGAGGTTAGGTGACTGAGTGGCATTCATAAATATTGATTCTATGGTGAGAATGTATTGGGTCCCTTGCTTGAGGATTTGGATTTGGTGTATCTCAGTTATAATGTGGGTATGGATAATCATGATGATTAAAGTAACCTAGGAGTGAACCTATAAAATCTTCGTGATTTAGTGCTAAGTACTAGCGTTGTGATGTTCTATAACAGGATCTCTTATGGTGTCACTAGGGTGAGCCTCCTTTTAGGCAATACCTGGTGTCCTACCAAAACTCCAATGTTATTAATTTATATTCTTATATATAATAATGTGGTGTGGAGGAATAGGATCCCGTGTGGCGTCCGTGGTGTGGGCCTTAGTGTCTATAGGCTATACCCAACGTCTTGTATGCTGCTAAAATATATAGTTATGTATATTAGCACATAGTATGATGTTTACATGGTGAGATAATTTGGTTTCCATGGTTGAACATTCATTAAGGATTAAGATATGTGGCCTAATGAAATTGACTTTAGGTTAGTAATATGAATAGGCATGTGAATCCATATTTATAAGTCGTTGGAGGTGTATACTAAGGTTTAGCTAGTGAGATGTTAATACGAGTATTAGAAATTCCTTAGTAATAGTGAGCTTAAGGTACCGTATTGCGTATTATGAAGACAATTATGTCTCTCCTTGAAACTTTTTAGATTCCTTATGATGTAAATGATATTGCCTTACGGTTGGTATAACACTTGGTGATGAGGATTGATTCCATAAGGTTACGAGTTGGTGGCCATGATCGGTTGTCATGCATGATTGGATTCTGTCATGATGACTCTTACACTAGGATGTGTATGTCCATTTGGGGGTGATTTAATTTGTGTCTTTTTAGTTTCTGGAAGAATCATTATTGATTTGAATTTTTACATAGTGATAATATATCATTAATTATTATAAAATGGTTAAGTCACGTTGGCCTGTGGCAGTGCCTCGAAGCTAGTTCCATGATTTGGTTTGTGAGCACGTGCCATGATATAACCTTGGAGGATAATGTCAAAAATAGGTTGATAAGTGCTAGGTTATGCACCTGGGATACTTAGAACACGATGATATTCATTTTGGTTTAGAGATAGCACTTGGAATTGGGTGTTGGGCTCAATTATAGTACTTGTGTGTGCTACATGTATGGTTTGGTATGACTTTAGTGAGGAAATCATTAGGTCTTAGGCGTGGGTACTACTTGAAAGTTTGAGATGCCATTAGGATAGTTATGATTTGGGATCATGTAGGACGTTTCTAAGAGTCGTAGAAGTGGTCCATGAGTTGAATATTTTAAACTATGTGAGAGTTGTGTTTCATGTGGTGAGAGTGATCTAAAAAATAGAGGTTAGCTATCGTGTGTTGAAATTATCGAGACCAAGGTATGATAGGTCAGTGGCTTACGCTAAGCATTGAAAGAATATAATTTCATTTGGTTCAGATGGTTATGCTTGCCAATGATGGAAAGGTGGCATTAGTCTCAAGGAGGTAAGCCTAGAGTTTCATCTTCCTAAAGAAGTCAATTTCATACTTCATTCATTCTGCATAGATGATTCATGGTTAGGACCCATCATAGTTAATGGGACATGCTAGGGTATATGGTAAGGCTAAGACGTTAGTAGATATCAGTGAGAGTTGTGGATTTTAAGTGTACGTTATAGGTTCGTACTTCGTATGGCGTGGTCCATCGTCGGAATTTGATTATTTCCTGTTGGCATGACAGTCACCTGATTTGTTGAATTTCCTTATGTCTTCTTAATCCCAGTAGTGGAAAGTTGTTGATCAGTTCTAACTTGGGTGTAGAGCTTCATGAGCTTAGTAGCGATACGGATTAAGCTGGTTGTGGCTAATGCGTCATGATAAATGAGTGTGCTCTTCTTCGAAGGCACCCTTATTCTACACTAGTTTGTGTGTATACATGGTCTCGCATTTGTCGCGTATAGTTTTCATATGTTACTTAATTGATTTAGGCTAACAGATTTCGTTAGTTAATCGATATAACTAGTTACGACTTGGTCATGGGTTTTGAGATGGTGACTCGAGGATATTATGAGCATTAAACCCCGATAAAACATTAGATGTTAATGTTGCTCTTTGCTTAGAATTGTACGAGTTGAGGATGTGATCGCTTGTGTATATTTATGTTATGATACCTAAGATGAATCTACCTTAGTCTAAGGATATCATGGGAGATATCAATTGGGTAAAGCAATGTGATATGGTGATTGTCTTATGATCATTGATAATGTGATGTTTAGTGATGTTGAGGTTGTATCAGCCTGAGCTAGGGATGATCCAAAATTATTAAGAAAATATAGGCCTATAAATCCACGTAGGGAGGATTCATGATGATGATTTCATTGGTGATAGTACCATATTTAATGTGTACCAATCATCTCGAGTTTTGTTTTAGATTGACATGTTATGCATGCTTGACAATTAGCAATAAGACCTTGGGGTTCACTATGATTGGGGTGGCAATGTAAGTAATGAAAATAAAACCCTTGGATTTTAGACCATAAGGTTGAGGATTCCCTTGGATTGGAAACTTGTTGTAGGTAACTATATTCTAAGGTTGATGATCATAAATTTTGAGGATAAAATTTCCTAAGGAATGAAGATTGTAATACCCCGCCCTTGAAATATATGTTTTGGTAATAACTTGGATGATTTATTTGAAGAAGTATTTGGAGAAAATTAATGCACAAGTGAATAAATTACTATTGCACATAAAATAACGCAATTCACATGACGTCTTGGCATGTTTTCCATTCGTGGGAGAGCATAGGGATGCACGGTGCCAAGTTTAGGTTAATATAATTAAATTGGTAATACACCGATACTAAGTTACATACATAAGAATGTGAATTGGGAATCTAGCTGACACGCGATGCGTCAAATTGCAACTTTGTGCGATTCTTAGAGAATTCATTGTAAGGGATAAAAATGGTCCAACCTAATATTTGGGGTTCTAAAATAGTGCTCTTGATGGACATGGGGGTCAAAAATGGAATTAGGTAAGTTTTGGCCAAAATATTTATCAATCAAAACATTTTACCCATGGGACATCGATTCATCCATCCATCGATCGATGGATTTTGCTCTATCGATCGAACAAGCATATATGCAGAAAGTCGTCCCTTATTTTATGTGTTGTCTCAATTGTATCCCTTGATCATTTGAGCTGTCGATTTGTGGACAATCTAGGACCTAATATGGAAGTGTTTTGAGATAAGAATCTTCCCATTTATGCCTAGAAGCTAATTGTTTGGCTGTAAGAGAGAGAGAATTGCGAAGGGGACCATATACACAAACCCATCAGATATCTAAGTCCCTCTCTCTAGCTTGGGATCCCATGGGAGAAAACCTTCTGCCCAAGATTGTTCCCACTCAAGCTCCCAAACACTTATAGAAACACTAGGACAGCTTGTTAGGTGAAGAATAGGGCGTTCTTGGAGTTTGGTGGAGGTTTAAAGAGGTTTTCTTGGAGGTAGAAGAATGATTTTGTGGAGAATAAGAAGAGATTAAATGGAGCTTCCATAGAACAAGCTTGGGAAGATATTTTGGTAACCCCTTGAGGCCACTTTTAGAGGTGGGGGTTGCTCCTCCTACACCGCCATTTCAGAGACTTTAGAGGTGGGAATACTAACCTTTGTTCGGGTTTAAAGTTATGTATATTTTTAGCTAGTTTGTTTACATATATTAGGCTTAATATATGTAGGATAGATGTTAGTTTGCATCCATGGTTAAACTTGTTAGAAGTAAGAATGTTGGGTTAATTGTGATATTGAACAAATGTTGAAAATGGCTAAAAGTTTTTAAGTGTTATGTTGGAAACTTCATAACCTAGAAAATAACACTTGTTAAAGGATTAAATTGCATGTTTTGGCAATAAAAGTGTAAGTTGATAAATTTACATAAAGTGGAACATTTTTATGAATTAAAAATATTGATGAATGTTTTTACACTAGTGTGGATGAAAATGAATTAAGTCCTAAAGCATGAATGATTTTTTGTATAAAAATCAACGTATGTGTGAATAAAGGACTTAAAGGAGAAAGAAATAATTTTTCAAATGTTAATAAAAACATACGGTTAAGTCCGGGCTTTTGGCTTCGTCCCGTAAATGTGGATTAATGTGAACATTTGAATAATGTTGAACACAATGAAAAGATAAAGGAACACTTGAATGATGCCGGAAAATAATTAAGAAGGGCATTACTTCCCTAGTGGTGAAAGACCCTAAACCCACTGCGTCCTTAGCATATGGTGACTGGAACCGACGGTGTGGAGCCCGTGAAATCTAGGGATATTGGTGGATTCCGACTAAAGATAAAGGCATTTAATTAGAACATATTAAGAAACAGGTTATAAGATGGAAATAACCTAACTTCTGTAAATGTCTAACCTTCCAATTAATATAATGTGGACAAGTAATTCGAGAGTGATGACTAATGTCCATAAGAAAAGTGAAATGGTTAAGAAAGCTGACTTAATGGGTAATTAAGCTACCTAATGAGGTTTAAACATATAATAACACAAGCGTGCATATTATATAAGGTTTTCAGTGTTAATGAATATTTTTTAACACTATGTGGGCATGTGTTGAAAGAAAGTCTTATGTAATGATTAATAACTCCGGGGTGAGTTAATGAACGTTAAGTAATAAGCATTTTGAAAGTGAATGAAAGGTTTTCCCAACAATTATTAGTTGTTTAAATGTGTGAATTAATGGGAAAGAATGCTAGTTTTAAGCATAAAGATACAAAATGATTATTTTGTAAAGATAAGAAGAATAAACGGTATCAAATTGTGTTTTTGGAATTAAATGGTTTAATACATTGGGACATGTATTTTCAAAGGCATATATGTTGATATATACATATTTTCACACGCATGTAGTTGTGGCGTTTGAGTATTCTTTCTTCCATTTGTTTCTATACTACATTTGTATAAGTTTCCACTGAGCATTCATCTCACTCCCTCCTTTTATTACGATAGGTTGTATATTGTCCCGTATTTGAGAGCGTTGCACAGGTAAGTACTTAATTTGCATTCACATTAGTATCTCTATTTACTTGGCCTTGGGGGCACCCACTTGGGTCACATCACGTATTTTGATGAAAATTGGAATTACATGTTAATAATCATAACGTTAAATAATAATAAAATTAAAATAGAAATACTATTTTGGTTATTCCATTGCACTTCATAATTAACGCTTAGCCAGATCAGGTTGATCATTTATTAACCCTTAAATTCGGGTCAGGGCGTTACATCTGTGTTGAAGTCCACATTCCATGGTTGGGTACTAACTTTGGATCACAGTATATGGAAGAATCGAACGACCTAGCGATGAGGACTTGTTACTCGACCTCGTTGTTGTAATCTTCAAAAAATCCAAGTCTGATTACTTGCTGGATCATGGTCTTCTCTGCAGAAATAAGAACAAGTTCCACCCCTCCCACTTTGAGTTAGATGCACTGTCTACATAAAGGGTCCGCTTTTCAAACTAGTTAAGCTACTAACTCATCAACTAATCGACTATGTCCTGGTCATTAGGTTCTCCCATTCCTATGAAACCAGCAATAAAGTTATCTAACACTTTCCCTTTGATCACAATTCTTAGTTGGTAGTGTATATCAAATCTTCCAAGTTCAATCGATAATTTGGACATTCGTCCAAATAGGTCTCTTTTCGTAGGATAACTGTAAGGGGGAAATAAGTGATGACTATAATTGATTGAGCTTCAAAGTCGTGTTAAACTTGCATGATTCAATGACCAGAGAGTAGGCCAGTTTCTCAAGTTGACGGCAGTGTTTCTTGGCATCGAGGAGCATTTTGATGACATAGTAAATGGGGGCATAATGTCCTCCCTTCTCCTACATCAAGCCTAACTACATAATCGAAAGCCCCTAGATAGAGCTAAATAGGATCTCCTGGATTAGGAACTGAAAGCGATGGAGGTTTGCTCAGATAGGTTTAATCTCATCAAGGGCATTTGAGTATTCCGAACTCAAGGTGAGGCATTTTTCCTTCTTTAACAACTGAAACAATGGATGGCACCTTTCAGATGACTTGGAGATGAATCAATTGAGAGTGGGAGGTTTTCTTTTTAATTTTTAAATCTTGTAAATCATTCTTGGAGGTTTAACATTTTTATTACCACTATCTCGTAGGGATTAGGCTCAATTCCCTTTTTGCTGAGTAAGTATCCAAGGAACTTCACGAATTAGACACCGAATGAGAATTAGACCGAATTGAGCTTCAATTAGTAGTTTTTGAGGATATCGAAAGTCTTTGCTAAGTTATTCAATTGGTCATTTGTGCTTGCTTCTGGTAAGCATATCATAAATGAACACCTCCATCGTGTCCCCCAGGTGTTGTTTGAACATTTTACTGATCAATCATTAGTATGTAGCTCCTGTATTCTTGAGGCCAACAACATATAACCTTGTAACAATACAGGCCGGGAGTAGTAATTAACAAGGTCTTGTCTTGATTAGGGTCGAACATGGGGATTTAGTGATATCCTGAATAAACATCTAGGAAGCTCATTCGCTCATGATTGACTTTAGCATCGATCAATTGGTCGATCTTCGGCGAAGGGAGGATATCTTTGGGACAAGTTTTATTAAGGTCGGTAAAGTCTATGCATACTCTCTAGCTCCAATTTCTCTTACTTACCCCTCATGTATTTGAGAGACATTTTGGGAATTGAACTTCTCTAATAGACCTTTACTCCAGAATTTTCCCTACCTAAATCTCTACTTCCTTTTCTTTTTTTAGGTTATATAGGCGAAACTTCTACATTATTGACGGATAAGTCGGATCCACGTGAGTTAGGTGGCATACGACTTCAAAGTTAATCCCATCCATATTGTGTGGCTACCAAGTGTAACACCCCACCCGCCCGGGGAGAGCGAATGGAGCGCTAATACGATAAAATAAATCTAAATCCACAATACACAAGGTATAGACCATCTAAATAAACCCACAATCATATAAATCCACTAATCTCAATTCTTCAAATAAATACAACAAATCTCTCGAATAAATACAACATCTAACTCGAAAAATAAATACAAATCTTCAATGCTCTATACATCAAAATAATACAATTCTTTCCTAAACAATCCTCGCTAAAATCAATCTCCATAGCTCCCCAAAATCCGCGCTAACCTGCCACTGAAAGAAAATATGGGGAAGTACACAATACGACAAGAAAGATGCTCAACAAATATATGTTAGCGATGAATAAAACGTAACAACACGAGTACGAATATTCAAATCAAAATGCAAATCTCAAAGCATTTATCAATATAATTTCTCAACAACACATCAATGGGTAACCATGCCTCACCCCATTCGCATATGCTTTATCAAGCCATAGCCGGGAATAGGTATTTTTGCGGGTTCACAACATCCGTGCCATATTAAAATCTCATGACAACGTGCTCAATAATAATATAATGATACCACATGAATCAAAATAATTTCAACAATTATTTTCCATATTTCAATGAATTTATCAATTCAAATATGAGTTCAATTAAACAAGAATTCAAAGAGAATGACACTCGCGAGATTTAAAGGAGCGTATTGTTTAAAACCCCAAACCTTAAACCATGATGAGAAACCAATGATCACATCCTCAAGATCAACACAAAAGATCTACAAAAGCTCCTCCAAGAACCTCCAACAAAATAGCCCCAACAACACCTCTAATCTAAGGTTGGAACTCACAAATATCAAGGGCCAATGTGTATATAAAAAGAAGAGGAATATAAAATATATTTGCTGTCAAAATTTGTGCCAAAAGTAGGTTAAAAGGGTTGCCCACGACTTCCTTTTATAATGTAAAGAAATGAAGAGTTGGAATCCAAAAGACTCCTTTAAATAAGGCAAAGAAATGAAGAGTTGGAAGTCAAAACAACTCTTGAAAATTACTTGTTGTTCACGAAATCAGGGGAGGTCGATCGATCGACTTCCAGGCTTCGATCGATCGATCGTGCCCAAAAATTGACAGTTCGCCGACTTAGAATTCCAAGAGTTAAAAACATTTAAAAATCATTTTAAAATCCTTTTTAACTCCGTTTTCGAAACCGTTTGAAATTCTCTCCTTTAAAAATAATAACCAACATATTTGAGCAATAAAAATAATTTTATATAAAACTTCATTTTTCCTCTTTATTTTAAAAATAACCCAAAAATTATACGGGTTGTTACACCAAGCAAATACGTCTTAATTTATCTTTAACAAAGAAATCAAGTCTTCCCTTTCTTATTCTAAGAGTGTCGTTCCAATTATAAATTTCCTCTCCAGTTGAGACTTTGTAAATGATACATCTTGTAATGGTTATGACCTGTCTGCAAGGTCCACCCATATTTCCTCTACTCCTGGCCTATTGTACTTTAGTTGTTATTTGGACAGAGTGGCTCCATTATTTGGATGCTTCAATAATGATATCTTTTTTTTCTCTCTTGGGCATGATGGTAGAAATAACGCATTGCTGAGAAATAACCTAATTTCCCTTAATATCCATTATCCCACAGCCTGTGATGCACTTAAGTTTCTGGTGGTAAGTGTGGGGACGTTTTGCATGATGTGCATCCACTATCTTCCGAGGATAGTTTATAAGGAGAATCAATATATACAACCAATAACTCAATCATCTTTGATATGTTCCCAGGCCTAATGGCTAGTACAACCTTTCCCAGTGGAATAGTTATCTTCCTATCGAAGTAGACCGGAGGAATAATCGCTTATTTCAAGTCTTCCATCTTAAGCTCAAGTTTATTGAATATTTGCAAGTGCATAACTTCAAAGGAGCTTCTTTGATTGACTAACAGTTTATTCAAATCCCAATTTTCAATCCAAAAGGTGATTATTAGTACATCATGATGCGAAGTCCTAACTTTGATAGGCTATCCTTCGTGAAGACTACATTCTTATTGTAGTTTATATCTTCTAGGCATCCCATTTTACAATCCTAGGGGTGATTACTAGTGCATCATGATGCAGTGTTCTAAATTTGATCAGGTTATCCTCTCTGAAGACCATATTCTTGTTTTAGTCTATATCTTCTAAATGTTAGCGTATGCCTGCTAGACTCTTACCAAGGTTTTCATTACTATAGTGACTTTTTTAAAACCATTAAGAGGACGTTTCCTTTATTTTTTTGGAACTTGAGGCAATATGGATGACGATGAAATCGCATCCCAATTCATCCTCCAAGATATTATCTGGCTTCTAGTTGTCATTAATGGCGACCTTATCACTTTTCTTCTCCACGTGATCGATCAAATATCTAGCTAGGACTAGTTCTTCCAGATGAGATTTGAGGACTTTATAGTCCACTATTTTATTTCCGTTCTCCTTGTGATAAGCACACCTAATTTCGTTATTCCTGCTGCTCAGATTGCCTCCCATATTCTCCAACAAGTTGAGGAATTATTGGCCTTTGATTTTTCTTAAAATCTTGTAAATTGGATCCTTGAGCATGGTGTTGATCACTTGAAAAGATTTGGCTGGGTCCACCTTTTCCCCATTCCTAGGCCATGCGTTATTCCTCTTGCACCTCTTCTTGAGAGCACTTTATTTGTCATTCCATTTGGTCACATTTGTGCATTTTTTGTCTCCCAAGTTGAAGGCGACCTTGTCTTCCACATTGGCATATTTTTATATGCAGAACATTAGATCAGCAATGGAATCCACCTCCTTGTTTGTGGCAGTCGTGTGATATTGATTAAACCGAATTTGCAAATTTCAATTGTAAATTTATTTAATTACTTGTTAATTTTTAAAAAAATTTAATTAAACCCTAACACATGCATCTAGGTGTAGTGGATCATGCCAACACAAATAAATATTAATTGTTGACTCACAGATTTCAGGAAAAAATCCAAAAAGGGAAACCCTTTTATTTCACTTAATAATACTCACAATGATTACAAAAGAAATTTGGAATGAACATCAGTCGATACCCACAAGAACACGTAGTTCTGAATCAACCTCAGAAGATCCACAAAGACACACAGTCCAATCCGACCAGGAACACATACGAGTACTCCCTATGACACATAGTCGATGTCAGCCCAGTACCTCAATCAAGTAGCACCTAGATCAGCAGTAGGTTATCCTCCCTACATGAGAAACTCTAGAAAATATGTATCTCTGGTTCCAAAACAATTAACTAAAGATTAGAATTTTTTGTGAATTGAAAAACAAAAGGACTCAACCCTAAATTGAAGAAAACAAAGGTAACTGCTGTTTGCAGTTTATGCAGAAAGAAATTCGTCAGGTCTTCTTAACGAAAATGGAGTGATTTAAACGCTTTATATAGCAAAGTTGAGTCGGTGTTGTCGCTTGAACGAAGTCAGTATCTCGCTTGAATGATATCATTTGTCACTCGAACGACATGTCTCTTGAACAACATGTGCATGTCTCTTAAACTGCCAGGCGCAAAAAAAATAATTTTTTATTATGTTAAAAATTCTACCTCAACACTTAGAAAAACTTCTTTGACGAAAAATAAGGGCTCAACACTTAGAAAATATCTGAGAAAAAAATATCCCAACACTTTAAATGAACCGTTAAGATACTTAAACACATCCTTACCAAAATTAATTTCGCAGACGCTTGGTTGTTAAATAATTTTATATATTCAGGTTCGTCTACATGTATCTTCAATCTTGAACTTTTCTTCGACGATTTTTCACGGTATACGACATAGACTAATGTAAACAGGACTTATAAAATATGTCCTTACAAATCCCCCCTATATCTATGCCGGTACAAAATAAAAACATCTAAATTATCAAATCAAACTGCCTACATAAATATAATACCCTTCGATGATCCCAAAACTGAAAAGGTACTAAACATGCAAGATAAAAAAAAATTCTTCAAAAATCTTCAATATAAAATCTTCAACATTTTTCTCATCAGGGTGTGCAACACATGATCATCAATCTTTGTACCTGCACACATGAGACAAAACAAATACCTTTGTAACGTATTGAGTTTGAAATGAGATAAACATAAAATCAAAACAAATATTGAATCTTAAATCTCCCCCATAATGTAAAAATCCCCCATAATTCGTTCTCCCCCTTTTATTTGTCCAAATAGACAAGGAAAATAGTAAACAAAAATAAACATGGAGTGTCACGACAAGAAAAGCAAACAGCTAGGATCATTAAGAGATACTCAAAAGCTTTCCACAAACTATTTTTGATTTTTCAATTTTTCACACAAAAAAATGCAAAAATCACATACCATGAATTTTCACTAAGATAACCAAATCATGGAAATGGAGTGAATCGGTGTGAACAAATTTGATAGGAAAATCAATTCAATCAAACATAATATATGTGCACGATGAATACGGATACTCCTAGCGAATGATCTCAATGTCGTCCTTAAGTGTCAAAAATGTGAATTCATATGACATTAACTAAATCTAATCGACACATCAAAGTCTAAAATGATTTCCACACCAACAATGTCTAAAACTAAGTAATGTATTTTCAAGACTTTGTCAGGACGTGCAAATCCGTTTTTTATATTTCCAACCAAACACCCTCATAAATAATAATGCATTTATTTTTTCTTGAGATGATCCATTTTTCTCTCCTTAGAGAAATCCTATTGGCCCCATTTTTGGCATATGATTATTTTTATTGCCTTAATTTTTTCTTGGGCTCTTTTAAACGATGGCTTTCACGACGAGTTAATTTTGTACTCTAGCAGCACTTTCCCGTGAACACTCATCATTTTTTGCAATTTTAATTCCTCGTGGTAAACGGTTCTTACATGCACTACTTTCATTGTTAAATTTGATCATATTTGGTTCGTTTTAAAGACATGATTGAGATGGAAACACTTCGACCAACATGTGGTTTGACAAGAACAATAATCAAACATTTCCGTGCAAGTGTGCATTAAAGGAAACTAAGAGTCAAACATGTAGGTAGTAATCTCAAATTACATATTAATGACTCCAGACATTATAAAGCACAAAAATGATATGATGACGCATATCAAAACAATATCAAACAGTCACATGGATATGGAATGAAATTGTGACTCAGTCATCCGAAATGTCAACCCATAAACGGTGTAAACAAAATACAAAACTCTTTTTGTCTTTTTCCAAAAAATTTATCAAAATAAAATCTTTTGGCTTTTTCAATTTTTTTCTCAAAAAAATAAAAATCTTATTGTATTTTTTCAAAAAATTTCAAAAACAAAAATCTTTTTGCTTTTTTTCAAAAAATATATCAAAAATGAAAAATATAAATACAAAAATGGTACACATTAGCAATAGGCATAAAATATCATCATGAAAGTCATCATATGATAGCAAACAAGTCGAAACCTTAACCGTTAGGTACGGTGGAGTTTTCTAAAGGTGGTGACATCCTATGAAAAACATCCATCGAGTCATGTGAAGTCTTGACTAAAAACTTTACTTGCTACCTAATATGTGCAAAATCTCTCATGTAATCTCTGGAGCATCATGTGTTGGCCCATGTGTGGAAATACAATAACTGGCAAAGCATGATACTCCTACTCAACTTAAATCAAACCTCCATAAGGTGTCCTCTCTTCTTGCAATGGGTGCAAACATACATGGACCTAGGAACACCTATCTCAAAACGTTTATGGTGCACTCTCCTATCAGGTATGGGATGCCTAAGTGGGTTAGGTTGAGCTCCATATGGATTAATCACAAACTCACCTCAGGTGCAGCTTGTGAAGTGGACGCACCGTCATGACCTATTCCTAGTCTCTCAACAATACCCAAATCGATACCGAAGAGCATCTTTCCTACCTTCTTAGATGTATCCTCTAAAGTTACATTTACCTCCCGATCACATTCAAGATATCTCTCTAATTGTGACACACGAGATATAAGCTCACTCTTTTCTCGATTTACGACGATCAACTACTCACTCAAAGAAACCTTCACCTTCTCGAGTTGACTTGCCAACGCCTCAAATCCCCTAAAACTTTCAATATCTCTCTCCAAATCAATCACCTTAAGACCTAATTCCTTATTCAATTTCTTAGTCTTTAAGGTCTCAGCGTACGAATCTCTAAACGCAATATGGATCTCACTATCACCCTCACTTGCGCACTCACTCTCACACTCGCTAGACACACTCAAATCATCCTCGGGGGTCTCACATCCGCGAGTAAACTCATCATCGTGGGACAAACTATGTGTGATCACGTTACTAGCTAAAAAGGCAAAAAACTTTCCATGTGAAGACTCATCCCCAGAATCTTTCACCTCTTCCTCACTATCACTACGAATGGCTGGCAATCTTTTTGCCCTTTCTCTTTAGCCTAGTGGAAACTCAAATGCTCTATGCCCTCTACCCTCATGCTAAAAACATCTTTATTCTTACTCTTTCTCTTTCTCACCTTCTTTATCATCATCATCTTTGGCCTCATCTTTCTTTTTATTTTTCTCAAAAACCCTTTTATTGGAAGAATTTTTCTTTGAAAACTTGAGAAATTTTTTGCAACCATGGCCATATCAAAATCAGACTCGGCCTCACAAACTCTCACTTGACACTTCCTTTCCCTTCCTATACTGGGCTCTAAGTGTTATCCCTTTATCCTTAGGTTTGACAGTGTCGGGGAACATGTCAATCTCATATGTCTGGAGGTCTCCTACCAGCTCTTCCAATTTTAAATTTCTCAAATTACCTAAGGAATTCAAAACAGTCACTTAAGGGATAAAACGTTTTAGCAGCGATCTTAAAATCTTTTTAATCACTCATGCATCATGTATTTGCTCACCAAGATTGAAACTAGTATTGACAATATCAAATAAATGTGCATAAAAATCATCAAAACACTCAGATTCAATCATGGTAATTGTTTCAAATTGAGTAGTTAAATTTTGAAGTTTAAACTCTTTGACCGCATGAGTGCCTTCAGGGGTAAGTTGTAAAACATCCCATGCTTATTTAAACATGGTGCATGTCATAATATGTCAGAACTCCTCAGGAGTGATGGCACCAAAAATTGCACTCAGTCCACGTGAATTAAAAGTGCTCCACCTAAACTCATTTTCAGTCCAGTCTGCCACGAGTTTTAAATTAGTGACATTATTTGTGATGACAGTGGGAGGAGTCTAGACTCATTCATAAACAACCCAAACACGCACATCGATTGCTTTTAGATGCGATTTCATACGAGCTTTCCAGTAAGCATAATTAGACCCATCAAAAATTGGCAACCGATTATATAAGTTTTCATTCAGAAATATTGCAATTTTTTAAAATCAAATTTTACAAAAAAAAAACAATATCACAAAATTTTGCGGAAAAAGGAATTGACAATAAATTAGTGAAACCTGCTCTGATACTAATTTGTGAAAGTTGTGTGATATCGATTAAACCGAATTCTCAAATTCCAATTGTAAACCTATTTAATTACTTGTCCATTTTTAAACAAATTTAATTAAACCCTAACACATGCATCTAGGTGTAGTGGATCATACCAACATAAATAAATATTAATTACTGACTCAAAGATTTTAGGAAAAACCCCAAACAGGGAAAACCTTTTATTTCACTTAATAATACTAATAATGATTACAAGCGAAATCCGCAGTGAATATCCGCACATACCCATAAGAACACGCAATTATGAATTAGCAATGAATCAACCTTAGAAGATCCACATAGGCATGCAGTCCAATCAGCCTAGGAACACTCATGACTAATGACATGCAGTCAACGTCAACCCAGTACCTCCTTTAAGTAGAACCTAGATCAACAGTAGGTTATCCTCCCTCCAAGAGAAACTCTAGCACAGTTGTATCTCGGCTTCCAAAGCAATTCATTAAAGATTGGTATTTTTTGTGAATTGAAAAAAAAAAGTATTGAACCCTAAATTGAAGAAGATAAAGGTAACCTGTTGTTTGTAGTTTATGTAGAAAGAAATTCGTCAGGTCTTCTTAATGAAAATAGAGTGATTTAACACGCTTTATATAGCAAAGTTGAGTCGGTGTTGTTGCTTAAACGAAGTCAGGATCTCGTTCAAACGATGCCATTTATCACTCAAATGACATATCACGCAACATTGCCACGTCGCTTGAATGACATGCGCATGTCGCTCGTTCCACCAAGCGTTAAAAAGACAATTTTTTATTCTGTTAAAACTTCCGCCTCAACACTTAGAAAAAATTCTTTGACAAAAAACAATGCCTCGGCACTTAGAAAATATTTGAGAATAAATATCCCAACACTTTAAATGAACGGTTAAGGTACTTAAACACATCCTTACAAAAATTAATCTCACAGACGCTTGATTGTTGAAGAACTTTTGATATTCCATCTTCATGTATCTTCAAACTGGAACTTTTTTTCGATGGTTTGTAGTGGTATACGACATACACTAATGTAAACAGGACTTATAAAATATGTCCTTATATTCTTGGTTAAGAACTGATGCAATATAAAGTTGTGGGGTAGCCCTATCTTAAATGATGACACGTCGACCTGTTTCAAGAAGTCTTCGACTTCATCGTAGGTTTACATGTACTTCTTGGGGTACTCCCGCAAGGTTTGTTGCGGTTTATTCCTCGTCGTGAGGAAAGAATCCAGTCTCTTCGTATGGGAGATGCTTGTGATGAGGTGAGGTGTGAAAGATTCGTTAAAGTGCTTGAAATTGTTGACCGACCTCCTAGAAAATCTTTCAAAACACTTTTGTGTGATATCCCCTGGGCTGAATGGGAATATGTGACACATAATGGCATCATTGTGATTCCACGGGGTCATAGCCTGCCTATATTGGCGCACATGATCAATGGAGTCAGTTTTTTCGTTATGAATTTTGAACCTTGGGTTAAAAATATATTGGAGGGCTCTTTCTCCTCAATCTTCCTTAAAAAAAGGACAACATTTAAGTGATGAGGGCCCTTTTGGCCCAGAAATGGCAGGGCATAGATCCATCTCTTTCCTTAGAAGATTGTGGATATCATGTTTATGATGTCCTTCTTTATGATTTTGCCTCATTGGATGACTCTCGTGCTTGGAGTGTTCTTGGGCGATGGTAACTCCTTCCTTAGCTGTGAGTTTTGCTTGACTAACTGAGGAATAAGTATCCAACCACGATGCTTATGCTTGTCCCCGCGAAGCTCTCACTCTATCATTTATGGTCATTATTAGAGACGCGTGTTTTCCTCCATTTGGAGGCATGTAGCCTCCTTACTAATGGAGGCGTCATTCGTATGCATAGACCAGTCGTGAGATCGGACTGGATCTAGGCTTCTCATTATTTTTCTCAGAGTGTTTGTCTTGGGGGTAATAACATGGATGAGTAGCGCCTTATCATAAATATGATTGTGTGCTGGTTTTAACTGATTTAGGGGGATTAATCTCATTTCCATAGATGGCTCCAATTGTGAGTGCAAGTATTTCACAAGCTATGATCCTAAAAAGTTAATGCCGAGAAGAAGCAGGTGATCCCACAAGATAGATATTTACGTGGTTCAGCAATGGCATACATCCATAGGGTGTTTCACTTTTCTTATTGGATAACAAGAATTACATGTTCCTTTTCCCTAAGGTGAGGGTTACATTTATAGAGAGGAAGAGATATATTTATATAGGATTTCTTTCTCCTAATGATAAGATTTCTTCTTGATTGTTCTCATCTCCTCCGATGTCCACGCATATGGATTTTATCTTTGTGACTATCTCATGTAATGATCCCTACAGAATTTATATGATCGATATCCATTTAGACCCAAGTTATTTGGGTTGCTCGGATCATCTCCCACGCCTAATATGATCCAAGATAGTTATTGGACGCGAGTTCCTCCAAATTATGGTCTTAGACGTAACTACACAATGATTTCCCGACTGGCATAGAATTAAATCCAATAAAATTGAATCTCATCCATAACAATCAAAGGAATAATTGTGCAAGCATTACACTCCTGATAACCTGTTGGATTAAGAATGCCTTTTTAAACATATGAGATTGTCATGTTTAATCTAGTCAGGATGTACACTTGAATCTCACTTGTAATCCTGATCAATACATTCATGATATACCAGTTACGATCCTCTATGAATTAATAAACAAGTTCCAAAACCATAATACAAGTTTCCATAGTTAAGATAAACTACTAGGACTGCACATGTAGTTTTACGATAGGATGTCAACTCCATATCTATCTCATCTACTATTTAATTATAATAGAATAATAATTTTGATATTTTATGATTAGGACAAACCCAACTCACCAAAATTCATACCTATGTCCAATTGACTGACATGCAGACAATATATTTAAAATAACTATCTGTGGCATTCTCATAAACATGATTCTTATATCAAATGAACCTGACACGCCTTTATTGAAAAATAAACATCATATATGGTTTCAAGATTAATAACCCCAGTTAAGAGGTGGATCCATAATTTGGTGGTGTATTAAGAAATCATATATTGTTGATTCGACCATAAAAGTCAAATATGTGTGTACTTCAAAGGTAGAAAAGGAGATTCTTTGACTTTAAAACTTCCTAAGTGATTTAGGTATGGTTCCTATAGCGTAGTTGTCTATTACACTTTATTATGAAAATAGCAGTGTGGTGGTAACTCTTAATAACTAGGTACTTATAAAGAGGGGATATCATCATGACCAAGATTGTAGTTATTATAATATAAGAGATTGTGTAAAGAGGAGACATCATCGTGGCCAAGATTGCATCCCAAGATAACCCGGTGGATCCTTTAGTAAGAGCTTTCTATCCAAGTTATTTTATAGTTATGTATTGGGAATAGGTGTAAAATTCATAGGAACATGGGTTAAAGATTCAGTGGGATATTATTGTGGTTTTATTCTTACAATTATGTATGACGTTTATTATTCGATAAATGAGTGTCAAGTTCGTTTTGAAATAAGAATAATATTTGTGAGAATGCCTTATATTTATCTTGAACATATTTTATGAGTGTTAGTAAATTGTATTTAGATTATCAAATAAGTTAAGTTTGAAATCATGGAATAAATAATACATGCTTGTTGATGTATAAAATTGTATGGGGTCCAAATTTATAATCACAAATAAATAAATATAAACAATATAAACTAACACACAAGGGACAAGGTTACTAAAGGGGTTTATCTATAAGAAAAGCCTACGTCCACTACTAGTATTATTTTAGGTGGTTACAATAGCTCAGTATAGAGTGTGCTTATGCTTGATTAAATCGCCCCCTTGAGCTAAGGGAGATTATATATTTATATTAGTTGTGAATCCAAGAGATGGAATGCCTTTATATCTTCCAACATTTACATATGTATATAATAAATGAGACTCTTGATATTCAGTATTGGTTATTATTCCATCCGAGTAACTTTTGCTATTCCTGACGGTTCATATTCTTGGAGTTGGTCGGCATGCCAAGTGCCCCAATTTCTCTTAATTCGACCAAGATAGGTGAGTGTCCACATAGGAGGACAAGTGCCTATATTTTATTGGTTCACATAGGAGAGTAATTTTTACATACAACAAAAAAAAATAATGCTCCATGCTTGATGATTGATTGAAAGTAAGGAGTATTTGTTCAAAATTTTGCTCGGTGTAATGTCCTAGAGTTGATCGGCAGCCAAACTCCTGGACTTGTAAAACAATTCACCAATACAGTCGATAATGGCAATTTTGTAAATAATTCACACTTTTCCAAACCGCAAAAGGGTATACTGGTCTTTTTGCACGCCGAGAAGCGTGTAGCTAGCGATAGTTCAAATGTTCGTGGAGATAATCATTTCACTCCTATTTTGAGGCAACCTATATAAGGACGGAAGTTTCCCTCCATTTCACTTTAACTCAAACTATTTGCACTGAGCTTTTCTCTTCCTTCCCAAGCCTTTCTTTTCTGCCATTTACTGCTTGCTATGAACTATCATATTTCAATCTCTGTAAGCTATCTTTCCTTTCTTTTCTTTGATCTTTCTGTCTTTCAGTTATGGTGTACATCGTTAATGATAATTTCGTGGAGGAATTTAGGGAAAAGAGGAAAATTCCTACTTTGGTAGGTTTAGAAATTGCTCATGGCCTTATTAACATGTATTCTTTAGCAGAGGGTCACTGGATTTCTACTATGTTCATTACTGAGTGTGGCATTAATTTTCCCCTAAACCCATTTTTCTTTAATTCTGCTAATATTTTGATGTCGTTCCAGTAAGAATAGCCCCAAATACGTGGAGGGTTGTGAATGGAGTGAGTAGATTAAATGAAATTCATGGGACCTATATAAGGATTCCTGAATTGATGTTCTGCTATAAGTGGGAAATTATTGGGGATAATACTTATTACTTGAAGACTAGGAAAGCCAATAGGTCTTTGGTGGTCAACTTGCTAGATTATAATCAAGACTACGGGTATTATGGTGTCATTGTCAAAAATTGACAATTTGCCCCCCTTCCTGAGGGGATAACATACACTGGACCCAGGTGCCCGCAGGAAGGGCATGGCATAGGTCATACTTTTGCTCTTAAATTTCTTCCCCTATTTATTACATGTTCTGAAGCTTTGCCGACTAACTATCTTGTTCTGTTTTTGGTGCAGAGAAAATTAAAAAGAAGTGCCCCAAAGAAGGTGAGGTCAATATTGACGACCTCATGTTTCTGTGGACCATTCATCAAAGGGGTGGAGATGAGCATCCCCAACAAGCTTTTATCTTATTGGAATATAAGAGTATTGTGACTTCATTCATTTCCTAACCTGTAATTGTCTTGCCTCAGCCACCCATTAACTTAGACAAGGAACATGTGTCTACTTCTTCTGCTGCTAAGTTGGATAGAGTAGATCTTGCCCAAGGATGAACACCTTTTTCCTTTGAGTCCCTTGACCTTACTACTACTCCCACTTCACCTACTGCAGAGATGGTGAAGAGAAAGATCCCAATTTTACTAAATGTATTTGGTTCTCCTCCCCCACCTTTTAATAAGACCACCACCACTAACAAGAGGTCTCAATCTACTGAGAAGAGTTCTCTAATTCTTACTATTGAGGAGGCCCAAACTGATGAACCTCAGTATAAGAGGTTGAAGAAAGGCCTACCAAGCCAACAAGAGTTGATCAAAAAGTCTGAAGAATTGGCCAACAAGTTTGTTGTCGATCAAGGAAAAATTAAAGAATCCTCTATGGTGCTCAACCTTGGGTTATCCAAGGGTTTGATAATGGTTGGTACACTTCCAATAGATAGGTCGGCTGCAGCACCCATGACCAGAGCCCGATTAACTGAGAGGGTTATCCAAACTTTGGCCTTAGTATGTTTAACTCTTCCATTAATCATCAATAATGTTTAATGATTTTCTTCTGACCTAATGTAATAGTTTTACTCATTTACAGTTCCTGATAGACTTTAACCAGATGATAAATAAAGACAACCAGCTAAAGTCCTCATCGGCTAATGTGGAGGAAGCTTTTGAGGGTTTACAGAAATCCTTGAAAGCTTCTGGGGAGACTCTAGAAAAAGAGATAAAAATATGACAGGGCAAGGTTAAAGATGCTAAAAAAAAGGCTAAAATAGTACAGGACTAACAAAAGACTGTCCATGACAAGTTGACCCTGGCCGAGCAAAATCTTGCAGAAGCTAAGCGCGGGGTAAAGGCTGCTGAAGACAAGACTTCTAGTCTAACTGTTAACAATAATATTCTGAAGGCCAAGGGCAAGAAGGGTAAAATAAAGGCTGCCAATAAAGGCAGGAAAAAAGCTTTTACTGCAGTAGCTATTCAAATAGAGTGTGTAAATAAGTTGTCCTTCAAAGAGGGTTGGTCAAAGGCTTTAAAGAAGGTCGGCACCCAGGCAGACTCTGAGTTATTTCAAAGATAAGACCCAGGAACTCCACCTAATGTGTATGAGGATTTTAATGATGGGGATGATGGTTATGAGGAATCCTCCATAGTTCTTATAGGCGATGTTGACCTTCCTTCTGTTGAGAAAGACAAGTCCAAGGACAAGGAGAAGGTTTATCTTTTTTCAACTAGTTTACTTTTTCTTTTTCTTTTTCTTTTTCTCTTATGTATTTTCCATTTCTTATTTTCCCTTTGTAATGTAATCAACTTTGTAACCCTTAATTTATCAATGAAAGGACATAGTTTTGTTCAATATCTTTAACTTTCTTATGATGTTGATTGCTTCTTAGATTCACTGTTATTTGTCTTTCTTGGTCGGGCCCATATACTTATACTTATAAATATCTACTTTGATGTCAGGAAGAATATGATAGTTTCTGATGAATCTGACCTACTGAGGTGATGTAGAAGTCTTCTTGAGGCTAGTTATATTCCTTTGTCTGAAGAATATTTTATAGGGTTTCTCAGCCTAGATGCCTTCGACCAAGTGAAAGATATCTATGTTCATCTTCACCGTCTTCTGGAATGAGAAGTAGCAAACAACCTAGGTATTATTAAAGGATTGAACAAATTCAAGAAGACCACAAACTCTCTATGGCGTTGCTTCATTCTTATTATTAAGTTAAGTACAAGGCCATGTGTGAAGGTTAGGGTTTTGATAAGAAAATGCAAGACATTACTTTTGCTATGAGTAAGATAGAGTTGGTGTTGAACAAAGAAGCTAAAAATGCTCGGGCAATTACTGCGCTTCTTGTGAGAGAAAATAACGCCTTGATAAATGAATTGGATGGTCTGAAAAAGTCAACTAATACTGGGCCAAATGATGGAGTATATTTTTTAGAGATGGAGAATGCCATGTTACTGGAAGAGTTGGAGAATCTGAAGAAAAAGAAGAAAACCAATATTGGAAAGTCTTCTAGGCAAGTCAAGGTTGCTCGACCAGCCATAGATGAAGAAATAACCAGGAAGACATTAACCGACCAAGCTGCTCTACTCCAGGAAATGGATGAGGCTATTAGAAAACTCCAAGATATGGTGGATCGTCTAACTTTCCACTTCCATAAGAAACCCAGGGATGTCTAGATGGATGGGGATGATGAAGTCTTTACTTACTTATATAGACACATGGAGCAAGCTAGATCGAAATGATATAAATGGGGGTGGTTGAACTTATTTGGTCTGTTGAAGGTACCTGAGGGTAATGAATTATGGTATTGGCATGATCCGGGAATATTGGATTATCCCGATCCTACTTTCAAAATCAATGTTAGTTGGATTCCTCCTGATGCCATTCCTCAGAGCTTAATCAGAAAGTATATTGAGGATTATGGCCTCGAATGAGAGGAGGAACATGTTTGTCTCCAACACTTATTGGATCGACCGAACATAGCATACATAACAAAATGGGGGATTTTAGATCTACTACTCTGTCGAGCACCCTTAATGAGCCTTCTGTTGGTATGAGCAAAGCTAAAAGAAAACCACATGTAGAATAGGATTGTATTTTTGGATTTTTGGATCTTTACTTTGTAACACATAATTCTAGGAATGAAATGAAGTTATTTGAATTGTTTTGATCCCTTTTCATCTTTGTTTAAGCTTGATATTAGTATTAATTGTATTACTGACCTGGTGATCTGTCTAATAATTAGTTAATCAACTTGTCTACTAAGTAATCCTCTTAAATGATAAATATGTGATTCATGGTTGAATCTATTTGTAATGCCTTAGATTCGACTAGTGCACTTAGATAAAACTGTAAATAGTTTTATTGAACTAAGTTTTGCATTAGTTGTCAGTGGCGACCAAGTGTATTAAGATTGACAGTGATTCATGGGTTTAACTTGGTCAGTAAAACTCCTTGTGTCATGCATGAAGTTTTACTGACTTCTTACTCTTGATTTGTTGAAGACGGGATCATACACGAAGTTTGAAAATATTTCAAACTTTTCTGGAGTTGGAAAAGTTTGAACTAGAAATGAACTTTTTTGAAGTTGGAAAAGTTTAAACTTTAGGTTAAACTTAGAAAGTCACTTTGATGGTAGCACCATACCCCAAAAAAACATAAAAAGGAATCATAAGTAGTACAAAATTATAACTTCATTAAACTAAATAATCGATTACATTATGGTAAAATTACTAATAGTATTTGCGAAGGTGATCTGCGTTCCAGAGATTCTTAAATTCTTTGCCTTCCAATGTTTCCAAGTGATATGTTCCTAGTTGGATAACTATCGAGATACGATATAGGTCATTCCAATTGGGCTCCAACTTGTTTCTCTCCTGGATTACCATTTTAAAAATTTGATCTCCCTATTTTCAATTTGTCGTCTTGACCCTCCAGTTGTAGTACCTAGTAGTCCTTTATTGGTAATAAGCCATCCAAATTACAGCATCCTCTCTGACTTCCTCAACCATATCTAGATCTAGTCACCTCATAAGATCACTTTTAGGGGAATCAAAATTCAGCACTCTGTGAGTCAGCAGACCTATTTCAACTGGTACCATTACCTTAGTAGCAAAAGCGAGCATGTATGGAGTCTCCCTTATTGCTATTTTTGGTGTAGTCCTATAAGCCCAAAGGAAACTGTGCAGTTCACTGATCCAATTGCCTTTAGCATCATTCAACCTTTTCTTCAATACATCAAGCAAAGTCTTGTTAGTAATTTTTATCTGATAGTTACACAGTGGATGTCCAGGTAATGAATGAAGCTTTTGAATGCCAGACTGGATCTAGCATTCCTTAAATTTATCATTATCAAATTGGGAACCATAATCGCTGATGAAAGCATAAGGCATCCTATAACGGCATATTACCTGGTTCCATATGAAATGGCAAAGCCTCTGATAAGGAATATCCACCAAAGGCTCAGCCTCCACCTATTTGGTGAAGTAATCCACCGCTACAACCAAGTACTTGAACCTTCCTTTGGTGGTCGACAATAGACCGACAAAGTCTATTACCCAAATAGAAAATGGCCAGGGAGAGTTAATAGGATTGAATGTATCCCCCAATGTTTAATGGATGGTGGTAAATATTTGGCACTTATCACACTTTTTGGCGAAAGAAACACAGTATGCCTTCATAGGCGGCCTGTAGTAGCCCTGGATGGCTATTCTTTGTGTTAATGATTTGCCGGTTGAATGAGCTCCACATCAGCCTTCATGTACTTCTTTGATCAAATCATCTACTTTGGTTGGATGAACACAACGAAGTAAAGAGATAGTGTACCCTCTTTCATATAGAATGCCATTTTACAAAACACAAATGGTTTCTTTGTATCTCATCTTCCTAGCTTCTGTAACACCCTGTATTTTTCAGCAATTTTTTGAGCATTTAATATTTAATTAATTCGGATATTTTTAAATTACACGTGTGCCATAATTTAATTTAATTAATTATTATGTGTGAATTAAAAATATTAATTGAGAGAGAAAATGGTTAATATTTATGGAATAATATTACTAAGTGAATAGTAAAAAAATAATTTACGTCCTTGTGAGTGATATTGATGTGAAAGCAATATATCCCAATTAGGAGTCAAAGGTAGACTAATTGGGGTCGGGATATGATTTATTGTAGAGTGGCTGAAATGGCAATTTTGAGGTCACGGTTGATTTCGAATGGGTCAAGATAGTCAGAATAGTGTACTCGGGAGTTGTAATTGGGTACCCGGGCCTTTTTAGCCATAATCGAGCCCGCATGGGAGTTTTTGAGTCATTCGAGCATGACCCGTTAGCCTAATTTCAGAAATTAGGATTTAAAACCTAAGGTTAGGTAATTAGGGCAGCATCATTACAAACCTAAACCCCAAAGAATCAAAGGAGAAGAGATAAGAGGCCATTAGTGAGGAAGAAAACAGAGTTAAGAGGTGCAAAGTCTTGATTCAACCTCAATTATTGCTAGATTCGTGATCGAAAGGAGAGAGCAGCACTTTCATCAGACTAGAAACGAAATCAAACCTACAAATTAGAGGCAAGTGTTTATCTTGCATATTTTTTATTTATTTATTTATTTATAATACCCATGTAGCGTAGGGATTACAATATCATGATTTTAACTGTGTTCTTGACATTTAAGTGAATAAAACTCAAGAATTGGGATAGGATTGCATGTAGAATGGATCCATATATGTAAAGGACACGAAATCAGATTATGTGGGTAAATCTTATGGAAGAAATCTAAGAAATATGTTGATTTTTTCATGAAGAACATGAACTAAAGTTTTGGGAAGAGAAACCTTAATGAAATCTTGAGATTTGTGGATTTAATGATGTTTTAACGTAAGAGATTCATTAGAAATGCTATACAAGCTCTTATATGGTATTGGGATAAGTTATATTGGAGTTTTGGTGTATTGTATGAGTATTTGTAGGTTAAAATGGTGAAAAATGAAACTACGTAACGAAGAAGACGATATGTGCCAAAACGAATCGATTCGGCCCAAAAGCGAATCGATTCAGCCACCTGGGCAAATCGATTCAATTTCCCCAGAATTGTGCTATTTCCTTTGTTTAAAATTGGAACTTGTGAATAATTAATGGGGAAACTTTTGGGGCACCTTGAAACTATCATGAGGGATATAATAGATTATAGTAGGCCTTTGGTAGAGTGGTGGCCTAGCCATAATGAGAAAATTAAGGGAAAGATTATTTGGGCATAATTGATATTAAATTAAATTGTGAGATTTAGAATGGGTCATCGTGAATGTGGGTAAACCTATGACTTGCACCAATAGTGTATTAATGTATTAGCTACTTATTTTATTAAGGTGTAACTAAGAACCTTAGGGAAGTGCGCAATACCCGAAAATATATATTATTAGGGGTTATGATTATAATTGTTTGTACGATGAGTATGCAAGAGATAGATACTATGTACGGCCTTATACGATGGGCCGTGTGTATACCTAATGATTAATATACATATATAGGTTGTGTGAATAAATGGTTGTGATTTATTATGTGTGTGAACATACTTACTCTGCCTGCTATCGGGAGGTTTTCGCGTAGAGGGCAATCCCGCCTTGGCGATTCCAGCGAGGTCTGGATTTATGCCTCGGAGCATGAAACTTAGGGCAGCTCACTATGTGTCATGTATTAGTGGAACCGGTGTGTCATTTGGGTACGTTAGGTATGTGCGTATCCCAAAGGATTAAAACCATGTTCGCCTCTATTGTGTGTTGATTAATTTTGTGTTCGAGGAGACATGTCAAACCAACAGTCCTTGATTAGTACGAGAGATACATGGACTTCATAGTAGCGTATGCCAGCATCACGAGGGGCCATTCTGGGGATGCTATAGTTGTATATATTATATATGTGTGTTTAATATATACAAGTACGTTATATCTACTTATGTATGATAGTAGAACTGATAGATTGTTTATATCTAAAAATATGTAAGTAAAGAAACTTAACTAATTGACTCAATAATAATACATGGATAAAAATTGATTATTGAGAGTGTGGTTGCGTATCATATTGGTAATACTGGTGATCTAGACTTATCGAGGTTATTTAGTTATGTTATCTAATTAGGATGTGTAGCATAGCTAGATAGGGTACGTTAGGTGTGCACATTAGCCGAGAGGTGAGGATCTAAAAAAAGTACGTGGAATTTACGTGTGTTATAAATAACTTATCTAATATGTGATTTAAACACTTGCAAAACATTTTCAAACTGTTATCTTGGGATCTAACCCATGTCAAAAATATTTTCAAAACCTTATAGGTTTCCAGCCACGGGGACGCCAAGCTTGATGATTCTATTTAGGGGTGCATAGCTACAGCACTTGTGGAGGCTTGTAGGAGTTGCTTTAAATGCTTCAGCTCATTCACTCTATATAGGATTTCTGCAGTATTTAATTTGGGCATGTTGCCCTCAGACTATTTAGTTTTCAGTTTATTTATCAGACTGTATTCAGATTTGGTTATTTATTTCAGATTGTAGTTGGATTATTTGTTTTGAGAACCGATGGTTTATTCGGTCTTATTCATTTATTTATATATTTGTTATGTGATTTGTTACACAACATAATCAAATACCAACTCACATCTCGTTAGTATTTATATTCGGATTAATTCTCAATTAATTCACATTTAATTTAATTAATCCCTTTTATAAATATCAATAAAAATACGGGGTATTACAAGCAGCCAAAGAGCTGGCTACTCACAAGAAATAAACTCTTTATAAGAAAATGACTTTTCCAGAAGAAGGGGTCGTCAAGGTCCCTCTCAAGAAAAACAACAATTTTAGAGGAGAGGGGTCCTTAAGGCCTCCTCCCTCAAGTTTACAAAGTTTGTACCAAAAGTTATCGTTTCAAAAGATATTTAGCAAATGAGATTTTTTGTCTCCATTAGAAGACATATTTTCTTTTGAACTTTGGTTGGCACCAGGGGGCATCTGCCAGAGGGGACAAGCAGAGCTGCCTGCAGGTAGGGACAAACAGTACACTGCAGACTTTGTCCCTCACTAACCCTCTAAGTTTTGGACCAAAAGTGCCAATCCAACCCTAGTGCCCAAGTATAAATAGGACCCCTGGGCAAGGTCATAGAGAGAGAAAAAACTCAATAGCACCGTTACTCTGCAAAAATCATACTAGACTCTCTAGTATTCTCTCTCTGCTCTCTCTAAGTGCTAAGTGCCTTGTTTTTTCACTCCCCACTGACAACCATCATTCTCAGGAGCTCCTCTTGAGAAAATTACTATTATTGTTGTGGAAGTTCATCTTCTTGCAGGGAGGGAGTTCCAGTTTGAGCTCCATTTTTACCAAAAGGAGAAGGTCTCATCAGAAGCTGCACCAGAAGATCTTGAAGACCTTGCAGACAGTGTCCATTGGAGTGGGTCACGCATCACCCTTTCCAGTTATTCATAGACCCCAGTCTCACTACCCTCTTACATTTGGAGACTCTGCTGGGGAGGTATCCTCACTTCCATGGACAAAGAAGGTTTAATGTTTCTAAGCAGCTAGTTTTAAAGACATTGTATTTGGGAATAGAGCTCAAAGATACCAGACCACTCAGGAGGATGTGGTGGTGACCGGAGCTAGAGTACCTACTCCTTAGGGAGGGAAAACCAGTTCACCGGCAACTGCTCTAGTGACAGGTATCAACCTTATGAGCATGTTTTTTGAGCTTTTTGAAACAAAATAACGTAGACATGGAAAATTTGGGTCAAGGCTGTGTAACACCAACAACAGCCCCCTCTAGAGGGGCAACCACTTCTACAATGGTTCTGGTGGAAGTAGCTCCGCCACGGAGAGTGGTGTCGGAGCAAGTAGTGGTGCCATCAAGTTCACAAATAGCCAAGGGTATGGGTTTGGAGGAATCACCCTACAAAATTATTTCTATGGAGGAGGTTAAGAAGCTCCTCTCCTCTTCTCAGAGGGAGGGTCCTCATCGGTACGATGAGTTGTAGGACACCTACCCATAAGTGCGCATATAGTATTCCTAAGATTGAGGAGAAGATGAGGTGGTGAGTGAAGTTCCAATAGCCATTGGTTACAGTGAGGAACCCACGATCACAGATTGCCCAAAATGAGAAACTATCCTCTTCTCAAAGGGAGAGGCACCCACAATCGCAAAGAACCCATACTTCCAAAGTGTACCTCCCCACCAACAGTGTCGCGCGAGGACCCCCCATGAAAAATATTTTCGGCGAGGAAACACCAACTCACAAGGAATCCATGGATGAGGAACCCTGGGTCTCCCTCATAGTCAACAAAGAACCCATAGCAACAGCAGCTAACGACGAGGGACCCTCGACAGTGGGTTCCATAGTTGAAATCCCAAAAGATGGGAAGCCTCTAACTGGTAAGGGGGTCGCGATGAACTCACTGGAAAGGGGGTCGCAAGGAGCCCTTGGCCAGCCGCGCACCCCCCATAGTGCCAACGGTCGGCGAGCCACCCTAATATATATATATATATATATATATATATATATATATATATATATATATATATATATATATATATATATATATATATATATTACCCACCCATTGTCGAGGAACCCTCTGTAAATAATGACCTGCAACTGTCAAGTATGGACTCAGTTTGTGAGGAACCCTCACATGTGAAGACAATTAGCGACCCATTCCCAGATGTGAAATCAGCTCGCGATGAACCTTTGGGCATGGAATCAGTGTGCGAGGAACCCCTAAAGTTTGAAGAGGCAGGCGTAGAACCCACAGCCACGGGATCAATGTGCGAGGAACCCCTTTTAGCGTTGCGTGTTGGTGTGGAACCCATGGCAGCAATCACCGATCGAGACACCCCTCATTCACTTCAGCGGTCGAGGAACCCAGGGGCTATAATGCCATCGAGGAACCCATGGGCAGTAATGGCACGCGAGGAACCCAAAGGCTGCGAACCTCCAACAGAAAAAAGTGCTACCAGATTCCTTTTTAAGCGAGGAACTCACCAATATAGTAGGTCACGAGGCACTTGCATGATAGAAATAATAGTTGGCGAGGGCCTCTTGCTAGCAATAAAGCCTAAGGAAATAATGGGGGGCGAGGTACCCCTATTAGCATTGGCAGTTAGTGAGTCACCCTTAGACATAAGGTCGACGCGCGAGGAATTGCTACTAGTGTTGGCTGTTGGCGAGATACCCTCAGACCCAAGGTTAATATGCGAGTAACTCCTAGTAGCTTTGACAGCTGGCAAGACACCCTCGGGCACGAGGAACCCTCGATAACATTGGCAGTCGGCGAGACACTCTCAGAAATAAGGTCGACGCGCGAGGAACCTCTATCAACGTCAGCAAATGTCGAGACACCCTTAGAGGTGAACTCGACACATGAGGAACCCTCGACACGACATAAGGTCAAGGAAGACCCTTGACGAAACGCAAGGTCTAGATACCCTTAACGACAGTCGTGATGAGGAACCCTTAGTAAAATGAGTACTAGGGGTCGAGATACCCCCTCCTTTTGAAATAAAGAACTAGGGGTCGAGACCCCCCCCCCCCCCTCTCCAAACAAAGATCCACCAGGCGAGACACCCTCGGGCACGAGGAACCCGTGATAGCATTGGCAGTCAGCGAGACACTCTCAGAGATAAGGTCAACGCGCTAGGAACCTCTGTCAACATCAACAAATGTCGAGACACCCTTAGAGGTGAACTCGACACATGAAGAATCCTCCTCGCGATATAAGGTCGAGGAAGACCCTTAACGAAACGCAAGGTCGAGATACCCTTGACGACAGTCGCGATGGGGAACCCTTAGCGAAATGAGTACTAGGGGTCGAGATACCCCATCCTATTGAAATAAAGAACTAGGGGTCGAGACCCCCCCTCTCCCAACAAAGATCCACCAGGCGAGACACCCTCGAGCACGAGGTCAGTACACGAGGAACCCTTGATAGCATGGGAAGTCGACGAGACACTCTCAGACGTGAGGTTGACCCGTGAGGAACCTCTATCAACATCAGCATATGTCGAGACACCCTTAGAGGTGAAGTCGACGCGCGAGGAACCCTCGACGCGACATAAGGTCGAAGAACCCTTGACGAAATGTAAGGTTGCGATACCCTCGGATACCCTTGACGAAATGCAAGGTCGAGATACCCTTGACGGCAGTCGCGACGAGGAACCCTTAGCGAAATGAGTAGTCTGCGAGGAACCCTCAGATATTGGGTCCACCCGCGGCGAACCTTTGGCCACGGCTGCCTCAAATGAAAATCCCAAATACGCATGTAAATCAGATGAGATGCCCCTCCCCAGACAAAGATCCACCAGGCGAGGAACCCTTGGGTCAGTGCCTCGTATGAGGAACCCATAAATAAAGAAGTCTTAAATTTCAAGGAACCCAAGTCAGCGCCAGCAGCAGCCTCTTGCGAGGGACCCTCACCCATCACGACCCTCGACAAGGAATCCATACCAGTTGGCATTTCAAAATCATTTTCCCTACCAGTAGTAGGGTTGGGGTAAAAAAAACCACTTCTCCATATGAGATACCCGTGGTCGAGGAACCCTTTGTATTGGAAGCAATAGGTGAGGAACCCGCGGTCTCCCTTATGTGGTGCGAGGAACCCCTTAAAATCAAGGGGTGAATGAGGTACCCCTCAAGTTCAAACTTTCAAATGAAGAATCCACAGTAGCGAAGCGTCTGGACGAGGAACCACTCGAATCCAAAGCGGGGGATGAGGTATCCCTAAATTCAAGGCCTTAGATGAGGAACCCTAGTCTACCACAGAAAGCGGCGAGGGACCCTTAGAGGTCCTCGCCCCAAAATTCAATCCGCTGTCAACAGATCTCTTATCCAGACAGACTTCTAAAAACTAGTACGGGAAGGGGGGTAACAGGACTCCCTCACTCAAATCGGGAGATCCCAATAGTAACAGACTAGGAGGATGTAAAGTTTTGTGAGCTCCACCAGAGGGATCAGTATGCCACCAAAGATTATTTTCATTTGGTGAGCAGGTAGCCAATGGAACTTTGCAGATTCCACCACTGGAGGTTAATGAGAACCCCCCACCAGCTTACCACTATGGTTGAAAAGGTATTATGCCTAACTCTTGCCAAGTTTATTTTCTTAAAAGATTGAACCACTTGCTCTAAATGCAGAAAAGTTTTTTTTTAGAAAAGTAAACATTATATGAGCACACTCTTTGTAAGAAATAGAAAGAGTGACTACAATGCATAAATGAATACTAGTTATATTTTGTTGGCACTTAAAAATTTGTGCATGACTCATTTACCTACATTGTGCGGTGGGTACACCAGATTTATGTGTTCTTTTCTCATAAGAAGGGTAGAACCTCTACTAGATTAGAAGAGGGCCCATGATATAAGGAACTTTCATCATTATACTTGGGGGTATATCCAACCCAAAAGTAAAATTATTGTGAGTAAAGTCCCTACAGACACGACAGACCAACAGGAGGTTATCCTCCTAGTAATAATAATAATAGTAATAAATCTACATTTTTTTATTATTATTCCATACAGATTTATAGCCTAGAGAACAAGTCCTAACCTCTGTTCTCAAGAAAAATGTAATTGACCAGTTTTCAGAAAATAGGGAGAAGCGGGTCTACCCCCTCTCTAAACTTGTTATTCTTATAAGACAAAAATGTTCCCAAGAAAAGTTTGGAACAACGACCTTGAAGGCCAAGGGAAAATTTTTGTATAAAGAAATAATTATTTCTTTACTTAGGATATATGCGAAATTTTATTCAAAGTTTATGGGAAGGAGAAGGACTAACCCAATCTCCTAGTTACTCCCTAAGAAATGAATGTGCATAATGAAATACCCCATAATCACACGGGGGTGCACTAAAAAGTACCCCAGGGGCGCATGGGGCTACGCTAAAATTTTTCACTACCTCATCTCATATGCAAGTACCCCGCAGTTAGAGGGGTAGCTTCAAAATTTTTAACTTGCTCATCTCATATGCAAGTACCCCGCAGTTAGAGGGGTAGCTTCAAAATTTCTAACTTGCTCAGTTATATGCAAGTACCCCATATCTATAGGGGAAACTTCCAAATTTTAACTTGCTCAGTTATATGCAAGTACCCCACAGCCAGAGGGGCAGCTTCAAAATTTTAACTTTCTCAGTTGTATGCAAGTACCCCGCAGCTAGAGGGGCAACTTCTAAATTTTAATTTGCTCAGTTATATGCAAGTACCCCGCAGTTAGAGGGGAAGCTTCAAAATTTTAACTTGCTTAGTTATATGCAAGTACCCTGCAGTTAGAGGGGAAACTTCAAAATTTTAACTTGCTCAGCTATATGCAAGTAACCCGCAGCTAGAGGGGCAGCTTCCAAATTTCAACTTGCTCACCTCATATGCAAATACCCCACAGTTAGAAGGGGGAAGTTCAATCTTGAAGTTCTCACATAAAATAAAGCAATTCAGAGTATTGAGCAAGTGCAAGTATACATATAAGGTACGACAGTTTAGTACCTAAGGCTCCAAGGGCATAGGAGCGCTCACAGTCTTGAGCAAGTGCCAAGTATAAATTTAAGGTACGACTATTTAGTACCTAAAGGCTCCAAGGGCATGGGAGTGCTCACAGTATTGAGCAATTTCCAAGTATAAATATAAGGTACAAAAGTTTAGTACCTAAGGATCTAAGGGCACCGGAGCGCTCACAGTCTTGAGCAAGGGCCAAATATAAATATAAGGTGTTCCAGATGAGCACCTTAGGCTCCAAGGGCCCCGGAGCGCTCACAATCTTGAGCAAGTGCCAGATATAAATATAAATATAAGGTACGACAGTTTAGTACCTAAGGATCCAAGGGCATCGGAGCGCTCACAATATTGAGCAATTGCCAAGTATAAGTATATGTGCGACAGTTTAGCACATAAAGCTCCAAAGGCACCGGAGCGCTCACAGTCTTGAGCAAAGGCCAAGTATAAATATAAGGTGTGCCAGTTGAGCACCTAAGGCTCCAAGGGCACCAGAGCGCTCACAATATTGAGAAACTGCCAAGTATAAGTATATGTGCGACAGTTTAGCACCTAAGGCTCTAAGGGCACCCGAGCGCTCACAGTCTTGAGAAAAGGCAAAGTACAAACATAAGGTACAACTATTTAGTACCTAAGGCTCCAAGGGCACCGGAGCGCTCACAATCTTGATCAAGTGCCAAGTATAAATGTAAGGTGCTCCAGACGAGCACCTAAGGCTCCAAGGGCAATGGAGCGCTCATCATATCGAGCAACTGTTAAATATAAATATAAGATACGACAGTTTAGTACCTAAGGCTCCAAGGGCACCGAAGCGCTCACAGTCTTGAGCAACTGCCAAGTATAAATATAAGGTATGACTGTTTAACACCTAAGGCTCCAAGGGCATCGGAGCGCTCAAAATAGTGAGCAAGTGTCAAGTATAAGTATAAAGTGCGACAGTTTAGCACCTAGGGCTCCAAGGGAGCCGAAGCGCTCATAGTCTTGAGCAAAGGCCAAGTATAATGTCAAGTACTATAGTTTAGTACCTAAGGCTCCAAGGGCGCCGGAGCGCTCATAGTCTTGAGCAAAGGCCAAGTATAATGTCAGGTACATTAATTTAGTACCTAAGGCCCCAAGGGCACCGGAGCACTCATATTCATTAAGCAAGTGCCAAGCATAAATAAAAGGTACGACAGTTTCGTGCACAAGTCTCTCGACATTGCAAGACACTTATGCACGAGGGGGCTAATATTGAGAAGTCCTCAAGCAAGTGAACAAATAATAAAATATCTTGGAGTGTGGGGATCCACTTAGAGTGGTTCCACCTTCCCAAGATTGCAAGTTTGACAGAAAATAGCCTAGGGCGAGGGGATCCACCTTGAGTGATCCCTCTTCCCAAACTTGATGCTAGTGAAAAGAACTCAGGGAAAGGGGCTCACCGCGAGCAACCCCTCTACCCAAATAAAAGGCCACAGAAGAAGGCCAAGGGAGAGGGGCCCACCGCGAGTAACCCCTCCGCCCAAGATAAAAGGCCACAGAAGAAGGCTAAGGGCGAGGGGCTCATCGCGAGTAACCCCTCCGCCCAAGATAAAAGGCCACAGAAGAAGGCCAAGGTCGAGGGGCTCACCGCGAGTAACCCCTCCATCCAAGATAGAAGGCCACAAAAAAGGCCAAGGGAGAGGGGCCCACCACGAGTAACCCCTCCGCCCAAGATGAAAGGTCACAGAAGAAGGCCAAGGGCAAGGGGCTCATCGCGAGTAACCTCTCCGCCTAAGATAAAAGTCCACAAAAGAAGGCCAAGGGCGAGGGGCTCACCACGAGTAACCCCACTGCCTAAGATAGAAGGCCACAGAAGAAGGCCAAGGGCGAGGGGCCCATCGCGAGTAACCCCTCCGCCCAAGATGAAAGGCCATAGAAGAAGGCCAAGGGCGATGGGCTCACCGCGAGTAACCCCTCCGCCCAAGATACAAGGCCACAGAAGAAGGCCAAGGGAGAGGGGCCCACCACGAGTAACCCCTCCGCCCAAGATGAAAGGCCACAGAAGAAGGGCAAGGGCGAGGGGCTCACCGCGAGTAACCCCTTCGCCCAAGACAGAAGGCCACAGAGTAAGGCCAAGGGCGAGGGGCCCATCATGAGGAACCCCTCCGCCTAATAGGAAAGGACAATAGAAGAAGGCTAAGGGCGAGGGGCTCACCGCGAGTAACCCCTCCGCCCAAGATGAAAGGCCACAGAAGAAGGCCAAGGGAGAGGGGCTTACCTCGAGTAACCCCCCGCCTAAGATAGAAGGCCATAGAATAAGGCCAAAAGTAAGGGGCCCATCGCGAGTAACCCCCCGCCTAAGATAGAAGGCCACAGAAGACGGCCAAGGGCAAGGGGCTCACGTTGATAAATTCCTCTATCCAAGATAGAAGGCCACAGAAAAAAGGCCAATGGCGAGGGGCTCACCATGAGCAACCCCTTTAAACAAAGTTGAAGGCCATAGAAGAAGGCTAAAAATAAGGGCATCACCGCGCATAACCCCTCCACCCAAGTTTATACCCAGATAAGGATGTCCACTATAAGTGGCCTCAATTATAAAACTTGGGATGAAGTGACATAACATTTAATAACCCTAAAGGGAATGATGATGAAACCCTAGGGTCCCTGAAAAAAACAACTGAATTTATGGCGTACAAAGCCTTTTGGTCTACCCAACACAAAAGTCTTTGCACGAGGGGCTAATGTAGAAGGGTGTCTACCTAAAAAAAAATAAAAATATTTTTTATTAGAAATATTGAGAAGGAACCTACCTAGGGTCCCGACAGAAACTCATATTGAGCAGGAACCACCTAGGGTCCCGGCAGAAACTTATATTGAGAAGGAACCCACCCAGGGTCCCGAAAGAAACTCATATTGAGCAGGAACCCCCAGTGTCCCGGCAGAAACTCATATTGAGAAGGAACTCACCTAGGGTCCCGACAGAAACTCATATTGTGAAGGAACCCACCCAGGGTCCCGGCATATTGAGAAGGAACCCACCCAGGGTCCCGGCAGAAACTCATATTGAGCAGGAACCCCCAGGGTCCCGACAGAAACTCATATTGAGAAGGAACTCACCCAGAGTCCCGACAGAAACTCATATTAAGCATGAACCCCCCAGGGTCCTGACAAAAACTCACATTAAGAAGGAACCACCCCAGGGTCTGACAGAAAAATTATATTGCGAAAGAACCTCACCCAGGGTCCCTATAGAATCTCATATTGAGAGGACCCCACCTAGGCCACTCCACCTAGGGTCACTGCAAAATGATATTCGAGAGGTGCCGCCGCAAGGGTCACTACAGAAATGAAATTAGAGAGGTGACGCCATAAGGGTCACTACGGAAATGACATTCGAGAAGTGCCCCTTAAAGGTCACTGCAGAAGTCCAAGATTGAGAGTGGCCTTCGCAAGGGTCACTGCAGCAATGACATACGAGAGGTGCCCCGCAAGGGCCATCGCAAAAGTCTAAGATTGAGAAGTGCCACTGCAAGGGTCACTTCCACTTCAAGGGTCACTGCAGCAATGACATTCGAGAGGTGCCCCGCAAGGGCCACCACCGCAGGAGTCCAAGATTGAGAAGTGCCACTGCAAGGATCACTGCCACTGCAAAGGTCACTGCAGCAATGACATTCGAGAGGTACCCCGCAAGGGCCACTGCAGAAGCCTAAGATCGAGAAGTGCCACTACAAGGGTCACTGCAGAAATGACATTCGAGAGGTGCCGCCGCAAGGGTCACTGCAAAAATGATATTCGAGAGGTGACGCCGCAAGGGTCACTACGAAAATGACATTTGAGAAGTGCCCCGCAAAGGCCACTACAGAAATCCAAGATTGAGAGTGGCCATCGCAAGGGTCACTGCCACTACAAGGGTCACTGCAGCAATGACATTCGAGAGGTGCCCCGCAAGGGCCACCGCAGAAGTCCAAGATTGAGAAGTGCCACTGCAAGGGTCACTGCAGCAATGACATTCGAGAGGTTCACCGCAAGGGCCACCGCCGCAGCAGTCGAAGATTAAGAAGTGCCACTGCAAGGGTCACTACAGCAATGACATTCGAGAGGTACCCCGCAAGGGCCACCGCAGAAGTCCAAGATTGAGAAGTGCCACTGCAAGGGTCACTGCCACTGCAAAGTTCACTGCAGCAATGAAATTCGAGAGGTGCCCCGCAAGGGCCACCGCAGAAGTCCAAGATTGAGAAGTGCCACTGCAAGGGTCACTGCCACTGCAAGGGACATTCCAACAATGACATTCGAGAGGTGCCCCGCAAGGGCCATCGCAGAAGTCCAAGATTGAGAATTGCCACTACAAGGGTCACTGCCACTACAAAGGTCACTACAGCAATGACATTCGAGAGGTGCCTCGCAAGGGCCACCGTCGTAGAATTCCAAGATTGAGAAGTGCCACTACAAGGGTCACTGCCACTGAAAGGGTCACTACAGTAATGACATTCGAGAGGTGCCCCGCAAGGGCCACCGCAGAAGTACAAGATTGAGAAGTGCCACTACAAGGGTCACTGCCACTGCGAAGGTCACTACAACAATGACATTCGAGAGGTTCCCCGCAAGGGCCTACGCAGAAGTTCAAGATTAAGAAGTGCCATCGCAAGGGTTCCGGCAGAAACTCATATTGAGAAGGAACCCACCCATGGTGGCCAGGATGAGGGAGTGGCTACCACGAGAAACTCCTCATCATGAACCGTCATTCTTTAAAAGAACAACAGTATTAACACTTTGCTTTTTGTGCAGGTTGCCTAGTTGAGCAAGCAGGGCTCAAGCTGGCTAATTGGGACCTCCTGGGAGTCTTGGCTTGGCGGCTGAGGGACAAGGTATGTTGAGCAAGCTCAACCACTTAGCACTATAGGATTGTGAGAATACTAGTAGGAAAACCTAGAAGTCACTCAAGACTACACACACTTCACACTTGGTCACAAGTGAAGTGAGCAGCCAAAGAGCTGGATACTCACAAGAAATAAACTCTTTATAAGAAAATGACTTTTCCAGAAGAAGGGGTCCTGAATGTCCTTCTCAAGAAAAACAACAATTTTAGAGGAGAGGGGTCCTTAAGGCCTCCTCCCTCAAGTTTACAAAGTTTGTACCAAAATTTATCGTTTCAAAAGATATTTAGCAAATCAGATGTTTTGTCTCTATTAGAAGACATATTTTCTTTCGAACTTTAGTTGGCACCAGGTGGCATCTGCCAGAGGGGACAGGCAGAGCTGCCTGCAGGTAGGGACAAATAGTACACTGCAGACTTTGTCCCTCACCAACCCTTTAAGTTTTAACGCCAAAAGTGCCAACCCAGCCCTTGTGCCCAAGTATAAATAGGACCCCTGGGTAAGGTCATAGAGAGAGAAAAAACTCAATAGCACCGTTACTCTGAAAAAATCACACCAGACTCTCTAGTATTCTCTCCCTGCTCTCTCTAAGTGCTAAGTTCCTTGTTCTTTCACTCTCCACTGACAACCATCATTCTCAGGAGCTCCTCTTGAGAAAATTACTATTCTTGTTGTGGAAGTTCATCTTCTTGTAGGGAGGGAGTTCCAGTTTGAGCTCTATTTTTACCAAAAGGAGAAGGTCTCATCAGAAGTTGCACCAGAAGATCTTGAAGACCTTGCAGATAGTGTCCATTAAAGTGGGTCACGCCTCACCCTTTCCAGTTATTCATAGACCCCAGTCTCACTACCCTCCTACACAAGTTAATGAGAATTTTGGCAAATTTAAGGAGAGAGTGGAGAAAGTTGGACCTTCTTGAAGATCTCAATCTTGGATGTTGGAGAGCATCCCTTGAACTTGTATGATGATATAGAGTACTTAATTCACCAAGTTTGATGAAAGATGAAGGTTGAAAAGGGATTTGGATGTGGAAATCATGTTGACTTCGAGAGGGGTTTTCTGAGCTTGCTGAGAGTGATGGATCTCTGATTTTCCTCTTTTGAATGAGGTTAGGCCCTCCTTTTTATAGGCCCAGGGCATTGCCGATCGGCATAGACCTAGTCCTGATAATCGGCAGGTGTGTTTAGGCACACTGCCGATAGGCAGGGCTTGTAACCTACCGTTTGACAGTGTCTTTTAGGTTCCTTTGGAAAATTGATCGTAGAGCGCGAACTGTTGATCCGAATCGTGCACGAGGTGAACCATTGGAAAGGTATTTTAGAGATCTTAGAAAGTCCTTCAGACTGCTCTCGGGTTTGGGAGTTGACTTTGGGTTAAATGTGGCTCGAAATCGCTCGTCGGTCCTTTAGACGAGGAAACTTCAGACGCAAACGGATCGTTCGTCCGCATAGTAAGTCAGAATTGCACACGGGGTGTACCATTAGAAAGGTTTGAATATGTACTTTAACATTCCAAAGAGTTTGACCTTGTTCGGGAAGTTGACTTTGGTCAGTCAGGGCCTAAAAGCATTCGGTGATCTTTCGGTGTAAAACGGATCGTTCGTCCGTACCGTAAGTCAGAATCGCGCACGGGGTGGACCATTGGAAAGGGGTTTCAGTGACCTTTGAAGATTCATTCAGTTTCAGTCGAGCTGAAGAGTTGACTTTGGTCAAATGGAGCCTGAGAGCATCCGGTGACCTCTTGATCGAGTTTCAGGGAAAAATGGGTCGTTCGTCCGCATGGTAAGTCAGAATCACGCACGGGATGAACCGTTGGAAAGGGATTTCATTGACCTTTGAATATTCATTCAATATTGATTGAGCTGAAGAGTTTGACTTTTGGTCAAATGGGGCCTAAGAGTGCCCGAAGGCCTTTAGGTCAGTAACCGGGTTATGACTTGGGTTTGTAATGATGAAGGAAGGTGTTAGGGACCTAAGGAGAGGTTAAGGGGGTATTAGAATAGGGTGTATACAGAGCCCCTTGATGGGTGAGCTTAGAACAAACGATAGTCATCGAATAGACACCACATGATGCCTTTGAAGAGAGGATGACCAGAGGGTCGAGGTCAATTCTGAGGACCTGAGGATGACGGTAATCGATTATGCGGGTCGAAGCCAATTCCGAGGGCTTGAAGATAAGGGTAACCAATTTTGCGGGTCGAAGCCAATTCTGAAGTCTTGAAGATGACGGTAACTAATTCTACGGTCAAAGCTAATTCTATGGGCTTGAAGATGAGGGTGATCGATTCTGCGAGTCGAAGCAAATTCTGAGGGCTTGAAGATGAGGGTGACCGATTTTACGGGTCGAAGAAAATTCTGTGGGCTTGAAGGAACATACTGTTGATGGTCTTAAAGATAGTGATAACTAAAGCAATGATGGGGGTGACCAATTCTGCGGGTCAAAGCCAATTCTGAGGGCTTAGGTTGTGATGACCAATTCTATGGGTCGAAACCAATTATGCGGGCTTAAGGATGAGATGACAAATTCTGCAGGTCGAAGACAATTCTATGGGCTTAGGGTGAGATGAACAATTCTGCGGGTTTAAGCCAATTCTTCGGGCTTAAGGTGATATGACCAATTCTACGGGTCGAAGCCAATTCTACGGGCTTTAGGTGAGATGACCAATTATGCGGGTCGCAGCCAATTCTGCGGGCTTAAGTTGAAATGACCAATTCTGCGAGCTTAAGGTGAGATGACCAATTATGCGGGTCGAAGTCAATTCTTCGGGCTTAAGGTGAAATGACCAACTATGCGGGTCGAAGCCAATTCCGCGGGCTTAAGGTAAAATGACCAATTCTGTGGGTCCAAGCCAATTCTACGGGATTAAGGTGAAATGATCAATTCTGCGGATCGGAGATAATTATGTGGGCTTTAGGATGAGATGACCAATTTTACGGGTCGAAGCCAATTCTGCGAGCTTAAGGTGAGATGACCAATTCTGCGGGCTTTAGGATGAGATGACCAATTCTGTATGTCGAAGCCAATTCTGTGGGCTTAAGGATGAGATGACCAATTCTGCAATTCGAAGCCAATTCTGTGGGCTTAAGGTGAGAAGTTCTTGGGGAACTCTGCTAGGAAAATTACCTTGTGATTTTGATTTGAGATGGGGAGCCGATTGTGGGGAAATCCTTGTCTTTTGGAGACTTTACTTGGGGAACAACCAATATGATGCTGGGGAAGTGATTAGGTGGTCGAGGGTTTGGACGTATTTCTCGGGGAGATTTGAGACGTTTGGGAAATAGGATATGATCCTGAAGTTTTTGATATTTTGGAGGTCCTTTGGGGATTTTTTCATTCGCTTGTCTTTTGAGAGTTCTGCTGGGGAAATAGGGGTTCGGCTTGAGGAAGTGCAAAATTTTCTTGGTGAAAATGCTTTAAATCCTTTCTGGGATTTTTAGGAAATTTCTGAGGATTTTTCCGGGTTTTCTATTTTTTGGGGGAATTTTGGTACGAAAATTTAAGGGAGGTGCCAGTCGGCATGGTGTGGAGGGTGCCTTCGGTAGTGGCACGGACTTTTGGGTTGCCTCGAGAAGGTAAAGGGTCAGTGCCAATCAGTAGGTGGGGGGTCAATGCCGATCGGCATGACCCTTGGCATCCTATATAAAGGGGGAAAATTCCCCTCATTTTTCACAGCTTCTTGCCTTCTTTCTTTCTGCGATTTTCTTATGCGAATCGTTCCAACCTTTCGATCTCTAAAAAATGGCCGCTTTTGTGAGCACTGCAGTGCACCGGGAATGGTTGGCTATTGATGACTGGGAAAACATGGAGTGGAGGTCCAGGGAACCTCTTGCTTTGGGGAGCGAGAATTCTTTTGACGCATTCGAGCCGATTACGGATGAGCGGACCCTACTGCGGGAGCCGTCGCATCATCGCTCTTCGATGGTGGTGAACCCTGACAGTTATGTGAGTAAAATGACTTTTGGGATTCTCTTTTTTTTGTATGGTAATGCTTTTTACTTAGATTCTGACCAGGTTTTTCTCTTTGGCAGTCTGATGTTTCTCTGTCGAATATGCGTTCCCGCGGGACAACGGGGCTTAAGGATGGCTGGGAGCATCTTCCACCTGTGGTGCGTTGGGTGGTATCCTCAACAGGCTTTGGGAGGTTGGAGTCTGTGCTAGATGAGATGCCTCGTTCGACGGAAATCTTATGCGCTCTGGGGGAGAGGTGGTGGGACACCACCCACACCTTTCATTTTGGCTTTGGGGAGATGACTGTGACTCCCATAGATGTGCAGCAGTTACTGGGGCTAGATTGTGATGGAGAGCAGATAGAGGTGGATTCCTCTTTGCGAGTGAAGCTAGAGGCGGTGCACGCGGCGCTTGGTGACGTGGGGAGGATAGTGTCTGGGGACTCCATCCATATGTTGCTGCTGAAGGATGTTTTATTGGGTAGAGTGATCGATGTGGAGGACGGGCTACGGGTGAGGCAGATGGCCCAGTTGTTCATTTTTCTGGTGTTGGGGGGATTTCTGGTGGCGTCGAGCGGCGACGTTGTCCACTTATGTTTTTTACCATACCTGAGGATGTTTTCGAACATCCCTCTCTATGATTGGGGGAGCCTAACTTTGGCGACCCTTTATTTTTCCTTGGATGCATTCAGTCGGTATTGCCGGTAGTCTTTCACTGGATCCATGTATCTTTTTGAGGTATTCTTTAATTTTGTGCATTTTCCTTTCCTGCATTCGCATTTTCCTTATGCATCTCTTTTTAGTTGAAAATTTTTGTCTTTAGCAGACATGGTTCTATAAGGCGATCGGGTGTAATACCCAGCTGATTAGTTTGAAGGACGAGACCGTTGGGGATTTTTGCCGGTTGCATCGATGGTACAAGGCCAATCGGCAGACAAGGAGGTCTATCTCTCTAGAGGCGGTGCATCAGGTCTTGAATGGCCTGACCAGTGACAGGTTAAGACTTCTTTATTCTTCAGTCTAAGACCTTAGGGTGCTCTAATTTTGTATTTGACTCATATTTACTGGGGATTTTTCAGGTGACCTTTTACCCTTGGGGGAGGATTATTCAGGACACAGGGTTGACTGGAGTAAATGCGCAGATGAGTTATTTGTTGACGCATGAGTTTGGCCACTCTTGGTATATCGGGGAGAGGGTGGTCCGACAGATTACTGAGGGAGAGGTGGTGGTGCCACCTGCGAGGCCCCCTATGTCTATAAGGCGGGAACGGCTACTGCCAGAGGATGTGAGGATCAAGACAATGATTGGTGAGTCCTACCTGTTGTACATCGATACAGTTGTGCCGTATGATTATATGGACTTTGTGATAAGCTGGATGACGGTGCCTAGCATATATGATGTACTTCCCTTCCCTCCTGCAGGTTCGAGTCGGCCAGTGGGGTCCTGCCACAGCGGTGGCGGTCCTTCTACATTTGCGGCAGCGGTGACTTCGAAGGTTCCCTTTGTGCGGCTGTATACTCCTTCATACAATATCCGGCGGGTGATGGAGGGATGGTGCATATGCTGCATTGTCCTCATGTGATGGACCCGGAGGAGTTGGGCTTGACAGAGGACATTCTTCATCTTGAGGCATATCTTTTCTGTTCTTCTCCTTTGGTTTCTTTTGATCTTTTCTACTTTGATACTGATTCTTCCTTTTCTTGCAGCACGTCCGGGTGTCCACCACCTAACTGAGGGATATTAGGGACTAGATATCTTCGACGACTGCTCATATTCGGGATGCAGTTCCTGTTCCTTCTTGCTTGGTGTCGTCCGCCTCATCCGAGGAGGAGTCTGGTTCAGGTAGCGATGTTGCGTCATCTCGCTGTCGGGGAAAACGAGCGCATCGCAGGGGTGGAAGCTCTTAGGACAGAGAGGGTAAAGGGAAAGTGAGAGAGAGGGAGAGAGAGAATGTGGGTTCGGGCAGAGTCCCATTTGTTTTTTGCTTTTCTTTATTTTCCTACAAAATGATGTAACACAGAAATATATCTATTCAGTGCAATGAAGTTTTTTTATTATCTTATGTTAATGATGAATGAATGAATGAATGCACATGCGCTTTTTACTTTGCTGCTGAGACTGTAAAAAGAAATATTTTTGGGATTTTGAAAGAAATTTTTATTTAAAATGATTATTTATATAAAGATGAAAAGGGGCTTTTGGAAATTCTGTTGAGAATGTAAAAAAAAATTTAGTTTTCTGAATTTTGACAAAAGAGGAAAAAGGAAAATTTCTAAAAGTAAGGGGTTGGTGATGCTGGATATGTCGGAGTTGTCGTTCTAGGCTTGGTTTCAAAATTTCTGTGGGTGACTGGGGAGCTGCTGGTGGACCCACAACTTGCAGCTATTACCTCATGTATGTCCTACCGTCGCACTCCTATGGCGGTGATACTGGCGGAGACTCTAAATGGCCTGGATGCCTGGAGAGAAGGTCGTTCTGACTTTTTGAGGGGTATCCCTATGATAATGTTCATGTGGTTGTTTGAAAGATTCTGCCTGGTGACTTCTCCGAAATACCCTTTGTCAGTTGTACCTAATTTCTTTTCGCGCCATTTCATCAATTTTGGCCTAGATATTGAGAGCTGGGAGAACTGGTTCGTGGAGCATGGGGCTCTAAATCTGTACTGGTCAGCACCTTGGTGGGTACATTTGCGGCCTATTCTAGAACTGGGAGAATACCCGTATGTCCGGCTGGTTGGTCTCAGACAAACCTTTTTTTATTTCCCTTGGCAGCTTTTGCGCCAATTTGGCTGGGAGCAGATCATGCCACCTAGGACACTAGACTTCTTTCTGGTAGAAGATTTGGCAGAGCGTCTGCGCATGCGGCTTGTCTCTTTATGGGAGAGTCGACGTCCGTCGACCCGTCCCTCTCAGTCTACTGGGAGAGTTTGGCACATCCCTGGGGATTATATTAAGTGGTTGTAGAGGAGAGTAGTTAGCAAGATGTTGGAAGTGGAGACTGGATAAAAATAACTTGCCCTATCTGATACCATGGAGGGAGGTGTGGTAGTTTTTCCGAGGCTGGTTCGAGCCTATCGATCCATGGAGCATCTACGGCACTCCATTCAGGTAGGGGAAGCTTGGGGACCCCAGGATGTAGATGATGACGATGAAGCGGGATCCTCTGGTAGCTGTGGGTAGGACTCTTGGAGAGTTTGTTTTGTAATGGGGAATAAATTTGGGGATTTTATTTGGCCTTCTAGGAAGGTAGGGGGAAGGGAGTTATCCGATCCTATTCTTATGTAATTGTACCGTAATTTCTTATTATTGAAATAAATAAGTTTTTTATCATCTAGCTGTGCCTTTTGATGAATTATGTATTTTGAATTATCTATACTGATCGCTAAGGCATGCATAATCCTTTTGTTCAAGTATATGTTAAAGTGAACTATCATTCTCGTAGATAAGAAAAGAATAGTTTTTTGTGAAAAAGAAGGGGTCGTGCTCATCTAAGACGTATGAGCTGCCTACGTACCTCTAGGGGTTTTTGAATTTTTTTAATTTTTATGAGAATGATTTTTACAGAGGATCAGGCCCACGTAGTTCTGGGTAGAGGGAAATGAAGATACATATATATATTTTTTAGAATAGAAGGGAAATGAGAAGAGTCGTAGCGCGCCGAGATTTCGGACTGGGGGTAAAATTTCCTGAGACGGTCCAAGTTGACTGGACGATCCATCTCTTCTCCATCTAACTCAGTGAGCATGGTGGCACCGCTGGACAAGATCTTCTTCACAATGTATGGCCCTCTCCAATTGGGCTTGAATTTCCCTCTGGGGTCCCAGATGGGCTCTACTATTTCTTTGAAGGCTAAATCCCCTTCTTGGACACCGCGGTCCTTGACTCTCTTATTAAATGAATGTGTTATTCGGCGATGGTACCCTTGTATGTGATACGGCTCTTTTAATCTCCTTTCCTCCAAGAGTGACAGGTCGCCGAGGCGGCTTTGATGCCAGTCCTCCTCACTGACCTTACTTTCAAGCATGATGCGTAACGAGGGTATTTCTTGCTCCACGGGTAGGAATACTTCCATGCCATAGACTAAAGAGTAAGGGGTATCCCCATTTGAGGTTCGAATTTTGGTTCGGTAGCCTCAGAGGGCATATGGGATTTGATCGGCCCAATCTCAACAACTTTCGGTCATCTTGCTGATGATGGCTTTGAGGTTCTTGTTGGCGGCTTTGACTGCACCATTGGTTTGAGGTCGGTAGGGAGAAGATTTGTGTCTCTGAATCCCATACTCGTTGACCACTTCTGTAACTTCTGCCTCGAAATGCAACCTGTTATCTGACACTAGCTAGTGCGGGACTCCATATCGGTAGATGATGTTTTTCTTAATGAATTTGGCCACTTTCTTAGCGTTCAGAACTGCATATGACTCAGCTTTGACCCATTTGGTGAAGTAATTAATGGTAACCAGGATGAACTCATGCCCGTTAGAGGCCTTGGGTGTAACTTTCGCTATGATGTCGATGCCCCAGGTGGAGAAAGATTAGGGAGAAGTCATGTTGTATAATTCTCGCAAAGGCAAGTTTTGAAGATTGGAGAACTATTGGCATTTTAGGCATTTTCGAACATAGGTGGTGCAATCCTGGATCATGGTGGTCCAGTAGTAGCCTTGTCGTATGATCTTCTTGGCAAGCATGTGACCATTCATGTGGGGTATGCATTCCCCATTGTGGATTTTCTGCATTACCTCTTCAATGTTAAACCCTGCGATGCAGTGTCGATGGGTTCCATCAAAGTTTCTCTTAAACAGTGCTTTATGATAGATGATGTACTGGGCGGCCAGTCTTCAAAGGGTTGCCCGATCTTTCTTATTGGAATCCTCGGGGTACTTACCGTGCTTGAGGAGGTTCTAGATATCATAATGACAATAGTTGGCTAGCTCGGCATCTTCTTTGGTGATGAGCTCAATATGGTAGGAGTGGGTTGGTTTATCTTGATTTTTGACCAGGAAGGGGGCCATTGTTATTCCTTCGGGTATGTCGACCATGGAGGCTAAGGTGGAAAGGGAATCGTCTAGGTTATTCTTTTCTCGAGGTAGGTAGTGGAAGGTGATGTCTCAGAATTGGGAGGCTAGTTCTTCTAAGTGGGAATGGAAGGGTTGGAGTTTTTTGTCCTTGACTTTCCATTTTCTGAGCACTTGACCAATGATGAGGGCAGAATCCCCAAAGAAATCTAGGCATTGAATACCATTCTTGTCACACCCCAAACCCAATATCCATACTAATCATTTGTTATTGGAATAATTATATCATAATCTTGAGCCCATTGGAAATATGATTCATTCATCAATATTTTCCCACATAATGTGCATAATGAACATAATATTATTCTTATACCATAAAAATCAATGTCGGAGTCATAATTAAGCGGACATACAATACTGTGATTAACTATGATCAAATCAATCCATACTAAATCAATATATACAATGTGTGAGTATATTAAAACATTCAGTGTGACAATGATAAAATCCCCATATTTAAACCCCAGCTCTCTCCAACGGTGCAACTCTCAAAGTGACCAATCATATGGTATCCTAGCTAGCAGCGTACAAACCTGAAATTGTTAAAATATAAACCGTAAGCATTTATCTTAGTGAGGTACTCCTTACCTGCAATGGAAAACCAATTCTATATCGAATCGATGGATATAAAATTCGAACAATCCTGCCCATTGGAAATAACAAATCCTGGATCATAAGATCCAATAGTTCTGCCCATGGGCAATAACAAATCTTGGATCATAAGACCCAAATAATTCTGCCCATTGGCAATAACAAATCCTGGATCATAAGATCCAAATAATTCTACCCATTGGCAATATCAAATCGTGGATCATAAGACCCAAATAATTTTGCCCATTGGCAATAACAAATCCTGGATATTTGAATATCCAAACAAATCCTGAATAATGAACTATTCAAACAAATCCGCTCTTAGAGCTATATTCAAATCCAACATATCATTTTCATATCTATATATGAACAATCATAAGTACGCTCACCTTGACAGTTTAACTGGATTTTCCCTTGCCTTTATCCTGTATTTTTTAAATTAGCTCTTCTTCCCTTCCTATCATTCTTACAATATTAGTATCATCATAAGAATATCAATAATCCAAAGAATGATTTAAACATAATTCAATCCATAAGCATCTCATGATTCTATTCAAATCATTTATCACAAGTGAGGTTCCATCCAAATCCATGTTAATATATTTAACATATCCAAATCATAGACCAAATATAAATTCATTTTTTCTTGGTAATTCAATCCTTGTCATATTATTATTCCAATATAAAAGACGGTACATCATTTCAAGTCTCCTAGAGCAAGATATGTTCATCTCTTTACCACATAACAAATCTTCCCTATAGGCTCTTTTATCGTTCATTCAACTTCCAGGAATTTTCATAATTTTTATACATTATAAATTTCTATGATATTTCACCCAACATTAGTAAACATATTTAAAAATACAAAATTAAAGTTTCATAATTTTTAAGTTTTGTTTGCTATGTCAAGCAAAACACCGAACACATGGCGGGCATACTTTCACCCTTAGGGCAGATTTCATACCCGAATTTCAAACTCTCACCAAAGACTCATTTCTTTGTATTTTCACATGATTTTATGATATGTCATACATATATGAGTCCAGGTTAATCTCCAATTGGAATAAATCAATTCCAGTAAGTATAAAATAATATATGAGAGTTTGAATAAACAAAGTTTCTAAACAAAGCAATTTTAGGGTTTTGTACATTCAACTTAACTTAAACTTGCATATATCCATACATATGCACCCAATCATGAAAGGTCAATAAAAAATCAAGGATTTATATCATATAAATCATAAAAGCAAGAAAAATAACAAGATTCATGGTTGGAATTACCTTAGCGGCTTTTACGTAATTTTCTATGAATTTTTTTTTAATGTTTCTCCTCACTTTCTTCTTCCTAACCCTCACAATTGTTCTTCCTCAACTTAAAACTCTCCCAAACTGAGTTTTCTGAAGAAAGGGGGATATCTCAAGGGTTTAAGTCGGCTAAGACAACCTCCACCTCCAATAAATTTATAACATGTGGCATCATATAAAACAAAATATCATTTAAGGGTAAATGACTACTTTAGCGCCTGTTCGTAAAAAACAATATCTTCCCACTCGGATTTCCGTTTGATGGACCGTTTATTGTGTTACAAACCTGCCTCATATATCTACAATTATCTAGTTTATACCTCAAGTCAATTGTTACGACATAAAGGTCAAAACTAGTCTTAAACATGAACATTCCTACAGAAAACTTCAAAATTTCACATTTGTAACTAATTCAATATTTCATGCTTTATGGCGCTAGGATTAGACTAAATATAATGGCTTAACATTATATATACTAATAACATATTATCCATATCACATAAGCCAATCATGATTTAAACATAATTTATCATTATTATATTCGGGTTGTCACAATTCTCCCCCTGTTAGAAAATTTCGTCCCCGAAATTGACATACCTTGGTTGTCTGAATCAAACAAATACGAATAATGCATCTTCATGCTATCCTCACTCTCCCATGTATCTTCTTCCATGTAGTTCCTTCTCCACACAACTTTCACAAGTGGGATCACTTTTGATCTCAATATTTGTTCTTTCCTATTGACGATTGCAAGTGATTCTTCTACATAGCTCAAATCTTCCTTCAACTCAATAGGTTGTTCCACCAATACATGTGAAGGGTCCGCTACATACTTTCTCAACATGGAAACATGGAAAATATCGTGTAATCGAGATAACTCCTGTGGTAATGCTAACTTGTAGGCAACCATCTCGACTTTCTCAAGAATTTCATAAGGTCCAATGTAGCGTGGACTCAATTTCCCTTTCTTTCCAAATCTCATAACTCCTTTCCATGGTGATATCCGAAGAAACACATAATCCCCTTTCTGGAATTTCAAATATTTTCATCGTTTATCTGCATAACTCTTCTGTCTTCTTTGAGCCGTTCTCATTATATCTTGAATAATCTTCACTTTTTCGGTGGTGACTTCAATCAACTCTGGACCCTCTATCTTCCTTTCAACAACTTCACCCCAGTATATGGGTGTACGACACCGTCTGCCATACAACGCTTCATATGGTTCCATACCAATAGTAGATTGAAAACTATTGTTATATGCAAATTCTATCAAAGGTAAATACTCATCCCAATTTCCTTTAAAATTGAGCACACAAGCTCTAAGCATATCTTCCAAAATCTTTATTGTCCTTTCAGACTGCCCATCTGTCTGAGATGAAAAGCCGTACTAAACTTCAAGTTAGTACCCATAGCATACTGCAAGCTATCCCAAAATATGGATGTAAAAGTAGGGTCCCTATCTGAAACAATAGATACCGGTGCTCTATGCAATCGAATAATTTCATTAACATACAATCTAGCATACTTATCAATTGTATACGTAGTCTTGACTGCTAGAAAATGAGCGGACTTCGTCAATATATCCACCACTACCCAAATCGAATCTGACCCCTTCTGAGATCGAGGAAGCCCAACCACAAAATCCATCGTTACATGATCCCATTTCCATTCCGGTATTGGCAATAGCTGAAGCAGACTAGTAGGTTTCTGATGCTCTATTTTCACTTGCTGACATATAAGGCACCTAGCAACAAAATCAGCTATTTCCTTCTTCATATTATTCCACCAATAATGCTCCTTTAAATCCCTATACATTTTAGTACTACCGGGATGCATAGTATAAATGGAATTATGAGCCTCATCTAAAATTTCCTCTTTCAATCCACCCATATTAGGCACACATAACCGTTGCTTATATAATAAAGTGCCATCATTCACAATACAAAAATCTTCAGACTTATCATCATGGACATCTTGTCGCTTCTTCTCAAGAAAAGGATCTTGGCTTTGCAAATCACGAATACGGGTAGCTAACAAAGGCCTCACGCTTACATGTGCAAAGAACATGTCCCCATCGGCTAACTTCAATTCTACTCCCATCAATCTCAACTCCATGATATGGGAAACTCTAGCACACCAAATACAAGATAACCTGCCCGAAGCCTTTCTACTCAGAGCATCTGCAACTACATTTGCCTTCCCTGGGTGGTAGTGAATTGTACAATCATAGTCTTTAATTAACTCCATCCATCGCCTCTGCCTCAAATTTAACTCCTTCTGAGTAAATAAATACTTAAGGCTTTGATGGTCAGTAAAAATTTCACATACCTCACCATATAGATAATGACGCCATAATTTCAAAGCAAACACAATAGCAGCAAGTTCCAAATCATGTGTAAGATAATTACGTTCATGTGTACGCAACTACCTAGAAGCATAAGCAATAACTTTACCATGCTGCATAAAAACACAGCCCAACCCCTGGTGTGAAGCATGGGTATAAATAACAAAACCATCTCCACCATGCGGAATAGTAAGAACAGGTGCAGTTACCAACCTCTTTTTCAATTCATCAAAACTATTTTCGCAATCAGAATTCCATTCAAACTTAACATCTTTTCGGGTTAGTTTAGTTATCGTCAAGGAAATCGAAGAAAATCCCTTAATAAACCTTCTATAATACCCAGCTAAACCCAGAAAACTCCTCACCTCAGTCACATTATTATGCCTCTCCCATTTTACAATAGCTTCTACCTTTTTAGGATGAACACATATACCATCTCCAGAAATAACATGGCCTAAAAATACAACTTGTCATATCCAAATTCACACTTGCTAAACTTGGCATACAACTTCTCATCTTTCAATAGACTCAAAATAGTTGTGAGATGCTTTTCATGTTCAACCATATCACATGAATAAATCAGAATATCATCAATAAAAACTATCATAAATGAATCAATAAAAGGATGAAGTACCCGGTTCATAAGATCCATAAATACAGCTGGAGCATTAGTCACCCCAAAAGGCATCACCAGAAATTCAAAATAACCATACCGAGTACGAAAAGCAGTTTTAGAAATATCACTCTCCTTGACCCTCAACTGATGATAACCCGATCGTTAGTCTATTTTTGAAAACACTTTAGCACCCTGTAACTGATCAAACAAATCATCTATACGAGGTAAAGGGTATTTGTTCTTAATTGTAGCTTTATCCAGTTGCCTATAATCAATACACAAATGCATAGTACCATCTTTTTTTTTCACAAATAAAACGGGTGCACCCCATGGAGATACACTGGGTTGTATAAACCCCGTATCAAGTAAATCCTGCAACTGGATCTTAAGTTCTTTCAATTCAACAGGTTCCATTCTATATGGTGCCATTGAAATAGGGTATGTCCCCGGTGCTAATTCAATACTCAATTCAACCTCTCTTTCTGGAGGTAACCCAAGCAACTCACTAGGAAACACCTCTGGAAAATCCCGTATAATAGGAACATCAACTAACTGTAAATCCCCCTTCCTAGTTTCAAGAACATATGCAATAATACCCTCACAACCCTTACTCAATAATTTCCTCGTTTGAATAGCAGAAATGATACAACTGGGAACAATTTTCCTTTCCCCCACAAATTTAAATTCAGGCTCACCAGGCATATTAAAAACAAATTCCTTACAGAAACAATCCATGGATGCATGATATTTAGATAACCAATCCATTCCCAGAATTATATCAAAATCAGAAATATCCAATATAAGTAGATCTATAACTGTATCTCTAGACCCCACAGTCAAAAGACAATCACGAAAAGCATATTCGGCTACAACCATATTCCCCATAGGCATATAAATACCCAACCCCACATCTAAATGAGTACATGGTCTATTCAGGTATACAACAAAAGCATAGGACACAAAAGAATGTGTGGAACCAGGATCAATCAAAATATAAGAACTTCTATTAGTAACAGAAAGTGTACCTGTCACCACATCTGGAGTAATCTGAGCTTCTTTCATCATAAAGACTCGTCCACCTGGCCTGGAACCACTAGCTTGTCCTCTACCCACACTTTTCACTCCACTGCCTGGAGGTAACACTCTGCTTGCTGCCTCACTAGGTGCTGCTGGAGTCTCTGCCAACTGCGGATAATTATTCTTAACATGCCCCACTTGATGACAATGGTAGCATTCCACTCCTTTAAGCTTAGGACACTCGGATTTATAATGCCCCTCCTCTTTACAAAAGAAACATGTAATAACTCTTGTCGGTGCCTCACCCTTTCCTGACCTCTTAACCAGAATAGAAGATTCTCCACCCCTAGTATCTCTGCCAAATCTCCCCTGACCTCTACCACTATCTCCACCTCCTATCTGAAATTTATGAGGTTCCATCTTAACACTTCCACCCTCACCTCCCTTAGACTGAAAGGCATCAAATCTACTTTTCTTAAAACTCTCTCTACTCGCCACCCCTTGGTTTATTTACCTTTCTGCTATCGTGGCTTTGTTTACCAGAGAAGCATAATCTTCTAACTCATAAGTGGCCACTTTATTCTGAATAGGCCAAATCAATCCATCTTGAAACTTACTACATTTATCTTCTTTATTCTCCACAAATTTAGTAGCAAATCTAGACAAAGCAGTAAATTTAGCCTCATACTCCCTCACAAACACTTTCCCTTAGGTCAAATTTATAAATTCCCTCAACTTCTCCCTCCTATAAACTTTAGGGAAATACTTAACATACAAAGCTTTAATAAATTCAGCCCAAGTAATAGCATCAGTACCTTCCATCCTGGGCACCAAATGGTTGCTGGCTTCCCACCAATATTTCGCCTCTCCTTTGAGCTTAAACACAACTAGATTCACTTTCTGGTTATTTGGAACCTTCATAACTGCAAAGATAGTTTCTAGATCTCTGACCCACATCTCAGCTTCTGTTGGTTCAACTGACCTTGAATATTCTGGAGGATTCAACTTTAAAAACTTCTCATGCATGAAATCTTTCATTTCCTTTCTTGCCTCTTTCTTAATCCTGGCCACAGTCTTTGATTCTATATATCTAGCCTGTTGCTCTTTCATTAATGCCATATTTCTTTCCTGTTGTTCCGCCATCCTCAATATTGCTTGTGCCATTATTTGCATCTCTCTAGGTTGCTCCTGCTCTCTAGCCCTTCTAGCAACGCTCTGCTCCACTTCAGTATTGTCTGTACGAGAAGTTGCTCCCTCTTCTCTATGTTGTCCATTCCCAGGTTCCATCTGGAATTATCTGTAATAGAACAAAGCTCTAACAACCAATATAAACAGTTTATAATACTAAACTATTGGTTAGTACATAAAATATTCATAAATATCAAATCAACTCAATACTGCCATCTAACCATCACACACGTCCAGAATTAATAACCACGCTCTGATACCACTAATTGTCACACCCCAAACCCAATATCCATACTAATCATTTGTTATTGGAATAATTATATCATAATCTTGATCCCATTGGAAATGTGATTCATTCATCAATATTTTCCCACATAATGTGCATAATGAACATAATATTATTCTTATACCATAGAAATCAATGTCAGAGTCATAATTAAGCGGACATACAATACTGTGATTAACTATGATCAACTCAATCCATACTAAATCAATATATACAATGTGTGAGTATATTAAAACATTCAATGTGATAATGATAAAATCCCCATATTTAAACCCCAGCTCTCTCCAATGGTGCAACTCTCAAAGTTACCGATCATATGGTATCCTAGCTGGCAGCGTACAAACCTAAAATTGTTAAAATATAAACCGTAAGAATTTAGCTTAGTGAGGTACTCCTTACCTGCAATGGAATATCAATTCTATATCAAATCGATGGATATAAAATTCGAACAATCCTTCCCATTGGCAATAACAAATACTGGATCATAAGATCCAATAGTTCTGCCTATTGCAATAACAAATCCTGGATCATAAGACCCAAATAATTCTGCCCATTGGCAATATCAAATCCTGGATCAGAAAACCCAAATAATTCTGCCCATTGGCAATAACAAATTCTGGATATTTGAATATCCAAACAAATCCTGAATACCGAAGTATTCAAACAAATCCGCTCTTAGAGCTATATTCAAATCCAACATATCATTTTCATATCTATATATGAACAATCATAAGTACACTCACCTTGACAGTTTAACTGGCTTTTCTCTTGCCTTTATCCGGTATTTTTTCAATCAGCTCTTCTTCCCTTCCTATCATTCTTACAATATTAGTATCATCATAAGAATATCAATAATCCAAAGAATGATTTAAACATAATTCAATCCATAAGCATCACATGATTCCATTCAAATCATTTATCACAAGTGAGGTTCCATCCAAATCCATGTTAATATATTTAACATATCCAAATCATAAACCAAATATAAATTCATTTTTTCTTGGTAATTCAATCCTTGTCATATTAGTATTCCAATACAAAGGAAGGTACATCATTTCAAGTCTCCTAGAGCAAGATATGCCCATCTCTTTACAACATAACAAATTTGCCCTATAGGCTCTTTTATCGTTCTTTCAACTTCCAGGAATTTTCATAATTTTTATACATCATAAATTTCTATGATATTTCATCCAACATCATCAAAAATATTGAAAAATACAAAATTAAAGTTTCATAATTTTTAAGGTTCGTTTGCTATGTCAAGCCAAACACTAAACACATGGCGGGCATACTTTCACCCTTAGGGAAGATTTCATACCCGGACTTCAAACTCTCACCAAAGACTCATTTCTTGGTATTTTCTCATGATTTTAGGATATGTCATACATATATGAGTCCAAGTTAATCTCCAATTGGAATAAATCAATTCCAGTAAGTATACAAAAATATATGGAAGTTCGAATAAACAAAGTTTCTAAACAAAGTTATTTTAGGGTTTTGTACATTCAACTTAACTTAAACTTGCATATATCCATACATATGCACCCAATCATGAAAGGTCAATAAAAAATCAAGGATTTATATCATATAAATCATAAATTCAAGAAAAATAACAAGATTCATGGTTGGAATTACCTTAGGGGCTTTTACGTAATTTTCTATGAATTTTGTTTTGAATGTTTCTCCTCACTTTCTTCTTCCTAACCCTCACAATTGTTCTTCCTCAACTTAAAACTCTCCCAAACTGAGTTTGCTGAAGAAAGGGGGATATCTCAAGGGTTTAAGTCGGCTAAGACAACCTCCACCTCCAACCAATCAATTTATAACATGTGGCATCATATAAAAAAAATCTCATTTAAGGATAAATGACTACTTTAGTCCCTGTTCGTAAAAAGACAATATCTTCCCACTCGGATGTCCATTCGATGGACCGTTTGTTGTGTTACAAACCTGACTCATATATCTACAATTATCTAGTTTATACCTCAAGTCAATTGTTATGTCATAAAGGTCAAAACTAGTCTTAAACATGAACATTCCTACCGAAAACTTCAAAATTTCGCATTTGTAACTAATTTAATATTTCATGCTTTATGGCGCTAGGATTAGACTAAATATAATGACTTAACATTATATATACTAATAACATATTATCCATATCACATAAGATAATCATGATTTAAACATAATTTATCATAATTATATTCGGGTTGTCACATTTCTCGAGAGCAACTATGTTGGCTAACCATGTGGGATATTCGATCACACGAATGAAGCCCACATTCAGCTATTTGACCACCTCTCTTTGACTTTGAGCGACCATTCGGTGCAAAGCTTTCTCAGCTTTTATTTAACCGACTTGTAATCTGAAAGAGTGGGGATCTCATGCTGAGCAATTTCAGGATCAATGTCGGGCCTATCGTCATAGGACCATGCGAAGACATCCACGAATTCCTTCAATAATTCTTCAAGTTATGCGTGCTCATTCTCGTCAAGGGTAGCCCCTATCCTAATCTCGCACAGTTGGCTACTAGAACCGAGGTTAATAATAATAGTCTCTTCTTCATTAACTTGAACGCAGTTATATTGTTTGTTATTAACCTTATTTAGATCAGTTAAGAATTGTTCATTTGCAAAATCATCATCATCAAAAGTTTGATTAGAACCTAAACAATTAATGTAAGGCACAACAAGATACTCAAAATCTTCATTTATTTCATTGATAGGAAAAACAACATTGAGAACCTCATCAAAGGAGGTCTCGATTACATTTGAGCAAGGAAAGACAACATAAGAGGAAATGGGGTAAGCATTGGGGTTAGGTGGGATTCCAAACGGTAGAACCGGCGCAGCATGCCAGTTGAGGAGAGATGTATCAGCAGCTTCAATCAAGTTGGATGGATCCAGGGATGTAGTGCTTGAATGAACCATGCAAAGTGTCAGCCCCAGTGTCTGTAAGTTGAATGAGTCCTAGGAGTCACTTTCCTCGGTTTCTTCGGTATTTTTGATGAGCGGTTGTAGATGGAGTTGGGAACTTTATGCCCATGGGTAGCTATCTTAGAAAAAGATCTTCATTTCGGGTTTCATCTTTTTGTCATTATGGTCATACCATGGTTCCGGAAAGCCGCAAAAGGGGAAGTCCTCACCCTCTTTGATGAATCACCATTCAAGGAGTCACTTGAGATAGTCTGGATACAGTCTAGTCTTCTCTTTGGTCGAGACTGGCGGATCATTCTGAGCTCTTGTTCTGACGGTTGATACCCCAAACCATAGGGGAAAGCTTTCTTCAGTTCAATGGGATCAAATATCCCTTGTTGTCTTTGTCCTAGCCCCATTTCGGGCATGAAGTGCATGTTTCTGAACATCTGAATCACATTGACATTGCCATGAAGGTCGTATTCGGGATAAACCCTTTCTTTGAAATTGTCCCCTATTGGGAGTAGAAGTGGCTCAACTCGGAATCCTGATAGGAGCATATTAATTGACCCGTGTTGTATCTCAAGGATTGGATTGTTGGTACTTGCACCCTCGGTATTATCGTCGTCGCCCAAAATGGTATTGACTCGTTCGTCGGCGAAGAACTTCAATTTCTAATGGAGTGAGGAAGACAGACCTTTGATACTGTGGAGCCAAGGTCGTCCGAGTAACAAGTTGAAACAAGCTGGAATGTCAATAACCTGGAATTCAACGGCGGGGTTTATAGGGCCAACCCCTATTACAAGTTGTATGGATCCCATCACCTCCCGACGGATATTATTATAGGCATGTACAGCAGCAGAAGTTGGAGCGAGGTCACTTTCCTTTAGTCCTAAGCATTTTAAGGTTCTTAATGGGCAGATATTCCAGGGGGTCCATTATCGACAAGAGAGAGTGGTATGATTTTTCCCATAACTTCGACGGAGATGTTGAGTGCATGATTGTGGTTTGGCCCAATTCTGGGGATTTCTTCTTCGGAAAAGGATAGCATTCGGGTAGAGGTCAAGGATCCGACTAAATTCACTGCTTCTTCGGGTGTGGTAGAAGGAGGAACTATGGGTCCAGTGAGAAACTTGATCAAAGCATTTATGTGCAGTTGGGAAGACATGAAAATCCCCCATAGAGTGATGTTAGATTGAGTTTTCTTTAGTTGATCGAGGATCTTTCTTTCCTCGAGGGTCATTTCTGGCATAAGAAGGTTTTCAACACCCTTCCCTTTATCATTGGATGGTAGTGAGCTTGGGATCTGGTAATGCCTACCTGATTTGGTCATGTGATTTACTGAAGAAGGGAAGAACATGAACCCTATTTATTCATCAATCTCGTTGTTCTGCCACTCTATTTATTTCTTCGAGGAGCTCCTCAAATTATATCATCCCACACATATCGACTACCGGTCCAGTTTTTTCGAAATCTTGTTCTTCATTCGAATCTCTGAATTCTTCCCCCCATCTGGTGGCAATAATTTTGTCTTTACATGTAAAGTCAATGCATTCCACAAATTCAATGGCTTCTTCATACCGGTCTTCCCATTCTGTGGGGATATGTAAAGGTGAGGGGACTAGGAGCCCTTGCAATTCCAGAGTATCAAGTAACTCGATCATACTGCAGATGTCGTTGGTTTTCCTGAATAATTCTGCCATAATTTGGACGACATCATCTAGGCTGACTTTATCGGTGGGTACCACCCAACTGTCTAACTCTCGGGCCCATTCCTAGCTTTTATGAACAACGTGCTGAACCTCTGGCAATCAATGATCATCTGTGAGGGAAATTTCATCCCAAACTCTAGGAGTTGGTTTAACACTTATGATAATTCCATACCTCCATTTTCATAACGGGTACGGACAACGATGCATGCCCTGGTAAGGAGTGACAATGCATGATCAGCGAGACTAGTAGGGTGTAGGAGGAAATATGGGCAGGTTTGGAGAGGTTCGGTAGAGTGTATGGGTGTGATTTAAGTTGAGGGATCAAATCCTGGGTTCATTTCTAGGAAGATAAAATTGGTATGATTTGGGAGTGGTTGTGAGAAGTGTTTGGCTTAGGATTGGATGGTGGGGCAATGGTGCCCCGGTCAATTAGACCTTGAATTATGTTTCGAAGGTGAAAGCATTGGTCGGTGATATGTCCAGCGGTTTGGTGAAAGGCGCAATGGACATCTGCCTTGAAGCTTCTCGGAAGTGTATTGGGCAATGGATGGGGATCCAAGGGCTTGATGAGGTTTCCGCTTAACAGGGCCTGATAGACTTTGGAGAGGGGAGCATGGAGCTCGGTGTATTCTTTTCGGACTGGGACAGGACGCCTCTCTGGTGCCCACGAAGTGTATGTTTGAGAGATGTTGTTGATGGTTGAGACTGCAGCATTGGCAGGTTTGTCATATTTTCTGAGGGTGAACTGTCCGGACACCTTCTTTGGTTCAACCTCTATTTTAGCAAGAGCTTCCTCGATTTCTACTCCTGCCTCTCTGAGATATCGGAAGTGGGGATAGTATTGTCCACCCATAGTCGCTCGGACATGGGGCAAGAAGTTCTTCTTCACTATGTTGACTTGTTATTCCTCGGATGACCGATTGGTCATAGTGGCTGCCTTTTCCCTCTATAGGGATATAAAGTTACTGACTGGTTCCCCAGAGTTCTGTTTGAGAATCTCTAAATCACGTCAGATGACCTCAAGCTCTTCGTTATATTTATACTGCGATATGAATTCTCGGGCTACATCCTCCCAGCTACAAAAACCATTAAAGAGTGTTATCCTTCACAGTTTGCTGAAACAATTGGGCCATCACTTCTTCAGAAGCCCCTAGGAGAGTCATAGAATGGTGATAACTGTGAAGATGAACAATCGAGGGTCCACGTCCTCCGAATTTATCGATATTCGGCATCTTGAACATCTCGGGTAACCTTGCCTTAGGATAAGGAGACATATGGCTGTAGTCCATGTAATTCTGTAGATTCAAACTTGGTCTAACTTCTTAGTTAGCATCTTGAGATCTTCTTTGACCTTGTTCAACTCTTCCTCTTTCGGATCAACGATCACAGGCAAGTCATCCCTAAGCTGGGCAAGGTTTGGCATAGGAAGCTGGGCAGGCGGCGACCCATTAACTGGAGGGCCACGTGGAGAGTGCTGATACTCTTCAAGAACCCAGATAGACTCAGGTGGACCCATAGCGCGAGGGAATAAGTCCTCGGGCTCTTAAGGAATAGGAACCTAGTTTTGTTGCATCTCTCGAACCTCAGTCTGAAGGTTGTCGATCTTGGACACGAGATGTGCTAAGACTGCCGTCAGATCTGGCTGCACAACTGGTGCTTTATCTGTGTTCTCCATGGAAAGAGGATGGATACCGGACTCGGAAGAGGTAGAAGGGGAACGGACCGAACTCCGGGGTGAATTGACTGAAGACCAAAGCCAATAAGGAGCTAGGCCAAGGGCGTGCGATCGACGTGAGAGGGCGTAAAATTGGATTTATTTTTTACTAGATTGAAAGGCAAAATATTTTTTGATTTTTGGTAAAGCAAGGAGAAATGTTTTTGGATTTTTTATAAAGAAAGGAGAAGTGTTTTTGGAAGACGGGTCTGAGCATGATTATTATTATTATTATTATTATTATTATTATTATTATTATTATTATTATTATTATTATTATTATTATTATTATTATTATTATTATTATGTTCTCACTTGTATTAAATTCTCATAAATGCAAAATGAAATGTTGGACGGGACCCGAGCCTGGAAAAGTTGGGTTTGTAACATGTGCAAAGTTATGGCTGGACTTGTAACTAGGCTCACGGGAAGGGTCCCGTTTTAAAAATACGTGAAAATTTGGGCGGCAGGCTAACCCAAAATTTTGGCAGAGTTTTGGGTTGAAACCAGCAATCTAATATGTATGTCCTAGGATTGACACCTATATGCGGGTATGCAGCTTGGTTGGGTGAATTGGAAAGGGTACCCCCCTTTGGAGTGGCTTCCACGATATACGTCTTGCTTTTGAGGGCAATCGGTACGTATGGACAAGCCATTTGATATACATGAGTGTACGTGAATTGCCTCACTATATACCTCGTGGGGACGGTACGTGTGAAAGCAAATTTGATATTCTCAACGTACGTGAATGAGTTCTCTGTGATATACCTCCCATCATGATTTCGATCAAGCGGTGCGATGCGGGGGAACCGTTCAATATATGTCGAAGGTACTTAGCCAATGGAAGGTTAGAGTCATATTGATTAGGCTAACTGTGCCCTACCGGAGCAGCGCCCATCACGCAGTGACCCTCCAGTTACTGGACAAAATTTGGTCAATAACAATGCTCTTTGGTGATATCGTGTGAATCATGCATGATTCTCTTATTAGTATCTTATGATGAGAGTATCTTTCTTGATCATGCCCAACAGGGAGCAAAGTATGAGTACCAATGGTATACCAAGTATGGGTGATGCGTGCAACATGAGGATATATGTGATCCTAGGTGCACGTGGTGTGAAGTGTACATGGAGAATTTTCTACAAGCGTGTGAATAGAAGCATAAGCATAAGGTACAAATGAATAGTAAAGGGAAAAATAGGAGGATATATAAGAAATTATAATACCCATGTAAATAGAGTTTATCCCTCAAAAATTGTATCCCTAGCAGAGTCGCCACTGTGGCCATCCCCGAATATATCCCCTCGTGGCGGGAGAGGATCCCTCTAGGTCTCGCGCGCCCCTCTCGGGAGCGCTTCGATCGGCATCGATGAATGAGGTGAAAAATGTAGAGAGATAGAGTCACAAGTCTATTTTACTCAAAATAGACAAAAGAAAAGGGAGCCATCCCGAAGGACAGCATCTAAAGACATACTGATACATACGAAACCAAAATGATTCGAAAATGGTTCGGAGGCTAAGTGACGAAATGGGAAGGTGTTAGGCATCCATTCCACCCTTACGATCTCTCATGGGCTGTTGTTATTTTCCTTTATTTCCCCGTGATATGTGTGCATGTGTATACGTAGTGGAGATAGGAATCATCGACTTGTATTATGGAAGAGATAAAATGAGTCATCCATAGGAATGTTCCTAAAAGTAATATTAGAAAATAGGATTTATGCGATTATCCTAGCGTCGATCATTATAAGGGAATGATAACGCATGTGGAATAATATGCCATTAAGAACAAATATATATATATATATATATATATATATATATATATATATATATATATATATATGATTTAAGAGAGTTAAGTTTAAAGAATATAGAAAAATAGGAAAAAAGTAAAAAAATGACTCGAGTCTCGGGTTTTACCCCGAGACGCCTACGTAGCCTATAGAGGCATCAAAGTCCAATTAGTTCATATGAAAAACGAGGGGTGGGATTTATCCCATAAATCCAATCGGGGACTTCTCTTATATGGGTGTGTGTGTGTGTAAAAAAGTATTTTAGTTGTGAGAAAAGTATGAGAATTCCTGATTAAGCATAAATTCTTCCATTTTATCCATTTAATTTAGTTACTTTTACCACCTCGAACAACGTAATCGATTTGATTTTATCTCATAATCTTGCTACTGACTTATTCTAACGAGTACACCAAGTTTCTGGTATTTCGTACTAATTTTGTAGGTATTTAATGTCAATAAAGAAAGAAAGAAACCGAAAGAATCGAGAAAGAAAAGAAGGAAAAGTCAAAAGGGAAAAGTTTTAATTTTTACTCGGAATTCAGATGAGGCATCTAAAGATAAGTTGAATAGCCTGTAATTACGAGTACATAGGAAGAAACGGCACCTTAATCGGAGTCCCGGTGTGAAATTTATGAGTAGTCAAAGTTTGAAGAAAAAGTTAAAGGAAGCCCGAACCGATCCGAGCAGGACCGATTCGCATTGCCAAATTCCAAAGAACCTCGAACCGAAGACGGATTGAAGTTGAAAGAAAACAAACGAACCGATCCGTGCCAAATCAATTCGCCCAAGAAATAAACAAACCGATCCGAATTCCATCCAGACCGAACCGAGGGAGGACCTGACCGGTTCGACTGTCGAATTTTAATTTTCTAATCTTCCTCTAATGGAGAGTCCTAGTGAAACTAAAACTCCTGAAGTTTTGTAGGGTATTTAAACCCGTTTTATTATCATTCTTAGTACGAAGAATTTATCTAATTTTCCATTCTTTTCAGAAAAACCCTAGTTTGGAGATAGCTTATTATTTTAATTCCAAGATTGAAGATTGTTCAGATTTCAGTGATTACAAGTAGATGTAGTTAATGTTTTGAGTGCTTTGGTAAGATTAGTGGTTAGTTTCCTCTGTCTAATTTTCTGTTTACATCATTCTACAAATTTTCCTTAGTTTAATCATGATTTCCTGCAATTCCAAAATTGTTTTCATTAAGTTCATCATGGTAGGCTAGACTTTTAAAAGTCGGGATGCATGAACCTAACCTGATGTGATAGTTGCATGTGTATAAAAGTAATCCTCTAAATTTAATGGTTTGATTACGACCGTATTATGGAGGAATGCGACAATGGTAGATCTTTGGATCTCGTTTGCTTCAAGGTAACCGGGATGCTTTAGAATGCAATTCGAATGTAACTCTCGCAATACCGATTTACTCATCCTCTGATTAAGTATGGTGCGGGCTTGAACCTCATATACGTAATGCTTGGGAGTATTAAATTCTGGGTCTAATTAATCATTTAAATTTACAATTAGTTTTATATCTGCAATACACTAGGGTTGAGGGATTGTATTCCCATCCTGTTTTTCTCATCATATAATTCAAGTTTTAGTTTAATCATCTTCAGTCTTTTAAGTAATTTAGAGTTTGCATTTAGTTAATTAGTTATTTCCCATCTCAATCACCTTTTCCTTTTATTTTTAGGGTCGGAGTTAGGATTTCCTTATCTATCCAACGTCGTTACAACTTTGTTGTCCTATTTCCCTGTGGATACGATCCCGACTTACCGGGTTTATTACTAACGCGTCAGTCTTGCACTTGAGCCTAGAGAAAACGCACATTAGAGACACTTTCTGAGTCGCGTCAATTCCCGTTTGGAATTTATGAGAAAATCCTCCTTTTCTTATTTTGTTGGGGGGTTTATTTATATGAAAATAAGAGATGTGCAATAATACTAGATAAAAAGTATATTAAGATACGTGAGATGAGAGAATAAAAGTGCTAAGTAATAAAACAAGTTAATGAGAATTTAGGCGAATTTAAGGAGAGAGTGGAGAAAGTTGGACCTTCTTGAAGATATTGAGCACGATCTTGGATGTTGGAGAGCACCCCTTTCACTTGAATGATGATGGAGAGTACTTAATTCACCAAGTTTGATGAAAAAGGTGATGAAAGGTGAAGGTTGAAAAGGGATTTGGATGTGGAAATCACGCTGACTTTGAGAGGGGTTTTCTGAGCTTGCTGAGAGTGATGGATCTATGATTTTCCTCTTTTAAATGATGTTAGGCCCTCCTTTTTATAGGCCCAGGGCATTTCCAATCGGCATAGCCCTAGTCCTGCCAATCGGCAGGTGTGTTTAGGCACACTGCCGATAGGCAGGGCTTGGAACCTATCGTTTGGTAGTGTCTTTCAGGTTCCTTCGGAAAATTGGTCGTAGAGCATGAACCGTTGATCCGAATAATGAACGGGGTGAACCATTGGAAAGGTATTTCAGATACCTTAGAAAGTACTTTAGACTGCTCCCAGGTTTGGGAGTTGATTTTGGGTCAAATGTGGCTCGAAAGCGCTTGTCGGTCCTTTGGACGAGGAAACTTCGGACACAAACGGATCGTTTGTCCGCATGGAAAGTTAGAATCGTGCACGGGGAGAACATTTAGAAAGGTTAGGAGATGTAATTTGACATTCCAAAGATTTTGGCCTGGCTCGGGGAGTTGACTTTGGTCAATCGGGGTCTAGAAGCGTTCGGTGACCTTTCGGAGTAAAATGGATCATTCGTCCGTATCGTAAGTCAGAATCGCACATGGGACGGACCGTTGGAAAGGGGTTTCAGTACCCTTTTGAAGACTCATTCAGTCTTGATCGAGCTGAAGAGTTGACTTTGGTCAAATGAAGCCTGGGAGGGTCCGGTGACCTCCTGCTTGAGTTTTGGGGAAAAATGGGTCGTTCGTTCGCATGGTAAGTCAGAATCGTGCACGGGATGGACCGTTGGAAAGGGGTTTCAAAGACCTTCAAATATCCATTTAGTCTCGGTCGAGCTGAAGAGTTTGACTTTTGGTCAAACAGAGCATGGGAGTGCCCGATGGCCTTTAGGTCAATACTAGGGGTATGACTTGGGTTTCTAATAAAGAAGGGAGGTGTTAGGGACCTAAGGAGAGGTTAGGGGATATTAGAATGGGGTGTTGGCAAGTATCTCCCTGAATTTCATTATGGGGATGTCGTTATCTTAGTGAGTTCATGACTCCATACGGGTGATAGTGGATCGGTTGAATAAAGTGGCACATTTTTTTCGATTCCCACAAACTTTGAGAGGACGTGGTATGCATAGTTGTTCATTGCTGAGATAGTACGATTGCATGGGGTCATGATTCTGTCCAATTAGGACAAGATCTTTGTGTCCTATTTCTGTCAAATCTTTCATGCGACGATGGTCATAGATTTATGATTGAGTATAGCATATCAACCACAGACAGATAGAGTTAATCGGATGTTACAGAATATGTTACGAATGTGCATACTTGACTTAGGAAGAGGATTGGAGTAGTATCTTCCTTTGGTGGGGTTTTTGTGTAATAACTCCTACCAGTTTACCATCGACATGGCACCATTTGAGGCGTTGTGCAGTCGTCCATGTCATTAGACTGCTTATTAGTTAGAGGTGGGGGACAACAAGTTATTGGGGCCAGAGATGATTCAGGAGACCACTATCAAGATTGAGCTGATTCGTGGGCACATCCGTATAGCTCAAGACAGGAAAAAGAGTTATGCCGATGCAAACAAGAGGCACATATAACTCGAGGTTGGTGACCATATGTTGGTGCTGGTGTCTCCCATAAAGGGAGTGATGAGATTCGACAAGAAGGGGAAGCTTGGATCGAGATATATGGGTCTGTTTCCTATCATCGAGAGGGTTGGACCAAGCTTATAGGCTAGGACTATCGGAGTGCTTACAGCGGACCCACGATGTGTTCCACGTGTCATTGCTGAACAAGTACCAGAGGAGTGAACAGGCCTTCTGTCATGTTCCATTAAAATAGATCGACTTCCAGCCAGACATCTTGTATGAGGAGAGACATGTGGCAATACCTGATCGTAGTGAGCGTAGGCTTCGGTCTAAGGTGATACCCTTGGTTAGAGTTCTGTGGGGCACCACAATTTTGAGAAGTCATCATAGGAGCGGGAGGACGACAGAGTTATTCACCGCAGGTACGCCCTAATTTTGAAGGCAAAATTCTTTTATAATGGGAGAGTATGTAACACCCCGTATTTCTGAGCATTTAATATTTAATTAATTTGGGTATTTTTAAATTACGTATGTGCCATAATTTAATTTAATTAATTATTATGTTTGAATTAAAAATATTAATCGAGAGAGAAAATGGTTAATATTTGTGGAATAAGATTACTAAGTGGATAGTAAATAATTAATTTACGTCCTTGCGAGCGATAGTGACGTGAAAGCATTATATCCTAACAAGGACTCATGGGAAAACTAATTGGGGTCAGGATAGGACTTTGTTGTAGAGTGACTCAGATGGAGATTACGAGGTCATGATTGATTCTGAATGGGTCGAGATAGTCGGAATAGTGTACCCGGGAGTTATAATTGAGTTTCAAGACATTTTTAACCATAATCGAGCCCGCAAGGGAGTTTTCGGGTCATTAGGGTTTCGCTCGTTAGCCTAATTTCGAGAATTAGGATTTAAAACCTAAGATTAGGTAATTAGGGAAGCATCATTACAAACCTAAACCCCTAAGAATCAAAGGAGAATAGAGTTAAGAGGTCAAAGTCTTGATGGAAAGGAAGGGAGGAGCACTTTCATCACACTAAAGATGAAATTAGACCTACAAATTAGAGGAAAGTGTTTATCTCGCAAATTTTTCATTTAGTTTTAATACCCATGTAGTGTAGGGATTACAATATCATGATTTTAATTATGTTCTTGAGGTTTAAGTTAATAAAAGTCATTAATTGGGATAGGATTGCATGTAGAATGGATCCAGATATGTAGAGGACCTGAAATCAGATTATGTGTGAAAAAATTATGGAAGAAATCTAAGAAAAAAGTTAATTTTTGCATGAAGAACGTAAACTAGGGTTTTGGGTAGAGAAACCTTAATGAAATCTTGATATTTGTTGGTTTAATGATGTTTTAACATAAGAGATACGTTAGAAATGTTATCCATACTCTTATATGATGTTGGGATAAATTATAATGGAGATTTGGTGCTTTCATGAGGATTTGTGGGTTAAATATGGTGAAAAATGAAAGTACGTAATGAAGAAGATGATATGTGGCAAAACGAATCAATTCGGCCAACGAATCGGTTCGATAAGAAAATCAACTCAGCCTCCCGGGTGAATCGATTCGGTTTCGCAAAAATTGTACTTTTTCCCTTATTTAAGCCTAGAACATGGGAATAATTATAAAGGAAACTTTTGGAGCACCTTGAAACTATTGTGAGGGATATAATGGATTATAGTAGTCCTATGGTAGAGTGATGGCCCATCCAAAATGAGAAAATTAAGGCTAAGATTATTCGGGTATAATTTATATTAAATTAAATTATGAGATTTAGAATGGGTCACGGTGAATGTGGGTAAACCTATGACTTTGAACAATAGTCTATGAGTGTATTAGCCACTGATATTATTAAGGGGTGACTAGGAACATTAGGGTTGTGATTGAAACCTGGAAATATATATTATAAGGGGTTATAATTGTAATTATTTATACGATTAGTATGCGAGAGATAGATACTATGTACGAACTTATATGATGGTTCGTATTGTATACCTACTAATTAATATGCATACATAGTTTGTGTGAATACCAGTGGTTGTGATTGATTATGTGTGTGAACATACTTACTCTGCCTGCTATCGGGAGGTTTTCGCGTAGAGGGCGATCCCACCTTAGCGATTCCAGGGAGGTCTGGATTTATGCCCCAGAGCATGGAACTTAGGGCAGTTCACTATGTGTCGTGCATTTGTGGAACCGCGTGACATTTGGGTACGTTAGGTATGTTCGTATCCCAAAGAATTAGAACCATGTTCGCCTCCATTGTGTGTTGATTGATTTTGGGTTCGAGGAGACATGTCGAACCAATAGTCCTTGATTAGTACGAGTTGGGGTGGAAGCGGTACGGGTTTTTACCGTACCGTACCGTTTTGGTCCGAAAAAAAATGGTTTTGGTTTCATATATTAAAATACCAGAAACCAGTCTTACCGAAACCAAAATTATCGCAAAAAAGTTGGTTGGTTTTGGTTTTAATATTTAAAAAACCGATTTACCGAAATTACCGTATCGAATTTTATGAAACCAGAAAAAAACCGTACCGATATTACCATACCGTACCGAATTTACCGAAATCATAAAAAACAGTACCAAAATTACCGTGCCGTACCGAATTTACCAAAATTACCGTACCGAATTCACCAAAACCAAAAAAAAGTTAGTTTTGGTTTTGGTTTTAATATTTAAAAAAGTTAGTTGGTTTTGTTTTTGGTTTTTGGGGACGTTTAGTGTTGTTTATCGAAACATAAAAAACCGAAGCCAGAAACCAGAAAAAACCAGAATTTACCGAAACCAGAAAAAACCAGAATTTATCGAAACCAGAAAAAAAACCAAAATTATCGAAAAAACCGAAATACCAGCTAGTTTGGCTTTGGTATTGATTTTGGTGTACCGGGTGGTAAACTGGTACGGCTTAGTTTTATCATCTAGAGTTTGGTTTTGGTATTGGTATCTACTATTTACCGACCAAACCGTACCGCTTACACCCCTAAGTACGAGAGGTACATGGACTTTATAGAAGAGTATGTCAGCATCACGAGGGGCCATTATGGGGATGCTATAGTTGTATATATTATATATGTGTGTTTAATATATACAAGTACGTCATATCTACTTATGTGTGATAGTATAACTGATAGATTGTTTATATCTAAAAATATGTAAGTAGAGAAACTTAACTAATTGACTCAATAATAATACATGGATAAAAATTGATTATTGAGACTGTGGTAGCGTGTCATATTCGTAATACTGGTGAGCTAGACCTATCGAGGTTATTTAGGTATGTTATCTAATTGGATGGGTAGCATAGCTAGATAGGGTACGTTAGGTGTGCACATTAGTTGAGAGGTGAGGATCTCAAGAGAGTGTATGTGGAATTTACACGTGTTATAAATAACTTATCTAATCTGTGATTTAAACACTTGCAAAATATTTTCAAACTGTTTTCTTGGGCTTTAACCCGTGTCAAAAATATTTTCAAAACCTTTTAGGTTTCCAGCCACGGGGACGCCAAGCTTGATGATTCTATTTAGGGATGCGTAACTGCAGCACTAGTGGAGGCTTGTAGGAGTTGCTTTAAACGCTTCAGCTCATTCACTCTAGATAGGATTTCTTCAGTATTTCATTTGGGCATGTTTCCCGCAAACTATTTAGTTTTTAGTTTATTTATCAAATTGTATTTATTTTGAGAACCGATGGTTTATTCGGTCTTATGCATTTATTTATATATTTGTCATGTGATTTGTTCAAATTATTATTGTGTGGATGGTTTGGTTAAATTAATTTATTTTCACATGTTGTTATTATAATGGAAGATAAAATTTGGAACATGCTTATTTGAACATAGGTGGTTAGTAATTAAAAAAAATCGACAGTGATGCTAAGAATGGACCATTTGAGATTCCTAGTTATTTTGATAACAAACTGATCAACCGTGATTAAAGTAGGGAGGGTCTTTCAACTTCTTTTTTATCGGATGGTAACAAGCCTTTTTCAATATAATCTTTGATCTATCCATCCAACAAAGACTTAATTCTACATAAATTATACTAACAACTTCCACATCAATACTTCTATGGATGTTAATTTCTACTAGAATAGTTCGTCTAAGCTCTATCTGAGTTGCTGAGGGAAACCGGGTAAGGGCATTTGCTCGAGCATTCTCCACCTTTGAATTTCGAACCACCCTAACTGCAGGAAATAAAGAGATAACTCCCATAGCCTTGTCCAAATATCTCACCATTATTTATCCTTTAACTCCAAATATCTGCGGTATCTGACTGATAATAAGCTGAGAATCACAGTGCGCTATAACATATTTGACACCTAGTGATAAATCTAGTTCTAACCCTATAATTAATGCCTCATACTCAACTTCATTGTTGGAATCTTGAAATTGAAATCACAAAGAATATTCTACATCTGAATCATCTGGATTATTGATGATAAGTCTAGCACCACTACCAGTAGGGCACAAAGATCCATCTACAAATAATTTCCAGACCGAAATATCGTTGGCGAAGTCTTCTTCTGACAGCACTCCATACCTAAATATCTTCATGATTTGCTCATCCATTCGCTAAACTCTTTCTTAAATAACTAATGATTCTGGTTGGTTAGCCACAATCTCAGTTTGCTTTTGAGTTGAGCTCTCTCCCGAAGAAGTATGCTCGGCAGGCAAACTTAGATTATCTGGCACCTCTGCATATGTACACTCTGCAATGAAGTCTTCCACTACTTGCCCTTTTAATGACATTCTTGGCTCTATACAATCTCATATTCCCCAAGCTCAACTGACCAAGACATCAAGCTTCCTGACTTTTCAGGTTTGTGTAAATCTTGTCGCATAAGTAAGTTAGTGTATACCATAATCGTATAGGCCTGAAAGTAAGGTCTCATTCTTCTAGAGGCTTCAATAGGTGTAAGTGTCGGCTTCTCTAAGCATGGATATCTTATTTTTGCTCCTCGAAATTCTTTTCTAGTGTAGTACACCGGCTTCTGAACTCCTCCCTCTAGTCTAATCAAAGCCGAGCTAATAGCTGACTCTGAGACAGCGAAGAATAGATACAACTTTTTTCCTAGAACTGGTCGGGAGAGGAGTGGTGGAGATCCCAAATATTTTTTCAACTCCAAAAATGCTTTCTAGCATTCTTCATTCCACTCAAAGGTCTTTTTAATCACCTTAAATAATGGAAGACATTTATTCGTTGATCGAGAAATAAAATAATTCAATGTTGCTACTCTTCCAGCTAGGTTTTGCACTTCCGCCTTGCTAATTAGGAACTGCATCTCCATTAAAGCCTTTAATTTATCATGATTGGCTTCTACCCCCCTTTGATTCATAATATATCCTAAAAACATTCCTTCATGTACCCCGAATATACATTTGGTCTGGTTAAGCTTCATTTGGTGCTTCTCCAACTTGTCAAATTTCTAGGCTAAATCTGCAATGTGGTCAGTAGCAACCTTGCTCTTGGTGAGCGTGGAATCCACATACACTTCCATATTCTTGTCGATCTGGTATTTAAATACTTTGTTTACCAATCACTGATATGTTGCTCTGGCATCTTTTTGCCCAAAGGGCATAACGTTGTAGCAATATGTTCATCGGCAAGTGATAAAGGACGTGATCTCCTTATCTTCTCGCTTCATTTTTATCTGGTTGTAACTAAAATAAGCATCCTTGATAAAGGAAAATAATCTTTTGGGCATGCTTTATTGAGGTCTTTGAAGTCCACGCACATGTGTCATTTGTTGTTATTCTATTTGACCATCACCACATTAGTTAACCAGTTGGGATAGTTGACATCTTCTATAAATTGAGCTTGCTATAATTTCTCAACTTCCTCTTGGATAGCCATATTCTTCTCGAGACTGAAAACTCATCGTTTTTGCTTGATCGAATTAGAGTCCTAGTAAATATTGAGTTCGAGAAAGATGAAATTAGTATCAATCCATGGCATATTCTCGTGGCTCCAGGAGAACACATTATTCTTATTTCTAAGGAATATTATCAATTACTATTTGAAGGAATGAGTCAGCCTTGAACCAATTTGAGTGGTCCTTTCTGGCTTCTCATAATTAAGTATGATAGTCTCTGTTGCTTCCATCACATGTCCCTTCACCTTATCTTCCTCCTCACGAGGATCTAAAGTGTCAATGTGATCAATTGTAGTGCTTTTATGGATTTTGTACTAGTCAGTTGATGTATAATATCATTCTCTAGGTTCCATTTGGTTGTCATTCACTATACCAACTCCATAGATGGGAAGGAACTTCATATACACGCACGGTGGACGATTCCACTTCTAGGTCCTTTATTCTTACTCTTCCAAGAATGATATTTTAATCTAAAGGGGTGTTTTTATCCAGTACAACGAAATGAATCATATTCTTTCAGCTCACCGGCTAAGTGTCGACTAACATATCAAGCTTGATTATTCCCAAGGGATGCACCTTTTCTCCTAAGAACCTTATGAGAGGCCTATAATAAGGGTTTAGAATATTATCTCATAGCGTTAGGCTGTGGAAATAGTTATAGAACATGATGTTTGCAGAAATCCCATTGTCGACCAGTATTCTTACCACTCTACCATAGTGAACCCTGTAACTAATTACTAATGGGTCATCATAAGGATAGAGTACTTTGCTCAAATCATTCTTAGAGAAGTCAATCACCAATATGTCCTTGTTGATCTTCCTAGGCTGACCATCTGTATATTCAGACATGTCAATCTGTTTAATATAAGGACAAGCCTTGGCTTCATTCAGATAAGCTTTTCCTTCGGTAATCTCATCTCCCCCTCCAACGTCCCCTCCTACAATGAAGTTACAACCAAAGTAAATCATTCCTACTCTTCCACATCTAGTTTCTTTAGTATGTCAGGATCATCCTCATAATTATTATTGCATACCCTTTTTGTGTCATACTTTCCTCTACCAGGTGACTTGAACCTTCTTCTGGCATCTTAACTACCATTTTAATTAACAAACTTATTTAATTTTCCTCCCTGAATAAGATTATCCACTTCATTCATCAGGGCAATAAAATTATTAGTAGTGTGCCCATGATCTCTATGAAAATTTCAATATTTGGATTTATCCCTCCTGTTAGGAGGTGACCTTAGCTTCACATACCAATTTAAGTCTTTTTTGCGCTTGATTCTGTCAACTTTTTATCTTTTTTATCTTCTTGATCGAATTCTTCTAACTTTCAGCTTTTTCTTGTGGAATTTCTTTAGCAGCTATAGCTTCCTCGGCGTTCATAATCTTCCCAGCCTCAGACATCAGCTCTTTTATAGTTTTGGGTGATTTTTTACTAGAGCATAGTAGAGATCCTTGGCAACTAATCTACTCATCAATGCTGTAATGGTTTTCTACTCTTCGTAATCTAACACCTCTAGTTTCTCATTGTTGAAGCGTGTGATGTACGCCCAAGTACTTTCTCTAAGTTTTTTATGCACGGTCAAGAGATGAGTAACACTCTTGATCGACTTAGCCCCTAAATAGAAGTTATCAATAAATAGTTCAACCAACTGATGAAAATTATAAATTTTACCTCTAGGTAGATTGTTGTACCATATCTAGTTTAGACTTGTGATATAACTAGAGAAATTTATGCTCCTCATCTTGTCAGGGATAGAATAGATGTCAACAGTGGCCTGATATTGCTCAATATGAAGGACTAGATAATTTTTCCCATTATGCTTGGGAGTAACAACTAGTGGCTTGAATTTGGAAGGTGTGGGGTAATCCACAATAGCCTGAATAAAAGGTGATTCATTTACAAAATTTCTTTGCAAAAGATTCTTAGTTTTGGCCATTTCTCCCAGTCGATCTTCTAATCATTGCATAGATCATTTCTTGGAATGTTCTTCTAGTTTAGACTTGGCTAAAGCAGCTTTTGTGGCTTTACTGTGCACATGCACTGAACTCTCTTCCTGAGAAGTCTATTCGGCACACATAGATCCTCTCATGCTAACTCTAGATCTCTTGGATACCTCTTTGTTCTCGTAAGGATGATCTTTCTCCTTGTGATTACCTCTAGATGCTCAGGGTCCCAAATGATCGAAAGCAGATTCCCTACTCAGTCATTTTAATACGCTCGGTCGCTCATTGGAGAAAGATAGACCATCATAATAATTCGTTGAACGGAATGATGATGTTTCTCTAAGATAGTATGATCTGTCATGAGAAGACTTTGAGTGATGACTTCTATCATTCCTGGCTGGCGAAGGTGGCATATCCTCTTTGGGAGGTTCATTGGTGTATTTGTCTTATAATGTACGAGCCAATTGCCTAACTCACTCTTGCATGGCTTCCTGTCCCCAAGACAAGTTGAGAAAAATTCCCTAAAGATTTATCATGCTAGGGGGACTAGATGGATTTGGATTGTTACCTACAACCGCCAGGATGCTCTTTGGAATAGTGGTTATTCTTCATATCAGATACTGAATAAAAGAAATAAAAGTGATAGAGAACATGTTTCCCATAGATGGCACCAATATGTTGATGTCTAAAAATGGATGGGTCCAAATTTATAATCACACATAAATAAATAAATATAAGCAAGCTAGAATAACACACAAGAGACAAGGCTTTTAAAGTGGCTCAGCTATAAGAAAAGCCTACGTCCATTGTTAGTATTATTTCAGGTGGTTACAATAGCTTAGTATGGTGTGTGTTTATGCGTGATTGAACCATCCCCTTGAGCTAAGGGAGATTATGTAATTATATCGATTGGGAACCCAAGATATGGAATGCCTTTATATCTCCAGGCATTTACATCTGTATATAATAAATGAGACTCTTGATATTCAGTGATGGTTGCTTTTCTATCTGAATTACCTTTGTTATTCCTGATGGTTCACGTTCTTGGAGTTGGTCAGTATACCAGTTGACCTGGAGTCTTAGAAGCCAACCAAGATAGTTAAATGGACACATAGGAGGACGAGTGTTTATTTTTCATTAGCCCACGTAGGAGAGTAATTTTTATATATAACAATGCTTGAAAATTTATTTACGAAAAATTAAATTTCACCAATCAGGAATTGTATACTTAACGTGAGGAATCATATTGTGTGATATCAAACGTTTCAAATAACGCCTCATTATATGAATAATTTTGCGATAAAAAAATTTCAGTGCAGTTGTAATTATTTAGTGGAATTAATTACAATTAAATAGAAAATAACATAAATCACGATGCATCATTTAGGACTTTCATATTTCTATTTTGAATCCAATTTAATTATTTGTCTTAGGTCCCTAGTGCCATGCCCATAACTTGGGTGAGTCTTAGATTTAGTTTGTCTAAGTCATGCAGTTGGAACAAAGTGGATTAAGCAACTCAAAGTTGTTGGCAATATGTGATCAGACTTGTTATAGCATAAATATGGGACACATCGTGGGTTTCTCGGGAGGTGACATGTGTCCTCATCAATGACAGAAGGAGAGATCGAATTGATATAAAATCTTGTGAGTCGTGAGTAATCAGATAGTCCTAGGTATAAATGTGTTAGGACCAGCAGCGTAATATACTGGCTCATTATTAATAACGGTGTTAATTAATAGTATTTCTAAATCCTATCAATGCCAGCCTTACTACAACTACATCATGCGAGGGAATGTGAGAAGTCGCATTTCTCATACTTGCACGCATAAGAAAATTACACCATATCCCACCTCCATCATATTGTAATAAACTCATTATTATATCTCTTAGAATTTAAAAGGTATAGATGGCTGACCTATAAAGGCACTCCACATGTCTCACTATATTCTTTATCTCTCATAACTAGCTATAAATAGCACTCAATCCCACAAAATAGGGGATGAGGAAATTATTATAATTGACGGCTATAGGCAAACCCTAAGGAGAGAACTCACAGAGATTGTATACACAACTTCATGGCTAATGCCTAGTGAAATATAGAGAATCAACACTGCGCATGTGGTCGTAAGCACCGTATTAGGCCAAACCAAGTAAATCCTTGGTTTTCTTCTTTATCTCTCATCTTACTATATTCCTCCGAAATTAGAATTTTTTTTAGTTATAATCTCCTTATTTGTTATTGTTTATTATTGGACTTTCCTAGATAAACCAAAAACTCATATACCAATTTTAGACGATAACATATTAGCACCGTTTGTGGGAAGCGACAAGCCGTTTTCTCCCTAACATTTTTTAGTCTCCAAATACTATCTCATCTTTTTCAACGTTCGCTTGAAAGTTCTGGAAAATGGCAGAAAACCCAGAGAATAATTGCATAGAAGAAGCACATCCACCCTCCATGCCTATGGGGATGGGTGACATACAAAGAATTTTGAGAAGCCTAGCAAAAGGACATGAGGAAATGGAGGAGAGTGTGAAGTAGTTGATGCAGATGATCGATGATGGACAAAGTAGGTCCTAGGGGACCCTTTCACCCCAGTCGAAAAAGGACCTTTAGACTGGAGAAGGAAAATGCTACATCCTGATTTTATAGAAACATGAGGCATACTTTTAGATCTCACGCCCTGAAAAACCTAAGGATATTGAACATGGGCTCATGAGAAGATAGGAGTACATCCAGAAACTTTGGATCTCGAGAAGACAGGTCGTACCACCTCGAGACAGCCTCATCCCTCGGAATAATTGGGTATGATGATGAACAATCTTTCTTCAACGATAGGCCTAGTATACTAAAAAAGCTGAGTAAAGGGTCAACATTTGATTATCTAGGCCCACATAAAATGAAGGGCCAATAACATGGACGTACTAGATAGCATAACGAGCATCAAGAAAAAATAACTCGGTGTGTTAACTAGAGAACACAATGCTTAATCAAGTGCATAACAAGCATGAGAGGATCGACTAGAGCCGAGCAGACTTCTTAGTAAAAGAGCTTAGCTAAAAGACGATTCCGATCATGAAAGACGATTGTAGTCAAAATCAAGAAAGAATATAATCGCTGGAAGGGATCTATCCAATGATTGGGAGATTGTTTAAGAGAAATTTCCAAATCCAAGGACCCTTTACACAGAGGCTTCATGAAGAATCACCCTTCATTCTGTCAGTTGTGGGTTATCTGATTCCTGTGAAGTTCTAATCGCCAATCGTTATGCTTGAGTATGATGGAAAAAAGGATCTAATACTTCGCATGGAACAGTATGAAGCCTCCACGAACTTCTATTTAATTCCAGATGAAATGCATTGTCGAGCATTTTCCAGCACGATCACAGGATCAACGCAAATATGATACATGAGTTTTTTGTGCGAGAAGATTTTGAGTTTCTAATAATTGACCGACCTCTTAGTAATTTATATTCTAGAACAAAGCTCAATAAGAGAGTGTCCCACCTGATCAATATTTGTTATAATGCCAATAAAACACACGTGAGTTAACTACGCGCACTAACAGTAAAAAAATTGAAGTGGTGGATTATGATGAGAGGACTGCAATAACTACTTTGGTGAGTAGCCTATAGCCTGGAAAGATATTTTGTCATTGGATGAAGAGTTACCGAAAATAATGATGAAATTCTTAGGCAGTTAAATTCATAAATGCCGAGGAAGCCATGGCTATTAAAGAGACAGGTCACGTGAAGGCAAGCGTAAGGTAACATGCTAAAAAAGTACGATGAGTATACCCCTTTCATAATGGGCATTCATCACATACTCGAAAATATTCTTAGGGATAAAGATCTGAGATGGAACCAGAAGTTGAAGGAATTGGTATCGTCTAGATAAAAGCAATTACAGCGAGTTCCACAAGGATTATAGCCATAATATGGACAACCTTATAGCTCTAAAAAATGAAATCAAAAGCTCAATAAGATAAGGTAAACTGTCAAGGTATGTGGACAAAGATGGTCAAATTGCTAATGACGATGAGAAAAAAAAATTAGACGATCAGAATCACCTTATAGAAAAGTAGATGAGAAGAAAAGGGGAAGAGATGATGATTCAAAAGACGACCTAAATCTGCCTAAGAGGACCAAAAAACCTGTACAGGAAGTCAAAATGATATCTTTTGGATGTCATTTTATAGCAGATGGAAGTGCTAAAGGGGGAGACCAACTCGCCAAAAGAAAGGCCTACCTCAATAAGGCAAAGTCTTGCACTCACAGTAAGAATATCAATCTGACAGGCAGCATGGATACTCGTCCGAGGAAGGTAAATAAAGATCGCCATATTTTTAGATTCTCAAAAGATGATTTTTCTAGCATATTATACCCTCCCGATGATCCTCTGGTTGTCACTATAACGATACATGAGAATAAAGTGAAAAGGATCCTCATCGACAATGGTAGATCAGCAAGCATGATATTTTACAACTGCTTCAGATGCCTGAGACTAGCCCTACCATCAGCCACTAATTGGTTTATAAAGAGAGAATGTATAGCCTCTGGGTACATTCAAATTAGAAGTTGAGTAGGTTCCTGGACAACATGCCGAATTGAAAAGATATTTTTCTTTGTCATAGATAAGAAAGTCCATTCTATGTATAACTTCACATTCGGCAGAGTAGGGCTAAAGAAGTCTATAGCCACTTCTTCCATAGTGCACCAATGTTTCAAATTTCCCTCCCATTATGGAGTCAGTATGGTCAATGGGAACCAAGTAGAAGATAGACAATGTAACTACACCTTAGGCGACCAGGAAAAGAAAAGGAAATTAGCGATAACCTGCAAGATTGAAAATTATGATCCAAAAGACGAGGAAAAATTGGTCAAGAGATAGGTTTTTGAAGAAATCGAATCCATTGCCCTTGATAACGATCACCTAGAGAACATTCAGATTAGCTCATCACTGGAGACCAAACTCAAGAAATATTTGGTCAATTTTCTTAGAGAACAAAAAAAATATATGCTTGGAGCCATGAAGATATGTCCGAAATTGATCTAGATTTCATATGTTATGAGTTGAGTATAGTTAAAGGAGCTAATCTAATCAAACATAAGAGACGAGTCTTTGATCAGGAAAAGAGCATGGCAGTACAAGACGAAGTTCAAAAATTGCAGAAGGCAAACTTCACAAAAGACGTAAACTATCCATAGTTTCTCTCTAACATGGTTATGGTCCGAAAGAAAAATAACAAGGGGTGCATGTGCATTAATTTTACCGACCTAAACAAAGTATCCCTAAAATCTCACTATCCATTACCCAGGATTGACCAATTGGTCAATGCTACCTCGGGGCATGAGTTGCTCAGTTTCATGGATGCTTACTTAGGGTATAATAAAATCAAAATGAAACCAGAGGATCGGGAAAAAACATCGTTCATCATCAATAGAGGCACTTACTGCTACAATGTTATGCCTTTTGGACTAAAAAATGCTAGAGCGACATATCATAGATTGGTGAACAAAGTGTTTGAATAAAATATCAAAAAGAACATGGAGGTGTATGTCACCAACATGCTTATAAAAAGAAAAAAAGTCGTCGCCCACATCAAAGATTTGCAACAGACTTTTAACCAGTTAAAAAAACACTAGTTGAAGCTCATTGCCAACTAAAGAGGGATCGAAGAAATCCCGATAAGATCTACGCATTGATCAATATGCATTCCCTAACGACCAAGAAAGAAGTGTTGAGACTAACAAGACGCATGGCAACACTTAATAGATACATGGAGGCACTTAACAGGTTCATCTCTAGAGCCACTGATAAATGTCTTATATTCTTTTAGGTGTTAAGAAAAACTTTTAAGTGGAAAGATGAATGTGAAACCACATTCCTAGAGTTAAAACTGTACTTTGGATCTACACCGCTACTGTTAAGTCCAATTTTAGAGGATAAACTTTATCTCTGTTTAGTCGTAACAGAATTTGCAGTCAATTCGACTCTTGTAGGAAAAGAAGAAAGAATACAAATACTTGTCTACTACAGGAGCAAGGAATATTATGGTATAAAAATACGATATCCTAGGATAGAGAAATAGCCCTTGCACTAATTGAAGCATCTAGGAGAATGAAGACGTATTTTTAATCCCACATTATCATCATCTACACGGACTTTCCTCTATGACAAGTCCTTCAAAAGCATGAGAAAAGGGGTAAAATGATGGCTTTAGTCGTGGAGATAGGAGAATACGATATCTAGTATGAACTAAGGATGGAAATCAAAGGATAAGATGTGGAAGATTTCATTGCTGAAATCACTTATGAGAAAAAACCTACTGAACAGATTTCTTTGGAAAAGAGCTTAGCAATCATGTCAAAGCAAACTTCTAAGGAAGAGAGTCAGTCCCAAACCAGACTAAGTAAACTTCCTAGTAAGAGACCTCATAAATCCAACTACATGAGAAGATTCCTTTGGTAGATAGTTCGAAAACTCAGTTAACTGATTAGAATAATGACGTTTTATAATTGTCATCCAAAGATAAAAAAACTTGCTCGCTACTTGGAGAAAATGAAAAAATTATTCAGACATGGAAATTTGATCGTAGGGGGATCTGAAGAAAAGCTTCATGTATGGAAAATGTTTATGGAGGGTTCATCTCGAACCGCTGGAAGTGGAGCGGGTCTAATGATCATGTAATTATATGAGATCGATGTGGAATACACCCTAAGGTTCTAATTTGAAGCCTCCAATAATGAGGCAGAATATGAAGCACTCATATCCAGATTTGGGAATGCCTTATCTCTTGGAGTTAAATAAATATTGACAAGTAGCAACTCGAAACTAGTGGTCAATCAAGTGTTAGGAATCTATGAGGTTAGATAGGAATCTATAATCAAGTACATAACCAAGACGAAGTGGTGGTTATCAAAATTTTAAGGAGTAAGGATGACCGAAATCCTAAGAGAAAAAAATGTTCGAGCAGACGCACTTGCCCAATTAGCATTAGCCACATTAGATGAACTATAAAAAACTATCCTAATGGAGACTCTCACATCGCATCACTTATGGAGTTAAGACCTCAGACCATCTTGAATGTATCCAATACGAGCTGATATAGAAACATGCACTCTTAATAGCAAACCCGAAAGAAGCGATAAAACTCCGTTACAAAGCAACAATCTATGTCTTAGAAGGAGGAATTTTTTTCTGAAAAGGATACATTATCTTGCTACTGTGATGTGTTCATCTTGTTGAAGTAAATCATTTGATCAAAGAAGTATATGAAGGATTTTACGGAGTGCATTCGTCATTGAGATTGTTAGTTTAATGTGTGGCTATGCAAGGCTATTACTGGCCCACCATGAAAGCAAATTGTGTTGATTATGCCAAAACGTGTGACAAGTGTCAGAAATATGCCATCCACCGAACTCCTGGATCTTTGCTTATGCTGATTATATCACCTTAGCCTTTTGTAATATGGGGGATATACATGGTCAGCCCTTTACCAAAAACTAGAAAAAGGTTCAAAGATTTAGTGGTCGTGGTGGATTATTTCACCGAATGGGCGAAGGCTGAATCCCTAATTAAGATGCCATACGAAATGGACTTCTAATTCATCTGAAAGAACATTATCTATCGATATGGAATTCCATATGCTTCCATTACTAACCAAGTCACTTAGTTTGATAATCAAGATTTCGAACATTATTACACATGATCTAAGATACGGAAGTTGCACTTTGAACCAGGCCATTTATAGTGTTACAAGCATGCTAAGGTAACTAATAAAAATCCATTGGATGAGATGAATAAAAGATTGGATGACGCGAAGGGGAACTATATCAACAAACTATAGAGTGTCTTTTGGTCTTATAGGATAACTCCTCGAATAGCAACGAGTGAAACCCATATATGTTAACCTTTGGTACAGAGGAAGTGGTACCAACTGAAAATGGCATGCCTAGTCAGTGTGTCCTTAACTTCAATTCACTATGGAGCAACCTAATGAGGAGATTAGATTTTGACCTAGCATAGGAAGTCAGAAAAAATATCACGCTCAAAGTAGTGGCTTACTAACAAAGAACCGCTTAATTCTATAATAGAAGGGTGAATCCGAGCAGTTTAAAAGAGGACGATTGATCCTAAAAAAGTCCATTTTAAAGGGAAACAAATTGGAAACCAACTGGCATGACCCTTATTGATTCTCAATAATTTTTTGGATGAGAATATAGTGAATTGAGACCTTAGCAGGGGAACAGTTCAAGAAACCATGGAATAACAAGCACTCGAAAAAGTATTATCAATAATGCAGTGGAAAGTTTTTCTACAGTATGTATTTTTTGTCAACAATAAATAAAAGTTTCATTCTACTTCTAGAACATTTCCATTTTTTTTTATTTTGTGGGTATGGGTATGTACATATCAACATATCATCACCATCAATTCGATCATCAACCTCATATATAGTCTCGTCTTAGGATAAATTGCTAACAAAAGGTACTAATATGAAATAAAAAAACTTCATATATAGCTTCGATTATGGACAAGTCATGAATAAGAAGTTCAACTTCATGTACGATCTTATTTTAGGACAAATCACGAACAACAAGTCTTACTAAGTAGGAAGAATACATGCCTTATGGATGACCAGATCTGACCATAAGCCAATCTAAGGATAGATCATAAAGTTGGTTAACTTGGGTAACTTGTATTGACACATAGTAAGAACGACGAGATCCGTTCATACGACTAGTAATCTAGCACAAAAACTGATTAAAAGTAAGTCGTGAGAACTCAGGTTCGTCCAAAAAATGGGTAGCTATTAAGTCATATCAAGTTGGTGGAATACCGAAAACATGATTGTAAGACTAAACTATTAGCACGCATATCCCAAATACTAAAGAAATTAGTTAGTTGAAATGGAAAACAAGCAATATGATACAATTAAGCCTATAAAACTAACTCAAATAAAGATCACGCAACCACATTTACTTGTGCAAAATATATTCAAGCTAGAGTGATCTAGTTAAGAGCATCAATATTTTCAACAACAAACATGATAAGTATAAAGACAAAGAGGAAATTCATCAGTTATAGTAAAAGAAGAGTACAAGATCGTTCGTTACAACAAAAAAAATTATCAAAGTTGAAGAAAAAATATAGGAAATTTAAGCATTATGAACATGCTCATCTTAATCTTCCTCCATCTGAGCATCCGCAGTAGCCGCAGGAGGAGGATTGGAAGCACTGGTATAGTTGGCAGCATTCTCAACCTACCCATACCCATTGTCTTTAGTAGCTACCTCCACTGGCATCGCCTCACATTCAACAGCCAAATCTGTAAGGACACAAATTTCTAATTGAGTCCTTTGTAGTTTTGGCTCAATTCCGGACAAAAACGTTTGAGTCATAGGATAGTGTTATTGAACATCCTTCAAGCCCATGATGTACTAAAGTTGAATACGTAGAGCCCAAGATATTAAAGCTTCATCAAATGTCGAGTTTAATGTGCCTCATTTCTACGTCAACAACATTGGCATCAAATGTCGAGTATCAGATCTTTTATTTCGTAAAGATCTTTTAAATTCTTTTGGCTAAAATGGAATTTCCCCATTCTCAAAATTTCCTATTTTCGATGGTTCTAATTACGCATATTAGAGAGCGTGTATGAAATCAGCACTTAAAACTATCGACGAGAGGGTTTGGTTATCTGTAGTTAACGGATGGTCTCCACCAACTCATTTAGTAGATAATGAACGTGTTCCCAAACCGTCCGATAGATGGAGTGAGAATGAGTTTAAACTTTTAAATTTTAATTCCCGAGGTTTAAACGCCTTGTTTAGCGCTGTCACACCGGATGAATTCCAACGCATTATGATGTGTGAGACCGCTAAAGAAGCGTGTGATATTTTACAACTCACTCATGAAGGTACAAGTGTCGTAAAAGCTTCAAAACTCCAAAACCTCACCACTCAATTTGAAACCATCAAAATGAACGATAAGGAAACTTCTGATGAATTTTATGCTAGACTTTCCGATGTTGTTAATTAATCTTTTAATTTGGGAGATAAAATACCCGATAACCAAGTAGTAAAGAAAATTTTAAGGTCCCTACCCGATAGATTTATTCCAAAAGTGACCGTTTTAAATTCTTTACCAACTTTAGCCTCTACGAAATTAGAAGAGCTCGTATGTGATTTACAAACCTATGAACTGGACATGTTTCCCTCTAAAACCGAAAAGAAAATTGAAAAGGGCATTTCTTTAAAATCCCAAAAAGAGGAAAAACAAGTAGTAGAGAGTGAGAGTGATAATGACTCGGAAGATATGGCCTTGTTTGCTAGAAAGTTTCAAAATTTTCTTAAATTGAACAAAGATAAATTTAAAAATGATTTTAAGAAATTTGAAAAATCTACGCATGACAAAGCCGAGAAAATCCCTAAAACTATTACTGAAAATTTAAATAGGGACGAGTCAAATAGGTGTTTTGATTGTGAAGGGTATGGCCATAGGGCTTTGTAACAACCCGCCTAATGGGATACCGGGCGATCACTCCTATATCAAATTAAAACAGGAGTCACATATGGATCATTCTTAGCATCACTGTCGAAAAATCCATTTAATTACTTTTATCCTATTAGGAGAGCGTTAAAAACTTTTACTTAACTACTCTTTTTAAACCATTAAAATAAAACATCCACAAGTTAATGCGTAAATGAAACTAAAATAAATTAAAATAACCGAACACTCGGTTCAAATTATACAACCATATCGAATGTTGTACTGAAAGAATAAATAAATGCAATTGAGCCATTGGCTCGAATGTTTATGCAGTACCTCCTATCTAGAGTACAACAATGGAAGCGGCTATCAAAAACCTGCACGCATCCACAGCTGCTGCAGCTGAAGTCTGACTCGAAAGAAGTGTCATCCAGGCGTCCCTGTGACTGGACACCTATATATATATATATATATATAGCAAGAAAGGAAAGTAGATAAACGGGTCAGAGCCCGAGTTTTGAAAATATTTAGCAAGTGCATAAATGCCTTATTATTTTGAAAAATATTTTATCTCATATTCAAGTTTGGTATCGCACTCCCATGAGATACCCCTCACCTCTCCGCTAATAGTGCACTCCTAGCGCATCCCTCTAAACATCCTAGTCAAGCTACCCTGCTAGACTAGTCTATCACCCAACCACAATCAACCCTAGATAGTCCAAGTAATGTACTAAGGGCTAAACTTCACCCCAGTCTCAACGATATGCCATGTTCGTGCGTGGGGTGTCTCGCAAAGCGAAATCCAAACAAGGAACCCCCCCTGATACACTACTACGCGGCACGGTCGATAGTCGAGATCCGCCAGTCCCTGAGTACATAAAGATATATATATATATATATATATATATATATCATAAGCATTTATAATATTAGAGAACTAAGTATTAAACTTTTTCCCACTGGACGTGCCCCTAAATGGCTATCATCTTCCAGGGCCTATCTATATAAGACAACCTGGGAACCTACCAACGTCGGGAAGCGGCCATATTGCCTGCGGGAAAGTCAGGACCACACCCAGAATCCCCTAACCAGCACAGAAAACAAATAACCACCCATATGGCCTACGGACTATATCCAACCTGCTCAATAGCCAGGAAGGCTTCACCACAACGCGCGCAACTTCCCTTATGATAGCGATTTAGGGAGGTGTGTAACCATAATTTATCAATTATGAAAATCATTTGTCTTTCCATTTTGAAAATATTCATTTTTATATCTTCAAAATCATTTCCATCATATCATATATATATATACTTTAATCACCTAGTATATACATATACCATATATTCCTCCTAGAATATATAACCGGCCATAATGGACTATATCATCTAGCGATGACCATAATCCCAAAGATTCCCTCCAGGAATCACAATCATGCATTCATATAAGCATGATACTAAACCCAAAGTATTTTCTTACTTTAATAAGTAATACATACTTAAATCCCATCTACGGATTCATTTGGATATCTCCAATCATACCATTTCTCATTTAGCGAATATATAACTATACTCCCCAAATCTATTCTAATCCACTCATAGGATTCACCCGACCAAGATCAATATGCTTATGTTATCTCTATAGATCATAATCCTCTTTAATACAAAAAATTTAGAAAGCTCGCTTTAAACTCAAAGAGGAGAAGTAATAACAATATCCAAAATCTTGGGATGAAAACAGGGCACCGATCGACCGGTCCTGGACCCCCGGTCGACCGCGGGTGGCAAATAAGACTACGAAACAAAGCAGTAGGCCCTTTCTCCTTGACGCGGTCGACCGGCCATCGGGGCGCGATCGACTGGTCACACTAGGTCTCCAAAACTAAAATCCTCAAGTCCCTTATCCAACAACTAAAATTCATTTTCGGGGTTTCTAAACTACCCCAAAAATTATCCCGAACATCTACGAAATTAATTCTAGCCGTAATTTTTCCAATTCCCGATTTGATTTTCGAGTTGATGATTTCAACCCGGGGCTGTCATCTTGTAACAATCATATCAAATCATAGAAAAATTAGAAAAATACGGGTCAGCGCCCACGTGACCATATCGAAAAGATCTACAACTTTCGTGTTTTGGCCGAAATCTAAATCAATTCATTTCCTAGCCAAAATGGCCCCCTAAAGTGATGGGTTACTATTCATCATCTTCTCCGAGACGATTTCGGCCATTAAAGCTTCTCCCAAGCTTTTGTCGCCTCACCCAACGTCCTACTACCTCAACCAACTACAAATACACATATATTAAGGGTTCTAAACATCCTAGAACCCAAAACCACCAATTAATTTAGGTTAAAACCTAAGTTCCACAAATTAAAATATTGTTGGGGTTTAATTGTTTTAACTCCCAAAAACCCGTTTTATCCACGATAACCCACCCCAAAACCTTTAGGGTTTGTTTATACCAAACTACGGTATGAGATATTTATGCAAAAAGATAAATAAAGCAAGTAAACACTTGCCTCGTGGATAAAATCCGACGTCCTCGAGTCGAATCCGGCGGAGTTGGCCCGAGATCTCCATTTTTCTTCCTCTTTTCTCCTTCCTCTCTCTCTTCTCTATCTTTTCTTTCTTTACTTTCTCTTTTTCTCCCTCTCTTCCTCTTTCTATAGGGAGAAAAGGGTTTTAACCCTTTAAAACCCAAAAACGACTCGTTTACCCAATTACGAGTTACATTTACCTCTAAAATTACCCAAAACTCATTTTCGACAATCGAACATTCTTTTCGACTATCTCAGACATTCCGAGACTCACGGCGCAGTTGAAATTCCCATCCGAGGTACTTGACCGCAAATCACTATTCCAACCCAAAATAAATAAATGCGGGTTTTCCAATTAAAAATCTTACCTCGTGTCGCTTTACTCAACGGCGACATATAACTAAAATACTTCGACCTATATAGTCCCAAAAATAATCACAACATCCCTCGAAAATCATTTAATCCTCGAAAATCCCAAAAATTACTATTTAGGGAAATTTCCCAAATTCCAATTTATAATTAATTATGGAATTTAATCGTCTCCAAAAGAGCGGGTTGTTACATACTCCCCCCCTTACAATGGAATTTCATCCTCGAAATTCGGATATAACCTACACCATATAACTAGGATCACTACAAATCCTAAAACCTCAAGGGAAAGATACTAACCCAATGGTTCCTAATCATATGCTACACGACTACCACGATCGTAAAGTGACTCTAATACGTCACATAATACCCATCATCTATAATGACTATCGGCATGAATTTCAACCTTATATACTACGCCCATTCTATTTCAGGTAGTATATAAAACCATCTTACCAAGGTGCCCATACACCTTTCAAACTTGTGCATATCTGCACATCCGTAGTGAACGTCTGACACGTAACACTCTCTCCCAATAAGGATCTCCTTTCCTCGGTGTAATACTCATCTATGGGTCATCCCGACCCGTAAAAATTCAATCCTCCTAACCTCGACGCCACTAACTATAGCGAACCTACATCCTACTAATGCTACGGTCTAAGCGCTACCCTACTTGAGCGAAATGAGTATCCTAAATATGTCCCTAGTGCCCAAGGCCTATCTCTAATCCCGACATTTGCTTGGTTTCGTGCGTGGGACGTCTTGCAAAGCAAAATCCAGACAAGGAACCCTCCCGTTACACTACTCCCTTGCGTTCTCGGTCATCGAGATATGACGACCTAAGGCACACAAGCGGGACGTCCTAAATCCTTCCTACGCTCATCCTACAAATGCATTTCTACTATCTTATCCTTTCGCCCATACGGAAGGAAACCTAATCAATCGAAGTGCCCACTTTCTGTAAAAGTGTCACGAACATAATACCCAAAACTTACCTTCTCACAATTTGCCTTTTCATTAAGGCTGGTTATTATCCTCAAACCAATTTCTCTAAGTCCAACCTCATCCACCCACTTGTGGCGAGGGGACCACTTTAGTGCTTTTCCATAGCACAATATCTCCATAAGTATATCAATATCATGTGGCTCATAGCCTATAGTGGTTCATCCATACTATAAGACCTTTCCACAAAATCAACATCCTTGCATCCCATAACAGCTCTTCACTCCCGACGCCGTTAAGAGTCATGTGTGGAGTGTCTCGCAAAGCGAAATCCAAACAAGGAACCCCTCCACACATTAACCCTTAACTTCGTTGGTTATGTAGTTCCGTTATTTCAACATGCCACCGGGATATCCCTATCCCCTAATCCAACAAAAAGGTGGTCTGAACTCCTATCTCTAACTAAGAGTCATACCACCCTGCGCTCGCACTCACTTTTAAGTCCTTGCGCAAATAGTAATGAGCTTTATCTTACAGCTCAACACAAATCCTACGGCCTTAAATCATATATATAAGGTCGCCATAAACCCAAATCACGATAATGAAACCTCTACTCATCGAAGTTTCGTATCCCACAATAAATAAGGTGAACTCAACCTATATCTAGGTGAGACACCGTAACAATAACATGTTCACTCCAGGAACCATGGAGACGATAGACTTGCCATTCTTAGCCTGCTATCGCTCCGAAAATACCATCATCTTATACAGTATATATAAAATATAAGCACCCGCCTCTTATGACGAGTGAAGGAAAACAAAATCCCATTATCGCGGAAAAATACATAGACATACATGATATTATGTTATCGTGACCGCCATAACTCAAATTACACACCCGATTCTAGGGCTAACTAATACGGCGACTTTATCTAGCCACGTCAAATATACCTCCTCGATTGAGGTAAAACTCATAACAACAACTTCATTTTAACAAATTCCGCGGGTGGATGTCCAACAATGGGCTCCTCGAACATACCCATTCTTTAGTGAGCCCATCCTTCTTGGAAAGGACTCATTATTCATTGCACCTAACTCACTTAGGTACAAGGTTCACTTCGCCATAATACTCTTTATTCACTGTCGGCCTCTGGCTGAACCTTAGGTGAATAATTCCCAAAACAGCATTCTTCTCATCCTGCTGATTCATGGGGACTCACGGTTAGAACTATCCGTAAGATCCCTTTCGAACCCTTAATTTCAATGAGGAATTTGACTTTAGTACCACTCTCTACTTAAGTGGTACTGCGGTACTCCTAACTACCATTATTTAGTAGTCGCCACCGAAATCCTTAGCAATTTCCATAAGGAGAGTGACCTCTACTAAGGTCCCTATCCCAACCTTCTACCAGCTGCTCCGGCTAAGCCTGACCTCCTGCTACGATCCAAGCTCCGCACACGATTCTCAAACGAGCGCCCAAAAGATTTCTATAATTTCATAATATGGCAGGAGAACGAAATCTCACAAGAGAAATCAACAATCCTAATCCTGAGGCTCTATATCAAATCGAGATCAACGCTGAAAGCGTAGTACGTCCGCACAGATTCTTAAGGACACTAGAACCTGATGCTCTGATACCATCTGTAACAACCCGCCTAATGGGATATCGGGTGATCACTCCTATATCAAATTAAAACAGGATCACATATGGATCATTCTTAGCATCACTGTCGAAAAATCCATTTAATTACTAATATCCTATTAGGCGAGCGTTAAAAACTTTTACTTAACTACTCTTTTTAAACCATTAAAAAGAAGAATCCATAAGTTAATGCGTAAATGAAACTAAAATAAATTAAAATAACCGAACACTCGGTTCAAATTATACAACCATATCGAATGTTTTACTGAAAGAATAAATAAATGCAATTGAGCCATTGGCTCGAATGTTTATACAGTACCTCCTATCTAGAGTACAACGATGGAAGCGGCTATCAAAAACCTGCACGCATCCATAGCTGCTGCAGCTGACGTCTGACTCGAAAGAAGTGCCATCCAGGCGTCCCTGTGTCTGGACACCTATATATATATATATATATAGCAAGAAAGGAAAGTAGATAAACGGGTCAGAGCCCAAGTTTTGAAAATATTTAGCAAGTGCATAAATGCCTTATTATTTTGAAAAAGGTTTTATCTCATATTTAAGTTGGGTATCGCACTCCCATGAGATACCCCTCACCTCTCCGCTAATAGTGCACTCCTAGCGCATCCCTTTAAACATCCTAGTCAAGCTACCCTGCTAGACTAGTCAATCACCCAACCACTATCAACCCTAGATAGTCCAAGAAATGTATTGAGGGCTAAACTTCACCCCAGTCTCAACGCTATGCCATGTTCGTGCGTGGGGTGTCTCGCAAAGCGAAATCCAAACAAGGAACCCCCCCAATACACTACTACGCAGCACGGTCGATAGTCGAGATCCGCCAGTCCCTCAGTACATATATATATATATATATATATATATATATATATATATATATATATATATATATATATATATATATATATCATAAGCATTTATAATATTAGAGAACTAAGGATTAAACTTTTCCCCACTGGACGCGCCCCTAAATGACTATCATCTTCCAGGGCCTATCTATACAAGACAACCTGGGAACCTACCAACGTCGGGAACCAGCCATATTGCCTGCGGGAAAGTCAGGACCACACCCAGAATCCCCTAACCAGCGCAGAAAACAAATAACCGCCCATATGGCCTAGGGACAATATCCAACCTGCTCAATAGCCAGGAAGGCTTCACCACAACGCGCGCAACTTCCCTTATGATAGCGATTTAGGGAGGTGTGTAACCATAATTTATCAATTATGAAAATCATTTGTCTTTCCATTTTGAAAATATTCATTTTTATATCTTCAAAATCATTTCCATCATATCATATATATATACTTTAATCACCTAGTATATACATATACCATATATTCCTCCTAGAATATATAATCGGCCATAATGGCCTATATCATCTAGCGATGACCATAATCCCAAAGATTCCCTCCAAGAATCACAATCATGCATTCATATAAGCATGATACTAAACCCAAAGTATTTTCTTACTTTAATAAGTAATACATACTTAAATCCCATTTACGGATTCATTTGGATATCTCCAATCATACCATTTCTCATTTAGCGAATATATAACTATACTCCCCAAATCTATATAATCCACTCATAGGATTCACCCGACCAAGATCAATATGATTATGTTATCTCTTTAGATCATAATCCTCTTTAATACTCAAATTTAGAAAGCCCGCTTTAAACTCAAAGAGGAGAAGTAATAACAATCTCCAAAATCTTGGGCTGAAAACAGGGCACCGGTCGACCGGTCCTGGACCCCCGATCGACCGCGGGTGGCAAATAAGCCTACGAAACAAAGCAGTAGGCCCTTTCTCCTTGACGCGGTCGACCGGTCATCGGGGCGCGGTCGACCGGTCACACCAGGTCTCCAAAACTGAAATCCTCAAGTGCCTTATCCAACAACCCAAATTTATTTTCGGGGTTTCTAAACTACCCCAAAAATTATCCCGAACATCTATGAAATTAATTCTAGCCGTAATTTTTCCAATTCCCGATTTGATTTTCGAGTTGATGATTTCAACCCGGAGCTGTCATCTTGTAAAAATCATATCAAATCGTAGAAAAATCAAAAAAATACGCTGTCAATGCCCACGCGACCGTATCGAAAAGATCTATAACTTTCGTGTTTCGGTCGAAAGCTAAATCAATTCGTTTCCTAGCCAAAATGGCCCCCTAAAGTGACGGGTTACTATTCATCGTCTTCTCCGAGACGATTTCGGCCATTAAAGCTTCTCCCAAGATTTTGTCGCCTCAGCCAACGTCCTACTACCTCAACCAACTACAAATACACATATATTAAGGGTTCTAAACATCCTAGAACCCAAAACCACCAATTAATTTAGGTTAAAACCTAAGTTCCACAAATTAAAATATTATCGGGGTTTAATTGTTTTAACTCCCAAAAACCCGTTTTATCCACGATAACCCACCCCAAAACCTTTAGGGTTTGTTTATACCAAACTACGGTATGAGATATTTATGCAAAAAGATAAATAAATCAAGTAAACACTTGCCTCGTGGATAAAATCCGACGTCCTCGATTCGAATCCGGCGGAGTTGGCCCGAGATCTCCATTTTTCTTCCTCTTTTCTCCTTCCTCCCTCTCTTCTCTCCCTTTTCTTTCTTTCCTTTCTCTTTTTCTCCCTCTCTTCCTCTTTATATAGGGAGAAAAGGGTTTTAACCCTTTAAAACCCAAAAACAACTCGTTTACCCAATTACGAATTACATTTACCTCTAAAATTACCCGAAACTCATTTTCGACAATCGAACATTCTTTTCCGACTATCTCGGACATTCCAAGACTCACGGCGCAGTTGAAATTCCCATCCGAGGTACTTGACCGCAAATCACTATTCCAACCCAAAATAAATAAATTCGGGTTTTCCAATTAAAAATCTTACCTCGTGTCGCTTTACTCAACGGCGACATATAATTAAAATACTTCGACCTATATAGTCCCAAAAATAATCACAACATCCCTCGAAAATCATTTAATCCTCGAAAATTCCAAAAATTACTATTTAGGGAAATTTCCCAAATTCCAATTTATAATTAATTATGGAATTTAATCGTCTCCAAAAGGGCGGGTTGTTACAGACTTTTGAGTGCCCCACTAAACTAAGGAGAGAGGGTAAGCAACCAAAGTCTTTTAATGCAACCCTTAGTGATAGTGCTAATGAAGAGGGACCCGATTCCTCCTCTAAGCCCAACATTGTGGCTTTTATGGATAGTCATGTGAGTGATAGTGAGCACTCTTATAATGATGAAATTTAAACACATGACACTTCCAAGGTCAAAGTTTATGATTCCCTTATTTTTTATGGTAGTGAGAGTGAAGAAGAAAGAGAGAGTGAAAATAAATAAGAGGTTAATGTGAGTGAACTTCAAAATGCTTTTCAAGAATTATATGAAGAATCTATTAAATTAAAAGGAGGGAATTTGAAGTTAGAAGCAAGTTTAAGAGAGCGTGTCAAGGTAGTTGATGAGAGTGCGTTAGTGGAAGACCTTAGGACACGAGAGAGAACTCTTCGTGAGAAGCTTGAATGTGTAGAAGGAGAGAGAGATAGCCTTAGTGGTTTAATGGAGTCAATGAAAAAAGTGCTTCTCGAGTTTGAAGAGAGAAATGTTTTGTTAGAGTCCAGAATTTTAGAATTAGAAAATAAATTAAAAGACTCTAGAAAAGTCAAATTTGATTTGGAGTGTCGTTCGGAGAAATTAGATAAAATTTTAGGAACGGTCCAAATTAAAAATGACACTTGTGGTTTAGGCTTCGATACTTGTAATGAATCTACTCATAAAGACAAAACCCATGTTTTAGGAGAATCACCTCGGAAAGCCTTTAAAGATCATTCCTTAAGTAAGTCTTTTCGCCGAGTCTTTAAGTGCTCTCAATGTGGTCGAAAAGGTCATCTTAGAAAATCATGTTTTGCTATTAAGCGAGGTCCTAGAAAAACTCAATGTAAGACAACCAAGGTAGCCAAGATTCCTATGCCCCGAGATAGTCATTCGTCATTAGTTTGGGTTAGGAGATTCGACTTGGTAGCTTTACAAGATAGGGTTTTTGATTCTCACTTGCTTTCACATGCTTCCTCCCTTGTAAAATCTAAAGGTTGAATGTGTTAGTTTTATATGCATACTTTAGCTTTTGTGCTTCATGCTATATCACCCATGCTAATTGTATGATTGTTTAGTCATTTTCTAGTCTATGCTTCATGCTTAATCACATGATAGAATAATAATTTTTGTTTATCTTTTGTATTATATTTCCTTCATTTTGTCTGCATTAAAGGAAAAATACAAAAAGATTTTTTTTTATCATTTGTGTTTTATTTTTTTTGGTAATTTAAGATTAATGAAAAAATACAAATGATTTTTGTTTGTCCTTTGAGTATATATTTTTATTTTTTGTTAAAATTTTCAAAAACTCAAAAAGATTTTTTTTGTGTCTGTGTTTTACTTTGACACACTTTTTGTGGCATATACTTGTGTTTGAGTCCCTACTTTTTTGCTCCCATGTGGCTAGAACTTTTGGTTTAGATTGTCAATCCTTATTATGTTCTTTACCATGCTTACATGGAGTAGTTGGATTTTGTGTTGCTTAAATGGATTCTATTTTTATATGCCTCAATTCACACATGCACGAGCTCTTTTGAAATCTAATCGTCAGATGTTATATTTGAGCTTTGTGAGGTGTTCTCCTATCAATTTTTCCATCTACATATTTGTGACCTAGGAGGACTAGTGCATGTCAAAATCCGTTGCACGTGAGATTTGTGTGAGATATAAAAAATGGTAAATATAAATGTTCACGGGGAAGGGCTCCGAAAGTATTTATTATCCTTTGCGAATAGTAATCCACCGTTCGTTTGGACCTAAAAGAAATAAGTGGTCCAAAGGCCTAAAAATAGAATTATGGCATTAAAAAGAAAAATAATTGCCAAAGCCTATTTTTGTTTGATATATTCATTCAAATATATATATGCTTATTGAGGGAGATTGGATGGTATATCAACGGTTTGCACAATGTCCGTTTATCCTAGTTGTACTTTCATTGTAATGACTCTATTGGCTTGTAGAATCATCAAAAGTCTAGGCTTGTATGCATTGTGTATGTTTGTTCATTAAGTTCAATTTGTATTATCACATGAGGTTATATTCAAATGTGATGAAGTTTGCAATCAATTGAGAATTCCGTGAACATGTTTTAAGTGATTGGGTCTAAATTTAATTGTTGCTAGTTCACACCCCAAAACTTCCGTTTCCATATGACACATTTTTGCTATACGAGTGCGAAAAGCTTATCTTATTTTGTGTCATTTGTGTGTTTATATCTATATATGTGTACTTGAGTCTATTTGGTATATATTATGTATACATATATTTTATATGTTTTTATTTGGTCTTTGCCTTGCTTTCTAGTCCATCTATGCTTTAATTCATACTTGGTATCTATCTTGTTGCATTCTTGGTTGATATCACATGCTTAATACTTTATGTATCCTATTGGTATAATTTTTCTTGCATCTTAGTTGGTATCCATTATTATTTGTTGGATTAGTTGTGATTTTGTTGCCTATATGATTTCATGTTCTTATCACTTTATGCATCATGTTTAAATTAGTTTTATCCTTTGTCTATTCCAGAACAAAAAGGGGGACAATGATAGGGGGAGAAATGGTATTTATTCCTATTATAATCGTATCTTAGTTTGAGGGAGATTTATCTTAGGGGGAGACGTCTTTCTAAGTAGGTCCTTTGTTTGATAAAGGGGAGAAGTAATTTACGGGGAGTAATTATTTTATGCATTTAATAGCCTTGATACTCCCTATGCATTTGATAGTTTGCTTAAGTGTGCAGGAATTCTTCTAAGTGGCAACTTTCATCGTCGGAAAAGATTTTGATCTTTGGGTCTTGTGTCAAGTATTAGGTGGGATGTTTTTTAGTCTAGTGGGCTTGACGACCCTTTAGTATTTTTGTTTAGTTTTTGTCTCGGAATAGCCAAAGGGGGAGATTTGTAAGGACACAAATTTCCAATTGAGTCCTTTATAGTTTTGGCTCAATTCCGGACAAAAAGTTTGAGTCATAGGATAGAGTTATTGACCATCCTTCAAGCCTATGACGTACTAAAGTTGAATACGTAGCGACCAAGATATTAAATCTTCATCAAATGTCGAGTTTAATGTACCTCTTTTCTACGTCAATAACATTGGTTCTGTTGTTCCTAAGGTATGAATGCATTTTGAATATATATATAGGAGCTTGGAACATTTTATTTTGGGTGATTTTTTTTTTGTTTAAACTGTTGTTTATTTTCTGAAAGATTTCATTCAAACTTTAAAATAAAGTATATAAAGTTTTCTGGGCTAAAACTCAATTTTAAAGCTTTCTGGGAGTTCGTTCGAATTGTCGTTCGAACGACTTTTTCATTCGAACAATTATGTCGTTCGAACGAGGTTTGCCAACGAGTTCCCATATTAGCCACTGGAATGTCGTTCGAACGAGAATGATGTTCGAACGAGATTTTCAACGAGATTTCTAACGAGTTCACACTGGAACTTCGTTAGAAGACTCATTCGAACGAGACTTCGTTCGAACGAAAATCTCGTTCGAACGAGTTTTGGCAGGAACAGTTAATTGGCAGTTTTGAGCAGCTTTTCCCACTTTCCCACTAACTTTTTACCTGAATATGTAAGTGCGGGAAACAAGTTTTTTTAACTTAACTTTTTCATAATATTCCAACTCCTAGAGAGAGTTTTGAGAGTTCAACTTTCCAATAAAAAGTTCATTGTTTAAAGTGTTAACTTTTCAAGAAAATATTCCAAAAACACTTTTGTTTTCACCCATTGTTTATTAATTCCAAGCTTCCATATATATACTTTGCTTGGAGTGTTTGGCACCGGTTTATCTCTACATCCGTTTGAAGAAAATTTTGGGTTTTTTTCTACATCCCACAAAGAAGAAGAAGAGTTTGTTTTGCTGCGGCATTCTCATATGGTGAAAGGCACCATATGTGATTGACGATTGCTTCATAGTTCCTCATTGGTGAATTCCAAGGTTTCGGTGGAGTCCGAGATTGTCAACTAAGCGGAGGTCGGTATAAGAAGGTGCATCGGGGCTTGAAAGGAGTCGAGTCGAATGTTGTAAGTCTTTCGTGTCTTGTACTTGTAAAATACCATACTTAGTGGACTTATGGCTAGGGCCGTCCGAGGTTGTTTCCCGTTTGTGGGTTTTTCCTCGTACATCTCGTCATAGTGATTTATTATTTAATTTTATCTTTTCCATAATTCACCTAGAACGCATGCTTAGGTAAAAAGATAAAAATTGGTTTAATCTCTACTTAATTAATTTGGTGCTAAATAAATATTAGGTAATGTGTAGTTAATTCAAGTCATTAATTTAATTTGTTAAAATTTGGTTTGGTCTTATTTACTAAAATGAATTAAATATTTTGTTAGGCAAATTTCTAGGACTTGGGTTAATTAATTGTGTTTAAGTGAAATTAACATAAGTGTGTGTTTAATCTAATTTCACTTTGTTTAATTTTAATTTTAGAAGAAATTAAAATTTGTGTATTTGTGTAATCGAACCATCATCTTCGCTTCCGCATCTTAAAAAGGGAACTTATATCTTTTTGTGAAGTATAAAATTTTGTTCATAAAATTGGGGGCCTTCGCTTTTTCAAAATCACTGGCTTCATTATCATCACCTTCGCATGGTTTAATTGTCTTTGTAATATCGGGGAAGTGCCTAATAAAATTCTTTTTGAGCTTTCCATAGCCCACCATAAAGATGCTCCCCAAGTTGATGTTATACTTTACTGAGCTCTTGAATATCTTTAATCCTTCCTGCTCAACAATAACAAGGGAAAATGTGGTTTTCTCTAAATCCCCAGTGACTATTTTCAAGTCCTCCAACCCCTTGGTGATCACTTCCTTAAAGGAATGGATATTAGATGCATTAGTCTATGTATGTTCCTTCAACTTCTTTATCTCCTCCTCTGCTTATCTTAAGAAGCTCGTATTGACCACCACGTGACCATCCTTATCTTTTTGCTCTGAACAAACCTTTTCCTAGTCGTCTTTGGAAACTTTTATCTCAATAAAAAGGCCTCGTAGTGGCCAAATATTTCATTGTTCTTATCTTTCAATTCGTTGTACATATTTGGTACGAGGCCACTTGATAATGATTGGACCCATAGTGCCCTGAAATGAATAAGCCAACATAAAAATAAGGTATAAAATGGATCAATCATAAATATAAGAGTTTGATACAAAACTTACCACCATCATAATGAATTATTTCATGGTACAGAGCTCGTCAGCATTAAATTAGCAGAGGTGTTGGAAGTCACGGGCATAGCCATGATATCTAAGCATATTACTGGAATTTTCCTTATGGAAGAGTATGGAGTCCTTCTCACTACTCAATCGCTCCAAGGCCACTAGATGCTCAGGATCCTAGGTAAATGGATCCTCTTCTTCGTACGGGTTTGAATATCGAGTATCCCAAATCAATCACTGATTAAGTGCCTCACGAATTTGAACTCTTTCGCTTTCGACTCTTATCCTATGTTTCTTGGGGATGATAGGAGGAAGGGGATTCTCTATAGGTATTTTTGACAAAAAACTAGTTCGTCCTCAGAGGCAGCAGACTTACCCTTTTCATAGCCTTTACAATATCATCTACATCAGCATTAGCTTGCTTCTTAGCAACATATTCAATACTTTTCCTTACCTCTGCGTTGTTCCTCTTTTAATTATTAATTTTCTTCTTCTCCAAAGCTCATCAAGAGTATCAGCTCTCTTTTTCTTAGCCTCTGCCTCTAGCTTTCTCAATCTTGCAATCTCAATTGCTAAGCTTGTGGGAGGTGCCATGGAGTTTTCTATTTCAAGTGAAGTGGAAGAAGAAACTGCACAGAAGAAGAAGTGATCATCATTTTGGTAATAAGAATCAACTAAGTAAAAGTGTTTGACCAAGGTGACCACAAGCTTAAAATCATACTTACTATGACCTCCTCCTTAGCAGAGTCCCTGTGAACTCTTTGGTCAATAACTAAGTTGATATGCTCGTCTCTTAGGGGAGCACCACCTGTAGGAAGCAAGGATTCTTAGGTCCTTATTAACTGTAACAGGATGAACATGAAGTTATGTCATTAGATATAAAAAAAAACAGTACATTAGAATAAAATAATAGAAATATACTAATGTTATGGGGTGGACACTAATTGCAAGGAATACTGCACAATATATCCTTCTCATCAGATCGAAACTCCCACTCGCCTTTTATAAAGACAAATTGGTTTTTATAACTATGATTGCTCATCTTCACGACCTACAACAACTCTCTGGTCGCACTTTCGAGGAAAAATAATAATTTTATGGGTTTTTCTGTTGTCCTTTATGCCATACACCCAACTAAATATATCCCCTGTCGGGTCAAAAGTAATAATCTTCCAATACGCCATAGACCCAAGGATAAACCTATAAGTATTTAGTGGGAGCTGAGTAGGATCCATGTCGTAACCCCTTAAAATGGATCTTATGATAGGGTGAAGGTAAAGATGAACTCCTACGTGCAATGCCCATACAGAGAAACAGATCTCGTAGGCATTAGGCTGATCGTAGACCCTTTCATCGTTGTTAGGAAGATGCAAAGATATACTTAGTGGGATATCATTGTTATCCCTCAAACCCTCTATTTCATCCTCCAATATGTCACAACCATGATTTAAAGGGTGGATCCCAAGTATCAGAGGCCTTTGAAGTATCATTAGTAGTAGGGGGTACCACAATAGGAGATATAGAAGTCATCTAATCATTGGGAGTAATACGATAAGGGGAATGATCTAAATCCAGTACATACATAGATACAGTATTGACTACTTTCTTCCCACTGAGAATATGATACTCTAATATGGTTTCTATAATAAGGGAAGGCTTAGGTCTCACCAATGAGGGTTGTGCAACAGACCTTATGGATGAAGCAACCATAGGAATATACCTAGGATGTCCAGGATTATCTTCTGAATGTATGACCTAGACAAGGGTTGGGAACCTCATACAAGTGATACCAGGATAGGTTCGCTTTAATTCGACAAGATTTCAAATAATCACTGGATGTGAGGTGGGAAGCTCATCAAAATAGAAAGAGACCAGGAGTGTATAAGATTTACCCAAACCTGGGGGATAGCCAGACGTAGAAATAAAACATCAATCTTAGAAAAACCCTAACCAAATTATTTTCCCTAGGCCAATAAACTCAATGGTTGTTTAAATACCACCAACTAGAAATTCACCCACAACGAATCGAAATGTCAGAAATTTCAGTCTAAGAATATTACCCCCAATAAGAAAAGCCCTAAAATCATAGAGGAAGGCATACCTTAAAAACCCCAGAGAATTTTGAAGTTGACTAAAAGACGTCTTAAGGGAAAGGGTGGAAGTGAAAGGTTGAAGAAGAAAATGCTCTAGAAATAAGAAATTATTTTTATCTCTCTAACACACGCAATAAGGGAAACTCTTACAGAAATGACAAAACTATTTGAAATGGGTACTTATACTCCAAAAAAAGGGTTGCAGCCTTTAATCATGAAATCTGATGTCACGCCTAGAAAAGTGAAAAGACACTATTAGTTTAAACACATGTGCACTTCCCCATGCACACGTAATGAGTAATCCAAATGTGAAAACCCAGTTGTTGACACGTGTCAAATATAAGTTTAGAGATTAAAAATTTATTTACGTCAAACTATTCGATGCACACCGAGAAGATTCAACAACAACTAGATTCTTGAAAGTCAATCATATCCTCCTAAATAACACTTCATACATTCCCTTGACCTATCAAACTCTTAGAAGATTCACTACTCCTGCGAACCTACTATTAGCTCCAGTCATGAATGAAATTACGGGACACCTTGTGGACCTCTTAGGAGGTAACGTGTGTCCTCATTAAGGAGATAAAGAGAGGTCGTCTTGATATAAAATATGCTTATCCATGAGTAATCAGATCGTCTCGGGTATAAATGTGTTCGAACCAGCAGTGTAATAAAATCTCTCATTGTTAATAACTGCGTTAGCTAACAGTATTACAAAATCCCATCAATGCCAGCCTTACTATAACTACATCTTGTGAGGGAGCGCCATTGATCATTTTTATCATACTTGCACATGTGAGGAAGTTATGTAATATCTCACCTTTATCATGTTGTAACAAACTCATCATTATCTATCCCCTGGAATGTAAAAGGAGTATTGGCCTAACCTATAAAGTCACTTCACCTGTCCTACTATATTCTCTTTCTAATAACTACCTATAAATCACACATAGTCACACAAAGTAGTGGATGGGGAAATTATTCCACTTGAAATTATTGTTACCTAAAATTACAATGGTATGTGGACCAATAATAATGTGACATCTATCATCATATTCAGTTGACCCAATCTAGTAGATACATGTGGTTGACTTTATTATCGCCTTTGGTCTGCACACTGACCGACCACCTTCAGGAATATAAACCATCAATGAAGTGAACAAACACACATGGTGATTCCTACAGCCATCTATGCACATGCACGTGAATAAAAACAAAATCATTATCCATAATGTAAAGGTGTAAATACCTAATGTATAAAGGTATTTTTCCTCTTCTCCTTCCCATTATTATAAATAGATCCTTACACCCCTTAGCTGGGGGATAATGGGCATACAGTCTACACCTAACCCTAGAGAGTTACAGAGAGATTGTGCTTAAGCCTTAATACTTAGTTGCATTACACCAGTAGATGCAGGCACCATACTGGACTGAACCATGTAAAAAAATTTATCTTTCTCTTTGTCTCTAATCTCTATCTAGTTCGTATCATTTTTACATTATCTTTGATTAATAATAATTGGTGTAACTAAGAAAATATTCATCGTAATCACTATTCTAATTTTAACACCAACAAATTGACGTCATATATGGGAATCGACGAAGTCATTGTTGTTTCCTACCTATTTTCAAACCATAAGTGACTCCTAGTCACTTGCCCGTGAATACCAAAAAAATAGTAGACAATCCAAAAAGTAACCACACCACTTGTTGTACCTTTATACCCTATGCCCCTCCTGTCATGGGGGTATCCATGGAATCTTATTGAGCATATCCAAAGGTCACGAGGCTATAAAAGAGACTATTAGGAAACTAACTCAAATGATCCAAGCCAAGCCTATAACAAGACCTATCACAAGAGGATAAATTTTTCCCTTTCCCCTATAGGGATAGGAAACATAAAAACCCAGAAAAGAGGCATGAAATAAGCAGATCTAGAGAATCTAAATCACCCAATAACTGATCATATCATCTCGGTGCTACCTCATCTCTAAAGTCCATTGACTATTATGATGGGCATTCATTTTCTCAGCAAAGACCGAGTGTGTTAAAAAGGTTGAGATTGGCTTATCATTTAATTGTCTAGGTCCCCAAGATATAAGGGATCATAATCACAAAAGGCCCTCAATATCCATGGATCACTAAGAATAATCATTTAGGTCAAGACCCAACGTGCGAGGATCAGTGTGTGATGAGCAGACTTCCCAAGAAGAGAACTCAACACCAACTCATGGTCGAGCGGCTAAGACTGTCTCACTTAAAGTCAACCCTGACAAGCATCCCTAGAATGGCTCAATTCAAATATTATAAGATCACTTGAGGAAATTATCTAAATAAAAAAATCCCTTACACAGGAGTTTCATGAAGGGATCATTCTTCATTCATGTAATTATGAACTATCCTATACCTGCTAAGTTCAAACCACCTATGGTGACTCCAAAATATAATGAAAAAATAGACACCATACTCTATATAGAACAGTATCAAGATGCCTCCGACATCTATTCGATCCTCGATGAGATGCATTGTAGATCATTCTCTAGCATTATTATTAGATCAGCCTAGATCTGATATAATAACTTACCATAGGGAAATATATTTATCTTTCAACAGTTAGTCGATTTGTTAATCAGTAAATTCTGCTTTAGAACCAAACCAGTCAAGAAGGTATCTCATTTGTTAAGTGTTTTCCAAAGATCCAGAGAAACCACTGGTGAGTATATCACTCGATTTAATAGAAAAAAATTAAGGTTGTTGATTACAAAGAGAAGATGATAATGAACGTGCTGATGAGTGGCTTTATCCATGAGAAATTATACTATGCTTTAACTAAGGGTCCTCCAAAGACCATGACTGAATTAATAGCAAAAGCAAGTAAGATTATGTACATCGAGGAGGTTATGGAAGTCAATCAATCTCACAACCCCCAAGTAGACAACAACAAGGGCTCGAAGAAGGAAGAGAAAAAGTTAAGAAGGTGGACAAACCCAAGAGGTATGATAAATATACTCCTCTCACTATTGGTGTACATCATATTTTAGAGGAGATCCGGGGAAGCGAGGACCTGAAATGGCCCGAGAAGTTAAAATCTCCCTTAAACATAAGGGATAAATCCAAGTATTACGAATTTCATAAAGACCACAGGCATAATACAGATAATTGCATAGCCCTTAAGAATGAGATATAAACCCTAATCCTGAAAGGAAAATTGTCTAGGTTTGTTAACAAAGAGGGAAGAACTAATCCTTTAGAATAACGAGATGGACGATGACGACCAGAATCCCATGCTGAAGAGGAGACGATAAGAAAAGAGGCAGGGATGATGATACTAAAGATGACCCTGAATTATCGAAAAGACCCAAAAAGACTATGCACGAGGTAAAAATAATATCTTTAGGTTGTCATTTATTATAGGTGGTGATGCTGAGGAGGTGGTAAAATTACTGAGAGGAAGTCTTATACTAATGAAGAAAACGGATGCTCCTAGATTCGATAAATCAATTTGACTAATGACATTAATAACCCCCCAAGGAAAGTCAATACAGACGAACTTATAATAGGGTTTTCTCCTAGTACACAATGGAAGAGTAGTTAGAGTGTTGGTAGCTAATGGTATCTCAAACGACGTGTTTTTCTATGATTACTTCAAGGTATTAGGGTTGTGAGATAGAAAATGTGAGCCCTATCACAAGCCCTTTATTGGTTCTCCGGGGAAAGGGTGTTTTCCTTGAGGACTGTCAACCTAAACGTCATAATTTGAAATTGTCCGACCTGCAGAATTGAGAAGATTCACTTTTTCATACTTAATAAGAATGTTAGCTCAAGATATAACATTATCCTTGGCATGGTTAGATTAAAAAGTTTGAAGATGTTCCCTCTATCGTACACCAATGCCTGAAGTTCCCTACACACTATGGGGTTGGCATCATTAAAGGAAACCAAGTTAAAGCCCAAGATTGCTATTACATATCAGTCTACTAAGAGGAACTTAAGAAACTCACCACCACCTATGATATAGAAACCATAGGCCCTCCTGAGGAAGCCAAATTAATCAAAGGGAAAGTTATGGAAGTAGTATAGACCATAGTCCTGGATGACAAACACCTAGAAAAAGAAAATACAGATCAGCCCATCCTTAGACCTTACCATAAGAAAAGAGCTAGTGAATATCCTCAAATAGTGGAAGAAAATGTTCACTTGGAGACATAAGGATATGCCATGGATTGATCCAAAATTCATGTGTCATGAACTTAACATTGTTAAAGATGCAAAGTCGATCAAAAAAAAGTGATGTGTCTTCTGTCCCCAAAAGAACATGGCTATTCAGGAAGAAGTTGAAAAGTTCCAGAAGGCAAATTTCATTGAGGATATTAGGTACGCCGAGTGGCTAGCCAATGTAGTTATTGTTAGAAAGGATAACAATAAATAGCAAACGTGTGTCAATTTCACGGACTTGAACAAGGCTTGGCTAAAAGACCATTATTCATTGCCAAGGATTCATCAATTAGTTTATGGAAGTGATAGGCATGATCTACTCAGTTTCATGGATGCATATTCTGACTATAACCAAATTAAGATGAAGCCAAAAGATAAAGAGAAAACCTCATTCATCACTGGCCGGGGTACATACTACTACAACGTTTTGACTTTTGGGCTTAAAAATGCTGGAGAAATATACCAAAGGTTAGTGAACAAGGTTTTCAAAGAATAAATAAAAAAACATAAAGGTATGTGTGGATTACATGTTCATAAAGAGCAAAAGAGTCGGTGATCACATCAAAGATCCGGGGTAAACTTTCGACCAGCTGGAGAAATATAACATGAAGATCAACCCCATTAAGTGCATGCTCGACGTACATCAAGGAATGTTCCTTAGATTTATAGTGAATTAGAGAGGCATTGAGGCTAAATCGGACAAAATTCAAACATGGATCAATATTAAGTCTCCCGCAAATAAGAAGGATCTGGTAGGGTAGTTATTCTTAATAGATTTATCTCGTGAGCTACGGGTAGGTGCCTACATTTTTTTAAATTATTAAGGAAAACTTTTGAATGGAATAAAGAATGCAAAAATGCCTTCTTAGGGTTGAAATACCTAAGATCTCCACCATTTCTCTCAAGACCAGTCCTATAAGAAAATATCTACTTGTACCTGGTCGTATCTGAGTCAACAGTTACCTCGGCACTAATCTGACTAGAAAATGGTGTGCATAAGATAATTTACAACACAAAAAAAAGCTTAACGAGAAGCCAAAATTTTCTATCCGCGATTGGAGAAATTAACTCTGGCCCTAATTGAAGCATCCCGGAGAATGAAGTTATACTTCCAAGCACACAGTATCGTGGTCTACACAGATTTGCCTCTATGTCGAGCCATTGATAAACTTAAAAAGTTAAGAAGTCTAATGGATTGGATTGTGTAAATCAAAGAGTATGATATATAGTTAGAACCCAGAACGGTAGTGAAAGGTCAGGTAGTAGCTAACTTCATAGCAGAATTCACTTACGAAGAAAAATTTGTTGAGCAGAATTCTACGATAGAGAGTTTAGCATTAAAACTAGTCGAGTAAACTTTTTTGGAAGAGATCTCAAGAGTTTAACCTACCGAGCAGACTTCTTTAGAAGATATATCAATAATTGGCACAACTAACCATGTGGAAGATATGATAAAATCATCGGATCAACGAGAAGTAGTCGCCCACTACCTAAAACAAAGTCAAAAGGTATTCAATTAGGAGATTCTGGTTAAAGGGGATTTCAAAAAATAACCTCCCGTTTGGAATATGTAGGTGGATGGATCATTATGTGCCTCTGGTGGTGGGACTGGGTTGATAATCAACACACCGAATGACATAGATGTTGAATATGCCCTCAAGTTCTAGTTCAAAGCCTCCAACAATAAAGTAGAGTAAGAATCACTAATAGTTGAGTTTGAATTAGCACTCTATCAGGGTGTCGAGTAGATACAAGCACACAATGACTCCTAATATATTATAAACCAAGTGTTGTGTGTCTACGGAGTCAATGGAGATTTCATGACAAAGTACTTGGCCAAAGACCAAAATAAGTTCAAATTTTTAGTAGTAAAAAAAATCAAAATTCCCAGGATTGATAACGCCTGACCAGATGCATTCATTTGGCTCCCTTCTGCAACTAGAACAAAAGTTAAGAAGAATAATTCCAGTAGAAATATTCATTCATCATAGGATTGACTAATAAAGCCTCAATATGATTTCATTGGATCTAGGCCCATCATAGATGGATGCAATAAAATAGTACATTGAGAAGGGCATCCAGCTAATCGATCCAAATAAAGCTAGGAAACTAAAATACAAAGCAGTCGGATACGTTACGGAAGGAATAATTATATATAAAAGAGGCTCCATCATTTCGCTACTCAAGTGCATCCATGAAGCCGAGGTACTAAACCTAATAAAAGAAATACATGAAGGATTTTGTGGAGCTCATTTAGCAGGAAGATCGTTAGTTAGGTGGGTGGCTACACATGGTTATTATTATCCTACCTTGAACACAGATTGTGCCACTTATGTAAGGCATTGTGATAAATTCCAATGATATGCTACTATCAACAAGACACCTAGAGTTACGTTCACTCCAATTACATCCTCGTGTCCCTTTGCCATGTGGAAAATTGACCTACTTGTCCCCCTGCCAAAGACAAGAGGAAGGTTCAAATATTTGATCGCCACGATAGATTACTTCACCAAGTGGGTGGAAACAGAACCTCTGGTGGATATGCCTTATGAGAATTTCTTCCAGTTCATATGGAAGAAAATCATTCGTCACTGTGGGATGCCATATGCCTTGACTACCAACTATGGAGTCCAAGAATTTGAAGATTACTGTGTTTAATCCAAAATCTAAAAGTTTCATTCCACCCCCGGACATTTACAATGCAATTGGAAGACAGAAGTGACAAACAAAACTCTGGTCGGTTCTATAATCGAAGGGTTAAATTGATTCACCTTAAGAAAGGGAACTACGTACTTTAAAAGTGTATCCAAAAAGGGAAAAAACTAGAGACAAATTGATATGGTCCTTATCGCATTTCAGAAGTTATCTGACCATGCACTTGTAGGATCGAAACTCTAGAAGGAGAGCAGCTCAAAAACCCTTGGAACGTTAAGATTCTGAGGAAATATTATCAGCGACACGTCAAATTGTAATATATTATTATTTCCTGTAACTCATTTTCAATTCTTAAAAAAGATCATCAAATTCTATAAAATGTTTTCCTTTCTCAAAAATAAATCCAATTCTATTATTTAGATTAAGAAAAGTATATGAATCAAGTGAAACTAAAATAGAAAAAGATTATATTATAAACAAGCACTTTTACCTACCAAATTCTATCTATACCTACCTGCTTCTTCCATTCGATGAGCTCTAACCTCCTTTGGAAAATTATCATGTTTGTTGAGTTAAAGTAATCTCAAATAATAAGTCTCAAACAATAAAGAAAAACCAACTCTAGAAAACTCAAGACTTCGTGTATGACTTCATCTTCGGACAAGTCAAGAACGAGAAGTCCCAAACATAAAACTTCGTGTATGACCCCCACAAGGTCAAGAATAGGAAGTCCCAATTATGAAACTTCATGTATGATTCCCTAGTGTTAAGAACAAGAAGTTTTATTAGATTCAATTAAGGTGCAGTCTTAAAATACTTGGTCACCAATGGTAACTAATTCTAACACTTGTTTAAAATGACAAGATTCGTTTAGGGAACCACAAACAAAGGCATGTTAGTAAAGCCTAAGGTAGTACAACAAAAGTTCATCCAAATCGATAACCAGTAAGTCAAATTAGTCGACTTACTGCCGACCACACAATCATAAGACTAAACTACTAGTAGGCCATAATTACACAGCAAAACAATTAAGGTATTTATTCAAATATTCTTATAAATTATACTTACATTACATAAGAACATTCAACAACAAAAAACACCAACTGCTTAATTAGCAGGACATTTTCTTACGGCTTTCTCCATTCCAGTGAGAGGAACATCCAAAGAAGAAGAAAGGACTGTTATGCTCAAATTCAAACACACTATATGGTTTACTTACTTGAGTTTGTGCCATATAGGATCTTCAACTAGTTTAGATATAAAGACAAAATATTTTTCTAGTTTTTATGAGCCTCTTCAACTATGTTCAGCAAAGACTGCATCAAGTAGATCATCAATAATCCCAAGCTAGGCAAATAAGTCCAAAGTAGTCAACAGCACACTTTAGGATCACATTTCACTCATTATGCAATTGGTGTGTTAAAAACCTTTTTAAAATAACTTTTGGGAATTTTAAAAAACATTTCATATGAATTTTCTAAACATTTAAAATTTATTTTAAAATGTTTGTGGGCTGAAATTCAATTTCTATAATTCCCTAAAAATTGTACGTGTTTAATAAAAAAAATTAACAAAGAATATTGGGGAGGAAATGGGATTTTTTGGAAGTCTAAAACACTCGTATTGTAGCCTGTAAGTACCCTGCACGTGTTACACTCCTACTGGCCACATTTATAGTTTTTCACTCATATATCTGAGCTTGATTCTCAGCCCTTGCTCTAATCTAATCGGCAGTCTGCATGTTGTCCTTGTTTAAAAGCGGTGCATTAGTAACCCTTGGATTTAGATCATTTTAGGAGATTCAATCCCAACCATTGATTTTGTTCTTTTGTTCTCCAACCTTCCTCCTCTAGTATAAATAGGAACGATGTTTTATCAATCAGAAGTTTTTGGAGAGTTGGAGTCTTGAGAGAAAAAGAGAGGAGAGAGAGAGAGAAGAGAGGTCAAAGTGAATTTTTGCAAACATTTTAGGTTGTTTGTCAAAAAAAATTATGAAATTTCTCTCTAGTTGGATCATGCTTTGTAGTTGTGTATATTTTTAGATCCAAAAATCTTGAAAAAGTGATTTCAAAAATCATATGTTTTTAAGATATGAGATTTCATATAAATTTTACACTCTGTAAAATTAGTGTTTTGTATATAAATAATTTCTATTTAGATCTGAGTTTTGAAAGACCTAAAATCTCCAGATCTGAAAATCATTTTTGAGATAAAGAAGTCTAATTTTCTCTGATTTTTAAATCTATCATCATCATTAAAAGTTTTGTAATTTGTTGGACAGGTTTGTAACTATTAAGTGTGCGTGGGTTATTTTGCTGCATGATTAGGCACATACTGTTACACTACTCTTACACACAACACCTAGAATAAAGTGTGTTGTTAATAAAAAGGTCAATTTTGACTGAATCGATGATTCGTAAAGGAGAAAAGGAGACAAAACTGGGAAGACGGGAAAATAAGCAAGGAAATAATACCATAGGATGAGAGATCTCAGTAGATATATTTCTAGTTTTGCGTAGTTGATTTTGTGTTTTTGTTGCATGCTTCTAACCGTGTTCATATTTGGTTGATTTTTTAGGGGTTGTGGCGTAGAGGTCATCGTGGAGGTTTCCCCTAATTTGGGGTTTTAGCACGTAAAAATTGTTTGTGTTATTTACTGCTTTCTGTTCTTAAGTCTTACTATACTGGTTAGGATTTAAAGACTTAATAAGATTTTTGTTTTAAAAATCGGCAACCAATAAACTTAAATTTGATCCTGATTTCAATCTTTAACAAATCTTGTGTCTTTATTCAAATAGGATTTTCTTCGACGAGTTTATTTGGAGTTTACCTAAACCTTAACTTTTGTTAATAACTTGGTAAATGATTTTCAAATGGTATCAGAGTGGGTTTTTCAAAATTATTTTTGATCCTGAAACTACTGTTGAAATCAAGTTTTCAAAAAATGGATGAAAAATTTGAGAAGCTTGGTAATCTTTCCCAACCACCCCTCTTTGATGGGGACATTTTTTCTTATTGGAAGGTAAGGATTATTTCCTTCATCCAAGGGACTCTGGGTGATAATGTCTCGGAGATGATTAAAAAAAATTATGTTCACCCTACTAAGCCTTTAGCTAAAACCAATACAATAAGGATTAAGAAAAGTCTCAGTGAATTCATTAAAAAAGAAAAGCAAATGTCACTTACTAATAATAAGGGTAAGAACTGTATTTTTATGTTTGTAAATGAGCATGAATTTAAGCATAAATCTATCTCCACAACTTCCAAAGAAGCATGGGAAACCCTTGTCACTTCCCATGAAGGTGATGAGCATGTTACGGTTATGAAGACGCAAATTCTAGTTCAACACTACAACATCCTTATGATGAATGAGGTTGAATCCTTTGATCACTTCTTCATTAAGTTAACTGATATTCTCACTAAGCTGCGTGCTAATGGCATAGTATATGGTAGGAAATAAATTGTGCTTAAAATATTAAGATTATTACCTGCTAAGTTTGATAATAAAATATATGTAATATAAGAGATGGATGATCCCAAATTTAACTCTTTCTTTACCGCGTTTTTAACATGCTTTCTAGGTAATTTAAATTATGTTGTGTTTGAATTGAACTCACTCGGGTTAACGCGTTGATTTGCTTTGGTGATGGTCTTTACTGGTTTATTTCGGGTGCATTGTCCTAGTTATAATGCCTAGGAGATTTGACGAGGCATATCATGTATGTCGTGTGCTTACAACCTTTCGTGCGTAATTTCTGGGATATTTGTTGACGCCAAAATCTTATTAGGCTTTTATGCGAATTTAGGGGCGTGGCAACCCTTGATTTAATTAACTATCGAAACGATACGCATTCTTAATAACTCGTCGACCCATGTAACCATTTTATACAAATTAGCCCAGGTGAGGGATATTCGACGCAACCTATAGTTTTACTCGCTTTCTTAATCTTGTTTCAATTTCCCTCGCCTAGTTAAACATTTCCCTTTCATGCATCTTTTCTTTTAGTTTGTAATTATCTTTTTCACTTTTATTTTGGAATATTAAATCAACTAAATTCTAACAACTTGTCCCTGTGGATTTTCGATACCCGACTTACCGCTCTACTTGCCTCGCAAGTGCAGTAGTAATTTAGGTTTGTTTGTATAGTCGCGACGAAACAGAAAACAATGATTGTGCACTTTACACGCGCACGCTTCTCACGCGCTATCAACCGTCTTTTATATTGGAATCCTACTATGATAAGGATTGAATTAACAAGAAGAAATGAATGTATGTTTGGTCTATGATTTGGATATGTCAAATATATTAACATGAATTTGGATGGAACTTCACTGTGATAAATGATTTGAATAGAATCATATAATGCTTATGAATTGAGTTATGTTTGAGATATTCCTTGGATTCTTGATATTCTTATGAGGATACTAATATTGTAAGAATGATAGGAAGGGAATAAGAACCGATTGAACAAGTGTCGAACAAAGGAAAACAAAATCCTATTAAATTACCAAGGTGAGTGTACTTATTATTTGTTTCATATATAAATATGAATATAACTCTAAGAGCGGATTTGTTTGAATACTTTGGTATTCAGGATTTGTTTGGATATTAAAATATCTAGGATTTTTTTGGGTCTTATGATCCAGGATTGGTTTGAATACTTCGGTATTCAGGATTTGTTTGGATATTAAAATATCCAGGATTTGTTTAGATCTTATGATCCAGGATTGGAATTGGACAAAGATCCAATGATTTGATTTGTCTTATGACAAGGATTTGTTGGAACTTATGTTTCAAGATTTGTTATTGCCAATGGGCAGGATTGTTTTGATTATATGTTCACGGATTTGATATATAATTGTCATTTCATTTCAGGGAAGGAATACCTCTCTAACCTTAATGCTTATGGTTTATATTTTGACATTTTCAGGGTTGTACACTGCCAGCTAGGATATCATATGATCAGTGATTTGAGGGTTGCACCGTTAGAAAGAGCTGGGGATTAGATTTAGGGATTTTGTCATTATCACACTGAGGTTTTACTACACTTGCAAATCTCATATACTAAGTTATCATGGATTCATTTAATGATTGCAATATTTAACATAGTCAATCATGGTATAGCATGTTCGCTTAATTACGACTCTGATGTTAATTACGTTATGGTACAAAGAACCTGACTATGTTTATTGTACATGGAAAAAAATATTGATAAATGAATTATATTTCGAATGGACTCGAGATTATGACTTAACCATATTATAAAGGAAATGATTATAATAGATTTGGGTTTGGGGTGTGACAATTAGTGGTATCAGAGCATCTAGGTTATTAATTCTGGACGTTTGTGATGATTAGATGGCAGTTATTGATTTGATATGATATTTATGAATTGTTTATGTACTAACCAATAGTTTAGTATTATAATTATGTTGGTTGTTATAATTCAGTTATTACAGATGAAACCTGGGGCATGGGACAAGCTATTAGTTCCAGGCCAGGTGGACGAGTCTTTACAACGAAAGTAGCTCAGGCTACTCTAGATGTGGTCACATGTACACTTTTTATTACTAATAGAAGTGATTATGTTTTAATTAATCCTTATTCTACACATTCTTTTGTGTCATATGCATTTTCTATATATCTGAATAGACCATGTACTCATTTAGATGTGGGGCTGAGTATTTATATGCCTATGGGGGATATGGTTGTAGCTGAATATGTTTTTCATGATTGTGTTTTGACTATGGGGGTTAGAGATACATTTATAGATCTACTTCCATTGGATATTTCTAATTTTGATATAATTCTGGGAATGGATTGGCTATCTAAATATCATGCATCTATGTATTATTTCTATAAGGAAGTTGTTTTTAAAATGTCTGGTGACTCCGAATTTAAATTTGTGGTGGAAAGGAAAATCATTCCAACTTGCATTATCTCTGCTATTAAAACGAGGAAATTATTGAGTAAGGGTTGTGAGCGTTTTATTGCATATGTTCTTGACACTATGAAGCATGCTTTACAATTAGTTGATGTTCCTATTGTACGAGATTTTTAAGAAATGTTTCCTAGTGAGTTGCTCGGGTTACCTCCAGAAAGAGAAGTTGAATTTAGTATTGAATTAGCACCGGGGACAACCACTATATCTATGGCACCATATAGAATGGCACCTGTTGAATTGAAAGAACTCAAGATTCAGTTACAGGATTTACTTTATAAATGGGTTCATACATCCAAGTGTATCTCCATGGGGTGCACCAATTTTATTTGTGAAAAAGAAAGATGGTACTATGCGTTTGTGTATTGATTATAGGGAAATGAATAAAGATACAATTAAGAACAAGTATCCTTTACCTCGTATAGATGATTTGTTTGATTAGTTGCAGGGTGCTAAAATGTTTTCAAATATAGACTTACGATCAGGTTATCATCAGTTGTGGGTGAAAGAGAGTGATATTTCTAAAACTGCTTTTCGCACTCGATATGGTCATTTGGAATTTCTTGTGATGCCTTTTGAAGTTACTAATGCGCCAGCTGTATTTATGAATCTTATGAATAGGGTACTGCATCCTTTTATTGATTCATTTGTGATATTTTTTATTGATGATATTATGATCTTCTCACGTGATATGGTTGAATATGAAAATCATCTCAAAACTATTTTGAATGTGTTGAAAGATAAGCAGTTGTATGATAAGCTTAGCAAATGTTAATTCTGGCTATCACAAGTTGCATTTCTAGGACATGTTATTTTTGGGGATGGTATATGTGTTGATCCTAAAAAGGTGAAAGCTATTGTGAAATCGGAGAGGCCCAATAATGTGAGCGAGGTGTGGAGTTTTCTGGGTTTGGCTGGACATTATAGAAGGTTTATAAAGGGATTTTCTTCGACTGCCTTGCCAATGAATAAATTAACCCGAAAGGATCTAAAGTTTGAATGGGATTTTAATTGTGAAAATAGTTTTAAAGAATTGAAAAAGAGGTTGGTAATTGCACATGTTCTTACTGTTCCACATGGTGGAGATGGTTTTGTTATTTATACTGATGCTTCACATCAGGGGTTGGATTGTGTTGTTATGAAGCATGGTAAGGTTATTGCTTATGCTTCGAGGCAGTTGCGTACCCATGAATGTAATTATCCTACACATGATTTAGAACTTGTTGCTATTGTGTTTGCTTTGAAAATACGGTGTCATTATTTATATGGTGAAGTATGTGAAATTTTAACTGACTATCAGAGTCTTAAGTATTTATTTACTCAGAAGGAGTTGAATTTGAGGCAGAGGCGGTGGATGGAGTTAATTAAAGATTATGATTATACAATTCACTAGCATCCAGGGAAGGCAAATGTAGTTGTAGATGCTTTGAGTAGAAAGGCTTCGGGCAGGTTATCTTATACTCGATGTGCTAGAGTTTCTCACATTATGAACTTGAGATTGATGGTAGTGGAATTGCAGCTAGCATATGGGGACAGATTATCTTCTTATGTAAGCGTGAGGTCATTGTTAACTACTCGTATTCGTGATTTGCAAAGTCAAGATCCTTTTCTTGAGAAAAATGACAAGATGTCAGAGATGGTAAGTCTGGTGATTTTTGTATTGTTAATGATGGCACTTTATTGTATAAATAGCGATTATGTGTGCCTAATGTGGATGGATTGGAAGCAAAAATTTTCGATGAGGCTCATATTCCATTTATACTATGCATACTAGTAGTACTAAAATATATAAATATTTAAAGGAGCATTATTGGTGGAATAATATGAAGAAAGATATAGCTGATTTTTTTTTCTAGATGCCTTATATGTCAGCAAGTGAAAGTGGAGCATCAGAAACCTACGGGTTTTCTTCAACTATTGCCAATACCGGAATGGAAATGGGATCATGTAATGATGGATTTTGTAATTAGTATTCCTCGATCTCAGAAGGGGTCAGATTCGATTTGGATAGTGGTAGACATGTTGACCATGTTAGCTCATTTTCTAATAGTCAAGACTACATATACAGTTGATTGGTATGCTAGATTGTATGTTAATGAAATTATTCGATTGCATGGAGCACCTATTTCTATTCTTTCAGATAGGGACCCTACCTTTACATTCAGATTTTGGGATGGTTTGCAGTATGCTGTGGGTAATAACTTAAATTTTAGTACGAATTTTCATCCTCAGACAGTTGTGCAGTCTGAGAGGATAATACAGATTTTGGCAGATATGTTTAGAGCTTGTGTGCTTGATTTCAAAGGTAATTGGGATGAATATTTTCCTTTGATAGAATTTGTATATAATAATAGTTTCCAGTCTAATATTGGTGTGGCTACATATGAAGCTTTGTACGATAGACGTTATCGGACACCAGTATGTTGGGATAAAGTTGGTGAAAGGAAGATAGAGGGTCCAAAGTTGATTGAAGTCACCACTGAAAAGGTGAATATTATTCAAGATATAATGAAAACAACTCAAAGTAGACAGAAAAGTTATGTGGATAAACGACGAAAAGATTTGGAATTCCAAAATGGGGATTATGTGTTTCTTTTATTATCTCCATGGAAGGGAGTTATGAGGTTTGGAAAAAAATGAAAGTTAAGTCCACGCTATATTGGACCATATAAGATTCTTGAAAAAGTCGGGGTGGTTGCCCACAAGTTAGCATTACCCCTAGAGTTATCCCGATTACAATGTTTTCCATGTTTCTATGTTAAGAAAGTATGTAGCGGATCCTTCACATGTGTTGGTGGAACAACCTAGTAAGTTGAAGGAAGACTTGAGTATATGGAAGAACCACTTAATATCGTGGATAGGAAGGAACAAATATTGAGATCCAAAGTTATCCCACTTGTGAAAGTTGTGTAGAGATGGCATTCCAGGTAAGAAGCTACATGGGAGAGCAAGGATAGCATGAAGATGCGTTATCCATATTTGTTTGATTCGGACAACCAAGGTCTGTCAATTTCAGGGACGAAATTTCTTAACAGGGGGAGAATTGTGACAACCCTAATATGATTATGATAAATTATGCTTAAATCATGATCAGCTTATGTGATATGATTATTGTGTTATTAATATATATGATTTTAAGTTATTATTTTTAGTATAATCCTACCTTCAGAAAGCACGAAATATCGAATTAGTTACAAATACAAAATTTTGAAATTTTGGTAGGAATATTCAGGTTGGAGACTAGTTTTGACCCTTATAAAATATCAACTGACTTAAGGTAAAAACTCAATAGTTTTATATATATTAGTTAGGTTTGTAACACAATAAACGATGTGTTAAACGGAGGTCCGAGCAAGAAGTTATGCTGGAATTACGAAGCAGGAGCAAATTTGTCCATTCATTAAATGATATTTCGTCTTATTAGTATAACAAATGGTGGATGTTGATTGGTTAAAGAAGGATGTGGGTTTTGGCCAACTTTAAAGGCTTGAAATAATCTTATCCTTCATAATATTTCAGCCACGGAAGAGTTTTATCCTAAGGAGAGATAATCGGGAAGTTTACGAAGAAAAGGTGAGGAGAAGTTGGAGAAAAATTCATAGGAAATTACGTAAAAGTCCCTAAGGTAATTCTACTCATGCATCTTGTTATATTTTTGGTATTATTGATTGAAATTAAATAAATTATCATTTGTTTACTGAATTTCCATGTCTTGAGGTATACGTATGGATTGATACGAGTTTAAACAAAGTTGAACGTGTAAATCATGTATATTGCTTCCATTGGAAACCTTGTGTATTCAAACTTCTATATCTTTCTGTATAATAATTAGAATTGAATAATTCTAATTGGAGATGAAAATAGACTCATATATGTGTAACATATCCGAAAATTATGTGAAATTACCAAGAAATGAATCTTGGGTGATAATTTGAAGTTCGTTATAAAATTTTCCCCAAAAGTGGAAGTACGCATACCATGTGTTCGATGTTTTATCTGACATAGAAAATGAACACTAAAAATTATGGAACTTTAATTTTTTATTATTAATTATGTTTATTGATATTGGGTGGAATATCATAGAAAGTTATTATGTAGAGAAATTATGAAAATTCCTGGAAGTTGACTGAACGATTGATGAGCCTATAGAGAAGATTTGATTTGTATTGAAGAAATGGGCATAACTTGCTCTAGAAAACTTAAAATGATGCACCGTCTTTTATATTGGAATCCTAATATGATAAGGATTGAATTAACAAGAAGAAATGAATGTGTGTTTGGTCTATTATTTGGATACGTCAAATATATAAACATGAATTTGGATGGAACTTCACTTGTGAGAAATGATTTGAATATAATCATATGATGCTTATGAATTGAGTTATGCTTGAGATATTCCTTGGATTGTTGATATTCTTATGAGGATACTAATATTATAAGAGTTATAGGAAGGGAATAAGAACCGGTTGAACAAGTGCCGGACAAAGGAAAACGAAAGCCTGTTAAATTACCAAGGTGAGTGTACTTATGATTTGTTTCATATATAAATATGAATATAACTCTAAGAGCGGATTTGTTTGAATACTTCGGTATTCAGGATTTGTTTAGGTCTTATGATCCAGGATTGGTTTGAATACTTCGGTATTCAGGATTTGTTTGGATAATAAAATATTCAGGATTTGTTTGGATCTTATGATCCAGGATTGGAATTGGACAAAGATCCAATGATTTGATTTGTCTTATGACAAGGATTTGTTGGAACTTATGTTCCAGGATTTGTTATTGCCAACAGATAGGATTGTTTTGATTATATGTTCACGAATTTGATATACAATTGTCATTTCATTTCAGGGAAGGATTACCTCGCTAAGCTTAATGCTTATGGTTTATATTTTGGCATTTTCAGGGTTGTACGCTGCCAGCTAGGATATCATATGATCAGTGATTTGAGGGTTGCACCGTTAGAAAGAGCTAGGGATTAAATATGGGGATTTTGTCATTGTCACACTGAGGTTTTACTACACTTGCACATCTCATATACTAAGGTAGCATGGATTCATTTAATGATTGCAATATTTAACATAGTCAATCATGGTATAGCATGTTCGCTTAATTATGACTCTGATGTTAATTACGTTATGGTATAAAGAACTTGACTATGTTTATTGTCCATGGAAAAAAAATATTATCAAATGAATTATATTTCGTATGGACTGAAGATTGTGACTTAATCATAATATAAAGGAAATGATTATAATAGATTTGGGTTTAGGGTGTGTCAGTAACCCTTTGGCTGCTCACCCTGGTTATGTCTGACTGTGAGGTTTATGAGAACTGGCGACCCTAGGGTCTTTTTACTAGTATTCTATTAATCCAAAGTTCTAAGTGGTTTATCTTGCTCAACAAACCTTGTTCTTCAGTCGCCAAGCCAAAACTCCCAAGATATCCCAACTAGCCTATTTGAACCCTGTCTGCTCAACTAGGCTACCTGTACAAGAAAGTAAGTGTTAGTACTTTTGTTTCTTTTAAAGAATGATTGTTCATAATGAGGGTTGCTCATGGTAGCCACTCCCTCATCCGGGCTTATTTTCTAGAAGATGGGGGTGAGGACCTTAAGGGTTCCTCCTTAATATGAATTTCTACCGGGACCCTGGGTGGGGTTCCTTCTCAATATGAATTTCTCCCGGCCCTAGGGGTTCCTTCTCAATATGAATTTCTTCTGGGACCCGGGGTGGGGTTCCTTATCAATATGATTTCTGCCGGGACGCTGGGGTATCTCAATATGAGTTTCTGTCGGGACCCTGAGTTGGGTTCCTTCTCAATATGAGTTTCTGTCGGGACCCTGGGTGGAGTTCCTTCTCAATAATGAGTTTCTGTCCGGACCCTGGGTGGGGTTCCTTCTCAATATGAATTTCTGTCGGGAACGTGATTATGAATTTCTAGGGGGACCTTGGGTGGGGTTCCTTCTCAATATGAGTTTCTTCCGGGACCTGGGTGGAGTTCCTTCTCAATATGAGTTCTACCGGGACCGTGGGTGGGGTTGCTTTTCAATAAGTATTTTTTGTTGTTGAGGGACCCTAGGGGTGCCTCAACCTTATATTTTCTAGAGACTACGGAGGGGGTATTTTAGGGACCCTTGCCCTAAAATATAGTGGTCAAGCTTGAAACACCCTTATACAGAATCTTATATGATATCCAGGTTAGATGATTCTGATCTATGGCATAACAGATTAGGTCACACTAATTTTAATACTCTACGCAAATTGAGTTTCCAAGAGATAATTAGAGGTTAACCATATTGAAGAACACTTTTAACACTGTTTGTGGTCCTTGCCAAGTGAGGAAAATGAGTAAGACTTCTCACACGAAAGTTGAGAATATTTTAACTTCTAAACCTCTTCAACTAATCTACATGGACCTAATGGGTCTCTCTAGTACTCTGAGACTCTGTGGTAACAGTTTAATCCTGGTAATGGTGGATAACATTACGCAATTTACTTGGGTTGCTTTTATGACAAATAAATCGGATACCTACCGAGAATTTCTTAAAATCCTTTTAAAAATTAAAAATGAGAAGGATATCTCATATAAGGAGTGATAAAGGTAGATAATTAAAAACTCTGGTATGACAGAATATTGTGTCGGTAATGGATATAAACATGAATTTAGTTCACCTAAGACAACTCAATAAAATAGTATTACTGATCGATAGAATAGGACAATCCAAGAGATCGCTAGGATTATGTTACACACCAAAGGTCTGCCAAAATACATTTGGGTTAAGGAAGTCTAGACAACGTGTCACAATATTAACCGTGTCTACCTCATAAAAAATACCAAAGAAACCTCCTAGGAACTGTGGTACAATAAAAAATCTAACTTGAAGTACTTTAGAACCTTAGTGAGTATTTGTTATGTCTGCAAAGAGAGAGAATTGTTTTCTAAATTTGATAATCGAGGTGATAATGCCATTTTTTTAGGATATTTCTAAACAAGTAGGACTTACCGTATTTACAACTTGCGTACCAAAGTTATAATGGTGTCTGTGTAAATGACACAAGCACTGAGAATAGTGGCAGTTAATCAGTAATCGTTGATGAGTTCGAAAATATTTTTGTACCTGACTCTCCTGAAGTAACTGATCCACTGTTAGCCCCTGCAATACTGACTTGGGTTTCTAAAGATCGTCCCTTAGATAATGTTGTTAGTAACCCTTCTGAGCCAGTATGAACTATATCCCAACTCCGAAATGTGGCAAACTTTGCATGTTTTGTTTCTCTTGTAGAACCAAAAGGTGTAAATGATGTCCTTAATGACTCATACTAGATTAACGTTATGCAAGATGAGTTAGTTCGGTTCCAGAGTCATGATGTTTAGTATTTAGTCCCAAGGCCTAAAGATAAAAATGTTATCGGTGCCCATTGGATTTTCAAAAATAAAACTAATAAGTTAGGGTTAGTCGTTAGAAACGAGGTTAGGTAGTAGCATAAGGATATTCTTAAATAGAAGGAATATATTTTGACAACAACTTTTCTCCAGTGATAAGACTCGAGTCTGCTCGTCTCCTCTTAGTTATTGCCTATCATTTGCAATTCAAGTTTCTAAATGGACATTAAGCCTCACTTTTTAAATGGTATTTTATAAGAAGAAGTATATGTTGAGAATTCCAAAGGATTTGTTGATCCCACTTAACTTAACCATGTTTATAGATTGAAAAAAGCATTGTATGGCTTGAAGCAAGCCCCTAGGATCTGGTATGAATGTCTCTCAACCTTTTTAGTTAATAAAGGGTTTGAGCGTGGCAGCAATGACCAAACATTATTCGTCCAGAAAATTGATCATAAAGTTTTGATTGCATAAGTTTATGTGAATGATATCAATTTTGGTTCTACCTCCCTTGATCAAGTAAAGGACTTTTCTAGTATCATGCATGGTGAATTTAACAAGTCCTTGATGGGGGAGTTGCAATATTTTCGTGGTTTACAAATTAAATGTAGTGATGATCTGTTTATATCTCAAACTAAATATGCTGGTGAGTTAGTTGAAAAGTTTGGTCTTAATAATGCTAAAGTTATATGAACATCGATGAGAACTACCACTAAGATATCTAAAGATGATAATGGGAAAGATAATGATCCTACTCTGTATAGAAGCATGATAGGGAGCCTGTTATATCTTACTGCATCCATACCTGGGTTTTTGTGTGTGTGTGTGTGTTTGTGCACGCTATCAATGTTCACCTAAATAATGTCATTTATTGTGTGTTAACTGAATCATAAAATATGTTAAAGGGACACTTAATTATGGCATTTGATACATAAAAGACACTACAAGCACTATAGTTGGTTACAAAGACACTGAATGGGTAGGATGCTCATATGATAGTAAAAGTACGTTTGCTGCCTGCTACTATGTAAGAAATAATTTGGTTGGGTGGAGTAGTAAGAAACAAAACTGCATATCCTTATATACTGTTGAATCTGAGTATATAGCAGCTGGTAGCAGTTGTGCTCAATTGTTATGCATTAAATAAATGTTGTGCGATTATCGCATTAAGGAAGACAAACTTACAATGTTTTGTGATAATCAAAGTGCTACAAACATATCTAAGAATCCTGTTCAGCACTCATGCACTAAGTATCAAAATTAAACACCACTTTATTAGAGAACTTGTTAAATCCAAAGAATTAGAAATTGAGTATCTAAACACTGAAAAAAAGTTGACTGATTTATTCACAAAACCCTTGGATAATACTCATTTTGAATCATTGAAGAAAGCCATGGGAATGACAGTTATTGAATAATAGTCTAGCCAATTATTCATATCATCGGTATATATCTTGTTTATAATTGGTTTCAAAGGATTTAGGGTATAGTTATTTGATAAATGACAAATGATGCCTCCTTTATCTATTTTATGTAGGAAACCCATAATATTAACCTAGTTAGTACTCACATTTGGTAGAATAACTTTGATTTCTCCATCTTATATGTGTTTACCCATTATTTATTGGAGACAATGTGGGGAAGAAGACTTGAGTACATGTCTTAATGTATTTTATGTGATTCAACTAACATGCCAATTCAAGTGTTTTAATTTAGGCATTCTTATTGTACATTATTCTCTATTTAGGGTAATGGTTTGTATTATAGTTGAGTTATGTAATTTTTTACTTCATCTTCTTTTCGGTTCTAGGATGGAATTGGGTAGAATAGCTCTTTGTATAGGAATCTAGGATATTCTTTTTGCCTACGAATACTAGTGTACTGAAGGGAATTTTGTCTCTAATATCCAAAGAGGAAGATTGAAACACACTATATGGTTTACTTACTTGAGTCTATGCCATATAGGAGCTTCAACTAGTTTGGATATAAAGACAAAATATTTTACTAGATTTTATGAGCCTCGTCAACTATGTTCTATAAAGATTGCATCAAGTACATCATCAACAATTCCAAGCCGGGCAAATAATTGTTCTTCATGTTGTCCTTGTTGATCCTAGTGTTACCCATTTACACCAATCAAATAACATTTAAAAGTTGTGCATTAGTAACCCTTGGGTTTAGATCGTTTTAGGAGATTTAATCCCAACCATTGATTTCGGTCTTTTGTTTTCTAGAACCCTCCTCCTCTAGTATAATCAGAATAATGTTTTATCAATAAGAAGTTTTTGGAGAGTTGGAGTCTTGAGAGAAAAATATAGAGGAGAGAGAGAGAGCGAGAGAGAGAGAGAGAGAGAGAGAGAGAAGGCGAGAGAAGAAGAAGAAGAAGAAGAAGAGAAGAAGAAGAAGAAGAAGAAGAAGAACAACAACAACAACAACAACAACAAAAACAACAACAACAACAACAACAACAACAACAACAACAACAACAACAACAACAACAACAACAACAACAACAACAACAACAACAACAACAACAACAACAACAACAACAACAATGAAGGGAAGAAGAAGAACAAAAATGAAGTGAAATAATTTTTCATGTGAAAACTTTGTCAAATATTTTTAATAACTATTTTCTTCACAGAAGAGAGCAGGTTGTTATTTTTAAAGAAGGATCTCCATCTGATTTTGAAATATCTCTTCTGATGAAAACTTGTTTTCACTTTGATATATTCTAGGGTTTTCTGAGTGTTTAGATCTAGGATCTTTTGGCTGTTTCACTCCCTCTGAAAAACTAATCTCTCTTACAATGACCTCACATGGTTCTTCATCTTGTTTCTCATTAGAAACTTGAAATCATAACTAAGTGATACATTTCACGTACACTTTAGGTTGTTTGTCAAAATTTCTTTTATAGAAATTTCTCTCTAGTTGGATCATGTGTTGTAGTTCCGTGTATTTTTAGATCCAACATCTTCTGTTTTAAAATCTTGAAAAAGTGACTTCAAAAATCATATGTTTTCAAGATCTGAGATTTCATATAAATTCTACATTGTGTAAAATTAATATTTTGTATATAAATAATTTTTGTTCAGATCCGATTCTTAAAAAATCTAAAATCTCCAGATCTGAAAATCATTTTTGAGATGAAGAAGTTTGATTATCTCAAATTTTTAAATTTCTCATCATCATTAAAAGTTTTGTAATTTATAGGACATGTTTGTAACCATTAAGTGTGTGGGGTTTATTTTATTGCATGATTAGGCACACATTGTTACACCACTCTCACACACAACACTTAGAATAAAGTGTGTTGTCATTTGAGAGATCGGTTTTGACTGAGTCGATAATTCGTTAAGGAGAAAAAGATAAAGAGCTGGACAGACGGGGAAAATCAAGCAAGGAAATAGTACCACAGAAGAAGAGATCTCAGTAGGTATATTTTTGGTCTTGCGTAGTTGATTTTGTGTTTTTGTTGCATGCTTGTAACCTTGTTCATATTTAGTGGATTTTTTTTATTGTGGCGTAGTGGTCACCGTGGAGGTTTCCCCTAATTTTGGGCCTTACCACGTAAAAATTTCATGTATGATTAACTGTTTTTTGTTCTCAAGTGTTACTATACTGTTAGGATTTAAAGACTTAATAAGATTTTATTTTAAAAACTGGTAACCAAAGAGCTAAAATTTGATCATAATTTAAATCTTTAACACATCTTGTATTTTTATTCAATGAGGAGTTTCTTCAACGAGTTTATTCGGAGTTTACCTGAAGCTTAACTTTTGTTAATAATTTAGTAACTGATTTTCACAAATCCCTAAGCATCGATTGGCTATTGGAACTAGCTTTATCCACCAGATGTAAAGGCTAACTCAGAACATCATCTCCATGCAGGACATAGTCCTCGAGATACTTCCTAATCGAACTGATTAGGATTTCACCTGTAGGGATCCAAGAAATATCCAACTTGAAAGGAGAGGTAGGTTAATCCAAACAACCAGGGTCGTACCAATACTAAAGTTTATCTTCCTTCTACGGCATCATCACGGTATGAGTATTTAACTATCCCTATATATAACCTCCTCTGCGGGCTTGCTCAAGTTCCTCACTCAAGTGTGACAATGACTCATCATAATCATTCATCCATATTATGCGAGGTTTTTTATGAAAATGATACGTAAGGTGATAAATTTAATTATTTAGCCTCTTAATGGTAGACGACTGATTCTTTATGAGACTTTCTTGATTGGCCAAAGTCTTTTTAGTTCCCTCCACTTCCATTGATGGGAGAGCTACAGTCATCTACCGAGAAGACTGACTTCCTCCCATCAATTTCTCCAACTTATCCAACTCTTCCATCTATTGAGCATTTTCTTGTTCCGAGAACGAGAGTCCTTCACTCTGGTCAGATGTGGTCACCTTCTTAAGGCCCCCTAATTTGCACCTCAATAAATTATTTTCCTGCTCCAAAAGACTCAATACCTTTAGATCATTTTTCACATCTGATTGCAGTACAAAATCTTTCTTGGAGTATTCTAAAGCCAACTCTTGTAGTTTCTTATCAAATCTACTATCACTTTATAAAATAATAAACATTTTCTTATAAGCTACATATAAATTGGCAATTGTATCCTTATGATCATGCTGAAGTTGGAGATTCATCTTATAGTATGAGGAGTTAATTGCCAATGATAGATTGAATAACCAGCACATATGGAGATAAACATCCTTAGCCTAGTCATAATCATCCAATCTGATCAATTCCTCCATCTCCTCTTTATCTACCTCTTCATGACCAGCACCAAATAGTTGGCTACTCCTATGGAAAAGTTCACTTTTGATAGCAACCAAATAGCTTTCTAAATTCAAACTCAAATAAATATGATAATATATTAGTAAGGAAAATGGAGATATGCTAAACGGTTCGAAATCATGACTAAAAAGGGAGAAATTTTATTAAAATTGTAGAAGTATTATAACTGGAGAAATGGAACAACTACATAAGAAGTTCATAAATTAAAATATAAGAAGTCGTATATCTATTACACCTTCTCCTTATCTTGGGTTACTTCATCCTCTGGTATAGTAGCCACCACCATGTGCCCTTGGTGCACCGAGGACTCAACCTTTCCCTATTCATCATTAATTTCCTCCTCAATCTATAGAGGAGTGACTGGATTGTGCTGGAAAAATAGGTCTAAGTTAGAAGTTGCGTCGACCTAGGTTAGAGCTGCATCCCATCACTCTTAAAGGAGGACTTCTTCAAATATTTTACTTTAATGGTAGCAGTAGATAATTCCTTATCCTACTCCTGGGTGTAGTCATCCTCCTAATATTTTTTGGACTTGGCCTTCATCTCTTCCACCTAGATCTTAGTATCCTCTTTAACATTCGCAGCATCCCTCCCAACCTTCTCACCCTAATCGGCTCTCTTCAAAACATCTCCAGCATCTTTCTTGGATTGGGTCATTCCATTCTTAAGCTCCTTGATATTATCTTCTAGGTTCTTCTTATCATCCTTTTGAGACTACTAGATAGCCTACAAGGACTCACATATGCCTTTGAAGGCTGCCTCCATGTCTGTCGAGGATTCCCTCGGCTTGTCATCTATCCTCTGCTGTTGGTCGTAGTCAACCAAAAATTATAAAAATCAATTTTTAAAAACATTAATTGCAAATAATAGTGATATATGATAAGAAGAAAATATCAACTGACATTTATTAGAGCCAAATTATGGTTGGCACATTCAACCAACCTTGCTCGAGGAAGAAAAGAAGTAGCAGCCTCTTTGACCGAAAATACCCCCACTCCAATCAAATCGCGAGTAAGCCCTGGGTTTATAGTAATGGATTGGGAACTACCTTGTCCCTTATCAACCTGACTTTTTCAAGACAACTCCAGATTGGTGCCTGGACCAATTTTCAATCTCTTTAGTAAGGGCTTCTGATTTTTCATAGGACACATTTAAACCACAATGTGTACTTGGAATCCCAACATCAAACTTCCTTTCAACAGGAGGGGGATAGATCCAGCTAGGAGTTTAGGGATCTTTCACTTAACTATTTCTTTATGAAGAGGTGTTGGTTGGTTGGCACGAGCGAAATGTCCAGGAATTCGAAGGATAAAGAGGTTCCCCCAGTAGAGAAATTCCCTTCAGTTTGTAGTGAGGGATTAGAATCAGCAACAGAGGACGAAGAAATTAGGTCTTCTAGATTGATGGGGGCTAGAGGAATATCCTTTATTGTGTGAGCAACAAAGGATGTAATGGATCTGTAATAGCCTAAAAAACTAGAAGAATATGAAGGATAGGCTTTACTAATCCTCTATTGAATGGACCAATTGATTTCCAGGTCAGCAAAATTAAACTCTGAGGAACAAGGGGTGTCATTTTTCTTGTTCTCTACAAAATAAAAGGATAAAAATGCAGTCAACAATGGAATTAGAAGGAAGACCAAAAATATGAAAATTATACAAATATGTGTGAATGTTGACCTATGAGATGGCCTTCCTAAGGACAAAAAGGCCCAATGTATTCCTCGCCCTCGGTAAGAGTGGAAAACTTTTAATCTTTCAATATTAGGACATGATACTAATAATATTTATTAGAACCTGGAAAATTCACAACAAGGGCCCTGTTGAAGAATCTTGTCTTCAGGAAGTAAATGTTCTCATTAGTGGTTCCCCAGTTGTAGCAATACAATAATTCTTGTAATCCTATGTTAGTCCTATATCGCTCATTAATACGAATCTCTCCATTAACTACTCTCTAAGTTTTTTGAGCCACTTCGGTTGGGACCACTTCTAAATAGTGATAAAACTCTAAAAATAAGTGATTAGGCAGAAATCTCACCCCCACACTCTGCAATAAAAATAATGGGGTCTAATGACCCCCCTCCAACTCACAAAGGTCACATTGACCTATTAGCAACTCAATTTTTACCCAATCAGGAATTTTATTAGTAGGCCTGAAAAGCTCCAAGGAAATCTCATCAATGGTATACACCATTCTTTTTGCAACAAAATTGAAAGAAATACCTGAGGATAAGGATTATTACATGTAATACCCCGTATTTTTATGCTATATTAATTTGGGGATTTATTAAATTTAATATGAATGATTTATTTAATAAAAATCCAAAAATTAATTATGTTATAATTATTAACGTGACGAGAGTTAGTAATTATGGGAAATTGGTTGAATATTACTAATGAGCAAAGTAATATATTATATTGGTTATATTGAATGTCATGAGTGAATTAAATGACGATTTCGAAAATTTAAGTCGGAACGTGCTCGTGTCACGTCGGGACTAATTTTGTTAAATAAAAAGTGAATATTTTATAAGTTGCCTGTATGGTCGTTTTGAGTGCACCAACGCGTCCGGTAGGGTCGAGATAGTCAGAAAAGTGTACCCGGGTGTGTAGTTTGGGTCTCGGGGCATTTTTAGGCCTAATTAGTACCCCGGGAGGGCATTTTAGTCATTTTACATAATTGGGTAATTAAACCCACGAAATTCAGCAACCTATATCAGCCATTTAGGTTAGCCTTTTAGGGTTAGAATATTCAGAACACAAGTGACGGCCATTGGAGAAGAGAGGAGAGAGCTCCAAGGCAATTCAAGGCCAAAAAGTCACCGGTTTGCACCGCCACCACCACCAACGCGTAGATCGCGAGAAAGGGAACGCAACCACACCGGATTCATCTGCAAACCAGACTTTTGAAAATCCCAGGCAAGTATTTATCTTGCGTATTTTCGTTAGTGCAATCCTCATGTTAGTTTAGGAATGATTAGAGATGATAAATATGGAAGAAAACCCAATTTGTGTTAGGAAAATGCATGTAGTATTGATTTATATGAATTTCTGGAATCCTTGTCATGTAGAGGAATATAACCCACGAAATTTTGATGATATATTAGAAGGAAATTCTGGTAAAACAGATTAGAACCTTGATTAAGAAAAAACTCTAGGGTTCTTGATGATTAGATGGGATTTTGGGTTAATTATCCATGTTTCATGTTAGTTATACACATGCTTTACGTTGAAAACATCTAGTATATTGTTATAATGATAGTAGTAGGATTTTTGGGACGTTTAGAATGGAAAAACATGGTTTTGGATGAAGAAATTTGGTAGAACCCGTAACTGCATTTTTGCAGAATTTTCGCAGACCTGCTTGATCGATCGATCGAGCCTAGAGCTTCGATCGATCGAAGGTTCGATCGATCGAGCCCCAGACCTCGATCGATCGACCCCTCCTGGCAGACTCTTATTTCCCTTGTTTACTTAGTAAAATTAAATTTATCGTAAAATAATTCTTGGGTATTCTTAATGAAATGTTTTGGGAGATAGGAAAGACCAGTAGGACATATGAATAAGTGTTGGGAACTTTATTATAAGACGAGAATCTTGTTTTTGGGATAATTATATAATGAACGATGAAATTACGTATTTCAAGTGAGAGATTGCGGCGAATAGCTATGATAGTAAATAGAGGTATACTTACTGAATTTCCCACTTGGAAGGATAGAGTCCACGAATGTCACGTATTAAGTGAGAAAACCCTTCGAGTTAAGGTTAGAGATGAAACCTTATACGTAATACTAATAATGTGAAATGTAGAATAAATGGTATAATTATGGGTGACGAGAAGAACCTATATTAATATGATAAAGTGGTATATTTATATGATTGTGCGTACATATATTATATACTTGTGAAAATCATGCCCACACTACTTGCTATCCCTGAGGTTACCGCGCTGAGACAAGTCTTATCTCGATGGGACCTTTATGGGGGATATTGACTTGTACCCTAGAAGATAGATATCCTTGGTACATGCTATCGATGTGATAGTTCAGACGGTCCTAAGAGACGCAGGCATGTGCCATCCTCTTAGAGACTTGGAATCTATTATTCGCCTCAATATTGTTTGTGTATTTATGTTAATACAATTCGAGAGTGATTCCGAATGTATTCCCCTTAATATGAGTGATATGGGGCTTTGGATAGTAGAGTATGCACGCACCATAGTTTTATGTGGGGTGCTGTTATTTTATATATATTATACGAGTAGTTAATATATATATATGAGATTTGGAAATTTGAAACTGCCTACTGTGATTTGATAAGTAGGACATGGTTGATGACTCAAATAGTAAATACTTGTTTTGTGAAAGTATAATATGTCACTGGGAAACCTTTATAAATTAATAAAAGCTAAAACGAGAGTTGTGCTGCTAATTGGAAGTATTCTTTTTAAACAAAAATATTGTTCGGTTTTGAAATCTTATGAGTAAGTTATGATAAGATAAACTGTTGGGAAGGTTAGTATGATATTATGATAAGATAAACCGTTGGGATGGTTAGTACGATAGGCGTGCACATTAGAAGAGAGGTGAGAATTTCTCAAGAGAGTGTCGCTCTAATATGTTGTTGCATTGGCCTGTATCAATTTAAATACTCGCTAAACGTATTTTAAATCAAAAACACTTTCGGGCTCTGACCCGTTTCTTCTTCTCTCTCTCTCTCTCTTGTATATATATGTATATTTTTCAGGTGCCCAGCCACAGGGGCGTCTTGCTTAGGACTCCTTGAGAGGAACGTGCTGCAGCTTAGGTGGGAGTTGCAGGTTACTTGCGTAGACGGCTTCCTTTATTGACTCCACTTCTAGTATTCTCATTTATTCGGCATGTGTCGCCCTTTCCATTATTCCATTGTTATTGGACATTTATATTTCAGTTATTTCCAGTATTGTTCTATGGATTTATTCAGTTTGGATTTGTGACTTTAGTTTTCGTATGTTGACATTCGATTGACGAATGTATTCTATTAATTGGTTTATGTTGCAGAATTTAATGTGGTGTGATTCTTACTTATTGAATGTTGTTAATAAATTAAATAAATGTTTTCTTTAAATAAAATTTGGAGAGTTTTGTATGAAAATGGTTTTGACACTTAGCTTAATTATTTAGGGTGTTAAATTGGAAAATGTATTTATATCGACAGTGATGCTGAGAATGAACCGACTGTTTACCTTGATTTAATTTAATAAAGGAGTGATCGCCCGGTATTTAATTAGGCGGGGTGTCACATTACACTGGGAACGAAATGACAAGGAGGAACTACTCTCACAAATGGCAAAACGAAAACTTAAGAAAGAATAAAAGAGTTTAAAATTCAAGGTGAGAAAAACAAGGGAGAGAACTGGCATTTTATAGAACTCAGTGATGTCTCCTGAGTTACACAAAATGAAATGATTAAGCATACCATCGCTTCATCTTCAGCAGCATGTCACTTCCCAAGAAATAAAATGACTAGCATATCCCTAGAAGATTTGCTATTTTAGCTATTATTTATGAAAATTCCATTAACTCCAAGAACGTAGTTCAAAAATTTACTAACTCCTAGAGGTCGGCAGCCGACCAAAAGTCTTAGAAGTCGAGCAAACCCTGATGGATAATACTCCATCCTTTCAATTGTTACTCACTCCAATCAAGAATGAATTATTGGGGACTTTTGTTGTAACCTAAAATTATAATGCTACATGGACTAGTAACAATATGACATCTCTCATCATAGTTAGTGGACCCAATACAATAGATTTATGTGGTTGGATTTATTAGCCCCTTTAGTCAGCACACTAGCCAACCACCATCAGGAATGCGAACCATCAGTGAGGTGAACAAACACACATGGTGATTCCTATAGACTTAACATGTTAATGTGTCGTGTTGGGTCGTGTATGGGTCGGGTTAACGGGTTAAAACACCTTTAATTCGTACACGACCAGTTAAGACTAACGGGTCCAATGATAATACCCAAACATGATCCGTTAATATTAATAGGTACACGACCTGAACTGTTAGCACCCGTTAATATTAACGAGTCTAAACGAGTAACGGGTTGGGTGACCCTATATTATCCTTTAGTCTTCATTAGTTTAAAAATAATGAGTTTTAATGGTTATTCTTATATTAGTGGAGATTAACTTAGGGATTATATATATATATATATATATATATATATATATATATATATATATATAATGGGTTATAATGGGTGTAATATTAGTTCGGGTCACACGACCTAATAAAACTCGGTACCACTAACGGGTAATAATGGGTATAAACGGATTTAATCGTGTAAGAGTACAAACCCAAACACGACACGTTATGTTAACGGATCTATCGTGTTGACCCGTTAATGATCCAAACCCGATAAGACTAAACCCATTAACTTATAATTTCGTGTCGTGTTATCGTGTCGTGCCTCATTTTGCTTGGTGTAAGACACCCATGCACATGCACATGAAGAAATACACAACTGCTATTCATAATGTAAAGGTATAAATACCTAATGTATAATGGTATTCCGCCTCTTCTCCTTCCCATTACTATAAATATATCCTTACACACCTCAGCTGGGGGACAACGGCCATACAGTCTACACCTAACCCTAAATAGTTCATGAGATCTAGTACTCAAACCCTAATACTTAGTGGCATTACACCCATGGATGTAGGCACCATGTTGGGCTGAACCACGTAAAACCTTTTTTCTCTTTTTCTTTGTCTCTCGTCTTTCTTTGGTTCATATCGTTTTTACATTATCTATGGTTGATAATAATTGATATAACTAAGCTAAGATTAATCCTATTCACTATTCCTATTTTAGACACTAACAACGGCTATAAGCTAACCCTAGGGAGAGAACTCACAGAGCTTGTATACATAATTTTCATGCAATTTCCTAGTGATATACAGAGAATCCACACTGCACTTGTGGATGTAGGCACTGTATTTGACCGAACCACGTAACTCCTTGGTTTCCTTCTTTATCTCTCATCTCTCTCTATTCCTCCAAAATTAGCAAGTCTCTAGTTATAATTTCCTTATTTTTAATTGTTTATTATTGAAATTTCCTAGCTAAGACCATAAACGCATATACCAATTTTAGATGATAACAAGCTTATTCACTTATGGCAGTTGGTGTCTACTATTACTACTAAATAGGTATTTTATGAGAGGTCCGCCTAATGCAGAATTGAGTTTTGGGCATGAGTGTTCCTAGGCTCATGAAAATTTTGTAGGTGTATGTGGGATATCAAATAACCAAATGTAGATTTATTTGTGCATGGTTTTGGAGAGTGCTTGGGAAATTTTTTAGGTCACCCCCATTTTATAGCGTAGGTTGCACATGAGGATTGAGTAAGATTATTTTAAAGTGGAATTGTCTTAAAACGTGAGTAAGTTTGTTGGTTGTCTTCAATAAGTGTTTTTTCATGCCTTAAAATTGATTTGGATATTTTTTATGGGAGTTATTGGACTGGATAGGTATAAAAATGTGAATACGCCTGCTAGGCTTATAGAGATCATGGATAACTGCCCTAAGAACATGGCTAACTACGTTGGAGACTTTTTGGGAAGATAATGAAGCAGTTATTAGAAGTAGTTTGGTGGGAAAATTTGACAGCCTTATTAATAAGACACTTGTCCTAACAGTTGGGTTTGTCAATTGTATTGTATCCATTGTATTTAAACTTTTGTTGCATGCATTTTTAGCTAGAGAGTGCGTGGACATTTTTGTAAAGTTCCTTGTAATTATTGAGTAATAAAATATAAGGTGGGGGTTATTTTCCCTATAAATTTTGTGTGTTCCTAAATATATTTCGTGTATGTGTTTTTTTTGTTCTGCTTTATTGGTTTACTCAGTGCAAACGCATCACAGGGGTGGAAAATTCAAAATAGGAAAATTTTGCTTCTGACAATTGATATTATAGCCTAATTTGGGGCATTTTGTGTTGCAATGGTCGGTGGATGTACATCAGAATTGAGGGAATGTGTGATAAGGTTAGAGGAAATTATTGGCCCTCCACCTAAAGGTTTTGAAATCATTTCACTTTATGCATGTTTTCAAAAAATGTGTGTGGAGTTTCAGAATATAAGGTGAGTTTTGTAAGATCGTGTCCAACAGTCCAAAGATGCGCATACAATCATGAATAGTGAGATGGGTGATGTTTCAAATGATAACCATTCTCATTTATACCAAATTTATGGAGAAATCAAGTTATTGAAGATGGATTTAACGAGTGTTAGTGGTGGAAGAATGGGGCCTCCTCTTAAGATGAAGGTTTATGAACCAAAACCATTTTTAAGCGATTGTAATTCCAAAGAAGTTAAAAAATTCTTTGGGATATAATGCATTACTTCAAGGATGCCCGAACGTCAGATATTGAGAGGTTGATCTCTAAAGCATGTTTCCAACTGCATATGCAAAATTATGGTGGCGAATACACACAAAGGACAAGTCTGACTCAAATTACAATATTGTAATTATCTGATTCTAAAATTAACGAGTTACTTCTCCCTATAAACACTATTTGGAAGGCTCTTGAAAATTTTCGTTGTTTGAAGGAAACCAGCTCTATGAGGGAGTATGTTAAGGAATTTTCTTCCTTACTACTGGATATCAAGAACTTCTTCTAATGACAACGAGCTTTTTAACTTCATATAGGGCCTTCAGAATTAGGCAAAGGCATAATGATGGTATCTACCTATGATTTGGTGGATTACAAGATGGAAACTAGTTCAATAAATAAGGAATGAGTTAATCACAAGTGAAAGGAAAAGAGAAAGAAAAATGAAAGAAAAGAAGAAGGGAACGAAGATATTTCAAACAATTCCATTGCTCCACAATAAAAGGATGAATCCCCTTCCAAGAACAAATTGTGCTTCATCTGTGAGGATCCCTATATGAAAAAGAACTGTCCAAATAAGGAGAAGTTAAATCCACTGGTGTGGAATATGGTGATGAAAAGGGTGGTAAGCCTTTACAGGTTGATATACGAAATTGTTGTCTCATCTAGATGACATCCCAGAAAATGACTATTATAGACTCATCCTTCAGAAGAGACCAATGCATTCACCCAAGACCACTTGATTTGTCTCGTCCTATAGATGTCTCGTCCCATAAAGGACTCATCTAGATCATATGTAGGAAATTTATCGTGCTTTCTAGACTCATATCGTAGTAAAGAAAAATTGCATCTCCATCTATATGGGTGTTGGCCTCAGACGAAACTAATGTTACAAGACAGTAACCTCAATCTGAGATGGTCTTGCAAGTTATAGACAACCACCCAGTCTTATCTCGGCCTATAACACGGAACAGGGCTTCAGCAATCTCATCTCAACCAAGACTTCCTACCTCAGACACATTTTAAAAGCATGGAAAACATGGAAAGGGTATTTTAGGCATACTTACACAAAATTGTTATTGAGGATGAATAACCCACATAAGGGAATATTCTTCATGATCATCTTACCCCATCCACACACAACTTGCACCCTCCCATTGGCTACTGCCTCAACTGAGCATAGAATGCATGCTTGGGGTTGACATTGTAAACCCCTAGCCTATATAAGGTACACTATGTATTTTTCACTAGGATTGACTCTTACAAACCTACTATTACTCTGAAGAACCAACTTTAGAGATAGAGAAAACTTGATTTTATATATTTCATGGAAATTAGTGCCTCATTATAGCGAAACCAACATCATACCCTAAAATTTATTCCAAAATTGATCTCCCAAGAAACCAATATTAATTTATGTAATGTTCTTAAAAAGGAAAAAATTAAAGAGGTGGTGCATCAATTGACCAAAAAGAGTTATGCAGGCCCTGATCGTTTCCATAAAGCTTTTTATATCCATTTTTAGGATATTATAGAGCAGGATATTATATCAGCGGTTCAAAGCTTCTTCTTAGGATCTCATATCCCTAAAAGTGCGTCTACAACTTTGATAGCCCTCATTCCTAAAGTGGCGTCTCCTAAAAGTTTCTCATAGTTCAGACTTATAAGCCTGGTAAATTTTCTTTATAAGATCCTATCCAAAATCCTTATTAATAGTCTTAGATTGTTTTACCTACTATTATCTCTCCCAAAAAAACTGGTTCCATGAAAGGTAAAGATCTTATTGAGAATGCCATGCTAGCTCAAGAGTTACTTTCTTTAATTACTCAAAAGAAATTTGGAGGTAATACGATTATCAAATTGGATCTAGCTAAAGCCTATGACATGGTTTCTTAGATGTTTCTCATAAATGTTCTAAGGAAATTTGGATTTATAGATTAGTGGATTGACATGGTGTGGAGATTGATTTCAAATTATTATTTTTCGATGATAATTAATGGAAGGGCAAGTGGATTCTTTAATTCTACTAGGGCCTGAGACAAGGAGATCCTTTATCCCCTGGTCTCTTTATCATTATGGTAGAAACCTTCTCTAGAAACCTCATTTAGCTTATGTTAATGATTTAATCATTTTTTCTTCAGGTGCCAAGAAAGACTTAAAGATCATTATGGGAATAATTAATGAGTATGAAAGGGCTACTAGTCAGAAGATGAACAGATCCAAAAGTTAAGTTTTCCTATCCAAACACATAACCCCTTCAAAAGCCTCAGAAATCCAATCAATAGCTAGCATTCCTAATAAAAAAATTCCTATATTTTACTTGGGTTGTCCTCTTTTTGTAAGTAAAAAGAAGAATTATTCATTTCATAATTTGATTTTAAAGATTAGAGCAGTGCTCTATGGATAAAAGTCAAGGTTCTTATCTATAGGAGGCAAATTCCAAGTGATTAAAAGTGTTGTGACCTTAATTCCTATTCACACTATTGTAGCTATCAACCATATAAAATTAGTCATGGGCAAACTTAAAGCTTTATTTGCTAAATTATTTTAGGATTCTACTAAAGAAGTTAGAAAACAGTAATGGTGCAAGTGGAACCCATCCGTAAACTAATGAATGAGGGGGGACTTAGAATCAGAAAGCTTTGAGATATCTGCAATGCTATGTCTATTAAACTCTGGGGGGGGGGAACTTAGAACTTCTGAATCTCTTTGGGCTAGCTTTATCAAGGCTAAGTACTGTAAAAATTGTCATCCCATGGAGGTATCTCCTAAGTTTGGGTGTAAGGTGAGACAAATTATTGAAAGCAGCATCAAATGGAGATTGGGTGACAACCAAATTGATCTGATATGAGACTCATGGTTGGAGGCCGTCCCTATTATTGGCATAGTGTTTCACTAAAGTAGTGCAACTAGATCAATGGTAAGCAATGGAATATAGAGAAGATTATTCAAGTGTTACCTCTTCAGGTGGTGAATCAAATTGTTCAAGAAAAGTCATGGGACATCCATTAGGATGAATTTATATAGACTCCAAATGAGTCAAGACAATTATCTTTCTCTTCATCTTGAAACATAGTCAGGGAGATGTCTTGTGTAATTAGAATTACAAAATATATATGGGACTCTAGCATTCCTTCTAAAATATCTATCCAAAATTGAAAAATTCTTAGAGGCTACTTACCAACAGATGAATATCGAAGAAAAATTTGCTTTGAAGGTCCCTCGAACTATGTTTGTTCTAAGGAGAATTCTGAAGAAAGTCTTGAATACTTATTTTCTTCAAGTAAAATACCTTAGAATGTTTGGTCATATTTTAACAATAAGATGGAATTCATTTATCAAACTAGTACTCTTAAATAAAGATTAATTTCCCGGTGGTTGGCAGCTAAAAGGGGATCTCAATAAGACTTTAAGGTAACTGGAGCTTTAATATGTTGGCATTTATGGATTCATAGAAATAATGTTAAGCTTGATAACGGTCCTATGTTCTTTGATTATATAATTAAGCATATTCAAAGTAATGTCTTAAGGACTCATGTTCAAAAGTTTAAATTCATTCTTATGTTGGTCCATTGGAAACTTCCCTTAAAAGGAATCGTGAAGCTTAATGTAGATGGGAGTTCTCGAGATAATCTTGGTTACAATGAAGGAGGAGGAGGCATTTTGATGAATCATTTGGGAGAGATTGTTTAGTTATTTTATTCTTTTTATGGGATCAAAACTAGTTTAGAAGCAAAGGCAGTTCCCTTCACCAAGCTTTATCTATTTATTATGGTTTGAAGGATTATGATTTGATCATTGAATTAGATTCTAAAATCTTAATAAATGTGATTAAGGGTAAAATCTCTTGTCCCAGGAGAATCATATGGTATGTGAATCAAATTAAAGACGTTTCTTCTCAATATTCTTATAAGATAATTTATGTATTTAAAGAAGTTAACATGATAGCTGATCATTTGGCTAAATTGGGTGGTATTCATACTCAATTACTATTCTCTCTTCATCTTAATGATTTTCCAAGAGTTTTTAAAGGCCTGCTTAGGATGGATGAATTTCAAATTCCTTACATTAGGAATTTAAAATTTTGATTTTTTCTTTGTTATCTTGTATATAAGGGTTCTACTTATAACGAACCTCTTTTATAGTTTCTTCTAGCTATTTGTAAGCTTTTAAAGAAGGCTTTTCTCCCAAGTATATAAAAAAAATATTTTAAAAAATTGAAAAAATTAAAAAAAATTGTACGTATCCCATTCATTTCATAAATTTAACCCCAAATATACATTACATCCCTATAAAAGTCCTATGTGATCCTAGGGTGACTGTGATTGAAAGTCGTATCAATTTTGATCATCTGTGAAAATGCATTTTTCCTCCTTTAATGAACGGTATCCTTGCAATTAGATTACATGTTTTATTTTATATATAGCATTCTTCATTAACATGTGCGCGACCTTGTGTCCATTTACAATTTCTCATTATGCCCGCATCTCCCTTGTCTCTTACCCCCTTTTCATAGTTCATTTGTTGAGTGTAAACACTGGTAAGGATTGAATATCTTGCACGCTTTAAAGCGTATCCGGATTGTAAAAGATTTGCCAAATCAAAATCTTTTCATGTGCTCTCTATTTCACCCGCATTTAAGGTTTCAGTTCTTTGAAGGTGTTTTATAATTGTAACGATAACAACTTGTTGAATCTTTTTTGTTATTATTGAGCATTGGTACATTAGATTTTTGGGGCACTTTTTAAGAAAATTGATGTTTGTGACGAGACAAAACTCGTCCACTAGGATAACCTTAGGGTTTAACGGCTTATTGCACATGTTACATGTAATCATTCACCCGTGAAAATGGAATTTATATCCTTTGTACATACTTCCACTCCTATAGTGCTACTTGTAGATCTTGTTTATTTGCATTTGATTTCTAGGGACTTGCAACGTGTAAGTCAGGAGGCGTAAGACGTCTATAATATTGCATTTATTTACACTTTATATTTATTCGTTAAGCCCCCACGGGTACCTTAATTCCTAAATTTATGCTCTTTAACCAAGCAACCTCTTTTTTGTATGTTTATATGCTTTTCAAGGTATAATTGAGATTTTATAGGTAATAATGTGCTAAGTGTGAAGTTGGGTCACATTCCTAGAAAGTTCCATCATAAATCGCACATTCAAGGGAATTTTAGTCATTCTAAAATTTGGATTTCAAAACCAAGGTCTTTATTGAAGTGTATTTCTTTGAGATAGCTTCTCGTAGTCTCTCATTACGCATCATTTTGATCTATGACGAAGAAGTTACAATGTTTTTCATATGTTGATTCAAGCACAAGAATTCAAACCTGAAAGGTCCGAATCGATTCGCTTCTAACGGTATCATATTTCCCATGTATCGAATTAATTCATAATTTGGCTGAATTGATTTGGCCCAAGCAAATTTTGAACCTTTTTTCACAAGTTTGCCATTGTTGATTTTGTTTATATAGTTTTTACCCACATTTGTTTGAGAGATCATTTCTTAATCTTCATTTTTAAGTTAGTTTAGCTAGATATTTTGGGTTATTGGTATCTTTCTTCTATTTCCTATCCTAGGTTTTGGTGAGTAAGGATATTATCCGTCGTCTTCTTCATTTATATTTCATTAATAGCTTTATTTCTTAATTTATAACCTAGTTTTGTTCTAGTATAATTAGTTTTTGTCGGTTGATTTCTTGTTTTGATTTGTTAATTAGTTATATTTATCCTTTCAACCATTTGTTGTAACTAGTTTATACATTGGGATCATTAAACCACCATTAATGGATTTTGAGTTTTAAAAGAGAGGCTTCAATTTGAACGAATTTTAATTCAAACCTTGTGTATTGAAATCGAAATATTAGGCATTTAACTTCCTTTTCATGTAACGATATTATTTAGAGAAATATTGCGACTTTAATCCATTTATGACCATATTTAAGAGAAACTTTAATCTTGATCGCTTAGTCCATGCGAACATTTATCCCATGTGCTCCTCCCCTTTATTCTTATAAACATATATAAACACCCATAGCTTAGTCCATGCACAGACACTATCTCACATGTGATTTTTGTAGTGTAGAGTAGTGTAGTTCCATTTTTAGCTCAATATTATAATTTGAAATTTTATTTTAGTCTCTATAAATTGTCTTATTAATCATTTCAATTGGTTTATTAATTAGTTTATCAATTCATAATTAATCTAAATTATTTTTATAATTAGTTTAAATGCTTTCAGAATTAGTTAAATATTTTCATAATTAGTTTACTCACATTAAATATCATTTTCTTTCTTTACTAATTATTTCTTCCCATTAAATATTTTATTTGATCAATAATATATGCTTTCTAGGTAATTAAATTAGGTCGAGATTAATGAACTCGTCTTGGGTATTTAGTTGCTTCACTATGGTATGATGGAAGACGACTTGTTTTTACGGGTTAATTATTCCCGATTTTACACATAGGAACCTTAATAAGTATATTATGTATGCACCATATTTTCTACCTTGAGTGTGTAATTTTAGGAATATTGTTGATGCCAAACTCGTATTTATATTTTTATTAAAATTTGGGGCGGGACACTCTAGGTTTATATAATTGTTTAAAGGAGTATTAATCGTAACTGAAATTTGTCTAATCATGTAACCATTTATGATGTGTATTCCGAGGTGAGGGATTTAATTCTCAACATACAGTTTTCGTAATTATAAATTAATTTAGTTTCAATACTCACCTAGATTAATTATAGCATAAAAAAAATTGAAAACCAAAAAGCATCTTTCACATAAAATCAAAGTAATAAATCAATTAAATTTTAAAAAAATGTTCTCTTTGGATTCAATACCTCACGTACTGCTATACTTATAAAATAAGTGTAGTAATTTTTAATATTTTTGTATTGAGGTGGAAAACCAACCAAGGACAGTGTCTACGACAACTCATTTTTCACCCTTTTAATACCCCTTTGGCTATTATATGTCATTGAGATTGTCTCAAAAAAGATTCTTCAATTCATCATACAAAGGAGGAGATTCGATTTATTTGAGAAAGAGAACATTTTTTTACTTCCTTTGAAATGACTGCTTTTGAAGGTTACGACTCCACCTCAAATTTCTTGGCCAAAGCAGACATTATAGGGGTAGCAGACTGCTCAACAACCACCTTGCTCATTGTCGGCACTTCTTGTACTGCCACTCCCACATTAGGAGTAATTATTGGCATGGTATTGATTTTCCCTACACTCGCTATATCCATATTGTGCTTCTTTAAAAAAATCAAAGAATAAACTCACAAGGTGCATCCTCGTCAGTTGTGGACAAGAAGTTGAGTTGCTCGTTTGGCTTGTAAAAAGAGTAGACCCGTTACTTCTTACAATAGCCATGTATTCACTAGGAGTTTGATACTTGGGTATCCATTACCCACTGGTGAGCATTAAAAAAGAGGTTGCTTAGAGATATTATGACCTTATTTATTCATAACCATGAGGATACCTCCCAGTAGAGTTGTCAAATATAGGAGGGTAGTGATACTGGGGTCTATGAATAACTTAAGAGGGTGAGGCATGGCCCGCTTATCAAAATATTTTATAAGATAATGATATTTAAGAGCTTAAAAGTATACAAAAATGAACTTTTATTTATAATGATAATAATTTTTGTCACAAAGAAATAATAACGAATGAATACAAAAGTAATAATGGTTGAATACAACAATTTTGATAATTAAAAGAAATTTATAATAATAAAAAAAAAGACCTACAATCTCTTGAAAGTGATGGATCTTTGAGAGAAGAGAAGTAAAGACTTCAATAAATGAGAGATATCAAGGAGGGAATAACTTTATGCTTTATGGATTTTGTGCGGCATAATGGTGCTTGTTATGCCGTTACCATTTATTGTACACCTAATGCTATATTTATAGCAAAACTTTAGGACTGGTGCATCACGGCTTGACCAAAGAACATTTTTTCTTAATAATTATCTTTAACATTTATCCATTATGATTATCTGTCACTATCCACCATGAATTACCTTTTAGTGGAATGATACCTAATATATTAGTGGATAAAAACTTGGTCTTGTCAACTAGTAGGCCAAAAAGTATTTTTTTTTCTTTGAATAAAAATACTTCTTGTGAAATTCTTGAAATCTTGCAAACAACCCTAAGGATCACTCACCACTGTGAGTTTTGAAAAGACGTGACTGTGTGATAATTGATTAAATTCGTTAATTTCTAATTTGGCACACTTATATAATTTGAGTCAATATAAACCAAAGTAATTCAGACCCTAAACATGCATCTATGTGTGTGCGTGTGTCAACCCATAAATAAATAAAGCATGTGACGCAAATATTAAGGAAAAATCCCCGAAGGGAAAAACCTTTTATTTCTAGAACTTTGAAGAATTCACAAAACCATTGACTTACATACAACCTGATAATCTCCCACAAGTGTAACGCATGGTGTCTTCGTCAAACCTCCAAAGCAACGGCTAGAAATAACGTCGACTGGAATCTCCCGCAAGAACTCCAGGTGGTCAGCAATGAAGAAGAAAATGGCTTCTCCACAAAAGTGAACTTTATAAGGACTCCCTCCACAATAGCACGTATCTCTCCGAATGTAGAGTTCTCCCCACAAAGATTAAACCAAAGCAAAGTGTGTTCTTCAACACCAAAACAATTCGCTAAAGCATATTGGGAGTTTTGTGAATTGTAAACAAAAAGGGATTAAACCCTAAAAGGAAGAAGCTAAAAGAATTCTGCTTTCGCAGTTTTTTCTGTTCTGTCAAACGTTGGGACTTCTTCAAAAAATGATACCATTTAATGAGTATTTATATAAAATCACGCCACCTCGAAAAACGAGCTCGTTCGAACGAGATAAGGATCTTACGCGAACGAAGGATAGATGTCGTTCAAACGACATCTCACGACATCCCTATGTCGCTCGAACGAGCTTGAGTGACGTGGCGTCAAAATCGAGGTACGCTCCAACACTTAGAAAAAATTACTCATTCTTAACTTTGACGAATAAAGTCCGCTCCAACACTTAGAAAATATTTATAAAAATATCCCAAAAGCTCTAAGTGTAAATTTAAGGTATTTAAAACAAAACCTTACCAAAGTAAACTTCGCGGAGTCTTTTTGATGAAGAACTTGATTAATTCGGATCCGTCTTGATGTAGATTTCTCTTGAACGCTTTTCGACGGTGCAGCGGTATATGACATAACAAATTGATAACGGGCCTATAAAAATATGTCCTTATAAATCTCCCCATGTGTCTATGCCGGTACATACATAAAAAATTCGAATTATCAAAAACAGAAATGCATATACAAATCTACCCTCCCATGTATAAATTTGTAAGACCTCAAAACTGTTCTTTAAACATCTTCGTCAATTCTCAAAGTTTTTCTCATCAGGGTGTGCAACATCATGATCTTTAATCTTTGTACCTACACACATGAGATAAAGAAAAAATCTTCATAACGCATCGAGTTTGAAATGATATAAGAATAAATCATTAATAAAATAAAATCTCCCCCATAATTCAAAAACTCCCCCATAACATGATAATTCTTTCTCCCCTTTTTTATGATGTCCCCAAATAGACAGATAAGAAGAAAAAAAATAAAAACCTAGAGTGTCACGATAAAAATGCATAGCAAATATAAATCAATCAATGCGCATGCAAAGGAGTATCAAACATCCATAAACTATTTTGGATTTTTCAATTTTGCATACAAAAATAAGATACTAAAAATCACACCATGGATTTAAACTAAAACAACTTCATGGAAATGGAATGTATGGGTGTGAACAGATTCGATAGATAAATAAACTCAATCAATCATATGTGCACGATGCATATGTGTACCCCTAACGAATGAACATCAAAGGTATCCTTAGGTGTAAAATTTTGTTGAATTTAGATGACATCGTCTTATGAAAATCAACAAATCAAAGAAAAGTGATTTCCACACCAATAACGTCCAAAACTATTTAGCACTTTTTCAAGATTTTCAAGGACGTGCAAACCGGTTATAAAATCTCCAACCAAACTCCCTCATATATATTTTCTTTTAGAGGTGTTAAACTAAATTCTCAAACTTTGGAGAATTGGTGGAAAAACCTAATTGGCCCATAATTGGCATAAATTTCTTTTTATTGCCTTTAAATTTTTTCGGGGTCTTTTAAACCTCTTTGGACCCCGGATAATAAAATACCTCAATTTTTAAGGTCCAATTAAAATGACGGCTTAATCGCAAAGGATAAAAATAATCTTTCGTAGCCCTTCAGCGTTTTCAAACAAAGCACACAAACTCATAAACGGATCTTACATGCATAACTTTCTTATCAATATTTATCGCACTTGGTTAGTTTTACGGACAGGATTGAAGTGAAAACACCCAACCAACAAGTGATAAGACAAGCACAATAATCAAACAAATTCGTGCATGTGTGCAATAAAGGAAATTATGAGTCAAACATGTATGAAGTAACACTTAATTACATCTTAATGACTCCAAACATTATGAAGCACATGGATGAATTGACCTATTGTCTCAAAACACTATCAATTAGTAACATGAAAAATGGAATGATGTTGTGACTTAGTCATCCTAAGTGTCCATCCATAAACGGTGCAAACAAAATACAAAAATCTTTTTGGATTTTTTAAAAACATTTATCAAAATAAAATCTTTTCGTATTTTTCAAACAATTTCAAAAAACATAAATTTATACAAAAAGTACATGTCACAACGCTAGAAAAAATATATCAAAAAGCATAACTAGCGTATGACAAACATGTAAACACAATCATCTATATGATATGGCAAGAGAAGAATCATGTGCAAGCAATCGGGAATCAACTTGTCTAAAATCGAGTGCCTCTAAAAGTGATTTCCTAACCTAAATAGATGTGAAACGTCATGTGGGGAATTTAGGAATCAGGGGAACACTAGACATAAACGTCCTAGGATATTTTCCAACATCAAAGCAAAAACGCCTAAGGTGACCTTTCCTACCACAATATGAACATGTGTAAACGGGTGGAACGACACCTATGGGTTGACCTTTTCTAACATCCTTGAAATTGGTTGACCCTCTAAAACAAATAATAGTTTTGGCTTTATCACTATAAGCATAAGAACAATATGAGCCATTACCATCACTATCAAACCTACTTGAGTCTGTCAAATAATTTTTTAACTTCAAAATTTTTTACTCAAGCAAAGAATTAGACTCTTCCAATTTAAGGGACGCCTTTTTCAAATTTTTAACAATTCCTAAAAGGGTATCTCTCTCTCCCTCAATAAAGAAAACTTTTCCCTAAGAGTCTCTTCACGTGCCACAAACTCATTGATTAAAAAAAAATTGTCATCTTTGGCACAAACACAAACCATTGAATTTTTAAGCTCCTCCAATTCTTTTTCTAAAAATAGGACCCTATCATCACTTTTCCTCTTGGACAATTAGAAAGAAACAAAGTCATGGTCCAAGGAAACAAGTTTCTCACGATAAAAATCTCTTTGATTTTGAACCGTTTGCAAAATATCCATTGCGGATTTAAAACGAGAATTTTCTTTTTTGAAAAAATCAATTCTTTTAGCAAACGTCAAATTCAAACTATTTAAATCATTAAAACTTTGACTCGTGTCATCAAAGGGGGCATCCGATTACATAAGTGCTCCATCGGAAAAATTGCGATTTTTCACAACATTGATTTTCAAAAAAAATCAATATCACACAAATTTTGCGAAAAAATAGGAACACGCGATAAATTAGCGTAACCCGCTCTGATACTAATTTGAACAAATGTGACTGTGTGATAATTGATTAAATTTGCAAATTTCTAATTTGGCACACTTATATAATTGGAGTCAATATAAACCAAATTAATTCAGCCCCTAAACATGCATCTATGTGTGTGCGTGTGTCAATCCATAAATAAATAAAGCATGTGACACAAATATTAAGGACAAATCCCCGAAGGGCAAAACCTTTTATTTCTAGAACTTTGAAGAATTCATAAGACCATTGACTTACATACAACCTGATAATCACACACAAGTGTAACGCACGGTGTCTTCGTCAAACCTCCAAAGCAACGGCTAGAAATAACATCGGCTGGAATCTCCCACAAGAACTCCAGGTGGTCAACAATGAAGAAGAAAACGGCTTCTCTACAAAAGTGAACTTTATAAGGACTCCCTCCCCAATAACACGCAGCTCTTCGGTTGTAGAGTTCTCCCCACAAAGATTAAACCACAGAAAAGTGTGTTCTTCAACACTAAAATAATTCACTAAAGCATATTGGGAGTTTTGTGAATTGTAAACAAAAAGGGATTAAACCCTAAAAGGAATAAGCCAAAAGAATTCTGCTTTCGCAGTTTTTTCTATTCTGTCAAACGTGGGACTTCTTCAAGAAAATGATACCATTTAATGAGTATTTATGCAAAATCGCGATGCCTCAAAAAATGAGCTCATTCGAACGAGATAAGGATCTCGCGCGAACGAAGGACAGATGTCGTTCAAACGAGATCTCGCGCGTCCCTATATCGCTCGAACAAGATGGCTATCTCGCTTAAACGACCTGGGCGTCAAAATCGAGGTATGCTCCAACACTTAGAAAAAATTACTCATTCTTAACTTTGACGAAAAAAGTCTGCTCCAACACTTAGAAAATATTTTATAAAAATATTCCAAAAGCTCTAAGTGTAAAGTTAAGGTATTTAAAACAAAACCTTACCAAAGTAAACTTCGCGGAGTCTTTTTGATGAAGAACTTGATTAATTCGGATCCGTCTTGATGTAGATTGCTCTTGAATGCTCTTGGACGGTGTTGCGGTATATGACATAACAAATTGATAACGGACCTATAAAAATATGTCCTTACAAGTTTAGAAATTATTTGCGAGTACCTCTTTGGTTGCTCGCCATTTTTTGCGGGTAAGTGGTGTGTGTGTCTGTGCGAGCGGCCCTTTGGGCCTCTTGCACTATTATCATATCTTTCCCAATCTGTTAAAGCGCTTGAGCCTCAGCTCACTCAAAAAGCCTTACCTCTTAGCCTCCAAACCATAACTCGCAAAAGATCGCAATGTTTCATGGTTGCTCGAACCCTTATTCCTCAGCCAAAGTCTATTGCTAAGATAACTTCTTAAAGACAAACAATAAATATGTTAAAGAGTAGAATTAATCATCAATTCTTCAATGGTTATTGGGGAACTACTCGTATGTTCCTCTCTATCATTGATCAGGAATGCTTATGCACTTGCTTTTCCTTACTACGAAGAAGTGCTTGCGTACAACTCACCTGATTGAGGAGTTGCTCGGGAAACTTTCTTGGTTTATTTTTGTTTATCATAAAATTCTTTTAAGATTACTAAGTAATTACTCATAAACTCTTTATTGATTACATATGCTCGTGCTACTCATTGTGAGTCATTAGGGGTTTCTCGAGCTCTTGTTTTTTAACATTATTGAGGGAACATTTGTAAAGGTTTACTCGATGTGACATTTCATTCCTAGTGGGGGAATCCACAGAAGGACTGTAACACTAATGGTTGGGTCTATACCTTCACGACGTGCGTTCCTTAGACCATGTTTCACTAGGATGTGTAGGGGACCTTGAATGAGTTTGTTCCCCCACTATAACTCATATTTTAAACTAAATACAACTTCTAGCATGAGAACAGTAAGACTAGAGGGCACCCATAATGTACAAGGGTCGATATTATTTAGTGGTGGGGATACAAATATTTTCCCATTAACGATGCCAAATTGTACGGGATATAAATTCTACAATAATTTTAATATACCAATCGACCTCAATATATAAGTGCAATATAAAAAAACACAAAACTTTTTACTGTTCGACAGGTGACTTATCTATGTCGATGGGGAGGAGAGAAAAAACCTTTGTTCGTGTAGAAAAGAGAAAACAATTGGAATATTAAGGTTTTTATCTCTAAGTCCAAGTCATGGTTATAAGAGTGTCATAAATCGTGCCCCAAGTCATTAGTGTCATCACTACTTATTAGTGGCAAAGTTTCATCGATTACATCATCGTGTTATATTTAGTGCCACATTTCATCTTCAATATTTGAGCAATCGCAAAAAGGTATGAGTGCATTTTAGTCTGATTCATAGATATCATTGGGTGTTTTTTTATATGTTTGAGGGTATAAAGGATTTTTTTTATAAGAAAAGTTTCGTTTTTGAACAAAGTCATACGATAGATTTTATAGTCTTCATTCGAAAGAGATTGGTTATTCATTCAAACAAACATCGAACTAGATTTCTCTGTTAGCAGAACAAACATCATTTGAAGCTCATTACAAGTTGGTTCGAACGAGATAGGTTTTTCGTTCGAATGAGTTTGATTTTGGTTCAAATGAGATATGATATTTCGTTCAAATGAACCCCTATTTTTGTTCAAATGAGATTCTATCACCTCGCGAATCGAGTTTTCTACAAATAGGTATTTGGGGAACTTTTTAAGTTAAGAATTGGGGCAAAAATCACTTTCTTATCAGAAACCAAAAGCCTCCAAAACTCACTTTTATCCAAAAACTTTGAGATTCAAGATTTAATATTTGTGTTAGTTTGAAATCTCTAATTTTGAGGGCACCAAGAAGGTTTATACTCTTCATCCATATTGAGTACAGTTCATACGGTGAATTTTGTATTTGTTATTTATACACGATTGACTCCGTATTTTTATTATTATGGTGAAAAAATGATGGACTTCATGTTCTAGATTCGTAAATGGTTGTTGGGTCTAATAAGTGGACACCGATGCATGTGTGGACTCACACGTTGTGGCGGTTGTGCGATTTGAGGTGAAGGAATGAAGAGCATTAAATCTTGCGAGGGAGTCAAATCTGTGTTGTAAGTATATTGTCATGTCCTTGTAATTCATACTTAATGAATTAGCATAGTAAAGTCGTCCGAGATTTTTTATGTTGTGGGTTTTCCTCATACATTGGCTTGTTGTGGTTTGTTGCTTTATTTATTCTTATTCACACCTAGATGCATGTTTTAGGGTAAGATAAAATTTTGTATATTATTTATTACAACAATTGTTTAAAATTTGTCCTTATGGTTAAAATGTTTAAGTTTAACATTTAATTTTAAAAAATTACAATTGGATCTTGTCTTGACCACTCTGTATATTTCCCAGCTTTCTCAAATTGGCATCAGAGTGGGAACACTAATTTTTTCATTAGATCCATAGTTAGTCATAAATTTCAGCAATTTTTATTCAGATGTTTAATCATTTTCTAGACCACCTTTGTTTGATGGATCAAATTACGCATACTGGAAAGCGCATTTGAAATCAGAACTTAGGTTAATAGATGAGTGGGTATGGAAAGCCGTAGGTAAGGTTGATCCCCACCCACAGCTTTAGCTGTTGATTATAGGATTCCCGAATGCATAAAATTGTGGAGTGGGTGTTGATGTCTAAAAATGGAGGGGGTACAAATTTAAAATCACAGATAAATAAAGATAAACAAGCAATAAAACACACAACAAACACGGTTTTTAAAGTGGTTCACTTACAAGAAACGCCTGCGTCCACTGTTAGTATTATTTCAGGTGATTGCAATAACTCAGTATTGGGTGTGCTTACACTGGATTGAATTGTCCCATTGGGCTAAGGGAGATCATGCATTTATACTTCTTAGGAACCCAAGAGATGGAATGCCTTTACATATTCAGGCATTTACATCTGTATACAATAAATAAGACTGCTGATATTCAGTTCTTATCACTATTCCATCTGAGTAACCTTTGTTATCCTTGATGGTTCATATTCTTGAAGTTGGTGGGCCTACTAGCTGACTAAGTGCTTCTAGAGCCGACCAGGCCAGCAGGGAAGTACATAAGAGGAGAGGTGTCCACTTCTCATTGGTCCACATAGATGAATAAATTTTACATACAACAAAATCACATAATACTCCATATTTAATGATTGATCGAAAGTATGGAGTATTTGTTATAAAATCTTGCTCGGCATGATGTCTGGGAGTAAGTCGGCAGCTAACTTCCTAGACTTGTAAAAAAATTTAATCAATATTTTTAACAATGGAAATTTTGTGAATAACCCAAAATTTAGCAAACCGCCAAAGAGTACGTTGATATTTTTGCTCATTAAGAAGCGTGCAACTGCCGGTAGTTCAATAATTCATTCAGTTAATCATTTATTTTCTATTTTTGAGGTAACCTATAAAAAGACGAATGTTTCCCTCCATTTCTCATTACTTCAAACTTTCTGAACTTACATTTTTTTCCTTCATTCTCAAGATTTTCTTCTCCGCCTTCGCTGCTTGCTATTTATTATTATTTGTCACCTATGTAAGCTTTCTTGCCTTTTACTTTGATTTTTCTATCTTTCCATCATGGTGTATGTTGTAGATGAGAATTCTTTAAAGGGATTTAGGGAAAAAAGAAATATTGAGTCGGTTTAGAAATGGCATTTAGCCCTGTTAACGTGTTTTCATTAGCCGAGGGTCATTGGATCCCAACCTTATTTATTGTTGAATGTGGTATCACCTTCCTCCTAAAACAACTTTATCTTTAGTTTTGTCAGTACTTTGATGTAGTCATGTGAGAATAGCCCCCAATACATGGAGAGTTATAAATGGGGTAAATAGATTAAATGAAATCCATGGGACTCGTATTGGGATTCCTAAGTTGATGTTCTGCTACAAGTGGGGAACCACTGGTAATCACATTTATTACATGAAGACTAGGAAGGACAATAGGGCATTAGAGGTTAACTTGCCCGATTCCAATAAAAATTTCTAGGATTATGGTGTTGTAGTGAAGAATTGGAAATATGCCCCCCTTTCTGAGGGGGTAACATACTCCAGACCCAAGTGTTAGGCATGGGTCGTAATTTTACTTCTTTTTTTTCAATTTCTATTCATATTTTCTAATTTTATGAGGATTTTCTGACTAACTAGTTTGTTTGTCTTTGTGCAGAAGAAAGTAAGAAGCAGTGCCCAAAAGAAAGTGAAGTTAATATCGACGACCTCAAATACTTCTGGGCTATCCACTAAAAAGCTGGAGAGGAGCATCCTCGAGGAGCTTCTGTTCTGCTTGAATACAGGAGTTTTATAACTTCTTTTATTAACCGAACAACAATCATTCTACCTCAGTCCCCTATCATCTTGGACTAGGAACCAGTTTTTACCTCCTCTACTACCGAGTCAACTGGAGTAGAGTGAGAGATTGACCAAGGAGGAACTGTTTCTTTTTTGAATCTCTTAATCTTACAATCATACCTACTTCACCCTGTGCAGAAATGGTGAAGAGAAAGATCATAAACGTGTTGGCTAGATCTGGGTCTCATCCCCTTTCTAAAAAGAATATTGTTGCTACTAACAAGAGGCCTTAGGTTACTGAGAAGAGACCTTAAGTCCTCAATACTGAAGAAGCCTGAATTGTTGAACCTCAATTTAGAGGTTGAAGACAGGTTTGCCTAGCCATAAGAGTTGGCCAAAAAATTCTCTACTGACCAAGGCAGGATTGAAGATGCCTCTATGGACATAGACCATAGATTACCCAGGGATTTTGATAAAGGCTGACACTTTTCCAGCAGATTGGCTGGTAGCAGCCCTTATGTCTAGAGCCCGACTATTTGACAGGGCTAGTCAAAACTTGATCTTGGTAAATTTTTAACTTTTCCATTTGTCTTCAATACTATTTGTTGCACTCCTTATGTACTAATGCTGCTAATTTCTAATTTATAGTTTTTGGTCGATTACAATTAATTGCTGGAGAAGGATGACCAATTGAAGGCTTCCTCAGTTGATATAGAGGAGGTTTTTGAGGGCTTGCAGAAATATTTGCAAGCATCTAGGGAAGCCTTGGAGATAGATAAAAAACTTGGCAAGACAAGGTTAAAGCGCCTAAGGATAAGGCAAAGGTATCAGAGGATAAATAAAAGGTTGTCGATGATAAAGTGGCCTTGACCGAGTAGAAATTAATTGAAGCTGAAAGCAGGGAAAAGTTTACTCAAGATAAAAACCTCCAGCCTGACTATTAACATTACTACTCTAGCCAAGAGCAAGAAGGATAAGGAGGAGGCTTCCATTAAGGGATGGGACAAAGCATTTTCTTCTACAGCCATCCAAATTGAGTACGCCAAGAAACTCTCTTATGAAGATGGTTGGTCGGATGCCTTGAAGGAGGTTGGAACCCAGTGAGACTCAACGTTATTTCAAACACATAATCCAGGAACTCCTCCTAATTTGGATGAAGACTTTGATGACGAGGAGGGTTTTAGAGAATCTTCCTTGGTGCCTGTTGATACTGTTGACCTACCTCCCATTAAACCAACTGCAAATCAATACAAGGACAAGGTTTAGCTCCTTTCAGCTAGTTTTTTTACTTTTCCTTTTATGTATTTTTCTTTTCTTTTTTCTCTATTTGTAATGGACTCACACATGTAATCTCTAACGTATCAATGAAATAATACATTTTTGTTCAATTTTATAATGTTTTTTTTATGTTGTTTAATCATTGTTGTTTGTCTTCCTTGGTCGAGCTTATATACTTGTAAATTTGCAGTTTAATGCCAGATAAAATATAATAGTTTCTACTGAATTTGGCCTATTGAGATGATGCAAAAGTCTTCTTGAAGCAGGTCACATAGCCTTGACTGAAGAAGAGTTAGTGGGTTTGCTCGGATCAGATGCCTCCAACCAAGTGAAATATGCTTATGTTCATCTTCACTATCTTCTTGGTAGGGTTATGGCAAATAACATTGCCTACTATGAAATAATTGAGCAGCTTAAAAACGAACACAAACTTTACCTGGCATTGCTTCACTCCGACTATGAAGCTAAATACAAAGCCCTGAGTACAGGTTGGGGGTTTAACAAGAAACTGCAAGATATCACTTCTACCTTAAAACAAAAGAAATTGTGTTGAATACAGAAGTTGAAACTTCTCAGGAGATTGTTGCACTCTTAGAAAAAGAAAATAACGCTCCGAAGAATGAGCATAATAGCCTAAAGAAGACAATGGACCCTCGGCCAAATTAAGTTATCTCATTCTTATAGATGGAAAATACAAGACTTCTAGAGTAACTAGAGTCTTTGAATAAGAGAAAAATCAAAATTTAGCCAATCTTTTAGGCAAGCCATTGATGCTTGGCCAATAGTAGATGAAGAAAGAACTAAGAAAACCTTAGCCAATAAAGCATCTCTACTGCAGGAGAATGATAAATCCATCAAAAAACTCTAAAACAGAATGGACCAACTAACCTTCCACTTCCATAAGCAACCCGGGTTTATCTGGGTGGATGGGTATGATTAAGCCTTAACATATTTAGATAAGTACATGGAGCAGGCTAGGTCAAAAGGGTATAAATGGGGTTGGTTGAAATTATTGGAACTGTTGAAGATACCCAGGGGTAATGAATTGTGGTACTATCATGATCTAGAGATGTTAGATTATCCAGATCCACCTTTTAAAATTGATGTTAATTGGATTCCACTGATGCCATTCATCAAGTCATAAAATACATTGGAGATTATGACCATAAAATTGAGGATGAATATGTTCACTCCCCACATTTGCTAGACCTGTCGAGCAGCAGTATATGTACTAGATTAAGAGATTTTAGATCTACAACTAACCGAGAACCTTTGATGAGCCTCCTATTGGGATGAGTAAAGCTGAAGGAAAAATTTATTTAGAATAGACTTGATATTTCCTGCTTTTTGGATCTTTATATTGTAACACAAGGTGCTTGGAATAAAATGAAGTTATTTTTCAATATGCATGTTTTTTATACATTTTCATTTTTATTTAAGCTTGTGATTAGCTTTTAATCAACTTGCCTACTAGGCAATATGTCTTATGATTAGTTAAACAGCTTAGTGACTTAGTAATTTGAGTGTTTGGTCCACTGTTGAACTTATTTTATAATGCCTTAGATTCTACTAATGAACTTAGATAAAACTGTAAGTAGTTTTGTTGAACCAAGTGTTTGCATTAGTTATCATTAGCGACCAAGTGTGTTAGGAATGTATAGTTATTCCTGTGTTTAACCCAACCGGGTAAAACTTCTTGTGTTTATTTATGAAGTTTTACTGACTTCTTTTTCTTGACTTGTCAAAGACGAAATAATACATGAAGTTTAAAAATATTTCCAAACTAAACTTCTTTGAAGTTGGAAAAGTTTGAGTTAAATAAACTTCCAATCTAAACTTTTTTTAAGTTGGAAAACTTTGAACTTTTTTAAGTGGGAAAATTTTAAAGTTGGAAAACCTCCAATCCAAACTTTTTTTAAGTTGAAAAGTTTTAACTAAACTATTTTGAAGTTGAAAAAGATTGAAGTTGGAAAATTTTGAATTAAACTTTTCTGAAGTTGGAAAAGTTTATTATTGGTGGATACCATACTCCGAAAAAAACAAAAAGGAAGGATAATTGGTAGAAACTTGCAACTTTATTAAATTGAATGAACGATTATATGAAATCAAAAATACTGATAATATTTACAAATGTGATCGTCATATTAGGGATTCTTAAATTCTTCTCCTTTGAATGTTTCTAGGCGATATGTTCCTGGTCAGACCACTGCCTAGATATGGTATGGACTTTGCCAATTTGGCTCCAACTTGTTGCCCTTCTGGCTTACCTTCTTAAGTATAAGATCCACATGCTTCAAGTTGGTCATCTTGACCCTCCGATTGTAGAACCCAATAGTCCTTTATTGATAAACTACCATCCAAATTGCGTCATCTTCTCCGACCTTCTCAACCATGTCTATATCTAGTCACCTTATGAGATCACTTTTGGGTGAGTCAAAATTGAGTTCCTTGTGAGTTGGAAAACCTACTTTAGTTGGTACCACTACCTCAATGACAAAAGCGAGCATGTATAGAGTCTCCCCTGTTGTTGTTCTTGGTGTAGTCATATAAGCCCAAAAGAAATTGTGCAGCTGAGTAATCCAGTTCCTTGTAGCATCATCCAACTTTTTCTTCAACTCATCAAGAAAAGTCTTATTATTAATCTATGTTTGACTATTACACTGTGGATGTCCAGTGTTGAATGAAGATTTTACATCCTGGACCGGATGAAATATTTCTCAAACTCATCATTATCAAACTGAGTACTATGGTCGGTGATGAAAGCATAGGTAGCCCCATAACGATATATGATCTGCTTTCATATGAACTTAGAAACCCTCTGATAAGGCATATCAACCAAAGACACAGCTTCCACCCATTTGGTGAAGTAATCCACTGCAACAACCAAACACTTGAACCTTCCATTGGTGGTCCATAATGGAATGACCAAGTCTATTTCCAAAATAGCAAATGGCCAGGGGAAAGTGATGAGAGTAAGGGCAGACCTCAGTCTTTAATAGACAGTAGCGAACTTTTGGCACTTACCACACTTTTTGGCAAAAGAAACACAATTTGTCTTCATTATCATCCAGTAGTAGTCCTATATGGATATTCTTTGTACTAATGATCGACCGACTGAATGAGATCCATATAAACCTCCATGTACCTCCTTAACAAAGTCATGTACTTCGGCTGGATAAACACAACGAAGTAAGGAGACAGTGTATCCCCTTCTGTAAAAAATGCCTTTCTCTATAACATAATTAGTTGCTTTGTATCTCAACTTCCTGGCTTCTTTCTGGTTGGATGGTAACAACCCTTTTATCAATGTAGTCCTTTATCGGATCCATCCATGAAGGACCCAATTCTATAGTTATAATGCTAATGACTTCCACATCAATGCTTTTGTAGGAGGGTACTTTAGATAAGATGGAGGCGTAACCCCTTTGAAGTATAGTAATGATAAGTTAATTAGCGAAAACCTTGAATTAGTGATAAAACATGCAAACACAAACACAATGAAGATGAAGCTTAGTTTAAACTCACAAATCTCTCGTGTATAACTCAAGAAGATAGTAATGAACTTGATAGTAACTTAGCTAGAGGGAGAGAGAAGTAAGCACCCTAGATACACCTCGGTAGGCAGGCAAACACACCAAAACCCTCTCAGGAAGCTCTGTCACGAATTAAAAGCTTCTTAATAAATGACAATGGCGAGTGAATAATACCTCTGGTTTGTAATAACTCTCTCTCTGATGTGTATTCTCTCTAGTAATAACTTCTTAAACTCTCAAAATATCATCCTCTCCTCAAGGGTTGTTGGGGTCCTAAAATAGCCCCCCACACCTTCCCCAAGGCAACTCAGTCATTAAAGACTATGAAAGACATCCCTCATACTTTATGTCATAGCATTAAATTCCTGATGCACTAGTTGTCTCCACATCATAAACATTAATTGCTAAGACATGCCTTTTGCCAAACCGCTGTGTCAGGGGGGCTGTTGTCGCAGAGGTGGCTCACCAACTGCCTGACAGCCCCAAATACCACGATGGTTTACTCAAGTGTAGGTCTGACATTGTTTAGATGGCTAGTGACATCACCTGCAGTAGATGTGACATTAAGTAAAGGGTTGTTTGGCTCACAACTCAACGCTCGATGGAACTCAAGGCTGCTCCCCCCCCCCCCCCCCGAGGTTCCACGGCCAGGGTCCTTCGGTGTATTACCAGGTGTATCTAAGATGGTCAGGACAAGCCCCGACGGTGCCTCACTTATCAATCCTCCAAACCAAGTCCCTTTAAAGTTCCCACGGTGAGGTCATTTGATAGATCATGAAAGCTCTCCCAGGCCCTGCCAGGCTTGGTCTCTCATGAGTACCATTTGACCTCACACAAACTCATTAATATTCTTATTACATCATTGCAATCGTTATAGCTTACAGCCAATATGAACAAAGATACAATATGACTAATACAACAAGCTAAAATACAAGTTGTCACGTTGAGCTGCCACGGTGCCTTAATCCTCAGAACACTGTTGCTAATGTCGAATTACTTCTAATCTCAAAATTACCTTCAAGCCCCCTCTACAACTTTTATACGTGAGGATCTCTACTGGAATGGTTCGTCTGAGTTATATCAGAGTTGTTGAGGTTAGCCGAGCAAGGGCATCTGCTCGAACATTTTCCACCCTTGGGATCTGGACCATCTTAATTGCAAGGAATAAAAAAATAACCTTCATAATTTTGTTCATATATCTTACCATAATTTCTCATTTAATTCTATATATTTGAAGCATCTGATTGACAATAAGCTGCGAATCACTGTGTGCTATCACCTTCTCGGCACCTAGTGATAAAAATAAGTTTCAAACCTGTAATCGACGCAGCATAGTCTGCTTCATTATTAAAAGCTTGGAAGTGAAATTGCAAAACATATTCCACTTTAAGTCATCTGGAGTGTTGATGATAAGTCATGTTACATTGCCAGTGGCACATGAAGATCCATCCATAAATAATTTCCAAATTAGAATGTCGTTGTTGAAGTCTTCCTCTAACAGTACTCCATGTCTGAATATCTTCTTACTTTGTCCATCCAGTCACTGAGCTATTTCTTGGTAAGCCGATGATTCTAGTTGGTCAACAACAATCTCAATTTTCTTTTTAGCTGAGCTCCCCGAAGAAGTATGCTTGGTAGGCAAACTAGGATTATTGGGCACCTCTTAATATGTGAATTATGTAATAAAGTTTGCTACTGCCTACCTTTTAATGCAGTCCTTAGTTCATAAACAATCTCATATTCCCCGAGTTCAACTAACCAGGACATTAACCTTTTTGACTTTTCGAGTTTATGCAAAGCTTATCACAGGGGCAAGTCAGTGTATACTACAATAGTGTGTGAATGGAAATATGGTTGTATCCTTCTTAAAGCTTTAATAAGTGCAAGGGCTAGTTTTTCCAAGCGTGAATACCTAATTTTGTCTCCTCGGAATGCTTTGTTGGTGTAGTAAACAGGATTCTTAACTACTCCTTCTAATCGGATCAAACCTGAGCTCACAATTGACTTTTAAACAGATAAGTATAAATACAACTTTCCCCCAAAACTGGTCGGGAGAGGAGTTGTGGAGATCCTAAATACTTCTTGAGTCTTAGAAAATCTTTCTCGCATTCATTATTCCACTCAAAGATATTTTTGAGCTCCTTGAATAATGGAAGACATTTGTCTGTTGTTTGGGACACAAAATAGTTCAGAGTTACCACTTTTCCAATCAGTTTTTGCACGCCCTTCTTGCATGTGGGGGACTAGAACTCCATTAAAGACTTTATCTTGTTAGGAGTGGATTTTATTCACCTCTAGATCATAATATATCCCAAGAACATTCCTTCTTATACCCCGAATATGAATTTGGTCAATTTGAGCTTCATTTGGTGCTTCTTCAACTGGTCAAATGTCTAAGCCAAGTCTTTTATGTGGTCGGCGGCAGCCTTGCTCTTGGTGAGCATGTTGTCCACATATACCTCTATGTTCTTGCCTATCTATTCGTTAAATACTTTATTCACCAGCCTTTGGGACGTTGCTCTAGCGTTTTTAAGTCCAAAGTGCATAACGTTGTAGCAATATGTTCATTGCTAGTGATAAAGGAAGTGCTCTCCTTATATTTTGGTTTGGCTTCATTTTAATCTGGTTATGAAACCAAGTAACTAATGACCTGCAGTTGTATCTACCAATTTATTAATCATTGGTAAAGAAAAATGATCATTTAGGCTTGCTTTTATTAAGTTCAGTGAAATCTACGCACATGTGCCACTCATCGTCGTTCTTCTTTTTTACCAAAACTACGTTATCTATACAGGTGGAATACTTGACGTCTTCTATAAATTAGGCTCTCTATAATTTTTCCACTTCATCTTGGATGGACACTGTTGATGTAAAAAATTAGATCATCTCTAATTATTCAATCACAGATAAAAATAAATAAGACAAAAGAATTTTAAAGTGGTTCAGCCTTGAAAGAATGGCCTACGTTCACTATTTTGCTATTGCTTGACTGTTTGGGAATTCTCGATAACAAGTTTTACCAAGAAATTCCGAGTCCCCCTACAATGAGGATGATACAATGTATTTATAGCCCTGAGGCTGTACATGCGAAAGAATAATACATAGCTGTCCAATAGGCATGTACATCTGTGTGATAATAATGAGCATTTAATGCGCAGTCTAATTTGTTGATTATCCGGATATGAATGCTCTGTACGAGATGCAGCTCGGACCGCCTAAGCTGCTCGGACCACCTAAGTAGCTCGGTATAAATGAGTTACTCGGTACAATAAAGTTTCTTGGAGAACACTTGTTGCTCGGAGCGCCTGAGTTGGTCGGGGAGGTTGAGCTCTTCGGAGTCAAGGTGTTGTTCAAAAAATGTTTACGGGTGCCATGTAGATTGACACGTGTCTCCACATAATTGATCCACATCAGCAGACTAAATTTGGTATCAACAGAAGCCCCCAATGTTTCGTAGTTTGATGCTGAAGAGAAGTATGGAACATTGGGCTGCCTGGATTTTAAACAAACTTTCGTTGTTTATAACTCCTTTTTTGAATGCACGGTATAAGGCTTTTACAGAATTTTGAATTTTCATAACCGCTTCATTTTTCGTGCCTTTTTCTTCTTTTTAGCCGCCAGATACGCAATCGTCCATCCTGGTAATCATTGTTTTTCTCTATTCCCGATGTAAAGTATTTAAACGCTTCATAAAATTCGATCGTCCTTTACTTTTTCAAATATGCATCTTAGCACTTCTTCACTTCTTCTCTATCTTGTGCGTTCATTTCTTCCATTGTTCGTTGTCAACTGATCCACCCTTTTTCTGTAAGATCTTCTTCCTTCTCTATTATTTTCTTTGTTCATCATGGTTTACCTTGTTGAGTCGCTTGATAAATTTCGTTATGATTTCTCTATTCCTTCATGGGTCATATTTGAAGAACTTTCTGAACCTTCAGACTATTTTTCTTTGGCTGAGGGACATTGGTTCCCCAATCTCTTTGTGGACGAATGTGGCTTTTCTTTTCCTCCAAATCCCCTGTGTTTGTAATTCTATCAATATTTTGACGTTGTGCCTGCAAAAATAGCTCCCAATACATGGAGAATAGTTAATGGAGTCCATAGGTTAAATCAGATTCATGGGACCCATTTAGGAATTTCAGAAATTATGTTTTGCTATAAATGGGCTGTCAGCGATAGTACTTTTTATTTAAAAACTAGATTTTTAAATAGGGCTTCAGTTGTCAATCTCCCAGATGCCAACAGGGATTACTTCGAGCACGGGGTTGTTATGAAAAATTTGCAATATGCTCCGCTAAATGGAAATGATGTATATCAGGGTCCTAGATGCCCTCCCTATGGCAATGGGATAGGTTGTTTTTATTTTTATTTTATTTTTAAAATTATGTTTTCTTTGTGTTTGATAAAATGCGTCATTGATATTTTAATTTTTGTTTATTTGCAGTTGACAGCAAAAGAAAATCTCCAAAGGAGTCAGAGATTAATTTAAAGCATTTAAAACTTATCTGGAGTTTGCACCAAACCGTCGTTGACGAACATATCAGATCAGCCTCTTACTTGTTGCAGTATAAGAGTTATACTTCATCTTTTACTGCTCGTCTAGTGGTAGGTGACATCGAACCAGTACCAGCTTCTGAAGGTTCTTCCCCTGAATCACATATTCCCCTCAGTATCAGAATGAAAAGACGAAAATCTACTTCCTTCTTTGACAAATCAGACTCTGCCCATGTGGAGGCAAAGAGAAGTAAGCAGGATGTCCCAGAGGAAGGGACAAGAAAGATAGATGCACCCCTTCCAGCTGTTGCTAAGAAATTTGCCGAGAAGCCCCTTGTGGCTCCGAGCAAGGTTGTAGCTATTTCTCCTCCAAGAGAGGTTATAGTTATATCACCGACCAAGAAAACATCCTTGGTTGAGAATGTTCCTGCTCCCACGAGGAAGTTAAAGAAAAGTTCCTCGGATAAATTGGCTGAATCTATCTCTCAGCCTCTTACTGCGGGAAGTGGTGTTCCCACTTTTGTTGCTCCGAGCTCTTCCATGAGCTCGGTGAAGTCTTGGATTATCTTCAAAATCCAAGGTATTGAAGACAGTCTTTCTCGGGATAGGGTTACCACCTTGGCAGCTCAACATATTGCCTCGGTAAGTATTACTAATCTAAACTTTCATTTTTCAATGTTATGTCCCTGCACTGACTTACAATTATTTTTTTTTCCAGCTGGTAACATGTTTTAACCCTATTTTGAATAAGGATGAGGCTATCAAGGCTTTGAGCTCCTCGGGAGGTGTGGAGGAGGCTTTTGTGGGTCTGACACAGTCATTAAAGGATTCTCGTCAAAAATATGATGAAGACAAAGTTGCTTGGGGGGAGCAACTAAAATCCATCGAGCAAGAGAGAGAGAAAGATGTGGAGGCCTCTCAGGAGTTGGAGAGGAAAATGAAAGAATTTGAGAAGAAGAATAATGAGCTTGAGGAAAAGCTCAAAAATGTTGGAGAGCTTGAGACCAAGATCAAAACTGCTGAAGAGGAGCTTGGCAGACTCCGTGAAGCTGATCGTCAGAGGCAGGAGCTAGAAGGAAAAATGAAGGCTGCCGAGGAAAATCTTGCTGAAAGGATTTCCTCGGAGAAGGTAAAGAGAAGACTTGTAGTTAAAAAGTCCTTTATCACTGGCTGGGACAAGGGATGGAACAAAGGCTTAGCTGTTATGTCTTCTCAGATGGAATTTACTAGCCTCAAATACTTCAGGGATGGATGGATTGCTGCTCTGCAGGAATTAAAGGTCTCTGAGAGTTCTAAACTTTTTCAGCTCCATGTTCATGGTCCTCCTCCCTCTCCTGGAGAAGAAGAAGAGGACAAAGCTACATTTGAAGAGTCTTCAATGATCATTGGGGATCAGGTTCCTACTGTTGAACTTCGCTACGAGCAGCCCCAACCAACTATTACTCCTACCGAGCAACTATTCGTGTCCACTGAGCACTCAGTCTCCTCCTCGAAGTCTCCCAAGGAAGTTATAGGGAATAAAGAGAAGGTGTAGAGCAGTTTGGTTGTTTATTTTGTCACTTTATTGGATGTAACCTCAACTTTTGTATTTCCTTTTATAATGAAATAAAAATTCAAGCTTTTGGTTATTTATCTTGACTTCTTCCTCTTCTTGCTCTGTCTGCATTCTTATTAATTCTTTCTATCTCTTTTCTTTACTAGTTTATGGCTAAAATGGAGCTCTTGTCAGCCCACGATACAAAACTGATGAAAAGATGCAATGACTACTTCAAAGCTGGACATGCAGATCTGAATGAATCTCAAATCATTGACATCCTCGGTCCAGATACTTCAAAACGAGCAGTTGAAGCCTACCAATATTTGAAATGCTTACTCGATCGTGCAGTTGCCAACAATGTGGCATATTATGAGATGATTGAAGATCTCTAAGGTACCCTCGAGGAACTCCAACAACAATACAAGGAATCTTCTGCCCTTTTGCATCAGGGATATAATAAAAAATATCAGTAATTAAATGTTGACAAAGGGTATGATAAGTTCATCGCTGCTTACGAGAAGAAGGAGAAAATTCTAAGGGTTGAGATCGAGGAGCATAGGCAAATCGTGAAGCTGTTGGAGCAGGAAAATAATAACTTGCGATGAGAGATATCCCAACTGAAATCTGCAGCATCTTCCTCGGGAGCCATTATCCCTGTTAACGATGAAGGTTTCTCTTTTTTGGAGGTGGATAATGCCAACTTGAGAGATGAATTGGAAACCTTAAAGAGGACTGGTCCCTCTACCTCTGCTTGCGGACGAGCAAGAGCTTCTCGGGGACGAGCAAGGGCTGCTCGAGTGACTGTTGAAGAAGCTAGAACACAGGCAGCCTTAGAGAATCAGGTCTTCCAGTTGATGGCGAAGAATCAGGCTTTGTCTGAGATGTCCAAGAAGATTCTGAACCTCAACGAGCATCTTTCCACACAAAATTCTGCCTTGGAGAATAAAGAACTTTTAGCAAAGAATATCCACGACTAACTGGAGAGATTTACCTATCAGTTTCATAAACATCCCAGAGAATTTTGGATGGATGGTTATAATGAAGCCCTCTGCCATCTAGATGACCGGATCCAGAATGCAAATAACGAGGGTTACAAGCAAGGATGGATGAATGCACTGGGGGTGTTACATTTGGAGCAGGTCCATTATCTCTGGGATTACTATGACCCTGGGTTGCTCGAGTTGCCAGTGCCACCTTTCAAACTTGATATGAGCTGGATTCCTGCTCGGGCAATTCCTCAGTGCCTAATCTCTAAGTATCTCGACGACTACAGTCTTCATTCTAATTTTGAGACATCTCGTCCGGAGCACTTACTTGATCGGCCATCAGTGATGAATGTCAGGATGCTTAGAGAACTGAACTTTATAAACTCTCCTTATGCCTTGGATGATCCTCCTGCTGGAGTAGAACTTGTTTCAAAGGCAGAAGGGAAAAAACCAATAGAATAGGATTTTTGATGTAATGATTTCTTATGTAATATGTATTTTATTCAATGTAATTCGTTCTGACTTTAATGAAAAACTTTCTAGTTTTCCATGCAATCTTGATTGTCATTTCTTTATAAAACATCTATTTTATTCATTGATGAATGTGTATGTGTTATCTGTAAAAAGACAAAAATGTCATGTGTTACTTTAAACTGTCGACCAATTGGAGTTGGTAAAAATTTATTGACGACCAACTAGAGTTGGTGATATTTTGTTTCCCGACTAACTTAGAGTTGGTGGTGATTATATGACGACCAACTTAGAGTTGGTGGTAATTATATGACGACCAACTTAGAGTTGGTGGTAGTTTGATATATCACAAGTAAAAAAAATTATGTTTTATTTTTTTATTATAGTGACTTATCACTTTTTAATTCTAAACCATGAAACGACTTACATCCTATGATCCTGCTTTCTTTAACTAACTATTCCCGACCAACCGTAGTTGGTGGATTTTTATTCCCGACCAACCGTAGTTGGTGGATTTTTATTCCCGACCAACCGTAATTGGTGGATTTTCTATTCCCGACCAACCGTAGTTGGTGGATTTTCTATTCCCGACTAACCGTAGTTGGTGGATTTTTATTCCCGACCAACTGTAGTTGGTGGATTTTCTATTCACGACCAACCGTAGTTGGTGGATTTTTATTCCCGACCAACCGTAGTTGGTGGATTTTTTATTCCCGACCAACCGCAGTTGGTGGATTTTTATTCCCGACCAACCGTAGTTGGTGGATTTTTTATTCCCGACCAATCGTAGTTGGTGGATTTTTTATTCCCGACCAACTGTAGCTGGTGGATTTTTATTCCCGACCAACCGTAGCTGGTGGATTTTTTATTCCCGACCAACCGTAGTTGGTGGATTTTTATTCCCGACCAACCGTAGTTGGTGGATTTTTATTCCCGACCAACCGTAGTTGGTGGATTTTCTATTCCCGACCAACCGTAGTTGGTGGATTTTTATTTCCGACCAACCGTAGTTGGTGGATTTTTATTCCCGACCAACCGTAGTTGGTGGATTTTTATTCCCGACCAGCCGTAATTGGTGGATTTTTTATTCCCGACCAACCGTAGTTGGTGGATTTTTATTCCCGACCAATCGTAGTTGGTGGATTTTTATTCCCGACTAGCCGTAGTTGGTGGATTTTCATTCAGGACTTGATGACTTGATGCGTAGTGTGTAGCACTAGTATTCCGAAAAAATTTCAACACAAGGAGAGAGTTGGGTAAAACATCCAAAATTTTATTCATATTGAAGAAAATTGCATTACATAGGGATTGAACTACTGATAATATTTGCACAGATGCTCTGCGTTCCATGCATTCTTAAACTCTTCTCCTTCTAAGGTTTCAATCCTATATGTCCCTGGTTAAACAACCTCTGTTACTCTGTAGGGCCCATGCCAGTTAGCTTCCAGTTTGTTGTGCTTTTGAATTACTTTCTTTAGCACATAGTCTCCTTCCTTCAGATCGCACTTCTTTACTCTCTTGTTGTAGAACAGAGCTGTTCGTTGTTGGTATGCAGCATTCCTGATTGCTGCTTCTTCTCTAACTTCCTCAAGCATATCCAAGTCTAATCTTCTCATCAAGTCACTGATAGAAGAGTTTAAATTCAGCACTCTGTGTGTGGGGAGGCCCAGCTCGGCAGGTATAACAGCTTCACTTCCAAATGCCAGCATGTATGGAGATTCTCCTGTTGCTGCTCGCGGTGTAGTACGATAAGCCCACAGCACAGAATGCATCTCGTTGATCCAATTTGCCTTCGCATTATCCAGTCTTTTCTTTAAACCATTCAGTAGAGTTCTGTTCGTCACCTCAATTTGTCCATTGCTCTGGGGATGGCCTGGTGCAGAGTGGGTCTTCAAAATGTTTGACTGATGACAATATGCAGCGAACTCCTCGTTGTCAAATTGAGTTCTATGGTCTGTGATGAATGCATGGGGAAGACCATATCTACAAATGATATTCTTCCATATAAATTGGTACACCTTATCGTATGTCATATCAATAAGGGGCTCAGCTTCCACCCACTTAGTAAAGTAATCCACCGCGACCACGAGGTATTTAAATCTTCCCCTAGTCGTTGGAAGTGGCCCGACCAAGTCTATTCCCCACATGGCAAATGGCATAAGGGAAGTAATGGGTGCTAACAATGCTTGGGGAGTTCTTCAGATAGAGGAGAAGCATTGACATTTGTCACATTTCTTGGCATAGGCTATACAATCAGCCCTCATCGTTGACCAATAGTACCCTTGCATCATTATTCTTTGAAAAAGCGTCCGACCTGCTACATGGGCTCCACAGGACCCTTCATGGACCTCTTCAATTAATTATTTCACCTCGGAGGGATGCACATATCTTTGCAAACCTGTTATAATTCCTCGTCTATATAGAACACCATTGGTCAGTACATAACGAGCAGCTTTAAACTTCAGTTTCTTGGCTACGAGCTTATCAGTTGGTAATGTCTCCTCCTCAATATATGCCCTGATAGGAACCATCCAAGATGGTCCTAAATCAAGGGTAATGAAGCTCACCATCATATCTTTGCCAATGCTCCTGCTAGCCAAAATTTCTATCGGAATTGTTCTTCGTAGCTCGGTGCGTGTGGCTGAGGCTAACCGAGCTAAAGCATATGCTCTTACATTCTTCGATCTTGGTGTTCTAATTAACTGCACTGCGTTAAAGCTCGATACAATCTCCATTGCTTTCGCATAATACTTGATCATCAATTCTCCCTTGGTTGCGTACACTCCCAGCATTTGATTTACAATCAATTGTGAGTCACTGAACACAACTACCTGCTCTGCCCCCATGGTTTTTGCTAAACCAAGACCTGCAATCATATCTTCATATTCAGCCTCATTATTAGAAGCCTTGAATTGAAAGCGCAGAGCATATTCCACATCGACATCATCTGGGTTGTTTAAAACAATCCCTGCCCCACAGCCTGTACTGCAAAATGAGCCATCCACATACAGATTCCATATGGGTACTTTATTCTCAAATTTTTGATCGAATAAAGTTCCTCGGTAGAATATTTGTTGCTTATTTATATCCTCCCCTAGCACTTCTTGTTGCTCGTTGACCATCTCCTCTTGCTCGTCGACCGACTCAAGTTGGTCGAAGTTTAAATTTGGTGATCCTGTAACATCCACAGGTTGGTCGGTATTCAGCTTTTGCTCCTCAGAGGTGTCAGGATAAATGAATTATGTGATAAAATCTGCTACTTCTTGCCCTTTAAGTGACGATCTAGGCTCATAAATTATGTCATATTCTCCAAGTTCCACTGCCCAGTACATCAATCTCCCTAATTTTTCTGGTTTATGAAGAGCTTGTCTCAACGGCATATCGGTATACACAACTATGGTATGAGCTTGGAAGTACGGCCTCATTCTTCTACTTGCCTCGATCAACGCTAGTGCTAACTTTTCCAGTCTTGGATATCTGATCTTTGCTCCTAAGAAGGCCTTGCTAGTGTAATAAATTGGTTTTTGCACCCCATCTTCCATTCTTATCAATGCCGAGCTAACTACATTCTCCGAAACTGCCAGATACAAGTACAATCTTTCTCCCATCACTGTCCTGGACAACAATGGAGGTGATTGATAATATACCCGAGGAACATGCCTTCTCGTACTCCGAATGTGCATTTGGTAGGGTTCAACTTCATTTGATATTTATCTAACTGGTCAAAGGTCTGGCCTAAGTCAATTAGATGATCAGCAGCTTTCTTGCTCTTCGTTAGCATATCATCGATATAAACTTCCATATTGTGACTGATTTGTTTTTCAAACACCTTGTTCATCAGCCGCTGATATGTTGCACCTGCATTTTTTAATCCAAAAGGCATAACATTATAACAATAAGTTCCCCTAGGAGTAATAAAAGAGGTACTCTCCCTGTCTTCAGGTTTCATTTTAATCTGGTTGTAACCAGAATAAGCATCCATGAAGCTCAATAACTCGTGTCCCAAGGTAGCATCCACAAATTGATCAATTCGGGGCAAAGGAAAATGATCCTTTGGGCATGCTTTGTTGAGGTCGGTGAAATCTACGTACACCCTCCACTTGTTGTTCTTCTTCTTCACTATCACCACATTAGCTAACCAGTCTAGATATTTGACATCTTCAATAAAGTAAGCTTTTGGAGCTTCTCGGCCTCCTCTTGTATAGCTTGGTTCTTTTCGGGGCTGAACACTCTTCTTCTCTGCTTCACTGGCTTGATTTCCTTATTCACATTGAGCTCGTGACATAAGAAATTTGGGTCTATCCCTGGCATGTCCCCGTGGCTCCATGCAAAAGTTTGTTTTCTTCTTTTTAGGAAGACTATTAATTCCTGTTTTAGTGAGGCATCCAACGACGAACCTATTTGAGTTGTTCAATCCGGGTGCTCGTCGTCCAGAATGACATTTTCAGTAGCTTCCACCACCTGGCCTTTCACGAGCTGCGATTCGTCTCTAGGATCTAATGTTTCAATTTCTACACCTTCATCCACTTGATGGGTAGTAGTCTTTTTCCTATATTCCTCCAGTTCTTCCTGCTCGACAGATGAATAGTAGCATTCCCGAGCTACTTTTTGGTCACCCTTCACAATTCCTACTCCAAAATTGGTTGGAAATTTTAGGAATTGATGTACAGTAAATGGTACTACTTCAAACTTCTTTAAACCTACTCTTCCCATGATGATATTGTAAGCTGATTGGACATTCTTATCCATCATAAAAAAGCGCACACTTTATGTTCGACAAGCCGGCCATGTACCGATGAACATATCCAACTTGATCGTCCCAAGTGGAAAAACTTTCTCACCAGCAAAACCGAGGAGGGGCCTGTGATAAGGCTCCAACTGAGACAACTTCAAATTTAAGCTGTCAAAGCATGAGTAGAACATGATGTCCGCCGAGCTGCCATTATCCACTAGTACTCTTGATATCATTACTTCCTTCATCCCCATTTTGATCACCAATAGGTCATTATGAGGATATAGCACTCTTGCCAGTTCGTTCTTAGAGAAACCGATGACCATTTTTTCTTTGTTTACCTTCCTCGGGTGATCATTCTCAGCTAGATTTATTCGTTGAATGTATGAACAACCTTGAGCCTCATTGAGGTAAGCTTTCCTTTCTGCAGTAAGGTATCCACCTCCTGCATCTCCACCTGTAATAACATTACAATCAAATGATCCAAAACGAATGGAAAATACCTCACGTTCTGGCTGTCTTGGTCTTTTGGGGAGGTCGGGGTCATCTTTTGGATCATCTTCATGATCTCTTTTCTTATCTTCTTTTTATCTTCGAGGAGATCTAGACCTCTGTCTTGCTCGGTCGTTGCTCTTTTTGTCATTTCTATGATCAACATACTTGGCCAGCTTACCCCGTCTGATGAGTGCTTCAATCTCATTCTGAAGAGCTATGCAATTTTTGGTCGTATGACCATGGTCTTTATGGAACTCGTAATATTTGGTCTTATTCCTCTTGTTAGGATCTGTCTTCATTTTCTCTGGCCAGTTTAGCTCCTCATTGTTCTTGATTTCTTCCAGAACGTGGTTTATGTCTACTTTCAAAGGCGTATAATTTCCAAATTTCTTTAACGTTTCCCATGATGGCTTTGCTTTTGACTGCTTGTTACCACCATTGTTCTTGTGCTCCTTCTTCTCAACCTTCTCGGCCTCAACCTTGGTCTCCTTAGTGTCCATGTTCTTCTTCGCAGCCAGAGCTTCCCCGGCATTCATAATCTTTGATGCTTTTGCAATCAGTTCTGACATGGTCCGGGGCGGATCTTTGGCCAAAGTGTAGTATAATTTATTTGGCAACAGTCCACTCATCAGAGCAGTAATTGTTGTCTTCTCCTCGTAATCAATAACTTCGAGCTTCTCGTTATTGAAACGAGTAATGTAATCCCTGGTGCTCTCACCTGCTTTTTGTCTAACACTTAACAAGTGTGCTACTCATTTAACTGGTTTTGCCCCAAAATAGAAATTTCTAATAAAGAGCTCGGCCAGTTGAAAGAAAGTTTAAATCTTCCCCCGGGGAAGATTATTGTACCATATTTGAGCAGATCCGGTAAGATTTCCTGAAAATGCCCTGCATCTCATCTCATCCGGCACGGCATAGATATCGGCAGCATCTTGGTATTGTTCTATATAAAGGACAGGGTCAGTTTTTCCATCATATTTAGAAGTCACAACAGGTGCTTTGAACTTTGATGGTGTGGGAAAATCCACAATTGCCTGGATAAAAGGTATCCCTTGGACAAAAGTTCTTTGTAGATGATTCTTGGCCTTAGCCATTTCCCCTAGTCTATCCTCCAGCCTTTGAATAGAGCCTTTTCATGCATCATTTCCCTCCTCGGGCCTGTTGGTTCGAGCAACTGATCGTGTTGAATTTGCTTCCTGGGATCTTTCATTATGAGTAGTTGGTCGTGATTGGGCAGAACCCTTCCTTAGATCAGATGGTCATCGAAAGTTCCTCGACACAGCCTTAGGATGACTTCTATTCCTCCTAGGGACCAAATGATCAAAAGGAGAGGCCCTACTTAATCTCTCTAATGCACTAGTCCTTTCTGGAGAGAGAGTGATGTTTTGTTCAGTATCTGTAGCTCGTACTGATGAAGTTCGACCAGGTTGATAAGAAAAATCATTAGATCTCTCAGTGCGATATGAATCGGTATGCCTAGTACGCGAAGAAGGTAAACGGGTATTTCTTTGAACACTTCGTTGTCCTGAATGGGTAGATACTCCACCCTGGACAGTTTGTATGAGTTGTCGCATAGTTTCCTGCTGGCCTTGGGCTAAATTAGCCATTATTCCGGCCAGATCTTGGATATTTGGAGGAGCAGATGGATTTGGGGGGTTTCCAGCGTTTCGATTACAGTCGTTTCACACAGACGGTGCCAATCTGTTAATGTAAAAAATTAGATTATCTCTAATTATTCAATCACAAATAAAAATAAATAAAACAAAAGAATTTTAAAGTGGTTCAGCCTTGAAAGAATGGCCTACGTTCACTATTTTGTTATTGCTTGACTGTTTGGGAATTCTCGATAACAAGTTTTACCAAGAAATTCCGAGTCCCCTACAATGAGGATGATACAATGTATTTATAGCCCTGAGGCTGTACATGCGAAAGAATAATACATAGCTGTCCAATAGGCGTGTACATCTGTGTGATAATAATGAGCATTTAATGCGCAGTCTAATTTGTTGATTATCCGGATATGAATGCTCTGTACGAGATGCAGCTCGGACCGCCTAAGCTGCTCAGATCGCCTAAGTAGCTCGGTATACATGAGTTTCTCGGTATAATAAAGTTCCTCGGAGAACACTTGTTGCTCGAAGCGCCTGAGTTGGTCGGGGAGGTTGAGCTCCTCAGAGTCAAGGTGTTGTTCAAAAAATGTTTCCGGGTGCCATGTAGATTGACACGTGTCTCCACATAATTGATCCACGTCAGCAGACTAAATTTGGTATCAACAGACACGTTCTTCTCGGGACTGAATACTCTGCGCTTTTACTTGATCGTCTTAGATTCTTTATAGATGTTAATCTCATGGAAGATGAAATTAGGATTAATTCTTGGCATATCCTCATGTCTCCAAGCGAACACGTTCTTTCGTTCTCTCAGGAATGCAATCAACTCCTGTTTGAGAGAAGGTGTTCAGTTCGAGACAATTTTAGTGGTTCCTTTCGGCTTCTTATCATCAAGCACAATGGTCTCCATTGCCTCTATAACCTATCTTTTGACTAAATCCTCTTCCTTCTATGGATCCAGGGTGTCAATATGATAGGTGGTAGTGTTCTTCTAAACATACACTGATGTACTATAGACGACACTCCCTCTAATTGGTTCATCCCAACTCTGACAAGAATCATGTTATATATTGAAGGAACATTTTTATCCAACACAAAGAAGCGAATCCTCTCCTTTCTACTTATTGGACAAATGTTGACTAGGACATCCAACTTGATTGTCCCCAAGGGGATAAACTCTTTCCTGAAGAATACTATAAGAGGAGTGTGATAAGGTTCTAGTTTACTGTCTAGTATCCCTAGGTTGTGGAAACAGTTATAGAACATGACATATGCTGAACTACCATTATCTACCAAGATTCTTACTACTTTTCCATGATGAACCCTATAAGTGATAATCAGTGGGTCATCATGAGGGTAAAGTACTCCGCTGAAATCATTCTTGGAGAACCCAATAACTAATATGTACTTGTTGACCTTCATAGGAAGACCATCTATGCATTTGAACATGTCAATCTATCTAATATAAGGGAAAAATTTGGCTTCATTCAGATAAGCCTTTCTCTCGGCTATCTCATCTCCTCCACTAGAGTCTCCTCCTGCAATGAAATGACAGCCAAAAGAAATCATTCCTACCTCAACATCAGTCTCCTCGGGTTTTTTTAGTAGGTCGAGATCATCCTTATAATTACTATTTCTTGACCTTTTTAAGTCATCTTTTCATCGATCAGGCGACTCCTATCTTCTTCTGGTGTCCCGATCACTAGTCCAATTAAAAAATTTGGTTAACTTTCCTCGTTGGATAAGATTTTTCACTTCATTCTTCAGGGCAATGCAATTGTCAGTGATGTGCCTGTTATCTCTGTGAAAATTATAATATTTTTATTTATATCTCATATTAGGAGGTTACTTTAGCTTTCTAGGCTAATTTACATCCTTTCTACCCCTGATCTCCTCTAATATGTGATGCACACCTTTGGTGAGGGGGGTATACTAGTCGTACTTCTTGATTTTATCAACCTTCTTGTCTTTCTAATCTTTCTTGGTTGAATTATTCTGACTTTCAATTTTCACCTTTGGAGCTTCTTTAGTAGCCATAAACTCCTCAACATTCATAATCTTCTCAGCCTTAGCCATAAACTCTATTATAGTCTTGGGAGGATTCTTTTGCTAGAGCAATATAAAGATCCTTGGTGAGTAACCAACTCATCAGTGTTGTATTGGCAGTCTTCTCTTCATAATCAACCACCTCTAGTTTCTCATTGTTGAATCAAGTGGTGTACTTTAGAGTAATTTCTTTAAGTTTTTTACGAACGGTCAAGATTTGAGAGACACTCTTGATCGATTTTGCCCCAAAACAAAAATTATCAATAAATAGCTCGACCAATTGCTAGAAACTAGAAATCTTACCTCTAAGAAGGTCGTTGTACCATATTTGGGTTGGGCCTGTGATGGAACTGGAGAAGACCCGGTAATGCATCTCGTTGAGGACAGAGTAGATATTAGCAACAACTTAATACTACTCAATATGGAGGACTGGATCAGTCTTCCCATCATACTTAGGAGTAACAACCAGAGTTTTAAATTTAAAAGGTGTAGGATAGTCCACAATGGCCGGAATAAAAGGAGATCCCTTCACAAAACTCTTATACAAAGGGTTTTTAGTCTTTGCCATTTCTCCCGAATGATCTTCTAACCTCCGAATAGATCCTTTCCAGGAATGCTCCTCTGGTTTAGACTTAGTTGAGGAAGCTTTGGTTTCTTTACTGTGCACATTTGCTGAGCTCTCTTGCTAAGAAGTCTTCTCTAAACACACAGAGCCTCTTAGGCTAGCCCTAGACCCCACGAATCCTTCTCTGTGCTCAAGGGATTGATTTGGCTCCCTGTGATGACCCTTGGATGATTGGGGCCATAAACGATCAAAGGAAGATTCCTTAATTAAATGTTCCAACGTGCTCAGTTGTTTAGAGGAGAAAGATTGACCATCGTAATAATTCTTAGATCGAAATGATGATGTTGCCCCAAGATAGTAAGATCTGTCATGAGAGGACCTGGAGCGATGACTTCTCTCATTCATGGCAGGTGGAGGTAACATGTCCTTCCGGGATGGTTTATTGGTGGACTTGTATTACAACATGCGAGATAATTGTCTGACTGACTCTTGCATGGTTTCATCTGGATTGTTACCTACATCCGTAAGGATACTCTTAGGAATAGTTTTCATTCTTCAAAGGAATTCCAAGATGAACATAAGGAATAAAAGAGGCAGAAAACGATGATAAGTAGTCGTTCCCACAGACGACACCATTCTCTTGATGTTTAAAAATGGAGGGGGTCAAATTTTATAATCACAAATAAATAAATATAAACAAGCCAGGGAAGCACCCAACAAATAAGGTTTTTTAAAGTGGTTCAACTATAAGGAAAGCATATGTCCATTGTTAGTATTATTTCATGTGATTATAATAGCTCGGTATCGGGTGTGCTTGCACTGGACTGAATCGCCCCTTTGAGCTAAGGGAGATCATGCATTTATATTGGTTAGGAACCCAAGATATGGAATGCCTTTATATAATCAGGCCTTTACATCTATATACAATAAATAAGACTGTTGATATTCAGTATTTGTCGTTATTCCATCCGAGCAACCTTTTCTATTCTTGATAGGTCATTTTCTTGAGGATGGTTGACCTGCTGGTCGACTAAGTGCTCCTGGAGTGAACCAGTACAGCTAGGGTGTACATGGGAGGAAGGGTGTCCATTTCTCATTGGTCCACGTAGATGAATACCTTTTACATACAACAGTGGGGAAGAACATATGTTAGCAAATCACAATTTATCATATTTAAATGCTCGATTTTGTTTCTGAAGGAGTATCGTATTATGACATGTGAAATGTCTAAAGAGGCTCTGGACATACTCCAACTCACCTATGAAGGTAATAGTATTGTTAAGGCTTACAAAATCCAAACCCTCACTACTTAATTTGTATCCATTGGGATAGAATAGAGTGAAACCTTCAATGACTTCTATGGTATATTTTCAAACATCATGAATTAGTCTTTTAACTTGGGAGAAATAATACCCGAAACCCTTGTAGTCAAGAAAATATTAAGGTCCTTGCCTGAGAGATTTAGTTCAAAAGTGATAGTTTTGAATTACTTGGGTACTTTGGACTGTACGAAACTCGAAGATATTATATGTGATCTTCAAACTTATGAGCTTGATATCTTTTCCTATAAAAAGATAATGAAAAATAAGGGCATTGCTTTGAAAGCCTGAAGGAGGAACACGTGTTTCAGATGACGAGTCCGACATAGATTCTGATGATATGGCCATGTTTTCAAAGAAGTTTAGAAAATTTCTCAACTTTAAATATACCCCATTCCCCTAGGGTAAGAATAATTACCTCTATACTCCAGCTACAACGGCTGGTTCTCGGGTTTCGGAGCAGCTTCTCCCTGCCCGAATGCACCCGTCACTTGCTTTAGTGGTTGTACATCCTGGACCTCGTCCTGTAGTTGACCCCTGCCTCGCTTAAGGCAATATCTCTTCATGTGTCTCGCTTTTCCCACAAACGAAACACTTTCTAATATGTTCACCCTGCCACTAATCCCTTCCATGCCAACCTTGTTGGAATTCCTGGCCATCCCGCCGATAGCCTCCAGTTCTAGATCGTTTGGCATGATTTCCCTGCCGGAAATCCTGCCCCTGATCTCCCCAGTCTGCTGCTGGGATACCCCACCGGTATTGTTCCCTCCTGCCTCATCCGACTGGCTAATCCCCACTCCCTTCCCGCTTCCTTTCGCGTGGAAGCGATATTCCCGACAGTGCCGGAGTGTTGCGTTAATGACATCAGTATAATCTACTAATGCGGAATTATCAATTAACTGTTGTCTGATTCTTCTCCAGACTAACCCATCCATAAACTTTTCTTTCTTTCTCTTTTCCTCGCCTACCATCATCCGGTAAAAAATTTGCCAACGAGTAAAACCTTCCTCGTAATCGGCCACTGAACTTTCTCCCTTTGAGTCACCTCACAAAATTTTCTCCTCATTTTGGTCTCAACCGCTGAAGGAAAAATACTTGCGGTCGAACCGCACCCAAAACTATGCAGTAGCTAGTGTGTCCCTTTCCTCAACTGTGGTGATCGACTCCCACCACTGTAGCGCCGCTCCCACTAACTAAAAGTGGTTAGCATTTATTTTCGCACCCCATCGCAATCTCCCATGCATAGGTGACGCTGGATACCTCTCTTCCTTGACACGCTAGTACTACACCTGAACCTCCTCGCAACTCTGGTGGGTTCCCACTAAAAATAACTTATCTTTCTTATTTGCACCCCAACGACCCCGCGTGAGTCTGAACATCCGACACCACTAACACTTGTGGTGGATCCTGTGGAAAGTACCTTGTTGTTTGCGACTACCGTCGTTTCAATCGCCCGTGCCATTAGTTCGGTTACCTGTGCTGCCAAAATTATCTTTGGCAGTTGCTGCCGTAACTCTTACTCCTGACGAGCCTCCCTCGTCTCACCTCCCCCTGCTGCCCTAGCTGCTCTCCCTCTCCTGGGCATCATCTGGAATGAGAATCGAATTGTATGAGTTCACTTTCAAATATAAATTCGCAGAAGAACGTATATGCTCATACGTATGAGAATACAACAATCCTATGATAGGGCTCTATATCAAAGATTGCTAAGCCGAAGCGTGAAAAGCCGCACAAATCCTAAGGACACTAGAACCTGATGCTCTGATACCATCTGTGACACCCCGCCTAATAAAATACCGGGTGATCAGTCCTATACCAAATTAAAACAGGAATCCCAGTTGGATCATCCTTAGCATCACTGTCGAAAACTTTTTAAAACTTACTAACCACCTAGTATTCCAAAAACTGGTGCCAATTTTAACTTTTTAATTTAACAAAACAGTACATGCGGAATTAAAATATAAACCATTCACACAACTGAATGAAAGTAAATAGAATAATAATTACACAACTTGCCGAATAAATCACCGGCCACCAAATAAATAATCCAATACAAATATTCAACACCTGAATGAATTACACCTGAATACTGTACCGAGAAGTCTGGGATACAAGCCCTAAATAAAACTGAGGCTGATACAAGATTCCTACTCTAGGAATTAATGAATGATGCGTCTAATCCAAACTCCTGCTAGCATCCACATATGCCGCAGCTCCGTGTCCCTGGAATAGAATATCAATCCTGGCGTCCCTGTGGCTGAACACCTAAAAGGTTTTGAAAATAGTTTTATAGCAAGGGTTAGAACCCAAAACATTTTGAAAATATTTAGCAAGTGAATTAACTGCAGTAATTTGAAATGCATGAATGCGCTTCATATTTAAGTTAGTGTCGCACTCCCTTGAGGACATTCTCACCCCTCCACTATTATGCACACCTACCGGTTACCTTAACCCCACCTAGTTGTACTACCCCGTCCAACTAGTCCTGGTATAACCTTCCCTTGCTGTACTACTCTAACCCGGGTATAATGATTCTTGAATTATAAGTTATTTCACAATTAACTTAATAAATTCCTCTTAAATAGCAGCATATAATCGTGTCACAAGTTATATAAAGTACATACATCACACACTGTATTATTCCCACAAATGATTAACTTAATTAATTTCTCATTAATTAACTGCATATAACTGTAACCCGAGTTATATAAAGTAAATACATCACACACTGTATTATCACCTACATATAATATTTACTACCATATTATACGTACCTTTACTAACTTCCACACATATATCATACGTGTATCCATCCTTCCGAGTTTACCCTCACCGGATGATTCCCTCTAGAATGCTACCTCACTAGGTGTGCTCACAAAACCTAGTTTCCCCAAGTTAGAATCGCTCACCAACTTGGACCAAAATATAAACGAAGTGGAGGCGGTCATATTCCTTCCCTGAAAGTGAGATAAATCCCTCACCCATATATACCGGACGCTATGACCTGGGGATATACTCGCCCTACTCCTCAAGCTAGGGGATTTACCCACATCGCGCAACCTCCCTTGATAGCATTAGAGTATTTAAATTGAATAAATATCTAGTCACTGATATTTACTATCACACACAATATATACACATATATATATACTATCACTACCCGTATATATATATTATGAACCCCGGTTTTACCATGTACTCAAAATCTCATACACTGCCTGTAATTTCCTGAGTCTGTGGCCCGAATTAATGTAATTAATTTTCTCACTTAATAACTTATCCTCTTCCCGAGTCTATGGTCCGACTCTAATATAATTAATTCACACCTCAATTAATATAATACTTTCCCCGAGTCTATGGTCTGACTCTCCTTAAATTAATTAACACACATTTTAATTTAATACCTCCCCGAGTCTATCGCCCGACTCTAATTAAATTAATTAACACACATATTAATTTAATACCAATCCGAGTTTGTGGTTCGACTCTAATACAATTAATTTACAAATTAATTAATCAACCCAAATTCCGAGTCTGTGGTCCGACTCTAATATAATTAATTATCACATTAATTAATAAGTACCCTTCACGAGTCTACAATCCGATTCTGATTAAACTAATTATCCCACCCATTAATTTAATCATACCCGAGTCTACAAACCGACTTTAATTAAATTAATTAACACCCTTATTAATTTAATCCTACCCGAGTCTACAAACCGACTCTAATTAAATTAATTAATACACTTATTAATTTAATACTACCCGAGTCTACAAACAGATTCTAATTAAATTAATTAATACACTTATTAATTTAATACTACCCGAGTCTACAATTCGACTCTAACTAAATTAATTAACGCATTTATTAATTTAATAACTTGGTGTCACCCAACCATTATCCCCGGACTCACTTACTTGGCCTGTATCTTAATATTTTCCCGAGTCTATGTTCCGACTCCAAATTAATTACTCTCTCTCAAAAATAAATTTAATACTTTGGTGTCACATAACCAACATACCCGGACTCACTCACTCTGTCCATTTTTACATCTCATAATTTATTTCCCACATTTTTCTCCCACAATGTGTCACACATTTATCTCCATAATTTCCCAATTATATTTACCTATAATTACCAACATACGCGGACTTGCCCACTTGGTCCATAATTAAGTATCTCCCGAGTCTATATCCCGACTCAAAATTAATTAGTTTATCTCCAAACTTAATTCACTACCTTGGGGTCGCATGACCAATATACCCGGATTCACTCACTTGATCCGTACCTCACTATTTTGGAATGAAATCTCTCAAATTCATCCATTAAATGCCCCACATAAATTCATCCTAGTCCCAATTACTTTCTCCCATAATTGCTAGGAATATTTGTTTTATATTTATTTATCACTAATTAATGTTTGGGAATTAAATTTCTAATTAATTTTCCCCTTATATACAAACTGGGCGAACTGCCCAGAATTCCGAATCATCGATCGATGGAACCCCTGGGTCGATCGATCGATCGTCCCTGACTTCGTCTTCTCCAAGAAGCAGTCCCACCATTAACGAAAACCTTAAACTTTCATTCTTTCCCCTGGACTAACCCAAGCCCAATCAACCTTATTTCTACATAAGAATAGGATCAAAGTACCTTATAGAACATCAAACTGAAATTAAATCTCACTATTTCTTACTTTTTCCCGATTTGGGTATTATCCGGGTTTCAAATCCCCAATCTGAATTTCATTTATTTTAACAGCAATTAACCATCTACTCTTACCGGTTTTAACATCTGATTCAGTCCTCTACATTCTAGAATCATAAACACGATCAATCTCCCCCTTAATCTCATTAAAGTATATAAATTTACAAAAACCCAATTTAAATTTTGGTGACACGCCCAAAACGAATTTTCATACACACATCACTATGATATGAATTGATTATCAAACTTTTAGAAATCACAACAGTTAACCACTTGCCTGTAAGTGTTCGTAGTGTCTGATCCGTTGGCGTAGTCCCTCAATTTGGCTCCAATAACCTCCAATTTGTTCTTGATTTGCTTTCCCCCAAATCTCCTCTCAAACCCTAGGTTTAGAGTTATGTTGGCTGCCATTCTTTAATCTCCCCATTAGGTTAAAAACCCTTAATCCCGTTTTTCACCTAATGGGCTTAATTAAAGTGGCCCAACTCACCCCGTGTGGGACCGGCTATGCCCAAAAATACCCCGAGACCTAATTACTACCCCCGGGTACTCTTTTCTGACTATATCGATCCATCCGGACTCAACCGCGCACTCATAATTGGCAACCGAATTAATTTATAAAAATCCTTATCTCACACCCAATTTAGTCTATACCGACTCCCGGCTGGGATAAGTGTATACCTCGTCATTAATACTTGAAATGACGTAATTAAATTATTACTATTCACTTAGTAAATAAATTTCCCTAAACATTAACCATTCACTCCCCGATTAATATTTAAATATATATATATTGCCATAATTAATTCAATAAAAATTACAACACACCAGTAATTTAAAATTCCCGAATTAATTAAATATTAACTATACAAAAATACGGGGTGTTACATCGCATTTCTTGAGGGGGGTGAGATAGCTTTCGGGGATTAATGGAGATTTTGAAGAAGGATTCCTTAATTCTTAAAGACTCTCATCATTTGCTCAAGTATAGGAATGTGGAGTTAGAAGAGAGATTAAGAGACCTGAGTAATTTTAAATTTGATTTGGAGTCTAAGTCCAAAACGTTGGATAAGACTTTAAGCAGCATTCGAATTAAAGATGACACTCGAGGTATTAAGTTAGATATTCCAAATGCTTCTACTACTAAAGCTAAGATCATGCTTTTGATAAAGTCAACCACTAGTAGGAATGTTAGAATAGGTCAACCCAAGGGTAACATTCCTCGTCGCTACATGTGTACACATTATGATAGGAAAGGTCGGTGTTTTGCTTTGATCTTAGAAATGGCCCTAAAAAGTGTAAGTCTAGAGTCATCGAGGCTCTTAAAACCTTGGAGCATCACGCCACACCTATGTGGGTTAGGAAATTAGATTTAGAAATTTTATATGTTGGACTTATTAATTCTCGAATGTTTTCACATGATACTTCTCATGTTATATCTAATGGTTAAATATGCATGTTTACATGCACTAGCTTTTGTACTTTATGTTATATGTGTTTACTAGTTTAGCTGTATGTGGTTTGAATCTTTTGTATTTTAATTTTCCTTTTTAGGAGTTATTGATAAAAATACGAAAGGATTTTTCTATCTTTTGAGTTGTTTGTGATAAATTGGTATCCTTTTGAAAAATAATTAAAACTCAAACGATTTTTGGTTTATATTTGTTTAGTTTTACACATTTTGTGTGGCATATTGGTGTGTTTAAATCCACTTATTTCCATGTTTTCATGTGTCTACTACATTTGATTATCATTGTCAATGTTTATACTTTTCTTAATCATGCTTGTATGGAGTTATTCGACTTTGATTTTCTTAATGGATTCAATTTGTATATGTATCCACACACATGCATGAGATCTTTGTAACTTTAACTTCACATGTTATATTTGAGCTAAGTGATATGTTCCCTAATCCATCTTGTCATCCACATATCGTTTGACTATGGGGGATTTGTGGATGTAAGAACCATTGTCCGTGAGTATATTGATTTTTATTTATTATATGAGGGTGCACGGGAAATAGATACAAAGGGAGCAAATCTCCTTTGTGAGAAAGCCACCGTTGGCAAGAGCCTAAAAATGTGAGGCAAAAATAAAATATTAAAGACCAACTCGTTTGTTTGTTTGATTTTCAAAATTTTGGTATCTTTCCAAAATTGAGTGAAAAAAATATGATATTTGTTAATCTTTTCGGGGTGCTATAGCTGAAGATCAACGGGTTTGCACAATAAATCCTATTTACACCTAACGTGTCATAACACTATTGATTTGTAGAATCGTTAAAACTTTACGCTTGTGTGCATTGTGCTTGTTTGTTCTTTGAGTTCACTTAATATATTCCCTAAGACTAAATATTAATTCGATAAATTTTTACAATTAGATTGAACTTCTTGTTCACTTTTTAATGATTAGATCATAATTCATTTATTTCTGGTTCATGCCCCTTCATTCCATTCCCTCTATTTAGACACGTCAATATTATGATAGTGTGTAAATATGATGTGTTTTATGTCCTTTTGTGTTGTTTATACATAATTATATATGTGTATGTGTGTCATTAGTATATTTTGCATATTTATATATATGGTATCATTTTCTTTTGACTCTTTGCGTTTTCATTTAATCCATAATTGTTATGGTCTTCATCTTTGAATGAATTTGGTATGATGTATGATCATATTGGCATCTCTTGTTGCTTGTTTACATTGGTACTTATGCTTTATTGTGTATTCAAGTTGGTATCACTTATTGCATCAATATTGGTATTGATTGATCATTGTTTGGATTATTTGTGCTTGTGTCTCCATGTTGAGTTTATTACACTTTACACCATTGCATGATATTATTTCATCTTCCTTTATTTCAATTGATATCAAATGTTTTCACTTTTTAGGGGAGATATATTTTATGGGGGATAAATGGTTTACTATGCATTTTGTCTTTGTCTATTGCTAAACAAAATAGGAGAGAAATGGTATCTTTCACTTTAGTTTTAGGAGGAGATATTTTTATTAGAGGGAGGCTTCTTACCTATGTGAATCATTAGACATAAGGGGAATTTATTCATGTGCATATTTATATTATGTATATATTCTCTTTGGATTTGAAAGGGTGGTTAAGTGTACAGGTTTGCAACATACGACAAAGTTTACAAGCGTGCAAAGTTACTTAGAGTATGTCTCTGTCAAGTCTGTGCTTTTTCCTTTTAGGGTTGGTCATTGAGTATTTTAGATGAGCTTGACGATCCATAGTTTTTTATTTTTTATTTTTTATTTTATCCCAGAATATCTAAAGGTGGACACTTGTGAGGATAAATTTTTTATAGAGTCAATTTGTATTTATATTGGTTTATTTCGTATTTGGATAAAACCTTTGAGTCATAGGTTAGGACTTAATTTATTGACCTTTCAAAATTATGGCATGTTTGATTGAAGACGTAGAGACAAAGTTTCAGAGACTACATCATCTAACCATGTATAGTGTTACGTTTCGTCTTCAACATCCGAGGAATAAAAAAAGTACGAATGCATTTAAGTTTGATTCCTGCATATCATTGGAAGTTTATTCTATACGTTTGAGGCTATTTTTCATAAAGGACTTTTTTAAAGAAAATTTTGTTTTTTAATAAAGTTATTCGAATGACTTTATAATCTTTTTTTAAATGAGATTGGTTGTTCATTAAAACAAACTTTAAACGAACATAAAACAAGATTTCTCTGTTAGCAAAAAAAAATATTGTTTGAGGCTAGTTTATTTTTCTTCAAATGAGTTTGGTTTTGGTTTGAATGAGATATGTTGTTTCATTCAAACGAACCTCCACTTTCATTCGAAGGTGATTTTGTTGCCTCAAAAATAGTGTTTTCTATAAATAGACATGCTGGGAACTTTTTAAGTTGTGAATTTTGGCAAAAATCACTTTCTTATCAAAAACCAAAAGCCTCCAAACCCTATTTTCACCCAAACTCTTTGAGATCCAAGATTCAATCTTTATATGTTAGTTTGAGATCTCCAATTTGTGGTCACCAAGAAGGTTTATACTCTCCCTTCGTGTTAAGTACATTTCATACGGTATGGGTTTTCCTTATACATCGGCTTGTTAGGGTTTGTTGCTTTATTAAATTCTTGTTCAAATCTAGATGATTGTTTTAGGACAAGAAAAAAATTGGTATATCGTTTATCAAGATAATTGTCTAAAATTAGTGCCTAGGGTTAAATTTTTTAAGTTCAATATTTAATTTAAAAAATTTTAAATTGGCATTTGTTTTGACCACTTCATATATCCCCTAGCTTTCTCAGCCGATCAATTCACAAAGTGACAAATGCATATGTTGAGTAAGCTTGTTTGGTCACTGGTCTACAAATCAAAATTAAAAAGGTCAGAGACATTGTCGAGTTCCTAAAAAATGAGAACAATTCCCTAGGGTATAAGCTCAATAAGGTCTAATAGGATTTTCAGAAGAATGAGGCGATCAAGTAAGGCATGAATCATCACAAAATGATGTTGAAGTACTCTTTCAGGGATTGACCCCGTATAGTTTGGGTTGCTGGTTACGACGAGGGTTGGATGGATTCCCCTTTGCTCTTGGATGAAATAAAAATGTTCGCCTATTAAACATGATTGGACTAATACCCTAGTTATCATGAAATTTACGAAAGACTCGGAGTTTTGGTACTGGTACTAAATGGTATGTCCTACTTATGGGTATCCAGCCTTTGGGAGTGGTGAGAGTTGGATTCCTCCATATGTTGTTCCTCTTCAGTTAGTGAAGAATTATTCATTGTATCATGATAGTGACGATGAACTGCATCCCAAATCTGATGATAGTCGTAGAGGGGAGATCATTAATCTAGTGACTTGTGGGAAGTGAGGGTTATCTTCACTAATTTTTTAAATTGACCCATGTGCTCACCTTTGTAAAATGAATGTCTAGTGGATGAAATTATAAGTTAGTTTCATGTTTTGAATTTTCTCATTCGTTTATTCTAAGTGTCGCGCCCCGACTTAACTAAGTTAAACTCGTCGTTTTATTTAGATATAAATTACCTTTAACAGTGCTTTAATTTAAATCTCTCAGGAAAAATAGCATAACATTTTTTTTTCAAAGGCAAGTGTAGATGAAAACATAACTACCTTTACATGTAACTTATAAGTACCATACAACTTTACATACCCAATATCCTTAGTTTAACATTTACACAAAAAGCTTCTTGACATACAAACCATATTAGATATTCGCCATTCCCCCATTTTAAGATCCTAACTTGGCAGTGAACTCCAAATGATAAGCATACCTGAAACAAAACATTAAAGGAGTGTAAGCTATAAAGGCTTAGTAAATGACCATATACCACACATATAACCAAATTGAATAACCATTTTTATTTTGTTCTAATGCTATAACCCAGCAAGAATTGTGAAACTCTCGCAAGCCTGGACCCCGCCACAATCCAATTAACCCACCACAGTTATTGGGAACCACCACGTCCCTCTATTAGGCCCGAGTACACAAACCTTTAAGTTGGATTAACAGGACCTCCACATTCCGTAGGACCCATCACAGTCCTTAATATTAGATAAAGGACCCACCACAGTCCATAACATTAATTAACATTGCTTCACATTTTTAATCATATGCATATGTTTCATAAATACCACATCACTCCATAAGCATTATAACACATGTATTCAACTACACATTTCCATATGAAAATATAAGCATTTATATTTCATAGGGAAGGTCACTCACCTTGGATTTGGTGCTAAGATTAATACCAAACTACTTCCTTGGTATGGTAGTATTAGCTGCTTCCCCACCTAACAAGTCAACGTCATCAGTATTTGAATACACTAATTAACATTAAACCTAGTAATACATCACATCCTTTAGTCAATCAGAAATAACTAAGGAAATAAATATGATACTTCACATTTCTATAACACCCAAATAATTAGGGTTCTAACACAATTTACGAAATTAAATTACGAATTCGCTAGACAAAGTTATGCCCATTTTATTACAACCTTTTCCAAATCGTTTCTCAAGAAAAACAGCAACACAACTTTAACTTCCTGGAATTTTCATAATTTTTATAATTCATAACTTTGCACGATATTCCACCCAATATTAGTAAACACATTAAATAATACAAAATTAATGTTTCATAATTTTTAGGGCTCATTTTCTATGTCGAGTAAAACGTCAAACACCTGATATGCATTCTTGCTCCTTTAGGGCAGATTTTAAACCAAAACTTCAAACTATCACCAAAGGTTCATTCCTTGGTATTTTTACACAATTTTTTGATAAGTTATACATGTATGAGTATATTTTACTCTCCAACTTGAACCACTCAATTACAATAAGTATTCCATAATTTATACCATTTTTAGCACAACTAGGTTGAAAAAGAACATTAAAGCGTAACTTAACATTTTTAAGTATACATAACCTCCACCTTGAGTATCAATTATGAAAACATATAATAAACATGTTTCAACATATATACACATAAAAAATCTGAATTTCCTAAGTTAAAAAGCATCACGCGGAGGGAATTTAAATCATGTTAACTTTAAAGTTAACATTTACTATCCTAATACACGTTCTTACACATGTTCTTAAACCATCCTTGTGCCAACACAATTTAGTAACATGGGTATCATTAAAATATTTATCCATATTTAGAGTTGTTACATACATGGAAGGTATGGTGGTTTGAGTTACATATATTTTTATCAAATTTTGAAGGGATCCATGTTAAATGTTTGATACTTATCTCCTTCATACTTTTGTGAGTGAACTCAAATGTTAGTTCGTTTTTTTACTGTTTAGTCATTTTTTTGATGATCTTGATTAATTTTTGTTAATGTCAATTTAGGATGACTTAATTTTTTAGTGTTACATGTGTGTATTAAATTAAATTTGTTATTTTTTGCAGGTTATTTTAGTGAAGGAAATCTTCTCTCTATACTTGATGTTAAGTAGTTCGAGACCTTCTTGGAAGCTTGATAAGTTTTCAAAATTTTCATGTTTGTCCAACCATACCATGCAACATGTGCTTTGGGTTGATAATAATTGAAGTCAACAAAAGTTTATGAATGCCCTAGCTATGATTTGCCAATTGTATAACTCATCCATGTGACCAACTTTAATAAAGTAGTAATTACTTTACGAGGATTCCTCGATTTATAGAGATTTTTCGAAGATTTCTTCCTTAACTTTCTTCTCTTTCTCTCTCTTTAGGCAAAACTATTGTTCATGGCTTAATTGGATGAACAAGTGAGTTGTTTTAACAAGTTTAAGTCAACCAAACCATCACCCACCCTTTAACCAAATAAAAAATTAGCACATGGTGTGCTAATAAGACAAATGTCACTTAAGGGATGGACATATTTGCCCTTGTTTCTTACTTTTGGTATAACTTCTTGTACGAGCCTCCATTTAACACACCGTTTGTTATGTTATAACATTAATTCATATATCTACAACTTTCATAATTTGTGTTTTCCCAAAATCATAAACTAGTACGCCTAATTTAGGCTTCGAACAGGAAAGTAGCAATTTATCGAAAATCTCAAAACTTTCACATTTGGCGACCAAACATTGCCAATTTCATATCAACGCCCTAATTTACTTTTATAAACATAATCATGCATTAAAAATGTAATTTATGATGCATTTAACCACATAACGAATCATATGCTCTAAATATGGTATCCCCGATTATAAGCTTGATTAGCATCTAACATAAACCACATATATCTCACATGAGCATGCATCCCCTAAACATGATAATTAACATGTTTAACACACATAACCAATTTATAACTTATAACTCATAACTTATACTTAATCATGTAATTAACCTTACTAATCATGTTTTAGGGCCTTATAATTCTACCCCTCTTATAAAAATTTCGTCCTCGAAATTTAACGCATAAGGAACTTACCAAACAAATGAGGATATTGCTTCTTCATGTTATTCTCTCCTTCCCAGGTGGCATACTCCACCTTCTGACTTCTCCACATTACCTTAACTAGTGAAATGGTTTTATTACGTAACACTTTCTCCTTTCGATCTACAATAGCAATGGGTTCCTCCACGTAGGTCAAGTCATCTTGAAGCTCTATCAGTTGTGAAATAAACACATGTGAAGGAGCGTCCATATACTTTCGTACCATGGATATATGGAAAACATCGTGTATCCGAGACAATTCTGGTGGTAATGCTAACTTATAAGCTACAGCTCCAACCCGCTTCACTATCTCGTAAAGGCTAATGTACCTGGGACTTAACTTTCCCTTCTTCCCAAATCTCATAACCCCTTTCCATGGAGAAACACGTAGGAATACTCGATCACCTTCGTCAAATTTCAATTCTTTCCTTCGATTATCTGCATAACTTTTATGTCTACTTTGTGCCACTTTCAAGTGATTATGAATAAGATTTATCTTTTCAGTAGTCTGCTGCACAATTTCTGGCCCAAGTAGTTTCGTTCTCCTACTTCAGTCCAACACACTGGAATTCTACATTTTTTACCATACAAATCTTTATAAGGAGCCATCTCAATACTCGAATGATAGCTATTAATATAAGAAAACATTAGTGGCAAGTGTTCATCCCAACTGCCCTTGAACTCCAATACACAAATTCGTAGCATGTCTTCGAGTGTCTGAATCTTTCTTTCTGACTGCCCATCAGTCTGAGGATGAAAAGCTGTACTAAATTTTAATTTAATCCCCAAAGCTTGTTGTAAACTAGGCCAAAAGTGAGAAGTAAACTTAGGATCTCGATCAGAAATAATAGAAACAGGTGCACCATGCAATCTAATAATCTCATCCACGTATAATTTGGCATATCTATCCATGGAGTAAGTAGTTTTAACAGGAAGAAAATGTGCAGACTTGGTCAACCTATCAATGACAACCCTAATAGAATCAAACCCTCGGGATGATTTTGGTAAACCTACAACAAAATCTGTAGTAACATGTTCCTATTTCCACTTAGGAATAGGTAAGGGTTGTAGTAAACCACTTGGCTTCGATGCTCTGTCTTCACCTATTGGCAAACTAGACATCTGGCAACAAAATCTGTAATGTCGTGTTTCATTCCTGACCACCAATAACATTGTTTCAAATCTCTATACAGTTTCGTGATCCCTGGATGTATAGCATATAAAAAACAATGCACTTCCTCTAAAATGGTTCTTCTTAAATTAGGCACATTAGGTACACACAAACGGTTACCGTACATAACAATGTCATCATCACGAATAGAAAATTCCTTTGCTTTACCCTTTTTCATATTATCTCTAACTTTCTCCAATTCTGTATCTCATGCCTGTGCTTGTTTTGTCCAGTCTATCAACGTGGGTCTAACATTTAAATGTGCTCTTATTCCTTAAGACTCATTCAAAGTTAATTCTGCCCCCATTAAAGCTAACTCTCTCAGCAGGTCAACTCAAATACAATAAATACAAGATAATATGCCTAGAGATTTTCTACTGAAAGCATCAGCAACAACATTAGCATTACCCGGATGGTGATGTATCGCGTAATCATAATCTTTTATAAGTTCCATCTACCTTTTTTGCCTCAAGTTCAAGTCTTTTTGATTAAACAAGTATTTTAAGCTTTGATGGTCAGTAAAAATTTCACAACTAACACCATATAAGTAATATCTCCAGATTTTTAACGTAAAAACTACTGCAACCAACTTAAGATCATGAGTAGGGTAGTTGCGTTCATGTATCTTTAACTGTCGTGAAGCAGAAGAAATTACCTTTCCATGTTGCATTAACACACAACCGAGTCCTTGATACGAGGCATCACTATAAATAACTAAACCATCTGTACCCGTTGGGATAGTCAATACTGGAGCTGATGTCAACTTACCCTTTAAATTTTCAAAGATTTTATCACAATCACTACTCCACACAAACTTGTTCTCCTTTTTGGTAAGCTTAGTCAATGGAATTGCAATAGAAGAAAACCCCGGTACAAAGCTCCTCTAATAGTCCGCCAATCCCAGAAAACTACGTACCTCTGTCACACTAGTTGGTCTTTCCCAATTCATTACTGCTTCTACCTTCTTGGGATCAACACAAATACCATCGACAGAAATAACATGTCCCAAAAATACTACCTTGTCTAGCCAAAATTCACATTTAAAAAACTTAGCATACAACTACTTCTCTCGCAAGGTTTGTAAAATAATATGTGGATGGTGCTCATGTTCATCCCTACTGCGAGAATATATCAAAATATCATCAATGAAGACAATAACAAAAGAATCCACGTATGGGTGAAATATACGGTTCATCAAATCCATGAATACAGCCAGTGCATTGGTTAACCCAAATGGCATGATAATAAATTCATAATGTCCATACCTGGAACGAAAGGCAGTTTTAGAAATGTCATAGTATCATACTTTCAATTGATGATATCCAGATCTGAGATCAATCTTGGAAAATACTTTGGCTCCTTGCAACTGATCGAACAAGTCATCAATTCGGGGTAGTGGGCATTTGTTACGGATAGTCACCTTATTCAATTGAAGATAATCGATGCAAAGTCTCATGGTTCCATCTTTCTTTTTCACAAACAATACGGGGGCTCCCCATGGTGATACACTAGGCCTTATAAAACCACGATCTAACAAATCTTGCAACTGTATCTTTAGCTCTTTTAATTCTGCAGGTGTCATATGATATGGTGCAATAGATATCGGTGCGGTGCCTGGTACCAACTCAATCGCAAATTCTACCTCGCGGTCTGGTGCTAACCCTAGGAGTTCTTTTGGGAAGACATCTGGAAACTCATTAACTACTGGTATATCTGATAGTTTTCCAACCTCTTGTCGTATGTCCACCACATGGGCAAAAAAAACCTGACACCCTTTTCTTAACAATTCATAAGATTTTGTAGTAGAAATCAAACATGTTGGAGTGACATTTCGTTCCCCAACAAATTTAAATTCAGATTCACCAGGTAACCAAAACATTACCTCCTTTCTAAATCAATCTAAATATACATGATATGAGGCCAACCAATCCATACCCAGTATCACATCAAAGTCACGCATAACAAGAGGTAACAAGTCAACTAGTAATTCTTTTTCACCCACTCGTACCACATACTCCCTATATACCTTATCAATAAAAACCAACCCCCCCACCGGAGTAATAATATCTAAACCAGAATCTAATGATGATAATGGTTTATTAAGATACAACAGATAAAGTAAAGACACAAAATAATGTGTAGAACCTTGATCTATTAACACATAAGCATCTTTATCACCAATAGAAAGTGTACCTGTCACTACGTTAGGCATAGCTTGTGCATCTTGTTGCGTCAGTGCAAACACTCTGCCTTGACCTTGACTTTGGGATATACCTCCTCTACCTCCCATGGGTACATTCTGTGTAGAACTCCTACCTCCTACTGCCACACTCCCAACTGATGTTGTATCTCCCATCATTGTGCAATTCTTTCATAAGTGCCCTGGTTGATGACAATGGAAACATAAATGTGTCGTTTCAGCTATTGTACAATCCTGAGACATGTGCCCTTGACCACCACATCTATAACAAATTATGGCCCTCGGTACCAACACGGATGCATTTTCTGACCGATTCATCCCAGTCCTTCCACCTCGATCTTAAAATCTTCCACGTGCACTTCTATTATTTTTAAATTCTTGACCCTTAGGTACTCTTCACGCTACACTCTTAGTTGAGGTTCCCGTCTACCATCTATATGATCTGATACCATCGTGCCTAGCTTTCTTCGAGTGTTCAACTTTCATTTCTTTCATTGACTTTTCTGACACCATGGCCCTATCCACCAAGTTCACATAATCTGTGATCTTCGTATTAGCAACCATGCTTTTTATATCTACACTCAATCCAGTTTGAAACCGATCACATTTACTTTATTCCGCCCTCACCAAGTCGGGTGCAAATCTCTATAAGGATATAAATAAAGCTTCATACTCTACCACTGCTCGGTTCCCCTGTTTCAACGTGATAAATTCTTCCTCTTTATCTTTCCTATAAAGCCTTGGGAAATATTTTTCAAAGAACACCTTTACAAACCTCTCCCATGTAATCTATAGAGGATTTATTGGCACCACTCCCCCAATTTTAGTAAGTAACCTTTCTGTAGCATCCCACCATAACTTTGCTTCATCCTCTAACCTAAAGGTTGCTAACAAAACCTTTTGTTCATCTCACACATCCATCACCTTGAATATTGTTTCCATCTTTCTAATCCACCCCTCTGCCACTAATGGATCAATAGTCCTAATAAGTGCTAGTGGATTTAACTTCATGAACCTCTCATGCAATTTATCCCTATCTCCACCATGTTCTCCACCTCTTACTTGTTCCATTAATTGCGCCACAACACGTAATATTCTTCCCACATCATCAGTTCGTTGTTGTTGCACCTCTGGCTCCTCCACTTTAATATGTCTATGTCCCTACTGACTACTAGGAACATAAGATGCCTCACCCTATGTTCTATCATGCGGCTCGTGTGCATCCATCGCTCACTGCAATATAATTAACATAAACAAAATACAATAGTCGCAATTTAATATTAACATTGTTCGTCAAAAATCTAGACGCATATCAAACTCACTTCCTAGTGTCCACTGCCAATCTAGACCCTCACACCATGTCTAGAACCAAATAACCACGCTCTGATACCAAGTTGTCGCGCCCCGACTTAATTAAGTTAAACTCATCATTTTATTTAGAGAGAAATTGACTTTAACAATGCTTTAATTTAAATCTCTCAGGAAAAATAGCATAACATTTTTTTTTCAAAGGCAAGTGTAGATGAAGACATAACTACCTTTACACGTAACTTATAAGTACCATACAACTTTACATGCCCAAGATCCTTAGTTTAAAATTCACACAAAAAGCTTCTTGACATTCAAACCATATTAGATATTCGTCACTCCCCCATTTTAAGATCCTAACTTGGCAGTGAACTCCAAATGATAAGCATACCTGAAACAAAACATTAAAGGAGTGTAAGCTATAAAGGCTTAGTGAATGACCATATACCACACATATAACCAAATTGAATAACCATTTTTATTTTGTTCTAATGCTATAACCCAACAAGAATTGTGAAACTCTCGCAAGCCTGGACCTGCCACAGTCCAATTAACCCACCACAGTTATTGGGAACCACCACATCCCTTTATTAGGCCCGAGTACACAAACCTTTAAGTTGGATTAACAGTACCGCCACATTTTGTAGGACCCATCAAAGTCCTTAATATTAGATAAAGGACCCGCCACAGTCCATAGCATTAATTAACATTGCTTCACATTTTTAATCATATGCATAGTTTCATAAATACCACATCACTCCATAAGCATTATAACACATGTATTCAACTACACATTTCCATATGAAAATATAAGCATTTATATTTCATGGGGAAGGTCACTCACCTTGAATTTGGTGCTAAGATTAATACCAAACTACTTCCTTGGTATGGTAGTATTAGTTGCTTCCCCACCTAACAAGTCAATGTCATTAGTATTTGAATACACTAATTAACATTAAACCTAGTAATACATCACATCCTTTAGTCAATCAGAAATAACTAAGGAGGAAATAAATATGATACTTCACATTTCTATAACACCCAAATAATTAGGGTTCTAACACAATTTATGAAATTAAATTACGAATTCGCTAGACAAAGTTATGCCCATTTTATTACAACATTTTCCAAATCGTTTCTCAAGAAAAACAGTAACACAACTTCAACTTCCTGGAATTTTCATAATTTTTATAATTCATAACTTTGCATGATATTCCACCCAACATCAGTAAACATGTTAAATAATACAAAATTAATGTTTCATAATTTTTAGGGCTCATTTTTTATGTCGAGCAAAACGTCAAACACCTGGTATGCATTCTTGCTCCTTTAGGGAAGATTTTAAACCAAAACTTCAAACTATCACCAAAGGTTCATTCCTTGGTATTTTTACACAATTTCGGATATGTTATACATGTGTGAGTATATTTTACTCTCCAACTTGAATCACTCAATTCCAATAAGTATTCCATGATTTATACCATTTTTAGCACAACTAGGTCGAAAAAGAACATTAAAGCATAACTTAACATTTTTAAGTATACATAACCTCCACCTTGAGTATCAATTACAGAAACATATAATAAACATGTTTCAACATATATACACATCAAAAACCTGAATTTCGTAAGTTAAAAAGCATCACGAGGAGGGAGTTTAAATCATGTTAACTTTAAAGTTAACATTTACTATCCTAATACACGTTCTTACACATATTTTTAAACCATTCTTGGTCCAACACAATTTAGCAATATGGGTATCATTAAAATATTTATCCAAATCAAAAATAAAAATATGCCAAATGTAGAACTCATCCATGTGACCAACTTTAATAAAGAAATAATTACCTTACGAGGATTCCTCGATTTATAGAAATTTTCCGAAGATTTCTTCCTTAACTTTCTTCTCTTTCTCTCTCTTTAGGCAAAACTCTTGTTCATGGCTGAATTGGTTGAACAAGTGAGTTATTTTAACAAGTTTAATTCGGCCAAACCATCACCCACCCTTTAACCAAATAAAAAAAATAGCACATGGTGTGCTAATAAGACAAATGTCACTTAAGGGATGGGCATATTTGCCCTTGTTTCGTACTTTTGGTATAACTTCTTATAAGAGCCTCCGTTTAACCCACCGTTTGTTGTGTTATAACATTAATTCATATATCTACAACTTTCATAATTTGTGTTTTCCCAAAATCATAAACTAGTACGCCTAATTTGGGCTTCGAACAGGAAAGTAGCAATTTATCGAAAATCTCAAAACTTTCACATTTGGCGACCAAACATTGTCAATTTCGTATCAATGCCCTAATTTAATTTTATAAACATAATAATGCATTAAAAACATTGTTATGATGCATTTAATCACATAACTAATCATATGCTCTAAACATGGTATCCCCGATTATAAGCTTGATTAGCATCTAACATAAACCACATATATCTCACATGAGCATGCATCCCCTAAACATGATAATTAACATGTTTAACACACATAACCAATTTATAACTTATAACTCATAACTTATACTTAATCATGTAATTAACCTTACTAATCATGTTTTAGGGCCTCACACTAAGCATGTGTTTGTTATTTTCATTACCTTTTAGAAAGTTTCATCACACAATCTTAGGCCTAGGACAAACTACGACGGGAACGAACCTAGTCGTAGGGCCATTGATTAGGCACAAATTCTTCACATTTATCCCCTTAGATTCGGTATTTTTATGATCCCGTGCGGTGTAAATAGCTTGTATTTGTCTCCTATTTATGCTACTAACCCTTTTTATCAAGTATTTCGTATTTTGTGTATCTCTTATGTGTTTTACAGGTATTTGATACAAGTTAGTGCCAAAGAGAACTCAAAACAGTGAAAGAAAACCAAGAAACAGGGAGTTAAAGGGAATTTTTGTAATTTTTCATCCTTATTCCGGAGGTGGGTCCAACTGTAAATTTGAAGAGCTTCCAATTACAAGAACACTGGAAAAAACGGCACCTCAATCCAAGCTACGGTGAAGAAGTTATGCCCATTTGAAGTTGAGAAGAAATCCAAGAAAAAAGCTGTCAGACCCAAGCCGAACCGAAGCTGAGGAAAAAGAACCGATCCGCCCATTTGTCACGCACCATATACGTTACGAAATTAGTCACGTTCTAGATCCGTTACAAAATTAGTCACGCTTTCTAAGTATGATAAATTGGCAGGTAAGGGATTTTTATTTTGTGCTTATCTTTTAGCCGAAAGAGTTTTATGTTTTGGGGACTCTTCTAAACGACCTCTAGCCTATATATATTTAGTCATTAGGACTCTTTTTATTCAGATTTCATTGATGTAAAAGATCCATAACAAGTAGGAACATCTAAGAGAAAGATTCACATACTTTGCACCATTAATTCAAGAGTTTTTTCGATTTTTCTTCAATCTTTGATTTCTTCTTGCATGTTCTTGTTCTTCAATCTTGGTAACTTTTATTTCCAGCCCTTTTATTATTATTTCTCATGTTAGGCTAGGTTTTTAAAGGTTGGGATGCATGAACTCAACCTGATGTGGTAGTTGCATGTGTATAAAATTAGTCCTCTAAATTTAATGATTTATTATGACCGTATTGCGTAGAAACGCGACAATTGTAGATCTTTAGATCTCGTTTGCTTCCGGGTAACCGGGATGCTTCAGAATGCAATTCGAGTATAACTATCGCAATACCGATTTACTCATCCTCTGATTAAGTATGGTGCGGGCTTGAACCTCATATACGTAATGCTTGGGAGTACTAAATTCTGGGTCTAATTAATCACTTAAATTTATGATTAGTTTTATACCATCAATACTCTAGGGTTGGGGGATTGTGTCCCTACCTTAATTTTCCAATTAGTTTTAGTTAACTTCTTTATTTTTTTCCTTTTTCCTTTCTTACTCAATCATCATCTTTTACACTTTATTTTTTTGAAGTAATAAATCAATTAAAATATATCAAACATTCCATGTGGATTCGATACCCAGACTCGCCACTATACTCCACAAGAGTGTAGTTAAAGTTTAGGTTTTTTTGTATTGTGGTTGGAAGCCGATAACAACAACTAGCGTGTTTACACAAACGCTCGATTTTCAACACGATCAGCCATCCATCAATTCAGGATTTTAGCTGACCAAAGTCAGGACACTTAGTGCCTAGGTATCCCCATAGATGTTTTTCTTTCTTGAGAAATTCTAAATGTTTTTGTGTTTCTTAGTGATGAAAATATGTAACATTAAGGTCGATTAAATGTAATCTTACTAAGGCATTCAAATTGACGATCAGAGTTTAATTGGGTACTTAAATTGACGATCAGAACTTGATTAGATAAACTTGAGAAAATTTCCAATGAATATAGCCTTTTCTATAATGATACTTCGCAATAAATAAAGTCATCCTGCCATTTGAAACAATAGAGTGGCCAAAGCATTTGAATGAATATTATTTCCTCGGGGAAACTAATAAATACATACCTTCTTAAACTGTGCTACTAGGGCCCTGGACAACCTATAAGTATGTTGACATGCATTTATCTCTAGTGTTATATTCTCCTAACACTTGATTATATACCATCCTTGAGTCACAAAAGATCTCAATAAGACTTGCGACAAGAGATGAGGCTTTCTTCAATTCGACAATGAAAGCTTCGTATTCGACCTCATAATTGGCTGCTTGAAAGCTAACGTGGTTTGTTTTTTATTAATCGGGACAATTCCAACTCCTTTTCCTTTTGAGTTGGAGGCCCCATCAACATAGAGTGACACTTTTTGAGTTGGTCAAACTCTTTATTGGATATTTGGTCGGCGAGTTCCTTGTCATCAATCTCCTGTCCATGGTGAACTCAGTGATGAAATCTACTACGACCTGGAATCTTATTTCAAGCCTAGGTTCATAATGAAATTTAAAAACCCCCAGTTCCATCGATTATTTGGACATCCTTTCAGATATGTCGGCCATTCGGAGGACTGCCTTGAGCAGAAAATAGGTGATGACTGTGACTGAATGGGATTCTAAGTAGTGCCTTAACTTTTTTAAAACTATGAGGAGAGGTAGGTTATATTTTCTAGAGGAAAATAACCTTCATCAGTGTCCAGGATCATCTTGCTAAAGTAGTATTTTAGGGGTTGATTCCCTTCCTTCTCGTACATTAAGCCTGAATTAACTGCATGGTCAGACATCGCGACATATAAATAGAATGGATCTCCTAGATTTAGGACTTCAAGTATAGGTGGTCACCTTAGATTGGACTTGATTTCATTAAATGCTTCTGAACATTTATTGTTCCAAACCATACCCTAATCTTTCTTCAATAGTTGAAAGAATGGTTAACATTTCTCTGAAGATCTAAAGATGAAGCGGTTGGGTGATGCTAATATTTTGATTAACTTTTGAATATAACGAATTGTTTTAAGTGGATGGAAGTTGTTTATCGCCTCTACATGGTCGAGGTTTCCCTTGATTACCATTTGGATGACAAAATATCCCAAGAATTTCCCCAACTAAACCACAAAAGATCACTGGGTTGAATTTAAATACATTCTATAATATTTGACGACCTCAAACGCTTTTTTGGTTCCCGCATATGGTTGGATTTATGCTTCCTCTTCACAGCTATATCATTTATATATAATTCCATGGTGTTGCCCAGTTGATCTTTAAACATCTTGGTGACCAAATATTAGTATGTTGCTCTTACACTCTTGATCCCAAATGACATGGCTATATAATTGTATAAGCCAAGAGTAGTAATTAATGAGGTCTTCTATTATTCGGTACCGAATAGAGGAATTCGATGGTACACTAAATAAGCATCCAAAAAACTCATTCGTTCATGGTTAGCTCTGGCATCGACCAATTGGTCGATCTTTGATAAAGGAAAGTTTTCTATGGGACACACTTTATTAAGGTCGATGAAGTGTATGTAGACCCTCCACTTTTCATTACTTTTCCTAGTGACTACAAGGTTAGGGAGCTATTTTGGGAATTGAACTTATGTAATGGACCTTACCTCAAAAAGTTTCTCTATTTAATACTCAATAACCTTTGCCTTATCTTGGGATATTTAGCGTGCCTTTTGCGTGATCGGCGAGAATATTGGGTCCGCATGAAGTCGGTGACAGATGACTTTGGGATGAATCCCGAGAATGTCGTAAGGTTGCTAAGAGAATACATCTTTATTATGTTTAAGTTAAGATATCAATTTTTTTTCGTGATCAGGAGGTAAGCTTCCGATCAAAATTTTCTTCTTTAGACGTGAGTCATAAAAAACTACTTCTTGTAATGGCTTCATGACTATTTTGGGGGGGCACCCATATTTATTCCACCCCAGATCTACAATAATTTAATTTCTACTTGGATGGAGTATCCCTATCCTTGGTCGTCTCATCCGTGATCACTTTTTCCTCCTCCTCCTCCTCCTCCTCCTCCTCCTCCTCCTCCTGCTCCTGCTCCTCCTTATCCTCCTTCTTTTTCATCTTCTTCTTCTTAGGCATGATACAACGGTAAAGCATTGATGAGTAACTAACTCATTTCCCCTTATCTTAATTATCCCTCGATCAGTGATGCATTTGAACTTCTAGTGATATGTGGAAAGTATAAACTTCATGATGTGAATCCATCCACGTACGAGGAACTCTATTAACTTTGAGATATTCCTAATTTGGACAGGCAGAACCACATTCCCAAGTGGTATGGTAATATTTCTAATGAAACTGACTAAAGGGATGGTCGCTTACTTCAAATCTTCTATCTTGAAATTGATCTTGTTGAACAACTTCAGGTACATGACCTCTGAGGTGCTTCTGTGGTCAACTAATACCTTATCCATATCCGAATTAGAAATTATAAGGGTGATTACTAACGCATAATGATGTGGAGTTCTGACTAAATCAGGTCTTCCTCGGTAAAGGCTATGTGTTTGTTATAGTCAATATTCACCAAAAGTCAACGTTTTCATACGGAGTCTTGGCAGGGTCAATCTAGAAAGCCTCCACCACCATGGTGACTTTCTTTAATTTTATTCGAACAACATTACCTTGAATATATTTTGTACTTAATGCATCATGAATGACTGTAAACTCTTGTCCCATCTTATCTTCATCTAGGACATTGTTAAGCTTTTGACCGTTATCCATGGTGAGCCCTTTTTTCCACATAAGTTTTAAGGTGGCCGACCCGAGCCAACTCTTCTAAGTGGGACTTAATATCCTTGATGGTACCAAAATGATATCACCAAATCAATGTAAATATGTGAGCTCAATCTAGTGTAACAACGGAGTATAAATAGATATGTAAATATAGAAGGAGGTGAGGCAAAGAGGAGAAAAGATAAAATATAAGTGGTTCAACCTATCTAAGCCTACTCCATTGTGTGTGTGTATGTGTGTGTGTGCGTGTGCATGAAATCCACTAAGAAAGGGCTCTAATGGCCTTGGAATACAGATCATTCAAGCTTTCTCTCTATATATTGTAATTCTAACCGGGTTTTAGTAGGGTTTTTAATTAAAGGTCCCTCCAAGGTAGGAGAAGGTGAATATGTATATGGCTGGGGTGGTGCAATATGCACCCCCAGGCATGCAATAGGCATGTACCCAATGGGGTGGTGCAATATACACAGAAGCATTTGCTTTTGGGTTATAGGTCTGAACCTTATGGCTTGGTAAACCATTTTTTGTAGGAATCACTGCCTCTGAGCCGTACGCACGCATAAAAGGGGTTTCTCATGTCAGAGTCCACACAATCATCCTGTAGGCCCACAGGACAGCATGCACTTCATCGGTCCAAAGACCCTTGGCGTCTTCCAACTTCTTCTTAAGCCCATTCAGTATGGTTTTATTAGTCACCTCTGTTTGACCATTTGCCTGAGGTTAGCCTGGAGCTAGGAAAAACTACTTGATGTTGACCCTCTCACAGTAGGCTTCCAAATATGAGTTTTTTATCTGCTTTGTATAATCTGAGATAAGGATATGAGGTAGACCATATCTATGAATAATATTCCTCCAAATAAACTTGAATATCTTCGTCTCAGTGATGGTGATCATGGACTTTACCCCAACCCATTTTGAGAAGTAGTCAATCGCCACTATGAGGTATTTGTAGTTGCTAATTGGCCTGGGCAAGGGTCCTACCAAATCAATTCCCCAAATAGAAAATGGCCAGGGATAGGTGATAGAAGATAGAGGCTAATGAGGCTAATGAGGGATGTTGGTAAACCTCTAAAACCTATCACATCTCTTGACATAACTAGTCGCATCCCTAGACAAAGTCGAACACTAATACCCCTGGCTGACCACCCTTTTCACCAAGGATCTCCCTCCTATATGACTGGAGCGAGAACCTTTATGTATATATTTTCAAATGTATTCCACCTCTATCGAGTGGACACAATGAAGTAGAGGGAGAAGAAATTCTTTCTTGTATAGAATATTTCCAATGACTAAGAACTTAGTAGCTTTGTATCTGAGCTTGTTTCTTTCCAACTTAGAGTCTGGTAGTTCACCATCTTTTATATATCGAATAGGATGGTCCATCTAAGATTCTTCTATCTCAAGGCTTAAGTAGAATTCAACTGTGTTGTCTTCTTTTTCAATGGTCGATCGATGTAGAATCTCAACAGGCACTGACCTTCTTATCTCGATTTTAGTTGTTAATGACAATCTCACCAGGGCATCAGCTCGGCCATTATCTAGCCGAGGGATCCGCTTGAGCTTTATCTCATTGAAGTGCTTCAGCATTGCTTTTACCCTGTATGTATACTTGACCATCCTTTAATCCTTAGCCTTGTATGCTCTCAGGACTTGGTTTACTACCAGTCTAGAGTCAATGTGGATAAATAAATGAATTACATTCACTATTTTGGCGAGAGAGAGACCGATAAGAAGGGGCTCATACTCATATTCATTGTTGGATGCCTTAAACATAAATCTCAAAGAATACTCTATATCAATTTCGTATGGAGCTGACACTATCAAGCTAGCACAACTCCCTGCCTCACAGGAAGAACCGTTAACAAATAGACTCCACACAGTGCATTTTTTTAAATAGTTGCCCTCTTCCAATGCTCCATTCTTAAACACAAATCTTTCTTCTTCATTCTCGACCACTAATTTCCCGGTCGTACTCTTCTCGACCTCAACTGAGGGGAGGCATGTTCTTCTTTTTGGATCATATAATGGATACATAATCTATTCCGTATCGGACTCATCCCATGTGAACTCGGCTACAAAATTAGCTAAATCTTGCCCCTTGATGGCCGTTCTTGGTTGATAGACGATATTGAATTATCCCAACTCTATAGACTAGGCCATCAGCCTACCCGATTTCTCGGTTTTATGGATGACCTGCCTAATAGGTGAGTCTATTAGGACGACCATTATTTGTGCTTGGAAGTAAGGTTTTATCTTCGTAGATGCACGAATGAGAGCATAAGCCAATTTTTCCATTTTTTGATACCTCTGCTCGGCCCCTTGAAGATCCTTATTATTGAAATAGGCTGGCTTTTGGACACCTTTATCATCTCTTATAATTACTCCGCTGATGGCCGACTCGGGCAGGACCAGGTACAAATACTATTTTTCTAGGTCTTGACAATAAGAGTGGGTATCTGAGGTAGACTTTTGATTCTTAAAAGGCCCTTTCACACTCCTCGCTCCACTCAAAAGCTTTTCTCAGCATCTTGAAGAAGGGCAGACACTAGTCTATTGCCCAAGATATGAATTTGTTCAGTGCTACTAGGGCTGTGCTTTTTTTCCGAACATTCTGATTTTTCCGATGTCCGATCCGATATTTTCCGATTTTGGAACATATATAAGGTTTTCGATTTCCGATTTTCCGATTTCCGATTTTTTCGAATTAAATTGGATAGGAAATTGGAACTATGTTTTAAATTCCGATTTTTCGATTTTTCCGATCCGATTTTCCGATATTTTAGCCGATCCGATTTTCCGATATAATTTTCGATTAATTTTTCGAATATTTTTTCCGATTAATATTCCAAATATTTTATATATATTTTTTACCTTGGATTTCCATTGTCTAATAATAAGAATGTTTACATTTACATTTCCCTTATTTTTTACCTTACCCATATATATATGTTGTTAGTTTTAGGGTTAGACATATCTTTCCTCTCTCTCTCTCTCTCTCTCTCTCTCTCTCTCTCTCTCTCTCTCTCTCTCTCTCTCTCAATACGGCGCATACCATCGAGTCCCCTCTCTCTCTTTCAACTCTCGTCCATCTACTCACCCCTCTCTCTGGTTTCTACGCTTCTCAGATACGGATCTGTAACGATTAGAATGCATCTCTTCATATCCAAGTCGAACGAAGGATCAGTAAGCCCTTTTATCTGTTTCCCTTATCTGTAACGTTCGGATCTGTAACGATCTGATCTGTTTATATTGTTATAGGATGGGATATGTAACGATAGGATTGTTATAGGATCTGATCTGTTTATAATATAAATTTTTTATCAGTAAGCTTTCATATCCTCGTTATGGGATAAACTTTATATTGTGTAACGAGCGGTTTATAGGATCTGTAAGATTATACATGTTTTTTGTTTCTAGAGGATTGTTATAGGATCTGTTTATACATGGTTTTTTGTTTCTATAAGATTATACATGTTTATAGGATCCGTAAGATTATATATTGTGTAACGACCGTTTAATTACATGTTTCTATACCTGTTTTATAGCTGTATTATATTGAGATCAAATATTAATTGCTGATTTATACTGAGATCAAATATTAATTGCTGATTTACACTTGTTGTTTCTATACCTGTTTTATACGTGTTTCTATACATATTTCTATACCTATTTACATGTTGGGTTAATTGTAGAGTCGACACAAATGAAAAAATGGTTAAATCCTTACATATTTACATGTTGGGTTAAATCTGTTTTCCGATTTCTTTAAAATGAGAATTTCGAGTAATCAAAAATCCTATATTAATTTTTTTGAAATTTCGGAATTCCAAAATTTCTGAATTTTTATTATATGTTTTGAATTTCCAAATTTTTTCGAATTTTTTCCGATTTTCCAATTTTTTCGAATTCGGAAACTTTTTTGATTTTCCGAAAAAATTGGATAGGAAATTGGAACAATTATTTTATTTCCGAAAAAATTGGAATTTTTTCCGAAAGGTCATTTTCCGATCCGATCCGGCCGAAACACAGCCCTAAGTGCTACAACTCGTCATCAACCTCGGGATATCTTTTATGGTCTTAATAGTCTTCATCTCCACTAAGGCTTTGATTTTTTCTGGGTTAGCCTCTATCCCTCTCTGATTTATAATAAAACCCCAAAACTTATCTACCCCGACACCAAAGACACACTTTGAGGGATTCAGTTTCATCCGATATATGTCCATCGTGTTGAAAGTGTGCTTTAGGTCAGCCACGTGCGTCTCGGCATTGACACTCTTGGTGAGCGTATCATCGACGTATACCTCTATGGTCTTGCCTATTTGACCCTCGAACATTTTGTTCACCAGTCTATGGTATGTAGCCCCATCATTCTTGAGGCCGAAGGGCATTACCTTGTAGCAATACGTACCTTTTCCCGTGATGAACGAGTTCTTCTCGGCATCGATCGGGTCCATGAATATTTTATTGTAGCCCTAGTAGGCAACCATAAAACTTATGAGTTCATGCCTGACCGTGGAATCTACAATCTGATCTATTCTTGGGAGAGGAAAGTTGTCCTTAGGGCATACCTTATTAAGATCTGTGAAATCAGCACACATTCTCCATTTGCCATTTTCCTTTGGCACAATAACAACATTAGTTAACCGTTCTGGGTAGATAACTTCTGTAATGAAGTCGACTTTCTCCAAATTCCTCACTTCGTCTTCTATCACCTCGCATTTCTCCCTAGAGTAGATCCTTCATTTCAATCTTACTAGTTTAGCTTCCTCAACCATATTCAGTCGATGGCATAGGATCTCCGGGTCAATTTCTGGCATATCTTCGTAACTCCATGTCACACCCCAAACCCAAATCTTTTTTATCATTTATTTTTATAAGAATTAAATCATAATCTCCAACCCCTTTTAAAATATAATTCAATTATGAACATTTTCAGGCATAATGTACATAATAAACATAATATTATTTTTTGTACCATAACATAATTGACATCAGAGTCATAATTAAGAGAAGGTACAATACTATGATTAAATGTTACCATTATCAAGATAAACAATTCTACCTCAATATATACAACATGTGAGTGTAGTAAAATCCTCAGTGTGACAGTGACAAAATCCCCATATCTAAACCCCAACTCTTTCTAATGGTGTAGCTCTCAAAATCACCGATCATAAATATCCTAGATGGCAGCGTACAATCTTGAAAACGTTAAAATATAAACCATAAGCGTTAATCTTAGTGAGGTACTCATTCCTTGCAATGAGGTATCAGTTCTATATCAAATATGTGGATATAAAGTCAGAACAATCCTGCCCGTTATTGCAATAACAAATCCTAGAACATAAGTTCCAACAAATCCTTCTCATAAGACAAAACAAATCATTGGATCTTTGTCCAATTCCAATCATGGATCATAAAACCCAAACAATCATGGATATTTGAATATCCAAATAAATCCTGAATACCGAAGTATTCAAACCAACCTTGAATCATAAGACCCAAACGATCCTGGATATTTGAATATCCAAACAAATCCTGAATATCGAAGTATTCAAACCAATCCTGGATCATAAGACCCAAACAATCCTTGATATTTGAATATCCAAACAATCTTGAATATCGAAGTATTCAAACCAATCCTACTCTTATAGCTATATTCAAATCCAACATATCATTTTCATATTTATATATGAAACAATCATAAGTACACTCACCTTGACAACTTATCAGGAATTTCTTTTTCCTTTATCCAGCACTTGTTAAACCGATTCTTCTTCCATTTATATCATTCTTGTAATATTAGTATCAACAATCCAAGGGATATCTCAAATGTAACTCAATTCATAAGCATCATATGATTCTATTCAAATCATTTATCATAAATGAAGTTCCATCCAAATTCATGTTAAGATATTTAACATATCCAATTCATAGTCCAAACATACTTTAATTTCTTCTTGTTAATCCAATTATTACCATATTAGGTTCCCAATACAAAGGATTACATATTATTTCACGTTTTTTAGAGAAAAATATTCCCATTTCATTACTACATTGCAAATCTTCCCTATAGGCTCCTCTATCGTTCAGTCAACTTCCAGAAATTTTCATAATTTTTTTACACCATAAATTTATATTATCTTCCACCCCAATTTCAATAACATATTGAATAATACAAAATTAAATTTTCATAATTTTTAGAGTTCGTTTGGTATGTCAAGCAAAACCTCAAACGCGTGGTATGCATACTTACACTTTTGGGGAAGATTCTATACCTGAACTTTAAACTATCACCGAAGATTCATTTCTTGGTATTTTTATATAATATAATATAAATATATGGGTATGTTTTAATCTCCAACTGGAATTACTCAATTCGAGTAAGTATACAAAAAGGTATAGAAGTTTGAATACACAATGTTTCTAATCGAAGCATTATAAAGGGTTTACACCTTCAACTTTCTTTAAACTCGTATCTACCCATACATATCCATCACGGCATGAATGTTTAATAAACAATTGATGATTTCTATTATTTAAATAAGTAATATAATAAAAGTAATAAGATTTATTGATAGAATTACCTTAGAGACTTTCAAGTAATTTTCTATGTATTCTTCTCAAATTTTTCTCCTCACTTTCTTCTTCCTGAACTTTCCGACTCTCTTTCCTCAAGCTAAAACTCTCCAAAACTGAACCAAGGCTGAATTTTATGAAGAAAGGGGATGATTTTAAGGGTTCTAAGTCGTCCAAACCCACCTCCCTTTCCAAACAATCAAAACAAACCGTTTGTTGTACTAATAAAGACAAAATACCACTTAATGAATGGACATATTTGCCCTTGTTTCGTAATTTTAGTATAGCTTCTCCCTTGAACTTTCGTTAAACACTCCGTTTATTGTGTTACAAATCTAACTCATACATCTAAAATATCGAGTTTTTACCTTAATTCAATTGTTATATTGTAAGGGAAACTAGCCTCCAACATGAACATTCCTACCGAAAATTCAAAATTTCATATTTGTAACTAATTTGGTATTTCATGATTTTTAAAGGTAAGATTAGACTAAATATTATAATGACCTAACATTATATATATTGATAGCACATTATGCAAATCACATAAGGTAAGCATTATTTAAGCATAATTAATCATAATTATAATTGGGTTGTCATACTCCAAGAAAAAATGCTTTGTCTCCTACTCAACAATTTAATCAACTCTTCTTTTATCTTTTTCTTCAGGGCCTTATCAACTTGGAATGTTTTTTGGCTCATCCTCACTAAGTACGATGGATTCTACTGCCTCAACCGCTTCACTCTTTTTCAGCTTCGTCTCGTCCCTAGGGTTGAGAGTGTTTATGTTGTAGGTAATGGTGACTCTCTTATGCGCCTCTCTCTCTCTTCTCGGCTGAATTGAAGTAACATTCACGTGCTTCAACATGGTCACCTTGAACTTCCCCTACTCCATAAAGAGTCGGGAATTTTATCATTTGGTGAATTGTTAAAGGCACAACTTCAAACTCTTTGAGGGCTACTTGTCCCATAATGATGTTATATATGTTGAATAGACGTTCTCGTCCATAATAAAGAAACCGATCTTCCTCATGAGACATTTCGACCAAGTGTTTCCTATTCTAACATCCATTTTGTAGATTCTAAGAGGATGTACTTTATCTCCGCTAAAACCAATCAGAGGTTGGTGATACGGCATAAGTCTCTTTTTCCTCAATCCTAAGCCCTTGTAATTGTCCCATAACATCACATCGGTCGAACTGCCATTGTCTACCAATATCCTCGGGAACTCATACCCATATACTCTGGTGGTGATCACCAGAGTTTCATCATATGGGGCTAGGATCCCTTTAAAATCCAACCTTAAAAATCCAACTATCAGAGTGTTCATATCAACTTTTATTCTTTTACCCGACTTTGGCTCAATAACTGCTGAGTGCACCACTTCGGGCTTTGGGAGATCCTTGGCTTCTGCTAAGTGAGCTATCCAATTAGCAATATCCTTTCCACCACTTTCAAGTCCTCCGCATATCATTTTCACCCATAGAGGGATCATATTTAGCCGACCTTTAGGATTAGTGATAGGAGGAGGCAAATCTGAGATGGCCTCGTCATCGTCATTCGAAGCATCATCGTCTCTATTTACTGGGGTATCTAGTCTACACTTATCACTCCTCCTCTTTCGGGTGCCGTCTCGACCACCTTTCAAGATATTATTTTTCACACACTTTCTTAACTTTCCTTGCTTCAACATCATCTCGATCTGGTCTTTCAGAGTGAACCATCAGTCAGTGGTATGGCCATAGTCTTGGTGAAATTCACACCATTTGCATTTGTTCCTCTTGTGAGGAGGGGATTTTAACTTCTTGAGCCATTTAAGAGATTGATCATTCTTTATCTCATTCATGATTTGATATGATCTGAACGTTAGTGGGGTGTAGCCAGCGAACTTGTCGCCACTGACCTCTTCTTGACATCCTTACCCTTTGACTTATGAAACTTATTTCTATCATCATCTCCCTTGGCATCTATTGCCTCCCCCACATTCATGACCATCTCAGTCGTAGTCAGGAGTCTACCCATGGTTTTTGAAGGATCCTCGGCTAGATTCCAAAGGAGCTTCCCTTTTTACAATCCTCCCATCAGGGCGGTCATAGCAATACTATCTTCATAGTCTTCAAACTTTAATTTTTCCTTATTGAAGCGGGCTATGTAATCCCTTAAGTTCTCATTCTTTCCCTGCTTAACATACAACAGGTGTGTCGTCTTCTTCCCGGGCTTCACTTCGAAGCAAAGTTTATGTATGAACCTCTTTGCCAACTACTTAAAAATTTAAATAGAGTTTCGGGGGAAAGAGGTGAACCATACATGAGTAGCACCTTTAAGTGTACCAGAGAAGACTCGACATCTTATCTCGTCCGAGACCTAGTAAATATTGACTACATATTGATACATCTCAATATGATGGATAAAGTTAGTGCTCCCATCGTATTTCGGTGTGACTACTAGTGGCTTGAACTTAGTCGGGGTTAGATAACTTATAATCTTTGTGACAAAGGGGGAGACTTCAGTGAAGCCCCTCCGCAAGGGGTCTTGGATCTTCAGTATATCCCCTATCTTGTCCTCCAATCGTTGTATGAAAACATTCCAAGGCCTGTCGGTCGCAGCTGCTATCTCTCTGATGTCCAAAATAACATTGTCTCTCGCCCCTTATCTATCGATCGGGCGAACTGAGGGCTCCCTGCTAGACGTTCTTTATCGGTTGTTGACCTCGCATTATTCCCCCTCTCGGCCTCATGAGGGTCTACGGTTGTCACATCTATCGTTCCTTTTAGAACCAACGATACTTCTAGATCTGGAGAAATGATTTCTTAAATCACCTCCTGGACCCAAACTATCAAAGGCTAACCATCTACTTAGCCTATCCAAAACTGATGTCCGTGGCTGATAGTCTAGGCTCAGCCTTCAACTATTTCCCCTACTTCACTAAAGAGAACGCGCAGTGTCTCCAGAAATTCAATAAGGTTCCTAGTATTCCATATTATCTTCTTCATTACAATGGTCATCCTCGGATTCTTGACCTTGCCTCCCCAGGTTTAAACTCCTAGGGTCGGCCACGTCTCTACGTCTCTGTTGAGGAGGAAGATCTTTGTGCAGTGCCTAGGGTGGTCCCCTGGATGCTGGATCTGGGAGGCCTTCTCTGGCGGTCGAAGTTATCATCTAATCTCTGGTGCCGATGGGTCTTGTCAAGATGTTTTGATAAAATGCGGTAAGTAGCTCTTGGATATTCTGCTGACTGGCTACTAATGAGGGCAGCGCCACTGCCACCTCAGCCATTTCTAACTGAGGTGGGGCTTGGCTGGAGCTTAAACCAATGCCCGTAGGCAGTTCAAATGTCATATCTCTGGTGTAATGGAAGATCTAAAGAATGAAGAAAAGATTAAGAGGTTCAACAAGAATTCTTTCAATGGTGATACAGGTCTAGCTGAGCAGAGCTCAGAGAATTCGATGAACGCAAGCTAAGGAGGAGAAAGAAGATTCATTGCGTTCCCACAGACTGTATTAGATTAATGATACTAGAAATGGTATCACCAAATCAATGTAAATATGTGAGCTCAATCAAGTATAACAATAGAGTATAAACAGATATGTAAATATAGAAGGAGGTGAAGCAAATAGGAGATAAGACAGAATTGTGACACCCCGACTAATTAAATACCGGGTAGCTACTCCTTCATTAAATTAAATAAGTCTACTGGAAGTTTGAAATACCGGGTAGCTACTCCTCAACTTACTCCAATCTCACAGCTATACCCACTAGTCAACAAGGGGAGGTTAACACTCAATTAAATAAGTCTACTGGAAGTTTGAAATAAAATCAGGCCTAAAAAGGCCATTCTGTCAACTCGTTAGAAATCTCGTTCGAACGAGGTTGTTCGAACGAGTGTCATTCTAACGAAGTCTTCGAACGAACTTGTTAGAAGGGATACTGTCATCTCGTTAGAAGCTCGTTCGAATGAGGTCGTTCGAACGACCTGGGCAGGTCTTCTAATGAGATGGCAGAATACTCCCAGAAATTTTCCAACTCGTTTTTCTTCATTTTTCTCCTCTCTAAATCCATCCTAAGATCATCCCAATAACGTTTTAATTTTCTTAAACTACTCTAAATCCTCTTAGGTCGCTTCTTAACATATTTTTGGGGTCAAATCCTCCTAATCAACATGCAATTATCATAAATCCCCAAATTTTACCCCAAACCCTATGAACATGAACCCAAAATTTTATTGTACCTAAATACTCATCATAAATCCGTTTTTAAATCATCAAAGTTAAGTTTTTGGATACCAAATTTCGTCCATAATCATTCTACATGCAATTCCTAACCAAGATTAAGGGTTTCTATAACAATCCCATTGGATTTTCGCCAAAATATTCACAGCATATAAGGTTTCTACACTAAACATTGAGGAAATATTCATTGCAATTAATGACATCAAATCACTTGCCTTAAATCCGATGTTCTGGTTCGTTGTTGATGATCAAGGTTGGCTTTCTCTCTTCTTTCCAGTCACAAATCCTTTCCAATTTCTGGTGATGGGAGATAGTTTGGTTTGGAACCTCCTTTACCCTCTTTCTAACTTCTCTCAAAACCTCCGTAGCCCACTCTCTTATCTTTTGCTGGTAATGGCCTTAGTGGCCTCCCAAATAATATATAATTAACTTCTAAAATTCGTGGGTTTTAATTCCTAAATTTTTAAAATTATCAAAATACCCTTATAGGTTGCCGATTTGGCCTAAAAATTACCCCGGGACCCAAACTAAACTCCCGGCTAGTGTTTTCTGACTATTTCGACCCTTCCGGACGCGTTGGCGCACTCAAAATGGTCATTCGATTGATAAAAATATAATTTACTTTTTAATTTAAATAATTTCATTCCTGACGCGACTGACACGCGCGTTCCAACTAAATTTCTCAAATTGTCGTATTTCTGCCTCGTGACAATTTAAATATTTTCAATACTCATATATTACCATATACACTCAGAAATATTCAATTTTAACATCATAATCAAATATCAACTCACATCTTGCTAGTATTTATTTCCGGATTAATTCCTAATTAATTCTCATTTAATTCAATTAATCCCTTAAATAAAAATCAATAAAATTACGGGGTATTACATACTTCCCCCCTAATAACAGAATTTCGTCCCGAAATTCAGAGCTAATGAAGACCTGGTAAAAATAGCTCTGGATAACGTTCACGCATCTCCTCCTCGCGCTCCCATGTGGACTCCTCAGCATTATGATGCCGTCACTGCACGCGTACTAATGGTACTATCTTCGACCTCAGTTTCCTCTCGCTGTGGTCCAGAATAACAATCGAACCCTCCTCGTAAGAACTATCAAGCTGAAGATCGATGTCCTCTAAAGCAATGTGGGTATGGGCCAAATCGTCCCTAAGATATTTCCTTAGCGAGGAAATATGGAACACAACATGAATCCTATGTAAGTGCTCTGGTAACCCAAGTCTATACGCAACTGGCCCAATCCTCTCGATGATAGGAAATGGCCCCACATATCTTGGTGTCAGTTTCCCCTTCTTCCCAAAATGTATAATCCCCTTCATAGGAGATACTCTGAGTAGCACCTGGTCCCCCACCTTGAATTCTCTGAAGAACCTCTTGGCATCAGCATAGCTCTTCTGCCGGTCCTGAGGTACCCGATTACGGCTCCGTATCATCTCTATCCTTACCGAAGTGTCCTGAATCACTTTCGACCCAAGGAGTTTGTTATCCCCCACCTCTAACCAACTTGCTAGGGAACGACAAGGTCTACCATACAACGCCTCGAATGGAGCCATTCCAATGGTGAATTGGTAGGAGTTATTATAAGAAAACTCCACCAGTGGAAGGTACTGCTCCCAACCACCTCCAAAGTCTAAGATACACATACGCAACATGTCCTCCAACATCTGATTCGTCCTCTCGGTTTACCCATCCGTCTGCGGGTGGTACGCTGTACTCAGCCGCAACTCCATACCCATCCTAGAAACTCTCCCAAAATCGTGAAACAAATATCTTGTCTCGGTTAGACACGATATTGAGAGGCACCCCGTGAAGTCTCACTATCTCCGCTATGAAAATCTGGGCATACTGTCCCGTAGTGTAATCTGTCCGTGCTGGCAAAAAATGAGCAACTTTGGCCAACCGATCCACGATTACCCATATGGAGTCGTGACCCATCTGTGAAGTAGGTAACCCCGTGATGAAATCCATGGAAATGCTCTCCCATTTCCACATAGGGACCTCTAATGGCTGTAGAAGTCCTGCCGGTCTCGGATGGTCCTCCTTTACCATCTGACAAGTGGCACATTTAGAAACGAACTCGGCAATATCTCTCTTCATCCCACTCCACCAGTACTGTCGCCTCATGTCTTGGTACATCTTATCCCCACCAGGGTGTACCGCGAACCGCGAGCCGTGTGACTCTGTCATTACCTCGTGTCGCAAGTCTTCCCCTTTCGGAACAACCAGTCTCCCATTGAAGCATAATCCCCCGTCTAAACTAACGGTATAGGACTCGGCTCCCTCTGCTAGTAATCGAACTATCTGCTCCTGACAGAACGAGTCCTTTGCCTGGGCCTTTATCACTCTCATAACAATCTGAGGTATAACAGTCATGACAAACATGAATGATCGGGCCACTGCATCCTGGTGTCCCAACTCCTTCCACTTAGCTTTACACACCTCGGCCACCTCATTTACTGGCCTACGGCTCAACGCGCCTGCTACCACGTTAGCCTTCCCGGGGTGATATTGGATATCAAACTGATAATCCTTCACAAACTCAAGCCACCGACGTTGACGCATATTCAGTTCCTTCTGCGTGAAGAGGTATTGTAGAGACTTGTGGTCTGTGAACAACCAAAATTTCTCCCCCAGGAGATAGTATATCCAAATTCGAAGAGCGAATACGACTGTCGCTAACTCCAAGTCGTGGGTGGGGTAATTCTTCTCGTGAGGCTTAAGCTTACGGGAAGCATAAGTTATGGCCTGACTCTCCTGTTGCAGTACACCTCCAAGTCCTTGTAAGGACGCATCGGTGTAGACTAGATACTCAACTCCAGGTCTAGGCAATGCTAACACAGGCGCTGAGGTCAACTTGTCCTTCAACTCGTCGAATGCCAACTGACAGGCATCGCTCCAGATGAATGGCACACCTTTGCGAGTCAGATGTGTCAAAGGACCCGTTATCTTTGAGAAACCCCAAATAAACCTCCTGTAGTATCCTGCTAAGCCCAAAGAACTACGGATCTCAGTCGATGTCGTGGGCTGTCCCCACTCTCTCACCGCGGATACCTTCCCCGGATCAACAGATATCCCCCGGTCCGAAATGATATATCCCAAAAACTAAACCTCCTTTAGCCAAAACCCACATTTCTCGTACTTTGCATAAAGCTCGTTCTGACGCAGCGTCTGCAAAACCTGCCTCAAATGCTTAGCGTGCTCCTCTTCTGTCTGGGAGTAAACCAGAATGTCATCAATAAAGATGATGACGAACTGGTCTAGGAACTCTCTGAACACCCTATTAATCAAGTCCATAAACACGACTGGAGCGTTGGTCAAGCCAAAAGGCATAACTCGAAACTCGTAGGAACCATATCTCGTCAAGAAAGCAGTCTTTGAGACGTCATGTTCCCTGATACGCAACTGATGGTATCCCGATCGCAAGTCAATCTTTGAGAAGAAGGAAGCTCCTCTCAGCTGGTCGAATAAGTCATCGATTCGGGGAAACGAATATTTATTTCGTATCGTGACTTTATTCAACTCCCGGTAATTTACACACAACCTCAACAATCCATCCCTCTTCTTTACGAACAACACAGGGGCACCCCATGGCGAAGTACTCCTTCGGATAAACCCCTGACCCAACAACTGCTCTATTTAATCCCTTAGCTCTCTCATTTCCGCTGGAGCCATACGGTAAGGTGCGCGGGCAATTGGCCGAGTTCCCGACGTCAAATCGATAACAAAATCTATCTCTCTACTAGGAGGTAATCCAGGTATATCCTGAAATACATCAGCAAACTTCCTAACAAATGGAATCGAATCGAGTGGTAACACCACTTCCTTAGAGGTCTCCTCCTCAATATAGTACAAGTGAGTGGACGATCCTCCCTCAGGGCGAGGCATCGCTACTAAAAACATCTCTTGCCCGGGAATGGCAAAAATAATACTCCTACTGAAACAATCAATCATGGCTCTGTACGCAACTAGCCAATCCATACCAACAATCACATCGTACTCAGTCATCTCTAATACTAACATATCAGCAGGTAAAGTAAATCTCCCGATCTCTATACCCACACCTCTACAAATAAGGGAAATCACAGAACCCCTACTCAACGGTGAATCTACACAAGTAATCGTGCTCTCTGCAGTGTCTAACAACCCCAAAGTGCGTGCAAATCTCGTGGTAATGAAACAGTGTGTGGCCCCCGTATCAAATAAAATATGCCCCATAGTCCCCTGAATAGAGAACATACCCTCAACAGCAGGTAGATCCTGTGGGACAGCGGCCTGCTGGAGCTGATAAACTCGCCCGTACTGAAGTTGTCCCTGCTGGACTGGGACTGCGGGAATAGGTGGCAAAGCTGGCATCTGTGGTGGTACTGGGAGGGCCGCGGGAAACATAGGTCTCTGGGGCTCATGTCGAGCACCCTGCTGCTGCTGTGGGGCCCTGCCCCTATCAGGACACTCCTGGCGCTTGTGACCAATTTTTCCACAAGTGAAACATTTCCCCGGAAAATTCCCCCCTCTTGGACCCTACTGCCCATGGCCCTGGTGGCCGTTGCCGTTCCTCCCCTGGCCGTGCTGACCTTGATGAAACTACAGCTGTTGGCCATGTTGGCCCTGCTGACCCTGATGGCCGTGCTGATCCTGCTTGCCCTGACGAAAACCTCCCTGACCATTTCTAAAACCCCCATATCTAAACCTCTTAAAATCCCTCTGCTGGGAACCCTGATCACCCTGCCTGTGCTGACCCTGAGCTAATTGTGCCCTGCCGGCACCATTTCCCCCTGTCCTGCCCTGATGTCTGGACTCTCCTGATCGCTTACCCTCTGACAAGTGAAAGCGGTGGTCCTGGCAGTGAAGCAGTGTTGCGTTAACCACATCAGAATAAGTGGCCAACGAGAGATTACCCAACAAGTGTTCACGGATCCTCCAAGTCAACCCCTCCATGAACTTCTGAATCTTTTTCTCCTCGGTCGGAATCTCATCGGGAATGATGTTCAAGAGATTAGTGAACTCAGCCTCATACTCTACCACGGTCCTCCCCTCCTACTTGAGGTTCATTAACTTCCTCCTCATTTTGGTGTGAACGGCTGATGGAAAATACTTGCGGTCGAACCACACCCCGAACTCCTGAATATAAAGGATGTCTATTTCCTCCGTGGTGGTAATGAACTCCCACCACTACAATGTTGATCCTACTAGCTTAAAAGTAGCCAGTATCTATTTTTGTACATCCGTGCACTCATACATCCTCAAGTGACTTTGGATGTCCTTCTTCCACTGAATGGACACAACGACGTCGGAGCTACCTACAAACTCTGGAGGGTGTGCTTTCTGAAAAGCATCACGAACAAATTCCCAAGCAGACGGGAATGCATGAGCCTGCACTGGCGCTACTACCGATGCCTGGGGCGGTTCCTGCTGCACAACTGCTAGGGTGGCATTTACCACTTGGGCTACAATAGCGGCAACCTCTGCGGCATTCAAGGAGCCCTGAATTGGTGCAGGTTGTGGCTCGGGCTAAGCATCCCTGGGAACTCACTGTGCACGTCGTGGAGGCATCTGAAATGAGAGTAAAGTCTTATAAGTTCGCAGTTATTATCTCAAAATAGCTGAAGAGCGAAACATACACAAAAGAATACAACAATCCTAAAATATAGGGCTCTATATCAAAGAAAGCTACGCGGAAACATAACAAACCGTACAGATCCTAAGGACACTAGAACCTGATGCTCTGATACCACCTGTGACACCCCGACTAATTAAATACCGGGTAGCTACTCCTTTATTAAATTAATACAAAATGTCAAGTTGGTTCAGTTCATAGCATCACTGTCGAAAAATGTTTTAACAATTACTAGCCACCTAATATTTAAAAAGTGAGTTGTCAAATTTTAATTAAATCCGATTAACATACAATAAGTGTTAAATTATGAAATAATGATATCACAACCACATTACAAACACATTACAGTGATAAAGGAATAATTGCATCTCGAGGAACACTCCTCGAAAATAATCCGAAATACTGAATACAACCAAATACAAAGTCTGAATCACTAATTAATTACAACCCAAAATCTGAAAATAAAACTGAGTAATTAAGATGTCTCTAAAAGAAAAGGGTGGCATGCCCTACAGATAAGTAAATCTGAAATAGAGTCAAGATAGAAAGTGGAGGCGTCTACTATCGAGGTCCTGTAACTTCCACAGCAGCTACAGCACGTCACCAGAATGGAACTCCTACGCTTGGTGTCCTTATGGCTGGGCACCTAAAAGGTTTTACAAGAAAATAGATTTGAAAGTAAACGGGTCAGAGCCCAATTGTGAAAACAATTTAAAATACAACAAGTGTTTAATATCATTAAACAATGAATATAAAATACATGATAGTGCGTGCACTCACATGAGTTCCTCACCTCTCAACTAATCGTGCACACCTATCGTACCCGTACCCTATCTAGTTATTCTACTATCAAACTAGTCTAATTCAATATCTGATCTTTACTAAACTAATCATGGTTTAAATTCCCGACGTCTTAATATAGACTGAGAGTTTTACCTTCATTCCTCAGAATTAGTTACAATAATTACTAAGTGTTTTCCCATTTTTAACTCTACAAAAATACTACATTAATTCACACTTGTACTTATATAAACAGTCCATTTCAATAATTCAGTATATCAATCTCGTCATAATATACAATAATGGCACCCCTAGACTAAGCTGCGGTGCACACATACTCTGCTATCAAATCCCGATACATCACATACATAAGGATCACGTATTTCGAATCTCTCAGGAATCGTTTCAACAAGGAACAAACACACATAATGGAGGCGAACATAGTTCACATAACATGGGTCACGCACATACCTACGCTCCCATGATCAGCAAACTTATTAACTCCTCAATAAGTCATTCTCTGACTTATGTCCTCGAGGTACCAATCTAAATCCCCCGTAGGCACACAATGATTAGATGGCCCTGATCGAACGCCGACCTCCCGTGATAGCAAGTATGGTAGGTATGTTATACATAGATAACCACATATACTAAACATTCACACTTCTTAGATATCTCATAATATTAATAGAGGTATATTTTACATTCCTATACCGTCATTAAATGTTGCACGTTTACAAATCCCCGAATAATATACATTAAAAGTTGTCAACCCTTCTCACGTCGTAATTTTAGGTACTTATTTCCTAACCCATAAATGTCATCCGGTTTACTACAACATTCTAAGTTTTACTCCTCAACTTACTCCAATCTCACAGCTATACCCACTAGTCAACAAGGGGAGGTTAACACTCAATTAAATAAGTCTACTGGAAGTTTGAAATAAAATCAGGCCTAAAAAGGCCATTCTGTCAACTCGTTAGAAATCTCGTTCGAACGAGGTTGTTCGAACGAGTGTCTTTCTAACGAAGTCTTCAAATGAACTCGTTAGAAGGGATAATGTCATCTCATTAGAAGCTCGTTCGAACGAGTTCGTTCGAACGACCAGGGCAGGTCTTCTAACGAGATGGCAGAATACGCCCAGAAATTTTTCAACTCGTTTTTCTTCATTTTTCTCCTCTCTAAATCCATCCTAAGATCATCCCAATAACGTTTTAATGTTCTTAAACTACTCTAAATCCTCTTAGGTCGCTTCTTAACATATTTTTGGGGTCAAATCCTCCTAATCAACATGCAATTATCATAAATCCCCAAATTTTACCCCAAACCCTATGAACATGAACCCATAATTTTATTGTGCCTAAATACTCATCATAAATACGTTTTTAAATCATCAAAGTTAAGTTTTTGGATACCAAATTTCGTTCATAATCATTCTACATGCAATTCCTAACCAAGATTAAGGGTTTCTACAACAATCCCATTGGGTTTTCGCCAAAATATTCACAGCATATAAGGTTTCTACACTAAACATGGAGGAAATATTCATTGCAATTAATGACATCAAATCACTTGCCTTAAATCCGATGTTTTGGTTCGTTTTTGATGATCAAGGTTGGCTTTCTCCTTCTTTCCGGTCACAAATCCTTTCCAATTTCTGGTGATGGGAGATAGTTTGGTTTGGAACCTCCTTTACCCTCTTTCTAACTTCTCTCAAAACCTCCGTAGCCCACTCTCTTATCTTTTGCTTTTAATGGCCTTAATGGCCTCCCAAATAATATATAATTAACTTCTAAAATTCGTGGGTTTTAATTCCTAAATTTTTAAAATCACCAAAATACCCTTCTAGGTTGTCGATTTGGCCTAAAAATGCCTCGGGACCCAAACTAAACCCCCGACTAGTGTTTTCTGCCTATTTCGACCCTTACGGATGCGTTGGCCCACTCAAAATGATCATTCGGTTGATAAAAATATAATTTACTTTTTAATTTAAATAATTTCATTCGTGACGTGCGTTCCAACTAAATTTCCCAAATTGTCGTATTTCTGCCTCGTGACAATTTAAATATTTTCAATACTCATATATTACCATATATACTCAGAAAATATTCAATTTTAACATCATAATCAAATACCAACTCACATCTCGCTAGTATTTATTTTCGAATTAATTCGCAATTAATTCTCATTTAATTCAATTAATCCCTTAAATAAAAATCAATAAAATTACCGGGTATTACAAGAATATAAGTGGTTTAGCCTATCTAGGTTTACTCCACTATGTGTGTGTGTGTATATGAAATCCACTAAGAAAGGGCTCTAATGGGCTTGGGATACAAATCACTCAAGCTTTCTCTCTCTATGTTGTAATTATAGTAGGGTTTTTAATTAGAGATCCCCCCCATAGTAGGAGAAGGTGAATATTTATATGGTTGGGGTGGTGCAATGTGCCCCCAGGCATGCAATAGGCATGTACAACATGGAGTGACCAATGTATTGTAGCCACCTATCATTAGTGAGTGCAAATCATGATTGAGAGATATTCTTCACACGTAAGGGAGACGTTGTTGCAATGATTTTATCCATATGGGATCGCAGCTCACGCGCACTCTCCCATGCGTGATCTATTCCATGCGCCCTACCAAGTATCAATTGTGTCTTGTCGTGATGGAGGTGTAGGCCTGGCTGAGTAAGAGACCCCCAAGGGCCTATCGGTTGCTTGCTGATGATTGCTGGATGGGGTCTCAGCTGACGTGCGTCAGGCCGAGATGAGCATATGACTAGATTGAGAAGGTATCGACTGCTGGGAAGTAACCCGAGATGACACATGTAAGTTTATAGCGATGGTCCATGGTCTTGACCTGGCACATGGACGAGACCGAGACTGCTTCTTTATCGGATCTCTTGCGATATGTGGGCTCTATAAGGTCAGTCGGGCCGATCTAGTCCATGATTGTAACAAGAGTACACTTGGGCATATCGTTCTTTACATTTCTCTGTCTTGTTCCCATACTCCTTATGATGGGCACATCTCAGGGCGATGTTCCTCTTTGATAGATATCCCATAATTTTCCTCGGCCACTTCAGGAACTGCTGATCTTTTATTTTATTCAAGATTTTGAAATTGGGCTCTTTGAAGATAATGTTGATTGCATGGTGGGCCTTGGTAGGGTTCGCATTGTCATTATTTTTGGATCCGCCATTATGTTAGGGAAATTCTAGAGATCTCAGTTTTTAACCTTCTTTTGACTGATTATTGTCATGATGACGAGTAACCACAACTTCTACCTTGTCATATTTTTCTATCCTAGACATAAAATTGCCAATCATGTTAGCCTCCCTTTTAATGAGGGATTATTGCAAGATAGGCTTGATAGCTAGACAAATCTTAAATGAAGCCATAACGACCTATTCGAAAAAGTCCTCCACTTCATTATAAGTCTCCTACTATCACCGGACATACTCCCGTAAGGTTTCCTTGGTTGTTTTCCATATGGTGAGGAAATTATCGATCCTCTTAGGATGGGAGTTGTGGGTTATGAACCTAATAACAAAATCTTCTGCGCGTTGTTTGAAACTCGTGACTAACCTGAGTGGTAGTTTTTGGAACCATTTTTGCATTTTATACTCCTGAGTGGAAGGGAATACGACATATGAGGGCTTCTTTGTTGTTCTAAAAGGTCATTACTTGACGGTGTTGGCAAACGTGGTCGATGGAATCATTTTCTCATCATAGATTTTGAATCTATGAGGGGCAAACTTCTTAAGAGGATTTGGTCCTTAATTGACCTTAAGAAAAAGGACTTATCTGACTGACAAGGGCCCTTCTGGATAGTACCCTGGTGGACATCTCCCCGTGATGAGTAGGGTACTCGTTCATCTCTCGCTAGATGAGATTGCGGATATTATGCTTACGATGTCCTCACTCCTAATCTTTTCGCGTTGGTCGGTACCTATGCCTAGATTGCTTTTGATCGCTCAGTGAACTCCTTCTTCAACAGTGAGTTTTACTCACCACCGGGATTTGAAGTCGATGGTTGCGGATGTCACGACTAATGTCAGGGTTGGCTACAGAATTCCTCGCATCGAATTTTTTTAGGGTTATTTTTTATTTTTAGCCCTAGCGAATACTTTACCATTTATTTTAAGCAAATAAAAATATAAAATCTCAACATAATAATTCCCAAATTTCAATATAATGGTTTGAACTATAGTTCAACAATTTAAATTAGCAAACATTTTACCAAATATATTTTTAACATATAAAAAGTGACAACCAAATATTGCTTACTCCTACATTATCCACAATTACAAATTAGTTAGCAAATATTTCAACCAAATATATTTACAACAAATAAAGATTAATAAACAAATATTACAAGAAATTTAATATATTTTCATAACCCAAAAATATTTCTCTAAATTAATTTTCATGAATATGTCATAAAAAGCTAAGAAACAAACTCGATACATATATGTGTATACAACTACTTAACCAAAGGAAAGAAGATTTCAGTTTCCACTACTTAAAAATATAACCATTAAACTTCTTTAAGATCAGTGAATTAAGGTCTCCAATTTTTTGAAAAGCAAAAGCATATAAAAACATAAAATTTATGTAGAGGGTTGAGAGAAAGATATTAGCATGATACCAACTGTGAAATACTCTCTCATTTGTTATAGATATCCATCCAGCCACAACAAGAAAGAAATACCTGTAAGATAAACTAGAGGACCGATTGAGAGAGAAAGAAAGAGAGAAAGCTATCGTCGGGAGCGACAAGAGGGGAGGAGGATCACAACAAGTTGGGGGAGTGGGCCGACGTATAGAGAGATGAGGGAATGATAAAGTAGTTTTATTAGGGTTTTCCTTGATTCAAAAATTGGGGAAGATATTGAAAATGTGAAGCCCGTCTTTTTTGTTAAGTATTTACATTGTTTGTCCTAGAGATTTGAAAAGTCCATTTTCAGTTACCTTTTATTACAAAAACTTATATTTATACCCATGAAACTTATTTTTCTACCATACATATGGAAAAAATTGTCGAAAATCCTTGGGTGCGGCCGCACCCACTTGAGACCGTGTAGGTTTACCCCTGCCTAATGGATAGGGATTCGATCATGGAATTATCGCTTGTCTCCCTAGATCTCTTGATCCATTCTTCCAAGCAAGCATTGTAAACGTGCATTTTCCTCTTTTTAGAGGCGTGTAGCATCCTCCTGCTAACATAGTCGTCGTTTATAAGCATCAACAAGCGCGAGACACAAACGAATGGTGAATTTATAGCACGACAAGACACGATTATAAGGAAAAAATGGATTTACCAAAATTTAAAACCCATTTCAGCCATTCTTCATTTCTGACATCATCCATCCTAGTCTTTACACAACCATTTCACACGTAATCATCCCTAAACTTCCTACAATATCAGACATTATTTCGTCCCTTATCTTCAAATAACAACCTCACGGTTCAAACTCTCGAAAACTTAACTATAATATTAAACAATACTACAATACTCTTAATAAATATATCTTAAACTCAAAATTCATGTTAATTAAAAACTTATGACATTTTCAGTTTCCTAAGCTTAGATTGATCATCCATAAAAGAAAAAAAAATTGCAGATGTGAAACCATAACTCTACATTAACTAACTTCAAACCCTTCTTTGTTCACGATTCTGTATTTATCGATTAATATTGCCCTTTATCTAAAATATTATCACACTCTTTTTCTTCAAAGATCAAATGTTTAATTCATATTATTCTAGTTTTGTTTGGTTAATTATGCTTGGGTGAGACCTATTTCAATTAAACAAATTTCTGCTCTTAGATCATGTTTTTTTTCACCTCTATAATCTGAATCTAAACCATTCAGATTATAGAGGTAAAAAAAGGCATTTTTCTCAATGTTCAGAGCTTAATGATAAAAATATCCTTTTAATGATTCAAAGTTGCAAGAACCTCTGAATCTTATCACTGAAATTTGAATGGAAAAAAATTATAGGTATACCCATACCGTTAATGTGAAATTACCACATAATCGTACCCAAATTAAGCATAACAACAAAGATGTATAAATAAACATAACTCTTTCTCTATAGGATTCTCTAAAAAATATATACGCACACACAAACACACACACACATACATGATAAAGATGTAAACATCTCAAAATAAAACAAATCAACAAGATTGATTTTTGTCTTTCTCCTGTTTAATTCAACCAATTTGTGTTCATCCATGGTTGCTAACAAACAAACAAAAAGTAATATACAAACCTCAAATCAAATAAATACTATTTATATAGTCTTTAAATGTCTTCATTTATACCATTTCATTGTATTTCTTTCTTGTGTGTTTATGTATTGTATTGAGATATCAGTACCCATTACACTGTAAGAAAAAGAGAGGGGGAGGAGGAGGAGTAAAAATGGAGAGGCTACAACCAATACACCAAAAGAAACCATTTGTCACAATAAAAATCCTTGACAAGTGGACCTTGTCACGGTAAAAGACCATGATAGGAATGGGGGTGACAAATAATTTATCATGGACGTGTCATAATCAAAGTCTGTGACAAGTTTTTCTTTGTTATCACGAACTTTGACTATGACAAGACCGTAACAAGGAAAACTTGTCACAGACTTCACAGTCAAAGTTCGTGACAAGTTTTCCTTATCATAGACTTGTCACAATCAAAGTCCGCGATAATTTTGGATAGCGGTATAAACAAATTATTGGGCAGTATGGCATCTGCCACTGTCCAACGGTATATTATTTCATCTAAAGTAGCAATAAATGATATATTTTCATAATAATTAACATCAACCAATATCAATATTCATAATAACCAATAACTAACCAAATATAAATAAGAAACGCAATATATAAACCCAAATTTGAATGTTTAATACAAATTATTACGTAATGTTCATTAACTATCAACCCCGATTTACAAGAGGACAATTGCCTATCAGATGTCTAATTATTGACAAACTGTTGTTAGTTTCCCAATGATATTGACTCCTTCTCGGGTACCGTGTCCTACGTCGTAAGACGGAATCCTGATCCCTGCCAAAATATCGCGCACACATATTTTTCTTCCACATTTTCCATTGCTCCCTTAGTTGTTCCAACGCGGAGTCACGTGCTTATGGGTGCAAGTCGAATTATTTTTGTTAAAAAAAATATAAAACAAAAATAAAGTTAGTTAGTCGTATTTAAATTTTAAAATAAAATGTAAATATTATTAAGTCAAGCAAGTTCCTGTAATCCCCCCCCCCCCCTCCCCCCCCCCCCCAAAAAAATGCCCATCTTTAGCTCAACGGGCACCCTCCTCCAATCAATTTACCAGGGGACAATAATCATTTTGAGTAATTCCAAGGCCCTAGCTTAGAATGTAGTCGTGTTCTCCACTACGCACCCCAACTTATCCCACTTCAGGGCCTACTGCTAGACAATCCTTCCTCGCCGCCACTTTTCCTAATGCCCCGATGAAGACATATCCTGCAAAGTCCGTTATTAGTATAAACATATATATAGGAAGATGATTTAGAAAAATAAGTAGGAACAACCAAGAAAAATGTCCAAATTAACATATTTACTAACCAACCAACGAAGATTGATTTAAATCCCCAAAAAATTATCAAATCCAAATGAATAAATCATTAAACTGCCATCCAATAATAATAAATCACTAGAATAATACAAATTAATGACATATAAAATATACAAATCCATATCATAAACCAAACCAAGAATTGTTTCAAATAATTGGAATACTTACTACAAATCTAAGAATTGTTTTAAATTCGGGTTTTCATAAAAAAAGGAATGATATTCAGTAGGAGCAACCAAGTTATCCACATTACTGGTTAAGATGTTTTGGCACGTTCAAGTCGATTGACCACGTCTCATTGTTGATATAATCCGAGTAAAGAACTTGTTTGACCTTTTAAAAAGTATAAACAAGCGGCTCATTGCTCATATGCTCATTGCCCTTCATCTCGGACAAGTCTACCATGATCAAATTGATATCTGAATTAACTTTACAAGCATTTGTATCCTCAACTCTTACCCAATCACATAAAACACAATCTCCTTGAAGCTTATATAGTCTAATTCAAATATATTCTGAATGACACCATAGTAAGTAATTTCAGCTTCAACGAGATTTTTATCTTTCGCACTCGCTCGAAAATAAATAAGAGCCTTATATGAAATGACCGAGTTTGATACATTTTTATTTTCTACCCCTTTGCACCGAATACATAACCATTCAGTCGATACTTTTTATACTCATGTTCCATGAAAATGGGTCCATTGGCTAGATGAGCAAGCGTTGATATCGCATCACCCATCTTTAAGAACCGAGATTATAGATATATTAATGAGGTTGATTTTAAAGCTTTCTTGTAATATGTCATATAATAAGAGACATTCTCGTCGTAATTACATCATGTAACACCCATAGCTTAAATTTGTTGTTTGATTATGCCATATTTCTTCGTCTTTAATTGTTCCCACACGCATCATATTTCCTACATTAACCTTGACGAACATATTACGAAGTTGATCAAGTATGAAAGTTAAAAAAATGTAACAAGACAACACAAACTTACCTTTTCATTATATGACATCTTCATGAGTTTCAACTAAATAGGGCGCTACTTGTTCATACTGCAAACTTGTTAATTTCACTCGTGTGACCATTATATGACCATCCTCGTTGACGAACTCATCACTGCATTCTAGAATGCTTGGGTCATGAATATATACCCGAGTGAAGATTGATGACTTCACGATGATGTATTCCTCTGCAATTGATCCTTCAATGTATCGTGGCTTGAAATAATCTTCGAAAACTGTCATCAACCTTTCAAACGGGTACATCCACCGATATCTAACTGGGCTACAAATAAGTTCCTCGTCGCATAAGTGTACCAACAAGTGAATACTTATGTCAAAAAATGATGGGGGAAAGTACTACTCTAACACATAAATCACTTTAGCTATAGCTACGTTTGCAACCACTATGTGCTTTCGGTTTACTACACTACACCAAATCTGCACTATTGTCAAGGTCATTGACCCTGACAAATCCAACTTGTCAAGGTCAATGACCGTGACATTTCGAGGCGAGACAACTTTTTTTGTCACGGTCGTGTCACGATCATTGACCTTGACACAAAACTCGCGTTTTGTGTCACGGTCGTGTCACGATCAATGACCGTGACACGTTTGTCACGGGTATAAACCGTGACAAAGTAGTGACCCTTTTTAAAAAAATTATCGCGGTCAATGACCGTGACACGTCCGTAACAACTTTTTATCACGGACTTGTCACGGTCAATGACCGTGACAATTCTGGGCAGAATTTAAAAAAAATCTGCTGGGCAGTATGGCCACTGCCACTGCCCAGCAGTATATTTGTACCTGTTATAGCAACGTTGTACCTGTTCCAAACATCATATATCCAAACAAACTAAAGATAATTCAAATATATATTCAAATAGAGACAATATGCATCACGATATAATTCAAATGTAACAACTTAAAACAATTCAATTCAAACTTATAACAATTCAATTCAAACTTAAAACAATGTCACTACATGTCTGGTGTATTGTTAAAACTGAGGAGGTGAGTAGGCCACACGACATACGAATTGACGCACCCACTAATATACGTCGTGCCGCATTGTTCGCGCAACCACAATAGGGAGTTCTCCTTCCCGGGTATGACATGCATGACGAGCACCCTGGACTCCATCTCTTGAAGCGCACGTCCATGAACTATTCCACCCTGGACGATATTCGGGTCCCTCAATCCCCGCCCTATCCGCTGGCCATCAAATACGTCCAATATGAACACGCTCGGCCAACCAAGTGTCGACATTGGTCTGTTGAAGGGCGCCAAATAGGGAAGTGGAGACACGTCGGTGACGAAGCAGCGAGGTCCACATCCTCGTCATCCTGCGCCTCGTCCTCCCTCACCTCCTCCTCCACCGCCTTCTCCTTCCCTTTCCCTTTCCCTTTACGATCTCCGCCCAACGTACGCTTCATGAATGCGTACATATCTTGGACCGTCGCCTCCAAATGGGACAGCTTCGCGTCGTGTGAATCCACCGTTCGAGCCAACCCGGTGTCGCTCGTCTCCAATCCGATGATCCTAGATTTGGCCACCCGCGAGCTCACCCCCCTTGCCCTCCCCTTGCGATCAGAGCCAAGCACTTGGCTGAGTGCATCTGTGGACAAAGATGCCTTGTCGGCATCAGACTGCGACTCATGCACTTTCTTAAGCTTTGCCTGAAACGACAAAAAGCACATGATTAGTAAAATAAGTAAACTAAAAAATTATAACGTAATTAACAAAAATTAAACTGTCGGATTACTTACAATCGTGGCCGCGACGCTCGGGGACACCTCCTTGTCCTTCCCCTTCTTCGTCCGAAGAGCCACATAAGTATCGAGCCTATGTGGCTTACCCCCTGGCCCACTTCCTACCCCCTGAAATAAAATAAAGTAAAGTAAAATTAGTATCGTCCCCGCAAAGTAAAATAATGAAGAATAATATATTTCCGTAGTTATAGAAAAATTAAATCTTACCTTCATCCTATGCTCCACCTCGGCGTAAGAGGTCCGGACGGAGTAGTGCACGTCCGTCTTTTTTGCCCGATTTTCCCTCCCCGATTGGCGAGATGCCAATTGTCGATCCTCGATCTCATTGTCAATGAACTTCTGCCATTGTGCCAATGAGATCGGCTCCTTGGGGGGGACGGATTCTCGCCATTGGATAATCGACTCTCGTGTTTTCCTAAAGTACCGTGCCCGCATATTTTTTTTCCACGACTTGAGTTGCTCCCTAATCTGCTCCAACACGGGATCGCGTAGCTTTGGATCCAAGTTGAATTGGTCCTGTCCAACAAATACAATGTTAGTTGCGAATAAATATAAATATAAATATAAATATAAATATAAATATAAATATAAATATAAATATAAATATGAAATTGAAATTGAAATTGAAATTGAAATTGAAATATTCATATAAATATAAATATAAATATATTACCTGTAGTGCCGCCCAAACAACTAACTTGAGCCCATATGGCACCTCCTTCCAACTCATAAACCCCGGGCCGATGACCGTCTTTAGCAGCTCAAGGGATCTCGCTAATAGCTCTGACTTGTTCTCGATGGTAATCCCAAATTTGCCATATTTGGGGAGCCTAGGGCCCGAGGAGCCCTCGTCGCCTCCGCTACTACCGAGCCCAGATGACATCATCATAACCAACATCATCATCCTCGCCTTAATACCTGAAGTAGACATTTTCTGTAAAAAAAATGTTATTAGTACAGATAAAAAAAATTAGAAGAAGACATGAAAATATGTACAATTACTACAAATAAAAATGAGCATTAATTATTAATTTACTTTCATACACCCCCTACCCCACCACACACACGCACACGTACACGCACACGTACACGCACACACACCACACACAGTAGTGACTGTCTATTTAAAATAATCTCAATGTTAATTTAAGGTATTGAATTTCTACTATTGTTTTGTGCTTTTTATAAATCATACCCCACCCCCACCCCAACATGTTTACGAGCTTTCATCACCAGTCATAAATTTTTCGGTCCGTGACTTACTGGCCAGTTGTCTTGGGTCTTTTAGTCCCTTAACATTACTTTAAGAATTTTACCCAATCTAAATACCACATTTTCTTTCTTGTTATACACTTGAACACGTTTTGTTATTTAGTCCTTATTAATTTATCTTTGATGTATTACCAGCATCTTCACTTTTATAAACTTTATTTAATTTTCAATTTTAAGGACTATTTTCATCACTTAGTGTTCATCTAAGTTCTAGTATAACAAGTTCCCATAAAAATCTTTAATAAATTATTATCACAAATATAAACTAAGAGTGATAAAATAACTTTGAGGCATATAAATTAATTGTGACAAAGTAAGATTATGGAAACACCACTTTTCTTTCTATAACTCCTATTTTATTAAACTTTAAACATATGATTTTTTTCTCCATTAGTATAAGTATATAGCGATTATTTCACACTTAAATCACATATTAAGCCGGCCTTCATTTTTTTATGAAATTTGTAGAAAATTACTTATTTATTTTGAATGAAAATAAATTGTTATCCAGTATTTTTGGATATTATTTACATTTACATTTTTGGATATTATTTTTGGATATTATTTACATTTACATTTTTGGATATTATTTACATTTACATTTTTGGATATTATTTTTGGAAATTTATAGAAAATTACTTATTTATTTACATTTTTAACCCTTTACCCCCCACCCTGCCCCACTCCCTACCCCCCACCCTACCCCCACCCTGCCCCACCCCCCACCCCACACGCACATATGTACACACACACACACATATATATATACACACAAACATATATATAAATGGAAGAGAGAGAGAGAGAGAGAGCAGCGTCGAGAGAGAGAGAGAGGGAACGGCGGGAGGGAAAAAAGAAGGGGGAAAGGGTTTTTGCTGCAAACATTGTCACGGTCGTGTCACGGTCATTGACCTTGACAATTATTTAAAGAATTGTCACGGTTAATGATCGTGACAAGTAAATTTGTCACGGTCATTGACCGTGACAATTCCTTGTCACGGTCGTGTCAAGGTCAATGACCGTGACATAAAACGCGTGTTTTTTGTCACGATCAATGACCTTGACAAGGGTGGCCGGCTGAAAGGTGACATTTTGGTGTAGTGCTATATTTTCACATACAAGTGTGAAGCAATGATAATTTTAATAGTGGCCCTCTGCAAATCCTTATGCTTAGAGAAACAATGCTTAAACAACAAAGGAACTAATTGCGAGATCACATGCCAATTGTGAGACTTGCACTTATGTAAATCGTGGGTGGCATAATTAACAACCCTTTGCAATTTGGATGAAAAATTAGAGGGAACTTTCAAATTATATATTGTGTTTAAAAGCACCTTTCTTTCCTCACTTGTCAAAGTAAACGCACAAGGGGAATTATTTTCCTTCCATTATTATCTTCTTTCAACTATAGTTATGGCTTAATTTCAACGATTTAAGGTCAAGTCGTGCATTTTTCTCCATCATTCGAATGACTCCCCCCAAGGCACGTACCCACAATATGTTTGGTGATGTTCTTCTCTACACGTATTACATCCAATACATGACGCACTGGGTTACCCTTCCAATAAGGCAAGTTAAATAAAATTGACCTCCTAGACCATGTCTTTCTTGTCTCACTTTCATTTCCAATTGGGGTCTTCTTATGTTTGGAATCCTTCAATCTAGGATTGTTACTTGGCATATTAGGTCCACAACTTGAAGATTTACTCTCAATTTCCAAAACTGAACCCCGCCTGGTAAAAAATTGGAATATTTTTTAAATCTAAAATTATGACCGGGGGGTAAAAACCTCCTATGAGAATGGTATATAATTTTTCCACTAGCGTTGAGACACTGAGATCCAGTCTCTCTCCACATATTGGACATCCCAGATAACCATGTACTACATAATCGAATAATGTCCCATAAGTTGGGAAATCATGAATTGCCCAAATCAACATAGCTTTTAGCGTAAACTCTTCTTTTTTACAAGAGTCAAACGCTTTCACACCCTCTTCCCATAACTCATTTAATTCTTCTACTAAAGGAGCCAAATAGACATCGATGTCTTCACTTGGTGCCTTTTGCCCAGGTATCAACAAAGACAACATTAAAAATTTAGGTCTCATAAACTCTGAAGGAGGGAGGTTGAGTGGTGCTAGGATAACTGGCCTGTGACACCCCGCCTGATAAAATACCGAGCGATCAATCCTGTACTAAATTAAAACAGGAGTCTCATATGGTTCATTCTTAGCATCACTGTCGAAAACAAAATTAATTACTAATAACCTATTAGGCTGGCGTCAAAATTTTATTTAACTAATCTTTTTAAACAAAATCATTTAAATAAAACATCCACACAGTTTATATATGAAATAAAATAATCGAACACTCGGTTTAACATAGTACAGCCAAGTCGAAAAGTCGTAAATTAAAATACGGTAAAAGAATAAACGAATACAATTGGGCTATCGACGTGAATGGTTCTACAATACCTCCTTTCTAGATTACAAGAATAGAAATGTCTACAGTAAACCTGCATGCATCCACAGCTACTGCAGCGAACGTCTGACTCTAAGGAATCGTCATCCAGGCGTCCATGTGTCTGGACACCTATATATATACATATATAGCAAAAGAGGGGAAAATAGATAAACGGGTCAGTGCCCGAGTTTTAAAAATATTTTTGCAAGTGCATAAATGCTATATTTTTAAAATATGATTTATCTCATCTTTAAATTGGTATCGCACTCCCAAGAGATACCCCTCTTCTAATAGTGCACACCTATCACATACCTTATAAACAACCTAGTTAAACTACCCTGCTTAACTAATCCATTACCCAATCTCTAAAAATCCTAATTAACCTGAATATTAAGGGCTAAACTTCTCCCCATTCCCAACACTGCGCTACGTTCGTGCGTGGGGTGTCTCGCGAAGCGAAATCCAAATAAGGAACCCCTCCGATACACTACTACCTGTAAATGTTGATCATCGAGATCCATTAGGCCCTCAGCACAAAGCGCATATATATATAACTCATATATACATGTATAGTTCACTATAACCTCTAATTCATATTCACGTAAATCATATATATATATATATATATATATACCGGAAAGGGAATAATACCTTAACATTCTTTAACCTTATATATATAATATTTCAACGAATATAATTATACTTATTACAATCACAAGCATAATAACCATCCCACCGAGCTATAACTCTAGGATGCAGTCTCATAGTGCCTATCCGAATTTGGGTTTACTCACTATACCTCGGTACCAAGCCAGACTCACTCATGGTCATGGTAAAGATTTACACAACGGTGGAGGCGGTCATATTCCCTCTGCAAGTGGAGTACACACACATCGCACTCGAATGCGGGACGAGATGACCTGGGGATATACTCTCCCTACTCCTCAAGCCAGGGGATTCACCCACATTACGCAAACTCCCCGGATCGCATTAGAGAAATATATAATCTGGCTGTTCCAACCCTACGCCAAAGGAAAGCCCATGGAACCAGCCTCTAAGACACAAATATACCAATCAGACACACACACACACACACACACACACACACACACACATATATATATATATATATATATATATATATAATTGCCAATCTCAAATAGCGATAGCCAATAACCCCGAATGTTCCCATTCGTACTAATATTTAAGAATTCACACACTTACGATACTAAACCCAAAGGTATTCTCTCACTTGATATATAACTTGTACCTCAAACACTGTTAAGGATTTATATACTCACCAAATTTACCAATTCGGAATAATATTTAAGTATACCTTAAACTTATTCAAGTCCCATAGATATCGCGCCTCTTAAAATAACTGTCGTCAATAGACGTACCGAGTAATCGTTAAAGCATCTTAGCCCCTATCCTCAATTTCCATCCTACTCACATCCTAGGATTTTATTACAGATAGATAGGAATATATTTATATTTATAATCGCCCACCGAAATAATTTCCCAAGTGTTACTCATCCCAAACACCCTTAAATTAGGAAACCCTTGGATTTCACCTTTAATTAACCTAAAGGATACACCTCACTACAATAATAGTTTAGAGGTCCTTTCGCTACATTTAGGGACCCCAAATATTTAACTCCTTAATTCCTTTAGGTCACTACCATCCATAACACCCTAATTAGGAAGGCCCTTTAAGTTTTAAACCTAAAGAGAAAAGGAACAAAAATCCAATTATTGGGCAGAAAATAGAGTGCCGGTCGACCGGACCCTGACCCCCGATCGACCGCGAGTTAGGATTTTGCCATGCTGCGAAACCAGTAGGCCCTTTTTTCCCTACCCGGTCGACCGGCCCTAGGGGCGCGGTCGACCGATCATACCAGTTAGGTCGGTCCCTTCCCATTTTGGACAAAATCCAAAATTCCAAACACCCAATATATCAACCCAAACTCCATTCTTATAGTTTCTAATCTCAACCAACAACACTACAATCATCTAAACATTAATTTCTAACTAATATATCAATTATTTGGGCGATTAAACCAATTTTCTTATATTTAAACCCAAAAATTCTTAAAGCCCTAGTTTTACCATTTTCCCCCATTTCAATTCATTTCTACCCTCCATTATCATGGATTTAACACTAAAAATCATTAAGAGTTTACACTACATCAATTTGTAAACTCATACTCAAACTACCCAAATTTATTTTTTTAAGGGTTCTAACCCAAAATTATATAGTTTACCAACTATAATATGAGATATATACACTAAATTATATAAAGCAAGTAAACACTTGCCTCGAGGATAAAATCCGACGACCTCGAGTCGAATCCCGCGGAGTTTGGCCGGAATCTCCCTTTCCTCCCTTCTTTTTCTCCTCTTCCTTTCTTTCTCTCTTTTTCTTTCTTTCTTTCTCCCTCTCTCGTGCCTTTATAAGGGATAAATAAGGCTTGTCCCTTATTAACCCAAAAATGACTCGTTTACTCAATTATGAATCCCTACTGGTCCAAAAAATTTTGAAACCCAAATACTACCCCCGGATACTCTATTCTGACTATCTCGGCCATTTTAAAACCAACCGCACACTCGAAATCTCCATCCGAGTTACTTAACTACAATTCACTAATTAAGCCCAACACATCTTAATAAAGGTTTTCTAATTAAAATATTATCCTTTGTCACTTTTTCCAACTGCAACATGTAATTAAAATGCTGCGACTCATTCACTGAATCCTAAAAGTAAATATAACAAACATCGAAAATCATCTAACCCTCGAAAACTTCAAAAATTATTATTCACGATAATTCCTCAAATTTCCTAATTACACTTACTTATGAAATTTAACTATCCATAAAAGTGCGGGGTATTACATGGACATACACTCTTCTTGGTGTTTAGATTTCCAAATAGATTGAAACCATCTATTGATATTATCAAAGGAATGTTACGTTGTTCCCGAGAAAAATCAGGATAATTAGAATTTATCCTCTTCCAAACTGTAGAATCAATAGGATGACTTATGATATTATCCCCTACTTTTGCCCTCGCATGTTAAGTCATTGTCTCCATTATTTGTGGTATTGTGAAAAATCGCTTTAATTTAGGCACAACGGAAAAATATTTCAATACTTTTTTAGGCACTTTTGAGAGTGTGCCTTCCTTGCCAATAGATTGCATATATCTAGATTCCCCGCATACCAGACACTGGTCGAGATTTTCATACTCCTTTCGGTATAGTATCCAGTCATACCTATAAGCATGAATTGATTTATACTTCATTCCCAAACCTTTCAAATAGTTTTTAATTCAAGGATAGTTATTTGGAAGCGTATTCTTCTTGGGTAGTAATCCCTTTACCCAATTCAGAATTTTGATCACGCTATTGCTAGATAAACCATATTGGGTCTTCAAACTATACAAACTAACCATGGCATGCAAAGCTGATTGATCTTTGCCACGGTCAGAATACAACTGCTGGGTCGCCTTAAATTTTAAACTTTGATATTCGTCATCAAGTTTTATGCCAATATCTTCATGATCACCTGAACCTTCTATATCTTAAATGACATTAATTTCTTCTACTTTATGAACTCTATAAACATCATTAACTAAATCTTCTAACATATTATGATCTACGCCTTGTACATCTATCCTACTTGATGAGTGTTATAAAGGTTTCTCGGGGACAAAGGGAACATGCATTTCCCCATAAAATATCTGCGACCGACAAGTATCTTGCATACCCAATTTAAGCAGATGTAGTTCAACTGTTTTCCACTCAAACACCTTACTATTCCTACAATGTGCACACAGACACAAGAACTCTTCATCATTAAGACATCTCTTTGCGAATGTTACAAACTCATTAGCACCTCTACGATACTAATCCCTTAGTTTATTTGTCTTACCCATCCACTTTTTGTATAGAGGATTTCCCATTACAGCTACTCCAAACAATCACCTATTATGGGTAAAAGGTATATATTCATAGATTAATATTAACAAAAGTATGAAAAATTCAAAAACCCTACGTTAGATTCTACAAAACCTAGTACATTTGAAAAAATAATGAATTTAAGTAGTGCGTTTGAACGTGTTCAGTTTCAATATTTCAAATTTGAATTCAGTAGTGCGTTTGAACAACATATCAACATATCGATTACACGTGAATGTTTAAGATATTACAGGTATTTGCTTTAAGTTACACACATATTTCTCCTTTTAGTACATATCAAATGTAATGTTTTTATATTACTAAATGCCAATGATTTATGTAGTCCATGTACTTGGGTTTAGGTGGACACACATTTTCTCTTTGGTACATGCAAATATTCGATGCTACACTCAAATTCAATTCTAGTAGACATAATTATTATTAGTTAATACCATCCCTTTGTGACACCCGCCTAATTAATTACGGGGTGATCAATCCTTAATTAATTATTTTCAGAATATCAAGTTGGTTCAGATAATGCATCACCGTCGAAAACTCAAATTTTAATTTAATAAAAACTAACCACCTAATATTTAAAAAGGTTAGTGTCAAAATTTTATCTTGTTATTAAACATCATCATTAGAGGGAAATATTTAATCAACACTATACATCACAATAGCATAAGGAAAGAACTAACTGAATTTAAATAAAGAACTTAAGTAAATACATCTAGTCAAAATCCCATACAATAATCTAATAACATGAAATCAAAGTCTAATGATAGAATAAAGCAACTTTAAATCTCTGAATGTAAAATAGGAGGGACGACATGTCCAACTGAAGTAAATAACTGATAGACGAGGAAGAATAAACCATGGGGCGTCTACTAGCAATGTCCTGTAGCTTCCACAGCAACTACAGCTCGACAAATGAATGGGACCTCCTAAGCCCGGTGTACCTGTGGCTGAGCACCTAAAATAAAGGAACAAGAAAAGAGATATGCAGAAAAACGTGTCAGAGCCCGAGTAGAAAACAGTTTAAATATAGCAAGTGCTTAAATCAGTTTAATTTGAACATATATTATCCATGTTAACTTAGAGTACTTACTTGAGATGCTCCCCTCTCATATAAAGTGCACACCTAGCGAGTCAAACTACCCATACTAGTCTCGATACTCTACCTGACCATATGTAGGATAACCACTATGTCGAATACAATATCTAAATAACCCGAAGCCAATATATTTGTATTAATTAGGAATAGGTTTAAAGATGCTATAACTCATTCTCATAGCATTCTTTATTCTCAACTGGTGACCTAATAAGTATATACTTTAATAAAGTGGCCAACATGAAACACAAAATAAGAACTCTGTATGCATATATAAAATCTCATTATGTATACATACAAATATATCAATACTGCACCCATGGTTAAGAAACCCCTGGTGCTAGGCATACTCGGCTATCTAGTCCTATTGAAACGCTCACGCATAAAGGACAACATGTTCAATCTCTCAAGAACCAATAAAAAATATACACATATTTGAGGCGAACATAGTTCCAAGTCGATGGACTACGCACATACCTACCCATACGATCGTCAACACTATCGTTCTCACAGATAGCTTGTACCTAGGTTCCATGCTCTAGTGGTACGACTCAAAATCCCCCGAAGGCACACAAGATATGGTCATCCATAACGCGCTAACCTCCGTTTGATAGCCAGTAGCTAGGTATGTCATACACATAATATTCCAAGTAATAAGCATGCACACAACTTATACAACTTAATAGGCGTTCACACAACCCAATTACCATAATACGTAAGTAGTAATATTATTTCTACCCTGTCCGTAGATCATATAAAGATGTATATACTCTTTTGAACCTAACTCTCCTCGGTTCTACGAACTTTCTACATCTCGAGAATAATCACACTCCTAATTCAATATTAATTCGGAATTTAGGTCACTCGTCATTCAAATAGGTTATTTCTCTCACTTGGATAACCCTAGGATGATTTTCAACTCGAACGGACCCTAAAAGGCCATTCTGAAATCTCGTTAGAAGTCAAGGGTATCTCGTTCGAACGAACTCCAAAATCTTGTTAGAAGGGTCGTTGGAATTCTCTTTGGAACGATCTGGGCAGACTTTGAACAAAAAATCCGAACAGACCCAGTTCTTCCCTAAACTCGATTTTTCTAACTTGCAGTCTTCAATAACAGTCCAAAACTCAACCCAACCCTAATTTAATGTTCCTACACTATTCAAAATCACCCTAAGATACTTTCTAATACAAATAAAAGGTGAAATCCTTATATACTCAAATGGAATTCGACAATCTCTTCATTTTCCAATAAATCTCTTAAATATGAACCCATAATTTAGTTGTCAAAAACTCTTATTATAATTCGTGATTAAGACATAAAAATTCCCAGATTTTAATAGTCTAACAAAGGGCAAAACCTCTATATGCATACCCATCTCCAATTCATAAGGTTTCTTTACAATTTAGTCTAATTAAACCTAAGTTTTCATTGCACCAAGTTTATATCATCAAACCTAAATTAACAGGAACAGTATATGCTAAAATAGGAGCAAGATAAACACTTACCTTGAGATGGATTTCTGATTCTCGGACTGAAATTGGTATGTGGTTGATCCTCTCGTCACGATCTACACTTTGGTGTAATTCTTGGTGGGAAATCTTAAGTTTTTGGCTTAGTTCTCCCATGGGGTCTTCCTCATCCTTGGTTCTCTCTCTCTCTCTCTCTCGCGCGTAGATTGAAATTGACAGCAACCCCTAACCCACGTTGCTTTTAATTAAAACATAATTTTCATCCATTTAATTCCTCAAAAATCCCAAAAGACCGAAATACCCCTCTAGGGTGTCGTTTTGGGCTAAAATGCCCCGGACTCCAAATAAAACACCCGAGTAGTGTTTTCTGACTATTTCGACCCTTCCAGACACATTGGCGCACTCAAAATAGTCATTCGATTTATATAAAAATAATTTACCTTTTTAACCCCCAGATACATAATAGTGACGCGACTCATACGCGCGTCCCAAATAATTATATCTTAACTGTCGTGTATCTCGTCCCCGACCATATTATTATTTTTGAAACCATCTATTACGTTACTCACTACGTAATGTTCAACATAGTTATTACTCAACATGATTTCAACATAATTATTTCCGATAACTACTAACTCTCATTACGCTAGTAATTATTACCATTAAATCGGATTAATTACAAATTAAATTTTCTCCCTTTAAATTAATTAATCCCAATTTCCATAATTTCATAATAAAATAAATATGCGTAAAAATACGGGGTATTGCACCCTCCCTCAACTGATATAAATGGATCTACAACAACTAATTAAATGAATTTACAAACAACTAAAACAATCCTTTTTCTTCACCCTGAAATCAATACACAAAAATCCCAAGAAAAAAGACACGTAGATTGGGAGTTGCAAATAAGCATTAAAATAAATTACGAAAATATACAATTTATATGGAATATCAACCAAATAAGACCAATTGAGTGGATAATTTCTTCAAAAGTGACTAATTGCAGTAAATGTTGATATTAAGTTGTGAAAAATTTCTTACTAACATGCACATATATTTCAATGAAATAAGAGAATAAGCTGAAAACTACACTATAGAAAAATATATCATCACGTGAGTATTAAATGAGATGGATCAAACAAATAACAACAATAAATCCTAAAATCCCATATCGGATGGATCAAACAAAAAAACAAAAACAACATTAATTTGATGAACCATAAGTATGTATACCTAATGCGGCAAAAAGAGGCTGTGAAAAGGGCGGAGAGAGAGAGGCAACAATGGTGGTAAGGCAACAGTGAGGAGAGGAGAGGAGAGGCAAAGACCTAAACTGTATATCAATACATATTAAATCAAAATCCTATCATCAATTATTTGCACTACACATACATATACACATGGAAGAAACATCGACGGAAGCCCCCAAAAAGATATCACTAAAAAATTTATACACTGAAAGTGATTAAGAATATTTGACAATCACTACTTAAATTTATGCACTAAAAGTGTCACACAAATAAAATTGAATGCACAACTAAAACCAAACAAAATAATCCAATCCATAAACCCCATAATTTTATATCATCATAAAAAAGTACCATATAAATTCATATATACACCTTTTAACCAAAGTTCACAAATGTTTGGGCCTAAATATGTGGATTTTAAGGCCTTTTGATACCACCAATATTTTAAATATACAAATTTAAACTTGCATGGATTGTTAGTTTATAAAAAAACTAATTTCACACTCACAAAACTGAATTCACAGCTTTAAATCTAATTTCACATTCACAAAACAATTTAATACACAAAACCTGATTTCATGTCATCATTGTAATTCATAAATATTTTTAATACACAAATTTAATCTTGCATTACTTAACACACACACACACACACACACACACACACACACACACACACACTTAATATTGAACAAAACCCCTGATTTCAAATACACATAATGAATTTACAACTAAAACCAAACAAAAAATTAAATTCACAAATAAATTAAACTCTTAAGTCTTAATATATATGATATGCAATATTATACATAAATAAATTAATCAATAAACTTTAAATATTACCTTAAAACTGCTTTGAGGCTTCGATTTATGATCTTGTTCCAGAGAGAGAGGGGTGAAGTTTTGTACGAGAGAGATGCTTTGATTTGAGGAAACACCTAGATGTTGTCTTCGATTTGTGGGTGAGGCGAGGACTTCGATTTGTAGTTGCAGGTGGCAATGGCGATCTGTGGAGTATGATGGTGTAGTTGTAGGTGGCGATTTTGTGTGTGAGAGAGAGAGAACGAGCGACTAAGAAAGAGAGAGAGTTTCGTGAAACAACGGCTGATAAGAATAAGCTATTAGGTTTTTATTTTGCTTTTGTTGTCATTTTTGTGTCAGGATCAAAGACCGTGACCACAAACAAATGTTGTCACAGTCTTTGACGGTGACACAACCATGATAATACCCTTGTCAAGGTCTTTGACCATGACACGATCGTGACAACTTATTATCTTGACAACTCCTTGCGGGCGAAAGGTGAAAAAAACCTTCTTTGATGTAGTGAACACTCCGTTTGTCTTTTTAAAACACAAATATATTAAGCTTGATTTTTATGCCTGATTACCCACCCGTCTTTTATGACAATTTGTTTTTATGGAGAGGCTACGCCACTCATCTTTGGGAGAACTAAGGGTCCGTTTGATAGCACAAAAATTCCAAGGCAAATTCCCAAAAGTTGGAAAATTCTGATATTTTCCAGCTTTTAGGCTGTTTGATAGCCTTAATTTGCCTTGGAATTTGTTTTCTATGTACAACACCCCTTAAGCACAATTTGCCACCCTAGGGTGGAATTCAATTCTTTTTTTGGGGGGAGGGGGGGGGGGGGGGGGGTCAGGTTTTTGTTTGCCACCTTTGGGTGGTAAATCACTTTAAACCAATTTTTTTTATAACTCTATATATTTCATAAATATATAAATATATATTGTTAACAAATATATAAATATATATATTTCGTATATTTTAATATATATTCGTATATTTTATATATTTTAGCACATATATGTATATTGCGTATATTTCGTATATTTATGTATATTTCATATATTTATATATTTCGTACATTAATATAATTTATATATTTTAATATATATTTATATTTTGTATATTTCATATATTTCATATATTCCTTATATTTAATATATATTATTTACAAAATATATACATATATATAATATATATGTATATTATATTCTGTATATATACATATATATAATATACATTATTCTGCATATGTATATATATAATATACATTATTCTGCATATGTATATTATATATATGTATATAATATGCATATGTATATATATAATAGTATATATATAATATACATTATTCTATGTATATATATAATATACATTATTCTGCATAAGTATATTATATATATGTATATAATATGCATATGTATATAATATATTATATGCATATTATATAATATACATTATTCTATGTATATATATAATATACATTATTCTGCATATGTATATTATATATATGTATATAATATGCATATGTATGTTATATATATGTATATAATATGCATGTATATGTATATTATATATACATTATATTATATAATATACATTGTTGATGTAAAAAACTAGATTGCTCTAATTATTCAATCACAGATAAATAAATAAGACAAAGATTTTTAAAGTGGTTCGGCTAGGAATAAAGCCTACGTCCACTGTTATGTTATTGCTGAGTGTTTGCAGAATTCTTGATTACAAGTTCTCTCAAGAAATTCCGGTCCCCTTGAATGAGGATGATACATGGTATTTATAGCCTTGAGGCTGTACATGAAAGGTTCGAATCTGTTAAATGACATACGTATGAAAGGGTAATACATTTAATGCAGAGTGCGTGCCAAGAATATAAGCATTCAATGAATATCTGAGCTGTTGATTATCTGGCAATTAATGATACGACCGAGATGCAGCTCGGACCGCCATAGCTGTTCGCTGATCAGGAGTTCCTCGGAACATTAGAGTACCTCGGTGCGTTGGAGTTCATCGGTGTGATAGAGTTCCTCGGTGTGATAGAGTTCCTCGGTGTGATAGAGCTCCTCGATGTATTCTCGTTGCTCGGAAAGAAACATGGCTGGTCGGGAAATGATCTTCCTCGCTGCTATTGTGCCACGTAGAAAGACACGTGTCTTCGTATTATTCGTCCACATCAGCATATTAATTTTGGTATCAACAGAAGCCCCCAATGTTTCATATTTCGAACTTTGAGGAGTATGGAACATTCTTTCTCGGTATATGGCAATATTAAATGTCCTTCCTGGGTTTCAGGAACATTATATTCAAATTTCCTTCTTATTTCGCAGTTTCCGCCTTTTTTTATAAACGCTTCGATCTTCGTGCATTTTTTGTCCTTTTAGCCGCCGGAAGTTCAGTAGTTTCTTTTTGGTAATCATTTCTTTCGCCGCTTCCCAATGCAAAGTATTTAAACTTCTTTGGTAACCATACCGTCGTCTACGTTTTTCATTCTCTGCATTCAAGCTTTCTCTTCTCTTCTTCTCTTGTGCGTTCATCTTTGTTTCCGTTCGTTGTCAACACATCTCTTTTCTTTCTGTAAGATCTTCTTTCTTTCTTCTGTATCTCTTTTATTCAATATGGTTTATATTGTGGAATCTGTTGAGAAATTCCGTTCTGATTTTTCCATTCCTTCGTGGGTAACTCTAGAGGTTCTTTCTGAGCCTTTAGATTACTTTCGATTGGCTGAGGGACATTGGTTCCCCAGTCTTTTTGTTGCTGAATGCGGTTTTTCCTTTCCACCAAACTCATTATGTCTTGAGTTTTGTCAATATTTTGACCTTGTTCCTGCAAAAATAGCCCCCAATTCATGGAGAATAATTAACGGGGTGCACAAATTAAATCTAACTCATGGGACTCGTATTGGGATCCCTGAAATTATGTTTTGTTATAAATGGGCCGTTCTAGATAATATTTATTATTTGAAAACTAGGTATTTGAATAGGGCTCTTGTAGTTAATCTCCCTGACTCAAATAGGGATTATTTTGAGCATGGGTTGGTCATAAAAAATTGGCAACATGCGCCTTTATCTGAGAACGAAGTATACAACGGTCCCAGATGCCCCCCATACGGCAATGGGATAGGTTTATTTTTCATTTTATTTTACTTATGAAATTATGCTTTCATCCTGTTTGACAAAATGTATGACTGATATTCTATTATGTATTTGTTTGCAGTTGATAGCAAAAGAAAAACTCCAAAAGAGTCAGAAGTGAATATCAAGCATTTGAAACTTATCTGGAATTTGCATAAGACCATTGCTGACGAGCATATTAGATCTGCTTCATATTTACTACAGTATAAGAGTTATACAACCTCTTATACTGCTCGTCCTGTTGAACCAGCTTCAACACCAGAAAGTTCATCTTCAGATTCTCATATCCCCCTATCTCAGAGAATGGGCAAGAAAAGAGCTCCTCCTGCTCTATTTGGTGAAATTTCTTCTGCTGTTGGAGCCCAGAAAGGCAAAAGTGATGTCCCAGAGGGGACTAAAAAAGTAGATGCTGGTTCCTCCAAAGTTGCCGAGAAGCCCCCAGTGGCCCCGAGCAAGAAAGATGCTCCTGCTGATGTAATTATCATTTCTCCGACCAAGACTTCTTCCTTGGTTGATGCTGCTGACCGTCCTTTGAAGAGATTGAGGAAATCATCCTCAGTTAATCTTGCTGGAACTGCATCTTCTCTACCCGCTGGTGGTAGTAGTGTTTCAAACATCCTTCTTCCGAGTTCTTCAATGAGCTCAGTTATACCCGAGGTTCTCGGGGTTGATGAAAAAATTCCTAGGGATACACTGACATCCCTAGCTGCTCGTCATCTTTCTTCAGTAAATTTCTCATACCTTTGGTCTTTCTTTCTTTTTCTTGAATTCTTGTATTTGTTGACTTTATTGTTTTTCTTATCTTTCAGCTGGTGAACTGCTTCAATACCATCGTGAAGAAAGATCAAATTATTAAAGCTTCCAGTTCCTCGTCCGATGTTGACGATGCTTTGTTGGGTTTAGCCCAATCTGTGAAGGAATCTCGCCAACAGTACATCGAGGAGAAAACTGTTTGGGAGAAAAAATTGGCTGTGGCTGAGGCTGATAAGATGAGGATGGCTGAAACCTCCAAGAATTTGGAGGAGAAAATTAAAGATTTGGAAGTTAAACATCAGGAATCTGATGATAAATTGAATAAAGCAGAAGAAGAAATATCTACTCTGCGAGATATTAAGGTTAAGAAAGAGGAACTGGAGGTGAAGCTCTCCTCGGAGAAATCGAGGAGAAAAGTTGCAATCAAGAAACATTTCAGTGTTGGTTGGGAGAAAGGATGGGAGAGAGGGATAGCTGCAATGACGTCCCAAGTCCAATATGGGGAGTTGAAATACTTCTATGATGGTTGGGTAGCTGCTCTGCAACAGCTAAAAGTCCAAGATGATTCTGAGCTATTCCAACGGCATCTCCCTGGTCCTCCTCCACCAATTGTGGAAGAAGAAGAAGATGAACCTGCTTCAGATGAATCTTCCATGGCTATGGGCGATCAAGTTTCTGCCTCTCAACCATCTGCCACCGAGGACATTTCCTCCATGCCTCCTCCTCCCGAGAAGACTCCTACCGATCAAGCTGTAGTTATCACCGAGCAACCGAGCTCCTCGTCCCAGCCTCCCGAGAAAGTCTTGGGGGACAAGGAAAAGGTGTGAAGTTGTTCGGTAGCCTTTCTGTATTTCCTTGTAATCGAACGATGTAACTTTTTGATGATCTAATAAAATATGTCTTTGCTCATCTCTGTTGTCGATAACTTGTTTTTGTTGATTGTTGTCTTTTTCTTGTCATTAGTTTGTTGCTAGAATGGAATTGATCTCTTCTCATGATACCGAGCTGATGCAGCAATGTCGTCAATACTATAAGGCTGGTCATGCAGATCTTAGTACATCGGAAATTGTTGATATCCTTGGTCACGATGCTTCAGAGCAGGCTATTGAAGCTTATCAATACTTGAAAGCTTTACTCGACCGAGCAGTGGCCAACAATGTCGCTTACTATGATTTGATTGAAGAGCTTCATGGTTCCTTAAAGGATCTTCAAAATCAACATAACGAATCAATGGCTTTGTTACATGAAGATTATGAAAATAGATACCAGCAGCTCTCTTCAGAAACAGGCCACAAGAAGATCATTGCTGGGTATGACGTCAGGGAGAGGACCCTAAAAGGTGAAATTGAAGCCTGTAGACAAATTGCTGAGATCCTGGAGCAAGAAAATAATAATTTGCAGAAGAAATTAGCTCAGTATGAATCTGCTGCTTCATCCTCTACTGCATTAATACCAGTCACTGATGAAGGCTTCTCGTTCTTAGAAGTCGAAAATGCCAAATTGAGGCAAGAGCTGGAAGACTTAAGAAGATCCGCTATTTCTGGAACTGCTCGGGGACGAGGAAGAGGTTCTCGGGGGCGAGGAAGAATCAGCCAAAATGTTGAGGAAGCTCGCACTCAGTCTACTCTGGAAACTCAAGCATTCCAGTTGAAAGTAAAAGACCGTGCTCTAACTGAAATGTCCAATAAAAATCTGTCTCTGGAAGATCAGTTGGCATCAACGAAATCTGCCTTGCATAACAAAGATCTCTTTGCCAAAAGCCTTCATGAACAATTGGATAGATTAACCTTCCAATTCCATAAACAGCCAAGAGAATTCTGGATGGCAGGATACAATGAAGCTCTCGTTCATCTGGATGCTCGCATTGAACATGCTAATAATGAAGGTTACAAGCAAGGATGGTTAAATGCATTGGGTGTATTAAAGTTGGAGCAAGGGCATTTTTTATGGGACTATCATGTTCCATCGTTATTAGACCTGCCTGTACCACCTTTCAAATTGGATATGGCATGGATTCCAGCTCGCTCCATTCCTCGCAGTCTAATTTCGAAATATCTTGGTGATTATAGCCTTCACTCCCAAGCTGAATTATCTCGTCCTGAGCATCTTTTGGATACACCTTCTGTTATGAACGTCAGAATGCTCAGAGATGTTAATTTCATCAATTCTCCCCTTTGCCTAGAAGACCCTCCTGCCGGCGAGGAACCTGTTTCTAAGGCACAGGGCAAAAAACCAATAGAATAGTAATGTCCATGTAACAATTTTGTAATTTGTAATTTATTCCAGATTAATGAAAAGATTTTCATTTTCTGTTTGCCAATTTTGTTTTATCAAGCACATTTATATTCGTACATATGTATCTATGTATCTATTAAAAAGCTAACAGTATTATTGTTCAATAAGCAACTTAATAAAAGGTTACAAGTATTAGTAATGTTTCTCGATCATTTAATAATAAAGTAATGAGAAAAATGTTCAAATTGTTTCCAACCAACTAAGGTGGGTGAATAATGTTTGTCGACTAAATACAGCTCCGACGAACTATACTTGGTTTGATTATAAAATTGCGTCCGACCAACTATGATCAATAAGTTGTCCTCGCCGACCAACTACAGTTATTGGGTTTTTATCCCCGACCAACTATACTTGGTGTATTTTTTAAACATTTTGTTCTTCAAAGAACTCATTGTAACAATATTACCTCCCGACCAACATAAGTTGTAATATGAGAGTATATTTTTATCTTACCAACCGTGGTTGATCCTGCTGGTGTACACTTTTTGGCTCCTTAAAGCTTTTGGCTCCTTAGAGCATTTTTTTTTTTTGGCTCCGTAGAGCATGTCCTCCTAACCAAAGGAGGTTGGCTACTTATAGCACTTTTTGCTCAATAGAGCTGTCCTCCTAACCAAAGGAGGTTGGCTCCTTAGAGCACTTTTGCTCCGAAGAGCTGTCCTCCTAACCAAAGGAGGTTGGCTCCTTAGAGCACTTTTGCTCCGAAGAGCTGTATTTGTTGGCTCCTTAGAGCATGTCCTCCTAACCAAAGGAGGTTGGCTCCTTAGAGCACTTTTGCCCCGAAGAGCTATCCTCCTAACCAAAGGAGGTTGGCTCCTTAGAGCACTTTCGTTGTATAGTGTATTACACTAGTATTCCCCGAAAAACTTTCATCCAGAAGGAAAAAATGGTGAAACATCTTCGTTTTATTCATAATGAGAGAAATGCTTTACATTGGACATCATTGATAATATTTGCGCAGGTGTTCAGCATTCCATGCATTTCTAAATTCCTCTCCCTCTAGAGTTGCTATTCTGTAAGTTCCTGGTCGAACAACCTCTGTAACTCGGTACGGTCCATGCCAGTTTGCTTCCAGTTTATTCTGCTTCTGAATGACCTTCTTTAGCACATAATCCCCTTCTTTTAAATCACATTTCTTTACCCTTTTGTTGTAAAACAGAGCTGTTCGTTGTTGATAAGCAGCATTCCTAATGGCTGCCTCTTCTCTGACTTCCTCGAGCATATCTAAATCCATCCTTCTCATCAAATCACTGATCGGAGAATTGAAATTTAACACCCTATGTGTTGGTAGGCCCAACTCGGCAGGTATCACAGCCTCACTTCCAAATGCTAGCATATATGGTGATTCTCCTGTTGCTGCTCGGGGAGTTGTTCGGTAAGCCCACAAAACTGACTGTAGCTTATTAATCCAATTTGCTTTAGCCTCACTTAACCTCTTCTTCAACCCATTTAGTAATGTTCTGTTCGTCACTTCAGTCTGCCCATTGCTTTGGGGATGGCCTGGTGCTGAATGAAACTTCAAGACGTTTGACTGATGACAATAGGCAGCAAATTCTTCATTATCAAATTGTGTTCCATGGTCTGTGATGAAAGCGTGGGGGAGACCATATCGACAAATGATATTCTTCCATATGAACTGATACACCTTCTCGTACGTCATATCAATTAGTGGTTCAGCTTCCACCCACTTAGTAAAATAGTCTACTGCCACGACGAGATACTTGAACCTTCCTCGGGTCGTCGGCAGTGGTCCAACCAGATCAATCCCCCACATGGAAAATGGCCAAGGTGATGTTATGGGTGTCAACAATGCCTGTGGAGTTCTTCGGATGGAAGAAAAACGTTGGCACTTGTCACACTTCTTAGCATAAGCTATACAATCAGCTCTCATCGTCGGCCAATAGTATCCCTGTGTCATCACCCTTTGCAGTAGGGTCCGACCTGCTACATGAGCTCCACAAGATCCTTCATGGATTTCTTCAATCAATTCTTTGACTTCTGATGGATGCACACATCTCTGCAAACCTGCCATAATTCCTCGTCTATACAAAACACCATTAGTTAACACATACCGAGCAACTTTATACTTCAATTTCTTGGCAGCTAGTTTGTCCTCCGGTAGTACTCCTTCTTCAATGTATGCTCTGATAGGATCCATCCAAGATGGTCCTAAATCAAGGGTAATAATCTTCATCGTCAGATCTTCTTCTATGCTCCGACTTTCTAATACTTCAATTGGTATTATTCTTCGCAGCTCGGTGCGCGTGGCTGACGCTAGTCGGGCCAATGCGTCTGCTCTGGCATTCTCCATTCTCGGTATCCTCACCAATTGAATAGCATCAAATTCTTTCAACAATTCCATCACTTTTGCATGGTACTTCACCATTAACTCTCCCTTCACTGCATATATTCCCATCATTTGATTCACAATTAACTGAGAATCACTGAAAACAATTACTTGACGTGCCTCCATAACTTTCGCCAAATGAAAACCTGCTATCATAGCCTCATATTCAGCTTCATTATTGGAAGCTTTGAATTGGAATCTCAAGGCGTACTCCATGTCAATATCATCTGGAGAATTTAAAACAATCCCTGCTCCACAACCAGCCGTGCAAGATGATCCATCTACATATAATCTCCATGTATGTAACTCGTCTTCAAATTTCTTATCTGTTAGAGTTCCTCGGTGAAATATCATCTGTTTTCTTTCATCATCCCCGGGTATCCTTCGTTCCTCGTCGATCATTTGTTCGTGCCCCTCCACCAACCGGAGTTGGTCGGGATTTAAATATGATGATTTTTCTACATCCACAAGTCCTTTTATCAACCTTGGTTGGTTTGGATATGTGTCTGTCGATCCTGTATCGTCCACAGGTAGGTCAGCAAGCATCTTTTGCTCCTCGGGGGTATCAGGGTATGTGAACTCTGCTATAAAATCTGCCACGGCTTGCCCTTTCAACGATGATCTGGGTTCATACGCAATATCATATTCACCGAGTTCTATTGCCCAATACATCAATCTTCCTGATTTTTCTGGCTTATGAAGGGCTTGTCTTAACGGCATGTCGGTATACACAATGATGGTATGGGCCTGGAAGTATGGTCTCATTCTTCTACTTGCTTCAATTAATGCCAGTGCCAATTTTTCCAGCTTTGGGTATCTGATTTTCGCACCTCGGAAGGCCTTGCTTGTGTAATAAATTGGCTTCTGGACTCCATTCTCCAATCTGATCAACGCCGAGCTAACTGCATTTTCTGATACTGCCAAATACAAGTACAGCTTCTCTCCATTTATTGGCCTAGACAACAATGGTGGGGCTCCCAAATACTTCTTCAGATCTTGAAAGGCTTTCTCACATTCATCAGTCCACTCAAAACTTTTTCGCAGCGTTTTGAAGAATGGGAGGCATTTATCAGTTGCTCGGGATACAAATCTGTTGAGTGCTGCAACTCGTCCGGTAAGACTTTGCACTTCTTTCTTTGTCGTCGGGGATCGCAGCCCTAAAAGAGCTTTGATCTTTTCTGGATTTGCCTCAATACCTCGTTGGTTGACGATGTATCCGAGGAACATTCCTTCTCGTACTCCAAAGGTAAATTTCGTCGGGTTAAGCTTCATCTGGTATTTATCCAGTTGATCAAAAGTTTGACTCAAGTCAACCAAATGATCTGCAGCTCTCTTGCTTTTGGTGAGCATGTCGTCGACATAGACCTCCATATTGCGGCTGATTTGTTCGGTGAATACCTTGTTCATCAACCGCTGATATGTTGCACCTGCATTTTTTAAACCAAAAGGCATAACATTATAACAATAAGTTCCCCTTGGGGTAATAAAAGAAGTACTTTCCCTGTCTTCAGGTTTCATTTTGATTTGGTTGTAGCCAGAATAAGCATCCATGAAGCTGAGTAGCTCGTGTCCCGAAGTAGCATCCACTAGTTGATCAATTCTGGGCAATGGAAAATGATCTTTTGGACATGCTTTGTTGAGATCAGTAAAATCAACACACATTCTCCACTTGTTGTTCTTTTTCTTTACCATCACCACATTCGCCAACCAATCTGGATATTTCACGTCTTCAATGAATTGGGCTTTCTGGAGTTTCTCGACCTCCTCTTGTATGGCCTGGTTCTTCTCGGGACTAAACACCCTTCTTCTTTGCTTCACAGGTTTGATCTCCTTATTCACATTGAGTTCATGACATAAGAAGTTTGGATCTATTCCTGGCATGTCTTCATGACTCCAAGCAAAAGTATTCTTCCTGTTTCTCAAGAAAGTTATCAACTCCTGTTTTATTGAAAAATCCAACGACGACCCTATCTGAGTTATTCATTCAGGATGCTCGTCGTCCAGGATAACAATTTCTGTAGATTCCACAACCTGTCCTTTTACGAGTTGAGATTCATCCCTAGGGTCAAGAGTTTCAATTTATGTGCTTTCCTCCACTTGGTAAGTAGTAGTCTTTTTCTGTAACTCTTCAAGTTCCTCTTGCTCGGCCGACGAATAGTAGCATTCCCGAGCTACTTTTTGATCACCTTTCATAATTCTTACTCCAAAATTCGTTGGGAATTTCAAACATTGATGAACTGTAGATGGAACTGCTTCGAACTTCTTCAATCCAACTCTTCCCATGATGATGTTGTAGGCGGACTGCACATTCTTATCCATTACAAAAAAGCGTATTCTTTCCGTTCGACAAGCAGGCCAAGTTCCAATGAGTATATCCAACTTGATCGTCCCAAGTGGAAAAACTTTCTCGCCAGCAAAACCCAGAAGGGGTCTGTGATAAGGTTCTAACTGAGATAATTTTAAATTCAAGCTATCAAAGCATGAATAATACATGATGTCTGCTGAACTACCATTGTCTACTAACACCCTTGAAATGACCACATCCTTCATCCTCATTTTGATCACCAGCGGATCATCATGAGGGTAGAGAACACCTGCCAGGTCGTTTTTTGAAAAATCAATCACTAGCTTCTCTTTGTTTACTTTCCTCGGACGATCATCCTCGGCCAGGTTTATTCGCTGAATGTATGAACAAGCTTGAGCCTCTCCGAGATAAGCTTTTCTTTCTGCAGTAAGGTCTCCTCCTCCTGCATCTCCTCCTGTAATAACATTACAATCAAATGACCCAAAACGTATGGAAAATACCTCTCGTTCAGGTTTCCTTGGCTTCTTGGGAAGATCGGGGTCATCATCTGGATCCTCTTCATGGTCCCTCCTCTTTTTCTCCTCTGCACGACGAGGAGATCTAGATCTCTCTCTAGTTCTATCATCATTCTTCCTCTCACTCCTGCGATCTACGTACTTTGATAATTTTCCTCTTCGGATGAGTGTTTCAATCTCGTTCTGAAGGGCTATACAATTTTTGGTCGTATGGCCATGATCTTTGTGAAATTCGCAATATTTGGTCTTATTCCTCAGGTCGGGATCTGTCTTCAGTTTCTCTGGCCATTTGATTTCCTCGTTATTCCTGATTTCTTCCAAAACATGATTAATACCCACTTTCAATGGAGTATAATTATCATACTTCTTTAGGGCTTCCAACTTCATCCTGTTATTCTTGGAATATTTGTCACCACCATTACTTTTCTGATCTTTCTTCTTAGAATTGTCGACCTCCACTTTAACTTCTTTATCCATATTCTTCTTCGCAGCCATAGCCTCCTCGGCATTCATGATTTTGGCCGCCTTTGCCATCAACTCCGACATATTTTTAGGTGGATCTTTAGCCAAAGTGTAATACAGCTTGTTAGGCAGCAAACCACTCATCAAAGCAGTGATTGCTGTCTTTTCTTCATAATCTATGACTTCCAACTTTTCGTTATTGAAACGAGTTATGTAATCTCTAGTACTTTCACCTGATTTTTGTCTAACACTTAGCAAGTGTGCTACTCGCTTTACCGGCTTTGCTCCAAAACAAAAATTGCCAATAAATAACTCGGCTAACTGAACAAAAGTTGAAATCTTACCCCGAGGAAGATTATTGTACCATATCTGTGCAGATCCAGTGAGAGTTCCCGAGAATGCTCTACACCTCATCTCGTCGGGGACAGCGTAGATATCTGCAGCAGCTTGGTATTGTTCTATATGAAGTACGGGATCTGTCTTTCCATCGTACTTGGGAGTCACTACGGGTGCTTTGAATTTCGACGGCGTAGGGAAATCCACAATGGCTTGCACAAAAGGTGTTCCTTGAACAAAAGTTCTCTGTAAGGGATTTCTTGCCTTAGCCATTTCTCCCAGTCTATCCTCCAATCGTTGAATGGAACCTTTCCATGCTTCATTCCCTTCCTCGGGCCGTTTGGTCCGAGCAACTGATTGCTCTGACGTAGCTTCCTGAGATTTATCTCGACGAGTGGTTGGTCGCGATTGCGCAGATCCTTCTCTCAAACCTGGTGGTGGTCGAAAACTTCTTGATGGAGCCCTAGGTGGACTCATGTTCCTCCTTGGTCCTAACCGACTGAAAGGAGATACTCTACTTAACCTCTCCAAAGCGCTAGTTCTCTCCGGAGAGAGAGTGATACGTTGATCTGTATCCGAAGCCCGTATTGATGAAGTTCGCCCAGGTTGATAAGAAAAATCATTAGACTCCTCATTGCGATATGACCCAGTGCGTCTAGATTGCGATTGCCTATGATCACTTCTTTGCCCTGAATAGGTTGGTGCACCGCCCTGAAGAGTTTGAATGAGTTGCCTCATGGATTCTTGCATGGCGGTTTGTCCTTGAGCCAGATTCGTCATAATCCCAGCCAGATCTGGGGATGCAGATGGATTTGGAAGATTTCCAGTATTTCCAACATTTCGATTACTGGATTCTGGATTATCAGCCATTGGTGATAAATGATTTTATGAAAAACGATAATAACAGTCGCTTCCCACAGACGGCGCCAATCTGTTGATGTAAAAAACTAGATTGCTCTAATTATTCAATCACAGATAAATAAATAAGACAAAGATTTTTAAAGTGGTTCGGCTAGGAATAAAGCCTACGTCCACTGTTATGTTATTGCTGAATGTTTGCAGAATTCTTGATTACAAGTTCTCTCAAGAAATTCCGGTCCCCTTGAATGAGGATGATACATGGTATTTATAGCCTTGAGGCTGTACATGAAAGGTTCGAATCTGTTAAATGACATACGTATGAAAGGGTAATACATTTAATGCAGAGTGCGTGCCAAGAATATAAGCATTCAATGAATATCTGAGCTGTTGATTATCTGGCAATTAATGATACGACCGAGATGCAGCTCGGACCGCCATAGCTGTTCGCTGATCAGGAGTTCCTCGGAACATTAGAGTACCTCGGTGCGTTGGAGTTCATCGGTGTGATAGAGTTCCTCGGTGTGATAGAGTTCCTCGGTGTGATAGAGCTCCTCGATGTATTCTCGTTGCTCGGAAAGAAACATGGCTGGTCGGGAAATGACCTTCCTCGCTGCTATTGTGCCACGTAGAAAGACACGTGTCTTCGTATTATTCGTCCACATCAGCATATTAATTTTGGTATCAACATACATATTATATAATATACATTATTCTATGTATATATATAATATACATTATTCTGCATATGTATATTATATATATATATATATATATATAATATGCATATGTATATATATAATAGTATATATATAATATACATTATTCTATGTATATATATAATATATGTATATATATAATATACATTATTCTGCATATGTATATTATATATATGTATATGTATATATAATATATATATATATATATATATATAATAATGTATATTATATATATGTATATAATATATTATATTCATATTCATATTATATATGTATATTATATATATGTATATATTCATAAATACGTAATATACATATGTAATATGAATATAATATATAATGTAATATGAATATAATATATAATGTTATAATGTAATATGAATATAATATATAATGTATATTATTTACGTATATACAGAATATAATATTCTGTATATATGTAAATATATATTCTATATATATGTATAATATATTCTGTAAATAATATATATTTAGTATATTCAGTATATAATATAATATATATTCATATATTCAGTAAATACTATATTATATTTTCATAGATTTTGTACATTCAATAGATTTTGTGCATTTAATAATATAAAAATTATATTATTAAATATAATAGATTTTTATATTATTAAATGTACAAAATCTATTACATGTACAAAATCTATTCCGTAAATACTATATTATATTTTCATAGATTTTATACATTTAATAGATTTTGTACATTTAATTATATAAAAATCTTATAATAGATTTTTATATTACTAAATGTACAAAATCTATTAAATGTATAAAATCTATGAAAATATAATATGTTATTTACGGAATATATTCATATATTAAATATATTATTATATTTAACATATGAATATATGAATATATATTATATTATTTGCGAAATATATATATTTCGTAAATTATTATTAATTTCCGGAAAAATATACAAAATACATGAATATTCCGGAAATTAATAATAATATACGGAATATATATATTCAACAAATTATATTAATTTTCGGAATATATATATTCCGCAAATAAAATAATATATATTCATATATTTTGTATATACGGAATATATATATTCCGCAAATAATATAATATATATTCATATATTTAATAATATATATATATATATATATATATATATATATATATATATATATATATATATATATATATATATATATATATATATATTCCGTAAACAAATTTTTCACATTTATATATATTTTCCAGCTTTTGCGTTTGATAGAAAATGTGGAAAATTGATGATTTTCCAACTTGTATCAAACAGACACAAGTTGGAAAATATTCATTGGTCTTGGAATTGTTTGCCCTGGAATCAAATGTCGGAATCAAATGTCCTGGAATCATTTGCATTTTCCCAGTTTTCTATCAAACGAACCCTTATTGCTTTGTACTCATAAACTAGCTTTCTACGGTTTTAACAAGGAAAGAGTAGATTCATACTATTTTAGCAAGTAAAAAATAATAGTTTGCATTCAGATTTCAAATATAAAGTCTATAAACAAAAAAATATACATTCACAGATTTCATTTAGACAACAAACAAACTTTTTAGAGTATAAAAAACAAACTCATCCTTAGTTCATTTGTTGTGGTTGTTTTCAGTAGATCTGATAAAAAGTCGTGTCGAGTTGTGTCCGTGTCGATTTTTCTCACGTTCGTGTCTTATCGGATTCGTGTCTAAACGAGTGACTTTTTTTATCATGTGAAAAACATATTCAAATCGACCCGTTCCCTTAATGTGTCGTATCGTATTCACTCGTTACTACCCATTAAGATAATAAATGATTTTGAATCGTATACAAGTTGATTCATTACTCTAATATTAAACACGATTATACCAATTTATTCATCGACATTACTAAATCTCCCATTAAGTAATATTTCCCGCGAATAAATTAGCATTACACTCCACACACTATATGGAACACCCAACTATATTGAGTTTTAACGCGTATTAACAGGTGAGTGATGTTAACACTAATCCAACTCGTTATGTATCGTGTCTTATCGGATTGACATTGATATGACCCGAAATCATTACCGATCAACTGATATTTCTATATTGAATCGTATCGTATTATCGTGTTGTGTGTTATGGAGTTTGTAAAATAGTATAAGGGGTATAAATAAAAATACTTTTTTACTAAAGCTATGGTTGGAAAGTTAAAAACAAACTTATTTGTGATGTTTTTTTACCCTCTGACATCGCTCAAGCCCTATTCCTGTTCATCTCATCGACTCAGTCGCAGGTTTCTCTCTTATTATTAAAACTCAATACCTCACATGATAATATGTACCCATAATTTTACTTATTTATACTTTGGTACCTGCATGGTTTATAAATTAGTAATTGTTTTATTTATACTTTGTTAGCTGCATAATTTTTCTTCAGATTTTGGTGTTTTTTTGTCGCTTAATCTAAATGTCTAAATACAACCATGAGTGAGATCCAGTAATTATTTTAATCTTATCTTACATTCATTTCTTTGAAATATAGTTTTTCTTTTTCTTTTTATTTAATTTAATGGTTAAGGTTTAAATTAGGTTTGGATTTGGGTGTTATTGGTGATTGTATTAGAAAGGGTAAGGGTATTAAGGTAATTGCGTATAATAAAATATCTGCTCCGGGTTATATTAATTTCGGGGTTTATTTGAAACGAAATGATATTTTAGGGGGTGAGTTTGTTAGATAAATTAGTTTGGGGAGTTTGTAAATCCGAGATAGTTAAGAGTGGTTTGGTGTAATATATCTTTTTAAATTTAGGGGAATATACTGAATAGTCCCTCGAACATTTTTTAATACACGTTTAGTTCAAGCGTTTTTATTTTGTTCCAAAAAGTCCCTCGCCGAATAAAAACATTAAAAAAAGACGCACACAAACCCATATACCCACCTCCCTCCACCTCCCATCCCTCACTCCCAACCCCACCCCACTCCCACTGCGGGAGCTCCGACGAGGGCTATTGGAGCTTCGGCAGTTGGGGGTTGGGGTGGGGAGGGGTGCCGCTGGCGTGGACCTTTAAAAATAAGAGAATATTTGGTAAATGGGTGTTTGAAGGACTAAATGGGTTAAACTAAAAATATGTGTCGTTAAAAAAATATATATTTATGTTGATGACTATTCGGTAATTGACCCTTAAATTTAACATGACAAGCAACAATAATGACATGATTTTGATACATATTTGACTTTCGCGTTTATTAAGGATACACCAAGCACTGGCCCAAATCAAGCCATATTAAGAGTTCCTATTGTGACATTTGGTTCGTTTATGTTAGACTAAAAAGGAAAATGGACTCTTAATTTTGGGACAACCGAAAAGGAATAGTGAATTTCTTGATTTGGGATGGAGGGAGTAATGTCTTACTAAATGGGTAGCATTTATTTTTAAAAGATTCGGTGGAACAAAATGTGTCTCATTACCACCCCGAAAAGATTCTTATTTTTGGTTTCTAAAGGAATGTTGTTATGTTGCCTTGAAGGGTGTACTAATCCTTTGAATTTTGTACTAAGGGTTATCGTCCCCTTAGAACAACGTTCTTTTTTAGACCTTTCAACCAATCGATAGGATCCTGAAGTTGAGCCGATATTGAATCTTAAAAAATGAGTTGATGCAAATTTAACTATTTACGATACAAACCCACTATAAAAAAACTAACAAATACACAAATCCAACACGACCCATTTGCCTCCATTAGGAAAACACCGCCTTTTAATCAAAGGTGAAGACCTCAACATGAAAAATGCTTTGTGCACAAACAAGTTGCACAAATTGATGAGGCATTGTAATAAAGCATTGTACACTGTCATGTCATGTGGTGATAAATGTACAATGCTTCATTGCATTGCCACATCAGTTTGCGTAACTTTCTTGTGTGATTTGTTTGTGCATGTGGTATTACTCATATACAAAAGGTATCCTCTCTACAACAGCCACATGATTTTTTTTCAGTGTTTGTTAGCCAAAAAGATTTGCTTTAGGAAATGTCTCCCCTTGTTTGACTTTTACCCTTGGAATTTGTGATAGAAGATTTATTTAATGAAAGCATTGTTGTAATTAGGCCTGTAAATTGAGCGCCCGAGGCCCGAAGCCCGCCCGTTCGGCCCGCTATTTTCGGGCCGAGCTTTATTTGAGTTTGAGCCGAGCCGAGCTTGAGCCAAAATTTCAAGCCCGAATGAATTTCGGGCCGAGCTTGAGCCGAACCTTGCCAAGCCCGAATTGGGCCCGAAGCCCGAACTTCATATTTCCAAATAAATAAATAAATAATTTATATAATTGCTCAAGTCACAATAGGCCTTTGTTAGTGATCAAATTTTGCTAAATGTATGAAATTTAATAGGCATTTGTAGGTTTTCACTCTTATTTCCCTTCTTTTAATTTGATACATTTCATAATTATATATTTTATTTCATGAAATATCAATTAGATTTTAATGTGTAATTTTTTCCATGATGGAAATACAAGAAAAAAAATTAATTCGAACTTTTTTAGCAAAAAAATTGAAATCGGGCCTGCCCGAAATCGGGCCCGAAGCCCGTAATATATATGAGCCGAGTTCGGGCCTAGGTGGGAAAAAATAATTCGCGCCGAGCTCGGGCTTGAGCATGGGTAAGTGAGTTCGGGCCGAGCCTGAGGAACCCCAAGCCCGGCTCACTCAGCCCGATTTACAGCCCTAGTTGTAATGTTACCAAGGATTATTTGCATTTTGAGGTCCTGTGGTCATGGGTGGGCAACTTCAGGTTTGGTCCAAAAATTTTCTATTGTGATTTGGGGACCATTTTTAGCAAGGTTCTAAAAGGCGCGAGGCGTGGTCGAGGCGTAGAGGTCAAGCCTCAAGCCTTAGGAGCCTAGGCGTAAAAAGGCGTTTGTCCTTTTTTTATTATTTTAATTATTCCAAGGCTAGTAATATAATAAAATAGTACATACCTTGAATTTTGAAAATATATCCATATGTTTGGTAGCCATCTTTCTCACATTCATGCTCCATAACCAATATTTGTCAACTAATCCTTTGTTTTGTTTAAAAAAAGTGTGCCTTAAGCCTTTTACTAAGAATAGGGGGTAACAAGGCGTAATAAGGCGTAGGCGATGCGTTTCTGCCTCAAGCCTAGGCGGGCCTTTTAGAACAGAGATTTTTAGCTATCACGACATTTGTTGATGTTCTCTTTTTTTGCTCAAAAGCGTTGCAAATCGTGAAAAACGAACCCCAAAGTGCCCCAACCTACAATTACCCACAATAGACCCCAAAGTGCAAATAACCCTACTACAATGATGGTTTCACTTTGGTTAGTTGAAGGGCATTGTTGGGCAGCTGCCGTTTGGCTAACGATATGCAAAATGTATAGAATATAAAAAAAAATAATTTTGACAATTGTTATCTAAAAGTGGATAGTTCCCTAGAAGTTTTCTAATTATGATTTTATTTCTCTTGACCCTAATGTATTGCATGAATGGTGTAAATGTCTTCTCATTTTATATCTTATTTCAAAATATGCAACATTAATTCAAACATTCTTTTATATCTTATTGAAACCACTTATATTTTTTTCTAAGTTGAACTGAAATCGATTCTATATGTTGAAACTAACGTATAGCTTCTTAGAATTGGGTTGCCCAGAGTCTTAGTAGTTGCTTAAACAACAAACCCTGGGATGCTTATTCATGTGAAGTAATAAGTATCCACGTTTGGATGTTTTTTTGGAAAGTGAATGGCGGCAAATAATACAAAAACAAGATCTGTTTGGTATAGGTATTTAGTTTTCAAAATCCGGTCAGTAAATTTGGTATAATCTCCAAAATTTTGATTTTGGTACTGTCCAAATCGATCAAATACCAACCTTCATGTATCAACAATTTTATTTGTTTGATTATTGAGTCATATATACATGTAGATGTATGTGTAAAATCAGGCATACTTGCTGTACACGTACTCGGTACACTTGCTAATATTTTTGAACAATGTCTTTTGTATTAGGCGATATTTTTATTTTTTTGTCATGAATTTTGCCCAAGGGGGTGAAATCCTTGCCATACACTACATAGCTAAAAAGCAAAAATAACAAGAGTTACAACACGGTTAGGGGATCACAAGTGCAGGGTACAACGGGAGTCCGGCATTGAAGCTATATGAATTTTGTGAGATGTGTTCAACGTTGATTTCGATAACGAAGGCTTAAACACTATCCGCGTTGGTTTCGATACCAAATACTTAAATACTATCAGTGAGGTGAACCATTAATGAAGTTAAACAATTGATTTAGTTTAAATCATTTGGATTGTAACAACTGGTGATTACTATACAATGATTTGAGGTGAAACAATAATAACATTCCCTGCTAATGAATATTTCATCAACAATTGTGGTTCTCGACTACTAGGAACAAATGCGGTTTAGGAAAATATGTGTGGGATTCTAATGATCTGAGGTTCCTTTAGAAGCACTTTGGAATTTATATCTCATGGTCTTGGTTCTTTGTTGAGTTTTGTTTCCTTTGTGGTGTGGGATGGGAGTGATATTCGCCTTTGGAAAATGATTAAGTGAGAGCGTCCTCTTCAAAACCTCTGTTTCCTAGACTGTGTTGAGTCTCATTGAGTCATAACTTGTCTATTGCATCGTTGGCCCCTTTAAATTCTTCCAGTGTGGCCTCTTCAATCCCCTCCTTAAAGTTGTATGTGAACAATCTTGGGACTGCAGGATTTTTATGCTTCTCGGTAGATCTGGCAAATGGGTGTGCTAGGGTGGCTTTGTTCAAGCCAGCCATGGGTTGGGATGGATATAAATGTGCTGCCTCTGGGCTGATGTCATTTGCAACCTTGATTAGATTCTTTTTATATTAAAAATGAATTTTTTACACAAATAGGAAAAAATAATATGGTTCTGCCAACTGACAGAAAAAGTTCTAGCCAATATCAAAATTTTTCCCTCATTCCGATCTGAAATAATAAGATAGCAAATCTACATATATATATACTTACAAAAACAATCCGAGAGAGAGAGAGAGAGGCAAGTGAATATAAATGAATATTTTTAAACAACGAAATCAGAATGATATTGATTTCCTGAAATTCAGCCCAAATAGAAAAAATTGTAGAATACTCGACAGAGATGAAGCTTGCAGGTGTGTATGTGTGTGTAAGAGGGGGTTTGGGGCGAAGGGAAAGTGAATAGAATTGGATAGAGAGAGAGAGCGCTTTTGGTGAAGGAGGGGTTAGGATTTTAAACTTTTTACTTTATAATTTTGTACTACGGGTAGAAATGAGTTGCACTTAACCCACAATACTTGTTCTCACAGCCCACATTTTACCTGGTTTTATAAATAGAGGTCCTGCATTCAACCCGAGCTGGATATAAATGTGCGGTTTTATCATCGTGGGTTGGGTTTGTCAGGTCTAATTGTTGCGGAGATTGGATGTAATGATAGAATACACTACTCTTTGATTGGAGAGCATTTCTCTTGTAGCTCATATTATCATGCCTTGTTGATTTTTCCGTGTAATCCTTCAGTTACCATTTAACTTGATATTGAAAACAAATATCCCTACAATAGTAATGTTTTCTATGGTTGGTGCCAGTGTTATACGCTTAGGTGCCAGGAAGCACTCTGCCACGTCACTTAGGCCTTAGGCACTCAGTTATTATCTGGCGTCTCACTTACTCCCAAATATATAAATTTCTTTATATAGTTATATATAGCGTCACATGCAAAATTTTTCACTTTCAATTTTCCCACACCTGTGATGCGTTTACGCTGAGTAAACCAGCATCTCAAACAAGCAAACACACGAAAATTATATTCAAGTACGCACAAAATTTATAGGGAAATACCCCCATCCTTATATTTTATTGCTCAATTAAATACAAGGAACTCTATAAAACGTCGAGGCACTTCTCTGTCTAGAAATTCATCCCATAATAACTTAAATACAAAGGTTACAAATGTAGTTATCATCCCCAACTTCTAGGACATGTTTTTCCAACGAAGCTGATTTCATAAATGCTGAATCTTCTCTCCGCAGTTACCCATGTTTTCCATGTGCCTAGCAAGTGTAATCCCATTTTACACCTGTCTATGCCCAAACTTGTTTTGGACAAGCATAACTGCCTCATGATGATAATCAACAACCTTTCCCCTGTTTTTTAGACAATGCCACCTTCAATTAAGCCTACTCAACACGCTCAACTCGCGCTGAACACAGGGTGACCTGGGAAATTTTCCCAATTACGCCTCAAAAACTATGCATTATCAAGTCTACACTCAAGTCATTTGAATACCCACATATGCCCACGAGGATGCAAAAATCTAGGAGCACTCTTGACCGAAGACCATTTCTCCCCCGAGGAGGATCCCCCTCCCTATAATACATCATAACAAAAATTCTAGAGTGGTAGCAGTAGACGTCAACTACCACAAGTTAATAAGCTACCCACATACTCCCATCATCCTCAAAATGCATAAACCACTTTGTTCCATCCACATACCTTAGTCAAAGTGAAACTAAGATTAGCGCGCTGTCATTGCCACGACTTAGTGTAATTTAGGGTCTGACAAATCCTCTCCCACTTGAATTGACGGCGTCCTATTTGAAAGTGTGTCCAATTACCGACGAATCGGATTCTCAAACTACCAAAGCTGCTCCCAGGTTGCCCTTCCTTTCCACTTTACAAGATAAAAAGTCCTAATTCTATTCTTTCTACTTGCCCCCTTGGTTCGGTGGTCTAGGATTTTCTCGGCAACCTCTTATTAATGTCGTCTAATTGTAGGAGGAGCTCTCGCGTGGATTGCCCCACTAGGGTCAGACTTGTCTTCATTGAATTTCTTCAAAAAGGCGGATAGGGGCGATCATCTGCTCCCATATTTCTCAACTTCATTCTTTTTCAGTGGAACCGAGTTTTCAAGGAGTGTTGAGGTTTTGATGAATTGGCTGAAGAAATGAGGAAAGAAATGATCCTGTAAGTATAATTGCAAGTGAACATTCTATGGCTAAGGAATTTTTATTGAATAAAATAGATAGAGTTGAAAACAAAACCGTAGAATCCCAACTAGGTTGGCACCTCAGAGGGCTTTGTAAGCACATTAGCCTAGAATTTTATTAGTAAAGTGAATATATAGAAAACAGTAAGGGATTCAATACACAACCCATTCATGGGAAAACTTTATAAAACCATGAAGCCTAGCAAAATTTATAGGAAGGAATACCTCCCACATCATAGTCAATTGCAGAAGCTATTGAGGCAATAATGGATGACGATTATGTGAAATTGTTGCAATGAAAAGCCAAGTTGGAAACAATATCAGCTGAGACATTCCGTTGGTGGAAATATGTGAAGCTCTAAACTTCATCTTGGATAAAATCTCCAAGCAGCGATCCCATCTTCATTTGAGGTGCCAAGGAGGTGCCAAATCTGATCTAAAAATGTAGAATCTATGTCCAACCACACTCGATCTCAACCATTTGAATGAGCAGTCTCTAGCGCTAAGTGGAGTGTAAAATACTCTGCATAGAAGGCCGTGTGAACCCCAATTTTCTGGGGAAAAACTCCCTAATTAAAGCCTCGATGACTCCCCAAAATACCCCCATTTCCAGCTTGGCCAGGAGATCCCATAGCAAGACCTACTGTATGGAATCTAACCCAATCAAATAAGGTCTGTTATCAAACATCCATTCTGTTTCATCCAAATGCCACAGAAAACGCTGCAAAACACAAGGCCCTAAATTGAGCGTTGAAGTTTCTTTGAAGGCATTGACGAACCAAATACATTAAACCACATAATTTAAGCGGACCCAAAGGCATCATCTAAACCAGTACCTAACCCGTTTAGCAAATGCACACCATAGAAAAGGTGTTCCCCTGTTTCATAGTTTGATTGTTGTGAGCATACAGAACAATAGGAGACTATGACAATTCCGGCATTCCACTCATTCCAAGCTTGTCTTCAGCTGGCAGAGTTTGTTTAAAAATTTTCCACAACAATATAAACCTCATGGGAGGTATGTATGTCTGCCAAAGTGGGGATGTTCACGAAAAATTGTTTATTGGTTTGTGCAAATTCATATGCTTTTTTCAAGGTTAATACATCATCAGTAGTTTGTCTCCAAATTAGGAATTCCCCCTTATAGTGACGCAAAACCGTTTGAATTTGATCATGTAAATGGGGGGAATCACAACTGAGATGATATAGGAATAAACCACTAGCCATTGCTCAAAAAATCTGGAACTTTAGCCCTAAGAAAGGAAGACCTATGATAGAACACATGTCTGTGTGAAGCCAGGTGTCATGCAAAAAATTGCCCAAAGTACCAGTATAAATCCACCATTCAACACAGTTGGAGAAAATTTCCATTGAACCTTTTAGGTCTGCCCGAAGAAATGAACCAACATAAATGGTGCTTGAGGTGAAATGGGGAACCATCAAATCTGTTTCGCAATTTTTTTTGTCATTGGTTTATGAAACATAAAGTAGTTTTAGGACTGAAGACCTTTTTAGAGCTCAAATGTTGCGCAAACCATATCTTCCTTCCTATATTGGAAGGCACATAGACGGGAAAGATGTATTAGCAAGCTTTTTTTTAACGACTCCCACACGAAATGAAATTGCGAATGTGCTGCTCCATTACCGGCAGTGGACAGAGAGAGTGCTATAATTTCCCATATATTACTGAGAAGACCAGCTGCATTCTACCAACAATTGATAGAAGAGCACTTTGTCATCCTGCCAGCTTACATCTGATGGCATCTGCAACTGAAGCAAATGTGGATTTCCTTTGTTTGCCTTAAAGGACTCCCAAGTAGAAAATTGGAGAAGATATCTCAATCATATCAGCAGTGGACAGAATTTGATGCTTTCTCCTATCACCTCTTCGACAAATCCCAACGTGGAGTATAAGAGGCACATGACATGATAATCTATCTGGGCCACCTGTGCTTAAGGATCTAATTCAAACATTGCCTTGCGAATTTATTACATAGATGACATAGCGGTCGGTCAGTGCTCTATTCTCATCATCTGTAACCAAATAAACGGAAGCTATGACAACAAAACTGTTTAACAACATACGTCCATAATTAACCCTTAATTACTACCCTCAATGTTTTGGTAATATTATCAATGTTGGAATATAGCTAGAAACGAACTCCCCCATTTTATTGTCCCCACTTGAGGAGTACAATTGCTGATAGAAGTTTAAGATGTGATTTGCAATTACAACCTGATCGGAAACAACTTCCCCATTTGTCACATGGCTGGTAATTTTGGTTTTGTAAGACTTGGTATGGAGATTCACTTTATTGGCATTGATCTGAGAGGGGTGGAGAAAGAGAATGTGGGAAAAAAATGGATCTGGGAAAGAATGAAATTTGTGGCTTCCCTACTGGTCATCTTGAAATTTTGAGTATTTTCAATCCTGTACTTTGCTCAACTGAAAACTATTACTCGGTGTATGGTGAGTTCGGGGCTACTAAGATTCATTGTATATTCGTTTTTTTTGTTACTGATAGTTTATAATGTTTCTGATAAAAAAGTGTAATACCTCATAATTTTATTGTTTTTAATTATGGGATTAGTTTAATTAAATATGGGATTTTTTTTTTAATTAATCCGGATTTAAACAAATATTAATCTTGCGAGACGAGGATTAGTATTTATTGATGTGAATTACATTGAATATTACTAAGTGAATAAAGTAATATGTGATTATGAAAATATTAAAGTTGCCGCGAGTGAAAAATGCGACAGTTATGATAATTAAGTCGGGACGCGCGTGTCTGACGTGTCGGGACGCAATTTATTGAGATAAAAGTAATTAATTTTTAAGTCATCAAAATGGTCATTATGAGTGTGCCATTATGTCCGGAAGGTTCGAGATAGTCAGAAAAGTCTACCCAGAGGTTTAGTTTGGGTCCCGGGGCAGTTTTAGGCCAAATCGACACCCCGGAGGGGTATTTTAGTCTTTTGAAATTTTAGAGGAAATAAACCCACGAATTTTATAAGGTTAAATCAGATGGTGTGTCGAGGAAATTAGGATTATCATAATAAAAAATTGAGAGAGGCTATCCAGAGAAGGGAGGAGGAGATTTCTAAAGGAGATTCAAGGCTTTCCTACACCTCTTGCACCACCATCACCACCAACGCGTAGATCGGAAAGAGAGCATTGCCCCCATACCATCTTCTTCATCGGATCAGAACTTCCATTAAAGGAAAGTGTTTTATCTTGCAAAGATTCAGTGCATATATTATCCATGGTAGTTTAGATTGAAAGAAATGACCATGAATAATTTATATTTCATAAATTTGGAGAATTGAATCATGATTATGGTTAGGTTTTGCATGTAGATATATTTTTGGAATTATTGGAAAAACGAAATTATAACCTAAGTGTTAATCACGGATTAATCTGAGAATTATGGTGTTCTTAAATACAAATTGAGGAACTAGGGTTCTTGAGAAATATTCATGAATTAATCCAAGCAATCGATGCCCCATGATGATCTTATGATTTTTATACGTTAACTCATGTAATTATGTTAGTACAACATCTAGTATGATTGTTTGGGATGATTAAATTGAGGATATGATGTTGAAAATGGGAGAAGCCCTTAAGAACACATATGCAGAATTTCGATACCTGTACCAGCGAATCGATTCAGACCAGGCCGAATCGATTCGGTTTCCCATAGCTGTTTTCTTTCCTCCCTTATTTTTGGGAGATGTTCGGGATTTAATCGTGTACTTTAATTTTAAATATATTGAAGAGTATTTGGGAATACCAATAGACCAAGATTGTAATTTGGGTTTAGTTCTAGCATAACGAATTAAGGACTAAACTTAATTAGGTTTAATCGAGAGAATACCTAAATCAGAGACTAATTCAAATCCCGTATATCTGAGGGATAGGATGACTTAGACCAGTAGGATATAAGCGAGTTACTTACTGATATTATGTTAGGAAATAAAGGAGACACTTCGAGTGGCGAGAATTACTCGGGTGTATACAAAGAGAGCAGTATTGTATTTCATTAACACGTATGATATGAATGAGATAGATATACTACGTATAAAGCATATGCTATAGGATGTGCGTACACCTATATTAAAGATAGAGATTTATGTACTAAGGTTGTGTGAATACCTAATGTATGATTGATACTCTGTGTGTATGACATACTTACCATACTTGCTATCACGGGAGGTCTTAGAAAGGGGACAGTCTTATCGTGATGAGCCTTAGGGGGGATTTTAGATTGGTGCCTCAGAACATAGGTCTGGGAAAGACTTATCGGTGAGTTTATAAGTTTGCGGTTGTGTGGATGCGTAGGTATGTGCGTATCCCATAGGGCTGGGAACTATGTTCGCCTCCAATATGTGTGATTTGTACTGATACGGTTTTAGAGTGATTCGGAACTCGTAATCCTTATGTACGTGATGTATCGGGATTTGATAGCAGAGTATGCGCACACCGTAGGTTTAGCCTTTTGGGGTGCCGTATTAGTAGATATGTATGATAGTGATTTATATATTTACACTTGTAATTATTCTACTGTGTTGCTTAGTAGATGAGAAAGATTACGGCATCTAATATTAATCAAGAATGTGGAAACTTGAATGAGTAATGAGATACTTGAATTCGATTAAATTAATATTGGGAATGCAAGGATGTATTATTCGGATAATACGAGTGGGCACAATGACTTAGGCATCATAATAAGAGACTTAATTTAAACTAGATAAGTGGGATAGCGTAATTAGGATGGGTTAAGAGCATACGTTAGGTGTGCACATTTAGTTGAGAGGTGAGAATCTCAAGTGAGGGCACGTGAAACTAACATCATTGGAGTACTTATCAGTTGACGCGCTGTAGCTGCTGTGGAATTTATAGGACCTCGGTAGTAGACGCATCCACACCTATCCTTGATTCTTTTCGAGTTATTTACTTCAGTCGGGCATGTTGCCCATTGGTATTCAGATGTATTCAGAGATAGTGATTTCAGACATTTGTTTATATTTCAGTTGTTGGGATTTATTTCATTTCAGACTCTTGTATATGGAATTTAGACTGGATGTGTTTACTCCAAACTCAGTTATTTCTTTATGTCATTTTACTTGCTATGAGATTGTTTATTAGATGGTGAATGTTCAGTTAATCTTTTATTCGGTTGCATATTAATTTAAAAGATAAAATTTGACACCGGACTTTTTAACTACTAGGTGGTTAGTAATTAATAAATGTTTTCGGCAAAGATTCAGAATTTTTTAGATCAGTTGGAAGAGATATTTTGCAAAAGGTGTTAATGTAGGTCAGGGTAATTTTTAATATACCAATGTGTATTATTATTAGAGGTATTAAATATAGCATTTTAATCAAATTCATTAGTTTGAGCAGCTGTGGTTAATTGAATATAAGAAATAAAGTGAACTTGTTGTTGAATGAATGAATTATATCGCACCTTTTGTTTCATTACTGGACTTAGTTTGTGCATGATATTCTGTAAGTTACTGCACGTCCTATATAAAAGCATATGTATCATTTTGTGCGTCAGTGTATCATATATGAATGCAACTTGTTGGGATTAATTTTCTAATTAGGATTCGCTTCTGCTACCCTTTTCTTTCAGAAAATAAAATATGTACTTTCTTTTTTGTTACCATGTGCACTTTTTCAGCTTAAAAGGATGGACTAATTTTTGTCGTAATTGCGTTGCGATAGGGAAGAATATAAATAAGATTTTTCCGTTTGTACTTTACCCTATGAGATAATTTGTTATTTTGACTTACTCCCCGTACACGTTCATTTATTAAACTACGCCTTGTCTAGCACGCTCTGGGGAGGGTGGATGGGGTTACGCCTAAATACCAAATTATCTTAGGGGGTAAATATAAGAAAGCTTATAAGTAGGAATACTTCCATTTTTTTTTGTTTTGACATGATTTTGTTCTTTCTTTCATTCCTTATTATTGCGGGAAGCAGTTTCCCCTCACTGCACAACAGTATGCAAGTTTTACTGCTATTATGAAGATGATGGAGAACAACAGCCACAGAAGAAGATGAAGAAAAATAAGGAGGTGGTGGAGGGTAAGGAATTCTTGTCTCGTAATAATCATGAGATAAAAGTGGATTACTCTTCTCAGTCCTCTAGTTCACGTGGGCATATGTTGATATCAACTCCTTCAAAACGACTAGAATATTCCAATACGAATAAGATAAACCCCAAATGCCAAAAGGTAGTAGCTTCTCATTATTTCCAGACACGCAAAGGCATCTGCTTCCAAGAGAAGGCTGATAAAATGAAGAAGATGAAAGTAACACCAAATTCCTCAATCGGATTGAATTGCGTATTGGCCCTCCCAGTCCCAGATGAGAGTGTACACGATGGACATAACTATGAGGGTGTTGTGAGGAAAAGTAAGCATGGCTGCGAGAAGCTTCAGCAGCAATCATCTTTAGGTTACTTTTCTGAAACCGTTAACACCAAAGTGAGACATGAGAAGGCGGATAAGAAGAAGAAGAAAGATAAGAAGAAGAAACCCAGTTCTTCAATTGCTTTTGATGTCGAATCCTCATTCACAAATGGTTTTGAGAAGGTGGAGAAGAAAAACACACTAGATGAGGTTGCTTTTTCGGTCCCATATGACGAGGGCAGCGGCAAGAAGAGGAGGAAGAAGATAAATGGGAAAGACGGAGAAAAATGTGTTGAACATTGTGAGAAGGTTCAGCAATCAAAGGTAACATGTTCATCTTACTCAGTTAAAGAAGAGACAGACGAGAAAGGTATGGAGACCGTTGTTGAAATAAAGAAACCTAAGACCAAACGTAGTAAGGCCAAAACGGGTGTAGCTAAAGTGGCTTTGTTTTCAGTAAAAACTAAAGAAATCAGTGGCTGTGCATTCGAACAAAGTGAAACCATTGAGGCTGTGAATTTTTCAGATAATTTTGTGGATGATGGCAAGATGAAAAAGAGGAAGAGGAAAAAAGATTCGAGTTCTGTTTTGATTGCTCCGTGTTCACACAAGACTATGAGAGAAGAGATAAACGAAGATGAGGGAAAAAACAATATGCAGCCTATTTTTTCAGGCGAGGAGAAAAGCAGTATTAGTAGTACCATAATTGCAGCCAATGACGGCAATTCCAGAAAGGATAAGATTGATGACCTGTTTTCGCAATTTGCATATACGAGCGGTAGTAGCTATACGAAGCCGAGGAGGGATGAAAGTGATAAGAATGCTCGGCACTCACAAATTCACCATCGTTGTTTCCAGGGGTCTGAAAATGAGGCTCCTCACATTTGTGAAAACTTGAAAAAAGAAAAGTGGGTTGAGAATGAGACAAAAATTGAGAAGGTTTCGTCAAAGAGGAGGCGAAAGGCACATTGCAAGAAAGCACGTGCAGAAGTTCGAGTTGTTTCCCCTTACTTCATTAATTCAGCAGCGGAACAATTAGTGGCAAGTGAGGAGAAGCATCATAAAATCAAATCGCGAAAACAAAAGTTTTCACTATATTTCCATAATGACCCTACAGATAGGAATAATTCAGGTGGTAGCTGTTCAAAGAGGATGAGGGATGAGGGTGACAAGTACGTCACAAGTAAAAAAGGTGAAAATGAGGCCCCTCCCATTTGTGAAAACTTGAAAAAAGGAGAGTGGGATGAAAATGAGACAATTGAGAAGGTTTCGTCCAAGAGGAGGCGTAAGGAACGTTGCAAGAAAGCACGTGCAGAAGTTCAAGTTGTTTCCCCTTACTTCATGAATGGACCTACAGAAAAAACTAATTTGGTAGCAAGGCGCAAAAAGACTAAATTTACTGCGGCAATAAAGACGGTTCTTTCTGTTGCCCAGAAGTGGGATGAGGCCTATCAAAGAAGAACATCGAATAACAATTGGAAGCCTCCACGCTCACATTTTAATCTCCTGCAGGAGGATCATGCCCATGACCCTTGGAGGGTCTTGGTGATATGCATGCTTCTTAATTGCACAACTGGTTTGCAGGCAAGTCCTTTATTTTCCCCCATGTTTCTCATGAAATAATTACTTTATACGTTTTTATTACTTTTGCATGTCTGAAGGTTTATTTAGTACTCCTGGGAATCAGTTAACTTTATGTAAATGCTGATGATGCTCTACCTGATACTGAACTTATGAATGGGCCTGAAAAAAGCTGATCATAAACTTGATTATCGCATCATTTGTTGAAGAACATTATTGTTCTTGTGGGAATTGGAAAGGGATTCTAGCACGACCTTTTGGCGTGGGGTAGCCCTTTAGAGTATTTTGCCTAACAAACATTTACGCTCTCGTTGAACTGAATATGATGTACTAGTGCTCCATCAAAGATTGGCTGGACTATCGTGTTAAAAATATTTTGATTAGCGCCTGATCTGAGGTAAGAATGTTTTGTTCTAGATTGGATACACCTCTTCTCTCCCGTTGGGCATGTGGGGGAAGCTTTTTCGGTGTTAGGGAGGACGCTCTAGTGCCCTTAGCATTAGATTATTGTGCATAGGCAATTTTTTTTTTCAATTTTGAAATCCCACCTGTGATGCATTTACAACCGAGTAAACTGGCAAAAACCCGAACAACAACACAACAATCACAATGAATAAGGCACATCGTTTTTATTCGAATTTTTACATGATTTATAATGCCCCTTTGAAATCAAAGAATATTGAAAAAATCTTCCTTTTTTTTTTCAAAAGTATTAAACTCTCCAACAAAGTATTTTATTACCCAACATATTCAAGGAATCCTTACAAAGTCGTCTGGGTATCTCTCTCTACCTAGTTATGGAGGCTAAACAACTTTAAATACAAGGTAATAATGCAGTTAACAACCCCAACTGCGAGGTAGAAGTGTCTAAAAACTATGTTGCAAACATTCCATATGAAAACTTCTTCAAGTAACTGCTGTGCTGCTATGGGAACAGGTGTCTTGAGAAGTTACTAGGAGGTTGCCTATGATTTTCCACTCCATAATTCGTGTAAACCCGTGTAGCCACTTGTTCTGCCTTGTAATTATTCCCAAAGTTACCCAAAACTACTAAAAAACAAGCCCAATTGCTACCTGACTGCAACCAAAAACTTTTCTCACGCCTCTAAACACTATTACCTTGATCTTAGCAAGCTAAACCCACATACTGGCAACCTGGTGCAACACGGGCACGACTCTGGAAGTTATCCCGATCACGCTCCGATAATCATGCACTACCAAAACCATGTTGATGTTAGGATAATCCCACATATCTCACGAAGTTTCCATAAGCCTTGGAGCACCTATGAACGAAATACCAGTTCTGCCTCGGAGGACCCCCCCTTTATATATGCTCTTAACGAAAATTCACAAGTGGTAGCAGTAGACATCAACTGCTAAATGATCGTAGAGAAGATAACGCTCCAACCTGACTTCGCTTGCTCTAAGACTTCTTTCCAACTTACTTACCTTAGTAAAGTGCGACTAAGGCAAGCTTGTTGCCGCACCCATAGCTTAGGTAAATTTAGGGTGTCCCCCCCCCCCCCCCCCCCCCTACCCCCCCCAAAAAAAAAACCTCGAATCGACGACGTCCTCATTGAAACAGAATCCAAGTACTGGCGATTGACATGCTCAAACTGCCACAACAGAGTATCTTTCTTCCAACTAGCTTCCTCATCTGCCTTTCCTTTCCACTCCACAAGGTAAAAAGTTCTTCTATTCTTTCTACGTGCTCTTTCCCTGTGGTGGTCTAAGATCCGTTCGGCAACCTCGAAATATTACTATCTTATTGTTAGTGACGCCCTAACCCGACCTGTTCAGTTTGGATCTGACTTGTCGTCATGAAACCGCTTAAAAAAGCTAACATGCAAAAATGGATGCAACTTCAATTGGGAATTGGGAAGGTAATTCCAACTGATAAGCCAACCTGCCAATCCGCCTTGTAATTTTAAATCAACCATCATAATTCAGAATAAGGCCCTTATGTGCTTTTTTCGACTCACTCTCTTCCGAACCTGCAGAATGAGTTTCAACATCATCATGTCACCAACATCAAACTCTATCCCACGCCTGCTGATGTCAGCCCACTTCTTTATTCTCCGTAGTGTTTTTGCTAATATATTTTTTGCCTCTTCAGCCCGTTCCCGCCTTTCTCGTGCATATCTTTAAGCTGTTGGACAACGACTTTGAGACTTCTATTTTGCAACTTCATGAGTAAGAGGTTGTTGCCCGGTTGCAAGCTCAAACGGACTTTGCCCTGTTGAAGAACTTTGATGAAGGTTGTAATTGACCTGTGCAACATTAAGTAACTCAACCCAATATTGTTGGTTTGCAGTTACATAATGTCGTAGGTACTCTTCCAACAACGCGTTCATCCTCTCCGCTTGTCCATCTGTTTGAGGATGATTTGTTATTGAAAATTTCAATTGTGACCCCAACAACTCGAACAAGGTAGTCCAAAACCGCCTGGTAAATCTCACATCATGGTCGCTTACAATATCAAGTGATAAACTCCGCCTCTCAACAACATATTGAAAGAACAAGTTCGCTGCCACTTCCGCTGAACAAACCTTCAGGGCTGGAATGAACGTAACATACTTAAAGAACCAGTCGACTATCACCATAATTGAAGTGAAGTTTTTCACCTTTGACAACCCATTGGTGAAGTCCATAGAAACACTTTCCCAAGGTCTTGTAGGAACCGGGGGTGGTTTCCAAGGTTCCTGCTATCTTCTTCATTTCCGTCTTGTCCTATTGGCAAACCGTGCATATTCTAGCATACAATTCAACTCCAGCTTCCATTCGGGGATAATAGTAACTTTTGGATAACAAGGCAGGTGTTCTGTCTTGCCTCAGATGCCTTACATACAAAGCATCGTGCCTCTCCTTTAGTAACCTTAGTCTGATTCCCCCTATTTTGGGAATGTAAGACTTGTTCCCCTTTGCGTAAATAACTCCATCACCTACCCAGAACCTGCTAGTAATACCCTATTTAACCTGCTGCAGTAACACCTTTATAAAAGATCTTCCTTGGTTATTTCTCTGATTTGAGGCAACAAGTCATTAGAAATTTGACCAAGGAAGATCCTGTTACAAAGTTATTATTGCAGCCGGTTAAAGAAGGTATTATTAGCAGGTTCTGGGTAGGTGATGAAGTTATCTATACAAAGGGGAACATACCTTACATTCCTAAAATAGGGAGAATCTGACCGAGGTTACTAAAGGAGACGTACGATGATTTGTACGTAGGGCATTCGGGGCAAGACAAAACATTTGCCTTGTTATCCAAAAGTTATTATTGGCCCCGAATGGAATTTGATGTTGAATTGTATATTAGAACATGCATGGTTTGCCAACAGGACAAGATGTAAAGGAAGAAGATAGCGAGAACCTTAGAGGTTCCTACAAGACCTTGGGAAACTGTTTTTCTGAACTTTATCAATGGGTTGCTAAAGGTGAAAGACTTCCCTTCAATTAGGGTGATAGTCGACCGGTTCTCTAAGTATGCTACGTTCATTCTAGCCCTGAAGGTTTGTTTAGCAGAAGTGGCAACAGACTTGTTCTTTTGACATGTGGTTAAGTGGTGGGGTTTATCACTTGATATTGTAAGCGACCGAGATGTGAGATTTAACGGGCGGTTTTGGACTGTCTTGTTCGAGTTGTTGGGTCACAATTGAAATTTTCGACAGCAAATCATCCTCGAAGAGATGGAAGAGTACCTACGACATTATGTAACTGCCAACCAACAAAATTGGGTTGAGTTACTTGCACAATTCTATTACAACCTTCATCAAAGTTCTTCAACAGGGCAAAGTCCATTTGAGCTTACAACCGAGCAACAACCTCTTACTTGTGAAGTTGCAAAACATAAGTCTCAAAGCCGTTGTCCAACTGCTTATAAGGCGGGAACGGGTTGAAGAGGCAAAAAATATTTTAGCAAAATCAATACGGAGAATGAAGCAGTGGGCTGAGGACAGCAGGCTTGAGATAGAGTTTGATGTTGGTGACATGGTGATGTTGAAACTCACTTCACAGGTTTGGAAGAAAGTGAGTCGAAAAACAACACATAAGGGCCTTATTCAGAGTTATGATGGTCCATTTAAAATTACAAGGCGGATTGACATGTTGGCTTATCAATTAGAATTACCTTTCCAATTGAAGTTGCGTCCTTTTTTTCATGTTAGCTTTTTGAGGCAGTTTCATGAAGACAAATCAGATCCTAACCGAGCAGATCGGGTTAGGGTGCCACCAACAATAAGACAACATTATTTCGAGGTTGCCGAATGGATCTTAGACCACCGCAGGGAAGGAGCACATAGAAAGAATAGAAGAACTTTTTACCTTGTGGAGTGGAGAGGAAAGGCAGATGAGGAAAAGCTAGTTGGAAGAAAGATACTCTGTTGTGGCAGTTTGAGCATGTCAATCGCCAGTACTTGGATTCTCTTTCAACGAGGACTTCGTCGATTCGAGTGGGGGAGGGTTTGTTACTCCCTAAATTTACCTAAGCTATGGGTGCGGCAACAAGCTTGCCTTAGTCACACTTTGCTAAGGTAAGTAAGCTGGAAAGAAGTGTTGGAGCAAACGAAGTCCGGTTGGAGCGTTTATCTATTCTACGATCATTTAGTAGTTGATGTCTACTGCTACCACTTGTGAATTTTCGTTAAGAGTATATATAAAGGGGGGGGGGGGGGTCCTCCGAGACAGAACTAGTACTTCGTCCGTAGGTGCTCCTAGGCTTATGGAAACTTTGTGATATATGTGAGATTCTCCTAACATCAACATGGGTTTGGTAGTGCATGGTTATCGAGGCGTGATTGGGATAACTTTCCGGGTCATGCCCATGTTGCATCAGGTTGCTAGTATATGGGTTTAGCTTGTTGGGATCAAGATAATAATGTTCAGAAACATGGAAAAGGTTGTTAGTTGCATTCAGATAGCGGTTCGACTTGTCTTTGAGCAGTTTTGGGCAGTTTTGGGAGCAGTTGTAAGGCAAGACAGGTGGCTACACGGATTTACACGAATTATGGAGTGGACCACTTGGTAACTTCTCAAGACACTTGTTCCCATGGCAGGACATCAGTTACTTGAAGCAGTTTTTATAGGGAATGCCAGACACTTGTACTTAGCAGTTGGGGATGCCAATTGCATTATTACCCTTGATTTAAAGCTTTGTAGCCTGCATAACTGGGTAGAGAGAGATACCTAGACGATTTTGTAAGGATTTCTTGTCTTTGTTGGGTAATAAAATACTTGGTTGGGGAGTTTTTTCATGTAAACACTGTATGCCTTATTCATTGTGATTATGTGTTTTTGCTGGGTAATAAAATACTTGGTTCGGGTTTTTGCTGGTTTACTCAGTTGTAAACGCATCACAGGTGTGGGATTTCGAAATTGATTTTTTTACCTTTCCTAATCACTGGTTTCATCGTCATTCCTTAAAAGAATTTTAAATATCGGTGGGAAAATTGAGGGGGTGGGTTTAAATTTATGAAATCAGCCTCATCAAACTCTAATTGCCAAACCACCACACCGGATGTGGCGACAGACGACCACCGTGGCCAGCCCCTGCAGGCCTGACCCGCTGACATTCTTTCATCATCTTTTGGCCCGGTTCAGGGTGAGGAAACCCTCGGCCAAAGTCAATCTCAGCCTCCACGTGGACTGACCACCCCCACAGTGGCTGGAAATCCTCGGAACAACATACAAACAGGCGGCGCTGACAGTCTAACTGATGCCAAGAAAGGGCAGATTTCTGCCGGAATCAACAGGAAGCCAGAACCGACACTTTTGTCGCTCTATTCCTTGCCAGGCTGCCGAACAGTCCTCCGATGCCATACCAGGCCTGCCCTCGAGGGCATTTCATCCAGAACCGTAAAAAATTCCTTGGGAGTTCAAAACTATTCCGCCAACAATCTAAAACAGCTGTTTTCTGTCCCAAACTCAAAACCTACACCATCACAATCTAACAATCTAACAATCTATGAAGCACGAATACTCTCGGGAGGTCGCGAATTTTTGTTGGACACGTATAGGATACAGGATACGTTGGGATACGTTAGGATACGCGAATCCTAGAGTATTCTAATTTTTTTTTATTTGTTAAATGGCTGGGATACGCTAGGATACGCTGGAGATACATTAGGATACGTTTTTAGGAGACTTTTTTTTATCTTTTTTAACTGTGTTGTTTTTCATTCTTTAATTACTTTTCTTCCTTTACTATGTTTTTTTAACTGTGTTGTTGCTTTTCATTCTTTGATTGTGCAGTATTGTTTTTTGATTTTTTTCTTAACTTTTTTTATGTTTTCATTCTTTTTTATATCTATGTTGTTTTAACTGTATTGTTTTCTTTAACCGTATTGTTATTTTTAACCTTTACATCCACTGTTTGAATCCTTTTTTATGGTACTTGATGACGTGGTTGACGGAGATGATGATGCCGTTGTGATTGAGATATTATGAAGCCTGGATGCTCTCATTTAACTTATTTTATGCTAAGGATATTATCTTTATTTTTGTCTTATGCTTTTGTTGGAACACCCTTTTATGTTAATGATGTTTTATTGTAATGTTGTTTGTTTGGTGACAACAATCATCATATTTGAGCACTTTAATATAATGGTGTTTGATGCTTTAGTATCATTTTATCAAGTTTATCATTAATATATATAAAATAAAATAATAAATATTTAACGTGTCCTAGCGTATCCGTATCCTACATTTTGGAAAAATCCCGTATCCCGTATCGAGTCGTATCCCGTATTACGTGTCGAGTCCGTGCTTCATAGCTAACAATAACCCTCTGAACCCTCTTGTGAACCCTGAACAATCCAAGACCCGACTGGACTTGTCCAAGAATCACTCATCCTCATTACCGGCACAATTTCCACAAAAAAAGTTATTCCCAAACCTTATTTTCTCCATTTCCAAGAAACTCTAATCACAAACCCTAGACCCTCCACTCACCCTCATTCAAACATGACCCACAATCGAAACCCTAAACCAACACACCCCCACCACCCCCACCCTGAAGAATTCCCACGAACCAATCAAGAACCCTCCTTCCATAAATTCAATCCAATTTCAACCCCTTTTGATCCAATCCCCTCCCATACTAACCAACCAATCTTCTGCCCTAGGTGGAAACCTCCAACATGTGCAAAAACTAGGGTTTGGCACCAAAACCTTATTCTTTGATCCCGGGGTAGTTATTTTTGATGATTGGCACAAGTGGCAAGATGAAGAAGATGAAGATTGACGCAAGAATTGAAGAATCTTCCCCAAAATTTTTAGCAAATTACTTTTTGGTCCCACCATTTTTGCCTCTCTTCCGTACATTTTGGGAATTTTTGCATTCAACCTCAATTTTAAAGTTCGAGGACGAACTTTTTCGAAGGCAGAGAGAATTATGTGAATCAAGAATTAGGGGTTATTTTTAGTATTTTTAATATTTTATTGTATTTTTGCTATTTTCTTTTATTTTCTTTATTTGATGTATTTTCTTTTATTAGTTGTTTGTTTAGTATTTAGAAGAAGGAAGGTTATTGGCTCCTAGGGACATAATTGTAATTAGATTCTTAGCTTAGAGGCCAAGTAACCTCCTTCCTATAAATACTCTTTCGTAGCCTCATTTGAGGCATTCTTCCATTTTGAGATATAGTGATTTGGGAGAGTTTTAGAGAGATTTATCTTTTTTTGCTCCCATTTGGCGTCATTTACGTCAATTCCTCTCTACAATCCAACACATTTAAGCCATCCAAACAGAACCCTATAAAGAGAATTCATACTTGTGCAGTTGGCAATCTACAACAATGAAGCTCTGTACAAGTCGTCATTCCAAATTTTCCAAGCAGATCCAAATACCTCCATAAACATGAACTTGCTTGAAAGAGAAATTCCACTCAGTAGGCTTTCATAAACTAATCTTCAATTTGTACATCACAAACAGAACACCGGTGAAGCAGCCCTACTGAAAAAGCCATCATTCTGCGACTCCACCTAAAATCAGTGGGATCTATATCTTATCTATCACGACTTCAATATTGTGCCATTTTCAATTTTATGCCTATAAACTCAACTCTTCAACATTAGCAATCATCATTTTCTTCTATGCTATCTATATTAGACCAATTTGTATTCTGGACGAATCAGTTTCCCATATGTCTCGCTACAGATTTCCAGTTTTGAAAAGCATTTTGGACTATACAGTTCAATATTCCTCACTACCCCATCTTTATTTAACGGTTTCTTCTGAAAAATATTTCTCTCCATACAGCATAAATTGCTACTGAAAAAGATACTTTTTAACTTGCTTTGGGTTTGTTTTTCCATTATTTGAATGTACTATCATTGTTAGAAGCTCATTCCAAACTCTTAATATTTCTAACTTCCCCATTTAGAGACAACACCTGATTCCAAAATTATGCCGAAAATCTGCATAGGAAGAATATATGATCTCTGCTTTCAATTTCTCTGCCGCACAGAACACAACTATTATCCTCAACGAGACCCCGCCTTTTCAATCTATCACTAGTCCACAATTTGTTTTGACACCATAACCACAAAATAAAAGAACATAGGGATATCTTGGCCAAACTATACTGACTTTGTCCATTCCTGCTTAGGCTTCTTCTTGCTTAAGGCTTCATATGCTGTAGCACTAGAGTATTTACCATTCCTACCAAGATCTACACTACTATGTCCATCTATTCCACATTTATATTCACATTATATGACCGAATTTCCCTAAGAGCAGCAAAGACGGGCCTAGGCCACCTTTGTTTACCCTGATCAAAGGACTTACTTTTGCTTTTAAAGAACTCGCAACATCATAAACAATTCTAGGCTTAAACTTATTGGGGGTACCAGTTATCGGTCCAGAATAGAATGTCCTCCCCATTACCTACTGTATACCGAATATAACTTTTAACCACCTCCTCCAGATTAGTCAATTTCCTCCATGTCCATTAATATAGTAGTATAGTAGTAACATGTTATGGGATCATTTTGAATTTGGCCACCATTTATTATACATAGTTAGACTTTAGTCATTATTCTCTTCAAGAGCAGACTTTCGCCACCCAAAAATAACTGAATGTTGTATTCTGTTAAGTAGAACTTTTTTATGCCAATAGTGCCCTTTGCACCAAAGTATATTATTTTTAATAATTGAGAAAAAAATGACCTCAAGCTTAAGCTAATAAGCCATGTAGAAGTAGATTATAATATGTACTTTGTATTGTCTATATAGACGAGTAGATTAACACCCACACATAAATAATTTGACCTCTGCCTACATTTAGTGCATTGATCTACAATTATTATATCTATAAGCAGAGACGGCCTTATTCTAACATGTGGCCATCTGGAGCCCCAAATATGGGAGGTCTGAGAGGTTATTTTTTAAATTTTAGCTTCTGCCAAAAAATTATTGTATTTCAAAATCACATAGAAAACACCCCCAATGTATTAGAATAAGAGTTTGGGCGGAATTTATTATTAATAATAACGATGTTAGATACGCAAAAGTATGTAAAAATTAATACACGAAACAATGTGTTAAACAATTTTACTTGTAGATAGTGAGTTACCCGTGAACAATAGTTTCTATTAATTACTCGATCAATCAAATCACTAACATTATTTTTATATTAATTTTTGTGCAGAATGTTGTCGTTATTTTCAATAATTTGACATCTAAAATTGCAACAATAATAAATTCCATATGCTACTTTATTATGAATTTTTTTTTTTGTAGTCAGGTTGTGATTGCCATTTTCTTTTATGTTATTTTATAATGTGAACAGGGCTGTGGTAGTTTTAATGTATAGAGTTTTTTTTTCCCTTAGTGTCATTTATTGGTCACATGACCTCATTTTTTGTTAAGCTTTTTAAAACATGTATGCAATCATACTAATTTTTTGAATAGGATAAGGGTTCAAACTTAAGTTCTTGCCCAGGCTCCATAATCTCTCTCTCTTCATAATAAGCTTTATTGATTAGTAATACAAACATGTACAGAAGAGGTGACAGTTAAATAAAAATCAGAAAGTGACAACAGTCAAAATTCAAAAACAAAATGCAATCTCAGAAATACAAATCTAACATCCTGTATCTAGCAATCCGGGCAAACACAAACCATCAAAGGCAGTCACCCAAATGCCCAGAACAGTCACCATCTCCACAACAATTTAAGAAGACACAATATCTCTCCAATTGCAACAAATATCTATCAGCCCCTTGTATTCATTCGTAGAAGATTCCCAAAGAAAACAATAAACTGAATCTTCTCCCTTAACACTTCTTTATCCAGGCTATATCTTAACAAAATGGCGAACTTCCCTCTACACAAACTTGCCATGCTAAAGAAAGCACAATGCACCTCCATAAACAATTCACTCTATTTTGATATCGGCACATTAATAGCTTTCTGGGCATCTTTGGACTCCGCATATGATCTTCCAAGACCCGTCTCATGTTTAGTGTCACCAATGCAATGTCGTTTGGTTAGGAGCCAATGAGTTCCTGCAACCATGTGATGTGTTTTTTCAATTATGCGTTTCCTCTGGCCATTGACTGCAACATCATTTTATTCAATTTTCTCCTACTAACAATCCTATGAAACAATTTGGTGGTGTTCTCTCACTCTAGCCTTTGGTAAGCTCCATGATTCGAGTAATTAACTAAATCATTTGATGCAGTGTGTTACTACTTACCCCTCTCTTCTTTGTTGTACAAGTTTGCAATTGCATATTTATGTTGGATTTTTTTTTATTGCCTTCCTTTTAATTTTTATAGTATGTTAAACGTAAATTAACATGGTTTTCTACGTAGACATGGCTCCTCTTAATAAGTACATATACTACATACTGGCCCATAGTTTTTCTCGAATTATATCTTGTTGTGTCTGATCACATCAGCAGTTGAATTAGATTTAGTTTCATCAATCTTCATTCATTATAACTCATGCTTATCCGTTAGGGGATCAAGTCTTTTAACTAATAATCATTGCAACTAAGTTAGCACATTATATTTCAATTCATTCTACCATAAAAGCTAGACTTGGATTCATGATGTGAATTTATAAAGAAAATAAAAGAGAAGGCACAATCAATTTAATTTTATTGCAGATATTTCAAGTTGGTGGTTTGAATTGATACCATTTATATTTCATGCGAGCTTCTTATATATTGACATCGTAGAGCTGGTAAAAGATTAAATGGAAACAGGAAAAGCTAATACAGATGGTCCAATAATATATTTCATATGAATTTCTCAGTATTTCTGAAATATCATGTTGCTTCATGACCTGATTGGTTTCATAGATCAAATGCATAATTGCATTCTTAGTCACGATAGCTGATTAAAAAGTTAGGGAGCTATCGCACTGCTTCCTTACCCACTTGTTTTTTGTTACAACTTTTAGTATATAAAGACTTTTTGAACACATTATATGTTCGTTTCGTCACATTATGAGGTGAAAAGTAGATGCGCATTTGAACATATTTAGAAAAATGAATGAATGATGTTGTTTTCACGTATATCATTATCATATTTGGTGCCTTGTTCTGTTATTTTTCCAGTCTAGCGGTGTTGCCGTATATCACTGAATTTGAACCTTATGTTCCGACAGATGAAAAAAACCCAACCTTACTAAACTAAAGGTATGTTTGATTGGAAAAGTTGCAAATTTTGGAATCTTCCATATGCTACTTGGAAAATAACACACTCTAAGTTGTTAATTGTTATGAACTTGTAAGGACAGAATTCATGAAGCAATTGTTGTTGGCATTAAATGGATGGAACAAGTCAGCTAACTGAAAATGTAACTTATTTTAGGCTGGAAGAGTCATACCAAATCTCTTCACTCTATGCCCAGATGCAAAGATAGCTACAGAGGTTCCGACAGGAGAAATAGAAAAGGTGATTCAAACCCTAGGTTTGCATAGGAAACGGGCGATAATGATTCAACGCCTCTCTCAGGAATATTTGGACGAAAGCTGGACCCATGTCACACAGCTTCATGGCGTTGGCAAGTAAATCGTCAATCTTATCATTATTGCAAATCTGTATCTGTTTTTTTAATTTATTTTTATACTTGAAAGCTGAATCTGTTTATCTCCTCCTTTGGATGGCCAGATATGCAGCCGATGCGTACGCGATATTCTGTACGGGTAAGTGGGAACGCGTGAAGCCGACCGATCACATGCTAACTAAATATTGGGAATTTCTTTGCAGCAATAACACAATATTGCAATAGATGCATAGTTACCACGGAAGACCAACAGCTTAACGGTTTAAGTACAGGTACGGAAAACATGGTACATTTTCCTTCCAATATATGAAGTTAATGATCCCAAAGATATATTCATATTTATTGACGTAAACTACACGTCAATGGATGAAAAGAAAAACCAATCCCTAATTTTAGAGATAGAATCAAAAGTTGTCTTATATTTCAAGAATGGGAAAATTAAGTACACATGAGAATACATGAAGTATTTATATGGGCTGAATTACTTGCTAATCAAGTAATTAGCGAAAATGACTAAAAGAACCTACTAAAAATAAAAGAATGCTTAATTAATCCCAAACGTGCTTGGAGACTAATTAAGAAAAGAAAATGCCTTAAAAGAACTAAAAATAGAAAATAGAGATAAAAGGAAAAATAAAAGGAAAATAACAACGGATTCCCATCACTCTCTCCTCCTCAACAAGAGTTCGTCCATGAACTCAAAGGGAAAGACCCAAAGAGTCGCCTTTTAAAACTGTAATCAATGCATGGCCAGGAGGATGCTCGGTGTCATCAAGGTACTCCGGTGTCTGATCCATCGCCAAAAGGGCCCGCCGACGCGGGAGATGGCAATCTGAAACTCGATGTCCCACGTTGTCGCAATTAAAGCACCGGAATGTGGGAGGACCTGGATGTGTCGCAGGGGAAGTAGTGGTGGCTGGAAGAGTGGTAGACAATGCCGATGCTGATACTATAGGAGCAGCAGAAACTAATGAAGGTGAAGGTCAGGGTGCTGGAGGAGATATAGGCGCTGCATGATAAGCCTCGACCTTAGTAGCATATTCTACCACCTTTAGAAAGGTCGGTACCTCTCTCAACACAAGATCCCGCTGAATATGTGGATGGAGCCCCAGAATATAGCGGCTGATCCGTTAATCCTCAATCTCGGGAAGACGAGCTCTACCGCGAAGGAGCTGAAACTGCTCCGTGTCCTATACCACTGAGGACGTATCCTGCTAGAGAGATTGAATGCGCGTAAAGAGGTCTCGCTCGTATGTCGGGAGTATAAAGGAGGCCTGAAAGGCGGCCTTGAGGTCGAGCCAGTCCTGAATGGGAGGGAGTCCTACAGCCGTCCTATGGTAGCAAAGATCATTTCACCAAACTCGGGCAAAATCCTGAAATTTGGTGGCGGTTAGAAGAACACATGAGTGACCCTGAACCCGTTTGTAATCGAAAACTGTCTCCATAGAAGCTAGCCAATCGGTCATATCATCCGGGGAGAGTCTACCATCGAACACAGGAATATCTATGCGGATATCCCCATGGAGACTCCTAGAAAGTATCTGAAGCGCTAATGAAAGTGGGTCTCCATCCTGATGGGCTCACGTCACCCGTCACAGTTTCAATAGGCCAATCGGAGTCGGAGGCACCTGGGTTGGCGGTGGATGAAGAGGATGAGCATGTGGAACCATGGGAGGTGCTGGGGGACCGCAGTGGGGGCATGTGATGATCAAATGGTCATGCTCTCCACAATAGTAGCACTGGCGGTCGCGTAGGGGAACAAAACGAGGGCCACCGGGGTATCCAATTCAGGACGCTACGATGGGTATCCCCGACGTCACTGGTTGTTGAAGAATCGGTGTAAAATAGGGAGAGATCATGGTGGGATGGTGTATGACGTGAGGGTGGAGGGAGGGGTACATATGGTGTTGGGTGAGGGTGTAAGCGAGGGTCAATGTGTCGGGAATAAAAATGCCAATATTTCTATCAAAATCATATGTTTGTACCTGATAGTCAAGCGGAACAGGTGGTGCGGGTGGTCGAATAGGGTTGAGATTAGGTGGTTGGTCGAGGGGTAAGGGTTTGCATTTTGGTCATTAGGCCACTCAGGTAGTTTTTTTTTTTTTTTTTTTTTTTTTTTCTGGTTGGATCACATTCTTGGGTAAAAGCAAATGTTCTTGGGTCTGAAATTTGGTCGGGGGAATTGAAATGAGGCTCAGGCGCTGATTGGGCCTTACGGCCAAGGTTAGAGGGGTAAGTAGAGTACCGAGATTGTACTCCGGGTAGACCAACAGGTTTAAGAGGTTCGAACAGGTATTGACAGGTTAGTTTTTGAATAGGGTTTGGGTTAGGACTTAAATGGGGTCTAAGTTGATTTTTTTAGTGGTCGGAAGGATAAAGAAGTAGATCGGAAGTCTGGCTAATGTCATCGGTGGGATTATGATGTATTTCGGGGTCGGAATGACCCTGATGTTGACCCTGGATAGTTGATTCAACACGGACAACCTGAATTTGGGTGGATCTGGCGCCAATAGGGCAGCAGATGACGGACGGGGCTTTGCCCAATCCAATCCGGTCAATTTCGCCAGGCGGAATCAAGGACAGACCCTCGTTTTCTCCTTAGGGTGGGTTTTCGGAGATGATTTCCTTTTCGGTTTGACGTGAAAGGTTTTCTTGCGACCCCTTTGTGTTGCTAGGGTTTTGAAATTTGGAGAATTGTTGTAAGCAAGCCTCGAATTGCTCTTGTTGCCTTCAAACCACTCCGGTCATCCTTCGATCATTCATTTCCTCCATTCTTGCTAATTGACCCTTAAATTCTTGAATTTCTTCCACTTGTAGCTTGGATTTCTTTGGAGCCATCGAGTCTGTAGCGTACGATATTGATATTCTACACACACCGATACACACTAACCAATGTTTGGAGCGACACCCGCTCTGATACCAATTTGACGTAAACTACACGTCAATGGTTATAAAGAAATACCAAACCCTAAATTTAGAGAGAGAATCAAAAGTTGCCTTATATTTCAAGAATGGGGAACCTAAGTACAAATGAGAATACAAGAAGTATTTATATGGGCTGAATTACTTGCTAATCAAGTAATTAGTAAAAATGACTAAAAGGACCCACTAAAAATAAAAGAATGCCTATTAGTCCAAACATGCTTGGAGACTAATTAAGAAAAGAAAATGCCTAAAAAGAACTAAAAATAGAAAATAGAGATAAAATGAAAAATAAAAGGAAAATAATAACGGATTCCCATCATTTATTCCCTCAATTTATTCTTTTGCTTATAATGAGAAAATATTAAAAGTATAGTGAATTTGTAATGCACGACAATCTACTAACAAGTAGACGGGGCTTTGTAGAAAATATTGTAAAAAGAGTAGGATATACATTTTGCATGTTCACATAAATAGTTCTTATGTACGAAATCTCAAAGGTGAATAAAGAAGTGTCTTGAGAGTATTAGAAGATATTTATCATTATAAATTTTAATGACGCTTAGTGTTTAGAAGTAGTAGCCCTTCTCATTTTAACAAAATAGTTTGCATAAGCCTACCCCTTTGGACCACATTTTAGAGGGTATCATGTTCCCGTATCTGTTTAACATACCAAAGCGATTAGTGTATAGGTAACATTGAATAAATGCCTTTTCCTTTCATCTTTATAGGATTGATAAGAAGGTGAGCTATATGTGTATAGCGAAAGAAAGGGTTGCCTGTTCTGAAGTTGTCTACCCCTAATTTATGGCACATTCCGCTTTGTAACTTAAAAAGAGATTTCGGTTGACCAAAAGGGTGCATAATGCATTGATATTATTGTGCCTTGTTTTCACGCCCATAAGTTAGTTTGTCACATCCAAAAAGTTTTCAATTTTGAAAACCAACAACTGTGATGCATTTGCACCGAGCAAAGCAACAATTCAACATACAAAACAAACACACGAGTTTAGAAGAACACACACACAATTTACAGGAAAAACATCCCAATATTAGTCTCACAAATACAAGGGAATATAAAAAATCGTTTTTAGGTTCTCTTGCTCCGCAACTGTTAGGCTACGTGTTCACAAAATAATGTTGCCAGCAAAAAAGGAGGTTTCTCCAATAATTGCTTTCAGCTTCTGTTGCTCTTGCATTCCACAAGGTGTCCAGAATAGTTATGCATGCACTAGAATATGCAAACACGAGTTACGGCTGTTTCACACCCATATCTACTCCCCACACATTTTCAGACAAGGGAAACCAAAACTTGATCATACCCAACAACCTTTCCCACGTTTCTGGACAATACCCATGCACCATTTTACCCAATTATGCCTGTAAATGCATCTCTTGCTGCACCTGGGCATGACTCGAGAATCTTCCTTATCACGTCCGGAGAATCCATGCACTACCAAGCCCAAGCTCGATCATCTATGTCACGAAGCATGCCCACGAGGAAGCCTAAGGCCTAGGAGCACCCATTTACATTTTCGACTTTCAGCTCAACAGATCCTCCCCCCCTCTCCCCCTTCATAGTACCTCTTAGCGAGAAATCAATTGTGGTAGCAATAGACGTTAACTGACATAAGACGATAAAGTTACCTGGCTCCCAAAACTTTCCAAAAGCATACTTCAACCTTGTTTCTAGCTTTGCACGAATTAGCCAAGCTAAACTAAGACTTGCGTGCTATCACGTCCATAACTTAGTGTAAGTTAGGGTGTGACAAACCCTCCCCCACTCGAATCGACGACGTCCTTGTCAAAAGAGAATTTAAGTACCGGTTAATCAAACTTTCAAACTGCCACAACTGAGTGTTTTTCTCCCACGTAGCTTCTTCCATTGCCTTCCTTTTCAACTTGATAAAGCAGAAAGTTGTTCTATTCTTTCTACTCGCTCCCTCGATCCGGTGGTCCAGAATACCTTCAGCAACCTCTGAGTATTGCTGTCTAATTGTAAGAGGTGCCCTAGTCCAACTTGAACAACCAGGGTCTGACTTGTTTTGATTGAACTTTTTCAAAAAGCTCACATGAAAAATAGGGTGCAATTTCAAACGTGTTGGCAACCCCAACTGATATGGCAACCTTCCAATGCGCTTTGTTATTTTGAACCGGCCATCATACTTCTATATAAGTCCTTTGTGTGCTATCTTTCGACTCACCTTCTTCCAAACTTGTGGAGTGACTTTCAGCATCACTATATCACCAATGTCAAAATCCATGGGCCCCTTGGTTTCATCCGCCCACATCTTCATTCTCTTTATTGATTTGGCTAAAATATCTTTGGCCTCTTTAGCTCTTTCTAGTGTACCACTCGTATAACGGTAAGCAGTTGGACATCTTCTTTACGATTTCTGTTTAGCCACCTCATGTGGAGTCGGGGGTTGCTTTTCGTTTGCAAGCTCAAATGGATTTTGCCCTGTAGACGAACTTCGATGAAGATTGTAACAAAATTGCGCAACATCAAGTAATTCAATCCAGTTATGCCGGTTCCAATTGCATAATATCGCAAATATTTCTCTAGTATCGCATTAATCCTATCAGTCTGGCCATCCGTCCGAGGATGATTTGCTGTAGAGAAAAACTAACACCCTAACATTTTGAACAAGGCAGTCCAAAACCTCCAAGTAAATCTCACATTTCGATCACTGATAATGTCGAGGTATCCTTCTACCACTTGACTACATGTCTGAAAAAAAGTCTGTTGCAACATCTGCAGAACACACCTTTGGAGCAAGAATAAACGTGGAATACTTGGAAAACTGATCTACAATCACCATGATCGATGTGCAATCCTTCACCATCGGTAACTTGCTGATAAAATCCATAGACACACTATCCCAAGGCCTTGTTGGAAATGGGAGAGGTTCCAAGATACCTGTTGTTTTATTCCTTTCCATCTTATCCTGTTGGCAAACCAAACATGTTTGAACATATAGTTCAACATCAACTTCCATACAAGGCCAATAATAACTCTTAGCTTCTAAACACAAGTTGGCCTTTTTCAACTTTAACGACTTTGCGTACAACTTCGAAAGGCCACTCGAAGCTCACTCTCGTCCTCCTATCCGTCCTCCTCCTCCTCCTCCTCCTCCTCCTCCTCCTCCTCCTCATATTCTTCTTCGCTCTTCTCCGCACTATTTTGGGAACCTAAAGATCGGACGTCCGAACCATCATGCACATGATCATTTTCTACAGGGAAAACACTTCATTTAAGCCCACATGACTGGTCATGAATGCGGTGTAGTTGCAATCATTCGGAGAATTAATTTTCTCTTCCGACTCGCTATCACTTAGGGTGGTATTATATACCTTCGATTTCTGACCCTCCTTCCTTAGTCTAGTGGGACACTCATGAGAATAATGCCCAAAATCTTGGCATTCAAAACACTTGTCCCGGTCATCCACCTTTTTAGGACCATCCCTTTTTTTCCTATCACGGTCACGGTCGAAAAAGTTATTAGGTTTCTTTCCAAAACTCTTTTCCAAGCTCTTCTCATCTCTAAGCTTAACTTCTTGAACTTCCTAGCAAACCTAGATATATCTTTAGCATCAAGACCACCGTCACTGTAGGAATCTGACACGTTCTCTTTTTGGGCTTTCAAACCAATGCCCTTCTTTTCATTATTCCTTAGAGGACACATATTCATCTCATAGGTTTGAAGGTCCCTTGCAAGTTCTTGGACTCTCTTAGCGTCGACACCACCCATGGAATCTAGGACTGTAAAATTGGCGTTAAATCTATTAGGTAACAAATTTAACATTTTTTGCACTACTCTAGACTCGGGAATCGATTCACCTAAGTTAAACGAGGAGTTGATAATATCCTACAACTTGGCATAAAAATCATCAAAAGACTCATTCTTTAGCATCTTAATCATCTCTTAGTTGTCAGATTTTGTAAATTGAAAACCCTTAATAGTATTTGTTCCCTCGTATGTGGATCTCAAAATATCCCAAACATCCTTCGCGCTCTCGCATGTCATAATGCGTTTAAACTCATCTGCAGTCACAGTGCAAAAAATAGCGTTCAAACCCATGGAATTAAAAGTTGAGGCATTCTTTGCAACCGTTATCCAGGAGCACCAATTTCTGTGTGAGGAGTCCACCCATATCAACTGAGAACGTTCTCGTCGATCGATTTAAGAAAAAATTGCATCCATGCTTTCCAATAGGGTAGTTGAACCCATTAAATAATGAAGGCCGACTAACGAAACTACCTTCTCGGTTAAAATGCATCTAAACCCTAAACAAGCACTAAACAGGGATTTAACATAGCAAACTAGTGTAACCAGCTCTGATACCAATTTAAGAGGGTTTGTATGGACACCACCAATTTTTAACATTCACAATTTTAATAAATATGCACCAGTTTTAAAATGACAAATGTTACAAGAAACAATTTGCCAATTTTAGTCTTGTCATAATCATGCATTTAGGTGAATAAACAAGAATGAAATAAACAACAAACCACAACACGGTGATGTACGAGAAAAATCCACAACGGGAAAAACCTTGGATGACCAGTCACATAAGTTCACTACGATATAAGTCTATTTACAGAACAACTTAGACTTACTCACAAACTCGACGCCCTTAAGCCTTGATGTGCTTTTTCGTACCTTGTAACCTTCTTCGCAGCTACTATTGGATGCCTTCCAACGGCCACACAATGCAGGCACGTTCCTATGACTCAGTATCCCACGAATTTTACTTGTCTTGTGACCAGTCCAGCCGCCGCTCAACACAAACACGGTCTTGACTACTCGAAATGCTCACAATATGAAGAGCAAACTAGTATGATGCGGAATAGAAAGGATCTCAAACAAACATATAGATGTAAGATTCTTGGATCTCAGACTTGAGTGTAAACTAGGGTTTGGGAGGCACAAGATAAACCGTGGAAAATCGTTTTCGCAAAAAAAACCTCTCTGAAAACTGATGCCAAATATCAATATTTATTGAAAACACCAATTTTGAGGCAGCATGTTTTTCGAGGCAACTCGTTCGAACGAAAATATATAGTTTATTCGAATGAAAACATTATCTCATTCGAACCAACATCAACCTCGTTCGAACCAACATGCTAATCTCGTTCGAACGTGCTTTGAACGATTTATAAAAAAAAATCCTCGTTTATTGTTCGTTTGAAGGTCGTTCTAATGACATTCACATTTCGTTCGAACGAACTATATAGACTCATTCGAACGAACTAAAACCAAAAAATATTTTTATTTCAAAAAATTATTTTACAAAAAGGCCTCGAACAACTTATTATAAAACAATACCCAAACGTATCTACATATATGCATTCATACCTTCATTGATATCCCTTGAATGCTGAAGACAAAAACTCGGTACGTAATCCAATGTAATCTTGATGTTGGTTTGGCTTTGCCACATGGTCTTCAATCACACATCATAGGAGGACACACAACTCAAGTCCTAACCTATGACTCAACCGAGTTTTGTCCAAACACAAAATAAAGCCAACACTTCCAAATTGTCTCGATTCAGAAATTTTTCTTTACAGTTTTTTCTTTCACAAATTTGGCAGGCTCTAGGTCATGAATTTGAGGTGGATGCTTGATTGTTTAGCATGAACTTTTGTAGAATTTTGTTGTCGTATTATATTTTTCTTACGGTCTAAAATCTTTACTCTTTGAAACTCCTTACTGTACGGATATCTGCTGAAATTTTGTTGAAAAGGTTTGATTGAATGGTTGTGAATTGTCGATAGAAAACTCAGCCTCTTGAAATTGTTACTCTTTAACACTTCCGTGATAGCTTCCTCTTTCACATTGAAAGCCATCGTAGGATCTTGTTGAGGTGAGCTTTGTTGTTCACTTGCTTGTTCCTCTCTAACGTCAAAGCACGAGAGCATTGACCAATTGAGTCGAGGTGGGATAGGGTACCTTTTCTAGCATGCCAGTCCTTAAGGTTTTGTATTTAGGACCTAGCATGGTAAAATATTATCTGCTATAAACTGAAGTTTTTCAAATTAAGTTTTCCTGGGAGACAAGATATATCTTATAGCTCCAAATTTCAATGTAAAATGTGTGAATCATTGAAGTAGTAGTGTATGAGTTTTAGAATGATTGTTGATAAATATTTGTTGCAATACAAACTCCTAAACAAAGAAGGCATTCTGACTTAAAAGAAAACTCCTCAACATTAAGAACACATGCATTTACCATCTATATTTTTCTTTTTGTGATGAGAGGAGAATGCCGTTTTTCCACTTCTAGTTCTCGCGAGAATGAACGTGTAGTTGTAACTTCCAGAAATTTCAGTTTCTGCCTGCGATTTTGTGAACTCTGCTTTCACTCATTTCCAATATTTAATGTCTTATTCATGATCCGTGTTTAAGTTTATTTCTTAGTGTTTCAGTTACAATCTAGCAGTAGCGTTTTGCAGGTCCTTATTAAGACTAGAAATGTTTTTTAGAACGGTCACTTGACTTCTAGTTTCAATTTTGTAAAAATGTTATATTTGGTAAACAGGGTAGCTAACTCAGTTGATTCGAAAACATATTTTCTTTATTGCTCTCTTCGTTGTAAAATTAATAGTCCCATTTTCCTTTTCGGGACGTCCCAAATTAACTAAATTACGCAATAGTGAACTCTCAATCTTGGTCGTTGATTGAGCGTATCCTTAAAAATCATTGTTTTCTAACAGTGATTGTTTATTGGGGACAGAGGTAGTATCTTATTTAATGTTTCATCAGTTAAGAAAGGTTGACTTTACAAAAACATTGCTACTTTAAAAACTAATGTGTGTATTTTATCTTATTTGAAAACATGCGTGTATGGATAGCAATTCACATTTTTGGTTCGTGTTTGTGCATGACCGTCGTGTAACGTCAAACACCATTTAGACACAAACATGACACGAGACAACAAGAAATTGTGTTTTTTTTACCTAACATGAATGTGATCCGTTTAAAAGACGATGCAATTCATGATTAATTTTTACACCTAAGTAATCACGATAATATACGAAAATGTGTAAAACATGAATAGCGCTGACAAGAATCATTATTACGAAACGAACATGACATGACTTCATGTTAGGAAAATCCGACACGAACATGACACTAATATGATATATCATTTCAAGGCGGACCAATTTCGTGTCATTTCATGTTGTGTATAAAATTATCGCTCATACATGAGCGTGTATATTTATTATGATTCCTTGCTTTCATTAATGAATTTATTAGTTTCAAATGACACCATTGATGTTTTGGGTTGAGCTTTACAATAGCGCAATTCTCGCAAATACCATTTAATGCAAAATTCTTCTAGATTGTATGTCATATACTTTTATCTTATCAAAAAGACCAAACAATCTACATTATCATATTCTAATAGAAGATAGGAATACTTTTACATTTTCTTTATTTTTCAGAGGACTGAAGTTTTTACATTCTCAATACTACTTGTCTAATGAGCGGTTACAGTTTTTTATAATTCACATATCTAGTTTCTAACAAGAATTTTTGAATGTGCAGTTAATATTTAGCCAGATGCCCATTGTAGGCTTGGACTTTGAATATGTAGCTGAACAGGAGCAGAGTCAAAAAAATGTCATTAAATGGATGCCCATAATTATAGTGGTTTTAAGACTTTTTTTTTTCTTTTTTTTTTAAATGATCTTGTGCATAGTACTATTGGTGTTTCGAATTTAATTTAGCCTATTGCATTTTTGGGGGATCTCTCTCTCTCTCTCTCATACACACACATACGCGTGTTAGAAATTACTAATTTTTCTATATTCGGGCTCATGGAGTGATCTGTATTAAAATATACAGGTTTGTGGTTGAATTAATAGTGGAGGTATGCATTTTCCTGGTCGAATAAATGCTGAATACATGGATTTTGCGGGTAAACGTTCTAAAATTTGTCGATTGCAATGGTATGTGTTTCTCACAACATGGAGATCATACCCTTTTTTCCAAAGAGGAAGGTGGTCGTGGGTGGGTGGTCCCATATTTAAGATAATTGTCGCAATAATCTCCCACCATAAATTGTCTTCATTCAAGTCATGTTCACGATGGAATTTTTAATTTTCAACCTTTAAGCCTCAAATTTACTTTACATGTAATTTTTACAAAATTTGTATTCCCGAAAACTACTTGTCAAGCTCTATCAAATTTAAAAACGTCAAAAAGTCCAAAATAGGCCTCAAATTGTAATGTGAAAACTATGAATCTTAACCTCATTACGAATAACTAGTGCGCCCCATACATGTAATCTAAGAAAATAAAAGGTGAATTGGACAGTCAAAATGCACAATGGTAATTTCAAGCCTTTTTATATGGGGTAGGGGTTTGACTAGTCAAGTGACGGTTTCTGTCATTTTTGAACCCCAAACTCTAAATATATGCTAGACTAGATTCTAAAAGAAACATTTTTTAGGGACTAAATATATAAAGTAATGCTAGGTATACCAAAAAATTAGACCCTCAAAACAAGCCTTGTGAGGTGTCAAAAATGTATTGTATGGTATTTTTATTGAACCCAATGTGAACATAACACATCACCTAATTATGCATTGATGACACTTCATTGAATTTTGTTTGTGTCTGGAATGCCTACTTTACTCAAATATAAATTGTGTTTTGGCTCCAACCTACTCGTTGATATTTTGTCTGTCTCTAGTCCACTAACATGGCGTATAACTGATTTTCAACAATGTATGCTATAATTCAATTAAGTAAACATGATTTTTTTGGTTTTTGTTTAGGAAAAATATAATTTTTATGTGGAATTTTATAATGTATACATGAATTTTTATAAGATGCAAGTGCTAAGCATGTGTATACATTAAATTACAAGTTATACATGAAAGGTGATGGACCTTGGGGATAAAAAAATATACAAGTGGATTAGAGCAAAAAAAAAAAAAAAACATTGGACGGTGATTAAAATGAAAAACTCTCTATATAATAAAGATGATTTTATTTCAACTCCCTTATTTTTTCTGTACACTCCACTTTTCTTATACCGCTAATATTGGGTATGGTGGATTTGTTATTTAACCACCCACCTCATGTGGTGTGTTAAACAAAATATAAATCAACACTCTTACTTTCAAACATACTCAACCACCCTTTTTAATCCCATATCACTACATGCTAGTAGAATTTCACTGCAAATTGACAGAATGATTTCATGCCCAAACAATTCAACATCGGCGCCCTTCTACATAAAAAAAAAAACAAATTAAAGAAAATGTGTTCTGCATTTTTCGATGTAAAACTATCAATTAAATCATCAAATTTAAATATTCTTAATAGATCTTTATCAATTAATGACATAACTAATCCACTTAATCTTTCTTGTGATATAATATAACGAAGACAAGATTTTATTAGTTTTAACTTTGAGAAACTTCTTTCGGACGAGACAATCGTAATGGGTATTGTCAAAATTATTCTATAGACAATCCAAGCAATTGGAAAAATATAATTCATTCCAGCACCTCAATTGATTTTTTTAATTTCTTTAGGTAAACATCTTTTCAAAATTTTCAAATCATAAAACAAATGAATATCACAATTATTTTCACGTGTTAAATACTCTTCAAGCTTAGTACAATAACTATTTAAAATATCATCTGTAATACCCCTTACTTTCGTGTATTTATTTTTATATTAAATTACCGTGTGTGTGTGTGATTTAATATAATGGAGAATTAAAACGAGAATTTGACATAAATATTGATTTGGGTAGAATAGTTAATATTTATGCTAATTGTATATTTACTAGTGTAATAAGGTAAATATAATCATGTTGCATGCAATTACGTCGCATGTGTGTATTAGCGACGGGAATTAGTTATTTCTCAACCGAGGCATATTTGAGTGAGTTATATGAGGTTGGGAGATGATTTTTAGTTTGGAGTCTCAGATGATAATTTGGAGTGCGCGGTTGATCTCGAAAGGGCCTAGATAGTCAAAATGATTGCCCAGGAATTTTGTTTGGGTACCGGGGTCTTTTTGGCTAGTTTGACTCGAATTGGGGTATACGAGTCATTTTAAGTGTGTATTATCATTTAAAGTTGAGTTTAATAGAAAATGGGTTATTATACAATGTCAATGGAGGGAAAAATCGTTTGAGGAAGAAAGAAGAGAAAGAGGAGAAAACCTTGGACCTTGGAAATTTCTTATTAAATCCGTAACTTTGAGGAAGATTCAGACTCTACATCTTTGAGACAAGTGATTAAACTTGCTAAATGATTATGTGTGTGAGTTATTTCATAATTTGTGGGTAAATTATGGTGATGTGAATATATATATATATATATATATATATATGATAAACCCTAGATTTTTGTATTGAAATCTGGCATTTGATGAGTATGTATGGGTTAGATGGTGTAAAAATGGTTGGGAGTATATTTAGGTTGATCTATGATGTAAAAATTTGGTAGAAAAAGGTGTTGTGAGATGTAGAAAAAATCTCGTAGGAACAAGATCTAAACAGACCGGATCGGTTCGGTTGTAGACCTCAGATCGGTTCATTTTAGCAGCGGGCCGATTCATTTTTAAAGGTCATCGGTTCGGTTTGCCCTTCTCTGTGTAGGTCAGATCAGTTTGTTTTTGGGAACCTGCGGTTCAGTTCGGTCGTGACAGATTTTTAATACTTCTGTGACTTCTCTCCATTTGGGTTTGGTGTTTGGAAACCCTCTAAAATAAAATGATAAACATGTATATAAGTTAAAAAGGTGGGAAAATGTTATGACATTATGGTTGAAGAGACATCGGGTCAATTATGGAGGCATATCCGGGAGTTTGTTATGTCGATTTCTTATGTGAATTCTCTTAGTGATAGGAATTTTTTTAAGGATGGTACGGGCTAGTTGAGAGAGGTTGCGTGTCCTACGAAGTGTTGAAATGGGTAAATATTTATATCATATGTGTGATCGATGATAAATGTTCAAGTGAGTGATTGAATAATAAAGTATATTGGGAATAATTCTGAGGACTATCGGCTAGTGTGATGAGTGATATACACATAGCCGAGATTAATGATATATACATTCGAATATGAGATGGTTTGTATATATGATGTGTGTATATATCTTGTGTGTATGATATATATATTTATTGTGTGGACATACCCCTCTAGTGCTATCATGGGAAGTTGCGCGATGTGGGTGAGGCCCCTGGCTTGAGGAGCAAGGAGCGTATATTCCCCAAGTCATAGCGTCCAGTATTTTTTCGTGTGTGACTTTTCAGGGATAAGACGTATTGGGTATGATTCATCTTGCCTTTAGGTAAGGAACTATGGACGCTTACCACACGCTTGTGATTTATTTTGGGTACGGTGGTGAGATTCCGACTCGACTGTCCATGTGGATGTGTGAAAAATTCCCTAGAAGATGATAGCATTCTAGAGACTACATCCAGTGAGCTAATGCTCTGAGGGATGGTTAGTATACATATATTATGAGTGTTATATATGTGTAATTGTTAGAAATGTTTGATCATGTATAATAAATAGAGTAATATTATACAGACTTTAAAGATAATGTGTGAATTATCATGCTTATAACTAGAGAAAGTTATTAAGTGATGAATTGGTATACAATCATTGAGAATGATATTATAAGGTTATGTTATGGGTAAGCTAAATACGCGAGTTGGGTAAATGCTTAGGTTTGAGGTTGAGTTATCCTTAGCTGAGTTGGATAGTCTAACTAAGATTAAAATGCATACGTTTAGGTGCGCGCTGTAGCTGAGAGGTGAGGTTAAGTCTCAAGAGAGTGCGACACCACTTTATATTATGAAATTGTGCATTCATAAATATTATGCATTTTAATTCACCTTCTAAACTATTTTCAAACCACGAGCTCTGACCCGTTCATATCCTCTCTCTTGCTTTTATTTATTATTATGTAGGTGTCCCACCGTAAGGGCGCCAACGATGATTATTCGTTCCAGTGTCTCTGGAGCTATAACATGTGCGGACTATTGTAGGACATTTGTTGTAGTTGCATCCCTTTTTGTAAATCTAGTTAAGGATCCATAATTGTAACTCGGGTGTGCACCCAAGAGTTGTACTTATGTATATCTTATACATTTCAGAGATTTGATGCATTGTATAGTTTGTTTGCCCGATAGCTTATTCGAGTATATTCTTTTGTTGTACATGTTGTATATATATATATAATCACTTTTTGTTGTTGTATATGGTCTGCATGTTCTAATTGTTTTAAATTTTTGGCATCCATTTATTCTGATATTGGGTGGTTAGTTACTTTTTACTCTATTCGGCAGTTGATGCTGAGAATGGTCAACTTGAGATCCCCGTTTTATCTTATTATAGGGCTGGCCACCCGTTATTATTATAAGCGGGGTGTCACATCGTCATCTAATGTAAGGCCCTAAAATGTGATTATGAAAGTTAATTATATGATTAAGTATAAGTTAGAAATTATAAGTTAGCGAAGGGTGTTAAACATGTTAATTATCATATTTGGGGGATGCATACTCATGTGATGTATGTGTTAGTTGCATTAGATGTTAATCGAGCTTATGATCGGGGATAGCTTGTTTAGATCATATGATTAGTTATATGGTTAAATGCATCATGAAAATATGTTTTTTCATAGATCATTATGATTATAAAATTAAACCAAGGTGTTGGTCCGAAATGGGCAATGTTAGTTTGCCAATTGTGAAAGTTTTGAGATTTTCAGTAAATTGCTACTTTCCTATTGGAGCCCAAATTATGTGTACTAATTTTATGATTTTGAGAAAACACAAAATATGAGAGTTGTATATATATGAATTACGTTTATAACACAATAAACGGTGTATAAAACAGAGGTCCAAGCAAGGAGTTATGCTGAAATTACGAAACAAGGGAAAATATGTCTATTCGTTAAATGGTATTTTGTCTTATTAGTAGAACAAATGGATTATTTTGATTAGACCTAGGGCAGGTGCCTTATGCCGACTTAAAGACCTTAAAAATATCCCTTATTATTCATTTTCATCACAATTTCAAGTGGGTTTGAGAGTTACATGGAAGAAAGAGAGGTTAGGATGAATTGGTGAAGGATTAAGGAAGATTATCGAGAGATAAACAAGCTTATGTATCCAAAGGTGCTTAGGTAATATTTAACTCGTAAATTTCATTATTTACAGGACATAGGCTGTTTTATATGATATTAAAGATCATATTTGGGTATGAGAGAATACGTGTTGTTACATGTAGGTGGGTATGTGTAGGTTGTATATATGAAGCATGTTGAATTCATACAATTAAGGGTGTAATCATCATGTTAATGAAACTGTCCTATCTTTGTGAATACTCTATATAATCGAGTTACTCCAATTGTGGATTAACTTAGACTCATATATGTATACCATATCCGAAAATTATGTAAAAATACCAAGAAATGAATCTTGGGTGATAGTTTGAAGTCTAGGTATAAAATCTGCACCAAAAGTGTAAGTGCGCGCACACCAGGTGTTCGACGTTTTCCTTGACTTAGCAAATGAACTCTAAAAATTATGGAACTTTAATTTTATGTTATTCAATATGTTTAATATATTCTCCCATGATTTATAACCAAGGTGGAGGTTATATATTCTTGAAAAATGTTAAGTTATGCTTTGATGGTCTACTCAGACCTAGATGTGTTAAAAGTGGCATAAATCATTGAATACTTGTTGAAATCAAGAAATTTAAATTGAAAATGTTAGAGAACATATATGAGTATGATATACTTGAAGGGTAGAATAAAATATCTTCTGTTTTGGCTTGGAGGTTGTGTTGAAGTTGAAGTTGAAGTTTTGTTGTTGTTTTTCTTCAGAAATGATTTGGAATAAGGTTGTAATAAAACGGGCATAACCTTGTCTAGAGAATTCGTAATTTAATTCCGTAAATTGTGTTAAAACCCTAATGAATAGGTTGTTATAGAAATGTGAAGTATCATATTCAATTAATTTCTAGTTATGTCAGATTGACCAGCTGATGTGATGTGTTACTGAGTTTAATGTGATTTGGTGTATTCAAATACTAATGATGTTGAATTGTTAGGCGGGGAAGCGTCTAACACTACCATACTAAGGAAATAGTTTTGGTATTAATCTTAGTACCAAATTAAAGGTGAGTGACCTGTCCTATGAAATGTATATGCTTATATTTTCATATGGAATTGTGTAGTTAAATACATGAATGGTGATGCTTATGGAGTGATGTGGTGTTATGAAACATATGCGTATGACTAAAAATGTTAAATGATGTTATCTAACGTTATGGACTGAGGTGGAATATCTATCTAATGTTAAGGACTGTGGATTTGAAATGTTAAATGATGTTATCTAATGTTATGGACTGAGGTGGGAACTCAATCTAATGTTAAGGATTGTGGTGGGTCCTACGGGATGTGGCGACCCCGTTAATCCAACTTAAAGGTTTTTTGTACTCGAGCCTAATTATGGGGTGTGGTATCCCCATTAATTGGGAGTTAATTAGACTGGCAGGTCCAGGCTTGCGAGAGTTACATAATTCCTGTTGGGTTATAACATTAGAAAATAAAACTGGTTATTCAAATTGGTTATATGTGTGGTATATAGTCATTCACTAAGCTTGTATATCTTACACTCCTATAATATTATGTTTAAGGTATGCCTATCGTTTGGAGTCCACTGCCAAGTTAGGACTATAAAACGGGGGAGTGACGGATATCTAATATAGGTTGAATATCAACAAGCTTTTGGGGGTAAATGTTAAACTAAAGAACTTTTGTATGTAAAGTTGTTTAGTTCTTGTAAATTACATGTTAAGGTAGTTATGTTTTCATCTAAACGTGCTTTCGAAAAAGAAAAAAAGACATGGTGCTATTTTCAGAGAGAATTACAGTAAAGTATTGTTTAAGGGAATTTATCTCTAAATAAAAGGTTGACTTTAGTTAATTAAGTCCGGGCGCGACATCTAAAGTTTCTACCTTATTCGAATCAAACAAAAAATCAAAAGTATTCTCATATATGTTAATTTGTTAAAACCTAGCTCTAAGTGACATAAGCGCTTGATCTATTACATGTATGAAATAATTAACTCTAAATGATTCTTCTGATGATTATCTAATCCCGTCACTAGAATTCTCATCAAAATATATTTTTTCTATAAATATTTCATTTACGGGTTCAACTTCCATTTCTTTAGCAATATTTATAGCTTTAATCTTGGCGAATTCAAATTCATTTTCTCTTTCATTTCCAAAATAAGAAACGAGTATAGTAATATCAATATCCATGTCATATGCTTGCAAAAATTTGCTAACTTTATTGACCGCGTGCACTACTTTGTACCAAATAAGCATACTAAAAATAAAATCAAAAGTACCAAAAGCATTAGTTAGTAAGCCATCACAAATATTTTTTTTCCTCCCTCACATTGGGACTAGTCATTAAGTTAATTAATGCATCTTTAATTTGTGGCGTTTGGAATATATATATATATATATATATATATATATATTTATTATATATATCTTCAATGACATTTCTTAAGTGTTTGAGATAATGGTATAAGTGTGAGGCCTTTCCAATATAATCTTTGAAAATGGCTCTTAAGTCAAATACTTATATCCCTTCAATTATCTACTCCTTCATTTGCTATTTGGGTTTTGTTTTCATTCTTTTTGAATAACTTACATGAAAAGTAATAAATCTTATCAATGTATCTTGAGTATACTAGCCATTGTGTATTACGTTTTTCTCCATTTTTCCAATAAGAAGTATAATTTATACTAGAAAACGTCTATTTTTTATATCTTTAGGGAATGTAATGCCATTATCTCTTTTTGGGTCTCTTTTTACTAATGTGTAAATCAAATATTGGTAAATATTTTTTCAATTCACTGAATCATCCATGTCTAAAGGTATATCTTTTACATATTCATTTTCTAAATTTCTACATATTTATTTTCCAAATTCTTTAAATTTTGATGCTCAACATGCTCATTTTCTTAGATTTATTAAAATATTTATTTAGCGAACCCTCTAGTTTTGTGTTTCTTCTTCAATTTGTGTTTGTCTTTTGCTTTTTTCGATTGGAAGGATACTTTATATTAGACATATTATTCACACAACAATACACCAAAGTGTAATTTGTAAATACAAAAATATATCACACAACACAATAATATTATATATTGAAGGAAAATGCTAAATAAGAATAATAAAACCTCATTTCAACCAACTTGAGAGCAATTCGGAAATGTAATTTGTAGTGAGCAATATACACAATTAAACCCCCCCCCCCCCAAAAAAAAAAAATAAACAAAAAAAATAAATATACAATTATTAATAAAAAATGACAAACTCAAACAAAATATAAAAAAAATGTATAAACATAAGCTTCAAGGCCTAACTTTCTGAAATTGAAAGTTTGAAACACAAGATATTAAAACCCTAAGTTTTTTGGGTTGATTTTGAAACCCTAAATTTCAAAATAAAAGTTTTTTTTTTTTTGTGTGTGTGTGTTGGGGGTTGATATGGGAGATGTGGTGGAAATGATGTGAAAATTGGGATGGGAGTTGGGAGGAAATTATTGATTTTTTCTTGTTGTCCTGCTTTGCTTTTATATATGTGTATAAGTGTGAGAAAAGAGAGAGAGAGAGAGAGAGAGAGAGAGAGAGAGAGAGAGAGAGAGAGAGAGAAAGTAGAGTAAGAATGAGGGGGAGAGAGAGATTCATTGCCTTTTAGGGTTGTGGGTGGGTTAGTGTGTTAAAAGTAGATCTATGTGTGTGTATGTTAAAAGTGGATTAAGTCTTATGGCTTTAGTATAAGTTCGGACTTCTTTTGAGGCCCTTTTTAAGTGGTAAAAATATTTACTATTAGAGTGGTTTATTTATTCGTGGGCCTTTTTAAGTGGTTTTAATAACTACATTTTTTGAACAATTTTTTTGTACATATTTTTTTACAACTAATTTTTTAAAATTTTGGAGACCCAATTATAAAACACTGGGGGCTATACGGATTCACTTATATAATAGGTCATACACATAAAGATTCATTTTTTTACCAATTTTTATATTGATTTAAATTAAAGTAAACATACAAGATTGTGTAAAACCAAATTCCAAACAAAATATCCAAACCAACCAGAAAGAAGATGAAGTAGAGGAAAAATCCATTTCGGGTTAAAAACCAATATTCAACACTATTTAAGAAAGATAGACATGTAATGACTTACAAACCACTTAAAGATCCACTAAGTATAATACACAAGCGTCTTCAAATCTTCAACATAAAACGATGTAGTCCAACACCGTTCACAAGAAGTAAATTTTCCCTCGGTATCCACCGATCAACCTTTGGAATATACAATTCCGATCTTGTTCATTCGCGGAGCCCCGTCTGCACGAAATAGCAGTAGAGAAATTCTCTACAAGGGTTTAGAACTCAGGATTTTATTCTTCTTGGTTTGGAAAAGTAATCCTAAAAGATCCAAGGGATTTGGATGAAAAAAATTATAGAGTTTGATCATAAAGATAACTCTAAAAAACCTATTTAAATAAATGCATCCCCACATCTCTATTTATAGGAAAAATTGTTACAAGGAGATAGGGATTAGATATCGCATTTGATTTTTCTAAAATACAAAAACTTGGATACTCGTTTAAATGAACTGACATCTTGTTTGAATGATGTACTAGATCTAATTCAAGTGATTTCCAGCGATACTTCGAATGATATTCTTGAGATCAACCTAAAGTCGATGCCTCAGATCTTGTTTTAACGTGGGAATCTCATTCCAACGACATGCGGTATCTTGTTCGAACGACATATACTGCCATTCAAATGACCTTGCAAAAATTTCAACAACCAATTAAAAAATATTTTGAATTAAAAAAAAACTCTTTTAAAAGCAAATCCATGAATATTATAAGCATTACCAAACCACCTCTGTAAAAGGGGAAGTGCAATACCAATTATGTGTTCGTAATATTTTAATGGATTAAATTTTTTAATTCGATGTCAATCTCAAAAAAATTTCAACTATAATTAAACCCTAAACATGTAATTATGTGATTCAGGATATTAATCAATTAAAGCATGCAATCACAAACACAATATTTCAGGAAAAAAACTCTAAAGGGAAAAATGTAACACCACGTATTTCTGTGCATTTAAATACTTAATTAATTCGGGTAAATTTTAAATTACTTTTGTGTCGTAATTTAATTTAATTAATTATGTTAATATGTATTTAAATATTAACCGGGAGAGTAAATGGTTAATATTTATGGAATTTAAATTACTAAGTGAATAGTAATAATTTAATTACGTCATAACGTGTATTAGTGACGTGACATTTATTTATCTCAGCCGGAAGTCGGGTATAGACTAATTTAGGCGTGAGATAAGGATTTTTATAAATTAATTCGGATGTCAATTCTGAGTGCATGGTTGAGTCCGTATGGGCCGAGAAAGTCAGAAAAGTGTACTCGGAGGTGGCAAAAGGGTCAAAGGGTATTTTTGGGCATAACCGGGCCCACACGGGGGTATTTGAGCCATTTTAGTTAGGCCCATCTGACTAAAAATGGGATTTGGAGATAAAACCTAAGTTTAGGAGTTGTGGGTAGCCATAACACAATTGAGAGAAATCTGAGAACGTAGAGGAACAAAAAGGGAGAGCTCTTGGGAGCCAAAAGGAAGAACAAGGGAGGTGTTCTTCAACAAACCAAACCAAAGGATTAATTAGACACTACGAATCCTAAGGCAAGTGGCTAAACTTGATTTTATATAAAGTGTTGATTTCAATTCATATCATGGTAGATGTTAAACACATGATTTTGGGTTGGGTTAATACAAAGTTGGGTTTTAAATTTGTGGATGTTATGAATCAAGTTTTGGGACTGATATGATAGGGCTTATGAATTCATATTATAATGTGAGGAAATTGTAAGTTAATTAGAGATGTTATTGACTATAAAAAGTTGTGGAAAAATCATATGGATTCATGTCTTTATTAACAATGGGAGATATAAATTGGGAATTAAAGATATTGGGATTTGTTTTGATTTGTAGAACCTACTGTGTAAATTCTGGGTTTGATTTCTCGGTAAGAAAGGTTTTAGGGTTTTTTTAATGGCGGAGAACTGATTCTAGACCAGGAAAGAGAAAAAGTTGCAGGTCATTCGAACGACCAGTGCTCTGGTTCGAACGACAGTGATTGTCGTTCAAACGACATCACCAATGGTTCAAACGATGCCGTTTTTCGTTCGAACGTGATGGCAAATTCGGCCCGCTATATTTTTGTTGTACTGATCGATCTGAGTATAAATTTAAGGGAGAATTGTGTACAGTAAGGAAGGGTCTTAAATCTTGGATTGTTTGGGACTTTAGGGACAAACAATATAAGGTTGTTTTATATTTAATGTGAGAGAAACATTAAATTGGAATAAATAAATAACGGCGTGTCAAACTTATTAAAGGGAATTTGGGCATTTAATTTCGAACATTAAATTTCTGGCCAAGTGAGCGAGTCCAGATAATTGGTTGAGAGATACCAAGGTTTTAATTTAATTAATGGGTAAATTAATTTAATTAGAGTCAAACCATATACTCAGAATATTTTAGGCTAGTGCTACGAAATTTTTTACACGGTAAATTCGGGATTTAAATTATATATATACGGTGTGTGATAGTATATATATATATATTGTGTGTGTGCTTATAAATATCAGTGACTAGATATTTATTTAAATTATATACTGTAGTGCTATCGAGGGAGATTGCACAATGTGGGTGAATCCCCTAGCTTGAGGAGTAGGGCGAGTATATCCACAGGTCATAGCGTCCAATTTCAGTGGTGGGGCATTGAGATGATCTCCTTAGACTCGGGGGAATATGACCGCCTCCATTACGTTTATTATTTAAGTTCCGATTGGGCGGACCAGAGTTGTCTCGGAACTCTAACCTGGGTTGATAGCACTTTAGAGAATACATCCGGTGAGTTATTACGCTGTAGGATGGGCTATTATATATTCAACATATGTGTGAATGTTGTAATATGATCTTACGTATATAATGGGATAAATAGTTATATACGGGTAATTTAATCCATTAAGTGAATTGTAAATGTTATATGGACTTAAAGGAAAGATTATTATTTAAGTTAGAGTGATAAATAACTTATATATCATATTTTAAACATACTCGGGTTAGAGTAGCGTGTCAGGAAAGAATTATATTGAGTATCTAGTTATGGGGTAGAGAACTAGGTGGGATATAAAGAAAGCGTTAGGTGTGCACATTAGTGGAAGGGTGAGTCTATCCTCAAGATAGTGCGACACTAGCTTAAATATAAAGAGCATTCATGCATTTTAAGTTTCTGTAATTTAATCACTTCGTGAATATTTTCTAAATGTTTTGGGTTCTAACCCTTGCTATAAAATATTTTCAAAACCTTTTAGGTGTCCAGCCATAGGGACGCCAAGCCAGAGTTCATTCCAGGGATACACAGCTGCAGCAGATGTGGGTGTTGCAGGATTTGGATAGACGCATCTATTTTTTTATTCCTAGTGTAGGGTTTCATATTAGTCTATCTCGAGCATGTCGCTCACAGTTTTATTTAGTTTTCGTTCAGTATATATGGGATTTTTTACTCTCTGTTAATTTAGTTTAGATTTAGATTTAGCCGGTGGTTTATTCGACAAGACTTTTATTATTATATGTGATGATTGATTCTATCAACATTGGATATTTTATTTTAATTCCACACTTACTTTGTCTTGGATTAATAAAGATAAAATTGGGCACAAACTTTTTGAATACTAGGTGGTTAGTAAGTTTTAAAATGTTTTCTACAGTGATGCTAAGAATGAACCAAATGGTATTCCTATTTTAATTTGATATATGACTGATCACCCAATATTTTATTAGGCGGGGTGTCACAGATGGTATCAGAGCATTAGGTTCTAGTGTCCATAGGATCTGTACGCATTTTTACGTTTCAGCGTAGCGTTTTGTTGATATAGAGCCCTATTATTAGGACTTTTTCTTTATCTTCACGCTTATGAGTTATCGTGCTTCTGCTATTTAGTTTTGTATTAATAGTGAACTAATAAAACTCGTTTTAAATTTCAGATGTCGTCTAAGAGAGGTAGACGTGCTAGGGTAGCAGCCAGGGACGAGGTGAGGGAGGCTGAGTAGGAGCCAGAGGTTCCACAGCCGTACGACCCACCAGGATTAGTGACGACAACTCAGATGGCGAAGGTGGTGGCCTAGGCGTTCAATGCAGCGATGGCAACCCATTTGCCTCACCCTCAACCAGAGTAGCCAGTGTCCCCAATTGCACCGGCCCACCCAGGCCGTTAGAGTGGCAGAGAGTTCGAGAGGCCTTTCAGAAGGGCCATCCACCAGAGTTTCAGGGGAGTTCTGAGATAGTCCTAGCATGCCAGTGGAAGAAGGATACGCAGCGCCACTTGCGTATGGTTGACTGCAGTGAGGTACAGAGGCAGATGTTAGCCACTTTCAAGTTGATTGGGATAACTTTACAGTGGTGGGAGTCTATTACCACTATTGGAGATAGGGACTCGATGACCATCGATGATTTCTGGGTACGGTTTGACCGCAAGTACTTTCCTCCAGCAGTTGAGGCCGAGATGAGGAGGAAATTCAGCAAGGTGACTCAGGGAGAACGCATAGTAGCAGAGTACGAGGAGGAGTTTAACCGTTTTGAAAATTTTATGCCAGACGAGGTGAACAACGAGGAGCGGAGGAAGGCTAGGTTTGTGACTGGATTGGCTTGGAGGATCAGGTAGCATTTGATTGGGAACCCCGCACTGGTGATGTATACTGACGTTGTTAATGCCACTTTATTGAACTATTAGGATCATCGCTTTCATCTAAATGGAAGCAAAAGGGGAGGCGAGCCGAGCCAGCAGGGCAAGGCAGGCGGGAGTGTTACTAGCGGATCCCAACAGCAGATAGGTAGCCAACAGGGACATAATTTTTGGCAGGAGAATCAAGCTAAGAAGTTTAAGTCGGGAGGTTTCAGACAGGGAGGTCAGGGGTTCAGGACGGCCAGTAGGGCCCTAATCAGCAGCAGCAGGTTCCTCAGGGTTGATAGGGCCAACGGAATAACAAAGGAGGCCAATAGGGCCAACACCAGGGATAACTTGTCAAGGCCAGTGACAGGGAGACTGTCAGAAGTGTTGCTTTGTGTGTGGCCAGACAGGACATTTTAAAAGGGAATCCACATAGAAAGGTAGGGGTCAGCAGTAGGGTGCCCAACAGGTACAAATTCCTCCAGCAGCACCAGCTCCACCAACTCCACCAGCTCCACAACAGCAAGGGCAGATGGACTACGGGCATGTGTACAACATTCGGGATGTCCCCATTCCCCCAGCACCTCTGGTGCCTCCAGCAGTTGAGGGTACGTTTCTTATTCATGGGCATGAGGGTAGGATTCTTTTTGATACTGGGGCATCACATTAATTTATTAAAACTAGATTTGTTAGAATTGCCAATTTGTTAGAGACTGCCAGTAATCTCTTTATGTGTCTAGAGTCACCGATGGGGAGTGGGTCACTTATACACTCAATTTTTAGAGGAGTCGATATTGCGATTGGGAGACTGATTTTAACTGCAGACCTTCTAGTGTTGGATATGGAGGGATATGAAGTCATCCTAGGCATGGATTGATTGGCAGGATACATGGAGACAATAGATTGCTTCGAGAGAACCATCATGTTCTCTATTTCGAGACAGGAGATGTTCCTAGTGGCGATGCCTCTTCCTGAGGGAGGGTCGCACACTCATTTGTATTATATTGAGGAGGAGACCTCACAAGAGGTGGTGATTCCGATAGACTCGATTCCATTCGTAAGGGATTTCGAGGATGTATTTCAGGAGATACCAGGGTTACCACCTAGCAGGGAGATTGCGTTAGTTATCGATTTAGCACCGGGTTCGAGGTCGATTTCTTGAGTACCTTACTGTATATTCCTTCAGAGATGTGTGAGATGAGAGAGAAGATTCAGCAGCTCTTGGGTCAGGGTTTCATTCGGCGGAGCACATCGCCGTGGGGTGCGCCTGTGTTATTCGTGAAAAAAAAGGATGGTTCGCTTCGGTTGTACATAGACTACAGGGAGTTGAATAAGGTGGCGATACAGAATAAGTATCTGTTACCTAGGATTGATGACTTATTTGATCAGTTGAGAGAGGTAGCATACTTCTCAAAGATCGATTTGAGGTCAAGGTATCATCAGCTGCGTATCCGAGAGGGGGATGTTCCTAAGACCACTTTTCTATTATGGTATGGATCCTACGAGTTTAGGGTGATGTCATTGGCTCACCAATGGGCCAATAGTGTTCATGGATCTCATGATATCTCTACCAGTTCATTATCGTGTTCATTGATGACATTTTGGTCTATTCGCGCACGGAGGAGGAGAACACAGAGCACCTGCGTATGGTTTTTGCAGACACTACGGGACCACTAGCTTTATGCCAAATTCGGGAAGTGTGTATTTTAGCTACGGGAGGTGCAGTTTCTTGGCCATATAGTGTCAGAATGGGGTATTGATGTTGACCCAAGTAAGGTGTCGACGGTGAGGGAGTGGGGACAGCCCACGACACCGACAGAGATTCGTAGCTTCCCGGGCTTGGCTGGTTATTACCGACGATTCATTAAGGGGTTTTAAAAAAATTATGGGTCCTTTAACAAACCTGACTCACAAGGGAGTACCATTTGTATGGGATGACCATCGTCACTTAGATTTTGATGAGCTAAAGGAAAAATTGACATCTGCACCCGTACTTTCTTTGCCTAAGGGAGGATTGGAGTACCGAGTCTACACTGACGCATCCTTGTAGGGACTTGGGGATGTGTTATAGTAGGAGGAGAGGGATATAACTTATGTATCTTGAAAGCTTAAGCCCTATGAGAAGAATTACACCACCCATGACCTAGAGTTGGCAGTGGTCATTTTTTCTTTGAGGATATGGAGACATTATCTTCTGGGAGAGAAGTTTACTTTATTCACGGATCATAAGTCACTTCAGTATCTATTCACACAGAAGGATCTGAATATGAGGCATAGGCGGTGGCTAGAATTCATGAAGGACCACTAGTTTGATATCCAGTATCATCCTAGAAAGGCTAACGTGGTAGTAGACGCGTTGAGATGGAGACCCACTGGGGAGATTACAGAGATTTGACAAGTGAACTGGAGTGAGCTTCGACACAACGACGATGTCTCCAGGGTATATGTGTTAGCTTTATCGATCACTCCTAAAATTATTATGTGGGTTATGAGGGCACAGGCGAAGGACTAGATCTTCCAAGATAGGATACATTAACTACTGGCCGAGGGAACATAGTGTTATTCGGTTAGTTCGAAGGGAGGCCTACGCTTTAATGGGAGGTTAGTCATGCCAGAGGATGAGGATTTGAGGCATACAGTTATGAACGAGTCCCATGGTTCGAGGTTTGCGGTACATCCCGACTAGGATAAGATGTACTAGGATATGAGGAGGCAGTACTGGTGGGCAGGGATGAAACGGGACATAGCAGAGTTTGTCTCGAAATGCACCACGTGTTAGCTTGTTAAAGTTAATCATCAGAGACCGCTAGGGATGCTACAGCTATTGGAGATTCCTGTGTGGAAATGGTAGAGTATCTCCATGGACTTCATTATAGGGTTACCTAAATCACAGAGGGGTCATGATTCCATATGTGTGATTATGGATGGTTGATCAAGGTAGCCCATTTATTACCGGTTCGCACAGATTTTGAGATGACGCGATACACGCAGTTATTCATAGTGGAGATAGTTAAACTACACGGGGTGTCAATTAACATTGTGTCTGATAGAGACAAGAATTTTGTGTCCCACTTCTGGCAGAGCTTTCAGGAGGCCATGGGCACAGAGTTACGGTTGAGTACCACCTACCATCCACAGACAGACGGGCAGAATGAGAGAGTTAATTAGATGCTGGAGGATATGCTAAGGATGTGCATTTTAGACTTTGGGGGAGGATGGGAGAAATACCTTCCTTTGGTAGAGTTTACGCATAACAACTCTTACCAGTTTATAATTGGTATGGAACCGTTTGAGCCGCTTTATGGGAGACCTTCTCGTTCTTCCGCCAGTTGGTTAAAGGTGGGTGACAATAAGCTATTGGGACTTGATATGATCTAGGAGACAACTGCCAAGATAGGCCTAATTCGGGGACGGATTCGGATAGCTCAGGATAGGCAGAAGAGTTATGCTGATGCTTCTCGGAGACATGTGGAGTTAGAGGTCGGTGATCAGGTATTGGTCCAGGTGTCTCATGTGAAAGGAGTGATGAGGTTCAATAAGAAGGGGAAGCTAGCACCGCGGTATGTGGGGCCTTTACCTATCATTGAGAGAGTGGGACAAGTTCCTTTATAGACTGGGTTTGCCAGAGCATCTTCAGCGGATATAAGACGTGTTCCACATGGCATAGCTGAAGAAATATCGGAGGAGCGAGAGGGATTTCTGGCACATTCCACTTGAGGAGATTGACTTGCATCCATACATCTCATATGAGGGAGACCTGTAGCTATTTTGGATCATAGTGAGTGCAAGCTGTGATCTAAGGTATTACCACTAGTTAGGGTACAGTGGGGTCATCATAACGTTGACGAGTCTATGTGGGAGCGGGAAGAGGATATGCGAGAGCAGTATCTAGAGTTATTAGTCGCAGGTATGACCTAATTTTGGGGACAAAATTCCTTTGTAAGGGGGGAAGTATGTAACACCCTGCATTTCTGTGCATTTAAATGCTTAAATAATTCGGGTAAATTTTAAATTACTTATGTGTCGTAATTTAATTGAATTAATTATGTTAATATTTTTTTAAATATTAATTGGGAGAGTAAATGATTAATATTTATGGAATTTAAATTACTAAGTGAATAGTAATAATTTAATTACGTCATAACGTGTATTAGTAACGTGGCATTTATTTATCTCAGTCGGGAGTCAGGCATAAACTAATTTAGGTGTGAGATAAGGATTTTTATAAATTAATTTAGATGTCAATTTTGAGTCCACGGCTGAGTCCGAATGGGCCGAGAAAATCAAAAAGTGTACCCGGGAGTGGTAAATGGGTCACGGGGTATTTTTGAGCATAATCGAGCCCACACGGGGGTATTTGGGACCATTTTAATTAGGCCCATGTGACTAAAAATGGGATTTGGAGATAAAAAACCTAAGTTTAGGGGTTGTGGGCAGCCATAACATAATTGAGAGAAATCTGAGAACATAGAGGAACAAAAAGGGAGAGCTCTTGGGAGCCAAAAGGAAGAACAAGGGAGGTGTTCTTCAACAAACCAAACCAAAGGACTAATCAGACACTACGAATCCTAAGGCAAGTGGCTAAACTTGATTTTATATAAATTGTTGATTTCAATTCATATCATGGTAGATGTTAAACACATGATTTTGGTTTGGGTTAATACAAATTGGGTTTTAAATTTGTGGATGTTACGAATCAAGTTTTGAGACTGATATGATAGGGCTTATGAATTCATATTATAATGTGAGGAAATTGTAAGTTAATTAGAGATGTTATTGACCGTAAAAGTTGTGGAAAAATCATATGAATTCATGTCTTTATTAACAATGGGAGATATAAATTGGGAATTAAAGATATTGGGATTTGTTTTAATTCGTAGAACCTACTGTGTAAATTCTGGGTAAGAAAGTTCTAGGGTTTTGTTAATGACGGAGAACTAATTCTGGACCAGGAAAGAGAAAAAGTTGCAGGTCATTCGAATGACCAATGCTCTGGTTCGAATGACAGTGATTGTCGTTCAAACGACATCACCAATGGTTCAAACGACGCCGTTTTTCGTTCGAACGTGACGGCAAATTCGGCCCACTATATTTTTGTTGTACTGATCGATCTGAGTTTAAATTTAAGGGAGAATTGTGTACAGTAAGGAAGGGTCTTAAATCTAGGATTGTTTGGGACTTTAGGGACAAACAATATAAGGTTGTTTTATATTTAATGTGAGAGAAACATTAAATTGGAATAAATAAATAACGGCGTGTCAAACTTATTAAAGGGAATTTGGGCATTTAATTTCGGACATTAAATGTCTGGCCAAGTGAGCGAGTCCAGATAATTGGTTGAGAGATGCCAAGGTTTTAATTTAATTAATGGGTAAATTAATTTAATTAGAGTCAAACCATATACTCAGAATATTTTAGGCTAGTGCTACGAAATTTTTTACACGGTAAATTCGGGATTTAAATTATATATATACGGTGTGTGATAGTATATATATATATTGTGTGTGTGTGATTATGAATATCAGTGACTAGATATTTATTTAAATTATATACTGTAGTGCTATCGAGGGAGATTGCACAATGTGGGTGAATCCCCTAGCTTGAGGAGTAGGGCGAGTATATCCACAGGTCATAGCGTCCAATTTCATTGGTGGGGCATTGAGATGATCTCCTTAGACTCGAGGGAATATGACCGCCTCCATTACGTTTATTATTTAAGTTCCGATTGGGCGGACCAGAGTTGTCTCGGTACTCCAGGTGGGACTGAGTAGCCTGGGTTCATAGCACTTTAGAGAATACATCTGGTGAGTTATTACTGGGGAGGATGGGCTATTATATATTCAACATATGTGTGAATGTTGTAATATGGTCTTACTTATGTAATGGGATAAATAGTTATATACGGGTAATTTAATTCATGAAGTGAATTGCATGAATTATATAACTAGTGTAAATGTTATATGGACTTAAAGGAAAGATGATTATTTAAGTTAGAGTGATAAATAACTTATATATCATATTTTAAACATACTCGGGTTAGAGTAGTGTGTCAGGAAAGAATTATATCGAGTATCCAGTTACGGGGTAGAGAACTAGGCGTAATATAAAGAAAGCGTTAGGTGTGCACATTAGTGGAGGGGTGAGTCTGTCCTCAAGAAAGTGCGACACTAGCTTAAATATCAAGGGCATTCATGTATTTTTAATTTATGCAATTTAATCACTTGCTAAATATTTTCAAAATGTTTTGGGTTCTAACCCTTGCTATAAAATATTTTCAAAACCTTTTAGGTGTCCAGCCACAGGGACGCCAAGCCTGAGTTCATTCCAGGGATACGCAACTGCAGCAGATGTGGGTGTTGCAGGATTTGGACAGACGCATCTATTTTTTTATTCCTAGTGTAGGGATTCATATCAGTCTATCTCGAGCATGTCGCTCACAGTTTTTTTTAGTTTCTTTTCAGATTGTATGGGATTTATTACTCTCTGTTAGTTTAGTTTGGATTTGGATTTAGCTGGTGTTTTATTCGGCAAGACTTTTGTTATTCTATGTGTTGATTGATTTTATCAGCATTGGATGTTTTATTTTAATTTCGCAATTATTTTGTCTTGGATTAATAAAGATAAATTTGGCACCAGCTTTTTGAATACTGGGTGGTTAGTAAGTTTTAAAAAGTTTTCGACAGTAATGATAAGAATGAACCAAATGAGATTCCTGTTTTAATTTGATATAAGACTGATCACCCGGTATTTTATTAGGCGGGGTGTCATTGAAAAACCTTTTATTTCACTAAAGTTTTGCAAATCGTAACTTATAACAACAATTAGAGAAATCTTCTCAACAATCCTCCCGTAGGTGACTGTCTTCTTCCGCAATGAATTCTCTCAAGAACCCACAAAGGCCATAGCTTTGAACCAACAATAACTCCCTCAAGAATCACAAGAACCGCAGTTTCTCTTTCAGCAGTAAATACCCTCGAGTATCCCTAAAATAAGCAATGGCTATCGCTCTCCACAAGAACAACTTGGATGTAGAAGTGTTTGGGTTCCAAAGATGATTCACAAAAGTAATTGGGATGAATTTGTGTGAATCAAAAACAAGTTTTGCCCTAAAAAGTGAAGAAGATTTTACAACTGTTCTTCAGTTTGCGTAAATAAAATGTCTTAACAAATTTCATCATGAAAGGAGGTTTAAATAGGTGAACACAAATTTTGAGGTGGTGAAAAGTCGTTAGAACAAAATCACCGGGTCGTTAGAATGACATGGACATGTCGTTTGAAGACCTTTCGAATGGGCTTACTATCGACCTATTAAAATAGAAACAATATGGCTTTGTTTGAGCCATTTGAGGTCCTGGGCATCAAACGACCTATCTAACGTGATGCTAATGTCATTTGAATGACATTAACGATTTTTTAAAGCCCGCCGACAGTTATCTCAGAAAAAATTTTAAATTTGAAAAATGCCTCATTTTGTAAAAATAGTCTTGAAAAAGTATTTCAATACTTAGTGAATAATCTAATTACTACAAAACTAAATCCATACCAAATTTTCTTCAAATCATAGAACTTTGTTGAAGATTCTTGATATTTGGATCCATCGTCTTGAACTTGTGAACGTGAATTGCTTTGATTGTTGGAACGGGATACACTATACACTATGTAAACTAGAAACTAGGGACAAGATGGAAAATATGCCCTTACAAATCTGCCTCTATGGCTATTTACACACTAAAAAATTCGAATTATCAACAAATATCGTATACTAACCTAATACCCTCCCAGAAACCCAAAAGTGGAAAGATACTAAACATGCAAGCCTTCTAAATCTTCAAAATCTTCAACTTTCAAATCTTGCTCTTCTTTTTGTTTGCTTTTCAAAAGCTCATCAAATTGCACTTACACATAATAGATAAAGAAAACACCTTCATGACGCATCAAGTTTGAAAAGAGATAATAAATCATAAATGAAATCAATTAAATCAATTCTCCCCTATAATTCAAACTCTCACTCCCCCATAATTCATAATTCCTTCTTCCCCCTTTTATTTGTCCGAAATACCTTCATGACTTATTGAGTTTGAAATGGGATAATAAAGAATAAATCAAATAAATTCAATCAATTCTTCTCCATAATTCAAACTCTCACTCCCCCATAGTTCATAATTCATTCTCCCCTTTCTATTTGTCCGAAATAGACAAGGAAAAGAATAAAATAAATAAACTGGAGTGTGCTACAATAGGCATATATCAAATTAAGCTCATGCAAGGATAAAATCAAAAGGCTCCACAAACTATTTTTGATTTTTCTAGAGGAAAAAATGACAAAAGCAACACACCATGAATTAACACTAAGATAACCAAATCATAAACGCGTAATGAATGGGTGTGTACAATTTCGATAGGAAAATCAACTAAAACAATCATAACATATGTGCACTATCAATTTTGGATACTCCTAAAGAATGAACTCAAAAACGTCCTTAGGTGAAAAAAATGTTGAATTTATATGATATCGACTCAAACTAATCAACAAATCAAAGTCTAAAATGATTTCCACGCCAATAACGTCTAAAACTATGTAATGCTTTTTCGAGACTTTTTAAGGATGTGCAAACCCATTGATATCCAATCAAATTATCTCAAAAGATAAACATGATCATATTTTATATTCTTTTCTTTTGAAAGATCAAAATAAACTATTTGGCCCCTTTTTGGCATATGATCTTTTTATTGCCTTAATTTTTTCTTGGTCTCTTTTAAAACGGTGGCTTTCACGACGAGTCAACTTATCTCTCACAACCCTTTACCATGTACACTCATATTTTTCAATATGAAACAACCTCTCATGAGCAACGGTTCTTACATGCACTACTTTTATTATCTCGTTTTTATCACATTTTGTTTGTTTTAAAGACATGATTGAAATGAAAATACTTTGACCAACATGTGATAATAATCAAACAAATTCATGCACGTGTGCATTAAAGGAGACTAAGAGTCAAATATGTCGAAAGAATCACTAATCAGATCGTAATGACTCCAAACATTATAAAACATATGGATGAAATGATGTTGCGTCTCAAAACACTATAAAAAAGTCACATGGATAATGAAATGATATTGTGACTATAATCCTAACTGTCCATGCATAAACGGTGTAAAAATAAATACAAAAATATTTTTGTGTTTTTAAATTTTTTTTATCAAAAATAGAAAATCTTTTTGTATTTTTCAAAATTTTTCAAAAATAAAAATCTTCTTGGGTTTTTCGAAAAAAATATCAAAATGAAAAAAAATACAATGGTAGTACATACTAGCAATAGGCATAAAGATATGATCATGAAAAACATCATATGCTAGCAAACAAGTCTAATTTCAATCATTAGGTCTAGAGGTGTTCTCCAAAGGTGGTGACATCCTATGAAAAACACCCGTCAAATCGTGTGAAGTTTTGACCAAATAATCAACTTGTCCTCGAAAATTCCTCAAATCTCTAATGTGATGTGCGGGAGCATGTGGATTAACATGTGTGGGAATGCATGCGGGAACATGTGTAGGTGAAAACTGGGGAACATACCTACGAGACACACTACCCAACTTAAAGCAAAATTCCATAAGGTGTCATTTTTGCTTGAAATGGGAACAAACATAAATGGGCCTAGGAACACCTCTCACAAAACGTCTAGGATGTGCTCTCTTATGTGGGACCGAACGTATAGGTGGGTTAGGTCGAGGGCCATATGGATCTAACAAAAACTCAAAAACTGGCTCGGGTGCGACATGGGAAGTGGACGCACCGTCATAACCTATTCCTAGTCTCTCAACATTACCCAAAGCGAAACCTATGAACATCTTTCCAACCTTCTTAGATGTGTCCTCTAAAGTGACCTTGACCTCCCGGACACATTCAAGATCTATCTCGAATTGGGGTACATGGGTTTAAAGTTTCTCATGAGTCTTCAATGAATATTGAAGAACTCCCATAAGATTAGTGATACGACGCAAATATTGCGTATTTCATCCCTCAAACCTACGTATTTTAGCCCCACCGGGTGACTTAATCTCTATATTTAAGCATGTTAACCAGACAACCCCGATTTATATTTTTAACATGCTCTATGAGGTATAATTGGGCTTTTGTAGGTATTTAGGTACTAAGTATGAAGTTCGAACACATTCTGCTCAAATTCTGTACACAGTCGCACGCTAAAGGGCAATTGAGTTAATTCACAGCTTGGGCACCTAGATCAACATCTACACAGAATTGTACCCCTCCTCGCAAGCTTCGCGTGGCCGTAAACGGTGCACGATTCCAATCCCTAATGAAGAAGTTACGACGTTTCTAGCGGAAGACAAATCCATCCACCCAAAATAGGAGGAAATTGGTGCAGACCTGTAGCCATCGATCGATCGATCAAAAGGATTGATCGATCGATCCTTCAGTTTTTGCCATCTTGGGGAGACAGTGGGCTATGATTTTTACCATCAATCGATCGATCCCCTGTTTCCAGTTGATATTTTCCCTTTTCTTTTCTTTTCTTTTCCCTTTTCTTTTCTATTTTTATTCCAACTTACTATATAAGGGAATTTTGTTGTAAAAGTAAGATAATTAGATTTTAGATCGTTTAGCTTAGGGTTTGGGGATTTGAGAGCTCTTCTTCTTCCTCTCTTGGTTTGACGCCCTTTTGGGTTTGTAATTGGTGCTTTCATCTTCCCTATCCATTAATATAGTTTGTATTTCCTTATTTTCTTGATTTGTAATTTAGTTTACTTGATTTATTTAATTGCTTTCATTTACTTGCTTTGTAGTGTATTTTTACCGCTTTCCTTTACCGCGTTTTTAATATGCTTTCTAGCTAAGTTAGTCTAGGTTGTTCTGGATTGAACTCATTTCGAGTTGACATGTTGCTTTGCTTTGGTGATGGAGTTTACGGGTCTATTTCGGGTGCGTTGTCCTAGTTATTACGCCTAGGAGATTTGATGGGGCATATCATGTATGTTCCGTACTTACGACCTTGCGTGCATAATTTTCGAGGTATTTGTTGACGCCGAAATCGGATTAGGCTTTTATGCGAATTTAGGGGCGTGACAACCCTTGGTTCAATTAACTGTCGAAACGAGACGCATTTGTAATAACTCGTCGACCCATGTAACCATTTTATACTAATTAACTCGGATGAGGGATATTCGACGCAACCTATAGTTTTTACTCGCTTTGTTAATCCAGTTTAAATACACTTGCCTAGATTAATATTTCTCTTTTATGCATCTTTTTCCTTTTTGTGTATAATCATCTTTTACACTTTTATTTAGGAGTATTAAATCCTATAAATTCTATCAACCCGTTTCTGGGGATATTTTTGATACCCGACTTACCGCTATACTCACCCATTGAGTGTAGTCGTAATTTAGGTTTTTGTATTGAGGCGGTGAACAGTAAACAACGATCGGTGCTTGACGCATGTCTCTTTTCACCCTCGATAAAAAATGGCGCCGTTACCGGGGATTAGTTTGCTTTAGAATTTATTTGATTTAGTATTTTGTAGTATTTTCTTTCTATTTGTATTTTTTGGCTAACCTTTTTGCAGGACTTCTACATTTGAGCACTTAGAAACGCTCGAATTTTTCGTGTGCGCATCTACTTTGTGGAATTCGCCACTTTGATCCATTTTGGGGGTAAGCATGTCTTATTCCTATTCTTTCGGTAATCATTATGATAATTCTCAAAATTCTCGTAAACCTTTGACTTTTCATCCATACTTAGAATCCCAAAAAATTGCAACATCTAAAATGACTTTGGGCGAGTATTACAAAAGTCAAGCTTTGGAGTGCGGGTATTTTGATGATGATGATAATGATTTTGTGTTGCCTCCTTATAATAGGAATTTTGAAACGAATTGCAATAGTTTTCAAAATTCCTATAATAATGAGTTTAACTTTAGTGCCGATAACGATTTTCAAACTCTTCATTTTCAAGAATTCGCACCTCGGCCTATGACTTTCGACGAGGGTTTGATCATGCTTGAGAACGAGAGGTATGAAGAACGTTATCGGGAAGAAAATTATGGTTGGGAGTAAGACTTGGATTTATTATTCGAATCCGACTACGATTTCTCTTCCAAGACTTTTGAAGTCGAGGAATGTTTTGAACCAATTGAGGACTTTATGCCGAAATTGGAACAAACCATTCGTCACTTGGCCCATATTTTAATAGAAAATGAAAGTGAGGATGAAACGGATGTAGTATCCATTTGCAATGAGATGATTTCTTCTTTGGATCCCAAAGAAGAAAGTTTCATTGAAAATGAACCTATCTCTTTTGAAATTCCAACTTTGAGCGATGATAACTCATCTCTTGAGTTTGAATTTATTTCCTCCCCATTTTCATTTTCTGTTATCACACTGTCATAAGTACCCGATGAATCGGTATCGAACTTTAAAACGTTCAACCCTTTCACCGACGAGGAGTACTTGCTCGAGTTATCGTATATGAAGGCATCTTTACCCTCGTGTGCGCCACCTCCCATTCCGCTTGCTAAATATTTGGGACGATATTCTTCTTTTCTCGCTCCCCACATGTTTTTGTCACCCGTTTAATCCAAATCCCCCATCGTCCCTCCAAAACTTTTATTTGACGATGGTTCCTTTCTTACGCCTTACACATGCCTTCCGTTGTTAAAATGGAATTCATATTTTCGGAAGGCATGCTTATTAGTGACGGTACACCGGTTATCCTCCAAAGTCAAATCATTTTTGCGGTGGACCCTCAGCTATTTAAACTTCTAGTGTATAGTTAGTGTGAAGACTAAATAGTAGGTTGTATATAGTAGCTTTTTATTCTTTCTTTCTTTTTATTTTTCCTTTCCTTTTTAATTTAGTCTCTTGTAATTAGTTAACTTTTTGTTATTTGTTTTTTCTATGCTCGGTACTAACTTGTTTTGTAGATTCTTTGGACTTGTTCTTATGGGTATCGCTCCAATTTTGGGTAATATCGCTCCTTTCCTCTTTTTAACTTGGTTCTTAATTCACATTGAGGATAATGTCAGGTTTTACGTTAGGAGGTGTGGGATATTCTATCCATTTCTTTATTTAGTCCATCTTTTTTCTCATATGTTAGTTACTTAGTATGCTTTTCTTAGAAAAACTAAAAATTTCAAAAAGATTTCCTTTATTTTTTCTCCTTCATTGGGCATCTTGCCTTTGTTTCCGATGATAAATTTCAATAATTGCCCGATCCAATAGACAACCCAATGATGCCTGTTCTCGATTTTAGAAGTCATTAGACTTTAGTCCTCACTTATTGATATTATGAATACCTTCATGAATTAAACTTTAATCCCATGAGCACATGCACTTTTCTTGTTATATTGATTTGGTTTAAGATTTTTATAACTCGGTAATCTTTTGTTGCATTGTATATATTTACACCGAGTAAGCTTTGTACCTTTCGTCGTTTGTGAGTGTATACACTATTCTTTCCTCTTTGAAAACGTTGAATTCGTTGGTAATCTCTCTATTCTTTCATTTGATCGTTCATTAATTGAGTCCATTCATGAAATGTGTTACTTGAGCATGATTTTCATATATTGTTTTGACTCGAGAATTGCGTAAACTTTTTGAAATGATCATAGGCCATCTTTATTATATCACCCATATTGACCTTGACCTCACCTTAAATGTTTTCCCTCGTTAATCCCTTTGAGCTAAATATTAGCCTTTCATTTCATAACCCAAAAATCCCATACCAACTCTAAATTGGAGTTTTAAACCATACATACACCTTACATACCTTTGTTTGGAATGTTACTTAGGATTGAATGATGTTATTTTCTTGTGGTTGCAATTTAGGCATAGGAGAGTGAGAAAAGCAAGAAAAGAAAGATGAGAAAAAGTGAAGAAAAAGAGAAAGCAAAAAGCAAAAGAAAACAAAAGAGAAAAATGAGAAAAAAAGAAAAGAAAAGAAAGAGAAAGTTGTAAATGTTGTGTATATAGTTGAATAAGCTTTGATTACTCTCCAATTGTTATATCTAATGCCTTTTGGGATCATATTTTCCAATTTTGTTTTTGCCCACATTTTCTCATTATTCCAAGTTTTCATTGTGAACACTTTGAATTCGTACATACATTCCTTTCATTTCGTACCTTAGCCAAACCTACATTACAACCCTATTAAAGTCCTGTGTGATCTTAAGTATGTAATTCAAAGGTTTAACTAGTTTTGATAATCTGTGAAAATGCATTTCGCCTCCTTTAATGAGCGATATCCTTTCATTGAGATTACAATATTTCATTTTATATATAGCGTTCTTCATTTGTGACATGTTCATGGCCTAGTTTCCCTTTACATTTACTCTTTATGCCCGCATGATCCGTGTGTTACCTCCCTGTTTCGAGTGAATTCACTTGATGAGTATAATGCCCGTGAGGATTGAATATATGCTTGCTTTATTTAGTATCCGATTTGTTTAGGTTTTTGCCAAATCATACTATGCATGTGCTCGCTCCCCTCCCACATTTTAAGGTTTCAATTCTATGAGGTGCATTATATAATTCTTTCAATGTGCTAATAATGCGTATGAAATCTTGTTCGCTATTATTGCGCTTGTCGCATGTTGGTTTGGGCATATTTTGAGAAAACCATGTGATGTTTGTGGATATCATCCCTGAAAACCCTCACGAGACGACACTCATCCACTAGGGTAACCTAGGGGTTTAACAGCTTATTGCATATGCTAAATGAAATCGAATTGCCTGCGAAAGTGGCCTTATACTTTTATACCATACTTTTGTATTTGTACCCTGCTTTTGGTTTGCTTGTAGTTCTTGTTGCATCCTATTTCATTGCTAGGCACTAGCAATGTGTAAGTTAGGGGGTGTGATACGACGCAAATATTGTGTATTTTATCCCTCGAACCTATGCATTTTAGCCCCCTCGGGTGCCTTAATCTCTATATTTAATCCCTTTAACCAAACAACCTCGGTTTATATTGTTTACATGCTATATGAGGTATAATTGGGCTTTTGTAGGTATTTAGGTACTAAGTATGAAGTTCGGACGCATTCCGCTCAAATTCCCTACATAGTCGCACGTTCAAGGGAAATTCAGTCAATTCACAGCTTAGGCACCTGGACTAACATCTCATGAAAGTCGTAGCCCTCCTCGCAAGCTTCGCGTGGCCATAAACGGTGCGCGATTCTGATCCCTAACGAAGAAGGTACGACATTTCTAGCGGAAGAGAAATCCATCCAACCAAAACAGGAGGAAATTGGTGCAGACCGGTAGCCATCGATCGATCGATCAAAAGGATCGATCGATCGATCCTTCAGTTTTTGCCATTGCGGGGAGAGAGTGGGCTATGATTTTTACCATCGATCGATCGATCATTTTGATAGATCGATCGATCCCCTGTTTCCAGCTGATATTTTCCCTTTTCTTTTCTATTTTTATTCCAACTTACTATATAAGGGAATTTTGTTGTAAAAGTAAGATAATTAGATTTTAGATAATTTAGCTTAGGCTTTGGGGATTTTAGAGCTCTTCTTCTTCCTCTCTTGGTTTGACACCCTTTAGGGTTTGTAATTGGTACTTTCATCTTCCCTCTCCATTAATATAGTTTGCATATCCTTATTTTCTTGCTTTGTAATTTAGTTTACTTGCTTTATTTACTTTCTTTCATTTACTTGCTTTGTAGTGTAGTTTTATCGCTTTCCTTTACCGCATTTTTAATATGCTTTCTAGCTAAGTTAGTCTAGGTTGTGTCAGATTGAACTTATTCCGGGTTGACATGTTGCTTTTCTTTGGTGATGGAGTTTATGGGTCTATTTAGAGTGCGTTGTCCTAGTTATTATGCCTAGGATATTTGATGGGGCATATCATGTATGTTTCATGCTTATGACCTTGCATGGGTAATTTCTGGGGTATTTGTTGACGCCAAAATTGGATTAGACTTTTATGCGAATTTAGGGGCGTGACAACCCTTGGTTCAATTAACTATCGAAACGATACGCATTTGTAATAACTCGTCGACCCATGTAACCATTTTATACTAATTAACTCGGATGAGGGATATTCGACGCAACCTATAGTTTTTACTCGCTTTGTTAATCTAGTTTAAATACACTTGCCTAGATTAATATTTCCTTTTTATGCATCTTTTCCCTTTTTGTGTATAATCATCTTTTACACTTTTATTTAGGAGTACTAAATCCTATAAATTCTAGCAACTCGTCTCTGTGGATATTTTCGATACCCGAATTACCTCTATACTCAGTCGTTGAGTGTAGTCATAATTTAGGTTGTTTGTATTGTGAAGGTGAAACGAAAACAATAATTATCATTTTGACACACGCTACTTTTCACCCTCAATCAATTAGCCATGGTGTAGGTCAATTCATTCTTTTTTCGACATAAAACGATCAACTGCTCACACAAAGAAACCTTCACCTTCTCGAGTTCACTCGCCGATGTCTCACACACCCTTAAAACTTTTATCACCCTCTCCAAATATATCACCCTATGAGACAACTCCTTATTTAACTTTTTCTTCTTCAACGTTTCGGTGTACAAATCATTGAAATCCTTTTGGAGATCACCTTCACCCTCACTTCCAATTTCATCCTCACACTCACTATCTCCCGAATGGCTCAAAACATCATTGAGGCTCTCACATTTACAAATGTCCTCATCGTTGTGGGACAAACTTGGTGTGCTCATGTGACTATCCATGAAAGCAACGCACATTTAATGGGATGATTCATCCTCTAAACCAACCAATTCAATGTCACTATCTCTAAGAGTGACCGTATTAACAATTTTCTTGCCCTTTCTCTTTAGCACAGTGGGATACCCAATATTTTTATGCCCGTTGTCCTCGCACTCAAAACACTTTATATCTTAATATTTCTCACCGCTATCCTTGACCTCATCTTTCTTTTTTTTTTCTTAAAAATCTTTTTATTGGAAGAATTTTCTTTGGAAAGTTTGAGAAAGTTTTAAAATTTTCTCGCAAATAAGGTCAAGTCATATAAATCAAGCTCACCCTCAAAATCAGATTCACAAAATCTCTATTTTTTCATTTTCTTAACCCGAGGCTTAAATGCAATCCCTTTCTCTTTTGGATTCATATATTTAAGGAAAACATGTCGATTTTGTAAGTTTGAAGGTCTCCTACGAGTTCTTCTAACCTAAGGGTATCTAACATTCCTAAAGAATTAAGTAGAGTGACTTTCGTGATAAAATGCTTAGGGAGTGATATTAAAATCTTTTTCACAACTCTCATATCCAAAATTCTCTCACCCAAATTAAAACTCGAATTAAGAATGTCCGACAACCTAGCATAAAACTCATCGAATGACTCGGACTCTAACATAGTGATAGTATCAGAATGGGTGGTAAAATTTTGTAATTTAAACGCCTTAACTGCATTAGTACCCTCATGTGTCAATTGGAGAATATCCCATCCTTATTTAGACGTGGTGCACATCATAATACGACATAACTCGTCAGGAATGATGGCTCCAGAAATAACCCTAAGGCCGCAAGAGTTGAAATTACTCCACTTAAATTCCTCATCAGTGCAATCAAAAACAGGTTTGGGATTCGTGACATTATCAATGGTGGCAATGGGAGGAATCCACCCTCTTTCACATACGAGTCAGACTCTTTCATCAGTAGGTTTCAAAACAAGATCTCATGCGGGCTTTCCAATATACATAATTTGTGCCATCAAAGACGGGCATTCGATTATATAAGTTATCCATCGAAAAAATTATAATTTTTAAAAAATTATTTTTTTAAAACGATTGATATCAAAAAAATTTTTTGAGAAAAAAGGATCACTCGATAACTTGGATCAACCGCCTCTGATACCAATTTGTAAAAATGGATGTGCGATACCGATTGTGAGTTCGCAATATTTCAATGGATTAAACTTATTTATTAGATGCCAATCTCAAATAAATTCCAATTTTAATTAAACCCTAAACATGGAACTATGTGATTCAGGATATTAATCAATTAAAGCATGTAATCACAAAGACAATATTTTTGGGAAAAAATCGAAAGGGAAAAACATTTTATTTCCCTAAAGTTTTGCAAACCGCAACTTACAAATACAATTAGATAAATCTACCCACCAATCCTCCCACAGGTGATTATCTTCTTTCACAATGAATTCTCGCAAGAACCCACAATGACCGCAACCTTGAACCAACAATGACTCCCTCGAGAATCAAAAGAATCGTAGTTCCTCCTTCTGCAGTAAATACCCTCGAGTATCCCCAAGCTTAGTAATGGAGATCAATCTCCACAAGAATAACTTTGATGTAAAAGTGTTTGGGTTCCAAAGATGATTCATAAAAGTAAATGGGATGAATTTGTGTGAATCAAAAATAAGTTTTCCCTAAAAAGTGAAGACTATTTTGCAACTGTTCTACAATTTGCGTAAATAAAAAGTCTTAACAAATTTCTTCATGAAAGGAGGTTTAAATATGCGAACACAAATTTTGAGGTGATGGAAAGTCTTTAGAACAAAATCGTAGGGTCGTTAGAACGATATGGACATGTCGTTTGAAGTCCTGTCGAACAACCTTACTATCGACCTATTAAAACAGAAACAATACAACTTCTTTTGAGCCATATGATATCCTGGTCATCAAATGACCTATCTAACGAGATGCTAATGTCGTTTGAACGACATAGCAAAGTTGTTTAAATGACAGAGTCGGTTTTTGAAAGTCCGCTTACATGTATCTTAGAAAACATTTGAAGTTTGAAAAACGCCTTATTTTGTAAAAATAATTTAAAATAAGTATCCTAATACTTAGTAAATAATCTAAGTAACACAAAACTTAATCCATACAAAAATTTCTTCAAAATCGTAGATATTTGTTGAAGATACTTGATATTCAGATCCGTTGTCTTGAACTTGTGAACGAGTAGACCTGTGACAAACGATCTTCAATCTTTGCAAACGTCACCAAAAATTCTTCTCTTCGAAGAGTTGATAATGATCATGAAGGTTTAGTGGGGTGTAATGGGATAAGATAAATAAAAATAAAATAAGCAGTTACAAAACATAAACCGAAGCCAAAATTAACCCCTAAGACTAATACAACTAATGCCCTCCCAAACAAAGAAACGGAAACGCATAAATGTAGAGGACTTCAATTGTAATTCTTCATCTTGTGTGGTCCATGAAATCATAATCAATGCGGAATGAACTACACACATGAGACAAAAGAAATACCCTGACGCATACGAGGCTTTTAATCAAATAAAAATTCCCCGTGATTTTGTTGTCCCCATTTTATCGATAATAGACAAAAAGTGATACACTAAATATGAAACGTTAGTATCTTTGGAATCCAAAAGAAATAACAGCACAAAGATAAACAATAAAGCATATGCGATGAATTTCCAAAAGGATACAAACTATTTTAAAATTTTTCAAAATTTTCAAGCTAAAAAGTATATGTATAAAGGTACATATAAGTTACAAATACATTACACCTTGGAATAACACTAAAATATCCAAACCATGAAAATGCAATGTAATTGTGTGAACATTTTCCCTCGGAAAAATCAATATAGGCACTCATAACATAGGCATATGAAGTCAATGAGATACTTATAAAGAAAGAACTCAATTTCAACCTTAGAGGTGTAATAATGTTGAACAAGATGAAATTGACTCAACTTACGCAACATGCTATGAATTTAAATGCTTCTTAAAACAATAATGTCAAACTATTTTCTATTTTTCAAGAAAGTCCGTTGTGCAAACCCATTGATCTTCTACTTTATAAAACCCTTAAAACCTCACATATTTAAGAATTCATTCTCAAATTTTTGATGGTATCATAATGTTGATGTGTAGCGAAGCATCAATGTAAATAAATTAGGCTTGGAACTTATGTTTTTTTGTGTCGATAATCTTTTGGGATGTTGCCAATGTGGATTTTCACATGAAGAGAATTTCCGCTTTCGTAGAAACTTTCAATTGCTTAAAATAAATTTTTTGGGATTTTTTTTTTGAGAAATGGTTCTTACAAGCACAACTTATTTCTAGTACATTTGGTTTATTACTAAACACTACTGAGATGAAAACATCGTATTAGACATATGATAAGTAAGTACCATGTTCAAAAAGTTCTTGTATATTTATAATAAAGGCAATAAAGAGTCTGGCATAAAGAAAGTAATCATCAATGAACAACGAAATGCTAGTTATGCGTTATTAAGCACACTAAAGAAATAAAGCTATGTATCAAAACACCATGAAAAGTAATATGAATGGATGGTATGTAGGGATGATTCATGCATATCCATATATGGTGAAAAAAATACGAAAATCCGTTTTTCTTTTTCAAATTTTTTATCAAAACAATTTTTTTTTTCAAACTATATCTTAAAAACTCAAAATCTTTTTGAATTTTTCAAAATGTTTCAAAAGGCATTAAAATGTATAAACATAAGAATACAATAGAAATATAATCTAGTAACAGGGATAATGATATAAACATAATAAACACCCTATGCTAGAAAAAAGTCTAAGCCTCAATCATTAGGTCGTGAGGAGTTCTCAACAGGAATATACAACCTTGGAAATTACTCCACCAAATATTTAGAAGTCTTGACTAAAAAATCTACTCTAAAAAACTCTCAAAGTCTCTATGGTGATGTGCGGGAGCATTCAGAGTAAATTGTGCGGGAGTGTGTTCGAAAACACTTGTATGATAGACTTTACATAGCTTAAAACAAAACTCTCTAAGATGACCTCTTTATTTTCAATGAGAACAAACATAAATGGTCTTGGACATACCTTGTTTAAAACTCCTAGGATGCGCTCTCCTTGGTGGTTTAGGTCAAGGGACATAAGGATCCAAAACAACCTCGGGAATCGATTCGAGTTTGACATGAGAAATAGATGCACCGTCGTAAATAATTCCCTTCCTCTCATTAAAACCTAAAGCGGGAGAGAGGAACATCTTTTCAACCTTCTTGGATGTGTCCTATAAAGTGACCTTAAACTACCAAACATGATTTAGATCTTTCTCGAGTTGGGATACACGAGCTTCAAGTTTCTCACGAGTCTCCAATGAAGCTTTAAGCTATCTCGTAAGACTATCCACAATGATGGTAAAATCGATCTTCTTCCTACCAACCACAATAAATTTCTCAAATAAAGAAACTTTCAAATTCTCAAGTTAACTCACCAACGCCTGACACTCTCTCAAAACTTTCACCTCTTCCCCTAAATCAAACACCCTAAGAGAAACTTCTATTTTCATTTTGGTTCTTAAATACTCTTTGTAAAGTTCAACGTAAGCGCATTATAACGAATCTTCTCACTACCTCATATTTGACTCATCATTTTCAACCTTTTTCAGAGTCATTCGACGAAGTTTTTAAGCTATCACATTTGAAAATGTCCTCATCGACGAGGGACGTACTAGAAGTTCTAACATGACTGGCCATTAATGCAATAGAAGTTTCATATAGTGATAAATCCTCGGAATCCACCGAATCGACGTCATGTAACACCTAGCGCACCCGAAAAAAGACATACGACGTGCTACTACGACAAAAACTAAACTAAAACCATCCATAATAAGTATATAGCATCTATATTCCATAATTTAAATGTAACAAATCCATAAATTGTTACACATCCACAATAATTACATTAATGTTTCTCTCAAAATACCCAATTCTCCAACTAATTACACCACCAATTTATACATCAAAAAAATAAATCTTCCCATCCATTCTCTAAAATAAACCTCTAAATAAGCCTTAGCTTCCTAATCAATGATAACCTACCACTAAAAGAAATTACGGGGAAGTACACAATATGACAGAGATAGATGCTAAAAAATAAATAGCACGCTGCATAAATTGCAACAATATGAAGTCGCCTATACGAATCAAATGTAATACTCAAGCATTGCACCAATATTAATTTCTCAACAACACATCAATGGGTCACCAGACTGCCCCTCCCCTAGGCATTCTTAAGCCATATATCGAATTTTGGACTATCGACGGGTGCTCATTCTCCGTGTCATATTAAAATCGCATGACACGATGCCTAAATAACCAATTCAATATCTCAATGAATCAACATAATAGATCCCAACAATTATTTCAGAATTTTCAAATGAATATCACAATTCAACATGAGTTCAATTAACACATAAACAAACGGAATACTCTCGAGAGAAATTAGGAGCATATTATGTAAGTCCCGTACCTTAAATCATCACGTATATTCTGCCTAAAAAATTAGATCTCACCATCATGTTCCCCTCCCGAAAAATAGTCAAGTCACGTTCTAGACCCAACACAAAATAACCTCAAATAGGCCTCCAAATCTATGGTTGAATGATGAAGGAAATAGGGCTAGGGTTTGTAGATGAGAGGGAAGAATTTTGGAGAGATCGTCTGGTTCAAAAGTTGATGAAAAGTCATGCCATGAATTTGTTGTGATATATAAAGGATTAAGAGTTTGATTAAGAAAAGAGTTCTTATCAGATACAAACACTAAAAACAACATTTCAGACGATTGGTCCATTGGAATTGGCTGAAATTTGGGGGCACAATAGCTGAAGAAGAGAGGAAGCTACATAAAAAAATTCAACTCGATCGGACGGTTGAATAGTTTTCTAATTTTTTTGTTAGAGAGTATTATGTTTTGAGAACTCTTAAAGAGTTTTATGTTCTGGGGACTCTTATAAACGCCCCATGACTTATTTATACTCACATTACGAGGCTTTTAAGCTAGCTTTCCTAATTCTTCATATAAAAACGAACACATTTAATTATTAAAAATAATTTAATCCAAAATTTTATTTTTCTCCCATTTCTAAAGATAAATTTAAAAATTCCCATTTAAAATTTCGGGTTGTTACATACTTCCCCACTAACAAGAAATTTCACTCTCGAAATTTCGCATAGCCTAATGCTCGAAAATAATTCTATTTCCCAAAAATCATAACACTAAAGTCCTCAATCAATTCTACACATTCTCACATCAAAATCACAAATCTCAACCTCGATGCCTAACACGTCTTCAAAAGATATTCTATCTCCAAAGAAAACACGCCTCTCACGCATGCCAGATCCAAAACCCAAAGATCGAGGGTTAACGTATACCTAAGCTCTGATACCATTCGTAACAGCCCGCGCGCTCGAAAAGAGACATGTGGCGTGCTACTACGAGAAACACTAAACTAAACTAAAACCTTCCACAAATAGTATAGAGTATCTATATTCCATAATTTAAATGTAATAAATCCATAAATTGTTACACTTCCACAATAATTACAATAATGTTTCTCTCAAAATACCCAATTCTCCAACTAATTACACCCCCAATTTATGCATAAAAAAAATAAATCTTCCAATCCATGCTCTAAAATAAACCTCCAAATAAGCCTTAGCTTCCCAATCCACGCTAACCTTCCACTAAAAGAAAATACGGGGAAGTACACAATATGACATGAATAGATGCTCAAAAATAAATAGCACGCTGAATAAATGGCAACAATACGAATCCGCCTATACGAATCAAATGTAAGACTCAAGCATTGTACCAATATTAATTTCTCAACAACACATCCGTGGGTCACCAGACCTCCCATCTCCTCCCCTCGGCATTCTCAAGGCATATATCGGATTTCGGACTATCGATGAGTGCCCATTCTCTGTGCCATATTAAAATCCCATGACACGATGCCCAAATCAACAATTCTATATTTGAATGAGTCAACATAATAGATCCCAATAATTATTTCAGAATTATCAAATGAATATCACAATTCAACATGAGTTCAATTAACACATGAAAAAATGAAATACTCTCGAGAGAAATTTGGAGCATATTGTGAAAGTCCCGTACCTCAAAATCATCACGTATATTCTGCCTCAAAAATCATATTGCACCATCACGTTCCCCTCGAAAAAAATAATCAAGTCACGTGCTAGCCCCAACACCAAATAAACTCAAATAGGCCTCCAAATCTATGGTTGAATGATGAAGGAGAGAGGGCTAGGGTTCGTAGATGAAAGGGAAGAATTTTGGAGAGGTCTTCTGACGCGACCACAAATGTGTTCTAGTGTATGTGCTTTCTTGGCTCAAGTGCAAGCCTGTCGCTCAAGTAATAATCCCGGTAAGTCGGGTATCGATCCTTAGGGAATTAGGACGAGAAAATCGTAAGGATGTTGGAAAGACAAATAAGTCTAACTTGACTCCAAAAGAAACGAAAAGATTCTTTGAATGTAAGAACAACTATGGACAAAATGTGAAATTTAATTAAAAACTATCTAGACTAACTATTAATGGAATGCAACTACGCTAATTATTCTAAAAACAGATGGAAAATGTATAAAAGATTTAGCTGCAAATGAGAACAAAAGGTCAGATTGGAATCCCCCATACCCTAGTAATTCACCTTGTAGGATACCAGATTTCGAAATAAGAATTTTCAAGGAACCTGGTCCTTATTAATCCTAAGCATTCCGTATATTAAGGATCGTAGCCCACATCATATGAAATCAAAGGTAAGAATAAACAGTGTCCCATTAATTACACGCGTGTCGCACTCGCCTTGTAGGATACTAGATTTCGAAATTAGAATTTTCAAGGAACCCGGTCCTTATTAATCCTAAACATTTCGTATATGAAGGATCGTAATTCGCATCATACGAAATCAAAGGTAAGAATAAAGAAGTGTCGCATTAACTACATGCTCGTTGCACTCTTAAGCATCCCGGTTACCTGGGGCAAACGAGATCAAAAGTCCTATGACGGTTGCGATAGTCACGCAACACGATTCCTTTATGATTCAATTCAAAAATCTATTTCCAATTACGATGAATTACATCGGGTGGGATTCATGCATCCCAACCCTAAAGACGTTTAGCATGATATGATTAGGTGAAGGACAACATTAACTCGTAAACTAACAAGATTCATGATTGCCATAAAAGAGTGAACAATAACAATTGATAATTTTTTAAAGTGCAATTGGGATTGAAAGAATTAATTAACTAAATTAAACAATGAAATGAAATTACTTGCATTCAATAGAACTAGAAATCAAGTCTGAATCTCGCAATGAATCTTCAAAACAAGGGTTTTCAACCAGGCGAGAGAGCTTTCTCTCTCTAAAAACTAAAATTAAAAATTCTAAAAGTTTGAACCCCCCATGTCTAACAATAACTAGAAGTCAAATACATCAAACAAAATCCAGAGTTGTTGCTAAATTAAACTCTAAAATCGGAGCAGAAAATTAGGATTTATCTTCGTCGGACCGGTCCGTTGGGTATGCCCGATTCGGTCTGGTTCCAAATCTAGATCGATCTTTTTTTTTATTGAAAATAGGATTGGTTCGATATGTAAATTTTTCCAGTACGATGATAAGAATCCGGATCGGTCCTTTTTTTGTTGGAAATAGGATCGGTCCGGATTGTGATTTTTGCCAGTGAGTTTTAAGGGTCCGGAACGGTCCCTTTTTGTTCTAAATATGATCGGTCCAGTCTTCAATTCAATTTCCCTTCAATTTCTCCTCATTCTCTCTTCATTATCTCTCATCTTCAGAACCTCGTAACTTCTGCTCCAGAACTCAGAATTGGACGCCGTTTCTTCATATGCACTTGTAGACTCGTGGTCTTCAACTTTCATTTCGGGTTCTCATCCAAATTTCTGATGGAAATTATGCTTTTGACCTTTTGACTTTTCTTCCTTGATACATTCTTCTGCTTTGGCATTTTCCTCTCTCTACGTAGTAATATATACCTGTAAATATCATGAAAAAGGCACAAAATTCGAGATACTACGTAGAAATGTCAGTAGCATATAAACGAGATAAATCAAGATGAATTACATTATTCGAGGTGCTAAAAGATACTATATTAGAGGATAATTTCGGAAGAATTTATGCTTAACCAAACCCCCCTAACTTAGAACTTTGCGCGGCTTGAGAAATGTAAAAGAATTCAAGTACGACTCAACTCTTGACGATTATTCATTAGGATAGAGTACCACTTTCGCAGGCAAGCGATTGCATTTAGCGTATACAACAAGCCTTTAAACCTCTAGGTTACCCTAGTAGGACGAGTTGTGTCTCGTGAGGGTTTGCAGTGAATATACCCACAAAATTCGTTTTGACTCAAAGAAATTCAAAATACTAAAAAAATATTCGATTTAAATTTTTCAGAAAATAATCACCCTATATTTGTATTCATAAGTCTCAATTTTTCGTGTATGTGTGCGAAGCCAAAAATCAAACTGTAGATATCCGTCGATTGATCATTCCGTTACTTTTCTAAAAGTTCGTTTTGACTCAAATGCTCACGGGATACTCTCGCAAATGAATCACTCGAAATGTGTCTATTTTCTCTCGGTGTGCGTGATTTATAAGAGTAAATGTAACGGAACACAAGTTCACGCACACCAATTTAAAAGACGAAATATTTATGGTGAAAAGATCTCATCATCGGAATACGGTTATTGGAAAACAGAAACATCACCTCGTACTTACACATTTAATCTCTTTTATTATCTTTTGTTCCTTAACTCTCCATGCGGTAACCAAATTCGCAATTCGAACTCAATTAGGACTTTTTCGGGTTGTAAGGTATAATGGGTAAAAGGAGATGGTTGGATATTTTTGGAATTGGAAAATTTTCTTGTGATGTACGTTAGTGCTTTTTCGGGCATTTTCTCTTCTTTTTCTATTTTTCTTTTTTTGCTATTTTTGTTGAGCATTTTTTATTTTTCTCTCGCCCCTTTTTATTGCACCTTTTTGGACTAAATTTTTGAAATTTTCATTTTCACAATTCCAGGCTAATTTGGTGTTTCGGGTTAATCAAATGAAAAGGGAAACATTTACTCGGCTCAATTGGGTTGCAAAAAGGTTAATTTTCTTGACTTTTTATGGCTAATCTTTTTGGGTGACAAACGAGGGCCTACTCCATTGTCCGAATTACTAATTACTTTACCATATGCGTCTCGAGATTAATTAAGTTTAGAAATTTATTTAGCACATTTTTCAGGACAATATTCCATTTCCCATAACCGATCAACGTTAAAGAATTGAGATCCCCGACGACTTATTTAAACGCTAAATCGAATTTTGAGTTAGTCATTAACTCGGATTGATTTTAAAACTCAGAAAAATGGATAAGCTCGACATCTCACCGAGTTAATAGTCTCCACAGTTATTAGTTAAGTTGTCAATTCAAGCTCAATTTCCATCTTTAGTCAATTTTGGCTTTATGTGTTTGGATTGTTGCGAATTTGAGACTTTAAATAAAATTTTGGTGATATTTTTGAAAACTTTAAATTCTAATTTTTATTTATTTTCAAGAAAAAAATATTTTTGGATTTTCGGAAAATTTTCAATTTTTTTATGGAAATTTTTGGAATATTCTAAATTTTTTGGGTATTTTAAAAATTGTAAAGTGTTAGAAATATGCACTTGTCACCCCCTTAACTTAGACTTTTGTATTGTCCTCAATCAAAAGGACTAAAAATATAAAGAAGAGCAAGTAACAAGTGCGATAAATAAAACAAGCAAATATTTAAAATGCAAAAAGACACTAAATGACACTAACATATGACTCAATAATACAACAAAAATCACCCCATACGCGCTTCTCTCCACAAAATCACCCGATCCCATGAACGAGGTCTATTGCTCTCCTCGTCTCTCCCGTCTTCATATCGTAAACCAATAATCGGAACAAGTTGGGACCTCACCCATAGATAAGGGAAAGACCGGGAGACTCGTCGTGAATAATCGGAAAGGGATCATCGTGATGCTTACTCAAAGCGTGGTCTGCGTGCACCAACTCAGAGGGAACACCTAGGTTTCTTTCAATTTTTTAAACACGTGGGTCGGGCTCTAAGTCGGACGAAACACAACTTTTCTCCTTAATCGCCTCCGGGACCTCAAGTGGTATGGGTGGATGGTCGCAAAGAAGGAATTAATCTATTTTATCTTTCCATTCTCTTTCTTCTAAGTCACTATAAGAGTAAAATAGGGATTAACTTCAACAGTAAGGCTCTCTTCCACCGGCTCGAATTCTTTTTCAAAGTCTTCAAGACTTATATCTCCTAATTCTCGCTCTCGAGTGTGTTTCGAACATTCTCTTTCACTCTCTTCTGAAGACATCTGTGATGTGGAGGGATGGTCATTATGAAGGAATTCATCTATTGTATTTTTCCATTCGCTCTCATCCAAGTAACTAAACGAGTCCAATAAAGGTTGGACTTATACATTCAGGATCTCATCCACATGCCCAAATTCTTTTTCGAAATCTTCCATGCTCACGTTCCCAACTCTCTCTCACGAGTAATGCCTAAATCCTCGCTTACTTGTTCGATCTCCAACTCCATAATTTTTCTCTCCTCTAACCACTCTCTCTTGCTCTCAATCGCGATCACTACACACACCTCCCCCACCTTTCTCTCATCGTCAAAACTACCGCTCTCACTTGATGAAATAAGGCACATCCCTAACGGCTCTCGCTTGTGGGACCTCTCATGCTCGCGTACCATCTCTTCCATAAGATTCATTTCTCATGATTCGCCCTCATCACCCTCGGGATTGGTGATGTTAAAGATATTTGTTTCGAGGGTCATATTCCCGAACGTAAGTTGCATGCCCCCATTTCGAGTGTTGATCAAGGCATTAGTCGTAGCTAAGAATGGGCGGCCTAAAATGACGGGGAGATAATTACTCGGTACAATGGAGGTCTCCTCGTCCCAAACAACAAAATCCATCGTGAAGTTGAATGTGTCAATTTAGACGATCACGTGCTTAACGATTCCCGGAGGTATCTTTACAGAACTATCTGCGAGTCGGAGAGTCATGTTTGTGGGCTTAAGGTCCCCCAAACCTAATTTCTTATAGATGGAATAGGGGATAATGTTGACACTTACCCCTAAATCTATTAGCGCTCTTTCAATTCGATTTCCCCCCATGATACACAAAATAGTGGGTGCACCCGAATCTTTGAATTTGGGTGGAAGGTCACTTGATAGTATTAAGCTGACATTCTATGCTAGGAACACATTTTTCTTTACCTTTAGATTTTGTTTCACCGTAAGTAAGTCCTTAAGAAACTTAGCGTATGCGGAAATTTGCTTTATGGTATCAAGAAGAGGTAAATTAATCTTTACTTGCTTAAGAACATCTAACACATCCTCACGAGAGGACTCTTTAGCATGAGATACTAACCATTGGAGAAACAGCGCGGCTGTGGGGTTTTCACTATGACTTTGCTCTCACTAGTATTCTTGTTATCACTCTCGTTCAAGGACACATCTTTGGCCTCTTTCGTGCCAGGCGAAACCTCCTTTCCTTTAGGTGTGTCGTGCGGGAAAGATGATAAATCAACAACTTTCCCACTACGTAGAGTGGTTATCGCGCAACATTTCTCTTGATTTTCATTATAAATAGAGCTTACACTAGTTTGACCTTGGGCTGAAAACTTACCCTTCTCTTGGATACTCAACGTCAATTGCAACTTTGAAATGCTCGCATTTATATCGGTGAACATGCGCTCAAATCTAGCATTAATTTCACTTTGGGAGTTTATGAATTGGTGTATCGTGTCCTCAAGAGTTCTCCGCGGTGGAGTGATATATGGAGATGGAGGAGGTGGTGCTTGTTGAAAGTGTAGAGGTGGAGGAGGGGAAACATGTGAATTAGGATTCAGTGTAGCCTGCAGTTGCCCATAGCTAAAACCTGGGTGGTTTTTCCATGAAGGGTTATAAGAATTTTCGTATGGGGCATTGAATTTACCCTTGAATCTTCCTACACCACTTACCTTCTCATTAAGCATAGTTTTGTAAGTGGGAATAGTCGAACATTCCTCTGTTGAATGTCCCGCTTCACAAATAGCACATACCTGCTCAACGGGGATATGGATTGGTCCAGTTGGTTCTCTTACGTGCATAGCGAGTAACTCTCTCATACCTTTCTCAATTTGATTGAGTCGATGGTTCGTCAAGGTATCTTTATCGACATTGAATAGATCGAACGCCGATGGAGTGGTGGTCGCTTGGCTAGTTCAATTCTGAGCGCTAGGGTCAGATGTATCCCATGATTGAGTGGTGTCGGCAACATACCTCAAGTGGAGCTCAACATCATTAGCGTCTAATTCGACAAAGGGGCCATCACACATTGTTTCAACAAGTTGTTTGGAGTTGATGTTCATTCCATTATGGAAGAATAAAATGATTTGCTATTTATCAAGTCCATGGTGAGGGCATGAAGTAACTAACTCATTGAAACGCTCAAAACATCGATCAAATGGCTCATTTTCTAATTGTCGAAAGGTTTGAATTGGAGCCTTAATGGAGTTCGTCCGATGTGGAGGGAAGAACTTTTTGAGAAACTTAGATTGTAACTCATTCCATGACGTAATCGAATTAGGAGGTAAAGACCATAGCCAGGTTTTAGCTTTATCCTTGAGAGAAAATGGGAAAAACTTGAGGCGGATCACATCTTTCGTGCATACTTGATCGCTGAACGTTTCACACGCCTTTTCAAACTCCCGAATGTGGATATAGGGCTTTTTCGATTCCATTCCAGGATACGTGGGACGTATTTGGATCATGCCATTTCGGAAACAGAATTTCCCTACATTATATGGGAGCAATATGCAGCCCGGAGTGACTGACCGCTTAGGGTACCAGAATTCTCTCAAGGGTCGTTAAGGTTCCTCTCCCTCACCTGCGCCTACGCTTTCGTGCTATGACATGGCTCTCTCACTTAACGACTCGGTATCCTCACTCGGTGCACTAGGCTGTAACGTGAAATGTAACCAGATGGGTCACTCGAAGTATAATCGGACAATGAATTTGGCGGTGAAGGAGGTGGAACCCAAAATTAAGGAACGCGAGGGGCAGGTGGGCTTTCTGGGTTGTACTCGACTATCAGTTTTTCGTGAATGCACGTAGGAGTGGCTTGAGGAGTTCGTTATGGATTTTGCATTAACAGGATTTTGAGAGATGTTATTTATTTTTTATTTTTTTTGTCAAGATTGTGGATTAATTCAATCTAACCTACAGTCTACCTACGTCCCCGAAAACGATGCCAAAAACTTGACGCGATCACAAACGTATTCTAGTGTACGTTCTATCTAGGCTCAAGTGCAAGCCTATCACTCAAGTAATAATCCCGATAAGTCGGGTATCTATCCTCAGGGAATTAGGACGAGAAAATCGTAACGACGTTGGAAGGACAGATAATCCTAACTTGACTCCAAAAGAAACGAAAAGATGCTTTGAATGGAAGAACAACTATGGACTAAATGTGAAATTTAATTAACAACTAGATAGACTAACTATTAATAGAATGCAACTACGCTAATTAGTCTAAAAATAGATGGCAAATGTATAAAAGATTTAACAGCAAATGAGAACAAAAGGTTAGGTTTCAATCTCCCACCCCCTAGTAATTCACCTTGTAGGATATTAGATTTTGGAATTAGAATTTTCAAGGAACTCGATCCTTATTAATCCCAAGAATTCCGTATATGAAGGATCGTAGCCCGCATCATACGAAATCGAAGGTAAGAATAAAGAAGTGTCGCATTAACTACACACGCGTCGCACTCTTAAGTATCCCAGTTACCTGGGATAAACGAGATAAAAAGTCCTACAATGGTTGTGATAGTCACGTAACACAACTTCTTTAAGATTAAATTCAAAAATCTATTTCAAGTTACGATGAATTACATCGGGTGGGATTCATGCACCCCAACCCTAAAGATGTTTAGCAAGACATGATTAGGTGAAGGACAACATTAACTCGTAAACTAACAAGATTCATGATTGCCATAAAAGAGATGAAATATAACAATTGATAATTTTTGAAAGTGCAATTGGGATTGAAAGAATTAATTAACTAAATTAAAGAAATGAAATGAAATTACTTGCATTCAATAAAACTGGAAATCAAGTCTAAATCTCACAATGAATCTTCAAAACTAGGGTTTTCAACCAGGTGAGAGAGATTTCTCTCTCTAAAAACTAAAATAAAAAATTCTAAAAGTTCGAACCCTCGATGTCTAATAATAACTAGAAGTCAAATACATCACGAAAAATAAGGAGTTGTAGCTGAATCAAACTTTAAAATCGGGGCAAAAAATCAGGATTTATCTTCGCCGGACCGGTCCGTCGGGTGTGCTCGGTTCGGTATGGTTCCAAATCCGCATCGATCCTTTTTTGTTGAAAATAGGATCAGTCCAATATGTAAATTTTCCCAGTACGAAGATAAGAATCCGGATCGGTCTTTTTTTGTTGGAAATAGGATCGGTCTGGATTGTGATTTTTGCCAGTGAGTTTTAAGGGTCCGGATTGGTCCATTTTTGTTCTAAATAGGATCGGTCCAGTCTTCAATGCAATTTCTCTTCATTCTCGCTTCATTATCTCTCATCTTTAGAACCTCGTAACTTCTGCTCCGGAACCCAGAATTGGACGCCGTTTCTTCTTACGCACTTGCAGACTCGTGATGTTCAACTTTCATTTTGGGTTCTCGTCCATATTTCTGAAGGAAATTATGCTTTTGCCCTTTTATTTTTTCTTCCTTGATTCATTCTTCTGCTTTGGATTTTTCCTCTCTTTACTTAACAATAAATACCTTTAAATATCATGAAAAAAGCACAAAACTCGAGATACTACGTAGAAAGGTGAGTAGCATATAAATGAGATAAATAATGATGAATTACATTATCCGAGGTGCTAAAAGATACTTAATTAGGGAATAATTTTGGAAGAATTTATGCCTAATGATCTTTTGGTTGAAAAGTTGATGAAAAAGTGATTTTTAAAAGTCAAGCCCCGAATTTATTGTTACATATAAAGGATTAAGAGTTTGATTAGGAAAAGTGTTCTTATCAGATACAAACACGAAAAACAACATTTCGGACGATCGACTGTTGGAATCGGTTGAAATTTGGGTGAGTTGTAGCTGAAGAGAGAGGAAGCTGCATAAAAAATTTCAGCTCGATCGGACAGTTGAATTAGTTTATATTTTTTTTCTAGAGAGTATTATGTTTCGATGAATCTGAGAGAGTTTTATGTTTTGAGAACTCTTATAAACGCCCCAAGACTGATTTATACTCATATTACGAGTCTTTTAAGCTAACTTTCCGAATTCAGCATAGAAAAACCAATATATTTAATTATTAAAAATAAATTAATCCAAAATTTTATTTTTCTCCGATTTCCAAAAATAAATTTAAAAATTCTCATGTAAAAATTCGGGTTGTTACATACTTTCCCACTAACACGAAATTTCCCCCTCTAAATTCGACGTAGCCTAACGCTCGAAAATAAAATGCAACTCGAGTCTATTTCCAAAAAATCACAACACTAAAGTCCTTAATCAATTCTACACGTTCTCACATCAACATCACAAATCTCAACCTCGATGCCTAATATGTCTACAAAAATATTCTATCTCCAAAGAAAACACGTCTCTCACGCATGCCAGATCGAAAACCCAAAGATTTGAGGGTTGTCAAATACCTAAGCTCTGATGCCATTCTTAACACCCCGCGTGCCCGGAAAGAGACATTCGGCATCCTACTACGAGAAAAACTATACTAAAACCATCCACAATAAGTATAGAGCATATATATTCCATAATTTAAATGTAACAAATCCATAAATTGTTACACTTCCACAATAATTACAATAATGTTTCTCTCAAAATACCCAATTCTCAAACTAATTACACCACCAATTTTTATATATATATATATATATATATATATATATATATATATATATATATATATATATATATATATATATATATATATATATATATATAAATCTTCCAATCCATGCTCTAAAATAAACCTCCAAATAAGCCTTAGCGTCCCAATCCATGCTAACCCGCCGCTAAAAGAAAATACGGGGAAGTACACAATATGGCAGGGATAGATGCTCAAAAATAAATACCACGCTGAATAAATCGCAACAATACGAATCCGCCTATTCGAATCAAATGTAATACTCGAGCATTGTACCAATATTAATTTTTCAACAAATCATTAATGGGTCACAAGACCTCACCTCACCTCCCCTAGGCATTCTCAAGCCATATATCGGATTTTGGACGATCGACGAATGCCCAATCTCCGTGACATTTTAAAATCTCATGGTACGATGCCGAAATCAACAATCCAATATCTCAATAAATCAACATAATAGATCCCAACAATTATTTTAGAATTTTCAAATGAATATCACAATTCAACATGAGTTCAATTAACACATGAACAAACGGAATACTCTCGAGAGAAATTAGGAGCATATTGTATAAGTTTCGTATCTCAAAATCATCACGTATTTTCTACATTAAAAATCAGATTGTACTATTACGTTCGCCTCGTGAAAAATAGTCAAGTCACGTTCTATCCCCAACAAAAAATAGCCTCAAATAGGCCTTCAAATCTATGGTTGAATGATGAAGGAAATAGGTCTAGGGTTTGTAGATGAAAGGGAAGAATTTTGGAGAGGTATTCTGGTTGAAAAGTTGATGAAAAGTCAAGCCACGAATTTGTTATGATATATAAACGATTTAGAGTATGATCAAACCATGAATTTGTTGTGATATATAAAGGATTCAGAGTTTGATTAAGAAAAGAGTTCTTATGAGAGACAAACACAAAAAATAATATTTCGGACGATCGGACCGTTGGAATCGACTGAAATTTGGCTGCTTAGTAGATGAAGACGAGAGGACACTGCATAAAAAATTTCAGGTTGATCGGATGGTTGAACATGTTTATAACTTTTTTCTAAAGAGTATTATGTTTAGAGGAATCTTAGAGAGTTTTATGTTTTGAGGAATCTTCTAAACGACCCATGACATATTTATACTCATTTTACGAGTCTTTTAAGCTTGCTTTTCGAATTTCGAATATAAAAACTAATATATTTAATTATTATAAAACATCTAATCCAAAATTTTATTTTTCTCCGATTTCCAGAAAAAATTAGTAAAGTCCCATGTAAAAATTCGGGCTGTTACATACTTCCCCACTAACAAGAAATTTCATTCTCGAAATTGGACGTAGCCTAACGCTCGAAAATAAAATGCTACTCGATTCTATTTCCAAAAAATAACAACACTAAGTCCTACATGAATTCTACATGTTCTCACATCAAGATCACAAATCTCAACCTCAATGCCTAATACGTCTTCAAAAAAAATTCTATCTCCAAAGAAAACACGTCTCTCATGCATGATAGACCCAAAACCAAAGATCCGAGGGTTGTCGTATACCTAAGCTCTGATATCATTCATAACACCCCGTGCGCCCGGAAACAGACATTCGACGTGATACTATGATAAAAACTAAACTAAAACACCCCACAATAAGTATAGAGCATCTATATTCCATAATTTAAATGTAACAAATCCATAAATTGTTACACTTCCACAATAATTAAAATAATGTTTCTCTCGAAATACCCATTTCTCCAACTAAATACACTACCAATTTATACATAAAAAAAATAAGTCTTCCAATCTATGCTCTAAAATAAACCTCCAAATAAGACTTAGCGTCCCAATCCACGCTAACCTGCCACTAAAAGAAAATACGGGGGAGTACACAATATGGCAGGGATAGATGCTCAAAAATAAATAACACGTTGAATAAATTGTAACAATACAAATCCGTCTATACGAATCAATTGTAATACTTGAGCGTTGTACCGATATTAATTTCTCAACAACACATTAATGGGTTCCCAGATCTCACCTCATCATCTCTAGGAATTCTCAAGCCATAAATCGGATTTTGGACTATCGACGAGTGCCCATTCTCCATGCCATATTAAAATCTCATGACACGATGCCCAAATCAACAATTCAATATCTCAATGAATCAACATAACAGATCCCAACAATTATTTCAGACTTTTCAAATGAATATCACAATTCAGCACGAGTTAAATTAAAACATGAACAAACGGAATACTCTCGAGAGAAATTAGGAGCATATTGTGTAAGTCCCGTACCTCAAAATCATCACGTATTTTTTGCCTCAAAAATTAGATTGCACCATCACGTTCCCCTCGCGAAAAATAGTCAAGTCACGTTCTAGCCCCAACACAAAATAACCTCAAATAGGCCTCCAAATCTATGTTTGAATGATAAAGGAAATGGGGCTAGGGTTTGTAGATGAAAGGGAAGAATTTTGGGGAGGTCTTCTGGTTAAAAAGTTGATTTTTAAAAGTCAATCCACGAATTTGTTGTGATATATAAAGGATTAAGAGTTTGATGAAGAAAAGAGTTCTTATCAGATAAAACACTAAAAACACCATTCCGGACGATCAAACTGTTGGAATTAGTTGAAATTTGGGTGCTTAGTAGCTAAAGACGAGAGGAAGTTGCCTAAAAACTTTCAGGTCGATCGGACGGTTGAATATGTTTATAATTTTTTTTCTAGAGAGTATTATGTTTCGAGGAATCTCATAGAGTTTTATGTTTTAAGGACTCTTATAAACGACCCATGACTTATTTATACTCATTTTACGAATCTTTTAAGCTTGCTTTCCGAATTCCAAATATAAAACTAATATATTTAATTATTAAAAATAATTTAATCCAAAATTTTATTTTTCTCCGATTCCTAAAGATAAATTTAAAAATTCCCATGTAAAAATTCGGGTTGTTACATACTTCCCCACTAACAAGAAATTTCATCCTCGAAATTCAACATAACCTAACACTCGAAAATAAAATGCTACTCGATTCTATTTCCAAAAAATAACAACACTAAAGTCCTCAATGAATTCTACACGTTCTCAGATGAAGATCACAAATCTCAACCTCGATGCCCAACACTTCTTCAAAAATATTTTATCTCCACAGAAAACACCTCTCTCATGCATGTTAGACGCAAAACCAAAATATTCGAGGGTTATTGTATACCAAAGATCTAATACCATTCGTAACACCCCGCACGCCCGAAAAGAGACATGCATCATGCTACTAGGATAAAAACTAAACTAAAACCATCCATAATAAGTATAGAGCATCTATATTCCATAATTTAAATGTAACAAATCCATAGATTGTTACACTTCCACAATAATTACAATAATGTTTCTCCCAAAATACCCAATTCTCCAACTAATTACACCACTAATTTATACATCAAAAAAATAAATCTTCCAATCCAAGCTTTAAAATAAACCTCGATAATAAGCCTTAGCGTCCCAATCCACGCTAACCTGCCACTAAAAGAATATACAGTGAAGTACAGAATATGGCAGGGATAGATGCTAAAAAATAAATAGCACAATGAATAAATCGCAACAATATGAATCCGCCTATACGAATCAAATGTAATACTCGAGCATTGTACCAACATTAATTTATAAAAAACACATCAATGGTTTACCAAACCTCACCTTACCTCCCCTAGGCATTCTCAAGCCATATATCGGATTATGGACTATCGACGGGAGCCCATTCTCTGTGCCATATTAATATCTCATGACACGATTCGTAAATCAACAATTCAATATCTCAATGAATCAACATAACAGATCCCAACAATTATTTCAAAATTTTCAAATGAATGTCTCAATTCAAAACGAGTTCAATTAACACATGAACAAACGGAATACTCTCGAGAGAAATTAGGAGCATATTGTGTGAGTCCCGTACCTCAAACTCATCACGTATTTTATTGCCTCAAAAATCAGATTTCACCATCACGTTCCTCTCGCGAAAAATAGTCAAGTCACATTCTAGCCCCAACACAAAATAACGTCAAATAGGCCTCCAAATCTATGGTTGACTGATGAAGGAAATAGGTCTAGAGTTTGTAGATAAAAGGGAAGAATTTTGGAGAGGTCTTATGGTTGAAAAGTTGATCAAAAAGTGATTTTTAAAAGTCATGCCACGAATTTTTTGTGATATATAAAGGATTAAGAGTTTGATTAAGAAAAGAGTTCTTATCAGATACAAACACTAAAAAAAATATTAAGGACGATCGGACCGCTGGAATCGGCTAAAATTTTGGGTGCGTAGTAGCTGAAGACGAGAAGAAGTTGCATAAAAATTTCAGCTCGATAGGAAGTTTGAATTTATTTATAATTTTTTTTCTAGAGAGTATTATGTTTCGAGGAATCTCAGAGAGTTTTATGTTTTGAGAACTCTTCTAAACGACCCATGACATATTTATACTCATTTTACGAGTCTTTTAAGCTTTCTTTCCGAATTCCGAATACAAAAACCAATATATTCAATTATTAAAAATAATTTAATCCAAAATTGTATTTTCTCTGTTTTCCAAAAATAAATTTAAAACTTCCCATGTAAAAATTCGGGTTGTTACATATTTCTCCACTAACAAGAAATTTCGCCTTCGAAATTCGACGTATCCTAACGCTTGAAAATAAAATGCTACTCGATTCTATTTCCCAAAAATCACAACACTAAAGTCCTCAATCAATTCAACACTTTCTCACACCAATATCAGAAATATCAACCTCGATGACTAACACGTCTTCAAAAAAGATTCTATATCCAAAGAAATCACGTCTCTCACGCATGTTAGACCCGAAATCTAAAGATCTGAGGGTTGTCGTATACCTATGCTCTGATTCCATTCGTAACACCCCGCGCTCGAAAAGAGACATGCAGCGTGCTACTACGATAAAAACTAAACTAAAACTATCCACAATAAGTATAGAGCATCTATATTCTACAATTTAAATGTAACAAATTCATAAATTTTTACACTTCCATAATAATTACAATAATGTTTCTCTAAAAATACCCAATTCTCAAACACCACCAATTTATACATCAAAAAAATAAATCTTCCAATCCATGCTCTAAAATAAACCTCCAAATAAGCCTTAGCGTCCGAATCCACGCTAACCTACCATTAAAAAAAATACGGGGAAGTACACAATATGATAGGAATAGATGCTCAAAAATAAATAACACACTGAATAAATCGCAATTATGAAAATCCGCCTATACGAATCAAATGTAATACTCGAGCATTGTACCAATATTAATTTCTCAACAACACATCAATGGGTCACCAGACCTCACCTCACCTCCACTAGGCATTCTCAAGCCATATATCGGATTTTGGACTATCGATGGGTGTCCATTCTCTGTGCCATGTTAAAATCTCATGCCACGATGCCCAAATCAACAATTCAATATCTCAATGAATCCACATAATAGATCCCAACAATTATTTCAAAATTTTTAAATGAATATCACAATTCAACATAAGTTCACTTAACACATGAACAAACGAAATACTCACGAGAAAAATTAGGAGCATATTGTGTAAGTCCCGTACCTCAAAATCATCACGTATATTCTGCCATAAAAATCAGATTGCACCATCAAGTTCCCCGCGCGAAAAATAGTCAAGTCACGTTCTAGTCCCAACAAAAAATAACCTCAAATAGGCCTCCAAATCTCTATTTGAATGATGAAGGAAATAGGGCTAGGGTTTGTAGATGAAAGGGAAGAATTTTGGAGAGGTCTTTTGGTAGAAAAGTTGATGAAAAATTGATTTTTAAAAGTCAAGCCAGGAATTTGTTGTGATATACAAAGGATTAAGAGTTCGATTAAGAAAAGAGTTCTTATCAGATACAAACACTAAAAATAATATTCCGGACGATCGGACAATTGGAATCAGCTGAAATTTGGGTGAGTAGTAGTTGAAGACGAGAAGAAGTTGCATAAACATTTCAGCTCGATAGGAAGTTTGAATATATTTATAATTTTTTTCTAGAGATCATTATACTTCTCAGAGAGTTTTATGTTTTGATGACTCTTCTAAACGACCCATGACATATTTATACTCATTTTACGAGTCTTTTAAGCTTGCTTTCCGAATTCCGAATATAAAAACCAATATATTCAATTATTAAAAATAATTTAATCCAAAATTGTATTTTTTCTGATTTCCAAAAATAAATTTAAAACCTCCCATGTAAAAATTTGGGTTGTTACATATTTCCCCACTAACAAGAAATTTTGCCTTCGAAATTCGACGTAGCCTAAGCCTTGAAAATAAAATGCTACTCGATTCTATTTCCCCAAAATCACAACATTAAAGTCCTTAATCAATTCTACACGTTATCACACTAATACCACAAATCTGAACCTCGATGCCTAACACGTCTTCAAAAAAGATTCTATCTCCAAAGAAAACACGTCTCTCAGGCATGCTAAACCCCAAACCCAAAGATCTAAGGGTTGTCGTCTACCTACGCTTTGATTCCATTCGAAACACCCCGCGCTCCCGAAAAGAGACATGCGGCATGCTACTACGATAAAAACTAAACAAAAACCAACCACAATCAGTATAAAGCATATATATTCCATAATTTAAATGTAACCAATTCATAAATTTTTACACTTCCACAATAATTACAATAATGTTTCTCTAAAAATACCCAATTCTCCAACTAAATACACCACCAATTTATACATAAAAAAAATAAATCTTTCAATCCATGTTCTAAAATAAACCTACAAATAGGCCTTAGCATCCCAATCCACGCTAACCTGCCACTAAAAAAAATACGGGTAAGTACACAATATGACAGGAATAGATGCTCAAAAATAAATAGCACGTTGAATAAATCGCAATAATACGAATTTGCCTATACGAATCAAATGTAATACTCAAGCATTGTACCAATATTAATTTCTCAACAACACATCAATGGGTCACCAGACCTCACCTCGCCTACCCTAGGCATTCTCAAGCCATATATCGGATTTTGGACTATCGACGGGTGCCCATTCTCTGTGCCATGTTAAAATCTCACGCCATAATGCCCAAATCAACAATTCAATATCTCAATGAATCAACATAATAGATCCCAACAATTATTTCAGACTTTTTAAATGAATATCACAATTCAACATGAGTTTAATTAACACATGAACAAACAGAATACTCTCGAGAGAAATTAGGAGCATATTGTGTAAGTCCCGTATCTCAAAATCATCACGTATGTTCTGCCTTAAAAATCAGATTTGCCCATCACGTTCCCCTCGCAAAAAATTGTCAATTCACGTTCTAGTCCCAATACAAAATAACCTCAAATAGGCCTCCAAATCTATAGTTGAATGATGAAGGAAATAGGGCTAGGGTTTATAGATGAAAGGGAAGAATTTTGGAGAGGTCTTCTAGTTGAAAAGTTGATTTTTAAAAGTCAAGCCAGGAATTTGTTGTGATATATAAAGGATTAAGAGTTCGATTAAGAAAAGAGTTCTTATAAGATACAAACACTAATAACAATATTCCGGACGATCGGACCGTTGGAATCAGCTGAAATTTGGGTGCGTAGTAGCTAAAGACGAGAAGAAGTTGCATAAAAATTTCAACTCGATAGGAAGTTTGAATATATTTATAATTTTTTTTCTAGAGAGTATTATGTTTCGAGGAATCTCATAGAGTTTTATGTTTTGAGGACTCTTTTAAACGACCCATGACATATTTATACTCATTTTACGAGTCTTTTAAGCTTGCTTTCCGAATTCCGAATACAAAAACCAATATATTCAATTATTAAAAATAATTTAATCCAAAATTGTATTTTCTCTGATTTCCAAAAATAAATTTAAAACTTCCCATGTAAAAATTCGGGTTGTTACATATTTCCCCACTAACAAGAAATTTCGCCTTCAAAATTCGACGTAGCCTAACGCTTGAAAATAAAATGCTACTCGATTCTATTTCCTAAAAATCACAACACCAAAGTCCTCAATAAATTCTACACGTTCTCACACGAATATCACAAATCTCAACCTCGATGCCTAACACGTCTTCAAAAAAGATTCTATCTCCAAAGAAAACACGTCTCTCACGCATGCTAGACCCCAAACCCAAAGATCTTAGGGTTGTCGTATACCTACGCTCTGATTCCATTCGTAACACCCCGCATGCCCGAAAAGAGACATGCGGCGTGCTACTACGGTAAAAACTAAACCAAAACCATCCACAATAAGTATAGAGAATCTATATTCCATAATTTTAATGTAACAAATCCGTAAATTGTTACACTTCCACAATAATTACAATAATGTTTCTCTCAAAATACCCAATTCTCCAACTAATTACAACACCAATATATACATTAAACAAGTAAATCTTACAATCCATGCTCTAAAATAAACCTCCAAATAATCCTTAGCATCCCAATCCACACTAACCTGCCATTAAAAGAAAATACAGGGAACTACACAATATGGAAGGGATAGATGCTCAAAAATTAATAGCACACTGAATAAATCGCAACAAAACGAATCCGCCTATATGAATCAAATGTAATACTCGATCATTGTACCAATATTAATTTCTCAACAACACATCAATGGCCCACCAGACCTCCCCTCCCCTCCCCTAGGCATTCTAAATTCATATATCGGATTTTGGACAATCGGCGAGTGCCCATTATCCATGCCAAATTTTAATCTCATGACACGATGCCCAAATCAACAATTTAATATCTCAATGAATCAACATAATAGATCCCAACAATTATTTCAGAATTTTGAAATGAGTATCACAATTCAACATGAGTTCAATTAACACATGAAGAAACGGAATATTCTCGAGAGAAATTAGGAGCATATTGCGTAAGTCAAAATCATCACCTATATTCTACCTCAAAAAGCAGATTGCACCATCACGTTCCCCTCGCGAAAAATAGTCAAGTCACGTTCTAGCCCCAACACAAAATAACCTCAAATAGGCCTCCAAATCTATGGTCGAATGATGAAGGAAATAGGGCTAGGGCTTGTAGATGAAAGGGAAATTTTTTGGAGAGGTCTTCTGGTTGAAAAGTTGATGAAAAAGTTACTTTTAAAAGTCAAGCCACGAATTTGTTGTTATATATAAAGGATTAAGAGTATGATTAAGAATAGAGTTCTTATCAGATACAAACACTAAAAACAACATTTCGGAAGATCGAACCGTTTGAATCGGCTAAAATTTGGATGCTTAATAGCTGAAGACGAGAGGAAGCTGCAAAAAAAATTTCAGCTCGATCGAAAGGTTGAATATGTTTATAATTTTTTTTTGTAGAGAGTACTACGCTTCTACGACTCTTAGAGAGTTTTATGTTTTAAGGACTCTCTTAAATGCCCCATGAATTATTTATACTCATATTACGAGTCTTTTAAGCTCGCTTTCCGAATTTTGAATATAAAATCCATAATATTTAATTATTAAAAATACTTTAATCCAAAATTTTATTTTTCTCTGATTTCCAAAATAAATATAAAAATTCCCATTTAAAAATTTGGGTTGTTACATTCTTCCCCATTAACAAGAAATTTCTCCCTCGAAATTGGACGCAGCGTAACGCTAAAAAGTGAAATGCTACTCAATTCTATTTCTCAAAAATCACAACACTAAAGTCCTCAATCAATTCTACACGTTCTCACATCAAGATCACAAATCTCAACCTCGAGGCCTAACACGTCTTTAAAAAATATTCTATCTCCAAAGAAAACACGTTTCTCATGCATGTTAGACCCATAACCCAAAGATCCGAGGGTTGTCGTATACCTAAGCTCTGATACCATTCGTAGCACTCCGCGCGCTCGAAAAGAGACATGCGGCGTGCTACTACGATAAGAACTTCACTAAAACCATCCACCATGAGTATAGAGCATCTATATCCCATAATTTAAATGTCACAAATCCATAAATTGTTACACTTTCACAATAATTACAATAATGTTTCTTTCAAAATACTCAATTCTCCAACTAATTACACCACCAATTTATACGTCAAAAAAATAAATCTTCCAATCCATGCTCTAAATTAAACCTCCAAATAAGCCTTAGCGTCCCAATCCATGCTAACCTGCCACTAAAAGAAAATACGGGGAAGTACGTAATATGACAGGAATAGATGCTCAAAAATAAATAGCACGCTGAATAATTCGCAACAATACAAATCCGCCTATACGAATCAAATGTAATACTCAAGTATTGTACCAATATTAATTTCTCAACAATACATAAATGGGTCACCAGACCTCACCTCACCTCCCCTAGGAATTCTCAAGCCATATATCGGATTTCGGACTATCGACGGGTACCCATTCTCCGTGCCATATTAAATTCTAATGACAATATGCCCAAATCAACGATTCAATAGCTCAAATAATCAACATAATAGATCCCAACAATTTCAGAATTTTTTAATGAATATCACAATTCCACTCGACTTCAATTAACACATGAAGAAACAGAATACTCTCGAGAAAAATTAGGAGCATATTGTGTAAGTCCCGTACCTCAAAATCATCACCTATATTCTGCCTCAAAAATCAGATTGCACCATCACGTTCCCCTCGCGAAAAATAGTCAAGTCACGTTCTAGCCCCAAGACAAAATAACCTCAAATAGGCCTCCAAGTCTATGGTTGAATGTTCAAGGAAATAGGGCTAGGGTTTGTAGATGAAAGGGTAGAATTTTAGAGAGGTCGTCTGGTTGAAAATTTGATGAAAAAGTGATTTTTAAAAGTCAAGCCACAAATTTGTTGTAATATATAAAGGATTAAGGGTATGATTAAGAAAATAGTTATTGTCAGATACAAACACTAGAAACAACATTCCGAACGATCAGACCATTGGAATCAACTGAAATTTGGGTGCGTAGTAGCTGAAGATGAGAGGAACATGCATAAAAAAATTCAGATCGATCAGATGATTGAATATGTTTAAATTTTTTTTGCTAGAGAGTATTATGTTTCAAGGACTCTTACAGGGTTTTATGTTTTGAGGACTCTCCTAAACACCCCGTGACTTATTTATACTCATATTATGAGTATTTTATGCTAGCTTTTTGAATTCCGAATATAAAAACCAAATTATTTAATTATTATAAATACTTTAATCCAAAATTTTATTTTCCTCTGATTTCCAAAAATAAATTTAAAAAGTCACATTTAAAAATTCGGGTTGTTACATTCTTCCCCATTAACAATAAATTTCTCACTCAAAATTCGACGTAGCTTGATGCTAAAAAATAAAATGCTACTCTATTCTATTTCCCAAAAATCACAACACTAAAGTCCTCAATCAATTCTACATGTTCTCACATCAAGATCACAAATCTCAACCTTGATGCCTAACACGTCTTCAAAAAATATTCTATCTTCAAAGCAAACACGTCTCTCACGCATGTTAGATCCAAACCCAAAGATCCGAGGGTTGTCGTATACCTCAGCTCTGATACCATTCGTAGCACCCTGCGCACCGAAAAAGACACATGAGGCGTGCCACTACGATAAAAACTAAACTAAAACCATCAACAATAAGTATAGATCATCTATATTCCATAATTTAAATGTAACAAATCCATAAGTTGTTACACTTTCCCAATAATTACAATAATGTTTCTCTCAAAATACTCAATTCTCCAACTAATTACACCACCAATTTATACATCAAAAAAATAAATCTCCCAATACATGCTCTAAAATAAACCTCTAAATAGGCCTTAGCGTCCCAATCCACGCTAACCTGCCACTAAAAGAAAATACGGGGAAGTACACAATATGACAGGAATAAATGCTCAAAAATAAATAGCAAGTGTAGAAGCAATTATTATGCAGCACAAATAAATATGAAAGAGGTGACAACCAAGAAAAAACAAATAAAAGACCAATCACACAACAACGAAGATACGTGGTTCAGCAAAGAAGTGCCTACGTCCACGGTGGTTCAGTCAGTGTTATTTCTCTATATTCTGAAGAGTAAGTACAGAGAATACAACTTGTCCTTTGCCCCGGACTTGGGGTTTAATTTATACATGTATGTGTTGGAGTAGTGGGGGTGATAGGTTCCTCTTTATTAGCCATCTCCCTTTCATGGGATCGTGTACCCCCACAACTTCTCTTCATGGCATCGTGGAGTAAATGGATGAATACCAGAGGTGATGGACCTGGGTTTTGGGCCGCTGAGGATGGGCTACTCGTCCAGGCCTTATGGTGATAAAATCGGGGTACCCACAATTGCCCCTGAATTTGTTGGGCCGTTCTTTATGGGTCCGATGAATTTAAATGATCAGCAATGATGGTTGATTTCTTTGAAAACTGTGAAGTTGCTTTGGCGGCACCCGCTTCGCTATCTGTGCGTTATGATTAGTTTTGAAGGCTTGTTGGAATAAGACACATTTTTTCTTCGTCGTTCCAGCTCTTCCAGCAATCTTCTATCTTCTGAGAACTCTTGAGTTTTGTACCTTCTGTTTTCGGTCTCCACTCTCGTCGCTTCTTCGCCTTTTGATCTGATCTTCTGTCCTGTAAGTCTTTCGTGCCCTTTTTCTTGAGTTTATAGTTTTTCTTGTATTTTTCCAATGGCGAAGATTGGAAATAGGTCGGTAACTGAGTTTAGAAAATTCTACGGTATTCCTGAGTGGGTAGAGATTGAGTGTTGTGCCTCGCCGCCTAGGAACGTTAGGGACATATAGGATGCACATTGGATTCACGTCCTGTTGCTCTCCCAGGGGGGTCTCACCTTTCCCCCTAATGGTTTGTTTCTACACTTTTTTAGTTATTTTGGTATTGTGCCTGCACAATGTTCACCCAATGTATGGAAAATAGTGAACGGTGTGCATAGGATAAATCAATTGTACGGCACAAGGTTAGGGCTTGCCGAGGTCTGCTTTTGTTATTCTTTTTCTCGTACGAGTTCAGGTGTTCTGTACCTTAAGGCTAGGAGCCCTGATAGGATTTTGGTAGTAAATTTACCTGATTCCCATAAGGACTACTGGCAAGAAGGGTGTCTCGTTAGGAACTAGCAGTACTCCCCTCAATTTGAAGGGTCGGGGTCTGAGAGGTTCACTATTCCCTTTTATGGGGAAGAATATATAGGTAGATGTTGTATTATTGTTTCAACCTTTGCGGACTTTGTGATTTCTCTAACTTCTCCTTGCTTTCTCTTTTTCAGCGAAGATAAAGAATTTGGAGCCAACTCTCAGCGAGGTTCGTATCTCGGAATTGGTGAAAGCTTGGAACATCAGGGAACCTTTGGGTGACGGCGAGCATCCTAGGTCTGCTGCTTTTCTGCTTGAATACAAGAACACAGGCTCCAGCTTCATAGCCCGACCTGTGGAAAGTGTTCCGGACTTTGACTCTTCCGAAGAGATTTCTACTGAACCCATCCAATTGGACGAGGAGGAGAGAAGCTCGGAGAGCGAGCCTGCAGGTGTTGTGAGTAACCTGGGTGGACGCAGTGCTGATAGTAGCAGTTCATCGAGTACTACCAGCAGTCCAGGTGAAGAAATGCCTCCCAGGAAGAATCTAATTCGGGATGATGATGATGATGATGATGTGCTTCTTGCACAGAGGTCCAAAAAATCGAAGACTGTCTCCGGGGCCATAGCTACTGGTTCTCGGCCTTCTTCTCAAGAGCAAGAGAAGAAGAAGAGAGAGGAGGAGCAGGCGAGGGAGAGGGAGAAGAAAAAGGAGGAGGAGAGGAAGAAGGTGGAAGAGAGAAAGAGGAGGGAGAAAGAGAAGGAGGAGGAGAGGAGGAAGATGGAACTGAGGACCAAGACCGGTCAAGCCTTGGTCCCAGTATCTGCTTTGCCTGAGGGGGCTTCGGTGGCCACCTCTCCTCAACTCGCCCCTGCGCTGCTTGAGAGGGCAGTCCTCCCTGCAGATCGCGAGAGGGCGTCAGGGTCTGATCAACTGGCCTTGCAAGCTAGCCAGAGGCTTGCCTTGGTAAGGTTTCTTTTCTACTTCTCAACTTCTTCTAATCTGTTTTGATGGTTTCTTCTTTCTGATCTGTTTTGATGGTTTATTCTTTCTGATCTTTCCCTTATTTTCTGCAGTTTGTGACTGACTTTGCTGTGCTCTATCGCTCTCGCGATGAGCTGTTGAGAAGGAACAGCGAGCTGGAGCAGCAGAATTCTACTCTGGTGGCCAGGGGTTCTCAGCTGGAGGCCGATCTGAAGGCTGCTGATGCGGCTCGAGCTTCTTCTGCCTTGGCCCTTGCTAATTCTGCTCGCGAGAGAGATAATGCTGTCAGGGAGCTCGGCGAGCTGAGGAAGTCGTATGAACAGGTCTGCTCTAGCAAGCTGGACTTTGTGGAGAAGAACAGGGTTCTTGCCGAGCAGCTGGAAGCGGAGAAGGCCCAGGCAGCCACTGTTAAAGAAGATTCATACAATTCTGGCTGGGCTGCTGCGTATGAAGACGCCGAGGTTCAGATAGGCTATATTAGCCGTCTGAACTTCAAGAAGGGGTGGAACAAGGCCCTTGTGGCTACAGGGGTGGATGTTTCATCCCCACTTTTTGACGAACATGATCCAGGGCCCAAGCCAGTTGTGGATGAGGAGCCAGCCCCAACTGCTGAAGGGGTCAATCCTGCTTCTCAGGCGACTCTTGCTGATGCTTCCTTGGTCGAGGGGGCAGTGCACACCTCTGCAGAGGGTAACGCCCCTGCTGATGCTGATAAGGACAAGGGTCCGTCCACCGAGGTTGCTAAGTGATAAGGATTTCTTTGTAATTTTTTCCTTTTTTTGTTCTGATGTAACCTCGCTCATTATCAATAAAAAGGCTTCGTTCTTGTTTATGCTGATTTCTTTTTGTTCTCTTCCTTTCTTTGTAGTTGGTTGATGTGGATGATTATATTCCTGTTACCTCCCAATTGGGTAGGACTTTGGGTCCTAATGCAAGCCCTGCAGTTCGCCAGGCTTTTGCTAGGCTCTGTAGGTTTGCTAAATCAAGGAACCAGAAGTATAAGGATCAGTTCGAGCTGGTGGCTAAATTGAAGGACAGGCTCCAGGAAATGGGAGAGATCGGAGCTTCAGTGCAAGAAGAAGTCAGCGAGCTGAGAGTAAAGTTACTGGAGGCTACCGAGATCAATCAGGTCGTGGAGTTTCTTCAGCGGGAGAATGACGACCTGAGGCGGGAGGTCTTGAAGCTTAAGTAGCATTCGCCGAGCACCGCTTCGGCAGTCCTGCAAGGTTCTTCCTCGTCGCGAGCTGCTCGGCCACCCCTCCCGCGAGCTGGCAGGAGTACGCGGGGTAGGAGTAGGGAAGCTGAGGAGCAGCGTGAGAGGGAGATGGAGGAGCTGCGCGACGATGTTCAACGAGCTTACGTAACTGCTGCTGGGCTTCAGAGGGACGTCACCCGACTGCGGCATTTATTTAAGAAGGGCCCTCGCCAAGTGTGGACTGATGGCTATGATCAGGGCTGGCTAGATGCTCCCACAAGATTATCAGAGTTCGAGGAGCTTTCCTTCATCAGGGGGTGGTTGAGTGCTCTCAAAGAGCTGCAGGTGCCGAGAAATTCGATATTGTGGTATCGGCATGAGATGTCTCCCTCTACTCTGATGCCCAATCCATTTAGGCGAGATGACCGATGGATTCCTATTTATGCTATTCCTCGGCGGCTACTGGAGTTGGACACAAATGAAGTTGTTGAGGAATTCGATCCTGCCCCTGATGACGGGAGGAGAGCTAAGGTTGCTTATTACCTTGCTCGGAGGCTGCCCCCTTCTTGATATTTTGTTTTTTAATAATTGTAAATGCTTTGGGCGAGTCTTTGCCGACTAAACATGTACCATTATTGTTTGTAAATATAAAAGATTAATGGAAAGTTTGAGTTTTGGGCGTTTTTGCCGACTAAAGGTGTTTATCCAATCTCTGTTATATTTTTGCAGCTTCACAATCTTTATCTTGTCATGTGAGTGTCCGCCCAGTCCAGTATTAAGAATACCATTGTGCTCTCTCTTTACCTTTTAGGTCGTGTCGTCACACTCCCTTAGGTCTAAGAGGGGCAATTGGCGAGGACACACCTGTTTTTGGATGTCTTCATCCGGTCAGGATTTTGTTTAACCAAAGTAGGTTTGATGCCTAAGAATACTCTGTAGGGCTTCATATATTGCCATGGGCAATGCTAAGAGGTCTTTCGTGCTTCGTGACGATGACCTGAGGAGGGGTGTTCCCCTGCTATGTCAACTATTATACCTGTGATTTGAAAAGGATGTGCAATAAGATATAATTGTTATACTTTTAGAGAGTAATCAACTGAGAGATTTTTATTGGTGAGTAGAAAAATAAACTGTCTTTTCCCAAAATGAGTACAATAAAAGATCTAACAATAGAACTCCTAAAAGTAGAATTTCTTGAGATTAGCTGCGTTCCATGCTCGTGGTATCTCTCTGCCCTCCATCGTTTTCAAATGATAGGCACCTTGCAGGTCGTCTCTAATTATTTCATAATGTCCTTCCCAGTTTGGGCCCAGTTTACCATCTGATGGCTTCACTGTGTTGCCCAGGACCTTTCTTAGGACATAGTCTCCAATTTTGAACTTCCTCGGATTGACCTTTTTGCTGTAGTGCTTCGCGAGCTGTTGCTGATAACTCGCTAGTTTTACTAGGGCAAGTTCCCTGCGCTCGTCGGCCAAGTCGAGTTCAGCGAGCAAAGCCTGATCGTTCTGATTCTGCTCGACAAGGTCGGATCTCATTGTAGGCAATCCTGCTTCTAATGGGATGACCGCTTCCATACCATATGCTAGTGAGAATGGCGTCTGACCTGTGGCTCGTCTGGGAGTCGTTCTGTATGCCCATAGGACATGTGGTAGCTCGGTAGTCCACGCGCCTTTTGCTCGTTCTAACCGCTTTTTTAATCCAGCGATCACTGTTTTGTTGGAAGCCTCAGCTTGTCCGTTGCTCTGAGGATAAGCTACCGAGCTGAAGTGGTGTCTGATTCCGTGTTGGTCGCAGAAGTCCTGAAAGGGGCCACTTTCGAACTGTGTCCCATTGTCAGTGATGATGGTTCTGGGGATCCCGAATCGAGTGATTATATTTTTCCATATGAATTTCATCATGTCAGCATCTCGGATGTTCGCCAGAGGTTCTGCCTCGATCCACTTGGTAAAGTAATCGGTGGCGACCAACAGGTATTTGCGATTGCCGGCAGCGGTGGGTAGAGGTCCCACGATGTCCATTCCCCACTGGGCAAAAGGCCAGGGGCTGGTCAGGGATTTCAATTCGCTGGCAGGCTGGTGGACCATGGGGGCGTGAAGCTGGCATTTTAGGCATCTGCGGACATATACTGCGGAGTCCCTTTGCATATACGGCCACCAGTAACCTTCTTTCATTGCTCGGAAGGCTAGAGATCTTCCTCCGACGTGACTTCCGCAGATTCCTTCGTGAAGCTCATGAAGCACTATCTCGACCTCGCCTGGGTGGACGCATCTAAGGTGGGGGCCGAAGAAAGATCTTTTATACAAGTCGCCTCCCGTGGATAAGTGAAAGCGAGCAGCTTTGACTCTTATCTGGTGGGCGGTCCTTTTATCACCTGGGAGCGTTCCGTTCTTCAAATAGCCTCTTAAGGGATCCATCTAGCTAGGGGCTGGTTCCAATTGGAGTATTTGTTTCGCTTTTGTTAGCTCGCGGTGAATGCTCGGGTAGCTAAGGAAATCGATAGGGATTATCCTTTTAAGGCTGGAATCAACTGCCGAGCTCAGGGCTGCCAAAGTGTCAGCGTGGCTGTTCTGCCCCCTGGGAAACTGCTGGATGTTGATTTCTTCAAAGTTTGTCATCAAGTTTCTTACCAACGAGAGGTAGGCTGCCATCCTCTCGTCCTTCGCGTTGTAGTCTCCACTTATCTGATTGGAAACTAGTTGCGAGTCTCAGAATACCTGTAAATGCTTTGCTCCTAGAGTTTGCGCCCTTTGGAGACCTGCAATTAAGGCTTCGTATTCTGCTTCGTTGTTGGAGGCTGCAAATCCCAGCCTAATTCCTTGCTCGAGGACTGCATTTTCTGGAGTGATGAGAACAATTCCTACTCCTGCCCCCTTTGAGTTGGAGGCTCCATCAACGAATAGCTTCCATCTTCCCCCTGTAGCCTGGCTGTTTTGTTCTGTTGGTTTAGGCTGGTCGAGAGGTTCTTCGCCCGTGAATTCAGCTATGAAGTCAGCGAGGACTTGACCCTTGATAGCTGTCCTTGGTTGAAATTGGATGTCAAACCGGCCGAGCTCGACTGACCACTTAGACAGCCTGCCTGACAAATCCGCCTTCCTTAGGACAGCCTTGAGGGGGTGTGATGTAAGGACGATGATCGTGTGAGCTTCGAAGTAATGCTTTAGTTTCCTTGATGACATTACTAGGGCGAATGCGAGCTTTTCCAATGGCAGGTATCTCTGCTCGGCGTCTAGTAAGGTTTTGCTCGCGTAATAGACTGGATGTTGGATCGCTGTGACTTCACACATTAGCGCTGAGCTGATAGTATGGCTGGATACAGAGAGGTAGAGGTACAAAGGGTCCATTTGCTGTGGCATGACGAGCAGTGGTGGGGAGCTTAGGTAGGATTTGAGCTCGCCTAATGCTTGCGAGCAATCTGGGGTCCATTCTACCGTTTTGCTGCCCTTTAAGAGTTGGAAGAAGGGCTTGCATCTCTCGGAGGATTTAGAAATGAAACGATTCAGAGCAGCGAGCATTCCAGTGAACTTCTGTACATCACGGATTGTGCGAGGAGGTTGCACCCGTTTAATTGCCTCAATTTGGTCCGGATTTGCTTCTATGCCACGCTTGCTGACCAAATACCCAAGGAACTTTCCTGACTGGACACCGAAGGAACACTTGCTCGCGTTGAGTTTCATTCGGTATTTCCTGAGGATTTCGAAGGTACTTGCCAGGTCAGAAAGGTGGTTTTCTTTCTCCTTGCTTTTGACGAGCATGTCGTCGATGTAGACCTCCATCGTGTTTCCCATCTGATTTTTGAACATTTTAGTAACCAGCCGCTGATAACTTGCCCCTGCATTTTTTAGCCCGAAAGGCATGACCTTGTAACAGTATAAACCAACCGTCGTGATAAACACCGTTTTATCCTGATCTGGGGCATATAAGGGAATCTGGTGATAGCCCGAGTATGCGTCCAGGAAACTCATTCGCTCGTGAGCTGCAGTGGCGTCTACTAGTTGGTCTATTTTTGGAAGAGGGAAGCTATCCTTGGGGAAGGCTTTGTTGAGGTCAGTGAAGTCTATGCAAACTCTCCACTTACCATTGCTTTTTGGAACTACCACTGGGTTGGATAACCATTTGGGGAACTGCACTTCCCGTATGGATCCTGCATCCAGCAGTTTTTCGACTTCCTGTTCTATTGCTTTGGCTTTCTCGGGAGCAGTTCGTCGTGCCTTTTGTGCTATCGGTTTGAATGTGGGATTGACGTGCAACTGATGGCAGACCATATTGGGATCGATCCCTGGCAGCTCGTAGGGTTCCCAGGCGAAAACATCTATGTTGCTTCTGAGTAAGGTTAACAAATCCTTTTGCTCTTCGTTAGTGAGTGAAGTCCCGATCAGGAAGACTCTGCTGTTGTCGCCTTCCCTAGCAATGACTTCTACCAGGTCTTCTACAACCCGTTCGGAGGGGAGGAGCCTGGTCTCTTCCACTCCGGGCCTTCCATATTTTAATTGCTATTTGGAAGGGATTGCATCTTCCTCCACTTTCTCACTGGTTCGAACGTCTTTTTTCTCTGGCTTCGGTCGGATAGCCGCTATGAAGCACTTTCTCGCCATCGCCTGGTCGCCATGTATCTCCATCACTCCTCGCTCGGTGATATATTTGAGTTTCTGGTGGTAGGTCGAGGAGACTGCCTTCATTGCATGGAGCCATCCCCTGCCGAGGATGGCTTGATACGGTGAGTCGATGTCGACCACCAAGAATTCGATCATTTTTGAAACACTCCCAGCGAGCACTGGTAATACTATCTTGCCCAAAGGCATGGTCATTTTTCCAGCGAAGCCGACCAGAGGGACAGTGGTTCCCTTAAGGTCGGCGATGTCCAACTTCAATTTCCTGAATAGGTCGATGTACATTACTTCGGATGAGCTTCCTTGATCGACGAGCAGTCTGTCGATATCAAAGTTGGCTATCCTGAGTGTAATGACTAAGGCATCGTGATGTGGGGTCCTCACTCCCACAAGATCTTCATCCGTGAAGACAATATGCTTGTTGTAGTTGATGTCCTCTGCTTGGCGGCGTTTTCCTGCCTGTGATTTCGCTGGATCAATTTGAAAAGCTTGCATTACTGCTGTCAGCTTCTTTACCTCCATCCGAGCTGAGTTGCCCTGGATTTGCTTAACATCGGATACTCCATGGATTACTGCGAATTCGTGTCCGGTGTCGTCTTCTAATACGTTGTCGGGTTTTGCCTCCTTGTGGACAGTCACTCTCTCTACCTTCCTTTCCACAAAGTTATTCAAATGTCCGGATTGGGCCAACTCCTCGAGGTGGGACTTAAGAGCCTTGCAGTGCTCGGTCTTATGTCCCCCCTCTTTGTGGAAGGTGCATCTCAGCGCATTGTTTCTTTTCGATGGGTCTCCTCCCATTTTCCGGGGCCATTTGATGAACGGCTCATCCTTGATCTTAGCTAGAATTTTGTAAATTGGTTCTTTGAAGACGGTGTTGACTGCCTGGAACGACTTTGCAACGTCAGGGCCCCCTCCGTTTTTGGGGCCGTTCTTGCTCCCATTCTTTCCTCCTTTTTTCTGGTTATCAACTTTCTCACTTCCCTTCGTGGCGAGCTTGGATCGACCGTTTTCACCTACGTTAAGGCGGGTGACATCTTCCACCTTTGCGTATTTCTCAATCCGGGCCATCAGGTCATCAATGGTGGTTGCTTCCTTCTTTGTCAAGGACTGGTAGAGGAGGGAAGAGCTAGGTAGCCCAATTTTGAATGAAGCCACTGCCACCTCTTCTGCGCAGTCTTCGACTTCGTTGAATAACTCCCAGTACCTTTTCGCGTAGTCTCGAAGTGTCTCCTGAGGAGTTTTCTTCATCGTCAATAGAGCATCCATCCTTTTGGGATGGGAGCTGCTGGTGATGAACCTGGCCGTAAAGAGCTCGGCCAGGGATTTGAAATTTCTGATGGATCGGTGAGGGAGTTTCTCGAACCATTTCTGGGCCTCGTCATGTAGGCTCGAGGGGAAAATACGGCACATCAACGCATCTCGATGATTCCAGAGGGTCATAGCCTGCCGGTACTGCCTGACATGATCAATGGGATCAGTCTTCCCGTCATAAATCTTGAACCTCGGAATAGCAAACTTTTTGGGAGCTTTTTCTTCTTCTTCAATTTCCCTTGTGAAGGGTGATTTCATCTGGGTCTTGAGGGCTCTCCTGGCGAGTTCTCTGGTTGACCTGGTGCCGCGGTGAGCTGGATGTTGGTCCATTTCTCTGCGGACCAGGTTCCGTATGTTATCGTCGCTGCGAGCAGGGCTCTGATAGCGGCGAGCTTTTCTCAGTTGCTCGCGGAGGTCGTCGTCTGAGTCGCCACCTTCGAACCCTTGATGTTGCCGCCTAGGGCTCCTTCCTCGGCTGCGAGATTTGCTCGCCTGAGGGCTAGGAGTGCGATAGGGGCGTTTCCTGGTATCAGGACGTAGTTCTTTTTCCAGTTTTTCCAGTCTTCTTTTCAGGCGAGCATTCTCAGCCTCATACCCGCGAGAAGACTCCCTCTGCTCGTGGAGCCTTGCTTCGTATGCATCGATCAATCTGGATATCTGAGTGGACCTTGCTGGTCCTTGACTTTCTTCTGAGGCTGGCCTTTCTAAGCGAGCCCCTTGATCGGAACGTCGGACTTCAGACCTGATCCTGCGAGGAGCGGGTGGCTCCTGAATGTCTCCTGCTTGAGGAGCGTTGCTGCTGTGACCAGACATCTTAGATTTTTTTCTTCGGTGTGGGCTCTTCTCAAGGAAAGATAAACGCTTCCCACAGACGACGCCAATTGTAGAAGCAATTATTATGCAGCACAAATAAATATGAAAGAGGTGACAACCAAGAAAAAACAAATAAAAGACCAATCACACAACAACGAAGATACGTGGTTCAGCAAAGAAGTGCCTATGTCCACGGTGGTTCAGTCAGTGTTATTTCTCTATATTCTGAAGAGTAAGTACAGAGAATACAACTTGTCCTTTGCCCCGGACTTGGGGTTTAATTTGTACATGTATGTGTTGGAGTAGTGGGGGTGATAGGTTCCTCTTTATTAGCCATCTCCCTTTCATGGGATCGTGTACCCCCACAACTTCTCTTCATGGCATCGTGGAGTAAATGGATGAATACCAGAGGTGATGGGCCTGGGTTTTGGGCCGCTGAGGATGGGCTACTCGTCCAGGCCTTATGGTGATAAAATCGGGGTACCCACAGCAAGCTAAATAAATCGCAACAATACGAATCCGTCTACACAAATCAAATGTTACACTCAAGCATTATACCAATATTAATTTCTCAACAACACATCAATGGGTCACCAGACCTCACCTCACCTCCCCAAGGCATTTTCAAGCCATATATCAGATTTTAGATTATCGACGGGTTCCCATTCTCCGTGCCATATTAAAATCTCATGATAATATGCCCAAATCAACAATTCAATATCTCAATGAATCAACATAATAGATGCCAACAATTATTTTAGAATTTTCAAATGAATATCACAATTTAACTTGAGTTCAATTAACACATGAACAAACGGAATACTCTCGAGAGAAATTAGGAGCATATTGTGCAAGTCCCGTACCTTAAAATCATCACCTATATTCTGCCTCAAAAATCAGATTGCACCATCACGTTCCCCTCACGAAAAATAGTCAAGTCACGTTCTAGCCCCAACACAAAATTACCTCAAATAGGCCTCCAAATCTATGGTTAAATGATGAAGGAAATAGGGTTATGGTTTGTAGATAAAAAGGGATTTTTTTAGAGTGGTCCTCTGGTTGAAAAGTTGATGAAAAAGTGATCTTTAAAAGTCAACCCACGAATTTGTTGTGATATATAAAGGATTAAGAGTTTAATTAAGAAAAGAGTTCTCATAAAATACAAACACTAAAAATGACATTCCGAAAGATCGGACCATTGGAATTTGCTAAAATTTGGGTGTGTAGTAGCTGAGGACGAGAGGAAGCGGTATAAAAAATTGCAGCTCGATCGGACAATTGAATAAGTTTATAATTTTTTTTTCTAGAGAGTACTACGTTTCTAGGACTCTTAGAGAATTTTATGTTTTGAGGACTCTCCTAAATGCCCATGACTTATTTATACTCATATTACGAGTCTTTTAAGCTCGCTTCCCAAATTTCGAATATAAAAACCAAAATATTTCAAAATATTTAATTATTAAAAATACTTTAATCCAAAATTTTATTTTTCTCTGATTTCCAAAAATAAATATAAAAATTCCCATTTAAAAATTTGGGTTGTCACATTCTTCCCCATTAACAAGAAATTTCTCCCTCGATTTTCGATGTAGCCTAACGCTCAAAAATAAAATGCTACTCGATTCTATTTCCCAAAAATCACAAAACTAAAGTCCTCCATCAATTCTACACGTTCTCACATCAAGATCACAAATCTCAACCTCGATGTCTAACATGTCTTCAAAAATTATTCTATTTCCAAAGAAAACACGTCTCTCACGCATGTTAGACCCAAAGCCCAATGATCCGAGGGTTGTCGTATACCTCAAATCTGATACCATTCGTAGTACCCTGCACACCGGAAAAGACACATGAGGCATGCCACTACGATAAAAAATAAACTAAAACCATCCACAATAAGTATAGATCATCTATATTCCATAATTTAAATGTAACAAATCCATAAGTTGTTACACTTTCCCCATAATTACAATAATGTTTCTCTCAAAATACTCAATTCTCCAACTAATTACACCACCAATTTATACATCAAAAAAATAAATCTTCCAATCCATGCTCTAAAATAAACCTCCAAAGAAGCCTTAGCGTCCCAATCCATGCTAACCTGCCACTAATAGAAAATACGGTGAAGTATACAATATGACATGAATAGATGCTCAAAAATAAGTAGCACGCTGAATAAATCGCAACAATAAGAATCCGCCTATACGAATCAAATGTAATAATAAAGCATTGTATCAATATTAATTTCTCAACAACACATCAATGGGTCACCAGACCTCACCTCACCTCCCCTAGGCATTCTCAAGCCATATATTGGATTTTAGACTATCGATGGGTGCCCATTCTCCATGCCATATTAAAATCTCATGACAATATGCCCAAATCAACAATTTAATATCTCAATGAATCAACATAATAGATCCCAACAATTATTTCAGAATTTTCAAATGAGTATCATAATTCAACATGAGTTCAATAACCTCAAATAGGCCTCCAAATCTGTGGTTGAATGATGAAGGAAATAGTGCTTGGGTTTGTAGATGAAAGGGAAGAATTTTGGAGAGGTCTTCTGGTTGAAAAGTTGATGAAAAAGTGATTTTTAATAGTCAAGCCAGAATTTGTTGTGATATATAAAGGATTAAGGGTATGATTAAGAATAGCGTTCTTATCAGATACAAACACTAAAAACAACATTCTGAAAGATCGCACCGTCAGAATCGGCTGAAATTTGCTTGCATAGTAGCTGAAGACGAGAGGACGCTGTATAAAAAAATTCAACTCGATCGGACAATTGAATATGTTTGTAATTTTTTTCTAGAGAGTATTATGTTTCGAGGACTCTTAGAGAGTTTTATGTTTTGGGGACTCTTCTAAACTGCCCATGACTTCTTTGTACTCATATTACTAGTTTTTTAAGCTCACTTTCCGAATATAAAAACCAATACATTTTATTATTAAATATAATTTAGTCCAAAATTTTATTTTTCTCCGATTTCCAAAAATAAATTTAAAAATTCGAGTTATTACATACTTCCCCACAAACAAGAAATTTCGCCTCCAAATTCGACGTAGCCTAACGCTCGAAAATAAAATGCTACTCGATTCTATTTTCCAAAAATCACAACACTAAAGTCCTCAATCAATTCTACACGTTCTCACATCAAGATCACAAATCTCAACCTCGATGCCTAACACGTCTTTAAAAAATATTCTATCTCCAAAGAAAACACGTCTCCCACGCATGCTAGACCCAAAACCCAAAGATCTGAGGGTTGTCGTATACCTAAGCTCTGATACCATTCGTAACACCTCGTGCGCCCAAAATAAGACATCCGGCGTGCTACTACGATAAAATCTAAACTAAAACCATCCACAATAAGTAGAGCATCAATATTCCATAATTTAAATGTAACAAATCCGTTAATTGTTACACTTCCAAAATAATGTTTCTCTTAAAATACCTAATTATCCAACTAATTAAACGAACAATTTATACATCAAAAAAATAAATCTTCCAATCCATGCCCTAAAATAAACCTTGAAATAAGCCTTAGTGTCCCAATCCACGCTAATCTGCGACTAATAGAAAATACGGGGAGGTATACAATATGACTTGAATAGGTCCTTAAAAATAAATAGCATGCTATATAAATCGCTACAATATGAATCCGCCTATACGAATCACATGTAATACTCAAGTAATGTACTAATATTAATTTCTCAACAACACATCTATGGGTCACCGGACCCCACCTCACCTCCTCTAGGAATTCTCAAGCCGTATATCGGATTTCGGACTATCGACGGGTGCCCATTCTCCGTGTCATATTAGAATCTCATGACACGATGCCAAAATTAGCAATTCAATATCTCGATGAATCAACATAATAGATCCCAACAATTATGTCAGAAGTTTCAAATGAATATCACAATTCAACATGAGTTCAATTAACACATGAACACACGGAATACTCTCGAGAGATATTAGGAGCATATTGTGTAAGTCCCATACCTCAAAATCATTACATATATTCTTCCTCAAAAATCTAATTGCACCATCATGTTCCCCTTGCGAAAAATTATCAAGTCACGTTCTAGCCCCAACACAAAATAACCTCAAATAGGCCTCCAAATATATGGCTGAATGATGAAGGAAATAGGGCTTGAGTTTGTAGATGAAAGGGAAGAATTTTGGAGAGGTCTTCTGGTTGATGAAAAAGTGATTTTTAAAAGTCAAGCCACGAATTTTTTTTGATATATAAAGGATTAAGAGTTTGATTAGGAAAAGAGTTCTTATCAGATACAAACACTAAAAATAACCTTACGGACGATCGAACCATTGGAATTAGCTGGAATTTGGGTACGTAGTACCTGAAGATGAGAGGAAGCTATGTAAAAAATTTTAGGTCGATCAACCGGCTGAATATTGTTATAATTTTTTTTCTAGAGAGTATTGTGTTTCGGGAACTCTTAGAGAGTTTTATATTTTGAGAACTCTTCTAAACGCCCCATGACTTATTTATACTCATATTATGAGTCTTTTAAGCTAGCTTTCTGAATTTTGAATATAAAAACCAATATATTTAATTATTATAAATAATTTTATCCAAAATTTTATTTTTCTCCGATTTCCAAAAATAAATTTAAAAATTCCCATTTAAAAATTCGGTTTGTTACACGTCACTATTGCTAAGAATATCTTTGTAGTTAACTTCGATTTTTCCCTGTCTCTTTCGTATAGTGGGACACTCATTTGAGTTGTGTCCTTTCCCCCCACATTCAAAACATCTCACTTGACATTTTTATTTTTCTTAAAATCCTTATTTTCTTTGGAAGAATTTACTTTTTTAAAATTGCGAAATTTCTTAAATTTTTTTGCCATAATTAAACCCAGGATCAATCAAAAATCTTTTCTAAAATCAAACTTGAAGTCAATCAAAACCCTTTTTCTTTTTCTTAAATTTATCTTTTAAGGCTATTCTTTTATTTTCCTTTTGAGTTTTGTGGAGCACATCTAATTCATAAGTTTAAATGCCTCCTACGAGTTCTTCTAACCTAAGAGTATCTAAGATTAACAAAGAATTAAGGACAATAACCTCGACATTAAAACGGGATGAGGGTGATCTCAAAATCTTTTTAACAACCCTCGTATTAAGTGTTCTCTCACCCAAATTAAAACATGACTTCATTATATCCGATAAACGTGTGTAGAATTCATTAAAAGCGTCAGACCCATTCATACTTATGGTCCCAAGCTGTGTGGTGAGATTTTGAAGATTTCACAACATTGATACCATCACGTGTGAGTTCCTTAAATGTGGTACTCGTCATTATACGACGAAACTTGTCAGGAGTGACAGCACCAGAAATTGCACTTAAGCTTAGGGAGTTTAAATTACTCCATTTAAAATCACCATCTGTCCAAGTAATGACTATTTTAAGACTTACGACATCATTGTTAGTCATAGTAGATGGTGTCCACCCTCTTTCACAAACAAGCCGAACTCTCTCGTCAATCGATTTCAAAATCGACCTCATCGACATAATTTGACCCATAAAAATGTAACCTTATTATATATATTATCCATATAATCAGAAAATAAAAATCACACAAAACATTAGTGTAACCTTCTCTGATACCAATTTGTGAAATGCAAAGGGCTATATAGATTCACTTATATAATCGGTCATGCACAGAAATATTCATTTTTTACCAAATTTTATCTCGATTTAAATTAAAGTGAACATGAAAAAATGTGTAAAATGAAATTCCAAACAAAATATCCAAACCAACCAGAAAGAAGAATAAGTAGAGGAAAAATTCCTTTTGGGAAAAATCTATATTAAGCAATGTTTAAGGAAAGACAGATACGTAATGACTTACGATGTACTTAGAAATCCACTAAGTATAATGCAAAAGAGTATTCAAATCTCCTACTGAAAAAAATGTAGTACAAAACCACCCACATGAAGTAGATTTTTCCTCGGTATTTATCGATTAGCCTTTTGAATATACAATTCCGGTCTTCTTCGGTTGTATAGTCTCGACTCCATAAATCAGCAGGAGAGAAATTATCTAAAAGGGTTTAGAACTTAGGATTGTGTTCTTATTGGTTTGGAAAAGTGATCCTCAAATATCCAAGGGGTTTGGATGAAAAAAATGTAGAGTTCGATCACAAAAACAAACTCTAAAAAGGATTTTGAATAAATGCATTCCTGTATCTCTATTTATAGGAAAAGTTATTACAAGGAGATAGGCAATGTTCTAAAAAACGCGGGGCGTGATTGAGGCGTGGAGGCCAAGCCTTAAGCCTTAGAAGCCAAGGCGGGCCTAGGCGTAAAAAGGCGTGAAAAGGCATTTAGGCCTTCTTAATATATTTTAATATTTTTTAACCATAACAAGGCTATTAAAATACAAAAATTGCACAGATCATAAAAATCTGTCTGAATATATGCAAATTAAAATACTATTTGATTATTTTAGATAAGATAATGGTCCGGTTTGTAAACAAATTCTTTAAAAGGCGACATCGTTTCACTAAATCATTGTTATTTTTAGAAAAAAGTGCGCCTTAAGGGTTTTACCCAGAATAAGGACCCAAGCCTTAAGCCTAGGCGTGCCTAGGCGGGTTTTTTAGAACAGTGGAGATAGGGATTAAAGAATGCACTTGATTTGTTTTAAAAAATAAAACCTGGCATATTTTTTTCGAAAAAACTGACATCTCGTTCGAGCGACGTACCATATTTCGTTCGAATGGCTTCCAATGATACTTTGAATAACATTGTAGAGTTGAGCCAAAATGTGATGCTTCAGATCTCGTTCGAACGTGGGAATCTCATTCTAATGACCTGTGGTATCTCGTTCGAAAGACATATGCTTTAATAACCTCACAAAATTTATTTTTTTAATAAAAAAATCATTAAAAAAATATTTTGGAAATTTTTAAAATCAAACTCTTTTAAAAATTACTCTTGGAAATGACTTTTGGAAATTTTAGTTATCCTACACATAGAGTAGGCCCTGCCCAAACCCTTTATTTTCTAAATGAATAGATTTATCACATATAATCTTCCCTATATACCAACCTAATAACTCACCACCTTATAATGAATGAAATTGGTCACCGTATATAATTGATGAGTAATGATTCATACTCCAAAAGATCCCAAAGTGCGTTACAAACTCTTAATGCAATTTTGAGAATGTTTTTGAGAATATATTTGAGTTACAGGTTATTTTCCATAATTTATATTGAACGTTTATAAAAAAGCAACAAAATCATATCGATTTATTGACCATATATTTCATGAATTACATGGTAAGTTTTTTCATTGTGTATTGTACAAAAAATGAGCTCCGCCCAAAGGTGACTTACTAAGAGGAGAGTATTATTTTTCAATATCTATAGATTGAAGAATTTACCATGCTAACCTTAGTATGTAAGTTATGTATGAGTGTAATGCTCAATGCTATCTTTTCCCGCTAAATTTTTCCCAGACAATCAACTAGAACTAATATTTGTTTCAACTATATTTATGACCTTTTCTCTCCTATGTGGGGCTATCCATTAGGGAGCTGAATCATCGCAGAGAAAAGAGAAATCCTCATGATTGTCATGGGAAGAATGGGTTCCTCAAGCTTGAATATTCTGATTATGTCTTTTCAATTGCGTTAATCTTATTTTTTAAAAACAAATAAAGGTTCAAAGGTTGAGGGGAAGTTTCAAAAATTGTATTTAGAAAAGATATTTCATTAGCGGTGGCGTAAAAATACCCATGAACTCCTTCTAGATATTAGATCAATCAGGATAGGGGTAAACTCATACTTTAAAATTTAAAACATTTCAAATCTTAAAATATGATAGTTGGGACAGGTAAAAGAAATTACATAAAATAGGGTTTTCATTTCAATTCTTGGCTAATATTGTTTTGGCTCTAGTTAACTTACATAGTTTTTAAGCATTAAAGTGTTAAATCGCTTAATGTATACCTTATAATTAAGGGTATACACAAACTTAACAAGTGCATATTAAAAAATATGTATACATTATACAATTCCATGTACAAATTATAATTTTTTAAAAAAATATGTATTTTTACAAAATTTATTTCATACATTACTTAAATTAGTGTATACATTAAAGGAGAAGGAATTTAGTGACCAAAAAATATGTAGTGAACTAAGTCCAAAAACAATTACTGATGAGGGTGTTAGGAAAAAAACAGTTAAATTAATCAATCCCATTTATGCCTCCATTTGTGCAAGCTCTCTCTCTCTCTCTCTCTCTCTCTTTCTCTCTCTCTCCCTCTCCTCTTCAATGGAATGAAATTAAATCTACTTCCTTCGAAAAAGGGCCTAAATTAGAATAACAAGATTAAGTAGGATCTAAATCATAATTAGAATATGAAAAATAGAAAATTTCACAACCTGTCCCTCCTTCCCTTTAAATCTCCTAAGCCTTCCAACCGTTAACCCCCTACCAAATCAAAATACATATACAAAAACCCACCAAACTCTATAATGAAACCCAAATAGAAACCCATTTTACCCACCTCTTAAAAACCCTTAAGAAAATTATATGACCCACCTTTACTGAATCTGAGACATCAAATAAGCAATTGTTTCAAAAATCATGGAGCAAAGATGATGAAATCAAAATTTTATGGGCCGACACAACAATGGTTTTCGGACATGACAGGACTTTTTATTTTTATTTTTGAGAAAAATGAAACAATAAGCCTGAATTTGGGGTTATTTTCAATTTTATACCCTGTGTTAAAAGTTTGATATGTTAACCCAAAATTTTAATAATTGTTGCAGTTAAACCCACCATCTCCTTTCCATTAAATGGGTTAATGAACCTTAATATAAATTCCACATATTCAACAAATATGAAGTCCTACATGTCATTATTTATCAGTTAGGTGCCACATGGCAAAAAATTAAAAATTATATCTTTAAAAATATAATTAGAATATAAAATTAACTATGTCATCAAAAAGTATTTAAACTCTTGCTTGGAAAAATGTAATTAAACGTTTTCTCTTTGCTCCAACCTACCACCATCGTCACCACCACTGACACACTACCACTACCACCACCACCACCACCACCACCACAACCAATGACTGTCATCACATATTTCCAACATTAAAAAACTCACTAACACAGAAAACCCTAACCAAAATACATACAAATTCACAAAAGATAAAGAAACACATACGAACTACAAATCTACACCTTTGCCTATTATCCTCCCTTAACCAGAATGAAATCCAACTACATCCCTCCCCTTCCTGCGTCCTCCACTCCCCATATACCCGACCCTCTACACAAGTCCCCCACCCGCATGAAAAAGAAATCCCAATCTCCCAATAACCACGACAAACCCAAAAGCTGAGATGAGATACCAATTTTTAGAGATAATAATTGATTAGAATTACAAAGATATTTATTTGGTGGATATTTAATTTTCATATATATATACCAATTTTTTAAAATACAAAAAATATAAACGGTCTTCATGGTGAGGAGATTAACCACTCATTATGTCACCAAAAAATTCAACCAAGAAGTGGGTTATGTGACACTCGACCCAGAATTAAAGATTACTCATGGGTCAACCCGGTCCAGTCCGGTCATGGTTAAGTTCGGAGTGATGTGAAGATTCCTAGATTATGGTTCTAGTCTATTTTAGTTGAATAAAATCAAAAGTAACCATGCAATTCGATTTTAAAGATATCAACGCATGATACTAACAAATGTAGAACCCACTAGATGATATCTTAGGGTTCAAGTGATCAAAGCTAATAGCATAAGAATAAGGAAATACTTACATGTAAAACTCTATCTAAAGAATGAATACCATATAACATTTCGTAATAAAAGGAATGGGATGAACCATTTCCTAGTAGTGGTTCTTAATATAAATGCAATTTAATAGTGAAGGATAGAAATAACAAATGAAATACTATAAAAAATATAATACTAACCAATTCTACATATAATTCCTATACAACATATGCATTAGTCATGTTTTACTTCAAAACATCATCCTTAAATTAGGTTAAGTACTATTAACCCTTGATTTCACAAAACGTTTCCATTTCATTATAAAAACAGTCCATTGATCAATTAGCCCACACTTTAAATTTAAGGAAATCATGTTCTTTGACTATCTTAAATCATTTAGTTACCTTTCATAAATATCAATTTCTATTTTAAATTGGTGCAATAGTGGTGTAAAAAAAATAAATTTCAACATGCGTACTTATTGTTAGAAAGGAATTATTCATATAAGTGTCAAGTTTAGGAATCTGCCCCTCCATGGTGTTACTCACACATCCAATTATTATCTTTTTATGTCAAGTTTTCCATACACAAAGGTGTCAAATATGGGATTTTGCCCCATGACGGGGTCACTCAATAACTAGTTATTATCTTTCATCCTTTTAGAGAGTTATTAAATTATCCACACATACCCATGTCAAGCCTGGTTTATGCCCACCATGGGGTTACTCCACACCCGATCATCATCTTTTTATGACTTTAATTTTTGGTATTAAATTCCTCATTTTAATTTGTTTTTTGGGCTTTAAAAATTCCATTTATTTTTATAATTGTCCATGTCCCAGGAGTAAGTTATATAAACTTGAAACACAAATTACGTAATCATTTACTAATCAATTAACCTTTACTCTAGAGTTCATAACATCCTATATATGTTCATGTCATCACACCGTTACCATAAATGTCATGACCAATTGCTTGAATGTCCAGTTATTTTGAGTCTAAGTCGAAGTTTTACCCTTGGTCTCTGATCCCTTCTTAAATTTATTACCGTGTAACTCCTTTCTGAAAGCCCTTTTATTGAGTTCATATATTTGAGGTCTAGCCTCCGTTTTAACAAATTCTTGGCTCGTCGCCATACTTATTGATTTTATAAGAGCCCTTCATTTTAATTTTTATACTTTGACATTTAATGCTTGGGCTATGGGGCCAAATCACACAAAAATATTTACAAGTAACTTACACCTTTCATCCTTATTATGTACTTAAACATAAAACCTTAAGTCTTTGGGACTTCTTAGGGTTGAATTAGTTTAACAGATTACTTAAGGTCTATTTCATATTTTATAAGATTTTGGGGTTTCGTTGTAATTTCCTTACAAAATAAAAGTTTAATGGAATTTAAATATTAAAGGCTAATTTTCAGATATCACAAGTTTGGTGACAATTTTGTACTTTTCAAAGTCTAGGGATTATTTTGCAATGTTTCAAAGTCCAATGGTGGTTTTGCAAATAACCATTTTGTTTTGAGAAATTGAAAGTTTATGGGATATTTTGTGAATATTCCCTAAAAATATATTTCTAAGGTCAGAATAATGAATATTTATGAGTTCAAGGTCTCATTTATAGTTTTATTAAAATTTGTGGTCAAGAACCCCTTTTTACTAGTATCTATGGAGAAAACATAACTTATATTAACATTATCCCACAAATAATAATTATCAAAAGTCTAAGTTTAGATAACATTATCATAATCTTATTTTAACTCATAACTCTTAAGCTATATTTTTATTTTCACGAATTTAAATTAAACCAGCCAAATGTACAAAATAGCAAAAACTCACACATATATGTATATAACTCAAATATATATGATATTTGTTAAATGCATTTTAACTATGCAAATATATCCATATAACACAACTCTTGTACCTATTTGAGACCAAAACACCAAGAGAATGGTTATTGAAGAGGGTAGGTTCTACCTCAAAAGGTGGCGACAAGGGGATGGAAAGCATTCCTAGCCACAATATTTTTCCTTTGTATTCCTACTGCAAAACTTCTCTCCAAAATTACCCCTTATATGCCCTCAAAAATAAATCACTTGCTTGTTTATGTTACACTGCCAGAGTGATGATGTTTGGTTTATTTCTTTCCCCTTTTATTTTGGATGGATTTCCCCTTAATCTTCTTATACACTCTTATTTAAAACAATGAGAATTACATTAGGTTGTGCCCTTTCTTGGACAATTTTCAACATCCTAGAGGTTCCAAATAAAAATTTAATACGCATTTTGAAATCTAAGATTTATATATTTGACTACTAACCCCAAATCATCATAGCGGTATAATCCTCCTCTATAGCAGGTCTTCAGACCACTCTAGCAGCCGAGCAACCCACGATTGTGGTACATATTTGCCTATTTTTTCCATTGTTACTCTATTATGGTTTTTTAAACCAAAATCAAATTAAAATTTTATATAAATCTAATATTAGTATTGCCACGCCAGTCACACTAAATATTCATTTAACTCAATGATTAGCCAAACGAATTGAATAATAAATCAATTTTCTGAATAAATTTCCCAATAATCATAAAACACACGTAATTTTGTGGAATTCACTACCCATAACATTTTATAAAAATTTGGGGAATTACGTTCTTCCCTCCTTAGGAAATTTTGTCCTCAATATTCTTATCAACAACCACTGAGTGATTCACTAATCATTGGAGATTTCAACTTGGATTCATACTATTTAACTTACTACTTCCCAAGGCCTAGTGATTCCATGTTAACCTCCGTAAATAAAATAATTCACATATAATTGCCTAAAATTCTATTATCCTTCTTCCCCAAAGCCTTTAACTCCAATCATCACCTCATTGTATATAATTTGAGAATAAATTTATTTCCTTTCTTTGTTACTCGGGAGATGACATGTGAGCCCTTTCTAGTCCCACATTTAGAAAATGCCAAACATTCTCTGTAATCAAATATACCATATTCAGTTCAATACATAAAGATAACTATTTAATACGATATTATACACTGAATGAACATTCTTATCTAGGATGAATAAACGTATCTTTTCTATTCGCCTCATTGACCAGGCATTGACCACAACTTTCAATTCGATCGTACCGGAGGTACACCTTCTCTCCAGAGAAATCGATCAGTGGCATATAGTAGGGATCCAGGTTGCTATCCCTAATCCTTAAGATTCTAAAATAGTTTTAAAACGTGACTTCTGTTGAGTTGGCAATATCAACGAGGATCCTTGCTACCTTGCTTTCGTGCACCAGCATAATGACAACCAGAGGGTCATCATGTGGGTATAAAACACCAGACAAATAATCATTGGAAAGTACAACAATAAGGAAATCTTTATTTACATTCCTCGAGTGGGTATCTGTGTTACCTGTTAGGTTGATCTTCTTGATATCAGTGTAATCCTTCACCTCATGAAGGTAGGCTTTCCTTTCATCGAGCTTATCTTTCCCCTATCATCTCCTCCTGTAATGAAGTGACATCCAAAAGAAATCATTCAACCCTGTGTATAGGTTCCTCGTGTCTCTTAGGTGTAATACCCCACACTTTGATGGACATTTAAATTACACGAGGGAGAGTAACTTATTAATTCGAGAATTTTAAGTGAAAGAGAATTTGAAGTATGGGTTATAAATTAATTTGGCAAGTGACGGATTAATATTGATGTGTGCTATATTTACTTACGGGAATAAGTAAATGAGATGGACTATTTGTATTTCATGTCACAGGTGAATAAAAGCGACAGGTGATGTTATTCTACTCGAAAAATACGTGTGGAGATGTGTTGGGTTTAAGATGTGAATTTTTTATATGTGACTCAGATGGGATTTCGAGTGCACAGATGGTCTTGGATGAGCTGAAATAGTCAGAATCGAGTACCTGGGAGTAGTGTTTGGTTACTGGGGGCTTTTTGGACTAGTAAGGACTCGCATTTGTGCGTAGGAGTCAATTTTGGGTTTAATAAGGGGATAACCCTTATTTCTCTCTTATAAGGGCACAAGAGAAAGAGAGAAAGGGAAGGAAAGAAAGGAAGAAGAAAGGAGATTTTCGATCGAGCTACGGTGGATTCAATCACGAGGTCGTCGGATTTATCCAACGTGGCAAGTGTTTAACTTACTTTAATCATTTTAGTGTGTTTATAATCCATAATGTGTTAATAACTCCATATGAAATCTCAGCTTAAATCCATGTTAATGGTGTAAATTTGGTTGAGAAAATTTGAGGGTTTGATTCTTGAATAAATTGATGGATCCCGTGGTTTCATTATGGTGTTGGGTAAATCTAAGTGTGCAAATGTTAAATTGATGGTTATTAGTGATGGAAACCATAAACCTTAGATGTGATGAGAGTTGGAATGAGAAGATGATGAATAGTAACACAACGTGATATTTGAATCGATTCGGTATACGGCGAATTGATTCGAATTAAGCGAATCGGTGTAGGGTGAACCGATTCGACCCTGTCAGTTTTGAAAAAATTTCCATGGTTTTAAATGTATTTAAGGATAATTGTTTTGGGGAGATAAATATTGGGGTATCCTCAATGGAGTGTGGGGACCTCTAGATGATTAAATGAGTGATGTGTGACCCTTGGAATTTGTGGGAATGAAATCCAAGATATAAATTTTAGGAATATTTGGGACGAACGACATTCAAGGAATTATTCGATGGGTTCGTACATATATATTTATGCGTGTAGAATATATATGCTGATTATATATATGGGTAGAATATATATATATGCCGAATATATATGAGTGAATCCTAAGGGCGAGTAGGATGATTTAAGAATACTATCCAAACGTGATAAGCTACTATTCAGAAATAATAAATATGGTGATTATATCATAAGTGAGTGAATACTTATGGGATTAAAATAATTTGTGTGCATACTTATAAATTAATACAAATTGGTATATTCGGGATTTTAGGCTAATGCCATGAAAGACATAGGCATGGATAGCCGGATTTGATGTGATATATATATATATATATATATATATACACACACATATATATACGGGTATAGAGACAGAATATATATGACGTGATTATGAATATATCTGTGTGTGGATGAGATATTTATGTGTAACATACCCCTCTAGTACTATCATGGGAAGTTGCGCGATGTGGGTGAGGCCCCTGGCTTGAGGAGCAGGTTGGGTGCAGTCCCCAGGTCATAGCGTCCATTTTTATATTGTGTGGCATTTATCAGGGGTAAGACGTCTTGGGTATGATTTGTCTTATTTTCGGTGAGTAACTAGGACCGCTTCCCATATGTTGTGATTTTGATTTGGGGTCGGTGTCAGATTCCGTCCCGGTTTCCCAAGTCGACGTGTGTTCTCCCTGGAAGATGATAGCATTGAGAGAATGCATCCATTGAGTTATAGCTCTGAGGGATGGTTATTATACTTATATTGTGTGTGATATATAAGTATGGATATACTTGATGTGTATAGTATATTTTGTGTATATATATATACGGACAAAACAAAGAATGAAATGTAAAATAATTTCTTAATTCTCGGGGAGTATATAATCCAGAGTAAGATATGTAATATACGTATATAAAGATGAGAATATTATATACGAGATAATTAACACTAAAATGTAAATAGTGTAATAACTAGTGAAAGTTATTCAAAATGAAGGAATGAATAATAAGTGAGATATTTATTATGTATAGGCTCATGCGAAAGCCTAAATATTATATACGCGGGGCATGAGATAGAGTATGGGAGTTCAGAAGTTTGGTAAGATACTAGTTAGGCTGGGTAGCGTAACTAAGGTGTTTAATATACATGCACTAGGTCTGCACTATTAGATGAGAGGTATCTCAAGTGAGTGTGACACCAGTTTAAATATGGAGAATATCATTTTTTAAATATAAAAGTTTGTTAAGTACTTGCTATAAATATTTTTTCAAAACTCGGGCTCTGACCCGTATCTATTTTTATTTTTCTTCTCCTTTGTTATACTTTTTAGGTGTACAGACACAGGGACGTCGGGATGATTATTCTTTCGAGTCAGACGATGCTGCCGCAGTTGTGGATGTTGGCCAGAAATAGTTTAGATGCTTTTGTCCTTGTGATCTAGTTAGGAGGTACTATTGTAATATTCGGGCATGTTGCCCAACTGTTGTGTTTTATTTTATTCGCGACATTTTCATTTTATGCTCATTCGATACGGTTGTATAAATGTTTTATCGAGAGTTATCGGTTATTATTTATTCATTTTAGTTGTTCATATTTTTATGCGGATGGATTATTAGTAATTAAATGGTTTTCGACAGTGATGCTGAGAATGAGACCATTTGAGATTCCTGTTTAATTTGATATAAGACTGATCACCCAGTATTTTATTAGGCGGGGTATCATAGGTGGTATCAGAGCATCAGGTTCTAGTGCCCTTAGGAATCTCTGCGGACGTGCTACGTTTTCAGCGTTACTTTCTATTTGATGTAGAGCCCTATGATTAGGATTGTTGATTCCTATGGTGAGATTTCGTTCTTCTGCTATAATGTATAAATATTAGTGAATCTTCTATATGCATTCGGGTGTGCTTCATATGCCAATTACGCAGAGGACGACATGCAAGGGCCTTTGGAAGGATAGCAGGAGGGGGGGATCAGTTGAAGAATATTTTGGGGACGATGATCGTAGTCGAGGTCACCCCTATTATTGCTCGGGAAGATGGGGCTGTAAGGACTGCTAGGGTGAAACATATATTTTCAAGTACCTCTATAGCAGAAAGTGGTGCCAAATTAGACTCACCCAGTGTGGTTAGAATGGGAGAGAGTCAGACGAATCTTAGAAGAGGACTATCCATTGGAATTTTTGAAAACCCGAAGATTGTGGGGGTTAGACAATGGACGTAAGATACCCAGAGGCTTTGGCATATAGTAGAGTGTAGTATACACAAAAGTGAATTGTTATTCTAATGGAAGGATGTTAGGTACGGTTTGACTGCAAGTTCCTTCATCTGATGTTCTGAAAGAGATGTGGATGAAATTCTGAACTTATCATAAGAAGGTTGGGCAACAGTCCATTTTGAAGAGGAAATTAATTATCCCGCGAACTTTGTACCCGTTGAAGTAGGTACAATGGAGAAAAGAGTCCTTAAGTGGGGCATGGACTCGCGAGAGGAGTCGCCAGCACTTAGGGGAAATTCTTCTTGGCAGATTGAAGCAGATGACGACTGTGTCGTGCTTTTATCAGTCAGGATATTAATGCTTCTTTGTGAAGGGCGCTAAAAGAATTGGATAATTTAGTCAGGGAGCAAGACTGGATGTAATGGTGTTAGCAAAACACAGCCATGGTGAGACCTATCAGGGGACCCATTTAAATCATTCAGATAATTGAATTCCTACTGAGTGATGATGGATTCAGTTGGGACTGGTAAGGCCAGTAGTGCGTTCCTTAGGGCCAACAGAGCTAAGGGAACAATGGAGACAGCCATTAGGGTCAAGGCTACTAGGGTACAAGAGAAGGACATCCTTAATACGTCCAGTGTGGTCGGAGACAAGTGGATTAGTTGGGGAGGTATTTTATTATGTGGGGAGTAGGACCACATACATTGATTTTGCCTGAAGTGAGAAAAAGGGACGGGAGTATGGTGCCTAGCTGGTCCAATAATTAAGATAGTTTTTGGTTCGGTTCGAACAAGCATGTCATGTCCGGGAACTGTTTGAGCTGCTAGGGCGATTAGCAAGGTAGATAAATGAGTTTTATCCTCGGGTGAATGAGGTATGTCTTGTGTGACACGAGCGAGTCACGATATTTTGATTAGCACTAGATTCGCGTGTGAGACGAGTTTAGTGTGTATATCAAAACAATATTATGTATATATTTTCCGTGGTATAGAGGGGTTATCTTTGGTTTCATCCGCAGGGAAGCGGGTATAAACAATGGGAATATATTTTATTAAGATTAATCATTTTAGTGATGTGTTATACGAGTATAATATTATCCTGAGTATGGACTGGTTAAAACAATAGTGGCCTGATATTTCAAGGCTATCGTGTTTGCTGTTCCATTGCTGGATGGTTTAGTTTTGTGATTGACGCGACTCAGAAAGTGTCTCTAATGTGCGTTCACTCTAGGCTCAAGTGCAAGTCTGTCCCGTTAGTAATAAACCCGGTAAGTCGGGATCGTATCCACAGGGAAATAGGACAATAAGTTGTAACGAAAGGAAAGACGAGTGAATCCTAATTCTGACTCTAAAAAGAAAGGAAAAATGATTTGGTTTTGAGAATGGACTACAACTAAGTGCAATGATGAAATTATGAAAAGGTGCAATTCTACTAAATTACCTAAAATATTAATGAAAGATGATTTAAAACTTTAAACTATGTGATGAGAAAAACAGGACGGGAATACAATCCCCCAACCCTAGTGTATTGCAGTTATAATACTAATCGTAAATTTAACTGATTAATTTGACCCAGAATTTAGTACTCCCAAGCATTACGTATATGAGGTTCAAGCCCGCATCATACTTAATCTGAGGACGAGTAAATCGGTATCACGATAGTTACACTTAAATTGTATTCTAAAGCATCCCGGTTACTCCGAAGCAAATGAGATCTAAAGATCTACAATTGTCGTATCCCTATGTGATACGGTCGTAATCAATCACTAAATTCAGAGGATTAATGTTATACACATTCACTTAACACATCAGGTTGGGTTCATGCATCCCGACCTTTTAAACCTAGCTGGACATATTAAACTGAATGATGCATGAAATAGTAACGTTGCATGTGAAAGAACTCATGATGAAACTATATTAAAATATGTAAATAAATGTTATGAACCCAGAAATTTATTCAAATCATGCAAGAAAAATTACCATGCAAGAACAATAATCATAAGAATGAAACTTGGATTACAACTTGAAACAAACCCGAAATTTTATCAATCTTGCAACAATTAATTCAACCTATGTTCCCAGATGTTCTTATCCTTTTCTCTCTACCAAAACTAAAAAAAACTATTTATAACTGCTGTTCCTAGGTCACTAAGTACGTCCAAATCTATTTTAGAAGGAGTTTTAACTTCATGGGACTCTTTGGACCAATCAGAATAAAGGAACAAATTCGCACTTCAGGACCCCCAAACCGGTTCGACATTGGATTCGGGAAATTTCGCTGGCTTGGGTGCCTTTTTCTTCAATTCTAACACTTAGAATTTTTTTCTTGTTTTCTTCCTTTCTTCCTTAGATTTTTCTTCAACTTCAATTGGTCATAACTCATCAATCGTAACTCGGATTTGGGTGCCGTTTCTTTCAGTGTTCTCGTTGTTCCAAGATTTTCAACTTTCCAGTTGACTCCTCCTCCGGGATCTGGCTACAGAATTACCAAAATTCCCTTGAACTTGACTTCCTAGCCTTTATTTCATGGTTTCAACTTCTCTCTTGCTCTGCTTGCATAATTAACCGGTAAAACAAATAAGAGAAACATGAAATACTTGCCAATGAAGGTTAGTAGCATAAATGTGCGTTAAATCCATATCGGTTGCATCACTCGGGTTCACAAATGTACCGAAATTAGGGGAATAAATATACAATATTTATGCCCAATCAAACCCCCCTAACTTAGAACTTTGTGGGTCCCGAGCAATGTAAAAGAGAAAGAATAAATTCACCAACTCCTCTAAACACTTTATTGGGATAGAATACCTCTTTCGCGGGCAAGCGATTGCATTTAGCATATGCAACAAGCCTTTAAACCCCTAGGTTACCCTAGTAGGACGAGTGGTGTCTCGCGAGGGTTTGCAGAGAATATACCCACAAAATTCGACTCAAAGAAAATTCAAAATACACAAAATTGTATAATTCAAACTTTCCCAGAAAATAGTCAACATCAAGTCATGCTCAATAGTCTCAAATCATAGTGCGTGTGTGCTAAGCCGGAAATTTAACTGCGGATTTCCACCAATTGATCATTACGTTACTTACCCCAAAATTCATTTTGATTTCAAATTCTCACGGAATGCTCTCTCAAACGAATCACCCGGAATGTGGTTATTCTCTCGGTATGCGTGATATAAAGAGTAAATATAATGAATGCAAAGTCACGCATACAACAAGAAAGACGAAAATTTTATCGTGATAGGATCTCATCAACGGATTACGATTTTGAAAACGGGAACATTGCCTTTTTTCGCGCATTCAATCTCTTTTATTTATCTTTTGGTGTATTAGCTCTCCACGCGGTAATCAATTTTGCAATTTGGACTCGGTTAGGACTTTTTCGGGTTTTAAGGTATTTTGGGTAAAATGGAAGAGGTAGCGAAGGTTGGAATTGGAAAAGTCATTTATGATGTCCATTTGTGCTTTTTCCGGGCTATTGCTCATTTTTTCTTCTTTTTCTCTCTTTTTTTTCTGTTTTCACTTTTTTTCTTTTCTCACTATTTTTGTTGAGCATCTCTATTTTTTTCTTTCCTTTCCCTTTTATATGCACTTTTCGGACTTAAATTATGAATTTTTCCATTTTTCGCAATTCTGGGCTATTTGGTTTTTTTTGGGTTACCAAACGAAAAGGATAAATTTTATTCTGCTCAATTGGGTTATCAAAGGGATAATTTTTCACATCTGTTTATGGCTAATATTTTTGGGCGACAAACGATGGCCTACTTCATTGTCCAAAATACCAATTGCATTACCATATGCGTTTCGGGATGAATTGAAGTTTAGAGATCAATTTTGGCACATTTTTCAAAGCAATATTACACACGTTTTTCATAACCGATCAAAATGAAAGGATTGATACCCTCAACGACGTTTTAGGCACTGAAAAGAACTTTGAGTTAACAATTAACTCGGATTGATTTAAAAACTCGCAAAAAGTGATAGGCTCGAATCTCACCGGGTTTGTTAATCTCCACACTTATTCGTTAAGTCGTCAATTTTCGCTCAATTTCCATCTTTAGTCAATTTCAACTTTGTGTATGTTGAATTTTACAACTTGAGACTTTAAACCGACTTTTAATGATATTTTTGAAAAATTTGAATTCCAATTTTTATTTATTTTGAACAAAAATATTTTTGGATTTTTTTTCAACATTTTATGATTTTTTTTGAAATTTTTGGGCTTTTTTGAAAATTTGTGAAATTTTAGAAAGACGCACTTGTCACCCCCCCTAACTTAGACTTTTGCATTGTCCTCAAGAAAAAAGGACTAAAATCTAATTCAAGGCGAATGAAAAGTGCGAAAAAATAAAATAAACAAATTAAAACATAAATGCAAGAGTTGATAATAACAATGGGTAAGCATGTGTTACATAAGAGATGGGAGAGCAACTAATAGAAATTTTAAACCACTTGCAACAACTAACAACCAAACAAATACATCAAAACAGTCATGGGTTCATTGTGGAGGTGGATGTGAGGGCCCGGGTACATTGGGATCGTAGGGGTCATAAAAGAAGGAGGGTGGTGGTCCGCCGAAGTTGAGTTGGTGAAGGTGGGCTTGGAGTTGGTACATCATACTTGTGTCCCTCCGGTAAGCCGCTTGATCTTGATTGTATTGGGTGATGAACCCGTCAAGGCGGGACTCAACCACCGAAAGTCGTTGCTCAAAATATTCCCCCGGGGGCTCGAAATCAGAATCCTCCTCTTCTTCCTCATACTCCTCTTCTTCCTCTTCCACGTCCATCATTGGGGCATCATGTGCTTCTTCCCCCGCACTCTCTTTGAGAATGGGACAGTCGGGGTGAGCCACGTTCGCTTCGAGTGGTGGAGGTGCCTCCAATGGGGCGGGGGAGTCGAATTTGCTTCCCCGGGTCATCCACCCCGGCATCCATCAAGAGTTCCGTAATGAGACGGGCGTAAGGGAGTGCGACTTTGCCCCACTCATCGTAGGCGGCATTAATGATATCCGCGTAGAAAAGTTGGGTGAGATTGATTGTGCTCTCAGGGTCTAGAAAGTGGTAAAGGAAATTTGCGTGACATAACCGGACCACCGAGTCATTGGTGGTTTGGTGGATGGCTCCACAAGCAATGAGGTGCGTGAATCGCACCGTAGCCGCTAGACCTCCTATGGGAAAATACTCCCGCATCCACTCCTCCCCGGGTGCCATACGAGCAATGCATTATTCTTTGGTGTGGGGGGAACCATTTGTGGGGTATTAGAATGGCATGGGTAGAATCACCCCTTTAGCACGCATTTTTCGCGCTATGATGGCCGCTGAAAAAGGAATCTGTATACCATCAAGGTATGCCTCGTGAAGCGTAGAAGATTTTCGAACTAGGGTCACATAAAAATGGCGGATATTTGTTTCAAACACGTGATTGCTCGTTGGAGCGAGGAAAGAGCACCACCCCCGGCGATCAAATAGGCAGGTGACATCGCCAGGAAGTTGTTCCCAATTAACGAAACGCTCGATGTGGATTGGGCGCGTGGCCGAGAAGAATTGCTCGGCCCAATGGCGTTCTTGGATGCTTTTAAATACCCCTTTACCCTCATCATCAAGGACGGTGGTATCATCATATTTTTTGGGGCGGAAATTTGATCGGCGGGGACGCGGAATGATGATGGAGAGAGAGAGAGAGAGAGAGAGAGAGAGAGAGAGAGGGAAAGGATATGGTGTAGAGGAGAGGGAGAGTGAATTTGTGGTGTGGGAAATGGAGAAGGTGTGGGGGGGGGTAATTTATAGGTGTGGATGATTGGGTTTTGGTGGGAAAATGGAATGAGGTGGGAGGGAATGGATGGAGGGAATGAATTTGGATGAAAAGTGGAAGGGGGGGAAGATTTTTGGAGGGAAGAAAACGAAGGGGAATGAATGGAGGGGAAAGAGGAGGGAAAATAATGAATTTTGAAACAAGGGGGGAGGAATCTGTCAGGTACCCCAAACCGGTTCGAAGGTACCGAGAACCGGTTCGCCCCCCGAATCGGTTCTGCCTGGGGTTCGGGGAAATGTGCTGGTTCAGTTGCTTTGGTTCTCACTTCTCTCAAATTCTAAGTGTGCTCTCATGCTCTTTCTTGTGCGTAATGCCCCTAAAGACGTCCTAGACCCTCGGGCTCCTTAAAAATTCCTCGAACACACCCTCTTAATGCGTGCAAGCTCTCTCAAAGTGCGTGTTAACCTGATCCCTCTCGTGAACCATGCTCCGAACTCCTAACTAACGTACTCACACACGACTACTATACACAATAACTCACCACATATGCGTCGGGGGTGTGACGACCTCATTTTTCAGCTCAATTGACCCCGTAAACGGGGTCCGACAACAAAACGGTGTCGACTTCTTCCACACACGCCTCTAAATATGGCTTTAGGCATTGTCCATTTACTTTGAATGTATTCCCTCCTTTCAAATCGTCTAACTCAATAGCTCCGTGCGTGAATACATTATTTACAACGAATGGGCCAAATCATCGTGACCGCAACTTACCTAGAAAGATATGAAGTCGAGAGTTATAAAGAAGCACTTTTTTCCCGGGAAGAATTTCTTTGCGTCGAATGATGCTATCGTGAGCGAGTTTCATCCTTTCTTTGGAAATTTTATCATTCTTACACACATCATTGTGTAGCTCTTCTAACTCATTTATTTGAAGCTTGATAGCTTCACTGGCTTTATCCATGGCATAGTTTAACTCTTTAATTGCCCAATACGCCTTGTGTTCTAACTCCACAGGAAGATGGCAAGGTTTGCCATACACAAAGCGTAAAGGGGACATACCGAGTGGATTTTTATATACGGTGCGATAGGCCCATAGCGAATCATTCAATCTAAGTGACCAATCTTTTCGGGTAGGATTGGCGGTCTTTTTAAGAATGTTCTTGATTTCCCGATTTGCTAGTTTGGCCTGCCCATTCGTTTGTGGGTGATAAGTCGTTCCAACCTTGTGAACGACACCATACTTTCTCATGAGCTTCACGAATGGCCTATTGCAAAAGTGCTTGCCATTATCACTAATTATCGCTTTTGGAGCATCGAAGCGAGAAAGTATGTGTTCCTGCAGGAACTTAATCACCACTTTGTTGTCATTTATCTTGGTAGCTATAGCTTCCACCCATTTAGAAACGTAGTTTATCGCAACAAGGATGTATAGGAAACCAAAGGATGGGGGGAAAGGACCCATGAAGTCAATACCCCAACAGTCGAAGATCTCAATAATGAGTATGGGGGTAAGAGGCATCATATCTCGTCGGGTAATGGCTCCCATCCGTTGGCACCTATTAAAAAATTTACAAGCAGTGTTCACATCCCAAAATATTGTGGGCCAATAGAGGCCGCATTGCAGAATTTTAGCGGCCATCTTTTTCGTCGAAAAGTGGCCTCCACAAGCTTTCGAATGACAAAACTGGATGACTTTTGGGATCTCATCATCTGGTACACATCGTTGGATGATTTGGTCGGCGCAATATTTAAAAAGGAAGGGATCGTCATAGAAAAACATGCGCGACCACGTAAGAAATCTCTTCTTATCTTGCCGTGTCCAGTCGGGAGGGACGGCTCTCGTGACAAGGTAGTTCACTGTATCCGCAAACCAGGGCAAAGAAAAGGTAGCAAAGAGTTGCGCATCCGAAAAGTATTCATCTATGGGTATGGGATCACTAGGTACGTCGGACGAAAGCCGTGATAAATGGTCGGCAACGATGTTTTCTACCCCTTTCTTATCTTTAATGGAGAGATTGAACTCTTGTAGGAGTAGGATCCACCTTATGAGGCATGGATTTGCATCTTTCTTTGCAAGTAGGTATTTCAATGCCTCGTGGTCGGTGAAGCAAGTAATGGGAGGACCGATAAGGTATGACCAAAATTTATCAAGGGTAAAGACTACCGATAGAAACTCCTTCTCTGTGGTAGAGTAGTTGAGTTATGGTCCGGTAAGAGTCCGGCTAGTGTATTAGATGACATGAGCCTGCTTATCTTTTCTTTTATCCAAAACAACCCCTATCGCATAATCGCTAGCATCACACATAAGTTTGAATGGTAAAGACCAATCCGGAACTTGCATGATGGTGGCGGACATAAGCATAGTTTTCAGTTTTTCAAAAGAGCTTTGGCATGCTTCCGTCCACTCGAATGGGGTGTCCTTCATGAGTAGGTTGCTTAAGGGTCTAGCGATGGAACTAAAGTTCTTAATGAACCTTCGATAAAACCCCGCGTGGCCCAAGAAAGAGTGCACGTCCTTGATCGATTTTGGTGGGGGAAGATCAGTTATGACATCTATTTTTGCCTTATCAACTTCTATTCCCTTGGATGATACTATGTGGCCAAGAACTATTCCCTCGGTGACCATGAAATGGCATTTCTCCCAATTCAACACTAAGTTCTTTTCCACATACCAGGCAAGTACTTGTTCCAATTTTTCGAGACAAAGGTCGAAAGAGGTGCCAAAAATGCTGAAATCGTCCATGAACACTTCGAGTCCTCTCTCGGCCATGTGCTAAATAGGCTCAACATGCACCTTTGAAAGGTCGCGGGTGCATTACACAAGCCGAATGGCATACGTTTGTAGGCAAACGTACCAAAAGGGCAAGTGAGGGTCATTTTCTCCTGGTCAAGTACATCTACCGCAATCTGGTTATATCCGGAATAACCATCAAGGAAGCAATAGTAAGGGTGTCCCGCTACTCTTTCAAGAATTTCATTAATAAATGACAAGGGGAAATGGTCTTTCCTAGTTCTCGCATTGAGTTTCCAGTAATCAATGCAAATGCGCCATCCGGTGGTGGTACGTTGGGGAACTAGCTCTCCCTTTGCATTCTCAATCACTGTCATGCCCGACTTCTTCGGGATGACTTGAATAGGGCTCACCCACTTGCTATCTGAGATTGGGTAGATAATCCCGACATCCAATAATTTGATGATTTCGGCTCTCAACACTTCTTTAATATTGGTATTTAGCCTTCTTTGCATTTCTCTTGAGGGATTAACATCCTCTTCGAGATGGATCTTGTGAGTGCAAATAAAAGGACTTATCCCTTTCAAATCAGTAATGCACCAACCAAAAGCACTTTGGTGCTTCCTCAGAATTTTTAACAATTTTCCCTCCTGCTCTTCGTCTAGGCTAGAGGAGACAACAACAGGAAATGTCTCATACTCTCCTAGGTATGCATATTTAATAAGGGAGGGAAGTTTCTTCAATTTGAGGGTTGGAAATTTTTCGTCAGAGGGAACCATGCGTGTATCCCTCGGAGGTAACTCCTTGAATCTAGAAACCCAACTAACATCTCTCGCGTCCTCGTCCGACGCTCTCTCATCGAGTGACTCTCTCAACTCCTCAACCTCCCTCTCTAAGTCGGTGTACGTCCACTCACTCTCATGTCGTGCCACTAAACAGGACCCTAAGGCGTCACCACAATAATTCTCCTCAAAGTACTCCTCTACTATCTCATCTATGAAGATCACCGCGTGAAGATCATCTTCTTCCCCAGTATGTTGGGCTATGTGGAAGATGTTGGTTTCTAAGGTCACGTTCCCAAAGGTTAGTTGCATTCGCCCATTCTGAGTATTGATGATTGCATTAGCTGTAGCTAAGAACGGGCGCCCAAGGATGATGGGAACATGGTTGCTCGAGGTGAAGGAGGGCTCTGTGTCCCAAATGAAAAAGTCTACTGGGAAATAGAAAGTGTCAACTTGGACGATCACGTCCTCAACTATTCTTTTTGGGATCTTCATGGTTCGATTTGCTAATTGGAGAGTGACCTTTGTGGGCTTGAGGTCGCCCAAATCAAGTTACCTATAGATGGAGTAAGGGAGGATATTGACACTTGCTCCCAAATCAAGTAAGGCTTTTTCGATTTTGTTTTCTCTAATGATGCAAGAAATGGTGGGTGCACTAGGATCTTTGAATTTTGGTGGGAGATCATTAAGTAGGATGGAGCTCACGTTCTGTGCTAGAAAGACATTCTTCTTTACCTTCATCTTTCTCTTTACCATCAACAAGTCTTTGATGACTTTTGCATAAGCTGGAATTTTCTTAATGTCATCGAGGAAAGGTAAGTTCAGTTTTACTTGATTTAGCACGTCTAGCACGTCATCATGTGGGTTTCCTTTATGGGAAGGAATCAACCTTTGAGGAAATGGTGCCGCGAAAGATGGTTTCACTACCACCTCGGGCTCACTAGTGTCTTCCTTGTCACTCTCATTCAAGGGGACATCTTCGGCCTCTTTCATGCCGAGAGAAATCTCCTTGGCTTTTGTTGTGTCGTGTGGGGTAGGTGATAAATCAACAACTCTCCCACTACGAAGAGTGGTCACTGCTTGACATTGCTCCTGATGTTCAGTAGAAGTGGAGCTAACACTAGTTTGACCTTGGGGAGGTCTTTGGCCCTGGGAAGGAAACTTGCCCTTATCTTGGACACTCAACGAGGATTGTATCTTTGACAGACTTGCATTTATGTGGTTAATCAGATGATCATATCTAGCATTGCTTGCAGTCTGGCTTGAGATAAATTGATTCATAGTATCCTCCAGAGTTCTTCGCGATGTCGGGATATATACTCCTTGAGGTGGTGGTGCTTGCATATGTCCTTGCATGTGTGTAGCTTGTTGAAAGTGTTGTGGTGGAGGAGAGGCAACATGTTAAGTAGGGTTCATGGCAACATGTTGTTGCCCATAGCTAAAACCAGGATGGTTTTTCCAAGAAGGGTTGTAAAAATTTCCGTGCGGTGCGCCAAAATTACCCTTAAATCCTCCTATACCACTAACTTGCTCTTAAAGCATCACTTTATAGGCGGGTATAGTTGGGCATTCCTCAGTTGAATGACCCGCCTCACAAATCGCACACACCTTCTCGACGGGGGTTGGTATGGATCCATTTAGACCTCTTCCCAATACCTCACGTATGTCTCGCAGTCCTTTCTCAAGCATATCGAGTCGACTATTCGCTATAGAATTCTTTTCTACATGAAATAGGTCGGACGCCGATGGAGTGGTGGTCACTTGACGATTTCGATTCTGAGTGTTAGGATCAGATGTATCCCAAGATTGGGTAGTCTCGGTGACATACCTCAGGTGAAGCTCAGCATCAAGGGCGTCTAAGTCGACAAAAGGACCACTACCCATGGTTTCAACGAGTTGTTTGGAATTCAGATTCAACCCATTATAGAGAAAAGAAATGATTTGCGCTGCATCAAATCCGTGATGGGGGAACGAAGTAACTAACTCATTGAAACGCTCGTAACATCAATGAAATGGCTCATTTTCAGATTGTCTGAACGCTTGAATTTGAGCCTTTATGGAGATTGTTCGATGTGGTGGGAAGAATTTCTTGATAAATCTAGATTGAAACTCATTCCAAGATGGGATCGAGCTTGGAGGTAAAGACCATATCCAGGTCTTAGCTTTATCTTTTAGCGACAAAGGGAAGAGTTTGAGGTGGATCACCTCTTGTGTGCAAGTTTGATCATTAAGAGTATCGCATATATCCTCAAATTCCCTAATGTGAAGATATGGATTTTCAGAATCCATACCATGGTAATGGGGTAACATCTGGATCATCCCATTTTTGAAACAAAATTGCCCAGCATTATACGGGAGTATAATGCATCCCGGAGTGACAGTGCGCTCGGGATATAAGATATCTCTCAACGGGCGATATGGGGCCTCTTCCTCATCGGCGGATGCACTACCGTGTTGTGACATCTCTCTCTCTCTTAACGACTCGGTGCTCTCACTTGGTGCGCTCGAAGTGTGGTCGGAGGTGTGTCCTAAGAAGGAAAACAGAGTGTTGTTTGAGATTGAGTGTGACGGTGTGGGAGGTGGAATCCAAAACTGTGGGGCGTTGGGAGTGTGGGGGCTATCAGGATCGTACTCAACTATTGGATTTTCGTGAATACTGGTTAGAGTATTATGGGGTGTGGGAGTGAGTTCAAAATTTTGCATTAATAGCTTATGAGAGATGGTGATGAATCTTTTTGTGCTTTTTGAATTTTTTTATGTTTTTGGATTTTTGGAAATTTTTGGTCAAAGTTTTAGATTCACTCGATCTAATCCTAAGTCTACCTAATTCCCCGGCAACGGCGCCAAAAACTTGATGCGACTCAGAAAGTGTCTCTAATATGAATTCATTCTAGGCTCAAGTGCAAGCCTGTCGCGTTAGTAATAAACCCAGTAAGTCGGGATCGTATCCACAGGGAAATAGGACAACAAGTTGTAACGACGGGAAAGACGAGTGAATCCTAACTCTGACTCTAAAAAGAAAGGAAAAATGATTTGGTTTTGAGAATGGACTACAACTAAGTGCAATGATGAAATTATGAAAAGGTGCAATTATACTAAATTACCTAAAATATTAATGAAAGATGATTTAAAATTTTAAACTATATGATGAGAAAAACAGGACGAGAATACAATCCCCCAACCCTAGTGTATTGCAGTTATAATACTAATCGTAAATTAAATGATTAATTTGACCCATAATTTAGTACTCCCAAGCATTACGTATATGAGGTTCAAGCCCACATCATACTTAATCTGAGGACGAGTAAATCGGTATCACGATAGTTACACTTAAATTGTATTCTAAAGCATCCCGGTTACTCCGAAGCGAACGAGATCTAAAGATCTACAATTGTCGTGTCCCTACGCGATACGGTCGTAATCAATCACTAAATTCAGAGGATTAATGTTATACACATGCACTTAACACATCAGGTTGGGTTCATGCATCCCGACCTTTTAAACCTAGCCGGATATATTAAATTGAATGATGCATGAAATAGTAACGTTGCATGCGAAAGAACTAATGATGAAACTAGATTGAAATATGTAAATAAGTGTTATGAACCCAGAAATTTATTCAAATCACGCAAGAAAAATTACCATGCAAGAACAATAATCATAAGAATGAAACTTGGATTACAACTTGAAAACAAACCCGAAATTTTATCAATCTTGCAGCAATTAATTCAACTTTTGTTCCTAGATGTTCTTCTCCTTTTCTCTCTACCAAAACTAAAAAAAAACTATTCAGAACTGCTGTGCCTAGGTCACTAAGTACGTCCAAATCTGTTTTAGAAGGAGTTTTAACTTCATGGGACTCTTTGGACCAATCAGAATAAAGGAACAAATTCGCACTTCAGGGCCCCCGAATCGGTTCGCATGTACCCCGAACCGGTTCGACCCCAAACCGGTTCGACATTGGATTCGGGAAATTTCGCTGGCTTGGGTGCCTTTTTCTTCAATTCTAACACTTAGAATTTTTTTCTTGTTTTCTTCCTTTCTTCCTTGGATTTTTCTTCAATTTCAATTGGTCATAACTCATCAATCGTAACTCGGATTTGGGTGCCGTTTCTTTCAGTGTTATCGTTGTTCTAATATTTTCAACTTTCCAGGTGACTCCTCCTCTGGGATCTGGCTACAGAATTACCAAAATTCCCTTGAACTTGTCTTCCTAGCCTTTCTTTCATGGTTTCGACTTCTCTCTTGCTCTGCTTGCATAATTAACCTGTAGAACAAATAGGAGAAACACGAAACACGAAATACTTACCCACGAAGGTTAGTAGCATAAATGTGCATTAAATCCATATCAGTTGCATCACTCGGGTTAACAAATGTACCGAAATTAAGGGAATAAATATACAATATTTATTCCCAATCAGCGATGTCTCACCTGAAAGAGGGTCGAGCTCGCACTGATATTATATTATGATAGAGACTTCAGAGAGTATAGTTTTCTCGAGATATTTGATCCTGGTGTGTAGGGAGTTTATTGTTATGATTTGAGTTATATTGGGTTTACTGTTGAGCAGAGAGATTTAGCTCATTATTATGTTTAGCGCTCAGGACTTGGTGATAGGAATAGTGCATTGTTATATCACTCCTTTAGTTTCATGGGAGTTGAGATTGATATTTATATGTATAGGGATAGGATTTTTGAGAGTCCCGGATATGTGTTGAAGTTTATGGAATTTTTTTACCGCCAAGGTTGAGTGATAGTGCATTTGGGGAAAGTTCCTTATTTTAATGTTATTGCGGGATGAGATGCGTATGGACTTTGATAAATGTCATGAGTAGAGAGACATTGATGGATGCTAGGGAATTAGTTTCAAATGTTAATCAATGTATGCATAGAGAAAAACTCTGATCTAAGAGCTATTCTATAGTATAAGGTCAGTGGAGCCCGTAGTGCCGAGAGAGAGCACTGGAAAAAATTTCTTCTCACCACGAGTTCTAGGGTGGGATGATGTTATGAAGGATTAAATTTTGATTTATGGGGTGATTTAGAATACCCATGTATTATAGCCACGTCGACAATTTGAGGCCTGTTTTGAAGAAAGTGTGTGATGTTTCCTGTATTGTGAAATTATTCACCGAGTATAGGGTGTATGGGCGCCCTAGTTAGCTGATTTTGAATAATCCGAGATGGAGGGACGTGGGAATAAATGTAAGGAATATATATCTGTGGGGAAGTTATAAATAGAGATGAAATGGTATGATGGATTGAACGTCGTGTGATAATGACGATAATCCAAGTATATGTGTGCAATAAGAGTTGGCGCACCCAAGATGAGGTGAAAAGGCTGTGGTAAGCCATTTAAAAGGATATCTCCTGAGGGGAGGTAAGTCCAAATGTTGTGGGAAAGTAGAGAGGAATACTACTCAGTTAATTGTTGAGAGTGGCTTGCATATAAATAGAATGTTGAAGTCTATAAGGTAAAAAGGTCCCATAAGTGTGCGTTGTGATGAGAGTGTACGGGCCATGATTTTTGGTACACCCCGGGGAAAGAAGGGGAGTATGAAGTACCACTTAAGGTGAGATATTATAAGTGGGAAATTAGTGTTAGGTGAGACATAATGAGATTGTTTCTGAGTGCACCACTCATATATGGGAATAGGTTAGCGTGCCCAAATCTTTTTTTGAAAAGAAGGATTGCACCGGTGCGAGGTTCCGCCCAATATTATTGTAAATCAGGATAAGATACTTGAACCCCACCTCCGATTGGGATTTTAGGGAAGCGATGGGGATGACATTTTTATGGGAAAGTCGTGTCACCTATGGCCCGATGAGTAGATGGGAGGTGATTGATGACTCCTAAAGTAGTATGAATGCGACTTTGGAGTCACTACAGTTAGCTTACTTCTGCAACTGACATAGCTTGTAATTGAAGTAAAGCATGGTACGGTAATTGGGAGGAGAAATTACTGATTGGCAGAGTTGTGTGGAGCCACTCGTACCTGTTTGTTGTGGACAAGGTACCTATTAAGATTTTGCGTGGGAAAGCCTAGTCATTCTCCCTCCGGTTGTTTAGAGATGAGCAAATAACTAGACTTTTGGATCGGACGTGATTTAAAGTGCATTGTCGAGAGGGGTATTAACCACAAATTGTTTTGGGGAGATTTTTATGCGTAGTAAGAGTTATGTCACCATGAACCGAGATTTGAAGGACTGACATGAGTGGTCATATGTTCTTATGGTTTCTCTTAGGATGGGAGATTTGTGTTGGAATGGATACGGGAAGCTGACACTTAGAGGTGTGCGGCCTTCCAGTAGAATTGAGGTGATAGAGCCAGTGATGAATAGGCTCGTCTTACTAGGATGTAGTTGGTAGTATCACAATGTGTAATGTGTCGTTATTGAGGTGAGACCTTATAACTGATGAAGTGTATCAGTATGAAGATTATTGAACAAGCTTGCCATGAAACTGGGGCTATAGTGGTTAAGCCTCTAGACAAGTGGGTGCCACTAGCGGGTGTATAGTACAGTAACCCTTATGTTCCTTTGAGATTTATTTTGGGCACTAAAGGGTGTTGTGTGTGGCTCAAGATCCTAAGTTTTGGTATCGATCTTGTCTGAATTTTAAGGATGAAATTCCCTTGTAAGGGAGGGAAGTATGTAATACCCCGTACTTTTATAGACATTTAAATTACATGAGTGAGCGTAATTTATTAATTTGAGAATTTTAAGTGAAAGAGAATTTAAAGTGTGGGTTAAATATTAATTTGAAGAGTGATGGATTAACATTAATGTGTGCTTTATTTACTTACGGGCATACGTAAATGAGGTGGACTATTTGTATTTCATGTCGCATGTGAATAAAAATGACAGGTGATGTTATTCTACTCGGAGAACACGTGTGGAGATGTGTTGGGTTTAAGACGTGAATTTTGAATAGTGACTCAGATGATCTGAAATAGTTATAATGGTGTACTTGGGAGTAATGTTTAGGTACCAGGGGATTTTTGAACTAGTAGGGACTCGCATTTGTGTGTACGAGTCAATTTTGTGTTTAATAAGGGGATAATCATTATTTCTCTCTTATAAGGGCACGAGAGAAAGAGAGAAAGGAAAGGAAGAAGAATAAAGAAGAAAGAAAGGAGATTTTCGGCCAAGATCCGACGGATTCTGGCACGAGGTCGTCGGATTTATCCAACGAGGCAAGGGTTTAACTTGCTTTGATCATTTTTGTGTGTTCATAATCCATATTATAGTTGGTGTAAAAACTATATTATTTGGGTTAGGATCCTTACACAAATGGGTTTTTGGAAGATAATTTCATAAGAAATTAATATGTTAGTAACTCCATATGAAATCTTAGCTTAATGGTGTAAATTTGGTTGAGAAAATTTTTGGGTTTGATTCTTGAATAAATTGATGGATCCCATGGTTTCATCGTGGTGTTGGGTAAATCTAAGTGTGTAGGTATTAAATTGATGGTTAGTAGTAATGAAAACCATAAACCTTAGATGTGATGAGTGTTGGAATGAGAAGAAAGTTGGAGAAGATAATGAATAGTAATACAACGCGATTTTCGAATCGATTCGGTATAAGGAGAATCGATTTGGACCTGTCAGTTTTGAAAAAAATTCCTTGGTTTTAAAGGGATTTAAGGATAATTATTTTCGGGAGATAAATATTGAGGTATCCGAAATAGAGTGTGAGGACCTCTAGATGATTAATGTGTGATGTGTGACCCTTGGGATTTTTGGGAATGAAATCCGGGGTATAAATTTTAGGAATGTTTGGGACGAACGACATTCGAGGAATTATTCGGCGAGTTCATACAAACATATATATTTATGCCTGTAGAATATATATGCTGATTATATATATATATATATATATATATATATATATATATATATATGAGTAAATCCTAAGGGAGAGTATGATGATTTAAGAATACTAGCCAGACGTGATAAGCTACTATTCGGAAATAATAAATGTGGTGATTGTATCATAAGTGAGTGAATACTTATGGGATTGAAATAAGTTGTGTGCATACTTATAAATTAATACGAATTGGTATATTCGGGATATTAGGCTAATGATATGAAAGACATGAGCATGGATAGCCGGATTTGATATATATATATACGGGTATAGAGACAGTATATATTTGATGTGATTATGAATATATTTGTGTGTGAATGATATATTTATGTGTACATACCCCTCTAGTGATATCATGGGAAGTTGCGCGATGTGGGTGAGGCCCCTGGCTTGAAGAGCAGGTTGCGTATAGTCCCCAGGTCATAGCGTTCATTTTTATATTTTGTGGCATTTATCAGGCGTAAGACGTCTCGAGTGTGATTTGTCTTATTTTCGGTGAGGAACTATGACCGCTTCCCATACATTGTGATTTGGATTTGGGGTCGGTGTCAGATTCCATACCGGTTGCCCAGGTCGATGTGTGTTCTCCCTGGAAGATGATTGCATTGAGAGACTGCATCCAATGAGTTATAGCTCTGAGGGATAGTTATGATACTGATATAGTGTGTGATATATAAGTATGGATATACTTGATGTGTATAGTATATTTTATATATATATGAGATGTGAAAATATATATAAACGGACAAAACAAAGAATGAAATGTAAAATAATTTCTGAATCCTCCGGGAGTATAAAATCCGGAGTAAGATATGTGATATATGTATATAAATATGAGAATAATATATAGGAGATAATTAACACTAAAATGTAAATAGTGTAATAGCTAGTGAAAGTTATTCAAAATGAAGGAATGAATAATAAGCGAGAAATTTATTATGTATAGGCTCGTGCGAAAGCCTAAATATTGTATATACGGGGCAAGCGATAGAGTGTGGGAGTTCAGAAGTTCGATGAGGTACTAGTTAGGTTGGGTAGCATAACTAGGGAGTTTGAAACACATGCGTTAGGTATGCACTGTTAGATGAGAGGTGATGGGTATCTCATGTGAGTGCGACACCAGTTTAAATGTGGAGAATATCATATTTTAAATATTAATGATGATGCTGGAAATAGAACCACCAAATAAGATGTAAACAAGCTCAAACAAGCATAATAATGGCAGCAAAAGTATATGTATGTATAGTAGGAGATGAGGTGAAGGAGATGAACACAACAATATAAGTGGTTCGGCAATTGCCTACGTCTACTGTGCAGGTGAGTGTTAATATCACTAGATGAAGGAACTAACGGCCATAGATGCAATCTCTCAATCTTTCTCTCTCTACTGTGTAAATTAACAGAGTTTCAGCTAGGGTTGAAATATATCGATCCTTTACAAGGTAGAGGATGACCTCTATATATAGTGTTTAGGGGGTGTAGTGTACCCCCCAAGCATGAAGTGAGCATGTACATGAAGATCCAACCATGATAAGGATGACACCTGACTGATCTTAAACAAACAATGATGACCTCAATATTCCCTCACGTGGAGGGAATGATTCAGTTACAACAGATTTGTCCACGTGTTCAAAGCCCTACATATGCATGTAAATGCTCGGCTGTCTTCGATTGGTGCCAACCTCGGCCCAGACGAGTATGAGGTTGGTGAGGTTCGACCCTTGCCTTGTTCGAGATTAATATCCATGAAGGCCTCGGCCAGGATGGTTGGTCGAGGTTAGATATGAAGCAGTTGTAACGTCGTCCTGGGTCGATGATAACATGTTGCTTGATGATTGAGCCCCTGAGACTTTGCTGACTTCGGGTGATAAAATGTAACGTCGGTTGTTGCCGATGTTGGTGTTGATGGATGGTTTAACCCATGTCCTTACTGATCTTCGACTGATGACCAACCGAGGTTGATGTATATTGCTGAAGCAATGTCGGCTGGGGACGACCCTCTGAGTGATGACCTTACTGGCCGTCGTTATAAGCTTCTGGTCACCTCGGCTGTGATACTGGCCGAGGTTGGTTGCTCTGAGTAAGAGGGTGAACTTTGGGCATATAAATCACCCACTATCCCTTAGTGACCAATGTGAATAGGTGACTAAAGGGTATGCGTGGCTGAGTCCTAATTTTCTTATGCGCTAATAGTTCTTTGACACTTGTCACTTGCTGAAGTGAGTGGCGTGTCTAACAAGGCGTGATGATTTACCCATTAGGTTCCCTAGGCAATGATTGGCCTTGGGAATCGCACCAAAATGATTGTGGGTTTAAAACCCTTTTTTCCTTCTTTCTTCTTCATTTCTCCCGCCTGAGTTATCTCTGCAATTCTCTCAAGCTTTTATTATTGACCGCTCTAGTTTCCTTCGATTTCTTCCATCCTCATCCATTCTTTGCAACCAATCAGGTACCACTTCTCACCTCTTTTCTATTTCTGGACTTTGTTTCTCATTTTTGCATTTTTCGGTGAGAGCTTGTGTTCTCCGGCGAGGGTTTTTGGGTTTTTCGGTGTGTTTTTGCATTTTCTGGTGACATTATTCTTGGGTGTTATTGGTTTGAAAACCTTCCAAATTCTAAGTTTGATCTTTGGTTTAGATTGAGTTAGGTTGTTTGCTTTTTTGCAACTTTGAGTCCCAAGTGTTGTGTTATCTGACTTATGCTCAGACCTCATCAACTCATAGAGGAGTTCCCTTCCCTTCGTGAGAAGACCTTTGAAAAAATTAGGTAAATAGAGCTAGCCCAAGCAAAAGCTCGTAGGGCTGAGGCCTTTCTTGTTAGATCCATCTTTCCTCCACCTCTGAAGGTTATATACCCTGATCCAGCCGAGCATACTGAGCCAACAGGGGTTCCAATAGACCCAACACCCATGTTCGAGTCTGAGTCTTCTACCTCAGACCCCATGTTTGTAGACTCTTTTTAAGAGGATATGGATTACTCAATTAGGCAAGATCAGGTCCCTGATCAAGCCGAGGTTTCGAGTCGTGCCTCATCACACCAAGGGCTAACACCTCACAATCTTCTTCTGATGTCAAAATTATAGGGCCAAGTGTGTCCATTCCCCCCATTATCGATGCTATTCCCCTGTCGGCTGCCACCGGGGCCGAGTTCTCTCAGAGGTTTCCTGACAGTGTCCATGATCCTTCCCAGGCCAGTGTTGCTAAGGATGAAGATGATGGGCACGAGAGAGATATTGACATATCTGACGCGGCCGAGATTAAGAGCTTCGTTAGTGGGTACGATCTTCTAGCTTTTAGGCACCTCTATTCAATAGGCCCTTCCATCAATCTTAGGATACCTCTGAGGGCCTTTGATGGTCGAGATGGGGAGATCTGTGTCTATGAGCAGATGTTCAAGTTAGGCTTCCATCTCCCTATCCATCCTTTAATCATATCCATATTATCCCATATAAATCTAGCCCCTTCACAATTATCCCCCAATGTCTGGAGGGTGATAATTGGGGATATCGTCCTTTGGAGGGTAGTCCACCACTCAGACCTTCCTTTTAGGGTATTCACAGGTTTCTACGTGGCCTCCACTGCCAAAAATTACCCTAGATATTACCACTTCTTAGATGGGAAGTCAGATAAGAAGATGCTGTTGGTTTCCCAGACCTCCAATCACAACTAGAAACCTCGGTATTTCTTTGCATCCGGGGCATAGGAGTTTGGTCTCCATGAGGCTTCTGGAATGTTGGTTCCAAGTACCCCTCTGATATGGGGGAAGGTCTCACTCGCTACCAAAGCCAACCCTGGACTTAGCCAGGAGAATGTTCAAAAAGTTAAGGACCTTTAAGATCAGGGGGATCAGGGTCGTCTGGTTAAATATGAACATCTGATGACCCCCTACTAACTCTCTCAGACAGGGCTAGGGGGTGGCTCTTTGACCAAGCTCTGTAAGTATCATCTTTTATAAGTTGTAGCTCTTACTTTTCATGCCACTGATTTACTAACTCAGATATTTCTTTTTGCAGAGCGCCCTGAAGGTATTTTTGATGACCTTTGGGAAATGTCTGCCCCAAGTCTCGTGAAGTTGATGAAGAAGGCTGGCCAGAATGTACCACCTCCTACCACCCATAAGAACATCGACACCTCTAAAGCCTATGCCATAAAGAAGAGGAAGACCACAAGTGACACAGAGCTTCAGAGGTAGAGCAAGAATCAGAGAGTGGACCATGCTATCCTAATCTCCACCGATGATGCCCTGGCTACTCGTCTGGCTCAGCTGAAGATTAGCGGTAGTCTGATAGGATATGGTCTGAAGGCTATTGATGCCATCGGCCCAGTGATGACCAAAGAGGATAAGCATTTCCTATGCTCTTTAGACATCCCGCTGTTGATCGAGTTTACCCTCCATAGATTGATTCAGGTACTAGTTTCTAGTTATTTGCTCTCCTGAAGTGTAACCTCGGCCATCTTACATTAATGTGCTTATACATCTGACCTTCCACTGCAGGGTATGTTGTCCATGCATCGTTTTGTGGACTAGACTCTGAAGAAAATGCCCCTGATCGAGAAGGGTCAAGAAGCTCTGAAAGTCCAAACCTCTTTGAATGCAGAGGCTGATTGTCTGAAGGAAGAGATGAAGGAGGTTGACAAGCTAAAGGAGGTGGTCCAATAGAGAGATAGGGATATGGCCAAGCTGAATAAGGACCATGAGGTGGGTCTGAAGGCTAAAGATGATGCTCTACAGGTAAGGTGGCTGCCGCTATTAAGGCTTCTTTAGAGGACGCTTCAGATAAGATCCTTGCAGGCTATAAGGTCTCTGATGAGTTCATTATCTTTGTCTTTGAATACCTTGAAAGAGGTATTAAAGCCATTGGTAAATGGGCAGCCTCTAAGGAAAAAGTGTCAGGGAGCCCGACTGCCTCGGACTTTGAGGGCTTTGGCTTTGCTGACCCCCGATTTGCTCAGGACTTACAAGAGGTTGAGGAGGTCGATGCTGCTCCTGATGAGACTTCTCCTTTGGATGTCACTGAAACTGAAGAGGCTAATAATCCTCAGGATGATATGATATAGGTGACTAACGTCGGACAAGGAGGCACGGTTAATCCTCAGGCAAATCCTCAGGATGACACGACCGTAGATGTATAAATCTTGTGAAGCTTTTGTAATTTTTATTTCCTGAAGTCCTGTACCTCTTAACTTTTATGAGCCCTGATGGTGTCTTGATACATTTGAATTATATTGTAATCATTAATACCATCTTCCTCAGATTATATTGCTCATTTGTGTGTCTTCTCTTTCATGTTGTTTTAAAGTCTGAGGATACCATATAACGATGTTTACCTTAAGGTCTGAAGACATCATATAATGATGTCTAACTTGAGGTCTGAGGTCACCGTATAATGATGTTTAAGGTCTGAGGTCATCAAATTATGATGTTTACCCTCATAAATTGCCACCAAACTAATGATATTTAAGTTTTGAGGTCATCAAATTATGATGTTTACCCTCATAATTTGCCACCAAATTAATGATGTTTAAGGTATGAGGTCACCATATAATGATGTTTAAGGTCTGAGGCCATCATAATATGATGTTTACCCTCATAAATTTCCACCAAATTAATGATGATTAAGGTCTGAGGCCATCATAATATGATGTTTACCCTCATAAATTGCCACCAAATTAATGATTTTTAAGGTCTGAGGTCACCATATAATGATGTTTCTCATAATTTCACCAAACTAATGATGTTTAAGGTCCGAGGCCATCATAATATGATGTTTACCCTCATAAATTGCCACCAAATTAAATATTTTTAAGGTCGGAGGCCATCATAATATGATGTTTACCCTTATAATTTCACCAAACTAATGATGTTTAAGCATAATGAAATAAAGTATTGACACAGGAATTGATCTTTTCATTAATATCCTCTTCATAAAATTATATATGCATTACAAAGTAACAACTGCAACATCATATGTAATATTTCTTCAAGTGGTCAGCGTTCCAAGGATTGGAGAAAGGTTCCCCTTCGAGATTTTCTAGACGGTAGGTACCGGGCACAACCTCATCAACTACTTTGTAAGGGCCATGCCAGTTTGGATGGATCTTATTTTCCTTTTGCAATGTCTTCTTTAGAACTAGGTCTCCCACAACTATAGGTCTTATTTTCATCCTTTGGTTGTAGAACTTCGCAGTTCTCTACTGGTAGGCTGCCTGTCTAATCTCCGCATCTTCTCTTCTTTCCTCGATCAGATCCAGATCAAGTCTTCTCTCTTCCATATTCCTCTCAGGGTCATAGGTCTGAACTCTATGAGTGGGAAGTCCTACTTCTATAGGGATGACAGCTTCTGAGCCATGGGCCAACATAAACGGGGTCTCTCCCGTTGGCGTCCTTATTGTCGTCCTATAAGCCCATAACACTGTGTATACCTCTTCTGTCCATCTCCCCTTTACTTCTTCTAACCTTTTCTTAATCCCATCAAGGATTGTTCAGTTCGTAACCTCTATCTGACCATTTTCCTGGGGTCGGCCAAGGGAAGAGAAGAACTGCTTGATGCCTACTCTCTCACAGTATTTCTCCAAGGAAGTATTTTTGAATTGGGTCCCATTGTCTGAGATGAGGGTGTTTGGAAGACCATACCTGCATATGATGTTCTTCTAGAAGAACTGGAAGGTCTTCTGTTCTGTAATTGTGATCATCGGCTCAGCCTCTACCCACTTGGAGAAGTAATCAATTTCAACTATAAAAACCTATAGTTGTTGGTTGCTCTTGGCAATGGTCCTACTAAGTCAATCCCCCATATTTCAAACGGCCAAGGAGAGCTGATGGACGTCATAGGTTGATGATGGATGGTGGAGAATCTCTAGAATTTATCACATTTCTTCACGTAGGTAGAAGCATCTTTGGCCAAGGTCGGCCACCAGTATCCCTGAGCAATTATCCTCTTAGCTAAGGGTCTTCTTCCTATGTGACTGGAGAAATAGACCTCATGCACATCTTTCAAGATGTGTGTAACCTCTGAGGTATGGACACATCTGAGGAGGGGGAGCAGGAAACCTTTTTTTATACAGGACGTCTCCTATAATTGAGAACTTGGCAACCCTGTACCTCACCCTTCTCCTTTCCAACTTTAATTTTGGAAGCTCTCCCTGCCTGATATATATGATAAGAGGGTCCATCAATGAGGCTCCTAGATTCAAATTGAGGCAAGATCTGGTAACCTCTTCTTCTTCAACGATCGGTTTGAGCAGAATTTCGATTGGTACTGTTCTTTTGATGTTTGTCCTGGTTGCTGAGGCTAACCTCGCTAGTGCATCCGCCCGGCTGTTGTCAAGCTGGGGTATCCTCTTCATCTTCACTTATATAAAGCTTTCCAATATCATTCTCACTTTCTTTAAGTATCTGGCCAATATTTTATCCTTGGCCTCGTATACTCCTAAGATTTGGTTGACACCAGCCTTGAGTCACTGTGGACCAGGAGTTGACCGACACTAAGAGCTTTTGCCAAGGAGAGACTTGCTATCAATGCCTCATACTCAGACTCATTGTTTGAAGCCTTGGAGTTTAACCTCAACGCATATTCGATATCGGTACCATCTGGTGCTGATACTATCAGCCCTAATCCGCTTCCACTTTTACAAGAAGACCCATCAATGAAGAGGTTCCAAACATCTTCATTTGAAAAGAAGTTCCCCTCTAACAGGGTCCCTTACTTGAAGAGGTACCTGTCTTCCTCGTTCTCAGCTACACTTTTTTCATACTTTCTTGACCTAACCTCATCCGAACCACAAAAGACTTTATTGTCTGGCTCATCTATAATCTCTTGACTATTCTCAATCTCAACCTCTTCCGAGGTGAACTCTACTACAAAGTCTGCAAGAGCCTGCCCTTTGATGGCAACCCTGGGTTGGTAAATAATGTCGTATTCTCCTAACTCGATGGCCCAGGTCATCAACCTACCCGACTTCTCAGGCTTATGAAGGACCTGTCTTAGTGGAGAGTCAGTGAGGACAACCATAGAGTGGGCTTGGAAGTATGGCTTCATCTTCTTGGAAGCGTGTATCAGGGCATAAGCTAACTTTTCCATGTGAGGGTAGTTCTGTTGAGACCCTTTAAGGGCTTTACTATTGAAGTATACCGGCCATTGTTCTCCATCGTCTTCTCTTACTATGGAAGCACTAATGGATGACTCTGAGACAGCTAGATAAATATATAAATTCTCCCCCATAATGGTCCGAGATAGGAGTAGAGGGGATTCGAGGTAGTCCTTGAGCTCTTTGAAGTCTTTGTCATATTCCTCATCCCATTCGAAGAGCTTTCTAAGCACCTTAAAAAAGGGAAGACACTTGTCTGTAGCTCTTGAGACAAACCTGTTAAGTGCAACAACTCTTCCGGTTAGCCTCTGAACATCTTTGATAGTTCTAGGTGTCTTCATTTCAAGAAGAGACTTGATCTTATTGGGGTTGGACTATATTCCCCTTTGATTGACGATGAACCCAAGGAACTTTCCTGCTCCTACTGTGAAGATGCACTCGGCAGGGTTGACCTTCATCCTGTATAAATCCATGGTGTTAAAGGTCTTTTCTAGGTCGACCACGTGAGTGTCGGCCCTCAAGCTCTTCGTTAACATGTCATCCACATATACTTCCATGGTCTTGCCAATCTGATCTTCGAACATCTTATTTATAAGACGTTGATAAGTGGCCCCTACATTCTCCAAGCCGAAGGGCATGACCTTGTAGCAATAGGTCCCCTTGTCTGTGACGAACGTTGTATTCTTTAAGTCTTTCGAGTCCATAAAGATCTAATTATACCTGTAATAGGCATCCATGAAGCTCATGAGCTTATGCCCTGTCGTGGCATCCACCATCTGATCAATTCACAGCAGGGGGAAACTGTCTTTTGGATAAGACTTGTTCAAATTAGTGAAATCTACGCACATTCTCCATTTCCCATTGGCTTTTGGCACGATAACTGCGTTGGACAACCACTCGGGGTATATGACATCCCTGATGAACTTGTCTTCTTCAAGATTTCTTACCTCTTCTCTGATAACGTCATATTTCTCTCTTAAATATACTCTCCTCCTTTGTTTGATGGGCTTTACGTCTTCCATAACATTAAGCTTGTGGCACATTACCTTAGGATCAATACCTGGTATGTCTGCGTGGCTCCAGGCAAAAATGCTTCGTCTCTTCCTTAAAAACGTCACCAATTCTTCCTTGACCTCGGCTCTTAGGGATTTTCCAATTTGAACGGGTTTTTTCGGTTTGTCCTCATTGAGGACGATGGATTCTACCTCTTTCACGACCTCTTCCTTTTTTAGCTTCGTTTTATCTCTAGGGTCAAGGGTGTCAATGTTGTAAGTTGTTATTTCCTTCTTGTGAGCCTCTATCTCTTCCACAGAGTTGAAGTAGCATTCTCGTGCCGATGTTTGGTCACCCTGCACTTCCCCTACCCCATAGGGGGTCAGGAATTTTAGCATTTGGTGAACCATTGACCACAAGGCCTAAAATTTTTTTAGGGATACTCTTGCCATGATGAGTTTGTAAGCCGAGAAGACGTTCTCATCCATTATGAAGAACTTGATTTTTTTTGTCAACCTTTTAGGCCACTCATCTCCCATTCTTACATCCATCTCATACCTGCCCAACGGATGAACCTTTTCTCCACTAAAATCGATCAAAGAGTGATGGTATGGGACAAGCCTCGCTCTTCTGAGGCCTAGGCTCTTGAAATAAGTCCAGAACATTATGTCCGCTGAACTTCCCCCATCAATAAGGATTCTTCGTACCTCACATCCGCACACCCTTGTAGTGATTAACAAAGGGTCATCATGTGGATCTAGGATACCTTTGAAATCAAGTCGGGAGAATCCAACTATAAGACTATCCATATATACCTTCTTTCTCTTCTGTTTAGCCTTTGAAGACGTCAGATTCACAACCTCTACTTTGGTCACTGACTTAGCCTCTACCACGTGAGCTTTACGATCGACTACCTCTGAGCCATCCCCTGCTAGTCCTCCACATATGGTGTTAACACCAAAGGAGATCATGACAACCCTCTTCACATGGGCATTGTCATCTTTTGGTGGGAGGTCAGGGTTATCCTTATCATCATCATCTGAGTCCTCAACTCTTCTGGTTGGGGCATCTTCCCGACACCTATCGTTTCTCTTCTTTTTAGGTTCGTCTCTTCCCCCCTTAGAAGCTCTACCATCGACATACTTCCTAAGCTTTCCAGACTTCAACATCTTTTCAATTTCAACCTTCAAGGCAAAACACTTATCTATCACATGGCCGTGATCTTGGTGGAACTCACCCATAGGTTTTTATTTCTCTTATGCGGATAAGCCTTCAGCTTTTGCGGCCATCTCAGGGACTGGAAATTTTTTATTTCATTGAAGATGTGTTCGCAGCTCATAGTTAGAGGAATGTAGTGTGCAAACTTATCGTCTGCAGACCTCTTTTTTTCATCTTTCTTCCTTTGGAATTTTCCACTGCTACTTCCATTCTCATCCTCATACTTTGCGTCCATTTCCTCTTCAGCGTTCATAACCCTACTAGTTGTTACTAACAGCTCGGCCATGGATTTTGGAGGGTCTTCCGTAAGCTTCCACAGTAACTTCCCGTTCTGCAATCCTCCTATAAGAGTTGTAATAGCTATATTCTCTTCGTAATCTTCCACTTCCAGTTTCTCCTTGTTAAATCTTGCAATGTAGTCTCTTAGGCTCTCATTCTTTCCCTGCTTGACGTATAGCAGATGAGTGGTCTTCTTTTGTGGTCTTACCCCAAAATAGAAGTTGTGAATAAACCGTTCAGCCAAGCCTTTAAAGTTCTCAACACAAGTCTTCGGAAGAGAAGTAAACCAAATATGCGCAGCTCTCGTCAAAGTGCTTGAAAAAGTTCGACACCTCATCTCATCAGGAATTGAATACATGTCTGCTGCAGATTGATACATCTCAATGTGATGTACATGGTTGGTACTTCCATCATACCTGGGAGACACCATTGGTGGTTTGAATATGGCAGGGGTTGGTAAGTTCACAATTCTTGCCATAAATGGGGAGCCCTTTGAGAACCCTCTTTACAGTGGGTCTCCACTTTTGATAAGGTTCCCTATCTTCTCTTTGAGATGTTAGATGGATTCATTCCATGGTTTAGCAACGTCGGCCTGGCCGAGGTTGTCCACAACCACCTCCAAGGGGTGGACTGAGGGTTCCCCGAATGTACCTCAGATCATTAACTAGGCTGATCCTTTCAAAGGTCGACCCTCTACTCAAGTGATCAAAAGCTGATCCTCTTGTCTGGGCATCACCAACCTCGACCCTTCTTGCTCCATAACCTCGGCTCTGCTGTATAGGACGCATTATGTTGTTTGAAACCTCATATGTCTCCCAGCAGTTTACTGGAGCATCCTCTACTTCAATATCATCGTACCTATCCTCGGGGCAAGGGTTTCCTTGCCTCCCCAGACGCAAACGCCTAGGGTCAGCAACATCCCTCCTTCGCTGAGGTGTAGGTTTATCTTTTTGTTGTGCCTGGGGTGGTCCCCTAGCCTCTAGATGTGGTTTAACATCCACCGGAGTAATCATTTTCGATGAGACCTCAGGTGGCCTCATCATATTTTAGCTTAGCTGGGCTAACTACTCGTTCATTACTTGCTATGTTGCAGCCAATGACCTCAACGCTGCTGCCACCTTAGTTATCTCGGACTGGGGTGGTGCTTGGCTGGAACTCGGTCCTCCAACACCAAATGGTGGAGGAGGTGGTGGTAACTCTGGTGCCATATGCTAGGGCTAAAGAGATTGCGATGAAAAATTAGAGAACTTAAATAACTTAAAGGACCTCTTTCAATGGTGAAACAGCTTCACACGAAGGGTGAGGCCTGGTTCACCAGCAGAGTCTCTGATGAGGTTAAGCTAGAAAAGGAAGAGATGAATCTTTTCGTTCCCACAGACGGCGCCAAAATGATGATGCTGGAAATAGCACCACCAGATAAGATGCAAACAAGCTCAAACAAGAATAACAATGGCAGCAAAAGTATATGTATGTATAATAGGATATGAGGTGAAGGAGATGAATACATCAATATAAGTGGTTTGTCAATTGCCTACGTCCACTGTGCAGGTGAGTGTTAATATCACTAGATGAAGGCACTAACGGCCATAGATACAATCTCTCAAGCTTTATCTCTCTACTATGAAATTAACAGAGTCTCAGCTAGGGTTGAAATATATCAATCCTTTATAAGGTAGAGGATGACCTCTATATATAGTGTTTAGGGGGTGTAGTGTACCCCCAAGCATGCAATGAGCATGTGCATGAAGATCCAACCAAAATAAGGATGTCACCTGGCTGATCCTAAACAAACAATGATGACCTCAATATTCCCTCACATGGAGGGAATGATTCAGTTAAAACAGATATGTCCACGTGTTACAAGCCCTACATATGCATGTAAATGCTCGTATGTCTTCGATTGGTGCCAACCTCGGCTTAGACAAGTACGAGGTTGGTGAGGTCCGACCCTTGCCTTGTCCGAGATTAATATCCATGAAGGCCTCGGCCAGGATGGATGGCCGAGGATAGATATGAGGCAGTTGTAACCTCGGACTGGGTCGCTGATGACATGCTGCTTGATGATTGAGCCCCTGAGACTTTACTGACTTCGGGTGACAAAATGTAACGTCGTCTATGGTCGATATTGGTGTTGATGGATGGTTTAACCCATGTCATTACTGATCTTCAGCTGATGCCCAGCCGAAGTTGATGTATGTTACTGAAGCAATGTTGGCTGGGGCCGACCCTCTGAGTGACGACCTTATTGGCAGTCGTTATAAGCTTCTGGTCACCTCAGCTATGATACTGGATGAAATTGGTTGCTCTGAGTAAGAGGGTGCACTTTGGGCATATCAATTAAAGTATGCTAAGAACTTGCTAAATATTTTTTCAAAACCCGATCTCTGACCCGTATCTATTTTCCTTTTTCTTCTCCTTTGTTATACTTTTTAGGTGTCCAGATGCAGGGACCCATAGATGATTATTCTTTTGAGTCAGAAGTTACTGTCGTAGCTTTGGATGTTGGCAGGATATAGTTTAGATGCTTCTCCCCTTGTGATCTTCTTAGGAGGTACTGTTGTAATATTCGGGAATGTTGCCCAACTGTTGTCTTTTATTTTATTTGCGACATTTTTATTTTACGCTTATTCGACATGGTTGCATAAATGTTTTACCGAGAGTTGTCGATAATTATTTATTCATTTTTATTGTTCATATTTTTGTGTGGATGGATTTTTGGGCGTTTAGGTTAAAAAGATTAGAAAGTTTAAAATTAGACGTCAAGCCTAATAGGTTATTAGTAATTAAATGGTTTTCGACAGTGATGATGAGAATGAAACCATTTGAGATTCCTATTTAATTTGATATAGGACTGATCACCCGGTATTTTATTAGGTGGGGTGTCACATTAGGTAGATCTGTATTGTCCTTCGAATCGTCATCTTTTCCTTTTTTTCTCATCAACTTTTCTACATGGGATTCTGATCATCTCCTGGTTTTCCTCTCATCGTCATGAGTAGTTCAGCCACCTTTGTCCAAATACCTTGGTAGTTTTCCTCGCCTGATTATGCTCTCAATTTCTTTCTTTAGGGTTATGCAGTTATCTGTATTTTGGTCGTGATCCTTGAGGAACCCTCAGTACTTGCTTTTATATCGACGATTTTTTAAGGCTTTTAGCATCCCTGGCCATTTCAAATTTTTATCCCATGGATCTCCTCGAGTATATGATGAACTCCCGCTGTCAAGGGGTATACTTGTCATGATTTTTTGTCTTTTTGACTTTCTTATCTTTTTGTTCCTTTTTTTTTTGTGCTCTTACTGATGCCAGCCTTCGCGTGACCTAACTCTGTGGCCTCCTCGGCATTCATGAATTTGCCTACCTTATCTAAGAGTTCCATCATTATTTTCAGCAGTTCTTTATCCAACATTCAGTATAGATTTCCAAAAAATAACCCACTCATCAGTTCGATTATTGAAATCCTCTGGTCATAATCTACCACCTTAAGTTTTTTACTATTCAAGCGCGTTATAAACTCATGTGTGGTTTCATCGGCATTTTTTCAAACATTGAGAAGGGGGGCCATTCTCTTATTGATCTTTACCCCAAAATAGAAATTACTAACAAAGAGGTGGTTCGGTTGTTAAAAACTTGAAATCTATTCGCACAACAAACTGTTATACCATATTTGCATTGATCTTGTGATCGTGATGGAAAATTCTCAACAACGAATTTTATCTCGAATCGAATAATTGTCAGCGGAGGCTTGATACTTATCCACGTACAGTATTGGATCAAATTTACCATTATACTACTATGTAATAATCGATGTTTGAACTTCGCAGATGTCGAATAGACCACAACCGACAGAGTGACTAGTAATTCTTCTCGAAGCCTCTATGTAAAGGGTTCTTTGATCGGGAAATTTCTTCCAAACAGTACTTTAGTCGTTGGACAGATCCCTTCCAGGGATAATATTCTTGCTCTATTAACTATAATAGTTTTATTTGGTCAACCTCTACTTTAATATGAGCTCTCTTCTTAAAAATTTAGCTCAGCTCTAATCGACCCTCTCGCGTTTATTCTGGACATGGTCGATTTTTGTGTTCTCCTGGTGACAGACGATGATGTTTCTTATCGACGCTCCCTTTGCTCTTTGGAACTTCATACTATTGATCCCTTTCTTTACACGGGGCCATACGATCAAATATTGACCCCCTACTCAACCTTATTAGTATACTAGGCCTCTCCTTGAAGAAAGTCTATTCATCATCATACCCAGTTGTTCTGAGCGAGGAGGTGGATCGTGGGAAGCACGACTTGTCATTTTAAACTCCAGATTTTCTGGACCTTCTTCCATCATCCTGTGAGCCTAAATTCAATCTCCATAGATTTTTCAGGCTTGATCCCTATAAGTATGCCTTTTGTCTCTAAACGGGGTAGGAGGTAGCATTTATCCTCTTATCGAAGAGTTCTCTTTTGATCGGGGTGAAAGGATCGACCCTGGACCTGCTCTGTCCATCTTGGAGTTTCTGCATCAGTTGTTTCACACTCTCTTGCATTGCCTCATGTCCTTTTGCCAGGCTCATTAAAATTACTTGTAAGTCACCCAACCCCACAGGCATGGAAGGTGGATTCGCTTTTGCTGAACGTCTACTCTCTGGGTTTTTTTCTATTTCCCAAAATTTGTAAATGAATTTTGAAAGGGACAAATATAATTTATATTTGGGACTAGAAGATGGTAGGGAACAACAAATGGCTTGGCATTCCCACAGACGACAACAATATGTGATCATCCAAAATAAGTATATGGATATTTTGGGTCTTAGTTGTATTGTACTAACTATAAAAAATAACAAATAAAGAACTTATCACTATCAACATGCTAATTTATGGTGAATTAAAGAAGAATTAAAGATAAATAAGGAAGAAGAAATTAACGTGGTTCGGCCCAATATGGTGCTTGCATCCACAGGTGCAGTGTTTAGTGTAAGTATTTAAATGAGTAAGAGCCATGATGATTACAAGATCTCAAAGTTCTCTCCCTAGGGTTTAGCCTATGTCTTCAATTAGAATAATTTTGAATCCCTTGTTCTGTGGGATTGAGTGTTATTTATAGGTAGTTATTAGAGAGAGAATATGATGGAGCAGGGGGAGTGCCTTTATAGGTCAGGTGGTTACACATTCTAAATTTCAAAAAACAAATAATGCTAAGTTTGTTACAACACGATAAAGGTGGGATATCATGTAATTTTCTTACGTGTGCAGGTGGAATAAATGTGATTGCTGGTATTCCATCACGTGATGTAACTGGAGAAAGGCTGGCATTGACAGGATTTAGTAAATACCATTAGATAACACCATTGTTAATAATGAGATGGTATATTACACTGGCGGGCTGAGCACATTTATACCCGAGCCGACCTCATCATTCATAGAAGAGCATGTTTTATATCAAGCCGACCTCTACTGATGCCCTTAATAAGTTGGTAAGCACTCAGTGGATTGTTGAGGTCTTAGTGGAGCTTAGTTAGCGATCGATACTACAATTCATGCGAGTTTCTCAAATTCATCTGTTATAGTTTCATGCTTCTTCTTCACTGAAGATGACATCTCCACTATTCACCAACTTATTTTTTAATGTATTGTAGAGTTGTAAGACTTTGATTGGTCACTCTATCCCACAATGATCATCAAGATTCATTTGTTCTTATTTAGGAACTTGATAATATGAAATACACCCAAAATCCGTAGGTGTGAAACATTGGGTTGTATCAACTTCAAGTCTTTTGAGGTGTTCACTTATTAACACTCTTGCTTGGACATCTATTTAGTAAATATAGTGAACATGGTATAACTTTTGTCCATAATTGCTTCGATATTCCTTTCTCTTTAATCATGGATCTCATCATTTCAAGTATAGTGTGATTATTTTGTCTACTTGATCCCATTTTGATGTGGGGTATAAGGTGATGTGAAATGGTGCCCTTATGGTAACCCCCATTTTCGATGTAAAGGTTGTCCAAACCAATATTCCAAAGATGGGGTTCATCTAGTAATGTATATCATTCTTATAATCAAACCATAAAACAAAAACTATAATTAAGTCATTCACGCACACAATATAAAACTATAATGACATAACTACATACATAAATAAGTCTCAATCCCACTAATAAGGAAATATCTATGCATCATGGCTCTAAATAATAATTGACTGAATAATAAATTTGGAAATATTTCCATACACAACTCTGAAATGAAAATGATTAGAACTGAAATAAATATAAACTTGTGATATAATCAAAGGACTAGAATCGGTTATGAAAAGTGGAGCTGCATGTCTGATCTTTCTCCTGACAAAATGGATTTGTTGCCTGAGCCTGTACTACCCTCATCACAATCTGAGGTGTAACAGTCATAACTGACATAAATGATCTGGCAATTGCATCCTGATGTCCCAGTTCCTTCCACTTCGCCTTCCACATTGCGGCTAACTCATCTACTGGCCTTCGGCTCAATGCGTCTGCTACCACGTTAGCCTTCCCCGGGTGATAATGTATATCAAACCGCTAATCCTTCATGAATTTAAGCCACCTACGCTGATGCATGTTCAACTCCCGCTGAGTGAACAAATACTGTAGTGACTTATGATTTGTGAATAGGCAAAATTTCTCTCCTAATAAATAATGTCTCCAAATTTGAAGAGCAAACATGACTGCTGCTAGATCCAAGTCGTGGGTGGAGTAATTTTACTCACGAGGCTTAAGCTTCCTAGAGGCATAAGCTATAGCCTTATGTTCCTGCTGCATTACTCCACCAAGCCCTTGTAATAATGCATCAGTGTAAACTAAGTACTCCACTCCTGTCCTGGGCAATGCTAGTATGGGTGCCGAAGTCAATTTATCTTTCAACTCATCAAATGCCAATTGAAATGAATCATCCTAAATAAATGGTACTCCCTTATGGCTTATATTAGTCATCGGACCCGTAATCTTCGAAAAACCTCAGATGAACTGTCTATAATAACCGGCTAAACCCAAGAAACTGCACACCTCCATCGGTGTCGTGGGATACCCCCACTCCCTCACCACTGATACTTTGCTAGGATCCAATGATATCCTAACTTAGACACAATATTCCCCAGAAACTGCACCTCCCGGAGCCAGAATCCACACTTATCATATTTAGCATACATCTAATACTCACGTAGTGTCTACAGGACCCATCGCAAATGCTCGGCATGATCTTCCTCTGTTTGGGAATAAATCAGGATGTCCTCAATAAAAATAATGACAAACTGATCTAGGATCTCTCTGAACACCCTGTTCATTAAGTCCTTGAATATTATCGGTGCATTGGTCAACTGGCATAACTCGAAACTCATACGATCCATATCTGGTCTGGAATGAAGTCTTAGAAACATCCTTCTCCCTGATACGCAACTGATGATAACCAGATCTCAATTCTATCTTAGAGAAGTGGGCTGCTCCTCTCAAATGATCAAATAATTCATCAATTCGGGGTAACGAATATTTGTTTTGTATTATGACTATGTTTAATTCTCGATAATCCACACATAGCCGTAAAGAACCATCTCGCTTCTTTACAAATAACACAGGGGAACCCCAAGGAGAAGTACTCCTAAATATAAACCTATGTCCTAAAAACTACTCTATTTGATCCCTTAACTCCACCATCTCTAAAGGATCCATACGGTAAGGCGTACGAGCTATCGGTTGAGTACTCGACGTTAAATCAGTCACAAACTCTATTTACCTGCTGGGAGGTAACCCCTGTATCTCTTGGAATACATCGGTGAACTTAGAAACTACCGGTATCGAATCAAGGGGAATCATCACTCCCGTAGAGGTCTCATCCTCTATATAATACAAATGAGTGGACGATCCTCCCTCAGGATGAGGCATCGCCACAAGGAACATCTCATGCCCCGGAATAGAAAAAATATTTCTCCGACTATAACAATCAATCATAGCTTTGTACGTGACTAACAAATCCACGTCGATAATAGCATCATACTCGAACATGTCTAGCATAAGCATATCAATCGATAAAATCAGACTCCCTATCTCTATACTCACATTCCGACATATAAAGAAAATAAGCATCCCATTACCCATCGGTGAGTCTACAAAAGTAACAATACTATTGGCCGTGTCTAATAACCTTACGCTCCTTGCAAATCTAGTGGATATAAAAGAATGTGAGGCTCCTGCGTCAAACAAAATACTCCTCACTTCCCCATAGATAGAAAACATACCCTCGACTGCGGGCGGTGGCTATTGTACTACTTTCGGATGAACGTTGTAAAGACGCCCATACTGTATCTTCCCCTGCGATGCTAGAGCAGGTAGTACTGGCACCTAAGCTGGTGCTAGGAGGGAGGCTGGAGGGAAAATAGGTCTATGTGGCTCCTGATGAGCACCCTGCTGCTGAGGAAACTTTCCCTTATCGGGCGATCCTATCGTTTATGGCCAAGCTTGCCACACACAAAGCATCTACCAGTAAAATTTCCCCCAGTCTGTCCCTGCTGACCCTGACCCTGCTGGCCATTACCACCCCTCCCTTGGCCCTGCTAAACATGCTGCTGGCCCTGATGCCCCGGTTGATCCTGCTGGCCATGCCTATTACCTCCTTACACAAAGAAAAAACCTCCATAATGTAGATGCTTAGAATAGTCCCCTCGTTGGGAACCCTGCTGACTCTGGACTAACTAGGCCCCACTGGCACTGCCTACCCCATTCCTGCCCTGCTGGCTGGACTCAATCCCCCGCTTGTCTCCCTTAGCATGAAAGGGTTGGTCCTAGTAGTGAAGCATCGTAGCATTAAGTACATCTACGTATGTATGTAGTGAAATATTACCCAATAAGTGCTGGTGAATCTTCCAGTTCAAGCCATCCATAAACATCTGAATTCTCTTTTCCTCAGTAGGTACCTCTCCTGGCACCAAATTTGTTAGCCTCGTGAATTCTTCCTCATATTCCTCCACTGTCCACCCCTTCTGGGTTAGGTCGAGTAATTTTCACCTCATCTCAGTCTGAACAGCGGAAGGAAAATATTTACAATCGAACCGCACCCAGAAGTCCTGGATAGTCAAAGTATCTCTCTCCTCAGCGGTGGTAATGGACTCCCACCAGTGTAAAGCTTCCCCAACTAGCTAGTATTTAACGTTGTACCTCCGTGCATTCATACATTCTCAAGTGCCTTTGTATGTCTTTCTTCCATTGGCTAGCAGTAACAACATCAGAACCCCCCCGAAAATTCGGCGGGTGTGCCTTCTGAAAGGCATCTGTAACGTGCTCCCAAGCAGTGGAAAATGCCTGAGTTGATGCTGGTGGCACTATCGGTGCCTGCGCTGGTGCCCGCTGAACAACCGCTAAAGTTGTGTTGATTGCTTGTGCAACAATACCAGCAACCTCTGCAGCGTTCACAGTGCCCTGAGCTGGAGCGGGCTGAGGTGCACGTCTTGGAGTCATCTGAAATGAGAGAGATTATCTCCATCAATATTCAATTTAATTATCACATAATGGCTTAAGTACGTATAGGTGCAATACGAATGCAACAGTCCTAATGATAGGGCTCTATATAAAAGGATGCTAAGCTAAAAGCATAATAAACCGTACCGATCCTAAAGACTATAGAACCTGATGCTCTGATACCACCTATAACAACCCGCTTAATTAAATATCGGGTGTCCAATCCTTTACCCAATTAACTCTAATTATTCAGTTGACTCATTCTTCGCATCACTGTCGGAAAACAATTTTTTTCTTTATTAACCACTTAGTAATCAATTATGCTAGTGTTAAAATTTCTAATTTTAATTTTTAATAAAATTCCTTTTTAACAATACCAACAATTTATTATATAAACCATTCCACAACAATTAATAATGAATAAATATCATCAAAACTTAATTAATGTAACTTGAATAAACTTCCCAGTTCAAACATCTCAATACAATAAAACAAATAAAATCAAATGTATCCAAAATTGATATAAATAAAACCACTGAGAGATAAAATGAAAATGAAAAGAATACTCAGGCAACATGCCCTAAAAGAAATAACTACAGGGTATATAAATCATAAAATGATGCATCTAATGCAAAGTCCACAACTCTAAAGTATCCATAGCACTTAAATTTTCGATCCTCTATGTTGGGCATCTCTGTGTCTGGACACCTGATATTGTATATACAAGAGGGGAGAGAATATGCAAGAGAAAACGGTTCAGAGCCCGATTGTAAAAGATTTTAGAAACAACAAGTGAATAAATACTACAATTAGCAACTATTATATACATGTTAAATCCTCGAACTCTCTCTTGATATTCTCACCTCTCATCTAGTGTGCATGCCTAATGTACCTCCAAATTATTCTAATTACTATTCCCACTTTCACTAGATTATATCACTGTGTCAACTATCCGTAGCCCTTATCTTTCCCACGTATTTTCTTCGCAACACATGTAATAAATATATATTAGTTCAATTTTCAGTATAATTAAGTGTTCTCATACTTAATTAATTTAAGATTTCACTATCTTTCATGTCAACTTAGATCACACAGTAGTTAATACCACAAGTATATATATGCATTCTCTCTCTCTCTCTCTCTCTCTCTATATATATATATATATATATATATATATATATATATATATATATATATATATAGTACTGCACCCCGATACTCAGTTGCGGTGCATGTATACTCTGCTATCTAGTCCCATTACATCTCGTCACTATATAAAAAACTGTTGGTTCGGTATATCCCTCGAACCACAAATATAAAAACACAAGTATTGTAGGCAAACATAGTCCTAAGCCTTTAGTATACGCACATACCTACGCACCCAGATGACTGCTCAATACCATTATTTTCACTAATGGCAATCGAACCTAAGTCCTATGTTCTGAGGCAACAAGTCAAAAATCCCCCATAAGGTGCATCAGGATATGATTGCCCTCAACGCGCAAACCTCCCGTTGATAGCAAGTAGGCTAGGTATGTCGTACACATAAATCATAAAGTAATAGGTATATACTCAACCTATATAATAATAGGTACACACTAGACCTATGTCTCATATTAGGAATTCATCCTACCCCAAGTACCCGTTATATTTCTCGAATACTACCAGTATTTGTTAATTACGATTTAACCTCATTATCGTATTTTATTATGTAGTTATCACTCACATAAATCCTTTATTGATTCCACATCTAATTTACCAACATTAACCAAAGTCCCTCACTCCCTGTTAATGTACCAAAATTATTCCAAACCTACCATGGGCCAAAAATACGAATTTCTAAACTTTTTTGGGCTAAAATAGGATTTTTGAAATTTTGTCAGAAGTCCCTGAATTCTCATTCAAACAACATCTCATCTCGTTCTAACGATATTGTATCTCATTCGAACGATATCTCATCTCGTTCGAACGATGTCGTTCAAACGACTTCCCAGTTCGTTCGAACGACGTCTCAGCAATTCCCAACCTCTGTTTTCTGCGTTTTTCTCCATTTTCTTTCATCCAAACCCACATGGAATATATCATAACAAAACCTCAATATCCCCACATCATCTATACATGTTTATAGGTGATTATAAAACATAGAAAACATATAATTCCTTAATTTCAAGGGTTTTTATCTAAATCAATATAATCCTTAAAATCCTCAAATTATATATTCACCATTTATGTTCTTCATAAAACCCATAATGTAATTTCGTGATTTACAATTTGAATCATCAATTTTATAACCTCAACATGTGGATTTCTCAACTACATGCAATACCTATCCCATTAATTAATTTATCCATCATTTCATGCCCAATTTTCATAAGTTTCATGGGTATTTATGAATCCTAATCTAACATGGATAATATAAGCACCAATTAGAGCAAGAATTACACTTGCCTCAAGGTGTAGGTCTGATCCTTTGGAGAAAATATGTGTAGGATGTCCCCTCCTCTTTTTTCGATCACTTTTCCAGTGGCGGTGCAAGGTGGTTGTCCCTTAGTTTGCTCTCAAAACCTATTCCTCTCCTTGGAAAAGCCTATCACTTTCCTCAAAGACCTTTCCTTTGTTTTGGGGTGAATGAACATAAGTTCTATAATCTCTTCACTTATATAATAAAATTCAATTTTCGGAGTTACTCTTCACATCCTAAATAAAATGACCAAAATACCCCTCTGGGGTGTTTTTTTGGTTCCCAATTGACTTGAGACCTAAATCAAACCCCCCGAGTAGACTTTTTGCCTGTTTCGACCCTTCTGGACTCAACTGTACACTCGAAATGACCATTTGGATGACATGGAAATAATTTACTTTTCATTCATTAAAATTAGTCCCGACACGACTCGTACGCGCGCCCGGCCTAATTTCTGTAATTCACGTATTATTCACTTGCGACCATATAATCGTATATTACATTTAATCACTAAGTAATATTCAATATCAATCACATATTACTTTATTCTCCAGTAATATTTAACCCGTATTAATTCCAATTATTATTCATAATTAATTCCAATTAATCCCCATTTTACTTTTAATTAATCTCATATTAAAAGTCATTAAAATTACGGGGTATTACACAATGCTAGGTAATAGTTTATCGGGGGAGCTCCTTGATTGGATTTCATTTGTGATATGTCCCACGCATGAATCCCAGTCAGTGTTGGGAGTGTAAAGACGTTGTTGAATGCCAGGGCATTGCTTTTGAATGTTAATCGTGGTATGCATGGATAAAACACTTTGAGTTGAGAGAAATTATATTATATAAAGATACTGGAGCTAGGTAGTGTTATGTAGGAAGCACAGGAGAAATGTTTGCACTATTAGTTGATAGGTGGGGTAATCTCAAAAATATTTGAATTGCAATTAGTAAGCTAATCGATCATACTTGTACTATATAGCCAATCCGAGTTTGGGTGGACGAGCTTGAGATAAATATATTAAGTATGTATTGTTTATGCATATATGCACAAAATAATGGGTGTATGGGCTCCCTAGATAGTTCGATTTTCAGTATCGTATGGGATAAAAGGGACGTGGTAATAAATGTGTTAAATCGTATGGATTTGGGGCAGTAAAAGAAGCATTGAAAAAGTAAGACAGACTGAACTTCATTTGAGAAAGAATATAGTTTGAATATGTATATAGCAAGGAGAACTATCACACTCGAGATGGGTTGAAAGATTGTGGAGACACAGGTAAAAGATATCTCTTAGAAAGGGAGGATCTCACAGTTTTGAGCAGTAGAGTGCAGTTGTATTGAGTCAAATTATGAGGGTCGCTTGTGCATAAATAGGATGTTAATTTCTACTAGGCGAAAAGGACACAAGAATCGATTTGGCCCTATCAGATTTGAGAAAAAATTCTTGCTTTTAAGGATCAAAGGAGAATTGTTTTGTGGAGATAAATATTACGGGATCCTAACAAGAGTGTTAGGACTTCTAAATGATTAGATGAGGAATATATGAACCTTGGATTAGTGGGAATAAAATTCGGGGTATGAATTTTACGAGTGCTTGGGATGAACGAAACTCGGGGCATTATTTCGATGATATATATATATATATATATATATATATATATATATATATATATATATATATATATATATATTATGCGTGTAGAATATATATATGCCAATTATATATGAGAGAAATTCGAATGTGCGAGTAGGATGAAATTAGAATAGTAGCTAGTTATGATAAGCTAATATTCGAAAAATTATTTATGTGATAATTATATCATAAGTGAGTGAATACTTATGTAATATAAAAAAAAATAAGTGCGTGTATACTTATAAATTAATACGAATTGGTATATTCGGGATTATAGGCTAATGCCATGAGAGATAGGCATGGATAGCCGGATTTGATGATATATATATATACGGGTATAGAGACAGTTTATATATGATCTGATTTTAAATAGATATGTATGTGAATGATATATTTACGTGAAACATACCCCTCTAGTGCTATCATGGGAAGTTGGGCGATGTGGGTGAATCCCCTGGCTTGAGGAGCAGGGTGAGTATAGTCCCCAGGTCATAGAGTCCAGTTATTTATGCTATGTGGCTCTTTATCATTGGTGAGAGGTCTTGGGTATGATTCGTCTCTCTCTCAGGTGAGTAACTATGACCGCTTCCCCTATGTTTGTGTTATGTTTTTTATGAGGCCGGTGTGAGATCTCGACAGGTGGTACCCAGGATGATGTGTGTATTCCCTGGAAGATGATAGCACTTTAGAGACCGAATCCATTGAGTTATAGCTATGAAGGATGGTTGTTATACTTATATAGTGTGTGATATATAAGTATGGATATACTTTATGTGAATAGTAAATTGTATATATAAATGAAGATGTGAAAAGATATATATAGACGGACAAAATAAAGGATAAAGTGAGAAGTAAATTGGTTTATCCCGAGAATAAAATCCGGAATAAAAGTGTGATATACGTATATAAGATGAGAAAATTATATACGGGATTAATGACACTAAAACATGAATAGTGTATAATAACTAGTGAAATTTATTCATAATGAACGGATAAATTATAAGTGAGAAATTATAATGCATAAGCTCGGGCGAAAGCTTAGGATATTATATACACGGGGTATGAGATAGAGTATGGGTGATTTGGAGGTTTTGGGAGAATGTTAGTTAGGTGGGGTAGTATAACCACTACACCAAAACTGGCGATTGGTCACGGCCAAAATACTCTTTAAAAATATATTTCCTCCCATAAATTATATAGAATTAAAAATTATATACTTGGCATGTCTTCTTAATTTCCTTCCTTCCATATGGATGACGAACCTGAAGAAGATGAGATACCTCCCGCACGTCTAGACTTTTATTCTATATTACCTTGAAAAATCTTTTCGATTATGTACGTATTAGTGGTAACAGACGATGATGGTAGTCCCCATTAGAATATCTACACCGCAACTTATCAGCTCTTATGATTACCAAATGTTTTCTACAAATTTTACTTATATATGGCATGTATGAATAATTATGTATTTTTGTTTATTTCAGACTCAGTTATGTAACAAGATGCTAGGCATCTCCCCAGTAAAAATATTTTAATTTCCACTGCCTTTAATTTGTTTGTTATATTTATTATACTCTTTACGTACTATTAAAGCATATAATTCACGGATTTGACAACATGGTATTAGAGCATCACCGGGTTTTATGCCTATATGTGACCAAATAAAATAATTTGTTACCTATGACTTATACAATTATTCCTATAAATATTTCCTTTATCACAAATACTAATATTAATAGAAACAGTTTACTTTAAAAAAAAACAGTTTTATGCCTATACTGTTTTTTTTTTAATGTTAGATGAGAGGTGAGAGGTATCTCATGTGAGTGCGACACCAGTTTAAATATGGAGAATATCATATTTTGAATGTTAAAGTATTTTAAATACTTGCTAAATATTTTCAAAACGTTTTGGGCTCTGACCCGCTTGCAAATATTTTAAAAACCTTTTAGGTGTCCAGACATAGGGATGCCTGGATGATATTATTCCTTCGAGTCAGACGATGTTGCAGCAGCTGTGGATGCTAGGAGGGATTGTTTGGACGCTTCCTTCCTTGTGATCTAGATAGGAGGCATCGTGAGTTATATTCGGGCATGTTGCCCAACTGTTGTAATTTATTTTATTTGTCGCATATTTTTTGTTTACGCATATTCGATATGATTGTAATAATGTTTTACCGAGAGTTATCAGTTATTGTTTTATTCATTTAATGTGTATATTAATTGTGTGGATGGATTTATTGTGCGCTTAAGTTAAAAGATTATAAAGTTTAAAATTTGATACCGGGCCTAATAGGTTATTAGTAATTAATTTGATTTTATCCATTATGAGAATCTTGTTTTATTTTGATAAAGGATTGATCAACCGAGATTAAAATAGGCAGGGTGTCACGGAGCCTACAAAAGGTGTTGCCTAACAATGTTGTGGATCAGGGTAAGGTCCTTAAGTTCCACCTTTGATAGGGATTATTAGGAGGCAATGGGGACAAATTTTCTTTCGTATTTACCGTAGACTGAGGAGTATATGGGAGATGTCACTAAAATGTTGGAGCATTCGAGGGATGCATATTCTATATTTTTGGGTAATTGGAAGGAGTAATTACTGTTGGTAGAGTTGCATGTAATAACTCGTACCAATTTATTATTGGCGATGTGCCTTTTGATGCTTAGTATGAGATACCTTATCATCTTCCCCCTAGTTGGTTCGAGGTGGGGGATAATAAGATTCTCGGGAGGGACGGGATTCAGAGACCACTGGCAAGGATTACGTTAATCAGAAATTATTACATGTAGTTCAAGAACGTCGTAAGAGTTACGTTGCCGTGAACCGAAGTTTTTAAAGTCGGACAAGTTTTTTCAGGTGTTGTTTTTAGTGTCTCCCAGGAAGGGAGTTATGTGGTTGGTCAAGAAGGGAAGTTGGCACCTAGAGAGGTGGAGCCTTTCCTCAGTATTGAGATGATAGAGACAATGGTCTATAGGCTCATCTTATAGGGGCATTCTTATTAAGTTGATGACAGTTTTGCATATATTTACAAGGTGAGACCATAATAATGATGGGGTATATCAGTATGAAATGATTTGAATAGATTTGTCATTAGTATTGGGCCATAGTGATTAGGTCTTGAGACAGGATGGTACCACTAGCGGGTGTATAGTGGAGGCACCATAATGTTATCATGATTTGACTTTGGATATGTTCAGATGTCGTGTGGTCAAGGATATGAATTTTTTGGTACCAGGTATATCTGAATTTCGGGGAATAAATTCCTTTATAATGGGCACCCTGTATTTTTTAGAATATTTAAATTACATGTGTGCTCGTAATTTAATTAATTTGAAAAATAAAGTGAATTGAATAAATATTAATTAGATAATCTTGGATTAGTATTTATGTGTTATTTTATTTACTTGTGTGATAAGTAAATGAAATTATATTTTTTATATTATGTCGAATAAGATGGTAAATTTATGATAGGTGACTCGAATGGTGATTTCGAGTGTATGGATGGTCCGGGATGGTTGAGATTGTTAGACTAGGTATTCGGTGGTTGTAATCGAGTTTTTGGGACTTTTTAAGCTGTACGGGACCAGGGGAGGATAAAAGGGTTTTATTCGATGGAGGAATCCATATACCCATTCTAAATCACCTAAGCTTGAGAGAGATAAACAGAGATCGAGAAATCAAGAGAATACCCAAGAACACCATTCCATGAGGAGATTAAACAATTTTGGGGCTTGGATCATTGTGTGTGGAGTATCTCAAGTAGCAAGATCAGAATTTTTACAATTAGAGGCAAGTGTTTTGATAATATATGTTATGTTATAGTTAATATCATGATTGGTGAAAAATGAATATGAGCGTGTGGGTAGGATTTACTGTCAAAATGGGTTTTTAAAAAAAGAGGATATTATGGATAGTGATTGTTGATTATTCCATATGAAATTGGTGAAATGAATCCTATAAAATAGATATATTATTGATAAAGAATAATAAAATTTATTTAATTATAGAGATGTTCCTGAATTAGAAATTTGAAAATTTGGGTGATAAATATTAAATTAAAGGATATATTAATTCAGAATAATTTGATATTAAACCCATTATTTTGACGGATGTTTGATGAATTGAATCAAGGAAACATATACCCTTATGGTGGATATTGATAGCATAGAATTAAATCATGTTGGGATGGATTTTGGGAATCATATTGGTTGGGAAGTTCGTATAAAAAATTACAACCCAACCTGGTCTGTTCCCATGGGTGAATCAGTTCGCCCCTATAGCCGAACCGATTTGTCTACCCGCTCAGCTTGGGTTGGTTATTTTGATGTGTTAGTGATTTGGTTGGAATTTGGGTTATTTTGGAAGACCCGTAGAGGGTCTTTAGGACTTTTGGTATTTTTGGAATATAGTATTACCTTGAGGTTAGTGGGAATAAAACTGGGGTATGGATTTAGAAATTTTAAGGATGAACGACACTCGAAAATATATTAATGGATTCGAATGGAAATTTCAGATGGAATTGGGATACAAGACGGATTAAGATAGGCTTAGTGTCCATGATAAAATATAATCATGGTATAAAAATAAGTAAGTGACTACTTATGAATTTTGGGAGTCAAATTAAGACTCGAAGAATATAGGCTAGTGCTACGAGTGACATGAACGGTTATTCGAGTTTATACTGATATATATATGGGTTAGAGTATATATATATATGTATATATATATATATATGTGTGTGTGTGTGTGTGTGTGTGTGTGTGTGTGTGTGTGTGTGTGTGTGTGTGTGTGTGTACTAGGGTACGCTTGTGCCTAAAGGCACGCTGATAATCGCAAAACAGCAAAAAATTTCAAAGTACGTAATTGCAAAATGGAAAAAAATTCATTCCCCAACAAAACAAAGTGTAATTTTATAAAAAGTGACCATAATATCTTTTGTTTATAAGACTATTCACCCTCTAAGACTTGTAATCATTGAATTTATTATCAAAAAAACAAATGTCTACACGATTTAGAAAAATTGGGCAAAATTTCCTCTTTTTATAGGACTGTCTAATTGTTTAAGAAACCAAAACTATTCAAGTATACAAATAGTCCATCCCAGACATTATATAAACCAAATCATCAATTTATCACTACAATAGACTTCAGATATGATTACATAAAAAAATCATTATTGGAAATTTTACCAACAAAATGATGATAAAAATAATACTTAAACACAATAATAAATTTTCAATCTAATAAAAAACATAAATCGTGGATCGATAAAACAACTCGTGGCACATTTGTAATGGGGTGGGATGGGGCTTAATGTTAAACGTGATCCCAAACTCAAGCTTATAATTTACGCGTTCTCATATTTGTCATAATCTGAAAATCAAACAACAAAAAGTAGACGTGTTAATTCAAATCCATAATATATATACAAACAACACCTTAGTAAAGCAGCTCACAAAAGTTCTAAGCATATCTGCCAATTCTTTTCTACTGTTCTTTCATATCCATCTTGATCGCCATCTGCATCTTCATCGACATACAAAAGTCCATTTCAAGGCAAACCTCCTATAATATACATGCAATTGAACACATAAATTGACCCTATGCATAACATAATAATAATAATAATAATAATACTTAGGCTCAAATCGGATGCGGGCTGGAGGAGTGAGATCACAACACTCCCTTGGGCAGAAACATAAACAATTCGAGTCCCTTAACGCGTAATTTTCCACTCCGAACCTCCTGTACATAAACACAATGGAAAAATGGATTTATTACATTTTTTAACAAATGAACATAGCCACATATACTTTCAGAGCTTAATATTCAATTGCGAACAATGGAAAAAAAAATTCAATCGCGGATTGACCTGAACGGTATATTGTAAAAATCAAACTAATCAAGCCACGAATGACTAAGAATGTTGTTAATCCCAAACCCAGATGCTATTACATAGAGTTGCAAAACTAATCAGAGCAGTGTACTCATAGTAAAGTTCAAAACTTCCACATTGTTCAACTATGAAACACTTGAAAATACATTTTTAGATGGGATGCATACCATTGAAGAAAGAAATATAAGTGGACATTTTACATAAATAAGTGAAATAATATTGTCATAGAGTGCATACTAATAATGCTTCTGAGAGAAATAACATCATCATATACATGGTTGGGGTGCCCTGCATAAAACCAATTACCATTTTAAAATCCATAAGGGTAAGGATATTTAATTAGAACTACAAAGAACATTGCTAAGAATCGCATATGGTAGAAACAATTTTAATTAAGGCTAACTACTAATCTACACCGCTTCCTAATATCAACATGAATGAATTTAAAAATCGTTCATGCCCCTTTTGAAACGCGTAGAACATAACATAGCAGGAAGAAGAGTACTTCACCATAACATAAATAGATTGATAAATAGCTATTCACCGCAAAACAGAGTTGTGACCCCAAATGTGTTATGCATCTCTCGCATCATATCCAGTTATCAAACCGGCAAAGCCATTTACTATAAATAAACATTAAATATTAAATCAACATATGAAAATGATACCCCCCCACATAGAATATTGATAATATCAACTAGATCCTTATAAACCACAAATTGAATTTCCATAAACACAATATCACTCAATTAAAACATGAAATTTAGTAAAGGAATCTACCGTTTGAGGGAAATTTAGTTTGTATTTAAGTTGTTATTGAATTTCAGTTGGTATTGTAATTCAAATATTGAGTTGAAATTTTAATTCAAGTATTTTAGTTGGTTTGAAATGGTATAACTGCTTGTTTGAAATGGCGTAAGGGTTGAATTTCAGTTGGTATAACTGTTGGTATAACTGGTATAACTCTTGGTATAACTGTTGGTTTGGTATAACTGTTTGGTTGGTATAATAGTATAACTGTTGGCACTAAAATGGCAAAACAATTGACACAAAAAATCAGTATAACTTGTATTGGCTATGATTTCTGGTACCAAAAATTAGTATAATTGTTGACTATGATTTCAGGGTCCAAAAATCAGTTGTGAATCAAATGTTGGTTTCGTTTGGTGTTAGTTTGATAACAGGTACCGAAAATCAGTTGCGAATCAAATGTTGAGAACGTATGTGCTTGCGTTCAAATGAGCAAATTATATATTAAACACCTTTTAACCCAAACAAACCCTAAACATGCAACAATATGTGATTGAATAAGATGATAATCTAAGCAAGAACATTCAAACACATGCTTGTGAGGAAAAATCCCCCAAAGGGGCAAAACCATTTATTTTCATTATAATATTGTAGCTATACAATTTCGGATTACAATGAAAATACAAGTGACTAAGAATTACCCTCAGGTGTCGGATTCTGTAGTCGGCGGCTGGAACTATCCCTTTCTAGTAGGGCTGCAATGGAGAAGAAGAACGGTCTTCTCCACAAGGGTTTGAACAACAAAAGTGCGTTCCTGGGTTGCAAAGTGATTCACAAAGGATTGGCAATTTGTGTGAATCAAATAAACCTAGAGTCTAGATGCTTAATAGGTGAAGACTTAGGGCTTTCTGTACTCTGAAAATCGTGTGTATAAGTCTTAGAAAACCACTTCCCGTAGTGGGATGAAATAAGAGGATTTGAGCCATAAAAATCTGACCACGATCTGAACACGATCTGTTTAAGATTATCCCAGGCGGACCGATCCGGGTCTGAGGCGGATCGGTCCGATTGACCGGATCGGTTCTTTTATTCTGAGGCGGATCGGTCCGGTTGAGATCGAATCGGTTCTTTTCCAGGCTTCATCGGTTCGCTTGCGGTCCGGGGTATACTGGCCTTCAGCAGTCGGATCGGTCCAGGTCTGAGGCGGACCGGTCCGGTTGACCGGATCGGTTCTTTTATTTCAGGCCGACCGGTCCGGTCTGTCAGACTTTGATTCCTCTTCTTCTTCTGATATTCGGATCCGTTGATGAATGTATAAAACATGAATTTTCTTCAACGGTGTAACGGCGTACGACATATAAATTGTTAATGGACAAAAATGTCCTTACAAATCTCCCCCTATGTCTATGCCGGTACATACATAAAAAAAACATCCGAATTATCAAATCAACGAAAAATACCTATACAAATCTACCCTTCCATGAACCCAAAACTGGAAAGATACAATTGAATAAGACTACAGCGTTTGCTCTTCAATTCTTCAGGAATCTCAACGCTTTTCTCATCAGGGTGTGCAATCCAATGATAATCCATGTAGTACCTACACACATGAGACAAAGCAAAATACCAAGTGACATATCGAGTTTGAAATGAGATAAACATATATACCAATTTATGAGCAAACTCAAACTTTCTCAAACTTTCAAAACTCCACCATAATAAGATAATTCTTTCTCCCCCTTTTTATGATGTCCCCAAATAGACAAATGAGTGAAATAAATCAAATAAGCAAGTGCGGGGTGTCACTAGGATAAAATCACACCATGAATGAACACAAAGCAACCAAGACGATGATAGCGTAAATGAAGTGGTGTGATCAAATTCGATAGGAAAATCAATGCATACAAACATGACATATGTGCACGATGAATATTGGATACTCCTAGCGAATGAACTCAAATGCGCTCTTTGGTGTAAAAGAATAACAATATAAGATATTGACTCAATCAAATCAACAAATCAAAGCTCAAAGTGATTTTCACACCAATAACGTCCAAAACGATTTTATGCTTTTTCAGGACTTTCAAGGAATTGCAAACCCATTTAAATATTCTCCAACCAAACTCCCTCAGATATAATATTGAATAGAGGCATTCTAAATTCTCAAACTTTGGAGAATTGAGGGTGAAACCTAAGTGGCCCATATTTGGCATGAATTGCTTTTTATTGCCTTTAATTTTTTTTTCGGGCTCTTTTAACCTCTTTGGACCTCAGATATTAAAATTCCTCCATTTTTTAGGTCCTTTTTAACGGTGGCTTTTGCGCAAAGGATAGATGATTACCTTTCGCAGCCCCGCCCCGTTATACAAAAACACACAGTCTCACCAAAACGGTTGTTACATGCATTCCAAAATTGTCCAGTTTTATCGCATATTGTACATTGTAAAGACAGAATTGAGATGGAAACACTCAAGCCAATATGAGATAGACAAGTGCAATAATCAAATATAGCCGTGCATGTGTGCAATAAAGGATATAGGAGTCAAACATGTAGGAAGATATCACTAATTACATCTCAAAGACTCCATACTAAGTAAAGCACATGGATGAAATGATGTAGCATCTCAAATCTCTATCAAACAGTCACATGGATAAATGGAATGAAGTTGTGACTTGGCTATCTTAAATGCTCATCCATAAAAGGTGCATAAAAATACAACCATCTTTTTGATCTTTTTCAAAAATTTTATCAAAATAAAATCTTTTTGTGCTTTTCTCAAAATTTTTCTTAAAGGAAAATCTTTTTGTATTTTTTCAAAAGAAATATAAACAGTAAAAAGAATAAATAAAAGCTGTACAACAAAGCAATGGTACATATAAAACAGACTAGCAATAGGAAGCATATGATATGAACATGAAGAAGCATCCTATTCTAGACAAAGACAAACCCCTCAGTCAACTGTGCAAATTCCCAAAGACTTCCTAAGACTCTCAAATCTAAGGGCATCTAAAGGTTTCGTGAAAATGTCGGCTAACTGACGGTCGGTGGGAACGAAACTCGGGGATACGACTTTCTCCTCAACTAGCTGTCGTATAAAGTGCTCACGTATCCTGATGTGCTTCGTGCGCGAATGCTGAACTGGATTGCGGGATATGTGTATCGCGCTCGTGTTGTCACAGGAAATGGTCATGGTGTCCTGTGAAATCCCATAATCCTCCAGCATTTGCTTCATCCACAAGAGTTGTGTGAAACAACTCCCGGCGGCTATGTACTCAGCCTCCGCAGTGGACAAAGAGATGGAATTTTGCTTCTTGCTCAGCCAGGAGACAAGAGCAGAACCAAAATAGAAACACCCACCAGAAGTGCTTCTACAACCATCTACATCCGCGGCCCAATCGGCATCCGAATAGGCGAACAAACGGTCATCGGTATCAAAGGAATACCAAATACCGTATGAGAGAGTCCCACTTACGTATTTAATAATACGTTTTAGAGCAAGTAAATGTGACTCTTTCGGGGACGCCTGATATCGTGCACAGACTCCAACACTAAAGGCGATGTCGGGATGACTGGCAGTCAAGTAGAGAAGACTACCTATCATACTCCGATATAAGGTTTGCTCTACGTCCTTGCCTGACGTGTCCTTACTAAGCTTAGTAGTGGTACTCATAGGTGTACGTGCATGCTTAGCGGAGTCTAAACCAAATTTCTTCACTAGGTCTCTAGCATACTTGGATTGGGAGATGAACATCCCATCCTCTAGCTGGCGAACCTGGAGACCAAAGAAGAATGTAAGCTCACCAACCATGCTCATCTCAAACTCACTTTTCATCTCCTCCTCAAAGTGGTGAGTATGCTGGGAGCATGTGGATCCAAAGACTATGTCGTCCACATAGACCTGGGCAACCAAAATAGCATCGTCATCTCTCCTGAAGAATAACGTCATATCTACTCCCCCTCTCTTGAAGCCACGAGCTAAGAGATAGGAAGTAAGCCTCTCGTACCAAGCACGGGGTGCTTGCTTCAAACCATACAAGGCTTTCCTCAGATAGTAGACGTGCTCTGGGTGCTGAGGGTCTTCAAACCCTTTTGGTTGTTCCACATAAACCTCCTCCTGTAGAATGCCACTCAGAAAGGCGCTCTTGACATCCATCTGATATACCTTGAAGCGCAGATGACATGCGATGGCGAGCAGAAGATGGACGGACTCAAGCCTCGCAACAGGAGCAAATGTCTCCCCAAAGTCTACACCCTCTATCTGTGTGTAGCCTTGAGCGACCAACCTAGCCTTATTTCTGATTATGGTACCATTTTCATCCATTTTGTTCTTGAAAATCCACCGGGTACCTATCACATTAGTCTCACTAGGCCGGGGGACAAGTTCCCAGACATTATTCTTTTTAAACTGAAACAACTCATCCTGCATAGCAGATATCCAGTGTTCATCCTTGAGTGCTTCTTTATGATTCTTGGGCTCAACTTTGGACGTGTAGCAAAGATGGCTAACAACGTTCTCTAGCTGAGCACGAGTCTTGACCCCTAGAGTGGGATCGCCAACAATGGCAGACGGGTCATGACTCTTGCGAACCCAAACAGGTGTGTCCCCTAACACAGGAGTAGGGTCCACAAAGTGTGAGAGAGGAACAGGTAAATCACTGTCAGAACAATCCTCATCCTTACACTGAAGGTTAGGATCAATAACCGTCGGAGGTTCGTCATCTTGCACGGTGACGTTTATTGATTCCATAACCTTAGAGCTCTTCAGGTTAAAAACCCGGTACGCTCTGCTATTTGATGAATATCCTTGAAATATTCCCTCATCGCTCCGCGAGTAGAACTTTCCTAATTGCTCTCTATCCCGTAGGATGTAGAATTTACTCACAAAAACACGGAAGTATGCCAGGTTGGGCTTCTTGCCAGTCCACAACTCATAAGGAGTCTGAAGTGTGTGTGGACGCAAATAAACCCTATTCACCGTGTGGCATGCAGTAGACACTGCCTCTGCCCAAAATCTCCTAGAAACTTTACGACCTAGAAGCATAGATCTAGCCATCTCTTGGATCATTCTATTCTTTCTCTCAACAATACCATTTTGCTAAGGAGTTCTCACAGCAGAAAACTCATGTTTGATCCCGAGGCTATCACAGTAAAGGTCTACCTTTTCTTCTGTGAATTCAGTTCCATTGTCACTACACATCCTATTAATAGTGACACCGTGTTGATTTTGCAGGACACGGCACTTGGTTGTTAAAAAATCTACAGCATCGGATTTCTCTCTCAGAAAACCTACAATGGAGTACCTGGAGAAATCATCTATCATCACAAGGATGTACCTCTTACCACCTAGACTCTCAATACGAGTGGGACCCATAAGATCCATGTGAATCAACTCAAGAACACGAGAAGTGGTAATGGAATGCAACTTCCTATGAGGACTACGAATTTTTTTTCCCAACTGATAGGGTCCACAAACGGTCAAAGTTGACTTTCCAAGAGATGGTAAGCCACGTACTAGGTCCTTTTTAGCTAAGCGATTTAGATCTCTAACGTTCACGTGACCTAGACGTTGGTGCCACAGATCGATAGGAGTGATCGTGGCGCTGTTGCAGACAAGTGAGGATGTGGGATCAGTCCCATAACAATTATCCTCGGTCCTCACCCCTTGCATCAAAAGTTTACCTGCTTGATTATAGACTTTACAGGTATCCCGGTCAAACTTTACTGCAAAGTCAGTGTCGCACAGCTGGCTAATGCTGAGAAGGTTTGCTTTCAAACCTTTGACGTACAAAACATTTTCTAGCTTAGGAAATCCAGGTAACTCGATAGTACTACGTCCGATAATGCTAGACTTGCTCCCATCTCCAAAGGTGACTCTGCCATCCTGATAGTCCTCAAGAGTCGTAAAAAATGAGGCATCAATTATCATGTGTCTAGAGCACCCACTATCAAAACACCACTGTGAGGTATTATGTGCTTTGAGAGCAACATCAACAACGAAGGCCTTTTTATCTTTATTAGGTACCCAAGCAGGGATGACCTTTTGTTTGCCTTTGTTGTTGTTGGTTTTAGCTGGAATGTGAGAAGCATTCACTAACGGCAAAGACATCCGTCGGAATTCTTCCATTAAACTCTGGGTCGTGGCAGCTAAGAACTCAGCTCGCTCTCTCAGACTAGAAAACTCATCAGTATGACGTGGTGGAGTAGTAGTACGTCGTGTCCAACCCATGCTATAGCAAGACTCCCTAAGGTGGCCTTTTCTTTTGCAATAAGTACAAAAGAACACAGTCAAAGGCGGACCTTAGTTTGCTTTTCTTGGTCGAACTCTCCTTCGAGGTTTTTGACGGTGACCATAAGGAGTTGTAGTAAACTCAGGAACTGGTCCAGGTGAAATTTGGGACGTGGAGGCACCATCATATCCAATTCCTTGCCGATCACCAAAACCTAAAGAGGGGCCGAGGAGCATCTTTCCCATCTTCCCAGATCTGTCCTCGATTTGTACCTTGACTTCCCGTGCTTTCTCAAGATCATGAGTCAGCTGGGAAACAAGGGCTTCAAGTTTCTTTCGAGTCTCCACGGAGGAATGGAGCTGACTCGTAAGACTAGCCACTTGTTTAGTCAAGTCCCCTCTCTCTTTCTCTAAAACACTCTCTTTCTAGACGACTCTACCCTTTTTCTAGCCGACCCCTCACTCCTTCTCTCTTGGGCTTTAAGTGCAATTCCCTTATCTTTAGATTTAGCAGTTTTAGGGAACATATCAATTTCATAAGTTTGCAAATCTCCTACAAGTTCTTCCAATTTTAGCGTATTTAAATTACCCATAGAATTTAGCACAGTGACTTTAGGGATAAAACTCTTAGGTAAAGAACGAAGAATCTTTTTAACAACTCTAGCATTAGGAATATGTTCACCAAGATTAAAGCTAGCATCCACAATGTCAGAAAGTCTAGCATAAAATTCATCAAAGCATTCAGATTCATACATGGTGATGGTTTCAAATTGAGTTGTCAAATTTTGCAACTTAGATTCTTTCACAGCATTAGTTCCTTCATGGGTGAGTTGTAAAACATCCCATGCCTCTTTTGACGTGGTGCACGTCATTATGTGTTTGAACTCATCAGGTGTGATAGACCCAGAAATAGCACTTAGACCCTTAGAATTAAAAGATGCCCATTTAAATTCTTCATCAGTCCAAGAAGTGTCAGGTTTCAAATTGATCACATTATCAACAGTCACGGAGGGAGGAGTCCACCCTCTTTCAACTAAAATCCAAACCCTTTCATCTATGGCTTTTAAAGCCGACCTCATTCGGGCTTTCCAATAAGCATAATTTGTCCCGTCAAAAACAGGCATTTTATTATATAAGTTCTCCATTTGAACACGCACTTTTTAAAAAATCATTTTTTTCAGAAAATTGATATCTTAGAAAAATTTTGCGGGAAATAGGAATACGCGATAGATTAGCCTAACCTTCTCTGATACCAATTTGAGAACGTATGTGCTTGCGTTCAAATGAGCAAATTATATATTAAACACCTTTTAACCCAAACAAACCCTAAACATGCAACAATATGTGATTGAATAAGATGATAATCTAAGCAAGAACATTCAAACACATGCTTGTGAAATCCCCCAAAGGGGCAAAACCATTTATTTTCATTATAATATTGTAGCTATACAATTTCGGATTACAATGAAAATACAAGTGACTAAGAATTACCCTCAGGTGTCGGATTCTGTAGTCGGCGGCTGGAACTATCCCTTTCCAGTAGAGCTGCAATGGAGAAGAAGAACGGTCTTCTCCACAAGGGTGTGAACAGCAAAAGTGCGTTCCTGGGTTGCAAAGTGATTGATAAAGGATTGGCAATTTGTGTGAATAAAATAAACCTAGAGTCTAGATGCTTAATAGGTGAAGACTTAGGGCTTTCTGTACTCTGAAAATCGTGTGTATAAGTCTTAGAAAACCACTTCCCGTAGTGGGATGAAATAAGAGGACTTGAGCCATAAAAATCTGACCACGATCTGAACACGATATGTTTAAGATTATCCCAGGCGGACCGATCCGGGTCTGAGGCGGATCGGTCCGATTGACCGGATCGGTTATTTTATTCTGAGGCGGATCGGTCCGGTTGAGATCGGATCGGTTCTTTTCCAGGCTTCATCGGTTCGCTTGCGGTCCGGGGTATACTGGCCTTCAGCAGTCGGATCGGTCCAGGTCTGAGGCAGACCGGTCCGGTTGACCGGATCGGTTCTTTTATTTCAGGCAGACCGGTCCGGTCTGTCAGACTTTGATTCGTCTTCTTCTTCTGATATTCGGATCCGTTGATGAATGTATAAAACTTGAATTTTCTTCAACGGTGTAACGGCGTACGACATATAAATTGTTAATGGACAAAAATGTCCTTACAAATCTCCCCCTATGTCTATGCCGGTACATACATAAAAACAAACATCCGAATTATCAAATCAACGAAAAATGCCTATACAAATCTACCCTTCCATGAACCCAAAACTGGAAAGATACAATTGAATAAGACTACAGCGTTTGCTCTTCAATTCTTCAGGAATCTCAACGCTTTTCTCATCAGGGTGTGCAATCCAATGATAATCCCTGTAGTACCTACACACATGAGACAAAGCAAAATACCAAGTGACATATCGAGTTTGAAATGAGATAAACATATATACCAATTTATGAGCAAACTCAAACTTTCTCAAACTTTCAAAACTCCCCCATAATAAGATAATTCTTTCTCCCCCTTTTTATGATGTCCCCAAATAGACAAATGAGAGAAATAAATCAAATAAGCAATTGCGGGGTGTCACTAGGATAAAATCACACCATGAATGAACACAAAGCAACCAAGACGATGATAGCGTAAATGAAGTGGTGTGATCAAATTCGATAGGAAAATCAATGCATACAAACATGACATATGTGCACGATGAATATTGGATACTCCTAGCGAATGAACTCAAATGCGCTCTTTGGTGTAAAAGAATAACAATATAAGATATTGACTCAATCAAATCAACAAATCAAAGCTCAAAGTGATTTTCACACCAATAACGTCCAAAACGATTTTATGCTTTTTCAGGACTTTCAAGGAAGTGCAAACCCATTTAAAGATTCTCCAACCAAACTCCCTCAGATATAATATTGAATAGAGGCATTCTAAATTCTCAAACTTTGGAGAATTGAGGGTGAAACCTAAGTGGCCCATATTTGGCATGAATTGCTTTTTATTGCCTTTAATTTTTTTTTCGGGCTCTTTTAACCTCTTTGGACCTCGGATATTAAAATTCCTCCATTTTTTAGGTCCTTTTTAACGGTGGCTTTTGCGCAAAGGATAGATGATTACCTTTCGCAGCCCCTCCCCGTTATACAAAAACACACAGTCTCACCAAAACGGTTGTTACATGCATTCCAAAATTGTCAAGTTTTATCGCATATTGTACATTGTAAAGACAGAATTGAGATGGAAACACTCAAGCCAATATGAGATAGACAAGTGCAATAATCAAATATAGCCGTGCATGTGTGCAATAAAGGATATAGGAGTCAAACATGTAGGAAGATATCACTAATTACATCTCAAAGACTCCATACTAAGTAAAGCACATGGATGAAATGATGTAGCGTCTCAAATCTCTATCAAACAGTCACATGGATAAATGGAATGAAGTTGTGACTTGGCTATCTTAAATGCTCATCGATAAAAGGTGCATAAAAATACAACCATCTTTTTGATCTTTTTCAAAAATTTTATCAAAATAAAATCTTTTTGTGCTTTTCTCAAAATTTTTCTTAAAGGAAAATCTTTTTGTATTTTTTCAAAAGAAATATAAACAGCAAAAAGAATAAACAAAAGCTGTACAACAAAGCAATGGTACATATAAAACAGACTAGCAATAGGAAGCATATGATATGACCATGAAGAAGCATCTTATTCTAGACAAAGACCAACCCCTCAGTCAACTGTGCAAATTCCCAAAGACTTCCTAAGACTCTCAAATCTAAGGGCATCTAAAGGTTTCGTGAAAATGTCGACTAACTGACGGTCGGTGGGAACGAAACTCAGGGATACGACTTTCTCCTCAACTAGCTGTCGTATAAAGTGCTCACGTATCCTGATGTGCTTGGAGCGCGAATGCTGAACTGGATTGCGGGATATGTGTATCGCGCTCGTGTTGTCACAGGAAATGGTCATGGTGTCCTGTGAAATCCCATAATCCTCCAGCATTTTCATCCACAAGAGTTGTGTGCAACAACTCCCGGCGGCTATGTACTCAGCCTCCGCAGTGGACAAAGAGATGGAATTTTGCTTCTTGCTCAGCCAGGAGACAAGAGCAGAACCAAAATAGAAACACCCACCAGAAGTGCTTCTACAACCATCTACATCCCCGGCCCAATTGGCATCCGAATAGGCGGACAAACGGTCATCGGTATCAAAGGAATACCAAATACCGTATGAGAGAGTCCCACTTACGTATTTAATAATACGTTTTAGAGCAAGTAAATGTGACTCTTTCGGGGACGCCTAATATCGCGCACATACTCCAACACTAACGGCGATGTCGGGATGACTGGCAGTCAAGTAGAGAAGACTACCTATCATACTCCGATATAAGGTTTGCTCTACGTCCTTGCCTGAAGTGTCCTTACTAAGCTTAGTAGTGGTACTCATAGGTGTACGTGCATGCTTAGCGGAGTCTAAACCAAATTTCTTCACTAGGTCTCTAGCATACTTGGATTGGGAGATGAACATCCCATCCTCTAGCTGACGAACCTGGAGACCAAGGAAGAATGTAAGCTCACCAACCATGCTCATTTCAAACTCACTTTTCATCTCCTCCTCAAAGTGGTGAGCATGATGGGAGCATGTGGATCCAAAGACTATGTCGTCCACATAGACCTGGGCATCCAAAATAGCACCGTCATCTCTCCTGACGAATAACGTCATATCTACTACCCCTATCATGAAGCCACCAGCTAAGAGATAGGAAGTAAGCCTCTCGTACCAAGCATGGGGTGCTTGCTTCAAACCATACAAGGCTTTCCTCAGATAGTAGACGTGCTCTGGGTGCTGAGGGTCTTCAAACCCTTTTGGTTGTTCCACATAAACCTCCTCCTGTAGAATGCCATTCAGAAAGGCGCTCTTGACATCCATCTGATATACCTTGAAGCGCAGATGACATGCGATGGCGAGCAGAAGACGGACGGACTCAAGCCTCGCAACAAGAGCAAATGTCTCCCCAAAGTCTACACCCTCTATCTGTGTGTAGCCTTGAGCGACCAACCTAGCCTTATTTCTGATTATGGTACCATTTTCATCCATTTTGTTCTTGAAAATCCACCGGGTACCTATCACATTAGTCTCACTAGGCCGGGGGACAAGTTCTCAGACATTATTCTTTTTAAATTGAAACAACTCATCCTGCATAGTAGATATCCAGTGTTCATCCTTGAGTGCTTCTTTATGATTCTTGGGCTCAACTTTGGACGTGTAGCAAAGATGGCTAACAACGTTCTCTAGCTGAGCACAAGTCTTAACCCCTAGAGTGGGATCGCCAACAATGGCAGACGGGTCATGACTCTTGCTAACCCAAGCAGGTGTGTCCCCTAACACAGGAGTAAGATTATCCCAGGCGGACCGATCCGGGTCTGAGGCGGATCTGTCCGATTGACCGGATCGGTTCTTTTATTCTGAGGCGGATCGATCCGGTTGAGATCGGATAGGTTCTTTTCCAGGCTTCATCGGTTCGCTTGCGGTCCGGGGTATACTGGCCTTCAGCAGTCGGATCGGTCCGATTTTGAGGCGGACCGGTCCGGTTGACCGGATCGGTTCTTTTATTTCAGGCAGACCGGTCCGGTCTGTCAGACTTTGATTCCTCTTCTTCTTCTGATATTCAAATCCGTTGATGAATGTATGAAACTTGAATTTTCTTCAACGGTGTAACGACGTACGACATATAAATTGTTAATGGACAAAAATGTCCTTACAAATGTTGGTATGAAAAATCAGTAGGTGTTAGTTTTGTTTGATAACAGGTACCAAATATTGTGAATCAAATGGTATAACAGTTGCCGCTTAGTTAATTTGATGTCTTGAACACCCGATCGGTTAACTACACAAAAATAAATACAATTGTGAGATGAAAACTAACATAAGAAATGCAATCGATTTACCTCAGTTTAGCAGCTCCAATCGATTTACAAAATGATTCTAAGCCCGAATTGTAAGAGAGATGAATATCACCATCTAATAATAAAATACACAGCCATGTATAATTACACTTTAATAGATATATGTTAGGGTGTATGTATAATATGATAAAAAAAACATCATCAATGCCCACTCATGCATGAATATAAGAAATTAGTATGCAACATCGCAATAACACTCCAACGAAATTGTACACAGTAGTAGCATTCCAAGTAAACTTGCATACCCTAATATGACATTTGGCCAATTACTCACCAGCAAATCAGTCTAGATATCCACATAGTAGCTAATTCTATATTAATGTGGCAAAAATATGATATAGTTTAGTACTAAAAAAATCAGTAGAGCAACGGACAACTTTACACTACGGACAGTTGTGGAAACCTCATAATGAAAAGAAAATCTGAGTATAAGTGACACGACTCAGAATGTGTCTCTAAGGTGTGTACTCTCTAGGCTCAAGTGCAAGCCTGTCGTTCAAGTAATAATCCGACAAGTCGGGTATCGATCCTCAGGGAAAAAGGACAACGGAGTTGTGACGACGGGATAAGACGGAGGAATCCTAACGATGACTCTAAAAAGAAAGGAAAAGATTTGATTTTGGTTTTTGGGATTGATTACACTAAATGCAATTATGAAACTATGATAAAATATGCAACTAACTATATTATCTAAATGAAGAATGAAGAATTAAATTGAACTTTTTAACTAAATGATGAGAAAATAGGATGGGAATACAATCCCCCAACCCTAGTGTAATGCAGTGACAACGTTGATCATAAATTTATCCGATTAATTCAAACTCGGAATTTAGTACTCCCAAGCATTATGTATACGAGGTTCAAGCCCGCGTCATACCTAATCTGAGGATGAGTAAATCGGTATCGCGGTAATTACACTCAAATTGTACTCTAAATCATCACGAGTACCCATAGGCAAATGAGATATAAAGATCTACAATTCTTATGAAATTACGCGATACGATCAAAATTAATCATTAAATTCAGCGGATCGACGTTATACACATGCACTAACACATCAGGTTGGGTTCATGCATCCCAACCTTGAAAAACCTAGCCGGACATGTTACTTTGACTAATGCAGGAAATAATAATGTTGCATGTGTATGAATTCATGATAAAACTAAATCTAAACATGTAAATACGTATTATGAATGCGGAAATAAGTTGAATCAAATAGGAAAAACTAAGCATGCAAGAAAAATAATAAGAAACAAGAATCTTGAATTAAAACTTGCAAAACAAACCCGAAACAATGAATTCTTGAAGTAATTTATGCCCTTGATGTTCCTAGATGTTCCTCCTCTTTCTTTCTCTCAAAAACTCTCTAAAAATAACCCTAAAGGCTGCCCCTAGTTAGTGCCTTCGTTCCCCACAAGTTTTGAGTGTTTAAAACCTAATAGGAGTCTTTGGGACAAATCAGCACAAAAGGAAAAATTCGCGTGTCAGGTACATGCGAACCGGTTCGCATGTACCTGGCTGGTCTTGCCTTCAACACTTAGATTTTTTTTCTGGTTTTTCTCTTCTTTTCTTGGATTTTTCTTCAACTTCAACTGAGCATAACTTTTCAACCCTAGCTCAGATTTGGGTACCGTTTCTTCCAGTGTACTCGTTGTTCCGAGATCTTCAACTTTACAGAAGGCCCGACCTCCAGAATCGGGCTGTAAAATTACAAAAATGCCCTTGAACTTGCCTTCCTAGCCTTTCTTCTATGATTTTTTCGCAACTTCAAGGGGTCATAACTCTTTCATCGTAGCTCGAATTGAGGTGCCGTTTTTTTCCGGTGTTCTTGTAATTGAAAGATCTTCAACTTTATAGTTGGACCCACTTCCGGAATAAGGATGAAAAATTACAAAAATGCCCTTGAACTTGCCTTCTTAGCTTTTTTTGCACTGTCTTGCTTCCTCTTTTGCACTGCTTGCATAATTAACCTGTAAAACCAATAAGAGAAACACGAAACACGAAATACTAGCCAACGAAGGTTAGTAGCATAAATGTGAATCAAATCCATATCTCTTACATCACTCGGGTTCACAAAAGTACTAAAATTAGGGGAATAAATATACAATATTTATGCCCAATCAAACCCCCCTAACTTAGAACTTTGCGCGTCCCGAGCAATGTAAAAGAATGAAAGTAAGAGTTAAGGACACTTCAAGGACTTTATTGGTATAGAGTACCACTTTCGCGGGCAAGCGATTGCATTTAGCGTATGCAACAAGCCTTTAAACCTCTAGGTTACCCTAGTAGGACGAGTTGTGTCTCGTGAGGGTTTGCAGTGAATATACCCACAAAATTCGACTCAAAGAAAATTCAAAATACGCAAAAATTGTACAATTCAAACTTTTCCATAAAATAGTCATCATCAAGTCATATTTACAAGTCTCAAACCGTAGTGTGTGTGTGCGAAGCCGGAAATATAACCGCCAATTTCCATCGATTGATCATTACGTTACTTATCCGAAAATTCGTTTTGATTTCAATTTCTCACGGAATGCACTCACAACGAATCTCTCGGATTATGGCTATTCTCTCGGCATGCGTGATATAAGGAGTAAATGTAATGAAAGCAAATACACGCATGCAATTAGAAAGACGGAAATTTTATGGTGAAGGGATCTCTTCAACGGATTATGGTTTTTAAAAATGGGAACATTGCCTCTATTTCGCGCACTTAACCTCTTATATTATCTTTTGGTGTCTTAGCTCTCCACGCGGTAATCAATTTTTGCAATTTGGACTCGGTTAGGACTTTTTCGGGTTGTAGGGTGTATAGGGTAAAATGAAGGAGGTATGGAAGGTTGGAATTGGAAAAGACATTCGTGATGTCCGTTTGTGCATTTTCCGGGCTATGGCTCATTTTTTTTTTCTTTTTCTATTTTTTTTCTTTTCTTTTTTTCTTTGTTGCTATTTTTGTTGAGCATTCTTCTTCTTTTTTTCTTGCCCCCTTTTTGTTGCACTCTTCGGACTTTATTTGATAAATGTTCGATTTTCACAATTCCGGGCTTTTTTGGGTTTTTCGGGTTGTCAAACGAAAGGGAAAATTATTCGGCTCAATTTGGGTTACAAAAGGGATAATTTTTCGCTACTTTTTTTGGCCAATATTTTTGGGGTGAGAAACGAGGGCCTACTTCATTGCCCAAAATGCCAATTGCGTTACCATATGCGTTTCGAGGTGAATTTAAGTTTAGAGACTCTTTTGGCACAATTTTCAAGGCAACATTGCACACATTTTTTAAAACCGATCAAAATGAAAGAATTGAGATCCTTGACAACTTATTAAGCGCTAAAAAGAACTTTGAGTTAACAATTAACTCGGATTGATTTAAAAAACTCGCAAAACGTGATAGGCTAGAATCTCACCGGGTTTGTTAATCTCCACATTTATTCGTTAAGTCGTCAATTTTCGCTCAATTTCCATCTTTAGTCAATTTCGGCTTTGTGTATGTTGGATATTTACAATTTGAGACTCCAATTTGACTTTTAATGATATTTTTGAAAAATTTGAATTCCAAATTTTATTTATTTTGAACAAAAATATTTTTGGATTTTTCAAAATTTTATGATTTTTTTGGAAATTTTGGGCATTTTTGAAAATTTGTGAAGTTTTAGAAATACGCACTTGTGACCCCCCCTAACTTAGACTTTTGCATTGTCCTCAAGCAAAAAGGACGAAAATCTAATTCAAGGCGAATGAAAAGTGGGGAAAAATAAAACAAACAAATATGAAAAATGCAACAAGACACTATGCATGACTCAAAAATACGACAACAATCACCCCATACGCGTCGGGGGTGCGACGACCTCTCATCTATCCATAAACTCACCCGACCCCACTTATGGGGGTTGATGCTCTCCTTGTCACTCCCGTCCTAGGATCATATTCCAATAATCGAAACAAGTTGGGACCTCGCCCATAGATAAAGGATAGACCGGGAGACTCGTCGTGACTAATTGGAAAGGGATCCTCGTGATGCTGACTCAAAGCATGGTCAACGTGAACTGACTCGTAGGGGACACCTAGGTTTCTTTCAATTTTTAAAACGCATGGGTCGGGCTCTAAGTCGGATGAACCACAACTTTTCTCCTCACTCGCCTTCGGGACCTCTAGTGGTATGGGTGGATGGTCACAAAGAAGAAATTCATTGATTTTATCTTCCCATTCACTTTCTTCTAGGTGTCTAAATGAATCCATTAGAGTTTGGACTTGGTCGTTAAGGCTCTCATCTAGGCTCTCATCCACCGGACCGAATTCTTTTTCAAATTCTTCCATGCTCATGTCCCCTAGATCTCTCTCTCTCGCGGTGCCAACGTCCTCTCTAACTTGCTCGTTTTCTAACTCCATTTTTCTCTCGTCTAACCCCTCTCTCTCTTGCTCTATTGCGGTCACTACACACCTCTCATCCACTTTTCTCTCCGCGTCACAACTACCACTATTACCTGATGAAATAGGGCACACCCCTAATGGCTCTCTCTTGTGGGACCTCTCACTCTCATGGCTCGACACTAAGCAGGAACCTAGGGCCTTTCCACAATCATTTTCCTCAAAGTACTCCCCTACGATCTCGTCTATAAAGATCACCGTGTGAAGGTCATCTTCTTTTTCCATATGTTGGGTGACATGGAAGATGTTAGTCTCTAAAGTCATATTCCCAAAGGTGAGTTGCATTCGCCCATTCCGAGTATTAATGATGGCGTTAGCCGTAGCTAAGAAAGGGCGCCCAAGGATGATCGGAACATGGTTACTCCAGTTAAATGAGGGCTCCGTGTCCCAAATGACAAAGTCTACCGGGAAGTAGAAAGTGTCAACTTGGACGATCACGTCCTCGACTATGCCTCTTGGGATCTTCACGGTTCGATCCGCTAATTGGAGAGTGACCTTAGTGGGCTTGAGGTCGCCCAAGTCAAGTTGCCTATAAATGGAGTAAGGAAGTATGTTTACACTTGCTCCCAAGTCAAGTAAGGCTTTCTCAATTTTATTATCTCCAATGATGCATGATATGGTGGGTGCACCGGGATCTTTGAATTTAGGCGGGAGATCATTTAGTAGAATGGAACTCACGTTCTGAGCTAGAAAGACATTCTTTTTAACCTTCATCTTCCTTTTTACCGTCAACAAATCTTTGATAACTTTGTCGTAGGCTGGAATTTGCTTGATGGCATCAAGGAAGGGAAAATTCAGCTTTACTTGCTTTAGCACGTCTAACACTTCATCACGTGGGGTCCCCTTTTGATCGGGAATTAGCCTTTGAGGAAATGGTGCCGCGGTGGGCGGTTTTGCTACTACCTCGGGCTCACTAGTGTCGTCTTTATCACCTTCATTCAAGGAGACATCTTCGGCCTCTTTCGTGCCGGGCGAAATCTCCTTGTCTTTACGTATGTCTCGTGGGGGAGGTGACAAGTCAACGACTCTCCCACTACGTAAAGTGGTAATTGCGCTACATTGGTCTTGATGTTCAGTGGAGGTGGAGCTAACACTAGTTTGACCTTGGGGAGGTCGTTGGCCTTGGGCAGGGAATTTGCCCTTCTCTTGAACACTCAACGAGGATTGTATCTTAGACAGATTTGCATTTAGGTCGCCAATGAGACGATCATACTTGGCATTGGTTGCGGCCTGGCTTGCGATGAATTAATTCACAGTATCCTTGAGAGTTCTCCGCTGTGGCGGGATATAGTTTCCATGAGGTGGTGGTGCTTGCACATGTCCTTGCATGTGTGGAGCTTGTTGAAATTGTTGTGGAGGAGGAGGGGCAACATGCGAAGGAGGGTTCATTGCGGCATGTTGTTGCCCGTAGCTAAAACCGGGATGGTTTTTCCACGAAGGGTTGTATGAATTTCCGTGCGGGGCACCGAAATTACCCTTAAAGCCTCCTATCCCACTAACTTGCTCTTGCAACATTACTTTGTAGGCGGGTATCGTCGGACACTCCTCAGTTGAATGTCCCGCCTCACAAATCGCACACACCATTACGATAGGATTTTTGATAGATCCAACTACCTCACATAAGTCTCGCAGTCCTTTCTCAATGGTGTCCAACCGACAGTCCGACATAGAATTCTTATCTACGTGGAATAGACCGGACGTCGACGGAGCGGTGGTAGATTGTCGATTTCGGTTTTGAGCGTTCGAATCAGAGGTATCCCAGGATTGGGTAGTCTCGGTGACATACCTCATGTGAAGATCAGCGTCATGGGCATCTAGATCGACAAATGGACCACTTCCCATGGTTTCAACAAGCTGTTTAGAGTTAAGATTCAACCCATTATAGATAAAGGAGATGATTTGCGATGGATCGAATCCATGATGGGGGCATGAAGCCACTAACTCGTTGAAACGTTCATAACATCGATGGAATGGCTCATTTTCTTGTTGCCTGAATGCTTGAATTTGAGCCTTTATAGAGATTGTTCGATGTATTGGGAAGAATTTCTTGAGAAATTTAGACTGTAGCTCATTCCAGGATGGAATCGAGCTTGGAGGTAAAGACCATAGCCAAGCTTTAGCTTTATCTTTAAGCGAGAAGGGGAAGAGTTTGAGGCGGATTACCTCTTGTGTGCAGGTTTGATCGTTGAGAGTATCACACACGTCCTCAAATTCCCTTATGTGGAGGTATGGCTTTTCAGAATCCATACCGTGGTAATGTAGTAGCGTCTGGATCATCCCATTTTTTAAACGAAACTGCCCGGCATTATACGGGAGTATAATGCATCCCAGAGTGACAGTGCGCTCGGGATATAAAAATTCCCTCAACGGGCGGTACGGGGGCTCGTCCTCACCGGTAGCTGCATTGCTATATTGCGACATCTCTATCTCACTTGACGATTCGGTGCTCTCACTAGGTGTGCGCGAAGTGTGTCCTACGAAGGAGAAGGGAGTGTTGCTAGAGATTGAGTGTGACGGTGTGGGAGGTGGGATCCAGAACTGTAGGGCGTTCGGAGTGTGGGGACTATCGGGATTATACTCAACAAGTGGATTTTCGTGAATGCTGGTTGGAGTATTATGGGGTGTGGGAGTGGTTTCAGAATTTTGCATTAAGCTCAGGAGAGATGACAATTGTGAATCTTTTTGGATTTTTATTATTTTTTGATTTTTTTTTTTTTTGGATTTTTGAATTTTTGGTCAAAGCTTTGGATTAACTCGATCTAATCCTAAGTCTACCTAATTCCCCGGCAACGGCGCCAAAAACTTGACACGACTCAGAATGTGTCTCTAAGGTGTGTACTCTCTAGGCTCAAGTGCAAGCCTGTCGTTCAAGTAATAATCCGACAAGTCGGGTATCGATCCTCAGGGAAAAAGGACAACGGAGTTGTGACGACGGGATAAGACGGAGGAATCCTAACGATGACTCTAAAAAGAAAGGAAAAGATTTGATTTTGGTTTTTGGGATTGATTACACTAAATGCAATTATGAAACTATGATAAAATATGCAACTAACTATATTATCTAAATGAAGAATGAAGAATTAAATTGAACTTTTTAACTAAATGATGAGAAAATAGGATGGGAATACAATCCCCCAACCCTAGTGTAATGCAGTGACAACGTTGATCATAAATTTATCCGATTAATTCAAACCCGGAATTTAGTACTCCCAAGCATTATGTATACGAGGTTCAAGCCCGCGTCATACCTAATCTGAGGATGAGTAAATCGGTATCGCGGTAATTACACTCAAATTGTACTCTAAATCATCACGAGTACCCATAGGCAAATGAGATATAAAGATCTACAATTCTTATGAAATTACGCGATACGATCAAAATTAATCATTAAATTCAGCGGATCGACGTTATACACATGCACTAACACATCAGGTTGGGTTCATGCATCCCAACCTTGAAAAACCTAGTCGGACATGTTACTTTGACTAATGCAAAAAATAATAACGTTGCATGTGTATGAATTCATGATAAAACTAAATCTAAACATGTAAATACGTATTATGAATGCGGAAATAAGTTGAATCAAATAGGAAAAACTAAGCATGCAAGAACAATAATAAGAAACAAGAATCTTGAATTAAAACTTGCAAAACAAACCCGAAACAATGAATTCTTGAAGTAATTTATGCCCTTGATGTTCCTAGATGTTCCTCCTCTTTCTTTCTCTCAAAAACTCTCTAAAAATAACCCTAAAGGCTGCCCCTAGGTTAGTGCCTTCGTTCCCCACAAGTTTTGAGTGTTTAAAACCTAATAGGAGTCTTTGGGACAAATCAGCACAAAAGGAAAAATTCGCGTGTCAGGTACATGCGAACCGGTTCGCATGTACCTGGCTGGTCTTGCCTTCAACACTTAGATTTTTTTCTGGTTTTTCTCTTCTTTTCTTGGATTTTTCTTCAACTTCAACTGAGCATAACTTTTCAACCGTAGCTCGGATTTGGGTGACGTTTCTTCCAGTGTACTCGTTGTTCCGAGATCTTCAACTTTACAGAAGGCCCCACCTCCAGAATCGGGCTGTAAAATTACGAAAATTCCCTTGAACTTGCCTTCCTAGCCTTTCTTCTATGATTTTTTCGCAACTTCAAGGGGTCATAACTCTTTCATCGTAGCTCGGATTGAGGTGCCGTTTTTTTCCGGTGTTCTTGTAATTGAAAGATCTTCAACTTTATAGTTGGACCCACTTCCGGAATAAGGATGAAAAATTACGAAAATGCCCTTGAACTTGCCTTCTTAGCTTTTTTTGCACTGTCTTGCTTCCTCTTTTGCACTGCTTGCATAATTAACCTGTAAAACCAATAAGAGAAACACGAAACACGAAATACTCGCCAACAAAGGTTAGTAGCATAAATGTGAATCAAATCCATATCTGTTACATCACTCGGGTTCACAAAAGTACTAAAATTAGGGGAATAAATATACAATATTTATGCCCAATCAAACCCCCCTAACTTAGAACTTTGCGCGTCCCGAGCAATGTAAAAGAATGAAAGTAAGAGTTAAGGACACTTCAAGGACTTTATTGGTATAGAGTACCACTTTCGCGGGCAAGCGATTGCATTTAGCGTATGCAACAAGCCTTTAAACCTCTAGGTTACCCTAGTAGGACGAGTTGTGTCTCGTGAGGGTTTGCAGTGAATATACCCACAAAATTCGACTCAAAGAAAATTCAAAATACGCAAAAATTGTACAATTCAAACTTTTCCATAAAATAGTCATCATCAAGTCATATTTACAAGTCTCAAATCGTAGTGTGTGTGTGCGAAGCCGGAAATATAACCGCCAATTTCCATCGATTGATCATTACGTTACTTATCCGAAAATTCGTTTTGATTTCAATTTCTCACGGAATGCACTCACAACGAATCTCTCGGATTATGGCTATTCTCTCGGCATGCGTGATATAAGGAGTAAATGTAATGGAAGCAAATACACACATGCAATTAGAAAGACGGAAATTTTATGGTGAAGGGATCTCTTCAACGGATTATGGTTTTTAAAAATGGGAACATTGCCTCTATTTCGCGCACTTAACCTCTTATATTATCTTTTGGTGTCTTAGCTCTCCACGCGGTAATCAATTTTTGCAATTTGGACTCGGTTAGGACTTTTTCGGGTTGTAGGGTGTATAGGGTAAAATGAAGGAGGTATGGAAGGTTGGAATTGGAAAAGTCATTCGTGATGTCCGTTTGTGCATTTTCCGGGCTATGGCTCATTTTTTTTTTCTTTTTCTATTTTTTTTCTTTTCTTTTTTTCTTTGTTGCTATTTTTGTTGAGCATTCTTCTTCTTTTTTTCTTGCCCCCTTTTTGTTGCACTTTTCGGACTTTATTTGATAAATGTTCGATTTTCACAATTCCGGGCTTTTTTGGGTTTTTCGGGTTGTCAAACGAAAGGGAAAATTATTCGGCTCAATTTGGGTTACAAAAGGGATAATTTTTCGCTACTTTTTTTGGCCAATATTTTTGGGGTGAGAAACGAGGGCCTACTTCATTGCCCAAAATGCCAATTGCGTTACCATATGCGTTTCGAGGTGAATTTAAGTTTAGAGACTCTTTTGGCACGATTTTCAAGGCAACATTGCACACATTTTTTAAAACCGATCAAAATGAAAGAATTGAGATCCTTGACAACTTATTAAGGGCTAAAAAGAACTTTGAGTTAACAATTAACTCGGATTGATTTAAAAAACTCGCAAAACGTGATAGGTTAGAATCTCACCGGGTTTGTTAATCTCCACATTTATTCGTTAAGTCGTCAATTTTCGCTCAATTTCCATCTTTAGTCAATTTCGGCTTTGTGTATGTTGGATATTTACAATTTGAGACTCCAATTTGACTTTTAATGATATTTTTGAAAAATTTGAATTCCAAATTTTATTTATTTTGAACAAAAATATTTTTGGATTTTTCAAAATTTTATGATTTTTTTGGAAATTTTGGGCATTTTTGAAAATTTGTGAAGTTTTAGAAATACGCACTTGTGACCCCCCCTAACTTAGACTTTTGCATTGTCCTCAAGCAAAAAGGACGAAAATCTAATTCAAGGCGAATGAAAAGTGCGGAAAAATAAAACAAACAAATATGAAAAATGCAACAAGACACTATGCATGACTCAAAAATACGACAACAATCACCCCATACGCGTCGGGGGTGCGACGACCTCTCATCTCTCCATAAACTCAACCGACCCCACTTATGGGGGTTGATGCTCTCCTTGTCACTCCCGTCCTAGGATCATATTCCAATAATCGAAACAAGTTGGGACCTCGCCCATAGATAAAGGATAGACCGGGAGACTCATCGTGACTAATTGGAAAGGGATCCTCGTGATGCGGACTCAAAGCATGGTCAACGTGCACTGACTCGTAGGGGACACCTAGGTTTCTTTCAATTTTTAAGACGCATGGGTCGGGCTCTAAGTCGGATGAACCACAACTTTTCTCCTCACTCGCCTTCGGGACCTCTAGTGGTATGGGTGGATGGTCACAAAGAAGAAATTCATTGATTTTATCTTCCCATTCACTTTCTTCTAGGTGTCTAAATGAATCCATTAGAGTTTGGACTTGGTCGTTAAGGCTCTCATCTAGGCTCTCATCCACCGGACCGAATTCTTTTTCAAATTCTTCCATGCTCATGTCCCCTAGATCTCTCTCTCTCGCGGTGCCAACGTCCTCTCTAACTTGCTCGCTTTCTAACTCCAACATTTTTCTCTCTTCTAACCTCTCTCTCTCTCGCTCTATTGCGGTCACTACACACCTCTCATCCACTTTTCTCTCCGCGTCACAACTACCACTATTACCTGATGAAATAGGGCACACCCCTAATGGCTCTCTCTTGTGGGACCTCTCACTCTCATGGCTCGACACTAAGCAGGACCCTAGGGCCTTTCCACAATCATTTTCCTCAAAGTACTCCCCTACGATCTCGTCTATAAAGATCACCGCGTGAAGGTCATCTTCTTTTTCCGTATGTTGGGTGACATGGAAGATGTTGGTCTCTAAAGTCATATTCCCAAAGGTGAGTTGCATTCGCCCATTCCGAGTATTAATGATGGCGTTAGCCGTAGCTAAGAAAGGGCGCCCAAGGATGATGGGAACATGGTTACTCCAGTTAAATGAGGGCTCCGTGTCCCAAATGACAAAGTCTACCGGGAAGTAGAAAGTGTCAACTTGGACGATCACGTCCTCGACTATGCCTCTTGGGATCTTCACGGTTCGATCCGCTAATTGGAGAGTGACCTTAGTGGGCTTGAGGTCGCCCAAGTCAAGTTGCCTATAAATGGAGTAAGGAAGTATGTTTACACTTGCTCCCAAGTCAAGTAAGGCTTTCTCAATTTTATTATCTCCAATGATGCATGATATGGTGGGTGCACCGGGATCTTTGAATTTAGGCGGGAGATCATTTAGTAGAATGGAACTCACGTTCTGAGCTAGAAAGACATTCTTTTTAACCTTCATCTTTCTTTTTACCGTCAACAAATCTTTGATAACTTTGTCGTAGGCTGGAATTTGCTTGATGGCATCAAGGAAGGGAAAATTCAGCTTTACTTGCTTTAGCACGTCTAACACTTCATCACGTGGGGTCCCCTTTTGATCGGGAATTAGCCTTTGAGGAAATGGTGCCGCGGTGGGCGGTTTTGCTACTACCTCGGGCTCACTAGTGTCGTCTTTATCACCTTCATTCAAGGAGACATCTTCGGCCTCTTTCGTGCCGGGCGAAATCTCCTTGTCTTTACGTATGTCTCGTGGGGGAGGTGACAAGTCAACGACTCTCCCACTACGTAAAGTGGTACTTGCGCTACATTGCTCTTGATGTTCAGTGGAGGTGGAGCTAACACTAGTTTGACCTTGGGGAGGTCGTTGGCCTTGGGCAGGGAATTTGCCCTTCTCTTGAACACTCAACGAGGATTGTATCTTAGACAGATTTGCATTTAGGTCGCCAATGAGACGATCATACTTGGCATTGGTTGCGGCCTGGCTTGCGATGAATTGATTCACAGTATCCTCGAGAGTTCTCCGCTGTGGCGGGATATAGTTTCCATGAGGTGGTGGTGCTTGCACATGTCCTTGCATGTGTGGAGATTGTTGAAATTGTTATGGAGGAGGAGGGGCAACATGCGAAGGAGGGTTCATTGCGGCATGTTGTTGCCCGTAGCTAAAACCGGGATGGTTTTTCCACGAAGGGTTGTATGAATTTCCGTGCGGGGCACCGAAATTACCCTTAAAGCCTCCTATCCCACTAACTTGCTCTTGCAACATTACTTTGTAGGCGGGTATCGTCGGACACTCCTCAGTTGAATGTCCCGCCTCACAAATCGCACACACCGTTACGATAGGATTTTTGATAGATCCAACTACCTCACATAAGTCTCGCAGTCCTTTCTCAATGGTGTCCAACCGACAGTCCGACATAGAATTCTTATCTACGTGGAATAGACCGGACGTCGACGGAGCGGTGGTAGATTGTCGATTTCGGTTTTGAGCGTTCGGATCAGAGGTATCCCAGGATTGGGTAGTCTCGGCGACATACCTCATTGGGTAATCACAAATATTTTGGGGAACAAAGTACCCTCTATAATTGTAAGATGTTATATACTGAGCACAACATATACCTATATGACATTATGAGCGATACAGACCGAAAGTTCAATACAAAAGCACTGTCAGCAAATTTTATTATCACCAATAATGTACCATTTTTAGACCTAGAACTGCAATTTTCAGTCTTGGAAAACAAATGTAAATCAAAGAAATCAAAAGAAAAACATATGTACCATTTTCATTTTTCCCACGAAGTCGACAATAGTCACATAACCTCATGCCTACTGTACTGATGTACCATTCTGATATTACCTTGGCTTTGTTGCTAGTTGGTGCAAAGAAGCGGAGTCTCTTACCACCGTAGCATACCTGATTTAAGCACTAGATTTTTTTGGACAATGGTTATTGAAAGAAGAGGAAAAAATATAGCAATAATTCAAGTGAGCAAGTATTCACACTCACTAATTTAGCTTATTATTACGTCAGCTAAGTTGTGGAGCCGGAGCAACATCAACTTGTTTTTTGAGGAGTAGTAGCAACTTGCTTATGGTCCGCTTTGTGTTTTTCCTCTACTTGGGATGAAGTCAACTTCTTTGGTCAGGCCTGGGCTTCACCCAGGTCTGATTCAGGTTTTCTCTTTTCATTCTTTTTTTCCAACAATTATTTTGCCTTAGCATCACTTTTGTCTTATTTTGGAGGGTCCGTGTTAGGACAGTTCATTAAGGAAAGTCGTGGAGCTGTGCTTATTAGTGTTATGCATGATGCTGCTTGCCTAATGTACGAGGTCAAACTATTATTGGCTGAATCAACAGCCAATGCCTGCACGTATAGTCTATGTGGCTGATATTCTTTCGAAGTCATCTTCTTAGTCTTGATTTTGTCTTGAACCTAAACAAACTTAAAACTGAAGAAACTTAAAACTTGAACAAACTTAAACGAAACTTAAACTTAAACGAACCAACTTAAAACTGAACAACAAAACTTAAACTTGAAACTAAATAAGAAATCACAGAACTTGAACGAACTTAAAACCGAATAACGAAACTTATACTTGAACAAACTTAAAATTGAACAAACTTAAAACATAAAACTGAACAATATCCATATTAAACAGAGTGGAAAACATAGTTAAATTATCTAACTAAGAACTGTGCTTGACCTAAAAGTGAACAACGAAATAGCTTTGGAATTGATTTTATAAGTATAACATCAACAAAGAAAACCATAAAGAGAATTAAATTAAAACTGAACAAAGTAAAATTAAAACTTAACAGGGTATAAATTAAAATTGAACGTTTATTATAAATAATTATGACTTTAAGCCATTGTAGTTCATTTATTATCATGTTTTAAAACTCACTCATTTCAGCATGGTGACAAATTTGGTACACAATGCCAATCTTATTAGTAGGCACGTAGATATGGTAAATGATTGCCAATAACTAAAAAATTAAGTTTCGTGCAACAAAGTTCAACTATTATCTCTAATTGTGCTCACATACACAGATAAAGTATATACAAAATTCAACAAATGTTGTATTATAGCCCTTCTTTCAAATTCATTAGCCTAAAAACATACATCCATGCTTGTTATGCTTTCATACTTCTTCAGTATATCATTTCAATAGTAAATGATGATATTCATATCTTATGATTAACAACATGTCCCAACATGATTTAACACTTAACTCCTAAAAATACTATGGAAAAAGATAAAAATCTCAAAACATTCACAAAACTATGAATAAAAAACTGTGGATTTCAAAGCATATAAAAATAACTTCAAAACAGAGACAATAACTACATTTAAGTACATAAAGACATGTATGAATAAAAGGTGTCATCTTCATAAATTCCTAAAGTCATTCAATTCAGTAGTAGATAACATTTTATGTCATTGCTACAACAACGAAGGAGCATTTCCACTTTTGCAAGTCATAGCAAAAGCTCTGCTAAAATCAATCACACAATAATACTTCCAAAAGCTTAAAATAACTTTTCCTCTATTCTTTAACATTTTACCTCTCAGCCAACCAATAAGTCTACTTTAAACAATTTATTCACAATACTCAGAAAAAGACCATTAAAGTTAAGAAAAAAGAAAACCAATGTTAATTTCTCGTGTCTAAGCAAATGTCTGCGAAGATGTTGGTCGTACTCAGTCCTTATACAACAAGCCATGTGCGTCGCATTAAATTGTTCTTTCATTTGAATTTGTAGTCATTGCCTCAAGTTATGTTTCGAGATGGCTCATCTTTGCCATTAAATTGGACTTATCTTCTTCCAAAACTTCCATTTTCCATCCTCGAAAGCACTATTTTGTCTCTTTATGGAGAATTCCATGAATGAGGCTTTGAGGATGTGACAAATGGGAACATGCCCTAATATAAGTAGCAAATTGCACAGAAACTAACATAAAGAATAACCATCCGGATTTGGACCAACTACGTTGACAAATGAATTAAACTTTGAAACTCACAATGAATAAATTGAACAGATCAAAATAATATCTCAAATTGTCAAAATTTATATATTGATTCAACGCAATGTAAAATAATGCATGTTCCTCAGTTCAGAATGTCACTTTCCTGTTCGAAAACATAAGAAAACACGCCAAATTAAAGAAGAAAGAGTAATCAGGAGAAAAATGGATTAGAAACATTCAAATAAAAAATAAGTGATTAAATTAAATAGTATGCAGTCACTACGCTAATTGTTAATAGGTCCATTATAACTATCTAATTGTTGCATACATAGAAATGATAGAGTATAACTTTCAGAGTATTTAATCTTATCTTAAACACCAATAGAAGGAATATATGGAAGTCACGAAAATAAAGAAAAAAAAATCACTAAGTGATGAGTAAAAGGAGATGGACATTATAGCTAGGAAAAATGTAGGTCACACTGCTCGAAAAAATAATAGTTCTACAAATTGGTCCACACCTGTGAAAGAACTAGTGATTAATAAATATCATCATGCCCTAAAAAAACATGGTGAAAACGCTCCTCTGAAATTTAGAATCTAAAGACTGAGCTAAATATACACTTTCTATGTAAAATCTGAGCAAATAATACACTAAGCATGAAAAGATATACTAAAATTAGGAAAATATACACTAAATAAAAATTTTAAAATTATACACTAAAGAGATTGTCTGAGAGAGAGTACCAGTAGGTTGCATTGGGTTCGGCGGTATAAATGTATGTTGCATCTAGGAGAGAGAACCAAGAACAGATAAATTATTTTCAATAAACCCACAAAACCATAAATTACTTTCAATAAGCCCATGAAACCCTAAATCCAATACAGAAGAAATCTAAAATGAAAAAAAATTAATAACATACCACTTGTGTTTCCATGGTACCGTTGTGATGAATAACCTGCAAAATTAAATTCAAATAATTTCAAAATTAAATACAAATAACTTTGAAATCAAATGAGATAATTCTTGAGGTTTTAACTTACTTAGCTACAGGTCCACCTTCATGGTCAACATGTTCGGAAGGACATCGCCCTTTGAAACTCCCCTGAAACAAAAATATGAATAAAAAATAAACATAAAAACTAAGCACAAAAATTTATGACTATTAAGAAAAACAAAACGGCCCGTGTGTACTCTTCAAATAATACACAAAAATTGATCCACTTACAACATCTTCAAAACAACGCATTTTGAAGTGTAAATCCAACTGTGTTGCTATCCAACCCTCAAATCAAAAAAGAAGAGAGAAAATGTACCTGAGATTTGTAGTGTAAATCCACATAAATGCTCATAATTGGCCCAATCTCACCCCTCATATTCTAAGATTGAACAGGGTTTGATCTGCAAACTAACTAAGAAACAACAAACAGGTTGGAAGAAATTAGGTCACACATTATGAACTTAAATATAAGTAAAATCAAAATCGAACAGCTTCAAAACCAACACCCAAACCATTTGAAACCTCCACCCACCCATTTGAAACCATTTGAAACCTAAAAGCAGAAACTAAATCATAATCCCTAAAATCGTAAACCTAAAATTGAAACCACAAAACCCTAAAATTGAAACTATTCAAAACTTACTTAAGAGAAGAGGTGACATGAAGAGAGGATTAGTGGTGAGGAGAGAGGTACGGCAGCTGGGGCTGAGGCAGGGGGAGTAGGTTTTGTGTGGAGTGTAGATGAGGGAACGGGAGAAAGTGATACAATGAGAGAGAGAGAGAGGTTGTGCTTGTGAACTGACGGTCGGGGAGAGAGAGTGTGTGCTTTGGTAATTGGTATTTCACAGCAAGTGTTTAATTTTCTTTTTTATCCCTGTATTTGAATTTTGGGTAAGAGAAGGAAAGGAAATGGAGGGTTAAAAAAGAGGGGGAACTCAATATTTAAGGGGCAAAAATTGTAAGAGGGGTATTTTAATTTCAACCATTGGATCATTGCCTTGTTGGCTTCGATCTGAACCGTAAAGTTTCTTTCCATATTATGAATAGTGAAAACACCATTGTAACTTATTATATATATATATATATATATATATATATATAACTCCGGTGGGATGCTATCGGTGAAGATTGCGCACGATGGGCGATCTATCTTGGAAAATCCTAGCAAGTGTAGTATCGGTTCCCATGGTCATAGGTCTATGCATGCCCACTCTATGTGAGGTTGGAGTCCAAGTGGAGTACTATGGTATGGTTATGACCCAATAACTTAAGACTATGACCGCCTCCGATTATGTTTACGATTTGGGTTTGATGGTGTGATTTCGATGTGGTGGCCGAAGTTGAGGTGTGTATCCCTGGTGCCTGCTAGCATACTAGAGAATGCATCCGTAAGGTAATGCTCTGAAGATTACGGTTATACATATATAGTGAGCGATATATATGTATGTATACTCAATGTAATTTTATATATGTATATGTGTGTGTGTGTGTGTGTGTGTATATATATATATATATACACGAGTGAATTAAAGGATATCATGAACAATAAATTTATATGCATCCGATCGAACAACTTGGGGATGCTATGTGTAAATACGTATACAAGTGTGATATGAATATGTGCGGATACATGACACTAATGTGTGAACATCAAATTTATAATTAGCGTGAAGTTATACGGAAGGAATTGATAAGATCATAAATGAGCTTTATAATTAATAAGCAGATGCGAAAGCTTAATGAGAATTCCAAGTTTAATAAAAGTATATGTGGGGCATAAGGAAGAGTATGAGACTGAGATCGGTAGAGGTACTAGTTAGGCTGGGTAGCATAACTAGGATGGCTAAAATACATGCATTAGGTGAGCACTATAGATGAAGGGTGAGGGGTATCTCATGGGAGTGCGACACTGGTTTAAATTTGAAATATTTTAGGACATATTTATTAATGTATTTTAAACACTTGAAAAATATTTTCAAAAGATTTTGGACTCTGACCTCTATCAAAATATTCTCAAAACTTTTAGGTGCTCAGCCAGAGGGACGCCTAGCTTAACCATACTTCTAGTTAGACAATGCTATAACAACTTTGGATGCATGCAGGGATTGATTAAATGATCCTCTCATTGAGATCTAGATATGAGGTACTTCAAAGTTATTTCGAGCATGTCTCCCAGTTAGTTGGTATTTATTTTATTCATATGCTTTCCTTTCAATTAGTTGGATTAATGTACTATGATTTTTGCTTAAAGTTATTAGTTAATTTATGATAGTGAGTATGAGTTTTATTGTTTGCATGGTTTGTTATGTGATTGGGAAATTTGTGTAAGCAAGTTAAAAAGTTTTAAATTTTGACACCAAGCCTAATAGGGTATTATAAATAAACATGTTTTCGACAGTGATGCTAAGAATGAAAAAGATGCGATTCCTATTTTATTTTATTAAAGGACTGATCACCCGTTATTAGAATGGGCGGGGCGTCACAAATGGTATCAGAGCATCCGGTTCTAGTGTCCTTAGGATCTGTGCAGACTTACTACATTTTCACCGTTGTTTTTCTTTTATGTAGAGCTCTATGCTTAGGACTATCGATTGATATTACAATTTATGTTCTCCTACTATTAGGTATAATTGAAGTGAATCTTATACGAGTTCAATTGGGTTTGGTATGCCGAATAGTATAGGATGCCCAGGAAGTTCATTAGGACGACTGTGGGAGGAGAGACTTGAGTGGATCCGCGTAGTATTCATGGGATGGTGACCACGGAAAAGTCACCATGATTGTCGCTCTGGCAGTTAATGATGCGATGACCGTTTGGGCGCAGTAGTATCCCCTAAGCACTGCCATAGTAGATGGTGGCGCCAATTCATAACCCATAGTAGTTAGTATGGGAGAGAGTTAGAGGAGATTTTTAGAAGGGCCATCCACCGGAGTTTCAAGGAAATTCAAAGGTTGTAGTAGTTGACCATTGTAAGGAGTACACCCAAAGGCTTTTGCATATAGTGGAGTGCAGTGGCATTCAAAAATGAACTTTGGCAACTTTTAAGCTCGTAGGAAAGGCGTTCCTATGGGCAAGACTAGATATATCGGTGCTAGTGAGGCACCACAAGGGGATACCTAGCAGGGGACCTGTTTTAATGATTCAGATCAAGGGAATTACGATCGAGTGATGGTGGATTCAACCAAGGCCATCAGGTCCAGTAGCGTGTTGGAGCTAAGGGAATAATGACGGTAGCCATTAAGACCGAGGCTATCTGGATTCAAGAATAGAACAACCCTAATATGGACAGTGGGGTCAGAGACAGGGGGATTGCACAGAGAGGTGTTTTATATGGGGAGAGATAATCCACATGCCTCGATCTTTTCCCTAGTGAGTTAGAGGATAGGGGAAGGGTGCGCACCAATTTTTTTTTAATTTAGTTAAGATGCGAGTGCTATATCCAGGAACCACTTGAAAAGCTAGTGCTATTGGAAATTGAAAGTATGAGCATCATCCATGGGTAAATGGGATAGGTTCGGGGTTAAACGAGAGTGTCATAGTTTTTTTATTAGCACTATATTCGCGTATGAGACGAGTTTAATGGATGTATTGTTCGTATTACTACTGTGTGTGTGGCCATCCCTCTAGGATTTTCCTCCATCTTGTGGGTCGGTGCTCGCACGCACGCGCTTGGAGAGGGAGAAAAGGTCTCGCTCCCTTTTCTAAGAGCGCTTCAGCCATCGTCAATGTGGGATGATGTAAAGAGATGGAGTCGTCGTCTCGAGATAGCGTCATCAAAGAAAAATTGATGCTTATGAAACCAATAGTTTAGAGGTTCGGGGGCTAAGTTACAGAATGGGAAGGTGTTAGGAACCCATCCCGCCCTTTCGGTCTCTCGTGGGCTCATGTTACTATTTTCTTTAATTTCTTTGTGGAGTGTGTGATCATGCATATATAAATGGAGATCAGAATCGTTCGACTCATATCATGGAAAAGATAGAGTGAGGTCATCTAAAGGAATATTCCTAAAATAATAATTAGAAAAATATGGTGTATGTGCTTATCGAAATATTGATCGTTATAATGGAACGATAATATTTATCAGATAAAATGTAAAAATGAATCACAAGTATAATACATATGAGTAATGTATGGATAAAATAGAGGAAAGATGAAAATAGGAAAATATGAAAATTGGAGAATTGGACTCAAGTCTTGGGTTTTAGCCCAAAATGCCTATGTAGCCTATAAAGGAATCAAACTCAACGTAGTTCGCATGGGGCAGAAGGGTGGGATTTATTCCATAGATTCAAATGAGAGTTTATTATGTGTGTGTGTGTGTGTGTGTGTGTGTATGTGTGTAGAAAATATATTTTAGTTTTGAGAAAATGTGGTGAATAATCCAGTTGGAATTTATGGGTGTAACCCTCTTTTTCTTTTATTTTTGGATTTTTTTAGAGAAAATAAAGTATGTGAAATATAACTAATAAAGGATGAGATGTTAATGTGTATGATATAAAATAAAATATAAATTTATAATTTATAAAAACTAATGCAAAAATAAAGAAATTTAAAGAGAGAAAAGGGTATTTGGGCCTTCTTCAAGTTGAGATGAATGTTAGATAAGAGAGAAGGAGATTTTTGCTAAATTGGGTATGAAAATTATGGGAATGCGAGATGGAAAGGAATTTCACACAAGGAAATTTCGTTAATTGCAGAAGAGTGTTGCTGAGATCATTGATATTGATGGATATGAGTTATGTCCTAGAAGTGAGATCATGCCCTCGTTATATATGGTAAGGGGACTATCAATCGACATATCCCTAGCCATTATAATCGGAAGGTGACCCTAGACACACTGTTGATTGGGAGGAAAAATGGACCTGCCAATTGGCAATCTCGTTCAGATTTTTTTAGAAAATGGTCGTAGAATGCAATCCATAAATCTAAATTGTTCATGGGTTATACCATTATAAACGTAATTTAGAGACCTTCAAGAGTCCTTTATCCCGTTCCCGGGTCGAGGAGTTGACTTTAGGTCATATGGGCTCGAAAACGGTAGTGGTCCTTTAAACGGGAGATCGTCGAACGGTAATGGATCGTTCATCCAAACCGTAAGTCAGAATCATGCATGTGGTGGACTGATGGAAAGTTTATGTTAGGCAATTCGATGTTCTAAAGAGATTCGCTTGGTTGAGAGAGTTAACTTTGGTCAACCGGGTCCCAAAAGCACCCATTGACCTTTCAGAGTAAAACGAGTTGTTTGCCCGTATCGTAAAGCTGATTAGTGCACAGAGTGGACCGTTATAAAGGTTATTTAGTTCCCTTAAAATATTTATTCAGTCTCATTCGAGATGAAGAGTTGAACTTGGTCAAACGGAGCCCGGGATCACCCGTTGGCCTTCAGATCAGTTTGGGGGGAAAATCGTTCGTCAGAATTGTTATGTTGTCTAGCACATGGGGCAGATCATTAAAAAGGGGTTTCAGTGCCCTTTGAAGATTCATTGGGCTTTTTCTCTGACGATGAAGTTGATTGGGGTCAAATAGGGGCCCGAGAGCGCTCGATGGCCTCAAGATCAATTTTTAGTAGTAAAATGGTTCGTTCATCCGAATCATTAGGCCATTTCGTGCATGGGGAAAAATGTTAGAAAAGGGATTGAGAGACCTTCAAAGATTCATTGATATTTTTCTCTAACAATGGAGTTGACTAGAGTCAAACAGGGCCCGGGATGTCTAGTGGCTTTTAGATCGGAATTCAAAGTATGATCCAGGGTTTGTAGTGAATGGAGGAGCTGATAGGGACCTAAGGAGAGACTTAGGGGGTCCTAGAATGTGTTGTATATAGTGTGCGTATATTTATCCTTGGTTAACGGGGCTCTATTTGGTTCCATCTGCAAGGGAGAAGTTGTGAACACTGAGAGGATATGTTTTAGTGGATTTTATCATTTTATAGAGAGGTGTTTTGTGAGTATGATGTTATCTTGGGTATGAACTGTTCAGCGACGATTTGAACGATGGTGGACTACTACAGTATGGTTATCGTGTTCGCTGTTCTAGGGTAAGATGTGTTGTTTTTGCGATGTCTCACCTGAAAGAGGGTCGAGCTGCGTATATCTATATTATAGAGGATACTTTAGAGAGTATATTTGTCTTGTTATATTTATCCCGGTGCATAGAAAATTTATTGATGTGATTCAGGGGATATCGGGTTTACCATCAAGCAGAGAGATTTATCTCATTTTTTAGCGCTGGGCACTTAGTGATAGTGCGAGCATCGTATTGTATAACTCATTTAGAGAGGTAGGAGTTAAAGATTGGTCTCTTACGTCTAGGGACAAGGTTTTGAGTGTCCCGATTATGTGCTTTGGGCCAAAGGATCTCGATGACTGACAATGCTAGGTGATAGTGTATCAGGGGAGTTCCTTGATTGGATTTTGTTTGTGAGATGTCCCACGCATAAATTCCAGTAAGCATTGGGAGTGGGAAGACATTGTTGGATGCTAGGGCATGGGTTTTAAATGTTAATCATGGTAAATGTGGAGAAAACACTTTAACCTGAAAGTTATTATACTATATAAGGCTAGTGGAGTCGGGTTGTGTTGTGTAGAAAGCACTGGAAATATTTGCACCACTATTTAATAGGTGGGGTAATCTAAAAAAGAATTGAATTTCAATTAGTAATGTAATTGAGTACCTTTACTGTATAGCCACGCTGAGTATGAAGGGCCTAGTTTGAGATAAATATGTTACGTCCGTAACGTTTGTGAAGATATGCACGGATACAGGGTGTATGGGGGCCCTAATTAGTTAGGATTTTAGTATCGTTCGGGATAAGCGGACATGGTAATAAATGTGTCGAACAATATGCATGTGGGTCAGTAGCTAAAGAATTGTAAAAGTAAGATGGACTAAACTTCATTTGAGAAAGAAGATAGTCCGAATATGTATACAACAAGGAGAACTATCACACTCAAGATGGGTTGAAAGACTATGGAGACACATCTAAAAGATATTTCTTGGCAAGGGAGGATCCAACAGTTTTAAAAAGTAGAGCAAAGTCATACTCAGTCAAATTTTTAGGGTGGCTTGCGCATAAATAGGATGTTGATTTTTGCCAAGCAAAAATGACACATGAAGTGCGCAATTTTGGAGAATACGAATGGGTCATGATTTTTAGCATTCCCCATGACGGGGAGTAAGATGTAACACATAATGTGGAATATAAAATATGTGCATCGGTGTGGAGTGAGACAAATCAAAGTTTGTCTCCATGTGCGCAAATCGTTAGAGGGAAAAAGGTTGTTCCGAGGCGATCAACTAGAATTTTATAATAATTAGGGATTCCAATGATAAAATAGAAAGGCATACTGATAGAATTCATTGTTAGGTTACCAACATCGTAAAAAGGTCAAAATTTCCTTTGGTTTTGTGGACTAGTTAATTTGTGTGAGTTATGCTATTAGGCAGTGTGCCCTGCTATTCATTAAAGAAAGGGGAGGATCCGGCACAAGGTATTGCCGAACGTTATTGTGGATCAGGGTGAGGTCCTTAAGTCCCACCTTAAATAGGTATTATTATGAGGTGATGCGAAAAAAGTTGCGTTTTGAGCAAGACATATTATCGTAAATCGAGGAGTAGACGAGATAGGTGACTAAAATGTTGGAGAATGTGAGGGGTGTGTATTCTAGATTTTTGGGTAATTGGAAGCAGTAAGTACCATTGGTATAACTGCATGTAATAACTCGTACTAGTTTATTATTGATGAGGCACCTTTTGAGGATTAGTATGAGAGACCTTGTCATCCTCCCTCTGGATGGTTAGAGGCGGGGATAATAAGCTTCTTGGGACGGACGGGCCTCAGAGTCCGTCGGTAAGGATTTGGCTAATAAAAAATTATTCGGTGTAGTTCAAAAATGTCGTAAGAGTTACATCATCGCGAACCAAAGTTTTTAAAGTCAGACATGATTGGTCAGGTGTTGTTGTGAATTTCCACCATGAAAGAGTTATGTGGTTTGGCAAAAAGGGAATTTAGCACCTAGAGAAGTGGGGCATTTCCCTAGTATTGAGATGATATCCGTGTGTGAAAAGCATTTTCTAAGTTTTTTACTTCCTTATCCTCGTCTTAGGAAGATGAAGAGGAACTCTTGACATCGAAAGCAATTCTCATGAATGAAACATCTGGCATTGGATCAAAAAGCTAGTGAGAAGTGGTCTCTTTCGGGGATGCTCTCGGGTATTTACCAGGATTTCTGTTCATCCAGAGAAAGGAGATTTTCCTGACTCGAACAAGTAAGCAAGCCTTGACGGCCTTGCAAATCGGATGGTGTATAGTGTATCTTATGGGAGCATTTTTAGAAGGTTCAAGATAGTTTTGCATATAGTCATCAAGGTGAGACCTTAAGAATGATGGGTTATATCAGTATGAAATGATTTGAACAGACTTGTTATTAGTATTATGACATAGTGAGTAGTCATTTAGATAGGATGGTACCACTAGAGGGTATATAATGGATGCACCATAATGTTATCATAATTTGATTTTGGGTATGTTCAAATTCCATGTGGTTAAGTACCCAAAGTTGTTATCAACAAGTATATTCAAAATTCGTGGACGATATTCCTTTGTTGGGGGGAGGGGGAGTAAGTAACACCCGGTATTTTTTGGAATATTTTAATTACTCATGTGCTTGTAATTTAATTGATTTGAGAAATAAAGTGAATTGAGTAAATATTAATTAGTGAATATTGGATTAATATTTATGTTTTATTATATTTACTTGTGTGATAAGTAAATGAATTTGTATTATTTTATATTACAATGTAAGTGGGAAAAAATGTGGGATCGAAAGGATCTTATTCAAGATGTGCGTATGGGGTCGTGTTGGAAATAAGATGGTAAATTGATGATAGGTGATCCGAATGGTGATTTCGAGTGCACGGATGATTCATGACGGGTTGAGATAGTCAAATTTAGGTACTTAAGGGTTGTAATCGGGTTTCGAGACTTTTTAAGCTATACGGGCCCATACAGGGGTATTATAGTCATTTTAATGTTATAATTTGACCTAATTTCAAAATTATGGGAAGATAAATGGATTTTATATAATGGAGGTAGCCATATACCCATTCTAAATCACCTAAGCTTTAAAGAGAGACAAATAGAGATGGGGAAATCAAGAGTCTCAAGAACACCATTCCCTGAGGAGATTAAACAATTTCGGGGCTTCAATAATTGCGTGTGGAGGACATCAAGATGCAAGATGAGAATTTCTACAGTTAGATGCCAGTGTTTTGATATTATATGTTATGTTTTAGTTCAAATCATGGTTGGTGAAAAATTAATATGAACTTTTGAGTGGGATTTACTTGTCAAAATGGGTTTTTGGAAAAATGATGTTATGGATAGTGATTGATGATTATACCATATGACATTGGTGAAATAAATCCTATAAAATAGATAGATTCTTCATAAAGAATTCTAAAATTTATATAATTATAGAGAAGTTCTGGAATTAGAAATCAAGAAAGTTCGGTGATAAACATTGAATTAAAGGTGGATTAATTCAGAATAATTTGATATTAAATCCCATGATTTGGATGGATGTTTGATGAATTGAATCAAGTAAACCTATACCCTTATAGAGGATATTGATTTGGTAGGATTAAATTGTGTTGGGATGGATTTTTGGAATAATATTGGTTGGGGAATTGGGTAGAATTTCGTACCAAAAATGGGAGCCCGTCCTAGTCTATTCCCAGGGGCGAATCGATTCACCCCCATTTTCGAACCAGTTCGACTACCTTGCTCAACCTGGGTTGGGTATTTTGATGTGAAAGTGATTTGGTTGGGATCTAGGTTATTTTGAAAGGTCCGTGGATGGTGTTTGGGACTTATGATCTTTTTGCAATATTATATTACCTTGAGGTTAGTGGGAATAAAATTGGGGTATGGATTTAGGAGTGTTTAGGATCAACGACACTCGAAAATATATTAATGGATTCAAATGGGTATTTTAGATGGAATTTGGATACGGGCTGGTTTGAGATAGTCTTAGATTCCACAATAAAATATATTCATTGATAGAAAGAAAAATGCTTCTAAGTGTATCTATCATTATTGCAAAGCCTTTCTAATCAACAATTTCCTTCAATTACCTACAAAAATATCACAAGACTAGTATGAGGTAAGTAAGGGTTTCAATCCAACTTAATGGAATGAAACACAAGAAAAATCATGTAATCCAATTTACTAGCTATTTATCTTTTTCGAATTTTTTTCTTTTTCGATGTTTTCTATTATTTTATGATGTTTTTTATATTAAAACGACTTTTTTGTGATGGATAAGGGTCGGACTTGGAGTTTTTCGGGTTGTCGGATTTTCATGGACGTGTGTTGTTGGTTTGATTTGGCTGGGGTGGAAAGGGGTTAGGTAGGGTCGAGGCGATAGGTCAAGAGGCTGGAGGTTGAGGTTTGGGATTTCAGGTTGAGGATGGGGGTTGGTCTGGTTCGGTTGTGGGTATGGTATGGTTGTCGGGTCGACATGGTCTAGTGGGATAAAGGGTGGATCGGGTGGGACAAATGGCAGGGGAAGATGATCCAATTAGAGAGTAGGGGACACACACTCTTCATGAGGCGCGGAGTGATCCTCAAGGGCACTCGTTGGAGGAAGTGTGGAAATAAACGAGTGAGTGATCAATTATCCACTATTACGTCACCATCCGAGGTGGTTGGAAAATCAAACGAGGAATCCAAATATGAGAGAGAATAATCAACATTAATATATGACTCAAATTGAGTTAAGCATGGTGGAACATGATCCATATCTGGAGAGGTAGAAATCAACTCGGATTCAATCTCAAGATAGGGGTGAGCACTCATAGCTGGAGCTAACCTAGGATAAATTGGTTCCTCGAGAACACATGTGGGGGGCTCAATAGGTGTAGACTAGGGCAATTTTTTGGATTTGGAGGGAAAGGGAATAGGAACCTTAATGGTGGGTCATGTGGAAATGGTGGGATTTGAACAGTCTCATTAATGAAAGGTAAGTCAACACAATTGTCAACTTGAGGCCCGGACCATGGATTGGTCTCAACATCGAGATCCTCGTGGTAGTAGGGTTGGTCACACTCAAAATCGGTGGCACAAGATGATGCATCATCACTCCATTGGGGGCAACAACGGGTTGACTTGGGGTGAAATCCGACTTGTTCGCACACTCAAATTCATTTAACCTTTGTTCAAGCCTTTGAAGAGCTTGAGTTTGAATTTGAGTGGCTTGCTCTTGCTCGAGTATGAACTTTTGCAAGAGGCTTTTGAGAGCGTAGGTGGATGATGGTGGTAGAGTTACGGGTGGTGGCGGTGATTGAGGCGGACACAACTCACTATTATCATGACTATATGGAGAACAATCAAAGGAAGTGTGTGGAACAAGGTCAATTGTGTCATACACAGGAGAAGCATCTCCGTGTTAGACAAAAGGATGATAATCAGTGGTGCATAGTGAGGGAACTGATCGGGATAAGGTGCACAAGGTTGCCTTGACGAATGTTGGAGCGTGTGAGGATCCACAACAGAGGGTTGGGATTCGTATTTCGTGGAAGGGTGATTAAGCTTCCACGAATAGCGAAGGTACTCACACAACTTGGGATTAGATACATCATGATAATAAGTTGGAGTGGGTTCCGAAACAATGTCATATGGATACACTTGATCCATGGTGGGTTCATAGGGATATGAAAAGTATGGGAACTCATGGGACAAGTGATCAGCATATGAACAATTGGTGCAAAACAAAGTATGCGACACGTAAACACTTGACACCGAGGGTGATGGAATAGGAGATGCGTGCATAGATGGGTCAAAAGTATTAACGGTATCGTAAGAGAGGTAAAACCACTAAGGATATCACAAAGAGACGACTCAGGATCACTCTCACACGTGTCGCATGTCAAAGGGAAAAGACCAAAGTAGTCCCGTAAGGGACGTTCTTCAGCCATGATGGGATATATATATATATATATATGTTTGATTTTTTTGACTTTTTTAATTCAAAAAAGGAAAGAAAATATTTTTGGATTTTTAGAAAAATAAAGAAAGAAAATATTTTTGGATTTTTTTTGGGAAGAAAAGAGTGGGAGTAATATTGATCGCATGTTTCTCATATTTTTTTTTTTGAGCATACAAATACTTATCAATGTGTTAGATAAATCTGCTAAAAATTTCAAATAACCTCCACATAGATTTTCTTCCTCTAAATGACTCTCAAAGTGATATTCGCTAAACAAGCAAAACACTCTATGAAGGCTTTGTACTTTAATACTCTTTTCTTTTTCTTTGTTTTGCGATGCTATTCGTCTTTTAGGTCATGGATGAAGACATTCTGCATATACAATTCCAAGCACTCTTTTTCTCAAAACAAAAGGTGATGATGGAAATTGTGGATGGTGTGGGAAATATGAATGATATATGGTAGTGGTATGTATGGATATGGTAAGTTAGTGTTTAGGACAAATTACAAGGCACGCGTTTCTTACAACTCAAAATTGATGTCATTCTCAGTGATTATGCTAAAATTGAAGGATAATGAGATCATTCAACGACTTTTAGAGCGGTATTCAAAGAAAGTTGAGTCAACTTGTGAGTCAGAGATTGCATAAAAATTTCTCACAAAGATGAAAAGCTCAAATCTCACGGATTAACTCTCCACAAATGATTTTTAAGGTTTTCATGAAAAATATTTTCACTCTTCAACTTTAGGCTGTAATGACGTGATAAGTGCACAAATTTTGTCGAGTTTAGGAACTCATGGTGCAATATGGATTATAAAGTATTAGTTAAGCTTATAAGTTTGAAAAATCGACTTCAAGTTCCATTTAGAGTATTCTAGACTTTAATGGTGAATGATAGATAAATCAAGCCAAAGATAAGAATAACGTGTAAAAAGTGGAAAATATGTAATGTTTCTGACAAAATTTTCAAAATAGGTACGATTTTGATAAATAACCCACCCCCAAACAAAAGAGAACATTGTCCTCGTTGTTTAAAATCATATTTTGAAGTTTTTAAAGCACGAGGAAGGAAAGAGTATACTAAAATCAGCCAATAATGAAAAGGTACCGCATCACGAAGATTTTTTTTTTTTGTTTTTTTTATAAGAAAAATATTGAAAAATAATTTGGTGTTTAGATTTTTTTTGTACAAAGGGATAATAAAATTTGAGATGAAATCCCAACTCATTTTAATGACCGGGTCGAGGTCTTAAGTTCATTGAATTTATCAAACCATTCAAAGAAAGAATATGCATAAAATAACATCACGTAGGAGCAAATAGTCACTGTAGACACCTCATTCTGTTACCCCCTAACTCTCCCCAGGTCCCTAGTACCTCCATTTATCACCGCAAACCCAGGTCATGTCCCGAGCACTGACCTGGAAGCCATCGGGCACTCTCCGGCTCAATTTGACCAAAAATCAAACTCTTCGTCTCAACCAAGACTCAATGAATATTTGAAGGGCACTGAATACCCTTTCTAACGGTCCGTCCCGTGCGCGATTCTGACTTACCATGCGGACGAACGATCCGTTTGACTCCGAGAGGTCACCGAATGCTTCTCGGGCCCAGTTGACCAAAGTCAACTCCCCCAACCGGGCCAAACTCTTTGGAATATCGAAGTACATCTCCTAACCTTTCTAACGGTCCGCTCCGTGCGCGATTCGGACTTACTATGCGGACGAAAGATCCATTTGCGTCCGAACGATCCCCCGTCCAGCGGACCGACAAACGCTTCTGAGCCACATTTTCCCCAAAGTTAACTCCCTAACTCGGGAGCGTTCCAAAGGACTTTCGAAGGTCTCTGAAATACCTTTCCAACGATATGCCCCGTGCATAATTCTGACCAACGGTTTGCCCTCGGCAACCAATTTTCCAAAAAAGCCTGAGGCGCACTGCCAAATGGCAGGTCCCAGACCCTGCCGATAGGTAGTGCCATGGAAATTCTGATCGGCAGACCCCTGAGCCTATAAAAGGAGGCCTTGGCCTCATTTGCAAGGGGAGCTCAGATCAAAAGAAAATCACTCTCAGCAAACCCCCAGAAACCTCTCTCGAAGGCAGCGTGATTTTAATTTCCAAATCCCTTTTTCACTTCCACTTTTCATCATCCCTTTCATCAAACTTGATGAATTAACCACTCTTCATCATCATCCAAGTGCAAGGGCTTCTTTTCAACATTCAAGATCAAGCTCAAGGTCTCCAAGAAGGTCCAACTTTCTCAAACTCTCTCCTAAATTCTCTTAAATTTGCAATAACTTGTTTTCTTACTTAGCACTTTTATTATCTCATCTCACACATCATAAATATACTTTTTATCTAGTATTATTTCACATCTCCTATTTTCATATAAATGAAGAACCAAAAAACAAGAAAAAGAGGGTTTACTCATAAATTCCAAGTAGGGATTCTCACACTTTTTCCACACTTTTCTCACAACTAAAACACTTTTTCTACACACACACACACACACTTACAAATAAGAGATTTATCCATTTGGATTTATGGGTTAAACCCCACCCCTCGTTTTGTATGCGAACTATGTGGACTTTGATGCCTTTATAGGCTACGTAGGCGTCTCGGGGTAAAACCCGAGACTCGAGTCCTTTTCTCACTTTTTCTCTTATTTTCTATCTTCTCTTTATCTCATTTTCCATTATATTCTATATACTTGTTCTTTGTAACGTATTATTCCATATGCGTTATCGTTCCCTTATAACGATCAATGTAGGGGTAATCACGTAAATCTTATTTTCTACACTAATCTCAGATTCCTACGGATGACTCGCTTTGTCTTTTCCATGATACAAGTCGAGGATTCCTACCTCCATTCTATATATACACATGCACACATATCACGGGGGGAAATATAAAGGAAAATAGCAAACATTCATGAGAGACCGAAAGGGCGGAATGGGTGCCTGACACCTTCCCATTTCGTAACTAAGCCTACGAACCCTTCTCGAATCATTTTGGTTTCGCACTCACTAGTAAGTCCTTGGATGCCATCCTTCGGGGTGGCTTCCCCTTCTTCTTTTGTCTATTTTGAGTAAAATAGACTGGCGACTCTAAATCTCTCTACATTTTCACACCTCACAAATCGACGCCGGCCAAAGCGCTCTCCCGAGAGGGGACGCGCGGGACCCTAAGGATCCTTTCTCCCTCCGCGGCGGGGATCGGGGATGGCCACGGTGGAGACTCTGCTGGGGACGATTTTTATTTTGAGGGCTTGACTCTATTTACATGAATGCTATATTTTATGTTTTCCCCCCATGCCTGCATGTTCCCCTTCCTCACATGTGTATCCCATGCTTATGCTTCTATTCACACACTTGTAGAAAATTCTCCATGTACAACACACCACGTGCACCTAGGATCACATGTATATCCCCATGTTGCACGCATCACCCATCCATACTTGGTGTACCTTTTGGGGTACTTGTACTTGGCTCCCTATTTGGCATAATCAAGAAAGGCATTCTCATCATAAGATACTAATAAGATAATCATGCGTGATTCACGCAACATCACCAAAGAGCATTGATATTGACCAAATTTTTTACCTAGTAACTGGAGGGTCACTTCGTGATGGGCGCTGGTCCGGCAGGTCACAGTTAGCCTAAGCGATATGACTCTCACCTTCCATTGGCCAAGTACCTTCGACGTATATTGAACGGTTCCCCCGCATCATACCGCTTGACCGAAGTCATGACGGGAGGTATATCGCAGGGAATTCGTTCACGTACACCGAGTATATCAAATTCGCTCTCACACGTACCGTCCCCACGAGGTATATGGTGAGGCAATTCATGTACACTCAGGTATATCAAATGGCTTGTCCACACGTACCGATTGCCTGCAAGAGCAAGATGTATATCGTGGAAGTCACGCCAAATGGGGGAACCCATGCCGATTCACCCAACCAACTACATACCCGCATATAGGTGCCAAACCTAGGACACGCACTTTAGATTGCCGATTTCAACTCGAAACTCTGCTGAAATTTCGGGTCGGCCTATCGCCTAATTTTTTGCGCATTTTTTAAAACGGGACCCTGTCCACGAGCCTAGTTACAAGTCCAAAAATAGCTTTGCATATATTAAGACCCCCACTTTTCCAGGCTCGGGTCCCGTCCGGCATTACATTTAGGAGAATGAAATACAAGTGAGAACATAATAATCATAATAATCATGCTGAGTTCCGTCTCCAAAAACATTTCTCCCTTCTTTATTAAAAATCCAAAAACATTTCTCCTCTCTTTGTCAAAAAAATCCAAAAACATTTTCCCCTTTTTATCAAAAATCCAAAAACATTTCTCCCTTGTTATCAAAAATCCAAAAATAGTTTCTTCCCTTTTTTCTCAAAAATAAATCTCATCCTACACCTTCTCAGGTCGATCGCACGCCCTTGGCCTGGCTCCTTATTGGCTACGGTCTTCAGTCAAATCACCCCGGAGTTTCATCCGCTCCTCTACTACTTCTTTCAAGTCCGAAATCCATCCATCTTCCATAGAGAATGCGGATCAAGCACCAGTCATACAATTGGATCTGTCGACAGTCCTAGCTCAACTCGTGGCCAAGATTGACAACCTCCAAGCTGAGGTTCGAGAAATGAAACGAAACCAAGTACCTATTCCTCAAGAGCCCGAGGCCATGTTCCCTCGTGCTATGGGTCCTCTTGAGCCTATCTAGGTCCCGGAGGAATATCAGCACGCTCCACGTTCCCCTCTGGCTAATGGGCTGCCGCCTGCCCATCTTCCAATGCCAAACATTGCCCAACCTGTGGCTAACCTGCCTGTGGTCGCTGATCCAAAGGAGGAGGAGTTGAATAAAGTCAAATAAGATCTTAAGATGCTCACTAAGAAGTTTGACCAAGTCCGAATCTCTGGGAATTACATGGACTACACCCATATGTCTCCTTATCCTAAAGCAAGGTTACCCAAGAAGTTCAAAATGCCAAATATCGAGAAGTTCGGGGGGAGTGGTCCCCCAATTGTTCATCTTCGCAGTTATCACCGTTTCATGACTCTCCTAGGGGCTTTCGAAGAAGTAATGGTCCAACTGTTTCAACAAACTTTGAAGGATAGTGCGCTTCGGTGGTTCTTATCTCTTGAGGAATCCAGAATCCGTAGCTGGGATGATGTAGCCCGAGAATTCATGTTGCAATACAAATACAACGAAGAGCTCGAGGTCACCCGCCGTGATTTAGAGCTGCTCAAACAAAACTCTGGAGAATCAGTCAGTAACTTTATAGCCCGATGGAGGGAAAAAGCAGCTACCATGATCAATCGGCCATCTGAGGAAGAATAAAGGAACATAGTGAAGAAGAATTTCTTGCCCCATGTCCGAGCAACCATGGGAGGACATTACTACCCCCACTTTCGAGCTCTCAGAGAAGCAGGAGTAGAAATCGAGGAAAGTCTTGCCAAAACAGAAGTTGAATCGAAGAAGGTGTCCGGACAGTTCACCCCTAGAAAATAAGACAAGCCTGCCAATGCCACAGTCTCAACCATCAACAACATCTCTCAACCAACCACATCATGGGCACTAGAAAGTCGCCCTGCCCCCATCCGAAGGGAATACACTAAGCTTTATGCTCCCCTCTCCAAAGTTTACCAAGCCCTGTCAAGCCGAAACCTTATAAAACCCTTGGATCCCCATCCATTACCCAATCCACTTCCCAGAAATTTCAAGACTGATGCTCATTGCGCCTTTCACCAAACAGCTGGCCATACCACCAACCAATGCTTCCACCTTCGAAACATAATCCAAGATCTCATTGACCGGGGTACCATTGCCCCACCAGCCAATCCTAAGCCAAACACTACTCATAACCCACTCCCAAATCACACCAATGCCATCTTTTTGGAAGAAAACTCGAATTTCGATCCGTCAACCCAAATCACACCCTTATACCCTCCTAAACCTCTTCAACTTTGCCCATATTTCCTCCTACACCCTACCAACCCCGCTGATCAGGCACTGTCACTCCTTACCAGAGCGTGCATCACTGTCCGGACCTGTTCTGAAAGTGGAAGTATGGAATTGTCAGAGGTATTGAATCGACTCCTAGAGTTCGGGCTGAAATTTCCCTCATAGATGATTATCAATTGCCAGAGGTTCAGCGCGCTATTTTTGGAAGCACGAAAATGAGCCCGAGAATCAAATAGTTGGGTGGTACTAACCGATGAAGTCAGCTTAGATGGTGTTGTCCAGATCATGGCGGAAGTATTCAGGAAAACCAATAACATTTGTAGTATCACCAAGTTACTTGACACTTTGAAGCTACAAGGGCGCCTGATCCCTTCACCCTTACACATCCCCACAGAATGGGAAGACCTATATGAGGAAGTCGTTGAAGTTGTGGAATGCATTGATTTCACGAGGGAAAATAGAATTGTTACCACCAGATGGGGGGAAGAATTCGAAGATTCAAATGAATAACAAGCTTCAGGAAGAACTGGCCCAGTGGCCGGCATATGTGGGATGATATCATTTGAAGAACTCCTCGGAGAAATAGACAGGGCGGCAGAACAACCTGAGATTGACGAGGAAACTGGATTTAAGTTTTTCCCTTCTTCAGTAAATCACGTGACCAGATCTGGGAGACATTACCAAATTCCGAACGCACTACCAGCAAATTACAAGGGGAAGGGCGTTGAAGACCTTCCTATTCCAGAAATGACCCTCGAGGAGAGCAATATCCTCGATCAACTGAAGAAAACTCAAGCTAACATCACTCTATGGGGGCTTTTCATGTCTTCCCAACAGAACAAAAATGCTTTAATCAAGTTGCTCACAGGACGCATAGTTCCTCCTTCTACCACACTAGAAGAAGCGATAAATTTGGTCGGATCCTTGACCTCCACCCGAATGTTGTCCTTTTTTGAAGAAGAAATCCCCGGAATTGGTCCAAATCACAATCATGCACTCAACATCTCCATCGAAGTTATGGGGAAGGTTGTACCACTTTCTCTCGTTGATAACGGATACGCTTTGAATGTCTGCCCACTGAGAACCTTCAAATGTCTATGCCTGAAAGAAAGTGACCTCGCTCCAACCTCCTCTGCCATGCGTGCCTATGATAATACCCATCGTGAGGTGATGGGATCCATAAAACTTGCAATAGGGATTGGCCCTATAAACCCCGTCGTTGAATTACAAGTCATAGACATCCTAGTCTGTTTCAAACTGTTGCTCGGACGACCCTGGCTCCACAGTATAAAGAGTGTCTCTTCCTCATTCCATCGAAAATTGAAGTTCTTCACCGATGGGCGAGTCATCACCATCTTGGGTGACGATAATAACGCCGAGGGTGCAAGCACCAGCAGTCCAATTCTTATGATACAGCATGGGTTAAATGATATGCTCCTATCGGGATTCCGAGTTGAGCCATATCTACTCCCGGTAGGGGACGGTTTCAAAGAAAGGGTTTGTCCAGAATATGACCCTCGTGGCAATGTCAATGTGATTCAGATGTTCAGAAACATGCACTTCATGCCCGGACTGGGGCTAGGACAAAGGCAGCAGGGGATACTTGAGCCCATCGAACTGAAGAAAGCTTTCCCTCCTTGCGGCTTGGGATATCAACCATCAGAACAAGAGCTCAGAATGATCCGGCAGACTCGATCAAAAGGAGGGTTAGACTGCGTTCGAACTATCTCAGGTGATTCCTTAAATGGACGATTCATTAAAGAAGGCGAGGATTTCCCCTTTTACGGTTTTCCAGAACCATGGTACGACTACACAGACAAGAAGATGAAACCTGGAATAGAGATCTTTTTCCAGGATAGCTACCCATGGGCCGAAGGTTTCCAACACCAAGTGCCGCCGCTCATCAAAGATACTGAAGAAACTGAGGAAAGTGACTCCGAAGATTCCTTCAACCTACAGACACTAGGGCTGGCACTCTGCATGGTTCATTCAGACACTACATCACTGGACCCCTCTCATCTGATCAAAGCTGCTGATACACCTCTCCTCAACTAGAATGCTACGCCAGTTCTACCTCTTGAAATCTCCCCTAACCCCAATATTTACCCTATTTCTTCTACTGTTGTCCACCCTTGCTCAAATGTAATCGAGTCCTCTTTTGATGAGGTTCTCAATGCTGTTTTTCCTATCAATGAAGTAAACGAAGATTTTGAGTATCTTGTTATGCCTTACATTAATTGTTTAGATTCTAATCAAACTTTTGATGATGATGATTTTGCAAATGAACAATTCTTAACTGATTTAAATAAGGCTAATAACAAATAACATAACCGCGTTCAAGTTAATGAAGAAGAGACTGTTGTTATTAATCTCGGTTCTAGTAGCCAACCGCGTGAGATTAGGATAGGGGCCACCCTTGACGAGCATGAGCACGCACAACTCGAAGAATTGCTAAAGGAGTTCGTGGATGTCTTCGCATGGTCCTACGACGATAATGCCCGGTATTGATCCCGAAATAGCTCAGCATGAGATCCTCACTCTCCCAGATTACAAGCCAGTTAAACAAAAATTGAGAAAGCTTTCGCATCGAATGGTCGCTCAAAGTCAAAAAAGAGGTGGTCAAACAGTTGAATGTGGGTTTCATTCGAGTAATCGAATATCCCATGTGGCTAGCCAACATTGTACCTGTACCAAAATCAGGAGGAAAGGTTCGAATGTGTGTGGATTATCGAGATTTAAACAAAGCCTCTCCGAAGGATAATTATCCGCTGCCTAACATCGACATGATCGTGGACAACACAGCCAGTCACGCTCTCAAGTCATTCGTCGACGGGTTTGCCGGATACAACCAAATCAAGATGCATCCCGACCACCAAGATAAAACCGCATTCATCACCCCATGGGGGACCTTTTGCTACATCGTTATGCCATTCGGTCTCAAGAACACTGGGGCTACCTACCAAAGGGCCGCCACAACCATCCTGCACGATTTGATTCACAAAGAGGTCGAGGTTTACGTGGATGATATGATTATGAAGTCCAAAACTAGAGAAGGTCATGCTCCTGCTCTCCAAAAGTTCTTTGAACGACTGCGACAGTATCAGATGAGACTCAATCCACAGAAATGCGTCTTCGATGTTACAAAGGGAAAACTCTTAGGATTCATGGTCAGTGAGAAGGGGATAAAAGCAGATCCCGCCAAGCTGAAGGTCATACTTGAGATTCCACCACCCCAAACAGAGAAAGAAGTTCGAGGTTTTCTTGGGAAATTACAATATATCAGCCGGTTCATCAGCCAGCTAACCTCCATCTGCGAACCAATCTTCAAGCTCCTCCGAAAGGATTCAACCAAGGTTTGGAACGAGGCCTGCCAAGAAGCTTTTGATCGAATCAAACAATATCTGACCCAACCTCCAGTTCTCATGCCCCCACAGCCTGGTCTCCCTTTTGCTCCTATACCTAACAATAACCGACACTGCAGCTGGGTCTTTGCTAGCCCAATACCTTGAAGACTCCCATAAAGAAAAAGCCATCTATTATGCCAGTCACAAATTGGTCACGTACGAGGTCAACTACACTGCTTTGGAAAAAGCATGCGTCGGGCTTGTCTGGGTCACCCAAAAGTTACGACACTACATGCTCGCCTTCCCCATTAAACTTGTATCCCGAATGGATCCCATCAAATACCTGCTTGAAAAACCCGCCTTATCCAGTCGAATGGCCTGATGGTTAATGCTCATAACCGAGTTCGATATCGTGTACCTCACACAGAAAGCCGTTAAAGGAAGAGCCAACCCTAACTACCTCACTGACTACCCTGTAGAAGAAACAGATGTCTGGATCTCCGAATTCCTAGATGAAAATGTCCTCTGCACCACTCAGGACTACCTCCGATGGAAAATGTTCTTCGATGGCGCTGCCAACAAAAAGGGATATGGCATTGTGATACTTCTGGTCACCCCAGATGACTCCCACACTCCCATCTCCATAAAATTTGATTTCCATTGCACCAATAACATGATAGAATACAAATCATGCACAGTGAGCCTCAAGGTCGCTCTCAAGAAAGGTATTCAATACCTTGATGTCTACAGGGATTCTACCCTCATCATCGGTCAAGTGCTCAGAAAGTGGAAGGTCAAGGACGAAAAGCTCCAACCCTTTCATGCCCAATTAGAAGAGTTAGCCTCCCAATTGCGAGATATCACCTTCCATTACCTACCCCGAGCAAAGAATAACCTAGCCTATGCTCTCGCTACTTTGGCTTCCATGGTCGATATGCCCGAGGGAATAACAATGACCCCCTTCCTAATTCAAAAGCAAGATAAACCAACCCATTGCTACCACGTTGAGCTTGTCGCCTCAGAAGATCCTGAGCTAGTCAACTAATGGTACTATGATATTTGGTGCCTCCTCCGGTACGATAGGTATCCCAAGGGTTCCAACAAGAACGACCGAGCTACCCTCCGAAGGCTGGCCGCTCAGTACATCATTTGTCATAAAGCACTACTCAAGAGGAATTTCGATGGAACTCATTTGCACTGTATCGCAGGGGATGACATTGCAAAGATAATGCAGAAAATCCATAGCGGGGAATGCGGACCCCACATGAACGATCACATGCTTGCCAAGAAGATCATCCAACAGGGCTACTACTGGACCACCATGGCCCAGGATTGCACCGCCTATGTTCGGAGATGCCCTAAATGCCAACAGTTCTCCAATCTCCAACACCTACCTCCGCGGGAGTTATGAAACATGACTTATCCCTGGCCGTTCTCCACCTAGGGTATCAACATCATAGGGAAGGTTACACCAAAGGCGTCAAATGGGCATGAGTTCATCCTGGTTGCCATCGATTACTTCACCAAATGGGTCGAAGCTGAGTCATACGCAGTATTAAATGCCAAGAAGGTGGCCAAATTCATCAAGAAAAATATCATCTGCCGATATGGAGTCCCGCACGAGCTAGTGTCAGATAACGATTTGCACTTCGAGGCAGAAGTCACAGAAGTTGTCAACGAGTATGGGATTCAGAGACACAAATCTTCTCCCTACCGACCTCAGACCAATGGTGCAGTTTAAGCCGCCAACAAAAACCTCAAAACTATCATCAGCAAGATGATCTAAAGTTGTAGGGATTGGGCCGACCGGATCCCGTACGCCCTCTGGGGCTATCGAATCTCAATCCGAACCTCTACTAGGGCTACCCCCTTACTCTTTGGTCTACGGCATGGAAGCAGTCCTACCTGTGGAGATGGAAATACCCTCGCTATGCGTCATGCTCGAAGGCAAGGTTAGTGAAGAAGACTGGTACCAAGGCCGTCTTAATGAGCTAGCCCTTCTAGATGAAAGAAGATTAAAAGCTCTTTATCACATACAGGGATACCATCGCCGAATAGAGGGATCATTTAACAAGAAAGTCGAGTACCGCAGTGTCCGAGAGGGGGATTTAGCCCTCAAAGAGATAATCGAACCCATTTGGGACCCCAGAGGAAAATTCAAGTCCAATTGGAGCGGCCCTTACATTGTGAAGAAGATCTTGTCTGGCGGTACCGCCATGCTCACTGACCTGGATGGGGAAGAGATGGCTCGTCCAGTCAATCTGGACCGTCTCAAGAAATTCTACCCCTAGTCTGAAATCTCGGCGCGCTACGACTCTTCTCATCCCCCTTCTATTCTAAAAAAAAAAGAAAAAAAAAACTCTCCATTTCTCTCTACCCAGAATTACGTGGGCCTGATCCTCTACAAAAACTATTTTAAAAGTTTTCAAAAAAATTTGGAGGTACGTAGGCAGCTCATACATCCCACATGAGCACGACCCCTTTCTTTTTCACAAAAATATATTCTTTTCTTATCTCCGAGAATGACAGTTCATTCTAAACATCTACTTGAACAAAAGGATTATGTATGCCTTAGCAATCGGTGTAGATCATTGAAAAAATAAAATTCATCGAAAGGCACAGTTGGATGATTAGAAACTTGTTTATTTAATTAATAAGAAACTACAGTACAGATTACATAAGAAATAGGAACGGATAACTCCCTTCCCCCTATTACCATAAAAGCCAGATAAAATCCCCCACATCTGTTACACAAATAAACTCCCTAGGAGTCCTACCCACAGCTACCCGAAGAACCTTCACCCTCATCATCTACATCCTGAGGACCCCAAGTTTTTCTTGCCTGAATGGAGTGTCGCAAACATTCCATGGATCGATGAGCCTTAACCATCTTCGAAAAGAACACAACACCCCCTTCCATGGAGTCAGATAAAATAAACCACCTTTGACCAGTCTCCACTGCCAACATCTTGCTGACTACATTCCTCCATAACCACTTCATATAATCTTTGGGGACATGGAAAACCTTCCCGACAGACTGAGAGAGTCAGGTCAATGGACGTCGATTTTCCCACAGAGATCCAAGCAACAGACGCAAGCGCTCAGTCAAATCTTCTACCGAAAAGAAATTTGAGGTCCGAGGGGGCACGACCTGCACCCAGCCAAATTGAAGCAGAAGCCGCCAAGGGAAATAAAAAGAGGTCTGTCTGAGACCAACCAGCCGCACATATGAATACTCGCCTAAATCCAGAACTAGCTGCAACTGTCCCCACCAAGGCACTGACCAATACAGCCCACGAGCCCCATGCTCCACAAGTTAATTCTCCCAATTATCAACATGCAGGCCAACGCGGATGAAGTAGCGCGAAAAGAAGTTGGGTACAGTCGACAAAGGATATTCTGGAGGAGTCGACAAGCGGAATCTTTCAGACAACCACATGAACAGCATCACAGGGCTACCCTTTAAAAAGTCAGAATGACCTTCTCTCCAGGCATCCAGGCCATTCAGAGTCTCCGCCAATATCACCGACGCAGGATTACGACGGTATGACATCCATGAGGTAATGGCAACAAGTTTTGGGTCCACTCGCACCTCCCCATTCACCAACAGCAATTTTGAAACCAGGCCCAGAACAACGGCTCCAGTATAGCCAGCATCACCTACTTCCCGCAAATGCACGGTCTATAACACCGCCGGGAGGGAGATCATTCCTCTGACAACCAATGACCAAGCCGCCGAAGGTGAGATATGAAGAAGCCCGGCCAACAAATCCCTAGGGGAGCGGGAAAATTCGGGTAAAGCCGCGGCAACACTGGGATTCACACCTAGTATGGCAGAAAATTCCTCGTAGGTAGGACAAACTTCTTCCAACCCAAAGCGGAATACATGGTCTTCGGGGTACCATAATTGTACCGCCGCCATCAGCATATTCCACTCAAAAGGTCAATTACGCCACAAGGAGACTCAACGCATGTTGAAAGCATCATAGTCGACATTATAAGAGCACATAGCGTCCAAGGCTTCGAGGTAGTTGACAAACTCGGTGCTACCAGGGAGAGCCATCTTATAGGGCAAAGAAATAGTGGGCAAGAAGGATGCAAAGGTGTGATGAAAATACTCCACCCTTCCCCCCTTTTTATACTTGAGAACTCTCACAAAAGACATAATCCCTGCAAAAATCGAAAGGAATCCTACCCCACAAGGTACAAAAGGCTGAAGAGGGTACCAATCAAAGCTTTTAATTGATAGGACTGGACTGAACTGCCGATAGGCAGGCCAGGGTGCTTGCCGATCGGTAACCCCCCATTTTTGGAAATTTCCTCCTTTCCTTTTTTGTCAAATCAGAAAACTCCATAAAAATAAATTGATATTCTCAAAAGAATTTCAAGAATCCTGTTTTCTCCTTATGGGATTCCCCATTTTAAATAAAACAACTTTCCTTTGAAAAATTCCAAAAATACTCCTGTTTTACAGTCTCAGTAGCAAATTAAAAAGCGCATGTGCATGCATTCATTCATCATTAAAATAAAAGATAGTAAAAAAAACTACATTGCATTGCATATATTTGTTTTCTGTGTTACATCATCTTGCAGGAAATAGAAAGAAAACGCTAAAAAATAACGGGACTCAGCCCGAACCCACTCTCTCTCTCTCTCTCTCTCTCTCTCTCTCTCTCTCTCAAGAGATTCCACCCCTGCGACGCGCTCTCTTTCCCCTACGGCGAGACAATGCGCCCCCACTATCCGAGCCAGAGTCTTCCCCGGACGAGGCTGACGGCACCAAGCAAGAAGGAATAGGGACAGCATCCCAAATGTGGGCAGTCGTCGATGATATCCAGTCTCTGATGTCCCTGATCCAAGTGGTCGACACTCGGATTTTCTACAAGGAAAAGGCAGAATCAGTATCAAGCAAAAGAAATCAAAAAAGAGGAAAAGGACTGAAAGGTTTACCGCAGGACGAAGGACCTCCTCTGTCAAACCCAGCTCCTTTGGATCCATCGCAAGAGGACGGTGCAGCATCGGCACTATCCCTTCATCATCCCGCCAGATGTTGTACGAAGGAGTGTGCATCCATACGAAAGGGACCTCCGAGGTCACTTCCGTCGCAGGTGCCGATGGACCACCACTACTGTGGGAAGACCCTAACGCCCAACTCGAACCTGCAGGAGGTAAAGGCAAAGCGTCATGTATGCTGGGCGCCATCAACCAACTCGTCACAAAGTCCATATAGTCATACGGAGCAGCCGTATCAGTGTACAATACATAGGACTCACCGATCATCGTCGCGATCCTCTCATCCTCCAACAGCTGTCACTCCCGCTTCATAGACGTAGGAGGCTTCGCGGGAGGCACCACCACCTCCTCCTCAGCAATATGGAGAATCACCCTTTCCCCGAGATACCAGGAATGGCCGAACTCATGCGCCAACAAATGCCTCATCTGCGCGTTCACCCCAGTCATCCTCGTATCCTGAATGGCTATCCCCCAGGGATAAAAGGTCACCTAAAAATCCCCAAGCAAGCATGAGTAAATACAAGATTAGAAGGTGCAAAAACCAAGACTGAAATGGAAAAAGTCTTACCCTACCACTGGTCAGGTCATTTAAGACCTGACGCACCGCCTCCAGGGAAAGAGATCCCTTCGACTGCCGGTTGGCCTTACGCCATCGATACAGTCGGCAGAAGTCCCCAACAATGCCGTCCTTCAGAGCAATCAGTGGGGTGTTGCACCCAATCACCTCATAGAACCACGTCTGAATTCACAAGCAAAAAGAGACGCATAAAGAAAATGCGAATGCATGAAAGGAAAATGCACAAAGTAAATAATACCTCAAGGAGATACGTGGCTCCAGTAAAAGTCTGTCGGCAGCACCGGCTGAATGCATCCAAAGAAGAGTAAAGGGTCGCCAAGGTAAGACTCCCCCAATCATAGAAAGGGATGTTCAAAAACATCCTCAAGTACGGCAGAAACCACAAATGGACGACGTCGTCGCTCGACGCCACCATGAAACCTCCTAGCACCAACAAGATGAACAACTGGGCCACCTGCCTCACTTGCAGTCCATCCTCCACATCAACCACCCTGCTCAGCAAAACATCCTTCATTAAGGACAACCGGATAGAATCCCCAGAGACTATCCTCCTCACATCACCAAGTGCCACATGCACCGCCTCTGGCCTCACTCGTATGGAGCAATCCACCTCTATCTACTCCCCATCACAATCCAGCCCCAGCAGTTGCTGCACATCTATGGGAGTCACCGTCATCTCCCCGAACCCAAAATGAAAAGTGTGGGTAGTGTCCCACCACCTATCCTCAAAGCACACAAAACTGCTATCGAACGAGGCGTCTCATCCAGCGCAGTCGTCAACCTCCCAAAACCCGTTGATGATACCATCCAGCACACCACGGATGGAAGATGCTCCCAAACATCCTTAAACCCCGTCGTCCTACGGGCATGCATGTTCTTCAAAGAGATATCCGACTGGCAAAAGGAAAAATTCAGTCAAAGGTCAAGAAAAAGGAAAAAATCACCCAAAAAGAAAGGAATGCCAAAGGTCAGGTTACTTACATAATCGTCGGGAATCACTCTCGAAGAGCGATGACGTGATGGCTCCCGTAGCAAGGTCCGCTCATTCGCAATCGGCTTAAATGCATCGAAAGTATTCTCGTTCCCTAAAGCAAGGGGCACCCTGTCCCTCCAATCCACATTCTCCCAGTCATCAACGGTCAACCACTCCCGGTGGACTGCGGTGCTCACAAAGGCGGCCATTTCTTGAAGATTGGAACGTTAAAACAATTCGCAGAAAGAAATCACAGAAAGAGAGAATGCAAGAAGCTATGAAAAATGAAGGGGATTCGCCCCCTTTATATAGGAGGCCAAGCGCCATGCCGATCGGCACTGACCCCATCCATACCGATCGGCACTGTCTCCTCACCATCCCGAGGCAATCCAAAAGTCCATGCCACTGTCGAATGGCACCCCTCAGTCTATGCCGACCGGCACCCCCTTAAAATTTCGTACATAAATTCCCGAAAAATACCAGAAAGCCTCGAAAAATCCCCGAAAAATTCCTAAAAATCCCAGGAAGGATTTAGAACGTTTTCATCAAGAAAACTTCGCACTCCTTCAGGCGAAACCTCTTTTTTCCAATGGAACCCTCAAAATCCAAGGGGCTGACCTCTCAAGCACTGCTCCTGGACCACCCAATCACCTCCTCAGCAGAGTTTACGACCTCAAACCGGTTATTTTCCCAATAATCAGGGACACAAAGCCTCCCCAGCCATCGGCTACTCGGTGCGAAATAATATCGCATGATATTTTTCCCAACAGAAATTAGAAGAATCACTCGCCCCAGGCGATCTCTCCCAAAGGACGATCCAAATCTTTTCCAGCTCATTCATCGTTCCCCAGCGGAACCTCAAATCCAATTCTTATCCCCAGCGGAACGTCAAATCCAATTCTTATCCCCAGTGTAACTCTTTTCTTTTCCCAAAGGAAATGCAATCACTCTTGGGTCAGAATTGACCCCGATCTTGGATCGTCACCTAAGTTAGGTCAGAATTGACCTCGGTCCTTGATCGTCACCACTCTTCGGTCAGAATTGACCCCGGTATTGGATCGTCACCTAAGTTAGGTCAGAATTGACCTCGGTCCTCGGTCGTCACTACTCTTGGGTCAGAATTGACCCCGGTCTTGGATCGTCACCTGAGTTAGGTCAGAATTGACCTGGGTCCTCAGTCGTTACCACTCTTGGGTCAGAATTGACCTCGGTCTTGGATCGTCACCTTAGTTAGGTCAGAATTGACCTCGGTCCTCGGTCGTCACCACTCTTGGGTCAGAATTAACCCCAGTCTTGGATCGTCACCTAAATTAGGTCAGAATTAACCTCGGTCCTCAGTCGTCACCACTCTTGGGTCAGAATTGAACCCGATCCTGGATTATCACCTGAATTAGGTCAGAATTGACCTCGGTCCTCAATCGTCACCACTCTTGAGTCAGAATTGACCCTAGTCTTGGATCGTCACTTGAATTAGGTCAGAATTGACCTCGGTCGTCACCACTCTTGGGTCAGAATTGACCTCGGTCTTGGATCCTCACCTAAGTTAGGTCAGAATTGGTCTCGGTCCTCGGTCGTCACCACTCTTGGGTCAGAATTGACCCCGGTCTTGGATCGTCACCTGAGTTAGGTCAGAATTGACCTCAGTCCTCAGTCGTCACCACTTTTGGGTCAGAATTGACCCCGGTCTTGGATCGTCACCTGAGTTAGGTCAGAATTGACCTCGGTCCTCGGTCGTTACCACTCTTGGGTCAGAATTGACCCCGGTCTTGGATCATCACCACTCTTAGGTTAGAATTGGCCTCGGTCCTCGGTCGTCACCATTCTTAGGTCCTCAGAATCGACCTCGACCCTCTGATTTGGTCATCCCCAGCACGCTCCTTAGGTCCTCAGAATCAACCTCGACCCTCTGAATCGCTCATCCTCGCTTCCTTAGGTCCTCAGAATCGACCTTGATACTCTAAACCGATCATACTCTCTCAGAAGCATCATGCGGTGTCTAATCGACGGCTATCATTTTTTCAGAACTCACCCATCGAGGGGCTCTGTAGACACCTCATTCTATTACCCCCTAACTCTCCCTAGGTCCCTAGTACCTCCATTCATCACCGCAAACCCAGGTCATGTCCCGAGCACTGACCTGGAAGCCATCGGGCACTCCCCGGCTCAATTTGACCAAAAATAAAACTCTTCATCTCAACTGAGACTCAATGAATCTTCGAAGGTCACTGAATACCCTTTCTAACGGTCCATCCCGTGCACGATTCTGACTTACCATGCGGACGAACGATCCGTTTGACTACGAGAGGTCACCGAATGCTTCTTGGCCCAGTTGACCAAAGTCAACTCCCCAACCGGGTCAAACTCTTTGGAATATCGAAGTACATCTACTGACCTTTCTAACGATTTGCCCCGTGTGCGATTCAAACTTACTATTCGGACGAACGATCCATTTGCGTCGGAACGATTCCCCGTCCAGCGGACCGACAAATGCTTCCGAGCCACATTTGACCCAAAGTTAACTCCCAAACTCGGGAGCGGTCCAAAGGACTTTCTAAGGTCTCTGAAATACCTTTCCAATGGTATACCCCGTGCACGATTCTGACCAACGGTTTGCCCTCGGCGGCCAATTTTCCGAAAAATCCTCAGGCGCACTGCCAAATGGCAGGTCCCAAACCCTACCTATCAGCACCTGCTGATAGGTAGTGCCATGGCAATGCCGATCGGTAGACCCCTGGGCCTATAAAAGGAGGCATTGGCCTCATTTGCAAGGGGAGCTCAAATCAGAAGCAAATCACTCTCAGCAAGCCCCAGAAACCTCTCTCGAAGGCAGCGTGATTTTAACTTCCAAATCCCTTTTTCACTTCCACTTTTCATCATCCCTTTCATCAAACTTGATGAATTAACCACTCTTCATCATCATCCAAGTGCAAGGGCTGCTTTTCAACATTCAAGATCAAGCTCAAGATCTCCAAGAAGGTCCAACTTTCTCAAACTCTCTCCTAAATTCTCTTAAATTTGCAATAACTTGTTTTCTTACTTAGCACTTTTATTATCTCATCTCACACATCATAAATGTACTTTTTATCTAGTATTATTGCACATCTCTTATTTTCATATAAATAAAGAACAAGAAAACAAGAAAAAGAGGGTTTACTCAAAAATTCCAAGTAGGGATTCTCACACTTTTTCCACACTTTTCTCACAACTAAAACACTTTTTCTACACACACTTACAAATAAGAGATTTCTCCATTTGGATTTATGGGTTAAACCCCACCCCTCGTTTTGTATGCGAACTATGTGGACTTTGATGCCTTTATAGGCTACGTAGGCGTCTCAGGGTAAAACTCGAGACTCGAGCCCTTTTCTCACTTTTTCTCTTATTTTCTATCTTCTCTTTATATCATTTTCCATTATATTCTATATACTTGTTCTTAGTAACGTATTATTCCATATGCATTATCGTTCCCTTATAACGCTCAACGTAGGGGTAATCACGTAAATCTTATTTTCTACACTACTCTCACATTCCTACGGATGACTCGCTTTGTCTTTTCCATGATACAAGTCGAGTATTCCTACCTCCATTCTATATATACACATGCACACATATCACGGGGGGAAATATAAAGGAAAATAGCAAATATTCATGAGAGACCGAAAGGGCGGAATGGGTGCCTGACACCTTCCCATTTCGTAACTAAGCCTCCGAACCCTTCTCGAATCATTTTGGTTTCGCACTCACCAGTATGTCCTTGGATGCCATCCTTAGGGGTGGCTTCCCTTTTTTCTTTTTTCTGTTTTGAGTAAAATAGACTGGCGAATCTAAATCTCTCTACATTTTCACACCTCAGAAATCGACGCCGGCTGAAGCGCTCTCTCGAGAGGGGACGTGCAGGACCCGAAGGATCCTTTCTCCCTCCACGGTGGGGATCGGGGATGGCCACAGTCACACTATAAATGGACTCGCTAACAGGAGAGGAGCGAGTGATAAAGAAATGTACCTCCCATGGCTTTTACACACGTGGGGTGAAGACCGAGTTGAGTTGACCGGGGGGAAGCTCGCCTAACTTCAGTCGTCCCCGGGAGTCCTACCGACCCAAAGTAGAGAGGCTTCAATTTTCCTCGCCTTTGGACGCTCTCTCTCTACCTTGTCCGATATCGCTTTTGCTTCTTTTTTTTATGATTTATTATTACAAATAATTTGTGTCCAAAATCACCACAAATAAATGTACAAGGCCTCAATAATACCTAATACAACCAATCTAATGAATAGGAAAAATAAAAAATACAACAACAAAAATGAAAATGTATACAAGTCTTCACACGAGCCTCTAACGTCAAGAAAGCGACAACGACCCCATTTGATAGAATGAAAAATTTGCTTCTAATTGTATCTCTCGTTGTTGCAAATCCTTTCCAATCAAAATTCCTTCAACCTACAAACACACTAACAATATGCATAGGATAACTAAGGGTATCAATCTACCTTTCATGAGTGAAGAACTAAATGTGAAGATATTTGCAAAATCATTTTCATGATTGTTGATGTAAAAAATTAGATCACTCTAATAATTCAATCACAGATAAATAAATGAGACAAAAGATTTTTAAGTGGTTCAGCCTTATAAGAATGGCCTACGTCCACTGTTGTTTTATTGCTGAGTGTTTGGGAATTCTCGATTACAAGAAATTTCATTCTCCTTTCGGTCCCCTTACAATGAGGTTGTACAATGTATTTATAGCCCTGAGGCTGTAATGTGAAAGGGTAATACATTAAATGATATACATATGAAAGGGTAATACATTTAATGCCCTCTTTGTGTGTGCGTCTGAATGATAAGCATTTAATGAATCAGTTGAACTGTTGGTTATCCAGCTATTAATGCTTTGTTCGAGATGCAGCTCGGGCCACCTGAGTTGCTCGGACCGCCTAAGCTTCTCGGTAATCAAGAGTTCCTCGGAGAGGCATTGTTCCTCGGAGCATGTGAGTTCTTCGGGTAAGCAGTGTTCCTCGGGGAACTAGTCTTCCTCGTTGTAGTCTTATTCCTCGGAGCGTGTGGGTTCCTCTGAAGTGTTTGTAGTTGACATGTATATAGCCATGTGTCTTCATATGATTGGTCCACGTCAGCAGATTAAATTTGGTATCAACAGAAGCCCCCAATGTTTCATAGTTCAAAATTTGAGGAGTATGGAACATTCTTTATCGGAATATGGTAGCTTTAAATAGTCTTCCTGATTTTTAGGAGCATTTCCCTTGTATTTATTTCTCCTTCCCAATTCGTAGAATCATGCTTTTTTGGATTTTTCTGCGTGCTTCGATTCCCGCATCACTTTTCGTCTTTTTAGCCGCTATTGTTCGCTTTGATTCCCGCGCCAATATTTAATGCCCTTTTAACCGCCGGTAACGTAATCATCCTTTTTTGTAATCATTACTTCACCATTTCCCAAGGCAAGGTATTTAAACTTCACAGACACTCCCATCGTCTTCTATCTTTTCAATTTTTTGTCTTTTGAGTTTTACGTCGTCTCTTCCTACTCTCTTGTGCGTTCATCTTTTCCGTCGTTCGTTATCAGCAGATCCAGTCTTTTTTCTGTAAGATCTTCTTCCTTCTTCTTCTTCATTTCTTTATTCACCATGGTTTACCTTGTTGAGTCTCTTGAGAAGTTTCGTTCTGATTTCTCCATCCCCTCTTGGGTTGTCTTGGAAAAACTTTCTGAGCCTTCTGATTATTTCAATTTGGCTGAGGGACATTGGTTACCCAGTCTCTTTTTTGCTGAATGTGGATTTTCTTTTCCACCCAATTCCTTGTGTCTGGAATTCTGTCAGTATTTCGATGTTGTTCCTGCACGAATAGCCCCCAACACATGGAGAATAGTTAACGGGGTGCATAGATTAAATCAAGTGCATGGAACTCGTATAGGAATCCCAGAAACCATGTTCTTCTATAGATGGGCAGTTAATGATAATATTTATTATTTAAAAACTAGATTTTTAAATAGAGCCTTAGTAGTCAATCTCCCTGATGCCAATAGGGATTATTTTGAACACGGGGTTGTCATAAAAAATTGGCAACATTATCCATTAACTGGAGATGAAGTTTACCAGGGTCCCAGATGCCCTCCTTATGGCAATGGGATAGGTTATCTTTATTTCATTTTATTTATTTTAAAATCATGTTTCTTTTGTGTTTGATAAAATGTGCCACTGATAACAAATGTTTATTTATTTGCAGTTGATAACAAGAGAAAGTGCCCAAAAGAAGCAGATGTCAATATAAGGCATTTGAAACTTATCTGAAGTCTGCATCAAAGTGTTGCCGACGAACACATTAGATCAGCTTCGTATCTGCTCCAGTACAAGAGCTATACCACTTCTTTCATTGCTCGTCCAGTGATAAGTGAGTCAGAGCCAGTACCAGCTTCCACCAGCTCGTCGCCTGAATCTCATATTCCTTTAAGTGAAAGGATGAAGAAGAGAAGACCTCCTACCCTATTTGAGAAGACTGCCTTCGGTTCTGGGGAGGCAAAAAGGAGCAGGATTGATGTCCCAAAGGAAGGGACGAAGAAGAATGATGCAGCTCCTCCAGTTGCTTCTGCTAAAGTTGCCGAGAAGGTTGCTGAGAAGCCCGCAGTGGCTCCGAGCAGGTCTTCTGCTCCTGGAGAGGTGATTGTGATATCACCAACCAAGGGTTCTTCCTTGGTTGAATATGTTCCTGTTCCCCCGAGGAGGCTGAAGAAGAGATCCTCGGTCAATTTGGCTGATACCATCACTCAGCCCCCAGCTGTTGAGACTGGAGTTCCCACCTTTGTTCCCCCGAGCTCTAACATGAGTTCGGTAAAGTCCTTGATCATTCTCGTGGTTCAAGGTACTGAAGAAAACCTTACTCGGGATATGGTTACTTCACTAGCTGCTCGTCACCTTGCTTCTGTAAGTCTCTTTACTTAGAATTTTTCATATTTCCTTTATCATTTCTGTTTCTAACTTGCTTTCTTTTTCTGTTCATAGTTGACGAGCTTCTTTAATATAATCCTGAAGAAGGATGAAGCGATTAAAGCTTCTTGCTCCTCATCCAGTGTGGAGGGAGCTCTGGAAGAAGCTACCAAGTCTCTGGCAGATTCTCGCCAGAAGTATGCTGATGATAAAGCTGTTTGGGAGAAAAAACTTGCCTCCTCCGAGCAAGAAAAAGATCGGACTTTTGATGCCTCCAAGGAGTTGGAGAAGAAAAAGAATGCCTTGGAGAAGGCAAATAAAGAGCTCGAAGAGAAGCTCAAAGCCGCTGGAGAGTTGGAAAATAAACTCAAGGTTGTCGAGGAGGATTTGGCCAAACTTCAGGAAGTAGGTCGGCAGAAGGAGGAGGTAGAAAATAAATTGAAGGCTGCTGAGAACCTGCTGTCCGAGAAGCTTGCCTTGGAGACGACCAAGAGGAAAGCTGTTGTGAAGAAGTCCTTCAGCTCTGGCTGGGACAAGGGGTGGAACAAGGGGTGTGCTTCCATGGTATCTCAAGTGGACTATGGCAGTCTAAAGTATTTTAGGGATGGATGGGTTGCTGCCCTTCAGGAAATGAAGGTCGACGAGTCATCCAAGATCTTCCAGAGACATATCCCTAGTCCCCCTCCAACTCCAGAAGAATTAGAAAAGGACGAAGCTACCTCTGAAGAGTTTTCGATGGTGATAGGATATCATGCCCTAGCCATTCAGCCTACTACCGAGGAAGATCAGTAAATCATTTCTTCCTCCGAGCAACTGCCTACTCTCCCCGAGCAACTATCCCTTCCTTCCGATCAACCTATCTCTTCATCCCAGCCGCCCGAGAAGGTTTTGGGAGATAAGGAAAAGGTGTAGTGTTGTTCGAGTTTCTTTTTATTTTGTTTCTCTTTATCAAATGTAACTCAGAATATGTAACTCTGAACTATGATCTAATAAAACTTGAACTTTTTTACATACTGTTGTTCATCTTCTATTCATACTCTGTTCATTCCTCTTATTGATGATTGCTCTTCTTTCTCTGCTAGTTTCTGGCCAGGATGGAGCTGCTATGTGCCCATGATACAAAGCTGATGCGGCAATGTAATGAATATTATAAGGCTGGTCACACAGACCTTAGTGCATCACAAGTTATAGACATCCTTGGTCATGATGCTTCAGAACAGGCAGTTGAAGCATATCAGTACCTGAAGTGTTTACTTGACCGAGCAGTGGCCAATAATGTGGCTTACTATGTAATGATCAAGGATCTCCAGTGTACCCTCGAAGACCTTCAGAATCAGTACAAGGAATCAACTGCCCTACTGCATGAGGGGTACAAAAAGAAGTACAAGCTGATCATGGCTGACAAGGGCTACGAGAAGCTTTTTGCTGGGTATGATCTGAGGGAGAGAACTTTGAAGGGTGAGGTCGAACAATGTAGATAGATTACTGAGTTACTGGAAAAGGAAAACAACAACCTGCAAAAGGAGCTGTCACAATTGAAGTCTGTAGCTTCTTCTTCAACAGTCCTAATCCTAGTGACTGATGAGGGATTTTCGTTCTTAGAGGTTGAGAATGCCAAGTTGAGGGACGAGTTGGAGACTTTGAAGAGCTCGGGCACCTCTACATCTTCTCGTTATCGAGCAAGAGCTTCTCGGGGATGAGCAAGAGCAGCTCGGGTTCTTATCGAGGAACAGAGGACTCTGTCTGCTTTAGAGAACCAGGCCTTCCAACTAATGGCGAAGAACCAGGCGTTGTCTGATATGTCGAAGAAGATTAGAGACCTGGAAAAACAGCTCTCTGCAAAGAAGTCAGTGTTGGAGAATAATGAGCTTTTCATCAAGAATCTCCACGAGAAGCTAGAAAGGCTAACATATCAATTCCACAAACAGCCCAGGGAGTTCTGGATGGCTGGATACAACGAAGCACTATTCCACTTGGACGATAGTATCCAGAATGCCAATAATGAGGGCTACAAGCAAGGCTGGTTGAATCCCTTAGGTGTGCTGAAGCTCGAACAAGGTCATTATCTGTGGGACTACCATGATCCCGGGTTGCTCGACTTGCCTGTGCCACCATACAATTTGGAGATAGATTGGATCCCTGCTCGGGCCATTCCTCGGAGCTTAATTTCAAAGTATCTCAGTGACTATAATTTACATTCTCAAATCGAGGTATCTCGTCCCGAGCATCTTTTAGATCAACCATCCGTGATGAATACAAGGATGTTGAAAGATCTCAACTTCATCAATTCTCCTATGTCTTTAAATGATCCGCCTGCTGGCGAGGAACCTGTGTCAAAAACAGAGGGGAAGAGACCAGTAGAATAGGAATTTTTTATGTAATAGTTAGTATACATGTCAATGTAACTGTAATTTTATTATCAATGTAATTTATTTTGAATTCAATGAAAGACTTTCATTTTTTTTTGCTATTATCTTGTAGTTATTAAACACTTTATATTTATGCATATCTGTTAAAGAGATAACAATATTGTGTTGTTTGTCGACCAACTCAGTAATAAAAAGTTTCAAGTATCAATACTGTTGCTCGATCACTTAATAATAAAGTAATGAGTATAAAAATGTTGTTTAAAATGTTTCCAACCAACCAAGGTTGTTAAATTCTCTATGTCGACTAACTATAGTTAGTAGGTTTTTATTCCCGATCAGCCATAGTTAGTAAATTTTTCTCTTAAATGTTTTCGACCAACCAAGGTCGGTAAATTTTGTTTGTCGACCAACTACGGTTGGTGGGTTTTTATCCCCGACTAGCCATAGTTAGCAACTTTTGCACTTTTTGGAATAATCTTACCACCCGACCAACATAAGTTGGCATTTTCAAGAATGTACGTACCTTCCGACCAACATAAGTTGGCATTTGCGAGCATATTTTGTTTCCTAGCCAAACAGGTTGGAATTTTTAGGAATATATCGTTTCCTAGCCAAACAGGTTGGCATTTTTAGGAATATATCGTTTCCTATCCAAACAGGTTGGCATTTTTAGGAATATATTGTTTCCTAACCAAACGGGTTGGCATTTTTAGGAATATATTGTTTCCTAACCAACCGAAGTTGGCATTTTTAGGAATATTTTGTTTCCTAGCCAAACAGGTTGGCATTTTTAGGAATATATTGTTTCCTGACCAACCGAAGTTTGCATTTTTAGGAATATTTCATTTCCTAACCAACCGAAGTTGGCATTTTTAGGAATATATTATTTCCCAACCAACCGAAGTTGGCATTTTTAGGAATATTTTGCTGAGCAGTCTGAGCAGCTTTGCCGAGTTTTGCCGAGTAGTTTATAGCACTAGTATTCCCCGAAAAATTCTCAATAAAAAGGAGAGACTTTGGCAGAATATCTTCGTTTTATTTATACTGATGGAACTGTGTTACATATACATCATTGATAATACTTGCGCAGGTGCTCTGCGTTCCATGCATTCTTAAACTCCTCGCCTTCTAAAGCTGTTATTTGATAAGTTCCTGGTCGAACAACTTCTGTAACTCGGTATGGTCCATGCCAGTTTGCTTCCAGCTTATTATGTTTTTGAATTACTTTTTTCAGCACATATTCTCCTTCTTTCAGGTCGCACTTCTTCACCCTTTTGTTGTAGAACATAGCTGTTCGTTGCTGGTAAGAAGCATTTCTAATGGCTGCTTCTTCTCTAACTTCCTCGAGCATGTTTAAATCCAGTCTTCTCATTAAGTCGTTGATAGGGGAATTGAAATTCAGTACCCTGTGTGTTGGGAGGCCCAACTCGGCAGGTATGACAGCTTCACTTCCAAACGCCAGCATGTATGGTGATTCTCCAGTTGCTATTCGGGGAGTAGTTCGGTAAGCCCAAAGTACCGATTGTAGCTCGTTGATCCAGTTTTCTTTTTCATCATCCAATCGTTTCTTCAAACATTCAACAGCGTTCTGTTTGTCACTTCAGTTTGTCCATTGCTTTGAGGATGGCCTGGTGCTGAATGAACCTTCAAAATGTTTGACTGCTGACAATAGGCGGCAAACTCCTCGTTGTCAAATTGTGTTCCATAGTCTGTGATGAAGGCATGAGGCAGACCATATCGACAAATGATGTTCTTCCAAACAAATTGGTACACCTTCTCGTACGTCATGTCAATGAGTGGCTCAGCTTCTACCCACTTAGTAAAATAATCCACTGCGACGACGAGATACTTGAACCTTCCTCGGGTCGTTGGCAGTGGCCCAACCAAATCAATTCCCCACATGGCAAATGGCCAAGGGGACGTTATGGGTGTCAACAATGCTTGTGGAGTTCTTCGGATGGCGGAAAAGCGCTGACACTTGTCACATTTCTTGGCATAGGCTATACAGTCAGCCCTTATCGTCGGCCAGTAGTATCCCTGCATCATCACCCTTTACAAAAGTGTCCGACCTGCTACATGTGCTCCACAAGACCCTTCATGGATTTCTTCAATTAATTCTTTTACCTCGGAGGGATGTACGCATCTCTGCAAACATGTCATAATTACTCGTCTATATAAAACACCATTAGTTAATACATACCGAGCAGCTTTAAACTTCAATTTCTTGGTTGTGAGCTTGTCAATTGGCAATTCTCCCTCCTCGACATACGCCCTGATGGGATCCATCCAAGATGGTCCTAAATTAAGGGTGATAAAGTTCATCTTCAGATCTTCATCTATACTCCGACCAGCCAACACTTCAATTGGGATTGTTCGTCGTAGCTCGGTGCGAGTAGCTGATGCTAGTCGAGCTAGGGCGTCTGCTCTCACATTCTCCATTCTTGGTATTCTGACCAGCTGAATAGCGGCAAATTCTGACACTAGCTCTTTTGCCTTTGCATGATATCCGATCATTAATTCTCCTCTAACTGCATATACTCCCATCATTTGGTTTACAATCAATTGAGAGTCGCTGAAGATCACAACCTGTTGCGCCTCCATAATTTTTGCCAAATTAAGCCCTGCAATCATGGCCTCATATTCAGCCTTATTATTGGAAGCTTTGAATTGGAAACGCAAGGCATATTCCATGTCGACCTCGTCCGGAGTGCTCAAAACTATCCCCGCGCCACATCCTGCAGTGCAAGATGAGCCATCTACATATAGCCTCCATATAGGTAACTCGTCTTCAAATTTTGAATCAGTTAGAGTTCCTCGGTGAAATATTTACTGCTTCCTTTCAACCTCCACGGATTTTTCTCGCTCCTCGTCGATCATCTTTTCTTGCCCTTTTACCAACCGGAGTTGGTCTGAGCTCGAATTTAATGATCCTGTAACATCCACTTGCCCTTTTACCAACCGGAGTTGGTCTGAGCTAGTGTTTGTTGATCCTGTAACATCCACAAGTTGATCAGCGAGAAACTCTTGTTCCTTGTCCAGAGTCCTCACGACTATCTCTGCATCACATCCTGCAACATCCACACGCCCTTTTACCAATCGAAATTGGTCTGAGCTTGTGTTTGTTGATCCTGTAACATCCACAGGTTGATCAGCGAGCAACTTTTTCTCCTCGAGGATATCAGGATAGGTGAACTCCACTATAAAATCTGCTACAGCCTGCCCTTTTAATGATGATCTGGGTTCATAAATTATATCATATTCACCGAGCTCTATTGACCAGTACATCAATCTCCCTGATTTTTCTGGCTTATGAAGGGCTTGTCTCAATGGCGCATCGGTATATACTACTATAGTGTGAGCCTGGAAGTATGGCCTCATTCTCCTACTCGCCTCAATCAGCGCCAGTGCCAATTTCTCCAGCCTTGGATATCTGATCTCTGCTCCTCGGAAGGCCTTACTTGTGTAGTAAATTGGTTTTTGCACTCCATTCTCCACTCTGATCAACGCCGAGCTAACTGCATTCTCGGACACTGCAAGGTACAAATACAATTTTTCTCCCATCACCGGCCTGGACAACAGTGGAGGTGCTCCCAAGTATTTCTTCAAGTCTTGAAAAGCCTTCTCACATTCATCATTCCACTCAAAAGTCTTTCTGAGTGTCTTGAAGAATGGGAGACATCTATCAGTTGCTCGCGACACAAATCTGTTGAGTGCCGCTACTCGTCCTGTGAGACTCTGTACTTCCTTCTTCGTCGTTGGAGATCTCGGCCCTATTAGATATTTGATCTTTTCAGGATTTGCTTCAATGCCTCGTTGATTGACAATGTACCCGAGGAATATGCCTTCTCGTACTCCAAATATGCACTTCGTCGGGTTCAGCTTCATTTGATATTTATCTAGTTGATCAAAAGCCTGACTTAAGTCAACTAGATGATCGGCAGCTTTCTTGCTTTTTGTTAGCATATCGTCAACATAGACTTCCATATTGTCACTGATTTGTTCAGAAAAGACCTTGTTCATCAGCCTCTGATATGTCGCACCTGCATTTTTCAAACCAAAAGGCATAACATTATAACAATAAGTTACCCCAGGGGTAATAAAAGAATTACTCTCCCTGTCTTCAGGTTTCATTTTGATCTGATTGTAACCAGAATAAGCATCCATGAAGCTCAGCAACTCGTGTCCCGAGGTAGCATCCACCAGTTGATCAATTCGGGGCAATGTAAAGTGATCCTTTGGGCATGCTTTGTTGAGGTCGGTGAAGTCTACACACATCCTCCACTTGTTATTCTTCTTCTTTACCATCACCACATTAGCTAACCAATCTGGATATATAACATCTTCAATGAAACAAGCTTTCTAAAGCTTCTCGACTTCCTCCTGTATAGCTTAATTCTTCTCGGGACTGAATACTCTTCATCTCTGCTTCACAGGCTTGATTTCCTTATTCACATTGAGCTCGTGACATAAGAAGTCTGGGTCTATCCCGGGCATATCTTCATGACTCCACGCAAAAGTTTGTTTCCTGCTTCTAAGGAAAGTTATCAATTCTTGTTTTAATGAGGCTTCCAACGATGAACCTATTTGAGTAGTTCGCTCAGGGTGCTCGTCGTCCAGAATGATATTTTCAGTAGCTTCCACCACTTGACACTTCACGAGTTGCGACTCATCTCGAGGATCCAATGTTTCAATTTCTGCACCTTCATCCACTTGATAGGTAGTGGTCTTTTTCTTTGATTCTTCCAATTCTTCTTGCTCGACGGATGAATAATAGCATTCCCGAGCTACTTTCTGATCACCTTTCACAACTCCTACTCCAAAGTTTGTTGGAAATTTTAGGCACTGAAGCACTGTAGATGGTACAGCCTTGAACTTCTTCAATCCTACTCTTCCCATGATGATATTGTACAATGATTGGACATTCTTATCCATCATGAAGAAACGTATTCTTTCTGTTCGATAAGCAGGCCACGTACCAATGAATATATCCAACTTGATCGTCCCAAGTGGAAATACTTTCTCGTTAGCAAAACCGATGAGGGGTCTGTGGTAAGGCTCCAGTGAGATAACTTTAGATTTAAACTATCGAAACATGAGTAGAACATAATGTCTACCGAGCTACCATTATCGACCAGCACTCTTGAAATCATTACCTCCTTCATTCTCATCTTGATCACCAGTGGATCATCGTGAGGATATAAAACACCTGCAAGGTCATTTTTTAAAAAACCGATGACCAATTTCTCCTTGTTCACCTTTCTCGGGCGATCTTCCTCAGCTAGATTTATTCCCTGAATGTATGAGCAAGCTTGAGCCTCACCGAGGTAAGCTTTTCTTTCTGCAGTAAGGTCTCCCCCTCCTGCATCTCCTCCTGTAATAACATTACAATCAAATGAACCAAAACGTATTGAAAATACCTCTCGTTCTGGCTGCCTTGGTTTCTTGGGAAGATCGGGGTCATCCTCTGGATCAACTTCATGATTTCTCTTCTTGTTCTCCTCTGCTCGACGAGGAGATATAGACCTTTCCCTAGTTCGGTCATTGTTTCTTTTTTCGCCTCCTCGATCAACATACTTTGCTAGCTTTCCTCGTCGGATGAGTGTTTCAATCTCATTCTGAAGAGCTATGCAATTTTTGGTCATATGGCCATGATCCTTGTGGAACTCGCAATATTTTTCCCTATTCCTCGTGTCAGGATCTGCCTTCATTTTCTTTGGTCAGTTTAACTCCTCGCTGTTCTTAATTTCTTCCAGGACGTGGTTGATATTTGCCTTCAAAGGTGTGTAATTATCAAATTTCCTCAAGACCTCCCATGACGACCTATTTTTGGATTGTTTGTCACCACCATTGTTTTTATGTTCTTTCTTCTTAGCTTTATCACCTTCCAACTTGGTTTCTTTGGCGTCCATATTCTTCTTCACAGACATAGCCTCCTCGGCGTTCATAATCTTAGACGCTTTTCCCATCAGGTCTGACATGGTTTGAGGTGGATCTTTGGCCAAAGTGTAGTACAACTTGTTTGGTAGCAGTCCACTCATCAAAGCGATAATCGTTGTCTTCTCCTCATAGTCAATGACTTCGAGTTTCTCGTTATTAAAACGAGTTATATAATCTCTGATACTCTCACCAGCTTTTTGTCTAACACTTAACAAATGTGCTACTCGTTTAACTGGCTTTGCTCCAAAACAGAAATTCCCAATGAATAACTCGGCCAGTTGAAGAAAGGTTGAAATCTTACCCCGAGGAAGATTATTATACCATATCTGAGCAGATTTGGTAAGAGTTCCCGAGAATGCCCTGCATCTCATCTCGTCTGGGACGGCATAGATGTCGACAGCAGCTTGATATTGTTCTATATGAAGGACATGGTCAGTCTTCCCATCATACTTGGGAGTCACAACGTGTGCTTTGAACTTTGATGGTGTTGGAAAATCAACAATATCCTGGACAAAAGGTGTTCCTCGAACAAAGGTTCGTTGTAGAGGGTTCTTGGCCTTAGCTATTTCCCCTAATCTATCCTCCAGCCTCTGAATAGATCCTTTCCATGCATCATTTCCTTCCTCGGGCCTATTGGTTCGAGCAACTGATCGCGTTGAAGTGGCTTCCTGGGATTTATCTCGACGAGCAGCTGGTCGGTCATAAGATCCATCTTGACGAGCAGCTGGTCGCGACTGGGCAGATCCTTCCCTTAAATATGATGGTCGTTGAAAGCTCCTCGACGCTGCATTAAGAGGACTTTTGTTCCTCCTAGGGCCTAATCGGTCGAAAGGAGAAGCCCTACTAAACCTTTCCAATGCGCTGGTCCTTTTTGGGGAGAGGGTGACACGTTATTCAGTATCTGTGGCCCGTACTGACGAAGTTCGTCCAGGTTGATAAGAAAAATCTTCAGATTCCTCATTGCGATATGAATTAGTACGCCTAGTACGCGAAGAAGGCGCACGGGTATTTCTTTGAATGCTTCGTGGTCCGGAATGGGCTGATGCACCGCCGTGGAGGGTTTGGATAAGTTGTCGCATCGTTTCTTGCATGACGGTCTTGCCCTGAGCCAGATTTGCCATTATTCCAGTCAGATCTGGAACAATTGGTGGAGCAGACGGATTTGAAGGGGTTCCAGCATTTCGATTGCTGGATTCAGGAATATCAGCCATTGGTAATGGATTGTATTTGATGAGAAAATGATATTACCAGTCGTTTCCCACAGACGGCGCCAATCTGTTGATGTAAAAAATTAGATCACTCTAATAATTCAATCACAGATAAATAAATGAGACAAAAGATTTTTAAGTGGTTCAGCCTTATAAGAATGGCCTACGTCCACTGTTGTTTTATTGCTGAGTGTTTGGGAATTCTCGATTACAACAAATTTCGTTCTCCTTTCGGTCCCCTTACAATGAGGGTTGTACAATGTATTTATAGCCCTGAGGCTGTGATGTGAAAGGGTAATACATTAAATGATATACATATGAAAGGGTAATACATTTAATGCCCTCTTTGCGTGTGCGTCTGAATGATAAGCATTTAATGAATCAGTTGAACTGTTGATTATACAGCTATTAATGCTTTGTTCGAGATGCAGCTCGGACCGCCTGAGTTGCTCGGACCGCCTAAGCTTCTCGGTACTCAAGAGTTCCTCGGAGAGGCATTGTTCCTCGGAGCATGTGAGTTTTTCGGGTAAGCAGTGTTCCTCGGGGAACTAGTCTTCCTCGTTGTAGTCTTGTTCCTCGGAGCGTGTGGGTTCCTCGGAAGTGTTTGTAGTTGCCATGTAGATAGCCACGTGTCTTCATATGATTGGTCCACGTCAGCGGATTAAATTTGGTATCAACAATGATATTATTTTTTTTGGTATTTTTACTTTTTAAAATGATTTTTATTAATAAAATGTTTGGATTTTTTTTAAGTAAACTAACTAGGAAAAAAATGCTAAAGAGAGAAATATATATTGTTTTGTTTAAATTAAAAACAGAGTGATACAATACGAGTTCTAAATTTATTTTATTAAAACTAATATAAATTAATTAATTAAGAGAAAATGCAAAAAATAAATAATGAAATAAATTTATTTTGCTTCTAATTGTATCTGTCGTTGTTCAAATGCTTTCCAATCAAAATTCCTTCAACCTACAAACACATTAACAATATGCGTAGGATAAGTAAGGGTATCAATCCACCCTTCATGAGTGAAGAACTACTTCTAAAGATATTTGCAAAATCATTTTCATGATATTATTTTTTTCGGTATTTTTACTTTTTAAAATGATTTTTAATTAAGAAATGTTTTGATTTTTTTTAAGTAAACTAACTAGGAAGAAAATGCTAAAGAGAGAAATATATATTTTTTGTTTAAATTAAAACAGAGTGATACAATATGAGTTCTAAATTTATTTTATTAAAAATAATCTAAACTAATTCATTAAGAGAAAATGCAGAAAATAAATTAATAAAATAAATTTATTTTGCTTCTAATTGTATCTATCGTTGTTGAAATGCTTTCCAATCAAAATTCCTTCAACTTACAAACACAATAACAATATGTATAGGATAAGTAAGGGTAACAATCCACCTTTCATGAGTGAAGAACTAAATGTGAAGATATTTGCAAAATCATTTTCATGATATTATTTTTTTTGGTATTTTTACTTTTTAAAATGATTTTTATTAATGAAATGTTTGGTTTTTTTTGAAGTAAACTAACCAGGAAAAAAATGCTAAAGAGAGAAATATATATTGTTTTGTTTAAATTAAAAACAGAGTGATACAATACGAGTTCTAAATTTATTTTATTAAAACTAATCTAAATTAATTAATTACGAGAAAATGCAAAAAATAAATAATGAAATAAATTTATTTTGCTTCTAATTGTATCTGTCGTTGTTGAAATGCTTTCCAATCAAAATTCCTTCAACCTACAAACACATCAACAATATGCATACGATAAGTAAGGGTATCAATCCACCTTTCATGAGTGAAGAAATAAATCTGAAGATATTTGCAAAATCATTTTCATGATATTATTTTTTTCGGTATTTTTACTTTTTAAAATGATTTTTAATTAAGAAATGTTTTGATTTTTTTAAGTAAACTAACTAGGAAGAAAATGCTAAAGAGAGAAATATATTTTTTTGTTTAAATTAAAACAGAGTGATACAATATGAGTTCTAAATTTATTTTATTAAAAATAATCTAAACTAATTAATTAAGAGAAAATGTAGAAAATAAATTAATGAAATAAATTTATTTTGCTTCTAATTGTATCTGTCGTTGTTGCTAATCCTTTCCAATCTTCCTTCAACCTAAAAACACAATAACAATATGCATAGGATAAGTAAGGGTAACAATCCACCTTTCATGAGTGAAGAACTAAATATGAAGATATTTGCAAAATCATTTTCATGATATTATTGTTTTTGGTATTTTTACTTTTTAAAATTATTTTTATTTAAGAAATGTTTTGATTTTTTTAAGTAAACTAACTAGGAAGAAAATGCTAAAGAGAGAAATATTTTTTTTTTATTTAAATTAAAACAGAGTGATAAAATATGAGTTCTAAATTTATTTATTAAAACTAATCTAAACTAATTAATTAAGAGAAAATGTAGAAAATAAATTAATGAAATAAATTTATTTTGCTTCTAATTGTATTTGTCGTTGTTGCAAATCCTTTCCAATCAAAATTCCTACAAACACACTAACAATATGCATAGTATAAGTAAGGGTAACAATACACCTTTCATGAGCGAAGAACTAAATATGAAGATATTTGCAAAATCATTTTCATGATATTATTGTAATTGGTATTTTTACTTTTTAAAATTATTTTTATTTAAGAAATGTTTTGATTTTTTTAAGTAAACTAACGAGGAAGAAAATGATAAAGAGAGAAATATATTTTTTATTTAAATTAAAACAGAGTGATAAAATATGAGTTCTAAATTTATTTTATTAAAACTAATCTAAAGTAATTAATTAAGAGAAAATACAAAAAATAAATTAATGAAATTAAAAAAAAAATCTAACAAGATAAAATATTTACAAATTTTTCTCTCAATAAGTAACAATCTCAAAGAGAAGAAAATTAAATACTAAAAAGAAAAAGATAAGAGTATCTACAATATGTACAAATGGGTGAACTCTCAAATACTCATCAAAGTTTGAATTAAATTTGCTAAAAATACAAACAACCCCAACAAAGATTTGCATATAAGTATTTCTCCCTCCAAATGAACTCTCAATGCACTATTAAATAATGAGAAATATTAGCTAAAAATACAAATCCTCTCACTACAAATTTGTATATAAAAATTCATTGACTTGAAATAAATTATACCACAAACCTCTATAATGAGATATTTGTTAAAAATACAAACATTGTCCAGAGAGTGATGAAGCAAAAACTTATCCTATATTTAAAACCAAAAATTGAAGACTGTCTTTCCTTTGCCTACTGTCCGAATATATAGCTGAGAAGAGGCATGTGAGGCTTTGGGTTAAAATTGGAAGAGTTAGAGTGAGGGTATTTTAGGAAAAAGGGGTTAAAGTCATTCTGAACATGTGATCTCTTGGGTTTTGAAATTTGGATTTGGGTGGATTTTAGAAATATTGGGATATAGGTGTCAGAGGTAGGATCGAAGGTTAGCAGGTGGTAGGTATGGGTTTGGCAGATCGTGTAAGACAAGAGTGGAAAAAGTGGGTTTACATGGTTTTAGGTTTGGTTTTGTTTGGTTTATTTGGCAGGTGGATAAATCGATTTTGGTTTGGGTACCTCCGAAATTCTCAGGTCAGATTGGCTCAAATGGGGATCTTCGGGTTTGGGCTTCGTAGTAAGGGTAGGTCGTCGGAGATGGAGGTCGGGCTTTGTCGCGGGTTAAGGACAGAGATCGGGGTGCTAACCGGGTTTGCGATTTTCTTGGGTTGAGGTATGGGTTCCGAATTTTGAGGAGGAACCTGGTTAGGTGGTTGAGGTCGGGTGAGGGGTGATGGGGGCTGAGATGGTTTTGGGTTTGGATGTGGGAGCTGTGAGAGAGAGGTGCGTTATGGAGGTTGATATGGACATCATTGGAGGTGAGAGAGGAGTGGGTGAGTGAGGTTAAAGATGAGTGTATGGGGGGTTTAGGTGTAGTGGGGGTGCAGATTAGTTAGTGTGTGGGTGAGGGTTTTGTTTAGGTGTATGTGAGTGTATGTGTGTTTAACTTTACTCCCTAAATAAAATAAAAAAATAATAAAAATAAACCTAATAAAATAAAAACAAGTAAAATTAAATTAAAAACTAAACTAAACTAAAATAAAAATCAACTAAAAATAAAACTCGCTAAAAAAACTAAAAAACTAAAAATAACACGACACACAATACAGACTCTAAAAACTAAACACGGCTCAAATAAAAACTAATAAAATAAAATAAAACAAAACGAAATAATAATAAACTAACTAACAACTGAAAACAAACAAAAATAAAGAAAAATATAAAAACAACTCCTCGACATGTAAAAATAAAATATAAAAAACTTACTAAAAATATACACACGACTCAAACATAAAATATAAAATAAATTCTAAAAATATACAAACGACATAAATAAAAATCTAAAAAAAATAAATAAAATAAAATAAAAAGGGACAAACCAAACACACACGGTTCGGGACAGGCGATCAGGTTTAAGGGACTGGGAATTTCGGGATAGCCTAAATGCTATGGGACTACAGGTTAGCTCTTAGCTCCTTAAATCGTGCATTTGACTTGATTTGTCGCTTTTACATCCACAAGATGCATTTGACCAAAATAAACATTAAAGGGCATAAGACTCGTTTTGTCGGGAATTAGCAATTAAAAGTCCTCTATTCGGGGTTTTATTTAAACATTTTTGGGTGCTTATCAATCGTGATATATAAATAAGTAAGTGATAACTTATGAATTCTAGGAGTCGGATTTAGACTCGGCGAATATAGGCTAGTTCTACGAGTGACATGCGCAGTTGGCCGAGTTGATATGGATATATATACGGGTATATATATATATATATATATCAAACATACCACTCTAGTGGGATGCTATTGGTGGAGGTTGTGTGTAGTGGGCGATCTTTCCTGGCGAATCCCAACTGGTGTAGTATCGGTCCCCAGGGTCATAGGTCTGTGCATGCCCACTCTATATGAGATTCGAGTCCAAGTGGAATAATGTGGTATGGTTATGACCTACTGACTTAAGACTATGACTGCCTCTAGTTACGTTTATAATTTAGGTTCGGTTGTTGTGACACCCCACTAATTAAAATATTAGGTGATTAGTCTACTATTCAATTAAACATGATTCATAAATGGTTCATTCTTAGCATCATTGTCGAAAAATATTTTTTTTTAATCTCTATATATCCTAATAAGCCAGATGCCGATTTTAATTAATAGAGAATAATAATTAAACGACAGAGTAATAAATAACACAACCACCGTAATACTATTGGCCATAGTAAACTGAATAGAATAATAATCGGATATCACATCCAAATTCGAATCTACATACGAGCCAAGTATAATACCGGGATAAATCGGTTGGTATAAAGGTAATATTAAAACCAAATGTAAAGTCTAGACAATGAGATAACACACTCGAATGGAAATACTAAATCATAAGCTAGATGACAATAATGATAAATACGTCCAAGCTAGAGATCCTGCAGTATCCACAGCATTGTAGCACGTCAACTCTGGAATGAATATCCCATCCTTGGTGTACTTTTGGTTGGACACCTAAAAGGTCTTGTAAAAATAGATTTGATTCGGGTCAGTGATACGGCGTAAATATTTCGTATTTCACCCGTTAACGTACGCGTTATTAGGCCCCTCGGGTACCTTAATTCCTATATGTATGCTCGATAATCAGACAACCTCCATTTAATATGATAACATGCTATATGAGGTATATTTGGGCTTTTGTAGGGATTACAGGTGCTAAGTATGAAGTTGGATGCATTCCGGCGAAGTTCCGTACACAATCGCACGCGCAAGGGCAATTTAGTCATTTCAAAAATTGGGTAACTGGCCCAATGTCTTCACGAAAGTTTATTCCCTCAGAACAAGATTCGTGTGTCCACAATTGGTGCACGAATCGGAGCTATATCGAAGAAGTTATGGGCTTTTGAGAGAAAGAGAAAGACATCTCAACCAAAACAGGGGAAAGATTCAAGACCTGTAGGTCCGAATCGATTCGCCCCTTGCGAATCGATTCGGTTGGAGACATTATGCCAGTTCCTCTATTTTCGAATCGATTCGGCCTTGCCGAATCGATTCGCCCCCTATTACGAATCGATTCGTACATCCCGAATCGATTCGCCCCTCTGGCAGTCTCGAGCAACCTCCTTACCGAATCGATTCGGCCCTGCTGATATTTGTTTTTCTCCCCTTTCATTTACAAGTTTTCCATGGGATTTGTTTTGTATAAATACTCTTTTTCTTCATTTTGAAGATGGGGGAATTCATTTTAGGTTAGTTTAGCTTAGGGTTTGGGGATTTGAGAGCTCTTCTTCTTCCTCTCTTGGTTTGACACCCTTTAGGGTTTGTAATTGGTACTTTCATCTTCCCTCTCCATTAATGTTAGTTATATTTCCTTTATTCTTGCTTTGTATTTAATTTACATGCTTTATTAATTAGTTTACTTGCTTTAACTCTTGCTTTCTTAGTTTAATTAGTTTAATTTAGTTTAATCCATGTATAGTCCGTAGATAACGGGTCGGGATTGCATTTTCGCCATTTATGGGTTTGGATCTCGAAAGTTAGGGTTTCGTGTAAAATTTCATTTAATTGAAACCTCGCGTATTAAAGTCGGATTATTATGGGTTTAACTTTCTTTGTCATGCAACGTTAGTGTTTATAGCGATAATCTGAATTTAATCCGCGGGTGACCATTTTTGGTTAAATGTTTAATCTCGCAACTTTGGGTTAAATTCCTTATTGTGTGATGTTTATGCTTAATTGATTATGCTCGATTAAATGCTTTCGATCCTTAACTCTAATTAGTAGTTGTTTCGATCCGTGTGGTAGAATGCGATCTCGATCCTCGCTTTACTTTTGTGTAGCGTAACTTCTCTTTTTCTTTTTCCATCATAACCAACCATCACCTTTTCATTTATTTATTTTTCACTTTTATTCCTGAAGTTTTAAAACAATTAAAATCTAAAATTCAATCACTCCATGTGGATTTCTTACGATACCCGACTTACCGCTGTGCTTGCCTCGCAAGTGTAGTAATAGCTTAGGTTTTTTGCATAGCGACGGCGAAACACACAACGATTGTGTCCTTACACGAACACACTTTTACCTCTCGATCAAAAATGGCGCCGTTGCCGGGGAGTGTGTTTTAGATAGTAATTGTTTTATTATTTCGTAGTATTTTTTCTTTTGTATTTGTATTCTTTGTTTTAACCTTTTTTGCGGGATAGCATATTTGAGCGCTAAGAAACTTTGATTCGCGGTTGCTCACTTTCTTGCTTGGATTCTCCATCTACAAACAATGAGGTAATCATGTCCTACTATTATAGTTATTACGGTTATTCTAATGATTCATACTTTGGGGATAGTTTTCAAGTTTTTCATTTTTAAGATTTTCTTGAAAATGAAAGACTTGAAAACATTTAGCGCAATGAAAATCGTTATTGGGAGCTTGAGTTGGATTCATTATTCAAATCCAATGACGATTCTTATTTCGATACTTTCGAAGACGAGTTTCAACCAAATGAGGAGTCCGAGGCTCTTGAGTCGAGGAAGCCTACTTTGGAAGAAACTTTACTTCTTTACTCCCAAGGTTTGGAAAGCCTAAATGATGCTGGAATGAGACTTGGAGCACTTTGCGATGAGATGAATTCTTATGCACAAAACAACGAGGCGGTGGAAACTTGTGTTTCACCTAAATTTTTTGAAGAATTTCTCATCGAATGTGAATCTCTCCCCCGAAATTCAATCTCCTTCCGATGATATGTTGACGGAGATTGAATTTATTTCATTACCATATACGTTTTCCGTCATTGAACCATTAGAATTACCGGTTGATTCCTATGAGTCGGTAGAAACTTTAAAAACTTCTACACTTTTTTCCGATGAGGACTCCTTGCCGGACTTGTTTTCGATGGATGTTATCCCGATGTGTGCACCATCTCCCATTCCATTTGAAAAATCTTTGGGAGATGAGTCAATTTTTCTTGGACCTCAAGTGTACCTTTCCCCCTTATTATCCAAATCCCCCATCGTGTACCCAAAATTTCAAATTGGCGATGGTTCACTTTTTTCACCACCCACATGCCTTCCGTTGTTCAAACGGAATTCATATCTTCCGGGAGGCATGTTCACTTTGGAGGGTCCACCATTGATCTTTCAAAGTCAAATCCCTTTTTGGGTGGACCCTCAACTATTTAGACTTCTAGTGTATAGTTAGTGTGTAGTCTAAATAGTAGGTTGTAAATAATTAGCTTTTTAATTTTCTTTCTTTCCTATTTTTCTTTCCTTTTAATTTAGTCTAGTGTAATTAGTTAACTTTTTGTTATTTGTTTTTGCTATGCTCGATACTAACTTGTTTTGTAGATTCCTTTGGACTCGCGCTTATGGAGATCGCTCCAATTTTGGGTAATATCGTTATTTTCCTCTCTTTGTGTTTTGTTCTTAATGCACATTGAGGACAATGCAACATTTAAGTTAGGGGGTGTAGGATATTTTATCCATTTCTTTGTTTTGTCCATGGATTTTCTCACATTTAGTTACTAAGTATGCTTTTTGTTAAAAAAAAAAATTGAAAATTTTCGAAAATATTTTCTTTCCTTTTTCTCCTTTGTTGGGTATTTTGCCTTGTTTCCGATGACAAATTTTAATAATTGCCCGATCCGATTGACAACTCAATGATGCATGTTCTCGATTTTAGAAGTTATTAGACTTTAGTCCTTAAATCATTGACATTGTGAATAACTTCATGAATTAAACTTTATCCCATGAGCATATGCACTTTCCATGTCATATCGGTTTGGTTTAAGATTTTTATAACTCGGGAATATTTTATTGCATTGTATATACTTACACCGAGTAAGCTTTGTACCTTTCGTCGTTTGTGAGTGTTATACACTATTCTTTCCTCGTTGAATTCGTTGGTAATCTCACTATTCTTTCATTTGACCGTTCATTAATTGAGTTCATACTTGAAATGTGTTACTTGAGCATGATTTTCATATATTGTTTTGACTCGAGAATTACGTAAACTTTATGAAATGATCATAGGCCCTCTTTGTTATATCACCCATATTAGCCTTGACCTCACCCTTATATGTTTACCCTCGTTAGCCCCTTTGAGCCTAACTATAGCCCTTCGTTTCATAACCCAAATCCCATAACCAACTCCAAATTGGAGTTTTAAGCCATACATACACCTTCCATACCTTTGTTTGGAATGTTACTTGGGATTGATGTTGTTGTGATGTCGGTTGCAATTTAGGCATATGAGAGTTTGAAAAGTAAAGAAAAGAAAGTAGTGAAAAAAGTGAAGAAAAAGAGAAAGCAAAAAGAAAAATAAAACAAAAGAAAACATGAGAAAAAGAAGAAAAGAAAAGAAAAAGAAAAGAGAAAGTTGTACATGTTGTGTATATAGTTCAATAAGCTTTGATTACTCTCCAAATGATACATTTAATGCTTGTTTTGGAACTCGTTTTTCAATTTTGATATTGCCCGCATTTTCCCATTATCCCGAGTTTTCATCCCGAAAACTTTGAATCCGTACATACATTCCTTCATTCCGCACCCTAGCCTAGCCTACATTACAACCCTATTAAAAGTCCTATGTGATCTTAGGGTGAATTTAATTTAAAAGTTTAAATAGTTTTGATAATCTGTGAAAATGCATTTCGCCTCTTTTAGTGTGTGGTATCCTTTCATTGAGATTACAATTTTTCATTTTATATTTAGCGTTCTTCATTTGTGACATGTGTGAGGCCTAGTTTCCATTTACATTTACTCTTTATGCCCGCATGTTCCGTGTGTTACCTCCCGTTCCTAGTGAATTCATTTGATGAGCGTAATGCCCGTGAGGATTGAATATATGCTTGCTTTATGTTTATCCGGGTTATTTAAGTTTTTACCAAATCATATTTTGCATTTGCTCTCCCCCCTCCCACTTTTAAAGTTTCAATTCTATGAGGTGCATTCAACCTGTTAATAACAACAGACTTTAGCTTGAATTCATTCAATATGCTAATAACGCATTTGAAATCTTTTTCGTTGTTGTTGAGTTTGTCGCATGTTGGGTTGGGCATATTTTGAGGAAACCATGTGATGTTTGTGGGTTCCATCCCTGAAAATCCTCACGAGACAACACTCGTCCACTAGGGTAACCTAGGGGTTTAACGGCTTATTGCATATGCTAAATGCAATCGTGCGCCCGCGAAAGTGGCCTTATCTTTTTATTACTTTTTCATCCCATTTTGTACTTGTATCCTGCTGTTGGTTTACTTGTAGTTCTTGTTGTTTCCTATTTCATTGCTAGGGACTAGCAATGTGTAAGTTAGGGGGTGTGATACGGCGTAAATATTTCGTATTTCACCCGTTAATGTACGCATTATTAGCCCCCTCGTGTACCTTAATTCCTATATTTATGCTCGATAATCAGAAAACCTCCATTTAATATATTAACATTATATATGAGGTATATTTGGGCATTTGTAGGGATTACAGGTGCTAAGTATGAAGTTGGATGCATTCCGGCGAAGTTCCGTACACAATCGCACGCGCAAGGGCAATTTAGTCATTTCACAATTTGGGTAACTGGCCCAATGTCTTCACGGAAGTTTATGCCCTCTGAACAAGCTTCGCGTGGCCACAAACGGTACACGAATCGGAGCTATATCGAAGAAGTTACGGGATTTTGAGCGGAAGAGAAAGACATCTCAACCAAAACAGGGGAAAGATTCAAGACCTGTAGGTCCGAATCGATTCGCCCCTTGAGAATCGATTCGGTTGGAGACAGTATGCCAGTTCCTCTGTTTTCTAATCGATTTGTCCTTGCCGAATCGATTCGCCCCCTATTCCGAATCGATTCGTACATCCCGAATCGATTCGCCCCTCTGGCAGTCTCGAGGAACCTCCTTACCGAATCGATTCGGACTAGCTGAATCGATTCGGCCCTGCTGATATTTATTTTTCTCCCCTTTCATTTACAAGTTTTCCATGGGTTTTGTTTTGTATAAATACTCTTTTTCTTCATTTTGAAGATGGGGGAATTCATTTTAGGTTAGTTTAGCTTAGGGTTTGGGGATTTGAGAGCTCTTCTTCTTCCTCTCTTGGTTTGACACCCTTTAGGGTTTGTAATTGGTACTTTCATCTTCCCTCTCCATTAATATTAGTTGTATTTCCTTTATTCTTGCTTTGTAGTTAATTTACATTCTTTATTAATTAGTTTACTTGCTTTAATTCTTGCTTTCTTAGTTTAATTAGTTTAATTTAGTTTAATCCATGTATAGTCCGTAGATAACGGGTCGGGATTGCATTTCCGCCATTTACGGGTTTGGACCTCGAAAGTTAGGGTTTGGTGTAAAATTTCATTTAATTGAAACCTCGCGTATTAAAGTCGGATTATTATGCGTTTAACTTTCTTTGTCATGCAACGTTAGTGTTTATAGCGATAATCCGAATTTAATCCGCGTGTGACCATTTTTGGTTAAATGTTTAATCTCGCAACTTTGGGATAAATTCCTTATTGTGTGATGTTTATGCTTAATTGATTATGCTCGATTAAATGCTTTCGAGCCTTAACTCTAATTAGTAGTTGTTTCGATCCGTGTGGTAGAATGCGATCCCTATCCTCGCTTTACTTTTGTGTAGCGTAACTTCTCTTTTTCTTTTTCCATCATAACCGACCATCACCTTTTCATTTATTTATTTTACACTTTTATTCCTGAAGTTTTAAAACAATTAAAATCTAAAATTCAATCACTCCATGTGGATTTCTTACGATACCCGACTTACCGCTGTGCTTGCCTCGCAAGTGTAGTAGTAGCTTAGGTTTTTTGCATCGCGACGGCGAAACACACAACGATTGTGTCCTTACACGAACACACTTTTACCGCTCGATCAGTTAGAGCTTGAAAACGTTTTAAAAATATTTAACGAGTGTTTAAGATGTTGTATTATGAGTAATGTAAATATTTATGTTAGATGTGCGTACTCTCACGTGAATCCTCACCTCTCACTTAATGTGCACACCTAACGTACTCTAATATTCCTTCCTAGTTAAGCTACCCACCTAACCAACTATAAACCACTCGATTAATCCTTATTAATTTATATGAATATCCGAACCCATCTGTATCTCCCATACGATACGTTAATATTATCTCACTTCTTTAATCATTTTATTTTCATTATTTTAACCATTTAAGTTCAGATACTTGAAATACATTTTAAACATTCACAATAATCTCTTGTACAACACACAACAGAGTAGACTATCACAAGTGTATGTATATATATATATACACATTACACTATCTAATATATACATATACGACCACGGCATCTAAACCATCGAACTCGCGATGCATGCACACTTTGCTATCTAGTCCCTACGTACCTCACTTACCAAATTAAGGACTAAGGCTATGTGTGACACCTCGACGTATAAAACGATAACACATAATGGAGGTGAACATAATCCCAGCACCATAAGGATGACGTCCATACCTAACATATCCTAATGTCCATTAATACACTACCATCTCTCAAGGTAATGACAATGTAATGCTATGTTCTGGGGCATGAATCCAAATCCTCCCTAATCGGCACACAAAGATAGGAATACCCACTACGCGTAGCCTCCAGTGATAGAAAGTAGCTAGGCATAACATTACACATAATATCACAGTCAACATAATATAGGCATGCACTCATCTTATATATACATAGAGTATATTTCAAGTCTACCCCATAAACTATTAATTCACATTTTATTCCCATGGTCAATTATTCCTAACATCTCTTGTTAATTGAAGGGATTTAAATAATTCGATTAATTATTTCAGTAGCTACCCTCAACCAGTACCTACTGGTCCAAAACCCGAAATCATTATAATAATCTCAAATATAATTTAATTCCCAATAATCCTTTCTCTTGATAAAGTAACATTCTGCCCAGAAATATAAAATGCTGATTTGAGGCTTTTCTGACCCGATTTTGAAGAAACTTAAATCTACAAAGTTTTCCATAACATGATTTTATATAGGAACTTGCGTGCACACAACCAATTTCATCTTAAAACAAACCTAAAATAAACATACAACATTCGTCATTTTCTAAAACGATTTCACATGCATTTGACTTTTGGATTCATATAAGTTCACTTCGCTTCTAGTTAGATAGTTTAATCTCTAATTGAATCACACACTTTTCTCAAATTTTGAAATAATCAATAAAATATATTAATCATGAGTTCTATAATCCCAATTGATATTATCTCAAATCAAAACTTCATAAACATGGTTTTTATCCCAAAATCCTATAATCTAGCATGTGTTTATACAAACTCATATTTAAGCAAGTTTAAAACTCGCCTCTTAGGATGATTCTGAATTTCCTTTGAAGAAGATGATGTGAGTTCCTCCTCCTCATTATTCGTAAATTTTGGTGGTGTATGGTAGTGTTGCAAGGTGGATCTCTCAGACCCTTCACCTCCTTGAGAAACTCTTCACTTTGTTATAAAAGCTCACACACTTTCTATCCTTTCGTTTCCTCTTACTTTAATTTTTTAATTCCCCATTTCATTAGCCAAAGAGTTGGTTTTAAAGTAGCTAATCCTTTTGCACATCATGTGTTGGAAATCTGAAGGTAAAAAATTAACTTTTCACTTGTCGAGTCGACCCGGAAATGACCCAAGACCCTATACATATGTCCTAATATAGTTTTTTTTTAACTATTTCAACCCTTTTAGACACTTCTACGCAGTCGAAATGACTATATGGGTTCAAATATTATACTTACTTCATAATTCTCATATTAAGTCTCAACATATCTTAAATGTGCATCCCGACTAAGTAATTAATCATCGTCTTTCTCACTTACGACACACTATAACATATTCCATAATTTATACTACTTTTTTACTCAGTAAAATACATTTTAATTTATAATATTAAATATTAACTCAAGTCACACTAATTAATATTTAATTTATTCCAAATAAATTTTATAATTTAACTCCAATTAACCCAATTTAAATATCCATAAAAATATGGGGTATTACGTACTTCCCCCTAATAATGGGATTTCGTCCCTTCTGAAAAAAGAAAAATACATGGCAAAAAAATTCTGGATACTTCTCACGCATATCATTCTCGCATTCCCCCGTCGACTCGTCAATTTTATGATGACCCCACTGAACACGGACTAAGGGTACTACTTTTGACCTCAAACGTCTCTCACCACGATATAAGATAGCAACTGGTATCTCCTCATAAGAACTATTTGGATGTAGATCAATCTCCTCAAGAGCAAAATGGTTTTATGACAAGTCATCCCGATTATATTTTCATAATGAGGAAACATGAAACACATCATGAATACGATGTAAATAATCCAACATCCTAAGTCTATAAGCCACTGGTCTAATCCTCTTAATTATAGAAAATGGCCCAACATACCTTAGCGCTAATTTTCCCTTCTTACCGAACCTCATAACCCCTTTCATAGTAGATACTCAAATTAATACCTAATATCCCATGCTAAACTCCTTAAACGTCTTATTAACATCATAATAACTTTTCTATCTATCCTAAGTTATCCACATACGACTCCAGATCAACTCAATCTTAGAATAAGTCTCTTGAATGAGCTCTGGCCTAAGGAGTTTGTTGTCCCCCACCTCTAACCAACAAGAAGGCAAATGACAAGGTCTCCCATATAATTCTTCGAAAGGTGCCACCCCTATAGTGAACTGATGGGAGTTGTTATATGAGAACTCCACTAGTGGAAGATACTATTACCATCCTCCTCCAAAATCTAATATACACATCCTCAACATGTCTTCCAACATTTAATTAGTCCACTCGGTCTGCCCGTCCATCTATGGATGATAGGTTGTACTCAAACGCAATTTCGTATCCATAGCCTCCTGAAAACTTTACCAAAACATAGACACGAAAATCTTATCCCTATCGGACACGATATCAATCAAAACTCCACGTAGTCGCATTATCTCGATAATAAACAACTGAACTTACTGCAATGTAGACCGATCCACAATGACCCATATGGAATCATGACTTCGCTAAGAAGTATGTAACGCAATGATAAAATCCATAAAAATTCTCTCCCATTTATAAACAAGATCTCTAACGACTGTAAATGTCCGGCTGGATTCTAGCGGTCCATCTTCACTAACTAATATGTGGCGCACTTTGAGACAAATTCAGCAATGTCCCTTTTCATCCCGCTCCATCAATATTGTTGGCGCATATCCTGGTAGATCTCATCTACTCCAAGATGTACTATAAAGCGTGAACCATGTGATTCAATCATTACTTTATAATGCAACTTTTCACCTTTAGGAACAATGAGTCTACCATTGAAGTGCAAACCTCCATTTGATCCTACATAATAAGATTCAGTTCCTTCAGTCAAAAGTTGACGTAATTTTTCCTCTTAGAATGAGTCAGCCGCTTGAGCCTTAACAACTCTAATAACAATCTGGGAGTGATGGTCATAGAAGACATGAAGGATCTAGAAAATTAATCATGTTGTCCAAACTCTTTCCATTTTGCCTTCCACACCTCAGCTACATCTTCAACTGGCCTCTGACTCAATGCATCTTCCAATACGTTAGCCTTCCCAGGATGGTACTGTATCTCAAACTGATAGTCTTTCACAAATTCAAGCCATCGGTGCTATCGTATATTCAGATCCTTCTATGTGAACTAATATTATAATGACTTATGATCTATGAAAACATGAAATTTCTTCCCCAAAAGATAATGTCTCCATATCCGCAATGTAAACACAATCGTTGCTAACTCCAAGTCACGCGTATGATAATTCTTCTCATGAGGCTTAAGCTTACGGAATACATACGTTATAGCCTTTTACTTTTGCTTAAGTACACCCCACCTCCTTGTAAGGACGCATCAATAAATACAAGATATTCTAACCCTAGCCTGGGAAATGCAAGTACGGGTGCCAAAGTTAGTTTATCCTTTAGCTTATTAAAAGCTACTGACGAGAGTTATCCCATCTGCATGGTACCCCTTTGCATGTTAGATTTGTCAACGGACTCATGATCTTTGAAAATCCTCGAATAAATTGACGGTAATAACCGACTAACCCCAAGAAATTACGAACCTCGGTCGGTTTTAAGGGATTTCGCCACTCCCTCATCGCAGATACCTTACTCGAATCCACTGTTATTACCTTATCAGTGATAATGTGACCAAAGAATTGTACCTCTTGAAGCCAAAACCCACATTTATCAAACTTTGTGTAAAATTGGTGTTCACGCAGTGTTTGCAGAACCATACTCAAATGCTTTGCATGATCCTCCTTAGTCCAAGAATAAACCAAAATATCATCAATGAAGACAATGATAAATTGGTCTAGAAATTCCCTGAATACTCGGTTCATCATGTTCATAAAAATTGTTGGACCATTGGTTAGCCCGAAAGGCATAACCCTAAACTCATAGGATCCATATCGTGATAGAAATACAGTTTTAGGAACATCTTGCTCTTTGATGCGCAACTGATGATATCCGGATCTCAAATCGATCTTAGTGAAGTAGGCGGCTGTAACATCCCGTATTTTTTACTATTTAAATATTTAATTAATTCAGTAAAATTTTAAATTACACGTGTGATGTAATTTAATGAAATAAAACATTATGTGAAGAGAGAATGATTAATTCTTATTGAATATAATTACTATGTGAATACTAAATGATTAGTTTATGTCATAACGAGTGACAGTGACGTGATAGCAGTATATATCAACCGAGTGTTGAGTGTGGACTATATGAGGTCGAGATGGGAAATTGTTTTAGAGTGACTTGAATGATGATTTCGAGGTCACGATTGACTCTGAAAGGGTCGAAATACTCAAAATAGTATACCTGAGTTTGATGTTTGGGTCTCGGGGCATTTTTAGACCTAACCAGCACCATTAGAGGGCATTTTAGTCATTTGGTAGCCTAGGGTTAAGGGAGCTACGAATTTCCAAGGATTATATCATCTTGGAGTTGGGAGAGGCTAGGGTTAGAAGAATAGAAAACCCTTATAGGACGTTAAAGAATAAAAAGAGAGCATTTTTGGAGCTTAGGAGAGGATTCTTGAAGCTTTATTTTTTATTCTTGCATCACCACCCTCCTTGGAGTGTGGATTGGAAGGGAAGATAAACACATCATCATCAGAAAAATGAAATCAGATCACTCCCATATGTGGAAAGTATTTATCTAGCTTTTTTCCAATTTGTTACAATACCCATATTAGGAGTTATGATATCTAGCATGATTTCATGATTTTAGGAAGAAATATTGCACCATATTCATATTAATGATGAGAAAAAATGTTAGAGGTTTTGATTCTGGAATTAGTATTTTGAAATCTAATTTTTTAGGATCATATAAGAGAATGAAATATGGGTTTATGAAGAACTTGTTTGAAATATGAAACTAGGGTTTGCATGAATTAATTAGAGGGTTAATCTTGTGAATTATGGAATTTAATGATGTTTTGATGATTAAAATTCATTGGGATTCGTTCATGCACTCATATTAGATGTTGGGTTAAATTAAATGAGAGTTTTAGCATGAATCATGAAATTTGTATTGAATAAAAATGGTGAAAAAAAGTAACAGCGTATTGGAGAAATTGACCTGACACTTTCGAATCGGTTTGGCACAAGAGCGAACCGATTCAGCCTTTAGGCGAACCGGTTCAGTTTGCCCAGATTTGTAATTTTTTTCCTTTTGAACCCTGAATGTGTGAATAATTAACGGGGAGACTTTTGGGATATCTCTAAATGATAAAGAGGATGATATTGAATGTCAATAGGCCTATGGTGGGGATTAGGTTTACATAAATTGAGATGAGTTAAGGCTAGGGAGAACCAGACACACATCCATAGTCATTGAGCGTACGAGATTCGATATGGGTTATGGAGGGGTGAGTGAATCTATGACACCAACCAGTTGTGTACGAGTGAAATAACTATTAATATTAATTAATGGGTAACTAGGACCCTTAGGGTAGTGAGCGATACTCGAAAATATACTATTTAAGGTTATAATGGTAATTAAGGGTACGTTGAGTATGCGAGAGATATATACTATGTATAGGTTGACCTAATTGGGTTGTGTGTATACCTACTGAATAAATATGTATATTGTTTGTGTGAATACCTATGATAATGATTTGTTTATGTGAATGAACATACCTACGCTGTCGGTTATCCATAGGTTTTCGTGCAGAGGGTGATCCCACCTTAACGATTCCAGTGAGGTCTGGATTTGTGTCCCAGAACATGGAATTTAGGGAGGCTCACTATGTGTGTACATTAGTGGGACTGGTGTTTTGTTTGGGTACGATAGGTATGTGCGTATCCCAAAGGCTTAGAACCATGTTCGTCTCCATTATATATTGATTGGTTTTGGGTTCGAGGAGACATGACGAACCATTGGTCCTTGATTTAGTACAAAAGGTGTATGGACTTACAAGGAGCCATTTCGGGGATGCTATAGCTGTATATATTGTAGGTGTGATAAATATATACAGATGGGATGTGTCTACTTATGTGTGATAGTAGAACTGATAGAATGTGTGTATCTAAAGGTCATTTACGTAGAGAAACTTAAATAATCGATTCAATAATAATACGTGCGAAATATTAATAATTGATATTATGGTAGCGAGTCGTATGTGTAATATGGGGGAGTTAGATCTTCTGAGGTTAGTGGGATACTCTATCTAGTTGGGCTGGATAATATATCTACGTTAGGCGTGCAGATTAATTGAGAGTTGATGAACTCAAGGGAGTGTACGTTGAACTAACATCTGTATCTAATAATCAATTTATAAAGTTTAAACACTTGCAAAATATTTTCAAACTGTTTTCTTGGGTTCTAGACCGTGTCAAAATATTTTCAAAACCTTTTAGGTTTCCAGCCACAGGGACGCCCAACTTGATGATTCTATCCAGTGATGTGTACCTGCATCATTTGTGGAGGCTTGCAGGAGTTGCTTTAGACACTTTAGCTCATTAATTTCTAGATAGGGGTTCTTCAATTTCATTTGGGCGTGTTTTCTTTCAGACTAATTATTTCTCTGGTTTATTTATCAGACTGTATTTAGATTCAGAGTTATTATGTCATATTTGTGGTTGGATTATTTATTTTTGGTAACCGATAATTTATTCAATATTATTCATTTATTTATATATCTGTCATGTGATTGTTCAGATTATATTTGTGTGGATGGTTTGGTTAATTTAATTTATTTTCGCATCTTGTTATAATAATGGAAGATAAAATTTGGCACCGGCTTATTTAACATAGGTGATTAGTAATTAAAACATTTTTCGACAGTGATGCTAAGAATGAACCATATGAGATTCCTGTTTGTTTTAATGAAGGACTGATAACCCATGGTTAGAATAAGTGGGGCGTTATAGCGTCTCCCCTAAGTTAATCAAAAAAATCGTCGATGCATGGCAACAGATATTTATTCCGTATCATGACCTTATTCAACTCCCTGTAGTCGATGAACAACCAAATAGATCCATCCTTCTTCTTTACAAACAGAATGGGACCACCCCAAGTAAAGGTACTCCTATGGATGAAACCCTGCCCCAAAAGTTGCTCAATCTGATCTTTAAGCTCTTTCATCTAAGATGCATAGTTGGTTATGTGATTAGGAATTTTGTGTAAGCAAGTTAAAAACTTATAAAATTTGACACTAGGCCTAATAGGGTATTAGAAATAAAAATATTTTCGACAGTGATGGTAATAATGAACCGGATGAGATTCCTATTATATTTTAGTAAATGACTGATTACCCGTTATTAGAGTGGATGAGGAGTCATTAGCATCACCTTTATCAATCCATAAAACAAAACGAGCGACTAATCTTATTAAAAGGTTGCTCTTTCCATATTTCAGAGAAATATGTAATGAGTTATTAATATAATGTAATCTTAGTTTTCATTTTTTATACTTTGCTATTTTTCTTTACAAGTGTTTTTTTTAATTTTTTTCATTAAGTAATGTCGATTTTCTATTATAATTTGTTACTTTTCTTTACAAATGTTTTTTTTAGGTTTTTTACATCAAGTAATGAACATATTCCATAATATGTTTTTGTTGCACTTATGTTTCTACAGTTTAATGGGGTTAATCATATGTTGACAAGGTATGATTATAGATGTCTCTCAAAAATCATAATATAATTTTTAATTATTATTATCTCAATTTATAATGTCTTTCCCCCTTACATTTTGAAGTATAAACAAAGCATTTTCTTTAGTCCGAAATATGTAGGTAATTAATATATAAGATTCATATTTGTTGCACAAAAATCTATTCTAACTCTTAAAATGCAAACTTTCATATTAATAAGCAAGTCTCCCTGCCATCTCTTAATTTCATTTATCAGCCTCATGTCTGTAACCCTAAATTCATATATGTCTTATGTGCTTATTTTATGTCATTTGATATTCTATTTGGATCCACTTTTCCAAATGCCTCCATATAGATCATAAACCAAATATTAAAAAAACGGGGAACTCTTTATCTTATGGAGTAACTAGAAGTTTTTGTAACATTTTTATTTAGTTAGTTATTATTTTGCACTACATTCATAATAAAATTTAGTAATTAGTTTTCATTATTTTGGTAAAATTACCTCTTTTTTATTACATAAAACTATTATGTAAAATGATGTTAATTATTTTTATAACAAAGACCTACATATTAAAATGACAATACAACATTATAACATGAAAGTCTATATATACACAAATTTCTCTTATATTTGTATTTAACATTATAATGTAATTGTTAACATATGGTCCTTAATTTCTTAATTAGTATCTCAATTTAACTTTTCTATTATCAAGTAATTGAAAAAAATCAAATTATAATAGTTTCAATTATTTTGTACTATTTTTTTGTAAAACACCCGTGCATTGCGCGGTTCCACATGCTAGTTGAGGCTAAAGTAATAGATATCCACGTGGTGTGACACCCCGCCTAATAAAATACCGGGTAATCAATCATGTACCAAATTAAAACAGGAGTCTCATATGGTTCATTCTCAGCATCATTGTCGAAAACCAACTTAATTACTAATAACCTATTAGGCTGGCGTCCAAATTTTATTTAACTAATCTTTTTAACCAAACCATTCAAATAAATCAATCACAACAGTTTATATACACGAAATGAAATGAAATAAAAATAACCGAACACTCGATTTAACATAATACAACCAAATCGAATGCCGCATTAAAAGGCGGTAAAAGAATAAATGAATACAATTGGGCTATCGGCTCGAATGTTACTACAATGCTTCCTATCTAGATCACAAGAATAGAAGCGTCTAAAATAAACCTGCATGCATCCACAGCTGCTGCAGCGAATGTCTGACTCAAACGGATCATCATCCAGGCTCCCCTGTGTCTAGACACCTAATATATATATATATATATCAAAAGAGTGGAAAATAGAGAAACGGGTCAGAAGCATAAATGACATATTTTAAAATATGAAATATCTCATATTTAAACTGGTATCGCACTCTCATGAGATACACCTCACCCCTCTTCTAATAGTGCACACCTATCGTATACCTCATTAAACAATCTAGTTAAGCTACCCTGCCTAACAAATCTCTTCCACCCGTCTACTAAATCCTCGGGACTATCACCTATCGTGTGTGATATAACATAAGTTATACCGTGAGCTATCACAAAAGCTTAACTTAGTATAGTCCTCAATGTAATATATATATATATATATATATATATATATATATATAGTTCTCGTTTCTATAGATATAATAATAATAATGTCGTATATATTCCATAACTTTTGCTAGTTTAAAATACCATTTTCGCTTTAGTATATAAAAACCCGTATATATATAGTTCTCACTTTAATATACAAATCACAACTTAAATCAGGATATAATCTCCTGGAATGAGAATAAATCCTTATTCATTTTACTCTTTACACCAGTTAAAGCTATACGATATCTCGTCTTCATATACAAGCAATATACTATACACAACAAGTATAATATCCATCCCAACGAGCTATAACTCTAGGATGCAGTCTCATAGTGCCTATCCGCATCTGGGTTTACTCAATCAACCATGGTACCAAGCTAGACTCACTCATAGTCATGGTAAAAATACACAATGGTGGATGCGGTCATATTCTGTCCTGAAAGTGGAATAAATCTATCGCACTCGTAAGCGGGACAATATGACCTGGGGATATACTCTCCCTGCTCCTCAAGCCAGGGGATTCACCCACATCGCGCTACCTCCCTGGATCGCACTAGAGAAAATATATAACCTGGCTGTCCATCCCTATGCCCGGGGAAGCCTGTGGAACCAGCCTCTAAAGTACAAATATACCAGTCACATACAGATATATTTATATTCATATCATATCATATATATACTGTAACAACTTCCATATATATAATATATATCCCTTCTCAATATATATATGGATATAATTGCCAAACTCTTATAGCGATAGACAATAACCTCGAATGATCCCATTCGTAATAGTATATAAGCATTCATACACTTAAAATACTAAACCTATAAGTATTCTCTATACACACTTACCGAAGACCTCTCTCGAACGTTGTTCGACCCGAACATTCATTAAGTCCATACCCCAGATTGTACACTAAACTAATCCAAGGTTCTCTCTTTAATTCCAAGGTTTACTCACCCTCAATACCGTCATCTAGGAGTCCTAATATCATAACTAGAATCCCCCATAATAATCTCCGATTGCAATTTAACTCACCTTAAACTCAAAGAAGGAAAACTACCAAATTCAATAAAGGCGAATCGATTCACCCCAAATGCGAATCGATTCGGGCTAGTGAATCGATTCGGTTTCCATCCGAATCGATTCAAAAAGTATTCTGCAAGTAGGTCCTCAAAGGCAAATCGATTCGGTCTCAATCCGAATTGATTCGGCCTGAGATAGCCTTTCAAGTCCCCTTATGCGAATCGATTCTCCCAATTCGGAGGGCACTGTTTGGGAGATTTTAACTTCTCCAAAATACCCAAATATCAACCCATTCTCCATTTTATGGTTTCTAACCTCAACCAACATCGCTATAATCATCCTAACACTGATTTATAACTTACACATCAATTAATTTTCTCCCAATGTCAGGTTGGATTTTTATTAACGATTTCAACCTCGGACATCCTTCCGGAGAAAAATCATTACTAATTAAAAAAAATCAAAAAAATACGCGGTCAGCGCCCACGCGACCATATCGAAAAGATATACAAATATTATTTTTTGACCAAGAGTCAAATAGATTAGTATCTAGCCCGAATCGATTCAAAATGTGTGTTGAGTTACTATTCACCTTCTCCAAAATCCCAAACCTTCATTAATACACCTCCAAGCTTTTTATTTATTCTCCCAACCTTATTCAATCACAACCAACTATACATATTCAAGGAAAATAGGTTCTAATCATCCTAGAACCAATAATCAACAACTAATTTCTAGAAATCCCAAAGTTTTCCTAATAAGAGATTTTATCAGATTTTAATCGTTCAACTTCCGAAAAACCCGTTTCGATTCAAGAAAACCCAACCCGAGAATCTTTATAGTTTATCACTACCAACTATAATATGAGATATATGCTTAAAAGAATAAATCAAGTAAACACTTGCCTCGTGGATAAAATTCGACGACCTCGAGTCGAATCCCGTGGAGTTTGGCCCAGAAATCCCCTTTCTTCCTTCTTCTCTTCTCTTCTTCCTTTTGTCTCTTCTCTTTCTCTCTCTTAGGGATGAATTGTGAGATAAATGAGGGTTATAATGGTTTATAAAGATTATCACATATTATACCCAAAATTGACTCGTTTACTCAATTGCAAGTCCCTATTAATCCAAAAATACCCGAAACCTAAACACTACCACCGGATACTCTATTCTGACTATCTTGGCCATTCTGAAACCAATCGTGCACTCTAAATCTCCATCTGAGTCACTTAACTAAAATTCACTAGTCATACTCGACACTTCTCAACACGCATTTTCCACAACGTAAACTAATTTTCGTCGCTTAACCCAACTGCAACATGACATAAAAATATTCCGACTCATTTACTTAATCCCCAAAGTAACTATAACACACATCGGTAAACATTTAATCCTCATAAACTCCAAAAATTATTATTCACAAAAATTTCTCAAATTTCCAAATTACACCCACTTATGTAATTTAAATATCCATAAAAGTACGGGGTATTACTCGTGGATATGCTTAAATTATCCTAAAATTGAGTGGTTTTGCGCATTCGGTTGTAAAATGTGTATTTAAGTGGAATTTCACTTGTATTTTAGTCCACTGGTATTCTACAAATATTTAGGGGTCTATTGGATTATCTTATTTTGTACTATAAATATGGGACATATCCCTTTAGTATTGACATATCAATGAAATAAAAATTCACTCCCTCTAAATTCTCTTTATGTCCCCATTATTTTACAACACGTTATCAGCACGAGGCTCCCAATTCTGTTGTTTAATGAAAATATAAGGGACATGAAACACTTGATCTCTCATTTTGACAGCATGACTTTAATCTTCATGTGATTGATTCGGTGATAACCCATCATGGATTTAAAAGAGCGAAATATGGTTATATGTGAACACCAATGAGTAAGTTTCAACACTTTAAAAGGTAATTACCGGTACTTATACTTTTAATTAGTTACATATTGATCCCATAATGTTAGTTATTTATAATTTTTTTACATATTCACATTTTGAATATTTAATTGTGAAAAAATTATTATGTCACACCTAACTTTTGTATAAGAAAAAAATTAAAAATTGGGATCTGACGTTTTCTAAAATAATTGGAACTTGAAGTTTCAGTGTTACCTTTAAATTTGGGACATGAAGTTCCCTAACTATTGAAATATGGAACGAGAAGTTTCCTATTTTTTATGAGGACTTAAATTTCCTAATTATCATTCAAATTTAGGACCTAAAGTTCCCAATACTATTTGAAATTTAGGCTCTCAAATTCCTAATTGCTCTCGCTAAGGACTTGAAGTTTCCAATTGCTATCTACATTTTGCGTCATGAAGTTTCCAAATAGTGATTTTAGTTTGGTACCTGAAGTTCCCATGTAAATTTTTACATCAGAGATCAGAAGATTCTATGTAAATTTTCTCATTTGTGACCATAAGTTTCCAAATTATTTTAAAATTGGGATATGAAGTTCTTAAATATTGTACAATTTTGGACGTGACAATAAAATATGCCATAAAATCAAACTTGAAGTTTTGATTATTTCTATAATAGGAAAAGGGATACTAAAAGTCCCATAATAATTATTTGTAACTTGGACCCGAAGCTCCATTAATTTTGTAATTAAACGTGAAGTTTTGATTATTTATATAATAAGGATAAGAATATTAAATGTTTCTTAATGGTTGTTTATAGTTTTGGACCTGAAGTTCCAAACAATTTTACCCCTTATCAAACTCAATGTTTGGATATAATTTGGGGTGTCATTTAAAGTCCCTAAATATTTAATATTATGATTAAAGTTGTTCTTATTATTTACATTTGGGACTAGAAGCTCTCCAATAATTATTCAAATATGAAAATTGAGTTTTCTCCGTTCAAATTTTAGGACATGGAGTATGAAAATTATTTGGACCTAAAATGTCAAAAGAAAACATATCATAATCAAAGTTGAATTTTTTATTGTCAAATTAAAAGGTAAAGACTAGAGTCCCCCAATTATCCTTTACTTTTTTTATATAAAGACCCATATTCACTATTGTGACCAGAAATTCAAAGAATATTATATGTCAATGGGATATAAAATATGTGGACCTGAAGCTTCAACAAAATATACCATAAAGAAAAACTTGATGTTTTGATTATTCACAATGTATGAATTTTGAATGTTCTCAAAATAATTATTTATAAATTGGACCTGAAGCTCCAAAAAATAATTTTTGGGTCATGTGGTTTCAAAATAAATTTCATATTTAAATATATCTTTTTAACTTTTGGGGTTTTCATTTTCTTAATTAAATGAAATGTCCTTTAAAGTACTCTATTAATGGTTAAGTGCCCCTTTAGCTATCACATTAATGGTTTCCCCATTAATTTTTTGTCTCTTGAGCTTTCGCTTCTTTTGAGTATTAAATTATACTTTTGATGGTATTCATTTTTAACTCATTTTCACATTTCAGTTATTTAATATACACTGGAGCCTTGGGAATGTGTAAAGAATGTGCAAAATTAAGCCCCTTATTTTTTTTAATAAAGAGGTTGGATTATTATTGGTCGGAGTTAGTAAAAATATTTGGCACTTGTTTGGAAAATTCTCTAACATTTTTATCCCCTAATCAAACATTCAGTTTTTTTAAATGTCCTTGGACATTAGTAATAATGAACATGAAGTCAACTATGTATGTAGTATCAGAGCTTCTCACATACAAATGATAAAAAAATTGAAGTTTTATATATAATTTTCACTAGGTACTTTGTGAGTTATTTTAATATAGGACCCGAAGTCCTAAGTTTTAATTTCATAATTTATATGAATTTGAAGTTTCATATGCATGTGACATTAAATAGAGAACCTTAAGTTCTCATGACTTTTCAAAATGAAATATTTGTTATAATTTTTTTAGCATCCCCAGTTTTATATTAAAAACCTAAAGTTTCTTAATTTCGAGCCTGAACTCTCTCACATTTAATAATATTATGAACTTTTGATTTATCCGTTATCAACCCAAAGTTTAAAACTTTCATTGTCAAAGTTTTGGTTATCTATCCTATTCTTTGAATATTTGATAATTATTTGATACATTTTTTAAATACCTTCACTTAAAGTTTAGTCAACAAAAGCTTTCCATAAAATATATTATTGTATTCTTAAGCATATCTATATTTGGAATCATTTTACACATTTCATAATCAATCTTGACTCTTAAAAGTGCCAATTGTGAACAGTCATCATGAGATGACATTTTATCTACAAAATAATGAACACTTCACGCTATTATGAAAAACTAGAATTTTTTTCTGACTTGGTGTGTAATATAGCAAAGGTTTCACCCATAGGTGTACCTAAGGCTCTAGAAGAGACTATGTGATGTTGTTACTTTTTACCCTCCCATACATATGCGATCATTTATATGAAAGCAATTCCTGAAGTAATTTACTTTATTTATGGGCATCAGTATACATAAGTACCAGTGAAAAGTAATTATGTATTACTTCTAGTGTTAGAAGCTAGAATTTTATACGAGCAAATAATCATTACATTATTCAAGGGGTTATACTATACAATATTTAACATTATAAAATTGCACTTTTTCGTGAGCTTGCAGCTCCATGGTTCAATTATTTATTTTTATACAATGACCATTTTTGTCACATTATTTTTTTTCCCATAAAACGTTATGAATGCAAATGATATTTATCATAATGGTATATATGGATACTTACGATTCACCCTTTATTTAACCATTGATAAATACAATGTTTATAGTATATGGGCAATTTTATTTTGATGAGGCACTATTCTCACCGTTAGGGGGATATAACGTACAGAAATACAAATAATTCTTAAAGAATTATTTGTTTCTAAAGAAAGACGAGAATTACAATGGAATACTTCCACATTGTCTCATATAATCCCATGTACCACTCAATGCAATAATGAAGCGAAAATTATATTGTGACATCAAATGTCACATGGACTAGTTGCAAATGTGTTTGTCAAAATCATTATCCGAGGATGATAAATTAAATTCAACAGCAAATAAATCTATTGCATATCAGAAGCGTGGAAAACCTATAAGTTCTAACTATTTGACTCCCCAAAAGTGGAGGTTAAATAAAATCATGCCCAAATAAGGCTCCATAAGAGGTTATATGTAATACTCGTGCCCAATGTTTTATTATCTTTCCATGTATATTGTAATCATAGGAAACCATTTGGATTTGGATCGTATATATATGTTCTTTTATTTATATTCAATTATTCATTTGGACTTAAAGACAATTGTTGGAAGTTATTGGGAATTTTAGAAGATTATGTGGTTCAAATGATTATGAGGGTCGTTCGAACGAGGTCACAGTCTCGTTCGAACGAGGATGATGTTAGTTCAAACAAAAAATGCAAGTCGTTCGAAGTTGGATTCTAATAAAGATCTAACGATATGTCCCCGTATTAAATTTCCATCCTCGTTACAAGTCATTCAAAGATTGATCTAATCTCGTTCGAATGAGGTCCCATTCTCGTTCAAATGACCTGTTCAGAAATCTTTTTAATCGGGAGAACCTTGTGCGAGGTCGCATTTTAGGACATTGGATCAATGATGTGTACACTCCTGGTGAATCCAGATGATCAAAATCTGGATTTATGTGTTGTGGGTTGATTTTAAAAGGGTTTTATTAGGGTTGTTTGGGTGTTAGAAGAGTAGAGATTGAGGGTGGGTCCCCCCACCATTTTTAACACATTTTAGTGTGAAGACTCATCTTCTTCCCCAACTATTTTACCATATAGCCACACCTTGACACCACATCCAAACACTAGTGTACACTCATTTCCACCATGTTTGAGCAAAGGTACAAAATTTGGGGGTGTTATTGGAGGTTTTTGAAGAAGGAGAGTGAAATATTAATGCAGTTTGAAGGGGGGTTGCTTGGAGCTTTCATAGAGGCAAGATTTGTGGAGCTAGGCAACCTCTTTGAGGCCACTTTAGGAGTTAGTAGGTTTCCATCTTCTTCTATCTTCATCCTACCATTTTTGGAGCTCCATTGAGGTGGGAAAACTTTACTCTTTAAGTTTAAGAGTCTATTTTCTTAGTATTCAATCTTGCATGTAGAGTTTAAGAGTAGGATGCATGTTTTATTTAAGAATGATAGTTCTTATGATTTGCGAAAATGGTTTTACAAAGGGTTTTCAATGATTTTGAGGAGAATGATATGTTTCAAGGAAGCTTAATGTTTACATATTTTTATGGAATAAAAATGTTGGGAATGTTTTGTGAACAAATATTTTCAAAATTTTCTTACAAAAATTGGGGGTTTATGTAAGTAAATATTTACTCAAGTTTTGGAGGAATAAAAAATCTTTTAGTCTGAAAAATATATTTTTGTTAATATTATGAAATTTCAAGAATGAACCATATGTTAGACCCATTCAATAGGAATTTTGGACTTAAAATCCATCTTCTCATGCATATAAACTTATAGTATTTTGACGACAAATATATAAAGAAGTTTGATGATGGTTTTATTGGGTTTAAACATGAAATAAGGAAAATAGAAATTTCATCCCTTAAAGTGTGTGAAATGTGTTAAAAGTGTGACAAGCGTAAGATTTTAAGACTATATGTGTTAATAAAGGAAAATGGTGTTTTCTTATAAAGTAGTCTTTAAATGTTCAATGATTTCTTAGAGAAAGAAAGTGATTAAATAAAGAGTTTTCCAACTTGGGAAATATGTTACTCCAAAGTGTTAAACTTGGGTTAATTAATTAAAGACATTTGAGAAAATAGTGTAGGTAACCTAATAATGTTTTGAGAAATAACACTTGTAAAATGGAGAAAATGACAAGTTTGGAAACAAATGGGCTAAATGGTAATTTTATGTGAGGTTGAACATTTTTATAAAATAAAAATGTTGGAAGGTGTTACACAAAATGTTCCTAAATGAACTTGACTTTTGGGATAAAATCAATGTATGGGTCTAAAGGACAAGAGATAATTAGTTTAAAGTGCAACAAAAGTTGTGGGGAAACCTCGGGTTTTGGTTTCGACCGGTAAAGGAAAAGTGAAATAATGTGGACATATGTAAAAACACATTAATAGGGAATCGAACGGCATGTTGCTGCGCCATCGTGGAAATAGCAGCAGTCACTGCTTGTGCCACAATATTGGCAACTTCATCAGTAGTCATGTTCCTCGGAGGCATTTGGGGTTGCGATTTAACCCCTTTGTTTTTCCTGCCTGAACGACCTCCCTTCGGTGGCATCTGAAACAAGAACAATTGTATCAGAACGCCTTTCAAATATTTTCAAATCGCAGAAGAAATATGGACGTAAGAATGTCACCGTCCTAACAATAAGGCTCTATATCAAGAACGCTTACAGAAGATCGTAGTAACGCACACAGATCCTAAAGACACTAGAACCTGATGCTCTGATACCATCTGTGACAACCCGCTTAAAATAATAACGGGTGGCCATCCCTATACTACATTAAATCAGGTATCTCAGATGGCACAGTCTCAACATCAACTGACTATACTAATAATATAAGGCTAACTACCCGAAATCATTAAAAGCGAATTGTCAAAAATTTAAAACTTTTTATTTAACAACAACAACAGAACCAATAATGCAATATTAACTAACAATACACATCTAACTATGATGAATGAAAAATGCAAACTCTCAATATATAAAAGAGTACATTACAATGTACAAATAAAATACCCGAATATGATGTCGGGTAACAGACAATACAAATATGAGAAATGAAATACAAAAGTGTTAATCTAGAACACTTGAATACGAACACAATATACAACTGAATCCTAATCTAGATATACACAGATAGGAATCGACTAAAGCAAAGATGCCGCAACAGTCCGCTACTGCCACAGCTCCACGAATATACTGGATGGATGAACATCAAAGGAGTCCGTGCACAGGAACACCTAAAGTAATACAATACATACATGGAGGAAGAAAATATAAACGGGTCAGAGCCCGAGTTGAAAAACATTTTATAGCAAGTGTATCAAAATGCATAATAATTATAAATGCATTATTACATGATTTAATGGAATCGCACTCTCCATAAAATTCAACTTTCCCCTCCACTAATGCGCGTGCTAAACGTATGGACGTGATCTCCAAAAGGATGCCCAACTCTATTAAGGGAAAAGGATTCTAACTTAATCCTAAGTGAATTATTTAATTGAAATCATCGAACTTATCTCCCAATCTACAATTATATATTTTATTTAAATTAAATACTTTAACATTAGTATAATAGTTATCTTTATAATGTTCATTTGTTGAACATATAAAGTTGCATCATCATGCTCATAATCACATCATCATTCCCATTTACTAGAATTTCGTATATTCTAGTTATGCCCTTATTTGGCAAGTAAACATAAATATAGTATTATATATATGAGTTATTATCATCAAGAGTTAAGGACTAAACTCCTCCCGATTCTCAACGAGGCACTATGTTTCGTGCGTGGGACGTCTCGCCGAAGCAAAATCCAAACAAGGAACCCCCCGTTACACTACTCCTGACCGTATCGATCCTCGGGGCTCATTATGCCCTCGATGCAAGATGCATGTAACCCAAATTATTATTATCCAACTTTTAGTTAATTAATATTCCCAATTCTCAACAGTACACGACGTTTCATGCGTGGGACGTCTCGCCGAAGCGAAATCCAAACAAGGAACCCCCCCGTTACACTACTCCTGGCACTGTCGATTGTCGGGATAGGTGATATATATATATATAAGTAGGAGCATTAAGGACTAACTTATCCCCAAGTTCCAACATTACACTGCGGTTCGTGCGTGGGACATCTCGTCGAGGCGAAATCCAAAGAAGGAACCCCCCCGATACACTAATCCTGGCAATGTAGGTCGTTGAGGTCCATTATGCCCTCGATACCCAAGTACAAACACAAACAACAATAACCATCCAACCGAGCTATAACTCGAAGGACGCAGGATCACATGCTATCATCTTCCAGCAGCCCATATACGTAGCAAACTGGGGCCACCTAATGGGGTTCAACGACACCCACCTCGTGATCAACTCACGCACACAACGTCCGGGAAGCGGTTATAACTCCTAATCGGCAAGTGAGAGCGACACATACCCACGACCTCTCACACCCAAAATAAAGAAATGTATATATATGTCATTTGCTGACCACCATGGACGACTATGACATGAGGAATATCCACACCCGGCTCATCTAGCCAGAATGCTCACCCTCTACGCACGTAACTTCCCAATGATAGCAAGGAGGGGGTATGCTTCACTATATATATATATACCACCATATAAGGTATACATACATCATCACATCATAAAGATATACCATCATATAAGGTATACCTGCCACATCATTTTCATTTTCATTATACGCTCTTAGGCGCAATAGATTATTATCATTGTTTAGTATATCTCTCTCTTGATACACTAATCGTCAATTCTCACACATTTTCCCCACTTAGCATATGCGATATTATTTCTCGCTTGAAGCTCACATGTCGCTTCTATTAGCATTTCTCATCGTGTGAGATATCTCCCAAAACAATCATCATTGAGGATATTTCTATATCCATATGCACATCAATTAGCATTTATCGTTCTCCATCCATAATAGGGTTCAATTCATTTATGAACCTTTGAAATTATCCCATTCGGGGATTGGATTCTAAGATCCGATATCTATAAATTATTCACATTATTTCATATGAATTGAATTTATTATCCCCAAGTAGAATCTCCAAATCAAGGTGGGCTTCCCCACTTAGAATAAACCATAATATCTAATCGGTATTCCTCAACTTTAATTAATATGACTCCCATAATTTAGTAGGATGGAAACCCTCTAAAAGTCTCCAAAATATACTCCACGTGTCTCATATAGAGGCCTAAAATCAATAACCTCGAACAAAACGGGATGAAATCCTCCCTAAGAAACATCTCCAAAAATTCCCCTGTTTCCGAATCGATTCGGCCCCAAAAAGCGAATCGATTCGGCCCATCCGAATCGATTCGGTCCAATGGACCTGGGAGTCTGCTACATATCGAATCGATTCACAAGGGGCTAATCGATCCGGACCTAAAGACCTGGTCAATCTGCAACAGACCGAATCGATTCGGTAGGGGCGAATCAATTCGGTAAGTGCAGCAAGCTACGAAATGGGCAATTTTCTTCTTAACCCAAAAATCATTTTTCTCATCTTCCAACTATTTTGATCTAACCCAATCACAAATATAACATTAATATTCATCCAAGAACACATATAAACTAATTCTTAACCTTAAATCCATTTATACACTACAAATCTAAAGTTTTCCCAAAAATTAGGTTTTGTCAATTTAAACCTAAAATACACAATTTAAATCCACAAATCATGCAATAATTGATACACAACAATTATTTAGCAAGTTTAATCACTTTCCTCGGGTTCGTAGGGTCTGAATCCGCCTTGAGATCGCGTATTTGTCGGAAAATCCTCTTTCTCCCTCTTTTTCTCCTTCCTTTTCTTCTTCTTTCTTTCTTTCTTTCTATTTTCTCTTTCTCTCTTTGGAGAAATATCTCCCGTAGGCTAATTAAGCCTATTCTTCCAAAATACACATCTTTAAATAATAATACACACTTTAAATGACTCGGTAACTTTAATTCGAGTCAAACGGCCCTAATTTATTTCGGAACCCAAATAGACCCCAAGTACAGTCATTTCAACTTTCTCGACCCTTCCGGAAACAATGGTACCCTCAGAATTTCCATTCGATACACTTTCTAACGACTCCAAATTTTGACCTTAATTGCCAATTTAATAATTCTCCAAATAAAATAATATATATTTCTTCCAAAATAAATAAATATTCGTCTCCAAGACCTCGGGTTGTTACAAACTTTCCCACTTACAAAAATTTCGTCCTCGAAATTTGGCTAAGCCTAATTCTTCAAAGCTCAACTAGTTCTACTACCCCCATTTTTACTAATCCTATCTCCAAACTTCTATCTTCCCACGACAAATTTATTTAATTCATTTTATTTTAAATCAATATCGAGTTTTATAAAACCAATTTTCCACAACTAGGGTGCCCATACACCCTTTATATTCGAGTTAGCACTCGCATTAAACATGATGAGGCTTCATTTGCCTCCAAAATTCCACAATTCCAATAATATAATTAATACTAGCATTTTAATAATATAAAAAGTTTGAATGGTCCAAAGAAATAACTCCTCTCAATTCCTGACATTCGCCACTTTCGTGTGGGGGACGTCTCGCAAAAGCGAAATCCAAACAAGGAACCCTCCCAATACACTACTTATGTAGCGACGTCGGGGATTGAGAGTTTGTTAAATCCGGACTAGAGTTTGAAAATATTTTAGTGGAAAAATTATTTTGAAAGGGCTCGAAGGCCGATAAAAGTTTTTATTTTGAAAAACAGTTATGAAAAAATATTTTGGGTTATATTTTACAATACATACATAAAGTGCCTTATGTCCCACACAAGGTCTTTTAATTCAAATATATAACAATATGTAGCTCATAAAAATTAGCATAATTATGAGCTAAAATTCCTGTGTCCCAACAATCCACAATCCAAACTTTTATCAAAAACAACATCTTACATCATTTCAATATATTGCCCATTTATAAGGCAAATCCATATCTGGAATACAACAATCATATAAGTCTATCATGACTATATAAAATAAGTAGCTTTATCACTACTACTTATCATACCATAACCGTTCTTACACCACCACAAGGTTTATAGCTCTTTTTGAGCACCTTGCAAAATTTATCTAGTCTTACAAAAGATAATAACATAAGAGCCTAACTTGCTCAAAATTTCCCTTTTTAGGGTCGTTACATACACAATAGGGCTATAGCACTACCCTTTCATAAATATCCCACATACGATATTTTCAAAACTTTACAAGGTAATTATCCTATTCATAAAGGAAAATTAACTTACATCATCCATCTCTAGTCCGATTGCCCTTCCTCATCAATGGGCTCCCAAACATAGTCCCCCGATCTAAAATGACCTCGAATTTGTTGTAGGGGTTGCACTTCTAAGACTTCATCAAAACATGGTCCTTTACCTCTTTTACGACAATCTCTCTTTCTATGACCTATTTCTTTACAAAAGAAACACTTACCCACAAATTCTTTCCGCCCACTCGCATTACTGGCACTCTCTTTGCCAAACTTACTTGATGAACTCGAATCTCCAAAGTTCTTACCCTCTTGCGAATGAAAACTATATTCACGACACTTTAATAGTGTCGCATTTACTATCTCGATGAAAGTCACTAACTTGGGACTCTCTAACAAATATTGCTGAATTCTCCAATCTAAACCTCGAACAAACTTTGATATACGTTTCTCTTCCATATTTACCTCATTAGGTAATAATTTTGCCCATCTAGAAAAATCTTCTTCATATTCTGCCACTATTCTATTTCCTTGAAAAATCTTTATGTCTCGATTAGGGGAAGGAATATACCTTCGATCAAAAAGTTCCCAAAATGCTGTTATAGGTAAAGTATCACTCTGTTCAGATGTGGTGACGGACTCCCACCACTGAAGAGCCGCACCCGATAACTTAAAGGTGGCTAAAAACTGCTTCTACACCTCACTACACTCAACCATACGAAGGTGCCTCTGCATACAATTCTTCCATTGACTCGCAGCCATTTTATTAACTCCCCCTGCAAACTCGGGAGGATGCCCCATACTAAAATCTTCCTTCACTCTCTCCCATAAAGTCAATCCTAAATGGGGTTGGGCTGCTCGAACGGCAGGTTGCTGCGCCATCATGGAAATGGCAGCAGTTACTGCTTGTGCCACAATATTGGCAACTTCATCAGTAGTCATGTTCCTCGGAGGCATTTGGGGTTGCGATTTAACCCCTTTGTTTACCCTGCCTGACCGACCTCCCTTCGGTGGCATCTGAAACAAGAACAATTGTATCAGAACGCCTTTCAAATATTTTCAAATCGCAGAAGAAATATGGACGTAAGAATGTCACCGCCCTAACAATAAGGATCTATATCAAGAACACTTACAGAAGATCGTAGTAACGCACACAGATCCTAAAGACACTAGAACCTGATGCTCTGATACCATCTGTGACAACCCGCTTAAAATAATAACGGGTGGCCATCCCTATACTACATTAAATCAGGTATCTCAGATGGCACAGTCTCAACATCAACTGACTATACTAATAATATAAGGCTAACTACCCGAAATCATTAAAAGCGAATTGTCAAAAATTTAAAACTTTTTATTTAACAACAACAACAAAACCAATAATGCAATATTAACCAACAATACACATCTAACTATGATGAATGAAAAATGCAAACTCTCAATATATAAAAGAGTACATTACAATGTACAAATAAAATACCCGAATATGATGTCGGGTAACAGACAATACAAATATGAGAAATGAAATACAAAAGTGTTAATCTACAACACTTGAATACGAACTCAATATACAACTGAATCCTAATCTAGATATACAAAGATAGGAATCGACTAAAGCAAAAATGCCGCAACAGTCCGCTACTGCCATAGCTCCACGAATATACTGGATGGATGTACATCAAAGGCGTCCGTGCAGAGGAACACCTAAAGTAATACAATATATACATGGAGGAAGAAAATATAAACGGGTCAGAGCCCGAGTTGAAAAACATTTTATAGCAAGTGTATCAAAATGCATAATAATTATAAATGCATTATTACATGATTTAATGGAATCGCACTCTCCATAAAATTCAACTTGCCCCTCCACTAATGCGCGCGCTAAACGTATGGATGTGATCTCCAAAAGGATGCCCAATTCTATTAAGGGAAAAGGATTCAAACTTAATCCCAAGTGAATTATTTAATTAAAATCATCGAACTTATCTCCCAATCTACACTTATATATTTTATTTAAATTAAATACTTTAACATTAGTATAATAGTTATCTTTATAATGTTCATTTGTTGAACATATAAAGTTACATCATCATGCTCATAATCACATCATCATTCCCATTTACTAGAATTTCATATATTCTTGTTATGCCCTTATTTGGCATGTAAACATAAATATAGTATTATATATATGAGTTATTAGAATCAAAAGTTAAGGACTACACTCCTCCCGATTCTCAACACGGCACTGCAGTTCGTGCATGGGACGTCTCGCCGAAGCGAAATCCAAACAAGGAACCCCCCTGTTACACTACTCCTGACCGTATCGATCCTCGGGGCTCATTATGCCCTCGATGCAAGATGCATGTAACCCAAATTATTATTATCCAATTTTTAGTTAATTAATATTCCCAATTCTCAATAGTACACGGCGTTTCATGCGTGGGACGTCTCGCCGAAGCAAAATCCAAACAAGGAACCCCCCCGTTACACTACTCCTGGAACTGTCGATTGTCGGGATATGTGATATATATATAAGTATGAGCATTAAGGACTAACTTATCCCCAAGTTCCAACATTACACTGCGGTTCGTGCGTGGGACATCTCGCCGAGGCGAAATACAAAGAAGGAACCCCCCCGATACACTAATCCTGGCAATGTAGGTCGTTGAGGTCCATTATGCCCTCAATACCCAAGTACAAACACAAACAACAATAACCATCCAACCGAGCTATAACTCGAAGGATGCAGGCTCACATGCTATCACCTTCCAGCAGCCCATATACGTAGCAAACTTGGGCCACCTAGTGGGGTTCAACGACAGCCACCTCGTGATCAACTCACGCACACAACGTCCGGGAAGCGATCATAGCTCCTAACCGGCAAGTTAGAGCGACACATACCCAAGACCTCTCACCCCCAAAATAAATAAATGTATATATATGTCATTTGTTGAGCACCATGGACGACTATGACTTGGGGAATATCCACACCCCGCTCATCTAGCCAGAATGCTCACCCTCTACGCACATAACTTCCCAATGATAGCAAGGAGGGGGTATGCTTCACTATATATTTATATATACCATCATATAAGGTATACATACATCATCACATCATAAAGATATACCATCATATAAGGTATACCTAGGGGTGTGCACGGTTCGGTCGGTTCGGTTTTGACCGGATTTTTTTAACCGAACCGACTAAGTCGGTTTTTGAATTTTAAGGACCGAACCGAACCTGGTTGAAGAACCGAACCGAACAGGGCCGGTTTTTGACAGGGCCAGTTCGGTTTGCCCATCGGTTTTTGACAGGGACGGTTTTTGACAGGGCCGGTTTTTTGAACTCAATATGCCTTTTTTTTATATGCTGTTTTTTTAATTATATGCTGTTTTTTTCAACTTTCTAATATGCTGTTTTTTTACATTTTATATTTATTATATGCTGTTTTTTTATTATATGCTGTTTTTCAACTTTCTAATATGTTGTTTTTTTATTATATGCTGTTTTTTTTACATTTTATATTTATTATATGCTGTTTTTTTATTATATGCTGTTTTTCACCTTTCTAATATGCTGTTTTTTTATTATATGTTGTTTTTCAACTTTCTAATATGCTATTTTTTTACATTTAATTATATGCTATTTTTTTTTCAGCTTTCATTATATGTTATTTATGTCAAAATTCTTAATATGCAAATACAAATAGTCCTAAAATTACAATGATTTCAGATTATAATGAATTACAATGATTTCATATTACAATAATTTCAGATTACCCATGATAATTGTCATAATTAAAAACAGTCCAAAGTTCCAAACAGTCCCAAAATATAAATGAGTCCAAATCAGAATTACATTCCCAAAGTCTTAACAAGTCCAAATCAAAATCATCCAAAGTCTAGTTATTACATTCCAAATGTAAAATGCAAATGTCATAAATCAAGTCCCATAATGGGTAATGTGCTAAAATAAGCTTCCAATTCAAACATCATCCTTCAAGGTCTTTTTCTTTGTCTTGGCATCCCAACAACTCTGAAAAATAAAACAATAAAATATTAGCATCTTAACTTTTAAGTATCAAATATATTTAAACAAGAAAAAATACTTTTGAAACATAAAAATTACCCGAATGAAGCTTCTCATATTCCTCAATCTCATCCATTACATCACGAAGACTAATCGGGGTGGTTGAAGTTCGAATCCAATTTTGTGTGAAAATTAGGGCCTCCACCGTTTTAGGCAACATTGAGCTACGAAAAGAATCAAGTATACGACCACCGGTACTAAAAGCGGATTTGGTTGCAACAGTTGAAACCGGAATGGCTAATATATCACGCGCAACATAAGAGAGAACTCGATACTTGGAGGAATTAATCCTCCACCAACCCAAAACATCAAAATTTGCTACGTCCTCTTCACATCTTTCGGCCAAAAATCTATCAACTTCGGATTTATTTGCAAAGGTGTCTTCCTCCTCCAAATGCCTCTTGAATTGAGACGCCAAAAAAGCACGTCCATCCTCATCCTGATCATTAACACCATCTATACCCCCAGTTGACTTGTCAAATTTTTGTGAAGACGAACCACTTGATTTGGGCCCATTGGACTTATCATACCACCCGAACAAAGAATGCAACACATCTTCCACCTTCTGTGACATATCCTTTGCCACATCAATGTCAAATAATTGTTCAAAATAAAACTTGACATATAACAACTTATAGCGAGGATCGAGGACAATTGCGACAAACAACAAAAAATTCACGTTCTCAATATTCCAATACTTATCAAATTTAGCCCTCATATTTGTCGCCATCGTCGATAGAAAATAATCATCACTTTGACTCATTTGAACCAACTTACTTTGTATCAAAACGAGTTCATGAAAAAAAGCATTTGACGTGACATGCAAAGAGCCGAAAAATCTCATTGTGGCATTGTAAAACATCCTAAGAAACTTTACTAGTATCCGAACTTTCACCCAATCAATACCTTCGGGAGGACCCAATATCACCCTTCCAACTCGTGCTCTCCCTCTCTCTTCATCTTCCTCCTCATTTCTAAAATAATCTTTTTAATGATCATCATCATCCTCCATTCTCTCAAATGCTTTTTCAAACTTCTCCGCCGCTTCTAACATCATATAAGTGGCGTTCCACCTAGTTGGGACATCTAAGCACACTAAACTTTTACTTTCAATTTTCTCCTTTTCAACACATAATTTGAATTTTGACAATCGGAATGGAGACGATTTCACATACCTAATCGCATTACGCACCTTGACAATTGAATCATCTAATTCCTTTAAACCATCACACACAATAAGATTTAAGATGTGCGCACAACATCTTACATGCATATATTCATGTTCCAAAATGGTACTTTTCATCTTTTTTTTCAAGTATTGAATAGTACCATTGTTAGAACTTGCATTATCAACGGTGACGGTGCAAATGCTCTCTATACCCCAATCACGTAAGCAATCCTCAACCACCTTCCCTATTGCATCACCCTTATGACTCTCAACTTGACAAAAATTAAGAATCCTTTTGTGCAAGTTCCAATCTTTATCAATAAAGTGTGCAGTTAAACACATGTAATTGATGTTTTGGATTGAGGTCCATGTATCCGTAGTAATACAAATTCTTTGACCACTTAATGCACTTTTGAGGGCTTTTTTCTCCTCCATGTAAATATTAAGACAATCTCTAGCAACCGTTGTTCGAGAAGGAAGTTTAGTCATTTTGGGTTGAATATAGTTCATTAACCTTCTAAAACCCTCACCCTCTACAAATTTAAAAGACAACTCATCGATTATAATCATTTCGGCAATACGTTTTCGACAACCTTCAACGGTGAAATTAACGGCCAATAGATTACCACTCCCCTCCTCTTTTTTTGTTCAAAAGACAATATTTTTTGTTTTTTATCCTCATTCTTATATTTGTAAACCTTGCATTGATTATTTATGTGATTAATCAAATTGCGAGTTCCGTTATTTTTGGAATCACAAGCATAGATAGCCCCACAATAATTAGACGCAGCCCTAGGTTTTTTCGAGTCTTTTACGATGGTAAAATGATCCCAACACCAAGCTTTTCGTTTAGAAGCATTTACCTTTTTTGGAGAATCATTTTTACCCTTTACTTCTGCTTCTCTAGACCTTGGGTCATCAACATCCACTACTGAATCCATATTTCTGCCCAAAAGAAAAATTAGATATTAGATATCGCATTTTTTAGATATCAACTAAAAAAACAGATTCAAAACAGATAACTAAAAAAATATCAAATATCAGATATCGTATTTTTTTAGATATTAACTAAAAAAAATATCAAATATCAGATATTAACTAAAAAAATATCAGATATCGTATTTTTTTTAGGTATATATCACATTTTTTTTAGATATCAACAAAAAAAATAAATCTGAACTAAAAAAAATCAAATATAAGATATTAACTAAAAAAATATCAGGTATCAGATTTTTTTTATGTACATATCACATTTTTTTTAGATCTCAGCTAAAAAAATCAGATACTTTTTTTTAGGTATCAAATATCATACATCGCATTTTTTTAGGTATCAAATATCATATATATATCGCATATATTTAGATCAGATCTAAACTTTAAAAAAAAAAATCGGAGCTTACCTAAATCGGTACTAAAAAGCATATATTTAGATCTAAACTAAAAAAATCCGGAGCTTATTACCTAAATCGGAACTGAAAAGCATATATTTAGATCTAAACTAAAAAAAAAAAATTCGAAGCTCACCTAAATCGGAACTAAAAAGCATATATTTAGATCTAAACTAAAAAAAAAATCGGAGCTTACCTAAATCGGAACTAAAAATTATTTAGATCTAAACTAAAAAAAAAAATTACTTTGTAACAAAAACTAAATCGGAGCTTACATGTCCTGAAGTTTAGTTTAGCCTTTAGGTGCCAAAGTGAGAGGGTTTACTTTCTTTAGTAGAGAAGTGAAGTGAGGTGATTGAGAGAGAGGAGAGTTGAGCAGCTTGTTTTTTTAGTAGAGAGAAATGAGGCGTGCGTGTGTTTTAGGGTTTCTTTAGCCTTAGTAGCAGTAGGTGTGTGCCGCGCGTGTGTTTTATATTAGCTAGGCTGCTAGGCTACTAATCTAATGTATGTAAATATAAAATTAACAAATATATTAATTAATTCGGTTCGGTTCGGTTCAAACCGAATGTTCATATTCCAAAACCGAAAACCGAACCGACACCGTCGATTCTATAATTGGCCAAACCGACCCGACCCGACCCTTAAAAAAAACGGCCCGAAATTTTTCGGTTTTGTCGGTTTTTCGGTTTGATCGGTTTTTCTGCACACCCCTAGGTATACCAACCACATCATTTTCATTTTCATTATACGCTCTTAGGCGCAATAGATTATTATCATTGTTTAGTATATCTCTCTCTTGATACACTAATCGTCAATTCTCACACATTTTCCCCACTTAGCATATGCGATATTATTTCTCGCTTGAAGCTCACATGTTGCTTCTATTAGCATTTCTCATCCTATGAGATATCTCCCAAAACAATCATCATTAAGGATATTTCTATATCCATATGCACATCAATTAGCATTTATCGTTCTCCATCCATAATAGGGTTCAATTCATTTATGAACCTTTGAAATTATCCCATTCGGGGATTGGATCCTAAGATCCGATATCTCTAAATTATTCACATTCTTTCATATGAATTGAAATTATTATCCCCAAGTAGAATCTCCAAATCAAGGTGGGCTTCCCCACTTAGAATAAACCATAATATCTAATCGGTATTCCTCAACTTTAATTAATATGACTCCCATAATTTAGTAGGATGGAAACCCTCTAAAAGTCTCCAAAATATACTCCACATGTCTCATATAGAGGCCCCAAATTGATAACCTCGAACAAAACGGGACGAAATTCTCCCTAAGAAACATCTCCCAAAATTTCCCTGTTTCTGAATCGATTCGGCCCATCCGAATCGATTCGGTCCAATGGGCCTGGGAGTCTGCTACATACCGAATCGATTCGTAAGGGGCGAATCAATTCGGCCCTAAAGACCTGGGCAATCTGCAACAGACCGAATCGATTCGGTAGGGGCGAATCGATTCGGTAAGTGCAGCAAGCTACGAAATGGGCAATTTTCTTCTTAACCCAAAATACCCAAAAATCATTTTTCTCATCTTCTAACTATTTTGATCTAACCCAATCAAAAATATAACATTAATATTCATCCAAGAACACATATAAACTAATTCTTAACCTTAAATCCATTTATACACTACAAATCTAAGGTTTTCCCAAAAATTAGGTTTTGTCAATTTAAACCTAAAATACACAATTTAAATCCACAAATCATGCAATAATTGATACACAACAATTATTTAGCAAGTTTAATCACTTGCCTCGGGTTCGTAGGGTTTGAATCCGCCTTGAGATCGCGTATTTGCCGGAAAATCCTCTTTCTCCCTCTTTTTCTCCTTCCTTTTCTTCTTCTTTCTTTCTTTCTTTTTATTTTCTCTTTCTCTCTTTGGAGAAATATCTCCCGTAGGCTAATTAAGCCTATTCCCCCAAAATACACATCTTTAAATAATAATACACACTTTAAATGACTCGGTAACTTTAATTCGAGTCAAACGGACCTAATTTATTTTGGAACCCAAATAGACCCCAAGTACAGTCATTTCAACTTTCTCGACCCTTCCGGAAACAATGGTACCCTCAGAATTTCCATTCGATACACTTTCTAACGACTCCAAATTTTGACCTTAATTGCCAATTTAATAATTCTCCAAATAAAATAATATTTATTTCTTCCAAAATAAATGAATATTCGTCTCCAAGACCTCGGGTTGTTACATAAAGGTGAAATTTGATCAATGTCCATAAAGTGACTAAATGGGTAATTAAGCAACGTAAAGAGGTTTAACCCATAATTAACATAAGGGTGTTTTTATGAAAGGCTTTCAAGGAAAATAAGTATTTTCTAACACGGTGCTTGCGTGTGTTGAAGGGTGATTTTCAATGAAAATACTAACGTGAATTGGTATGAGTAAAGGGGTAAATTCGATTACAGAAAAGCTTTTCCCTAAACAAAGGGCTATTGTTTAAAGTATTTAAACGGGTGTGTTAAATCAAGAAATAAATGTCAAGTTAAGTAAAAGGGAAAGTCTTTTACAAGATTAAGGTGAATTAATTGGGGGAAGTAACGTTTTAGAATGAAAACAGTTTCATGCATTTAAGTATACAAACACACACACATTCATATAATAAAGCAGCATGGTTTTTGAATTGTCTAAGCAAAATAAGGGTTGAGATTACCCATAAAAAATGAAGGGTTGAGATTAGTTTTTCAACTTTCAACTTTCATTCAAAATTCTAATTTCCCCCTATTTCTGTGACACCCCGCCCAATTAAATATCGGGTGATCAGTCCTTTATAAAATTTAAAACAGAATGTTCGGTTGGTTAATTCTCAGCATCACTGTCGAAAACATAATAACTTATTTAATCACCTAATATAATTAAGCTAAGTGTCAAAACAGTTCTTATTAATTAAAACCATTTAATTACCAAACCAAGAAATTTAATATAAACCATCCACGCATAATTAATTGATATAAATACGGAATCAGAATCACATGCTGAAATAAATATGACTGGATAAAACATTCCAGTTCATAACTCTAAACCAAAATAATAATAACCATCAATCCAAATGAAATTGAACGGGAAATAAACTGAACATAATCTCTGAAAGTTGTCCAAGGAATGGGCGACACATGCCCTAAAGAGAATGTCTATAGCGAGTGGAAATGAAATAATCGAGGCATCTAATACAAAGTCCTACAGCTTCCACAACAGTTGCAGCACGCCAAGCAATCCGAGTCTCTAAGCCTGATGTCCCTGTGGATGAGCACCTGATAATATACATACATATAGCAAGAGAGAGAGATGCAAGAAACGGGTCAGAGCCCGATGTGTAAAAATATTTGTTTAAGCAAGTATTTAAAATTTGCAGTTAAGCAAGTATCAAGTGCATGTTAGTTCGAACTCTCACATGAGATTCTCACCTCTCTTCTATTGTGCACGCCTAACGAGTATCTAATTTTCTCCTTAGTTATACCACCCCATATAACTAGTCTGAATTCATCTGAATATTATTTATCCTCGCTATTAGTAAACCCGTATCGCCCATACCATACGTTATTAAATTAGCCTATGTCGAATAGCTAATTAATATATTTTCCCGTTTTCATAATAAATCGATTATACTCTTAAGATTATCTTAACAAATTTACATGCCCATCTCTACAAGCTATACACAGTAGGTTGATTCACAAACTCACGTACATATATATATAGTCACATCTTCCCTAGATATATATATTATAATACTGCACCCCCGGGCTATGACCCATTAGTGCACCTAACCAAAATATTGTACCCCCGGGTTATCACCCATTAGTACTCTTATTTAAATCATCTTGTACCCTCGAGTTATCACCCATTAGTACACTTATAATTCATTCTTGTACCCCCGGGTTATCACCCATTAGTACACTTAATAATAAGATTCTTACACCCCCGGGTTATCACCCATTAGTGTCTTATATAATAATAATAATACATAATACGCATACACATATCCTATTATAATTTATAGGTATTTCCCTCACCTACATATATACTTCTCTTACGTATTTTGATTTTGACATTTCGTAATACAGTTATTGAGATTATTATCCCTCTCGTAATATCTAAGGTACACTCTCTCTGTGCCGAATTCATTGAAATATTTAGTCGCTCATACTTTATTCTGAAATTCTGTCTTACTTAAGTTTATTACTTGGAAATTTATCTCTCTTCCCTGAACCAATAAACTCAAAACTGGATTCTAAGAAATTCCCAAAATTTCACTTTGTCGCTCGAACCAGATGGCATGTCGTTTGAACGACTGCCACATGTCGCTCGAACGACATCGCGCGAGATGCAATCTCGCTCGAACGACTTCGAGCGAGTTCACGCGAGATTGCACTGTTCGTCTCCTACCCAGATTTTTCAGCATTTTCCACCATTTTTAACCCTAAAACTTCTCATTCAACATCCCAAACTCCAAACAAACAGTTCTAAATCGAACCCTATCAATATTATATGAATTCTAACATCCTAAAATCATCAATTCATTTCGAATCATTCATAAAACATGAAATCCTCAATTTAAATTTATCAAAACCCTAGTTCTTCCAATTCATATTCAAGAACTCATAATTTCCAGATTTTTTCTACACATAAGTTCCTCAAAACGTGATTTCTAGTCTACATACATGAAGGGTTTCAATTTAACAAGTTTCATTAATCAATTTACATACCCAAAATCCTCAATTTCATCATTTTTATGAACCAAAAAGTATTCCTAATAGTCCTATACTAACATGAGTATGATAAATACCAAAGTACAGCAAGTTATAAACACTTGCCTTGAATTATTCGTTTGATTTCTTAACTTTGTTGGTATGTGTGTGTTCCCCTTGTCCCGATCTACACGGTGGTGGTGGTGGTTGTGCAAAGTGGTGTCAATTTGGCCCTCTTCTCTTGGCAATAGCTTTCCCTCACACCTCCTATGTCCGTTCTTACTTCCTATAGCTTTCTAACCCTAATGTACTTCCTTCGGCTGATAATTTAGCTCTTAAATTTCGTCCATTAATTAAGCCTAAAAATCCAATTTACCATAATGCCCTCTCGGGGTGCCGGTTAGGCCTAAAATTACCCCGGGACCCAAACTAAACACCCGGGTATATTATTTTGACTATCTCGACCCTTACGGACTCAACGGTACACTCGAAATGACCATACGAGTTACTAAAAATAATTGATATATTTATTCCACTAAATTAGTCCCGACACGACTCACACTCGCGTCTGACTTAATTCACTAAATTGTCATATTATTCTCTCTTTCGACAATTTATCAACGTGTACAGTTCCATATTACATATCGCACAGTAATATTAAATTAATAAGTATTAACCCTTGGCACGCTAGTTAATATTTATTTTTATTAGATCCGGATTAATTAACAATTTAATTCTCACATTTAAATTCAAATTAATCCCTCTGTAATAATTAATCCCATAATTATTTAAATCATCAAAAATATGGGGTATTACAATTTCAGTGCCTGTACAACTCGCGTAACAAATTTTGTTTTGGAGATAAGATCGTAAAAAGAGTAGCTCACCTTCTGACTGTGAGGCAATAAGTGGGAGAAAGCACCAGGGACTACATTACTTAATTCAATAATGAAAAGGTGGAGGTGACTGATTACGAGGAAAAAATAGCCATCACAATTCTAATGAGTGGTCTGCTTCCCGAGAAGCTATACTATACTCTGGTTAAATATACTCCCAAGATGATGGTTGAACTTGTGGAAAAATCAGGAAAAATCATGAACATTGAGTAAACAATGGCTGCAAAATAAAATCCAGCTATCAATCCTGATGCAAAGTCTGAGAAAAAGGACCAAAAGGACCAAAGGGAGTCGAAAGAACAGAGAGCAAAGAAGGAAGAAAATCTTAAGAAATCTGGAAACTACACTCCATTGAGTGTTAGTATCCACCATATCTTGAAAGAAATCAAGCACAATAAGGATTTACGATGGCCTAGAAAATTGAGAGCACCCCCAACAAGAGGGACAGATCCATGTATTGTGAGTTCCATAAGGATCATGGTCACACAATGAATGGTTGCAGTGTTTTTCAAAATGAGATAGAATCTCCCAACCATCAAGGAAAGATCAATAAATTTTTTGATCGGCGTGATAGCAGAGAATCCGAAGGAAGATCAAATTCTCTACGTAAATCTAGAGAAGATAATAAGCAAAATCACAAGGATAATTATGAGGATGATCCTGACCTGCTGAAGAATCTTAAATAACCTGAACGTGAGGTATTTATGCTCAATTTTGGTTAATTTGACCGTCATATGATTACAGGTGGCAATACAGGAGGAGGTGATCACACGGCTGAAAGAAAAGCTTACCTTAATGAGGCTCAAGCTTATTCTTATATTCATAGAATTCATTTAGCTGAAGATGATCGCCCGAGGAAGGTCAAAAAGGACAAGCTGGTGATTGGGTTCTCTAAAAATGATATTTCTATAGTCCTATATCCTCATGATGGCCCACTGGTTGTAAAATTCAGAATCCAGGATGTGGTTGTTTCTAGAATTCTAATTGACAACGAGACCTCGGAAGATATTATGTTATATCCTTATTTTCAAAGTTTAAACCTAAAGCTCAGTAGGATAGAGCCATACCACAGGACATGAATAGGCTTTTCTGGTGAAAAGCTCTATCCTCTGGGGACATTTAAGTTATAAGTGTTGTTAGACACTTGGCCAGTAAGTCGCACGGAGAAAATACGCTTCTTCATAATGGATAAAAATATTTAATCAGCTTATAATATGATCCTCGACAGGGTAGGGCTCAAGAAGTTTGAGGTTGTCCCATCAAAAGTTCATCAATGCTTGAAATTTCCTACCCATTTTGGGGTAGGTGTTGTGAAGGGTAACCAAAAAGTGGCCAGAGAGTCCTACTATTCCTCAGCCGAACAAGAAGAATAAAATGAATTAAAGAAGAAGACTACTACTTATCAGGTAGATACCACTGAGCCAAATAGTGCATCTGAAGTAAAAACTTTAGATCTAAGGGATGAAACGGAGTTGGTTAAAGGGAAGATCGTAGAATCCACTGAACGCATTATCTTGGATGACGGTAAGTCAAAGAGAACGACACAGATCGTCTCAGCACTGGATCCCGTCCTTAAATACGAATTGATTATGTTCTTAAGGCATATAAAGATTGTATTTTCTTGGAGTCATGAGGACATGCCTGGGATTGATCCCGACTTCCTCTGCCACAAGCTTAGCATTAGTAAAGAGGCAAAGTCAATCAAGCAGAGGCGAAGAGTTTTTGGTCTAGAGAAAAATCAAGTTATTTAGGAGGAGCTAGAGAAGCTTTAAAAGGCTCAGTGCATTGAAGATGTTAAATACACAACTTGGTTAGCCAATGTAGTAATGGTCAAGAAAAAGAATGGTAAATGTGTGTAGATTTTAGTGATTTGAATAAAGCCTATCCAAAAGACCATTTTCCCTTACGCCGGATTAATCAGCTGGGGGATGCTACATCGGGACATAAAATTTTAAGCTATATGGATGCCTATTGTGGTCATAACCAGCTTAAAATAAAGCTTGAAGATAGAGAAAGTACATTTTTCATCACTCCCCGAGGAACTTATTGCCATAATGTAATGCATTTTGGTCTAAAAAATGCAGGTGCAACATACTAGAGGCTGGTGAATAAAGTCTTTGAAGAGAAGATAGGCAAAAATATGGAGGTTTATGTGAATGACATGCTTACAAAGAGAAAAAAATCCTCAGACCATATTACCGATCTAAGTTAGACTTTTGACCAGTTGGAGAAGCACCAGATGAAGCTAAATCTGACCAAGTGCATTTTCGAAGTCCAAGAAGGGATGTTCCTCGGCTTCATTATTAACCAAAGGGGAATTAAAGTTAATCCTGCGAAGATAAAAGCTCTAACCCGTTTGTAAGAAAAATGTGCAGAGGCTGACCGGAAGAATGGCAGGTTTAAATCGATTTATTACCCGAGCAACAAATAAGTGTTTGCCTTTCTTTAGTGTATTGAGAAAGACTTTTTAGTGGAATGAAGAATGTGAGCAAGCTTTCTAGGAGTTGAATAAATACTTGGGATCACCAACACTTCTCTCTTGACAAGTTTTGGGAGAGAAATTTTACTTGTACTTGGTTGTCTCTGAATCAGCAGTGAACTCGACTTTAATTAGATAGTACAATGGAGTGTAAAAGCCAGTATACTATGCCAGAAAAGCCTTCAGAGGAGCTTTGGTTAATTTAATTGCAATAGGCATAGGACCTTCCTGGATAGATCCCATCAAAGCTTATATTGAAGATGGAACACTACCAATAAATTACATGGAAGCTAAAAAGCTCAAATTCAAATTGCGAGATATGTATTGGATAAGGGAGTGCTATACAAAAGGGGACTGACGACCTCCCTGCAGAGATGTGTTCACCCAATATAGGTGAAAGAGTTGATCCAAGAAGTCCATGAATATTCTTGTAAATCTCATCCAGCTAGAAGAACATTGCTTCAACGAATCAACACACAGGGATACTACTGGATGACCATAAGGGCAAATTGCACAGCTTTTGTAAAGAAATGTTATAAGTGCCATAGGGTCTCTAACATTCGTATAGCACCCAATACTGCTCTGACTCCAATTACTTCACCTTGTCCATTCGCAATCTGCGAAATAGACTTGTTCGTACCATTATCGACCACCAAAGGCAGGTTTAGATACTTGATCGTTGCTGTTGATTATTTCACCAAATGGGTTGAGGCAAAGCCACTGGTTGACATGCCTTATGAGAAGGTGTACCAGTTCATATGGAAGAATATAATTTGTAGATATGGGTTGCCATATGCTTTTATTACAGATCATGACACTCAGTTTGACAATGAGGAGTTTGAAGCCTATTGTGTCCAATCTAAAATCCAGAAGCTGCATTCAACACCGGGTCATCCTTAAAGTAATGGCCAAACAGAAGTGACGAACATAACTTTGCTGAATGGGTTGAAGAAGAGGCTCGATACTGCTAAAGGAAACTGGATTAACGAGCTACACTTAGTCATGTGGGCTTATAGAACAACGCTGAGAACAACAACAATAGAAATGCTATATATCCTTATGTTTAGAACTGAAGCCATGATACCAGCCAAGCTCGACCTACCAACCCATAGGGTGCTGAACTTTGATACTCCAGTCAGTGATTTAATGAGGCAACTAGATCTTGATATTCTGGAAGAAGTACAGGAAGATGTTGCCCTGGGATATGCTCCCTACCAACAGAGAACTACTCACTTTTACAATAAAAGAGTCAAGCCAACCAACTTTAAAGAAGGAGACTATGTTCTTAAAAAGGTGATACAGAAGAACAACAAGCTTGAAGCTAACTGGCACGACCCATATCACATTTCTGCAGTCATCCGACCAGGCACATATCGGATCAAAACTTTATATGGTGAAGAGATAAAGAATCCTTAGAACGTTAAGCATCTCAAAAAGTATTATCAGTAGTTCAAAAGATTGCCAGTTCTGTATTTCATTTGCTTTTAGTTGATTATCAATAAAATTATTGATTACTTTATTTTTGTTCAATTTTTTTGGAGTATGGTGATACATATACATATACTCCCCAGACTAACAACAATGTAATATCAGTTCTGACCAAGTCCATATAGGATACAATTCTTTTATCCTCACTTAGCACTTGGTCGGCAAAAATCAAAGCAATAACCGACTAAGTTAAAATAGGATTTCAATCCTCAGTACTTTATCGGTTATTAAAAATCCAAGTCAAAGTAGGATTATAATCCTCAGCACTTGGTTAAAAATTTTAGTGATAAAGATTCATTTTACCCAAATCGAGTCAAATGAAGGAAGGCGTGTAAAAATTCATAATTAAAGGAATATAAACATATATTCCACATACACTTGGTCACCACTGGTAACTAGAGCTAAACTTAGGTCGATAAATCTAATTGCATTAGTAGAACCTATGGCACTCCCAATGGTAACTAATACTAAATTTGGATCAATATATCTAAGTGTATTAATAGAACCAATGGCACAACAATTACAAGTTAACTAACTGATTTAAATAATCACAAGTTAACCAAAACAAAAAACTAACATATATCATTCATATAAACTGTGTTACAATCAGATATATTTCAAACGAATTACAGGATAATTATTCCATTGGACGTTTTCCTTCATCTTTGGAAGAAGACTGCACTTTATCCATGCCAGTAGGGGGATCATCCAGAGTATAAGGAGAATTGATAAAGTTGAAACCCTGGAGCACTATTCTATTACTGTTGCTCAGCGTATCCATCAGATGAGAAGGCCGAACTATCTCCAATTCATGATGTAACCCATAATCCTCTAAATATTTCAATATCAGGAATTGGGGAATAAAGTCGACAGAAATCCATCCAACATCCAACTTGAATGGACACTTATCAGAATCTAAAACTCCAGGATAAGCCTAATACCAAAGACGACTATTTTGATAAACTTTCATCACAGTCAAGCAGTTGGTCCATCCCCATTTGTAGCCTTCACACTGAGCTTGAGAGAAATGATCATCCATGCATCCCAAAGCTTCATTATAGCCTTCCATCTACACCTCTCTAGGATGCTTATGGAATCAGAAGGTCAATCTTTCAACCTAATATTGGAGTTTCTTTAACACACCATCTTCCACCTACAGCTGAGAGGATTGGTAAAAAACTGTTTTATCTTTAGCTTCTAGCTTTCTTGTAAACTCGGTGATAGATCGACTTTTGGATTTTAATTTGGCAGCTTGGTTGGCCAAGGTCCTCTGAGTTCTGGCTTCATCAACAGTTGGTCGACTGGTCCTTTATTTAGAAGAGGAAGAAGACTTGGACTTCTTTAAAGCTTCAAGCTCTTCTCTTAATTTGGCATTTTCATTCTCTAAGAAAGAAGCACCTTCACCGGCATCAGCAGTCGAAGGATTTTTCAAAGATCCAAGTTCATCCCTTAATCTATTATTCTCTTCCTCCAAGAGTTTGGCGATTTCTCTTGCTTCATCGACCTTACGGTTCAGCAAAAAATATTTCTTCCTGTAAGCAAAAGCACACTTCTCTAACTTTTCATCAAAATTTGAAGTTTCACTCAAAGCCTTGAATTTAGCTTCATAGTCGACATAGAGAAAAGCCTTGGCTTCATTATGCTCTACTTGAAGTTCTTCAATCATCTCAAAGTAAGCCACATTATTGGTGACTTCCCAATCAAGAATGAGTCCGAGGTATGAATATGCATTCCTAGCTTGAAGGGAATCATATGCTTCAAGAGGGTTATTTAAGTCTTCATTTGTTAAGTCCAGGTGACCATCCTTGAACAGATCATTACAATGCTTGATTAAGTTGGAGTCATTAGCAGAGAATTGTTCCAACTTGACCATAAACTAAAAAAAAGGATAAAGCAATAGTTAATCAACTACTCAAAGGATAGAAAATAAGAAGATAATTGGAAAAAGAAGTTCTTTTATTAATGAAGCATAGTCATATAAAATTACATCAGAAGAAAATCAAAAGAATAACAAAAAAGGTGCAATGTATAAAGATTATCTGCCAAGAAAATCTACACCTTCTTCTGATCATCCTCAACATTAAGGGCCTCTTGTTCACCAGAAGGAATGGTAAAAGTATCTCCTTAGTCGGCATAAGGGGCTACAGAATCAACGGCCAAGGAAGATTCCATTGAACCAGTATCATCTCCAATCTCCTCATCAAAGTTGGGAGGAGATTCTCGGTCATGCCTAAGGAAAAGTTTAGAATCCTCAACAGTGCCCACTTCTCGTAGTGTTATCGACCAGCCTTCCTTAAAAAATTTCTTCTCAACGTAGCCGACCTGGGCAAAACTAGCTGATACATCTTTGTCCCAACCCTTATTTAAGTATTTTTCTCTTATCTTCTTCATCCTCTCCTTCTCGGCAGATAAATCCTTAGCCATTTTGGATACTTGATCTTTGGTTGCCTTTGTCCAGCGTTCAGCTTTAGTAGTAGCCGAATTAGCAACCACCAAAGTATTATCAGTACGCTGTCATGCTTACTCGGTAGTCTTAACCTTTTCCTCCCATGCTTTCTTCTCATTCTCTAAAGCCTATTGAGATTCTAGCAAATACCTCTGCAAACCTTCAAAGGCCTCTTCCACCTCACCTAAAGAGGAATGAAGTTGGTCGTCCTTCTCAAACATCTGGTTGAAATCAACCAGGAACTATAAAGAGAAAGATAGAGTTAGCATGAAAGGAAAATAATATAAAGTATAAGTAATATTCGAGCAACGACAAAAGATAAATAAATCTCATGATGGCAAGGCTCTGAGAAGCCCTTTTAGATAACCTTGGTCGATGCATGGAAGAAGCAGCAATTTCGTGATCTGGGAGGGTACCAGACTTGATCAATTTCCTAGCTAAGCTAGGATCCATGGCCACAGATAGCCTAGCAGCAGAAGGAGCTTGACCGACCAAGGACTGTTAGTCATCAAGGGCAGTTTTCTTAACCTGCTTATCGATAAGACCTTTCCTTAGTATCTTAAAAGGAGACTCTTCACCTTTGTTGGTGGGGCTTCTTCCCAGCATCCACTTTCTTCTGGGAACTAACATCAGCAGACTTCAAGTTGCTAGTGGTTGATTCATCTTCAAGAAGGTTGGGAATTTTTCTTTTACCCATGCTAACAACAAGAGGAAGCTCTGAGTCAAACGATGATGAAGTGCATATAGCAGGTTCACCACCACCAGATTCAGTGGCAGAAGATGTGGAGATTGGATCTCTCTCCAAGTTTATCATGTTAGAAGGAGTAGAAAATATTGGTCGAGTAACAAAAGAAGTTACAGAGCTTTTATACTTTAATAAGTATAAAGCTGACCTAATGTGATCCTCGCCTATTCTTTGATGAATGCCCCACGAGAACTTGAGCTCGTCAAGCTTAATGTCACTTTCCTTAGGAATTTTCTTCTTCCTATCAATTGAAAGCAAATAAATAGCAAGTGTTAATCGACATATCAACAGGTATTTCATCAGCATGAATATACAAAAATATGTTTATTATAACCTATGCCACTCCCCTCTTGAGGGCATATTGGTCCATCATATACTTCACCCCCTTTAAGATGGATGTATCACCACTTCGTTGCAATAACCCCATGATCAAAATAGTCTCTATTGGAGTTAGGCAAATGGAGGACTAAGGCTTTGTTGGAAAACCTAGTCTTCAAATAATATGTATTGTCACTGATGACCCATTTGTAACAAAAAAATAATTTCAGGGATTTCGATATGAGTCCCATGGATCTGGTTAAGCCTATGGATTCCATTAACTATTCTCCAAGTATTGGGGGCTACTCTAGCAGGTTCAACATCAAAATATTTACATAACTCTAAGCAAAAATGAATTGGGAGAAAAGTAAACCCACACTCAGCTATGAAGAAAGAGGGAATCCAATGACCCTTAGATAAAGATAAGACATCAACAGGATGACTAGGAAACTCTAAATATACCCAATCTGAAATACTCCATTCCCTCCTAAATCCATCTAAAGAATCAACATGAATTATGTAAACCATGATTCAAGAAGAAGAAAAGAAGGAAAAGGAAATAATTCTTATAGAAACTTAAGGATTCAGCAAGAACTGTCAAAAGAGATGAAGAGCAATGGTAAATGGGCACACAAGAGTTCAAAGATAGCTAATACAATTTGAAAGTTTAGGGTAAAGAAAAATTGAGAAAGTTCATCGCGTTGTTATAGGTTGCCTTGAAAACTGGGAACGTATTGATTAAACATACCAACAATTGACGTTCCCACAGTTTAGCAAATCAAATGGTGAAAATACTCATTTACCCTTGGACGGTTCGTTAAAATTCAAATTATTTGCAAAAATTCCATCTTCGAACAATACCAATAAAATTTTACAAGTGTGGGAGGTTGACAGCCGACCAAGCAACATAAACACAGCCCGAGCTATGTCATGGAGTTAATGCTCTATACTTTCATGCAAGCATCAAGCATTGAACATTGGAGGATTCTTTTGATACCAAAAATTACCTACCTACGTGGACTAATTATAGATTAACACTTGTCCACCTATATGGCATTAATACTAGTCAGCAAATAATAACTCCGACCAACTGTATAAATGCCGATCAACTCAAGGAATGCCGACTAACTCAATGAAGACCGACCAATATAATCAGCGAAGCATCAACAGTCATATTCATTATGTAAGGATGTAAATGCTTAAATATATAAAAGTATTCCATTCCTTGACATTCCAACCCTTGGCCTCCGGGTCATTATAAATACAGATGTACCCATGCCATCAAAGGCAAGCAAGCAAGCTATTGCAAAGATTAATATCATAACAGTGGACGTAGGATTTTATACATAGTCGAACCACTTTAAAATCTTATGTTGTTCTCTTTTATTTACATATTTTATCTGTGATTAAAGAATTAGATCTAGTCTAGTTTTTATATCAACAAAGATCCACTACTTTTAATTGAATAGTCCCTCACACTCCCCAATGCATTAAACCTCACGGACCTCACACTCTATCTACATAATTTAATTCTCACAAACACGATCCTTCATTGACACAAACTCTCATATAATTTATCTTCGAAAACTGTGGGAAGATTTGACCTTATCTCCTACAGAGATCCGCATCTCTCTATCTAACTTCCCACAAATTCCACCCACTGTGATTAATCTCAATGCCATATAACCTGGGTATTTTAAAATACCATCCGAAACGGGTAGTGTGTGACTTTTGAGGTGGCGGAGGGGGGAATGGGTATTGTCGGATATGGTTTCAGCGGTGATGAGATGACCCTTGCAGCGGTAGGAGGGGGAGTTGGTTGTATCGGTTTGATCAAAAGGTGGTCATCTCTGTCATTCTTTTCAGCAGGTCAGTTACACCCAATTTCTTGGTTTATTGTTATGTAATTTTTAGTTTCACGTTTTTCAACAGGTACCCTCTCTCTTAACACACCATGGAAACTCTAATATGGTTTTATGTTACTTTGTTTGTTTCCTTTTCTTATGATGTTCAGGGAATTAACACACCACGTAATCTTTGTTCTCTCTCATCTTCTCACTTTCCTCATTCGTTTATTTTTACTTTTTGTGTTATTGTTACTAAGACCTATTTTTATTGATTGATTTGTGGGGTTTTAAATTTTTTTAATATGTATATGCTTTGAGCAGGGGCTAACGTATAATAGTGCGTGAAGTGGCTGATGGTGTTGGAAAAATGGCAAGTTTTGTGCAAAGGGTAGTAAGGCATTTTGATTATTATTGAGATCCTTATCTTGGACTCTATTGTCGAGAGATCGATATTTTGAAGGTGAAATTTCTATGCGAGTAAGATCATCACATGCACATGTTTTGGACCCAAGACTTTCAGATCTGAGAAATTAAAGAAACATATGGGTTGGTCTCTCTCACCTGAATAACTAAAATCTGCTAATAACAAATTTGTGAGTGTTAAGACGAAACCAGTGCCAGAGTCAGAGCCAAGCTCTTATTTTTCACGTCTTCAGATTTCTTTCTCTTTTTATTCATTTTTGCTATTCCGTTGTATAACCATTCTTTTTATTAAAATTCCTTTTCATTTCAGTTTGGATATGTTTTAAAAATCGTGTTAAATAGTATGTTTACACATTATTTATTGGTTAAGGAAATTGAAAAACCTTTTTCTTAGACTTCCATACTTTTAATTGGATGGTATTTAAAGTTTGAGCTTATAACTTATAGCTCAAAACACTGAAAAAATATGAGATGTACAGATAAAAATGAAGGTATGAAGATGATGATTGAAGATGAAATGGTGATCATATCAAACACATAAGAGACAAGAATTTTTAGAGTGGTTAGGCTATGAATAAAGCCTACGTCCACTGTTATTTTATTCCCAGGGGTGTACAATAGCACAATATGTTGTAGAGAGAGAGAGATGTGTATTTTGTGTATGGTGTCTCTTAGTTGTCCCCCTTTTTGGCTAAGGGAATACATGTATTTATAGTGATGGGAGTTAAAGAGATACAATGTCTTTATACATTCAGACATTTATATCCATATACAATGAATATAACTGTTGGCCTTCTATGGTGGTTGGTCTTCCTTGAGTTGCTTGGTATGCTATGTGTTGGTTGGTATGCCGACCAACTCTCCTCGAGTGCCGACTAACTCTCCTCGGGTGCGGAATAAGTACAAATATTTCCACGTAGGATGACATGTGTCCTTTTCTGATTGGTCCTCGTAGATGGAGAATTTTTACGTCAACAGAACACCCAATGCTCCATGCTTGATGGTTCATTGAAAGGATGGAGTATTTATTCTTCAGTGTTGCTCGGTGCTCGTGAAATTATTGATCTGTCTTCTTGATTTGTTTAACATAAAGTGCATTATCTCCTAGACGACATATGATGCAGGGTGATCGATGGTTGCTAATCTTTCTTTTGAGGAACTCTATTCGTCAAGCGAACGTGTGCTATGTATCACCCCTGGGAATTCGGATGTAGCCATGCCATAGTATGCATCTTGTAGCTTGTCATAATCTTTAAGTATGTTGATTAGTCCTCCTGTGCCGAGCAACTGAGTGCTAACTTCACGTGCTTGATTTTTCTGATTTATGCTCCTCTGAATACTTCGTCGAGTAACATACTAGCTTTTGAACCCAACTCTTCAATATGATTAGTACCAAGCTAGTGGTGGACTTTGAAACATTTTCATACAACTTCTTCTTCAATATTGGTCGGGACAGTAGTAGTAAAGATCTCAGTGATGTAGATGCTGAATCTGACTCCTGAATGTGCATAATAACTCCTGAATGATGATTGGTCGGGGCCCCGACCGTGTAAGTTTGTGGAGTTGAATTTAATGCTCGACTGCATGATGTTATAAGAATGTGCCACCGAATGAACAACTATATCTGTAATAGAAGCCCCCAAGTGTGGAATATGAACTTTGAATGCTTTCTTGGCCTTTAATTATGTTGGTCTTGCTAGAAAAATAAGGCCGAGGAAATGTTCCTTGAAATGACTCCCTGAGATCTTTGCATGTTTGCATTTTCATTTTCTTGAAAATACTTTGTAAGATGCTTTCCTTGTTGTTTGTTGATGAATATATATATAGAAGGGCAAATTGTCCTATTTTGCATAGACAATAAAACTTTCTCCACCTGCTGTTTAATTATAGTGACTTGTCACTCTTTGGGCCTAAGCAATGGAATGATTTTCATCCCATATTCCTGCTTAGTTGTAGTAATCCCGTTAAGATTACCTGGTTGCCTAGACAGTGGATGCCCGGGAGGTCACCCATCTTCTTGCCTAGTTTGGTACCAACCAACCGGAGTTGGTAGTTAATGAATTACTGACCAACCGGAGTTGGTGGTAATTGAGTTCCCGACAAACCGGAGTTGGTGGTAATTGAGTTCCCAACCAACCGGAGTTGGTGGTAATTGAGTTCCCGACCAACCGAAGTTAGTGGTAATAATTTGTAAATGCTAGAGACTTCCTCAGAGCTGACCAACAGATTGTTGGGAATAAGATATAATAAATGCTGGAGACCTCCTCAACAGATTGTTGGGAATAAGATAATATAAATGCTGGAGACCTCCTTGGAGCTGAATATATGATTATAAATATTTTTCCGAGATCCATGCTGAAATAAGAATAGAATACGCATCCAAATAGATATAAAGAATGATTCAAAACAATAATAAAGTGTCTCGTTGATCTGTTGAGGCAGAATTGTATAATGCCGAACAAGAATAAGATTTTCCAGAACATAAGAATATGGTCGAGAACGTTGTCGGGCCTGAATACAAATAAGAATTACCCGACCAACTATCCGTTGGGGGTGAAATACAACGAATGTTGTAATTCTCCTTAGATCTGAATAAGTATCTTATCGAGGCAAAATTGCATAATGCCGAATAAGAATAATATTTTCCAGAATATAAGAATATGGCTGAGAACCTTGTTGGGCCTGAATATAAATAAGAATTACCCCGACCAACTATCCGTCGGGGGTGAAATATAATAAATTTTATAGTTCTCCTCAGAGCTGAATATGATAATAAGTATCTCGCCGAGCTCCATGATGAGATGAATATAGAATATGAATCCCAATGGATATATAGAATAATTTATGCTTGAGCAGATATCAGAGCAATAATAAAATCAATAGTTCCTCGCTGAGGTGAAATTTCATGTTGCCGAGCTATGATAATATTTTTCAGAAGAGTAAGATTATTTTCGAGCATTCGTCGACACTGAATCCTATACCTGTAAAAATTAATAACTTGCTCTACCATATGTGTAGGCTGAATTGATTGGTCGTGAGAATAATTTAGTCATCTAATCAATATATACGATATGTATATGCTCGGGCAATAAAAATGTCAATTTCAAAATATGAAATAATATATCTCCGTTTGATCTATCGAGGCAAAATTGCCTGATGTCGAGCAATAATAGTTTCCAAAAGTTTAAGATTGTGGTCGAGCTTTCGTCGGGATTGAATCTTGTACCTAAGGAATTTTAATAAGCTGCCCGAACACCTGTTGAGACTAGATCAGATAGTTAGTCATGAGAATAATTTAGTGATCCAATCAATATATGATATGTATTTGCTCGGACAATAATATGTTGTACTGACTTCGTGTGCTAAGGTGAGCAAAAAATTTTAGAAAATATGTGCCTTATAAAACATAATTATTTAATCTAGAATTTTTTGTAAAGTTATTTAAACTCCAATAAATAATCAGATATAATTTTGATTTCAAAAATATTTCATTTCACTCATCTTTAAACAACAAATTTGAACAAAGTTTGAATGGGATGTCGCATTGTAAAAAATTTATACAGCGAAGTTAAATATATTGAGTCCAAAGTATATGTTTAAAAAAATTATTTTCCCATAAAGTTGTTTTGTATATGAATGTGGTATTATAAACCAAAATTTTAAATGTTTATTTTAACAAAGTAGTGGTTAAAATCTAAATATCCCATCTTAGGGTGTATGCAAAAGAGCCATTTTAGTATCTCGTGTTACATAAAAATGCAAAACTTTTTAAGAAGAGGGTTTCAGGTGAATTAAATTGGGTGTTGACGAGGAGGATTCCTCGATGACGGTTCAACGGACTTATTCTATGTTCTTTGTTGTCGCTGATTACAAACAAATGTCGTCAATCATCATTATCGACCAGCAATAGATATGGCGATCAGTGTTAGATGATACCGACCAATGTTAGATGGTCAAGAACCTTCATTCTGGTTCTATACTTGCGCCGACCAAGATTAGGTGATGTCGTTGGTCTCCCGACCGAGAATGAGTGATTCCGAGAAGTAATAAGTGTTCTTTTTGTGCAAAAATACTTTTGTATTGTGATCGTGTTGGTCGGGGACGAAATCAATGACCGCCGACCAGAGATTGATGTTGTCGACCTGAATTCGGGGAATCTCCCGACCTTTACAAACCTGTGCCAATATTGATTTTGGTACAACCTTGTCGTCGAACAAGTGCAAACCTGTGCTGAGCAGTAATATATAATGTCGACTTATGATGGTAAATCAGGGGATGCCAATACTTTGGTGCCGAACAAGAAATAGTGGTCTTCGACCAACGTAGATTGTCCAGTGATGTTGTCGATCAATAAAAAGGTAGTCCGGAGCTGACGCCGACCAATAATAGATGGTCTGGAACTATTGCCGACCAACCGGTATGGAACTAAAATCCTCAAGAACTTTATCTGTTTGATGGTTCCGCCGACTAGAAATGAGAGGTCTGGAACATCTCAACCCGTTCAGTAAGTATCTTTGATCAATAAATAGGAGCTCAGAAACTCTTTAAACTGCATAATATCTGTCGCCGACCAGAGTGAAATGCCTCCGACCAATAATTAGGAGGTCGGGGGACCTCCCTTGGTGTAAATACTCGCCAACTGCACGAAATTTATATGGCCGACCAACAATAAATGGTGGAGATATCTTGATCTGATGATTCAGCTGATGCCTCTTCATTATATTACAATGATGCTAATCAACAAGTCTAAGATCCATTATCTGGGTAATGGCATCATACCAAGTGACACTGACTAATGAATCTCTAATCAGTATTCCGCCGCCTATTAATCCTCCGTCAACAGTAATAGAGACATCTGAACAGTTGTCTTTTATTTTTGTTGTCGTTGTCCTCTCACAATGGGTCATTGACCACCAGAACTTGATTGAAAATGCGTTTGGTGACTGTTCAATGAAGAAAATGTCCTGTTTAAAAAGAATTCCAATGAATTTTTTTTTCTGTTCACCATCTTTAGTTTGTGCCCTTGTTAAAATTGGGCCAATGAGATATCTATTAAACCAGCGGTTTCGAAGTCATTCATAAACATTTCTCCATTTCGTCTAGATCTCTTATGTCGATTTAGCTTCCCTTAGAGCTTTATCATCATATATATATTTGGTTTGCCGGTTCGATTTCCAGATCGGATTACTGATCACTTTTGCTTTATAAATTTGATAAAGGTTTCAAATCAAGATCTAATATAAGAACCAAATACATATTTGTCGTGATAAATTCTCTATTGTTTATCTCTTTGTCAAAAATATAATAAAATATTTGATCTAGAAGATATCTGAGGATTAAAAAATACCAATTCTTATTTCTGATGTACATAAAAAGCTTTTAAGGAAAACTGTCTTTTCATCTCCTAAAATTATAAAAAATGGGAAACACGTTGGGTTTCAACAAATTGATTTAATCCATGTTTAAGCGTCTGTTCATAAAATTTTCAAGTGGATCCATATATGTAAGGATTTGTATAATATTTATGAGTCTAAAATTCACCAGATCCCCAAATTGAAATCGATCACATGGTTAGTGCATATAAAAATTATGACTAAATTAAAAGATTTCCAAACGAATCAAATATGTATATACTCATATAAAAGAGATTTATGAATACAGAGAAATTATTTTATATCCTTAAAAGAGATATAATATGTACACAAATTTCTCAAACTTTGTGATTATGAAATATACATTTATGCAGATTTGTAAAAATTGATTCAACAATTTGTGAATATAAAATCATGATTGAATTAAAAGATGTATGCGCAACATATAATTGATTTGATCTCTAAATTTATGGATATAAACATATGAGAATTATGATTTGAACAAAAAGATGCGTGCATATAATTAGTTATACGTAGAGAAAATAAAAAATTAGCTTTTGATGGAGAACAATGCTTGTAACACGTTCCCACAGATGGCGCCAATCTGTTGATGACTAGAAATAGCATCTATGTTATCTTATCGGCATCAACAACAGATAAAAATGAAGGTATGAAGATGATGGTTGAAGATGAAATGGTGATCATATCAAACACATAAGAGACAAGAAATTTTAGAGTGGTTCGGCTATGAATAAAGCCTACGTTCACTGTTATTTTATTCCCAGGGGTGTACAATAGCACAATATGTTGTAGAGAGCGAGAGATGTGTATTTTGTGTATGGTGTCTCTTAGTTGTCCCCCTTTTTGGCTAAGGGAATACATGTATTTATAGTGATGGGAGTTAAAGAGATACAATGTCTTTATACATTCAGACATTTATATCTACATACAATGAATATAACTGTTGGCCTTCTATGGTGGTTGGTCTTCCTTGTGTTGCTTGGTATGCTATGTGTTGGTTGGTATGCCGACCAACTCTCCTCAGGTGCCGAATAAGTATAAATATTGTCACGTAGGATGACATGTGTCCTTTTCTGATTGGTCCTCCTAGATGGAGAATTTTTGCGTCAACAAGATGGTTGAGGTTTTTTTGTGGGGGTGATTATGATTTGTAATTTTTATTTTATATTCATTGAGTACAACACAACTACTTTCCAGTGTCCTATTCTGCTTTAATTTGAGTTGTGTGAGTTTCCCAAAATTTTCACACTTCTTTAATTTCCACATACCTTTTATCTCATTTTATTGAACATTCTCTCTCCTTCCCAACAATTCGGTACGCCCCTCTTTCTCTATCTCATTAATTTTTTTCTTTAAGTTTTAAGTTGTATTTTTCATTTGTGATTTTATGGGGGATTTGGATTAATGATATTGTAAGATTAAGTGGAGAGGAGGGTCAAAAGTGAGGTTTTATTTGTAGTTTATATCTATGAGCTCTCAATGTTTTTAGGACAAGTTAATCTTACTCCATTTTTCCATTCATTGTTCATCCTTTAATTTTTAATTTATTCCAATTATCATTTGTGATTTTATGGGGTTTGTGTCTTATTTATTTCAGATTTTTGGGCTATGTTTGATGTTCCAGTCTTTTGGAAATGCCCGTGGGTTATGAATTTAATTTTAAATTTTTATTTGAAGGATTTCACAAAAGGGAGAAAGGTGTCATCAAGTCTAAAAGATTTTCTTTTACCATTCTAGAGCCTTACAAAAATGGTAAAAAAGGACCACAAGACAATAAGGGAGTGACCACAAAGCAAGAAGGGAATGATTGAAAATTAATAGTTAAAAATATCATAAAGTATATACACACTTTGTTTTATCAAATAGAAATAATAAACTACCAATTTATCATAATTCTTTAAATTCTGTTTTTCATATTGAAAAAAATTAGAGCGAGTTTTATTATATTTCAATAATGTTGAAGGGTATGTCACGGCACAAATATATTATCTATGTCATTCATTGCATAAATGCAAAATAAGTGGTACTAGGTGTAAACCTGCGCGATGCGCAGGCTAGGCGAGGTAACATACTTTTAAACTATAATAATTCTTTTATATACATACTTTCACCATAAATGAGTAACATGGGTTTCTTGGTTTATCAATATTAAAAATATTAAAAGCACATTATGATGGATAAAGAATAAAATCCTTGTAAGTAAACCCAACTATAAAATAATAGACCTAATCATGCCAAAGTTAATTCAACTTTATCTCTAATTACTAAAACAGAGTTACAAAAATCTGAAACACATTGCATCTAAAGCTAAGAGGCTTAGCTTGCATAAATATATATATAATAATACAAATGCTTAAAATCTTACACAATGGTGTATGGATTGGAATATTGATCTCAATGTATGTCCTAAAAAATAAATATACAAAATTTAGAATAAAATGAATTAGATCATGTATTGTTTCATTTGGTAAAACACAATAAAAAAATTATACCTAGTCAAACTCCTCAATTCTCTCATACTCCACATACATTTATCGCGAAAACACTTTTCTCGCAATACTCTCGTAAATCAACATCGACTCAATCGGCAGACACCATTTCCCTGCCAAACTGATATTCCTAAGTTTTCCAGACTTCAAATTTTTAACATCAGCTTTCAACAACTCAGCAAACAAATCAGAAATCTAATCATTCAAAAATATGTAATTGAAATTAGTATTGTACTTGTGTAGTGCTTTTTTAGCCTTGGCAATATCTCTTGTTTCTTAAAAGCCTAAAGTGTTGTACTTCTTCCTTAAACATCTCTCTAGTCTTGGCATTTATTTTCCTTTTCGGAATATTTAATTTCACTTTTGTAATAAGGATGAAAATCATTTAGTTATGAAAAGTGAATTGTTTATTTAGGTTGAACAAAGATGAAAATCATTTACATAACATATTAACACTACACTTTCTTTGTAACAACATTGACAGGAAAGGATTATATATTTAGTTTAATAAACAAAAGTTAATGCCAACAATTTTGGTAAACATAACCATCTTGTAAATGACATCCTAAAAGTTGGAAGTTACCGTAAGAGAATTGAAGGTTACAGTGAAAGAACTCCAAAAAGGTAAATTGGAACACAATAAATCAAAACATGGGTGAATAAAAACCCAGTCTATACATTTTGCATAAATATACATAGGTACGAGCTCATCTTTACTCATATATATGTGATGATCAATACTCAAAAAATGGTTCAAACCACAGGATTTTTTTTTAATCTAGATTTAAAAAGTCCAATAAAAATAACACCCACTAACTAAGCAACAAATAACATCAAGACAAAAAAAAGGATTGTAGATGTCTTTGATACTGTAGAGACTCACGCCCTCTTCTATTTCTTATCTCTTTCTATAGGGTTTAGATTAGGCTTTCAATGTGATAAAATGAGGAGTTGTAATCGGATAGAGAGAGAGGGGAAGAAAAGAAATATAAGAAATAGGTGGATATAAAGGAATATAATAGAGAGGGGAACATGAAGGGATAGTCTACACAACTTCCAAGAGTAAAAACTAAGAGAGAATGAGAAATCCACGTGGAAAACTTAGGAAAAAAGGGCATTTCCTCCCTTGTATAGCATTTTCGAATAGTATATATATGGTATAAATAGAAAATGTTATACTATGTTTTTAACTTTCATTTACTTTGTTCGTTTACTTATCATTTCGTTCTAAATATTTGCACTATTAGTTATTTCCATTTTAACTATTTTCTATTTATCATTAGTTCTTTTAAAAAAAAATTCAAACTTTGGTACAACATCCTAAGGAAATCTTCGTGTGAAGATTTTATGATATTTCAAAAACCATCACTGGTAGTGTAACTCCATGCATGGTTTAGTTAGTCCAATATTATATTTTGAAAAACTATGGATTGTTCGAAGTACTAGAATAAAAATGTTATTTTAATGGTATGGATGGTATTAGTAGTCTTTGAGATTCAGAAATTATAGTTGACACAAGTTAAAGTCCATTACTTTATGTATATTTAATAAACACTACTATGGCATAGTAGAAGTATGGTATTATCTTTAAGTGTTCATATCACATATGTAGGCTTAACTAAAAAGGTAGTGTTAGAGATACCCATTTTTGGGACATAATTTGAGTGACACGATCCACATATTTTCGTGTCATTGGTAGACAATTTAAAGTGAAACATACTCCACTCAAATGTATATTGATGACATGAGAACACATGTTTACGATTCCAAATGTGTTTATCATACCATTATTCTAATTAAAAAGAACAAGACATAATGCTTAAACTATTATGAGCTACAAGTTTGGTGCTAGAAGTTTTACATGCATACTTATGATAGTTTTGGCTTTGGTTTATAGCTGAGTAGTTTTGGTTTCTTAAACAGGTGGATAGTTACATAAATAGAGGAAATTTTGCCAAAAAATTCTAAACCGTGTACAAATTTTTGTGTTTAAAAATAAGTTCTATGATTACAAGTCTTAGTTAACGCTGTTTTTTGGATTTGTAGTCAGTAAAAAACTAGTTTGGCACGTGGTGTGCTTATACAATACATGTCGCAAGAATGTGTTATATTTTTTGCGAAGTTTGAACCGTGCCTTTAGGAACGAGGATACATGAATGTTGATGAGTTGGGAAATTAATTTATTAACAACTTCATCACACCAATGTCAATCATTATTTAGTTTTCACGATATATATATTCACAATTGTTTTAAAATAATATCTACCATACGATGTAATCATGTAACAGTTAATAATATATGTTAACCGTTATATTAAGTACCACAAAATTTGATATATGGTGTAAAAGAGTTAAGTTACATGTAACGGTTATGCACTTATATATATTAGGGAACGATACATGGAGGTTTTGTTGGGGAACGATATTTTTGTCATTTTGCGATTACATACTTTCAAAATTATTTTCGTTTCATGATTACATACTTTGGAAATTTTAGTCATGCCTTCAGGCACGGGTATTCGCTAGTATATATATATATAAGGTATTTGCATGTGCACGTAGATATAATGTGTTAGAGTCTCCTTTCTGTCGTTCGATTCTATATTGCATCATTGTAGTTACCACTGAGCATTCGGACCATTCCCTCGTCTTTGTTATAGTAGGTTGGGTACAGTTTTGCATTTTGAGAGTGTTGTATATGTAAGTAACCTTTTTACTTTTACGTTAGTAGCTTTGTATGCTTAGATTCTAGGGATGCATCCCACGAGTCCCTCACGTGGATTGATTTAAATTGGATTCATATGCTAAATTAAATTAAGCGTTAAATTAAATAAAACTGGACTAGCAACATTATATAGGTTGTCTCATTGCACTTCACACCTAATGCTCAGTTCGAACCGATTACAAATGGTATCAGAGCTCCAGGTTTAAGGTTCCTTTCGAGAGTGACATGGTGAGGTCGGTAGTGGACCTTTTGATGTCGATGTTGGTTTTAGGTCGGTCATGGTAGAATGGTGACGATTTCAATTCATGTTCTCGACGGTGGGGTCAAAGAGATCAGCACGTAGGGTAATTCATTGCCAAGTGTCATATGACCAAGTTAGTTATCATTAATTGCTTCCACGCTTCTGATTTAGATATGTTAATGATTTGTGAGTGTTTATGCAGGCCAATAATGGAGACACCGTGATTTTTAGTGTGAGGTGCTTGTGAGTCATCCCTTGATGATGTGAGAGGTCTATTGAGATGTTACCAGAGCTAAATGACGTTAATTAAGCTAGGGACTTGGATTGTGTAAAGTCAATTGCAGAAACTTTGTGATTGGAGTGTCATGACTAAGCGGCGATGATTAAGATAAAAATGCACTAAGTTCCTTGGTTAAATACTTTCAAGTAATCCAAGCCGATGATGTGGTTAGGCGAACTCGATCCTTGGGATAGTGTAATGTCGTAGATAATTGATAATTAGGTAGATATGAGGAACCACATCGGTCAACACTTAGATATGTGTACTCAGTATGAGTCGGTATGATACTATTATTATGAGTAAGTGCCTTGGTGATTGTTTATTGAAAGTTATACCTTGAAATATATAATGAGATCATTTATCTAAATGCCATAAGCTGTTTTAGTGGTGTAAGTAATGGCTAGATGCGAGGCAGTTCCTGTGTGAGTGGTTTAAGGAAGTCCTTAGAGTATCCTTGGAACTACGGGCGTGTGGCATGCTTAGAGATAGAAATCAACTTGTCTCGATACCTAGAGGTGTTTAATGGCTAAAGTGGATCACATGTAGAGGCTTTAGACTAAGTATCTTTAGGAGTATCGGGTAGTCACGGTGCAGATATTGAGAAATTTATACAGCGCACCTACCATAGGACAATCATATAGGTGATGAGAACTTGTTGGGTCTTGATGACTTTTACGTGGGGTATGCTTGGTGTCCTTAGGGAAAGAATCAAATATGGTGTCATGGGTCTTAGCATTCCAATGATAATGATGTTGAGAGTATTGTGGTGATCTCAGGATATTGGTCAAAGTTTGAAAAGAGTCAAATAATGCTCGTATCGGGTACTGTCATTCGAATTGGCACAAATAGGTGATGTAACCTTCTAAGAGAGATAGAGAGCTTATGTAGTGATTGGGCATGATGCTAGAGTGTCATGGGATGACTGTATAAGAAGCGAAATACTTAATTTTGAGGAGTTCTAGGAAATGCCTTCGAGACTTAGGTTGACGAAGTCAGGCCAAGAGGGATATTAAAACATAATTAGGTTATCATCTTGTGTCGACAACATAAGTTAGAATAGTCCTATCTAGGTAGGGACTAGTTCTTAACACATAATTCCAAATCGGTACGGACTACGAGATGTAGCCCTATGTGGCACTAATTACCCTTAGAATGCTAATGGCGACCGGGGAGGCCATCACGTAAATTCAGTTTGGGTAGAACCTGGAGGTAAGATCAGTGATGACCTAGTGTAGGCAAAGGTTATTCTAAGTTAAATGTTTTGCTTAATAGGAAACTTCCTAAGGAGAATTTAGGACATGATCATGGTATGATAATATCGATAATGACCTGGGTTTATTAGGTTGGTCACGCGTAACTAGAGCGGTGGACCAGGTCGGCATTAAAAAAGGCGTTAGGCATTCGCCAACCAGAGTGGTTCATATGTGTCAAGGAGGTAAAAATGGGAAGCCTTACCCCTAAGGACAGAAGCCCAGCGTTTGACTTACTGGAGGATAATAGTTTTGTATGTTGTTTTTGCCTGGTAAGAATGAATAGTGGTTATTCAATTCATTATGATTGGTGACCTGAGCCAGGGTGTGTGACTAGGTTAGTACCAAATTAAAACGTCCCGAAGGAGTTGAAGACTTCGAAGTATGTGGCGTGGGTTCACCTTTCGTATACTATAGCCCGTTGCGTGCGGATGGAATTTTCTCAAAATGGTTATTTATTCTTTTTTATTCTTGTTTGTCCCTTTCGATTCTGTAATCAAGGATTAATATTCCCAGAACTGTGGTAGATCGAATTGGTACCATGTTATGGTACGATGTGATTTGGCCAGTAGAATGCGGGTGGAACTGACATGGTCATTGGAGCTCGGTAACTGGGAGAGCCCTTATCTAAGGTATCATTTCTATTGCTCAAAGTTCTGTATATGGGTGGTTGTGCTTCGACTGCACAATTTGCTTATAGTATCCATTCGCCTTAGAATTACTAACCTTATGATTGGTCGGTATGGTAGTCAGTGGCTCTGTGTATAAAAAGCAGGATAATGACTTGAGGACATTGTATAGTGTTAGGACTCTAGGAAATTTAGCAAATAGTGTTATTTTTCCATAGTGAGTGGATTGGCGTAATACTCAGGTGTGTGTGTGTGTGTTACATAGTTAGACGACTATAGTGATACTAAGTTCATAAGAGGACCTTCGTAATGTGTTAATCGGGTGCACGATGATGATTTAGTCGGTGTTTTGCTCCTCAAAATAAGTAATTAGTGACATGAAGTTTGTATCAAACATAAGAGAAATTGTGTAGTCAGTATGATCCAAGGATTTGTGGAGACGCGGTATGTGTTGTCCTAAAATTTGAAATGGTTTTTAATGATGAATCTGAAGTTAGTCATATCACGGTTTACACTTGGGTGAATGTTGGTCACTATAGGGCGTTACCCCGTATGAGCACCAGTATGCTTTGGGTATTAGCAAGTTAGTCTTAGGACTTGATTGAGCGTGATCATGAAGTGAGTCAAGACTCGAGGATGGTTATGTGACGTTGTCGATTAGCATTAGAGCATGTTGCATGATGAACCCTTAGTGACAACCCTTGTGAAAGAGCATATAATGTCTTTTTAGCTATTAAGGGCTTCGATGATTTGGAATTGGAGGATTTCTATGATTTAGAATAAAAGTTTGTAAACCCCATGGATTTGAGGAATTTGTGGATCGATAATTTTGGGGAGGAAATTTCCTAAGGAGGGAAGAATGTACCCGCACCCAATATTTTATTATATTTCTCGTGTATATTGTAATCATAGGAAACACTTAGGATTTGGATCGTTAATATACGGGCTTTTATTTATATTCAATTATTCATTTGTCCTTAAAGACAATTATTGGAATTTATTGGGAATTTTAGGAGTTTCTATGTTTCAAACGATTATGAGGGTTGTTCGAACGAGGTCCCTATCTCGTTTGAACCAGGATGATGTTGGTTCAAACGAAAAAAATAAGTCGTTCGAAGTTGGGTTCTAACGAGATGTCCCTATATTATATTTCTAACCTCGTTTAAAGGTGATTTATAAACCGATCGAACGAGGTCCCATTCTCGTTTGAACTACCTATTCAAAAATATTTTATATTCGAATGCCCTTATGTGCTATAGCATTTTGGGCCTATAAATCGATGAAGTGTCGACTCCTGGTGAAACCAGATGATCAAAATCGAGATTTAAGTGTTGCGGGTTGATTTTAAAAGCATTTTGTTAGGGATGTTTGTGGGCTAGAAAATGAGATAGTGAGGGTGGGTCCACCCACCATTTTCATCACACTCTCTCGCACTCTAAGTGTGAAGACTCATCTTCTTCCCCAACCATTTTCCCACATAGCCGCACCTTGAAAACACCTTCAAACACTAGTGTACACCATCTCCACCATGTTTGAACAAAGCTACGAAATTTGGGGATATTGTTCTAGGGTTTTTGAGGGCTGAGAATAGAAGATTAATGGAGTTTGAAGGGTATTTTGCTTAGAGATTTCATGGAGGCATGTTTTATGGAGGTAGACAACCTCTTTGAGGTCACCTTAGGAGGTGGGAGGCTTCCATCTTCTTCTGTCTTCACCCTACCACTTTTGGAGCTCCATTGAGGAGGGAAAAACTCTAATCTTTAAGTTTAAGACTTTATGTTCTTAGTATTTTATCTTACATGTAGAGTTTAAGAGTTGGATGAATGTATGATTTAAGAATGATATTCTTATGATTTGTGAAAATGGGTTGACAAAGGGTTTTCAATGATTTTGAGCAAAATGATATGTTTCAAGGAATCTTGGTGTTTAAACATTTTAATGGAATAAAAATGTTGGGAATGTTTTATGAACAATTATTTTCAAAGTTTTATTGTCAAAATTGGGATTTTTGTATAAAGAGACATTCACTCAAGTTTTGGAGGAATACAAATGTCTTTTAGCCTGAAAAGTATACTTTTGTTAATATTGTGAAATTTCTAGAATGAACCATATGTTAGACCCATTCAATAGGATTTTTGGACTTAAAATCCATCTTCTCATGCATATAAACGTGTAATATTTTGATGATGAGTATACAAACACGTTTGATAAAGGTTTCATTGGGTTTCAATATAAAATAAGGAAAAATAGAAATTTCAGCCCTTAATGTGTGTGAAAAGTGTTAAACGTGTGACAAGTGCAAGGTTTCAAGACTACATGTGTTAATAACGGAAAATGGTGTTTTCTTCTAAAGTAGTCTTTAAAAGTCCAATGATATCTTTGAGAAAGAAAGTGATGAAATAAAGAGGTTTTCAACTTGAGAAGTATGTTACTCCAAAGTGTTAAACATGTGCTATTGAATTAAATACATTTGAGAAGTTAGTGTGGGTAACTTAGTAATGTTTTGGGAAATAAGATTTATAAAATGGAGAAAATGACAAGTTTGAAAACAAATGGGTAAAATAGTAATTTTATGTAAAGTTAAAAATGTTCGAAGAGGTGCTACTCAGAGTGCAAACGAACTAATGGATCAATTTATTTAATTAAAACCCCAAATACATAATTCAATTTTAGCAAATTTTAATTCCTGGTTAAATATGTTTCCATATACTAAATGATCCAATCAGATAGATTAAACTAAACATACAATCACACATAACAAATAAGGAAAAATCCCTATATAGGGAAAAACCTATATTTAAAACTATTAAAGTTTTGACAGACATAAACTTACAAAAATTTAGCTAAACTAAATAGGAGGAGATAAGTCTTCAAAGCTTGAAACAGAATACCGCTCAGATCCAGATCAGTTCACAGGCGGGAGTCCACCATTGGTATCCACCGATCTACCTTTTTTCTTCCTTCAGCAGTTTTCCCTCGGGTCATAAGCTCAGCACTAGATATCCTTCTCCATAAGTGTATATCAGATATGAAACTTCTATGGTTTTAAAAGGATTCGCAATTATATTTGGGGACGATAATTTGTGAATCAAAAGGTGTTTAGAAATATAAAAGTTGAGAACTTTTGCAGTAAATATGCATGTTTCCTTTTTTCAAAAGTCTCACCAAAAATCTTTTTGAAATAGGTATTTATAGGTCCGACATAAATTTTGAGACGACTGCTCGTTGGAACAAAAATAAGGGTCATTTGAACGAGAAAGGCAGTTCGCTTGAATGAAAACAATAGTTCGCTCAAATGACAAATGCATTTTGTTCGATATGAATACCTAACGAGAATTCACTGTAAAACAGTCCAACCTTGCTAGATGTTCTTTTAAAGAAAATATTTAACAACCTTCAAATGAAATGGCAATTTCATTTGAACGAGGCTAAAAAAATTATTTTTTAAAACATTAAAATCCATCCTCAGTTTTTCTAAAAACACATCCTAAATATAAATATGAATAATTAAGAACTCCTAAAATATTTATACATTCATGAGATGTAGATGAGTCTTGAACTTGGAGACATTGGAGTTCAGTTCAACTTGTTGGTGTGTGTCGGTTTGTAACGGGATACGCCAAATATGCCAAAGTGCAAATAATTACAAATAAAAAGCCTAAGATAAAATATTTGCACTTACAGTTACACAAAATGGTCCTAAATGAACTTGATTTTTAGGATGAAATCAATGTGAGGGTCTAAATGACAAGAAATAATTATTTAAAGTGTAACACAAGTAGGGGTGAAACTCCGAATTTTTTCTTCGTCCGGTAAAGGAAAAGTGGAATAATGTGAACATTTGTAAAATAATATGGACTCGGATGACACTGGGATAATTAAGGAGGTCCCGTGGCCTTGGGATGAAATACCCAAAATCATTGGCCAGAGCATATGGTATTATAGCCGGTGGTGTGGAGTCTGTTAAAGTATGTGGATATTGGAAGATTTTGAGAAAAAGATAATGAGTGGAACATGTCAAGAAATGGATTGTGGGATGAATATGAGAAAAATACAACCAAACTTGAATGAATTAAAAATGTTTCGGTAAAGGATAAAGTGGACAAGTAAATGTAAAATTTTGAACAATGTTAATAAAGTAAGGAATGGTAAAGTGAAGTGACTAAATGGATAGTTAAGCAACCTAAAGAAGTTTAACCCATTATTAGAACAAAGGTATATTTATGAAAGGTTTTCAAGAAAAACTAAGTATTTTCTAACACAATGTTTGCGTGTGTTTAAGGGTGATTTTCAATGAAAATACCTTAAAGAAAGGGTTATTGTTTAAAGTATTTAATCAGGTGTGTTAAATCAAGAAATAAATTCCAAGTCAAGTAAAAGGAAATTCTTTTACAAGATTAAGGTGAATTAATCGGGGCAATTAACGTTTTGTAATAAAAACAGTTTCATGCATCTAAGCATATATATATACACATATAAGGTAGTTGCAAGTGCACGTAAATATAATGTGTTAGATTCTCCTTTTCGCCGCTCGATTTTACATTGCATCATTGTACTTTCCACTAGGAATTCGTCCCATTCTCTCGTCTTTGTTACGGTTGGTTGGGTGCGGTTTCGTATTTTGAGAGCGTTATATAGGTAAGTAACCTTTTTACTTTTACGTTAGTAGCTCTATATGCTCGGATTCTGGGGATTCTTCCCGCGAGTCCCTCACATGGATTGATTTAAATTGGATTTGCATGCTAAAGAAGTGGAACGTTAAATTAAATAAAACTGGACCAACAACATTATATATGTTATCTCATTGCACTTCACACCTAATGTTGGAGTCAGACCGAGTTGACCACGGATAACCCAGTTGTATGTTAAAATTACTCTCCTATATGGATCAATGAATAGTAGACACATGTCCTCCTATGTGGCCACCTAGACATCTTGATCGAAACCATAGACAACTAGTCAGCTCGAATGCCGGCTGAATCCCAGAATGCGAACCATCAATAATACCAAAGGTTACTCGGACCGAATAGTGACCAATGCTGAATGTCAAGACTCTCATTTATTGTATACAGACATGAGTTCCTAGAGATATAAAGGCATTCCGTCTTTAGAGTTCAAGACCATTACTAATACATAATCTCTCTTAGCTAAAGGGGAGGATTCAATCAATCTCAAGCACACCATACTGAGCAATAGTAATCATTAATAATACCAACAGTGAACGTAGGCTTTTAACAACTGAACCACTTTAAAAATATTTACCTCTTGTGTGTGTTTAGATTGCCCTTAATATTTATCTGTGATTATAAAATTGGACCCGCTCTATTTTTAGACATCAACAAATTGGTGTCGTCTGTGGGAACATTTGTCTGTCATCATTCTCTACTACTTGTTATCCCATCTCCTCCTTCTAATGTGATAGATTTTTAGGGAATTTTACTTAACCTTGCCAAAGGTCAAGAAGCCATGCAAGAGTTATTTCATCAATTGGCTCTTACGATGCAAGACAAATCCACCAATGAATCTTTCAAGAGGGACATGCCACATCCACTAGCCAGAAATGTGAGAGGCCATCACTCTAGACCCTTTCATGACAGATCTCATCATTCTGGAGCCACATCATCCATCTGATCTACAGATTATTACGATGGTCAATCTTTCTCCAAAGAACGATTGAATGCATTGGAGCGCTTGAGTAAGGCCTCTACTTGTGATCGACTAGAGCCCCGAGCAACCAGGGCTTATCGCAGAAGGACAGATCGTTCCTGTGAATAAAGAGAAGGATCCATAAGGTCTAGAGCTACCGTAAGAGGATCTATGCATGCCGAGCAGATTTCTCAGGAAGAGATCTCAATACGCGTGCATAGTAAAGCCACTAATACTGCTTCTGCCAAGTTTAAGCCAAAAGAACATTCCTGGAAAGGATCCATGCAGCGATTGGAAGATCCTCTAGGAGAAATGTCCAAAACTAAAAGTCCAGTGCAAAGGAGTTTCGTCAAAGGATCACCTTTTATCCAAGCTATTGTGGACTACCCCACACCTTCCAAATTCAAACCACCAGTTATTACTCCTAAATATGGAAAAATTAATCCAGTCCTCCATATTGAGCAGTACTAGGCTACTGCTGATATTTATTATGTCCCTGACGAGATGAGATGTAGGGATTTCTCTAGTTCCATCACAGGTCCAGCCAAGATATGGTACTACAATCTTCCTAGAGGTAAGATTTTTAGTTTCCACCAATTGGTCGAATTATTTATTGATAACTTCAGCTTGGGTCTAAGCCAATCAAGATTGTTACTCACCTCTTGATCATACGCTAAAAATTGGGAGAAAGTTTTCAGGAGTACAACACATGCTTCAACAATGAGAAACTAGAGGTGGTGGATTACGAAAAAAAAGACACCCATTGCTGCCTTGATGAGTGGGTTACTAGCCAAGGATCTTTACTATGCCCTAGTGAAAAATCCATCCAAAACTATGATAGAGTTGGTGGCTAAAACTGGAAAGATTATGAACGTCGAGGAAGCTGTGGCAGCAAAAGAAGTGACGGAGAGAAAAACTGAAGGTTAGAAGAACAATTCGTTCATGAAAGATCAGAAAGATAAGAAGTCTGATAGGATCAAAAAGTACGATGAGTATACTTCACTCACTAAAGTTTTCCACCACATCTTGGAGGAAATCAGAAGAAAAATATATCTGAATTGGCCTAGGAAATTGAGGACACCTCCCTATAAGAGGGATAAGTCCAAATACGACAATTTTCATCGAGATCATTGACTCGCTATTGATAATTGCATAGCCCTCAAGAATGAAGTTGAGACTCTTATTCAGCGAGGAAAGTTGGCAATATTGTTGATCAAAATGGTGACCGAGATGCCAGAAGAAGATCTAAATCACCAAGATAACACCAAAATGACATGCAACAATGACCATGAGGATGATCCCGACCTTCCAAAAAAGCTTGATAAACCATAGATAGATGGATGTATGATTTACCTTGATTGTCATTTCATCACAGGGGGAGATGACAGTGGAGGATGTGGACTTGCTAAAAGGAAGGCCTACCTAAATGAGGCCAAATCGTGTCCCACTATCGAGCAGATTGACATGTCTGAGAGTAGTGATGGTCGGCCTAGGAAAGTCAACAAAGAAAGATTGGTAATCTGTTTCTCCAAAAACAATCTGAGTGGGGTGCTATATCCTCATGACGATCCGTTTTTCATCACCTGCTGAGTTCACCATGGTAGAGTGGCAAGGGTTTTGGTCGAAAATGGGAGTTCGACAGATGTCATGTTCTATAACTATTTCCATATCCTAGGGCTATGAGATATTAAGCTAAAATCGTATCACATGCCTCTCATAGGGTTCTCCGAAGAAAAGATGTATCCCTTAGGAATAATCAAGCTGGATGTGTTGGTCGGCACTTGGCCAACAAGCATAAGGGAAAGAATTTTCTTCTTTATACTAGACAAAGATGTCCCTTCAGCTTACAACATCATCCTCGACCGAGTGGAAATGAAGCAGTTAGAAGCAGTGCCATCTACTGTTCATCAATGCATGATGTATCCTACGAATTACGGAGTTGGTATACTGAATGGTAACCAAATGGAAGATAGGGAATGTTAATATATTTTTCTTATCAACAGGAAGTACAAAAGGGAGAAATTGCATTCCACATCAACACTCTAGATCCTCGGGAAGAGGAAGAGCTGGTGAAGGGATAAGTCATAGAAAAGACAAAAACTATTTTGCTTGATGATGATAAACTATAAAGAACCACTCAGATTGGTTAAAAACTAACACCATCTCTCAAATAGGAATTAATCGCATTCCTTAGAGATAAGAAGAATGTGTTCACATGGAGTCACGAGGATACGCCAGGGAGTGATCTAAATTTCATTTGCTACGAACTCAACATTTACCAGGATTCTAAGTCGATCAAGTAGAAACGTCGAGTTTTCAATCCGGAGAAGAATATGGTGATCCAAGAGGAAGTGGAAAAGTTGCAAAAAGAACAGTTTATAGAGGATGTTAAATATCCCACTTGGCTGGCCAATGTGGTGATGGTAAAAAATAAGAACAACAAATGACGCATGTGTGTAGACTTCACTGACCTCAATAAATCATGCCCAAAAGATCATTTTCTTTTACCAAGGATTGATCAATTGGTAGATACAACTGCAGGTCATGAGCTATTATGCTTTATGGATGCTTATTTTGGTTATAACCACATTAAAATGAAGCCAGAAGATAAGGAGAGCACTTGCTTTATTACTAGTCGAGGAACATATTGATATAATTTTTTTCCCTTTGGGATAAAAAATACTGGAGAAACATATCAGAGGCTGGTAAACAAAGTATTTGAAGATCAGATAAAAAAAACATGGAAGGGTATGTGGATGACATCCTCACCAAGAGCAACGATTCCTTGACCATATAAAAGACTTGGCTCAGACATTTAAACAACTAGAGAAGCACCAGATGAAGCTCAACCCGACCAAGTGTGTATTCGAGGTTCAAGATGGAATGTTCTTGGGATATATTTTGAATCAAATGGGAATCGACTCCAATCTTGATAAAATAAAGGATTTATAGGAGATGCAGTCCCTGGCTAGTAAAAAGGACATGCAAAAATGACATGAAGGGTGGTCGCTCTAAATTGCTTTGTTTCTCGAGCCACAGACAAATGTCTTCCATTCTTTAAGGTGCTTAAAAAGACCTTTGACTGGAACAACGAATGCGAAAAATCTTTTTTAGACTTGAAGAAGTACTTGGGATCTCCACCGCTTCTTTCCTGACCAATTTTGGGAGAAAACTGTATTTATATTTAGCTATTTCGAAGTTAGTTGTTATCTTGGACTTGATTCAATGGGAGGGAGGCATTCAGAATTCTGTCTACTACACAAGAAAATCATTTCGAGAGCAGAAATCAGATATCCACGCTTGGATAAATGGGTACTGGCACTCATTGAGGTTTCTAAATGAATGAGACCATACTTTTAGGCCTATACTATTATGGTCTACACTGACTTTCCTTTACGACAAGCTTTGCACAAGCCTGAAAAGTCAGGGATGTTAATTTGTTGGGCAGTTGATATTGGGGAATATGAAATTGTTTATGAGCCCAGAACTACACTAAAAGGGAAAGCGGTGTCAAACTTCATAGCAGAGTTCAAACATGTAGAAGTGCCAAATAATCTAAGTTTTCCTACCAAGCATACTTCTTCGAAAGAGAGCTCAGCTCAAAAGCAAACTGAGACTATAGCCAATCAACCAGACTCATCAACTATTTAAGAAAGACTTTAATAAATGGCAAAGCATAGCAAGAAAATGTTTAAATATGGAGCACTAAAAGAAGGAGATGTATCCAATGAAGTTCCAATCTGGCAACTGTTTGTAGATGGATCCTCATGTGCTACTGGCAGTGGACATGGCCTTATTATCAACACTTTAGATTATTTAAATATGGAACATGCTTTGATATTTCAATTTAAAGCTTCTAACAATGAGGCTGAATACGAAGCATTGATTACAGTACTGGAACTAGCTTCATCACTAGGTGTTGAGAAAGTGGTAGCACATAGTGATTCTCATCTCATCGTCAATATGATGATGCCGATATATGGGGTTACATAATAAACAATAATGAGGTATTTCAACACTTATATGTAGGTTATCTCTTTGTTCTTTTCATTTAAATTTCCCGGATCCTAAGAGAGGAGAATACTCGAGCAGATACTCTTGCTCGGCTTGCTTCAGTAACTCAGATAGAGATCGGGCGAATAATTCCTGTAGAAATTCTCACCCATAGAAGCATTAAAGAGGCAGTTATCAGCATGATGTCTATGGAATCAAGTCCTTCTTGGATAGACCCAATTAGATATTACATTGAAAGAGGATCGTTACCACCGACCAAAAAGAACCAATAAAGATGAAGTACAAAGCAGCTAGCTATATCATGGAAAGAGGAGTTCTATATAGAAGAGGATACACTATTTCTTTACTTCATTGTGTTAATCTAAATAAAATAAATGACCTGATCAAATAAGTACATGACGACTCGTGTGGAGCTCATTCAGCTGGCCAATCACTAACACAAAGGATAGCAATGCATGGCTATTATTGGTCGACGGTGAAGGAAAATTATGTTTCTTTCGTAAAAAAGTGTGATAAGTGCCAAAAAATTTACATTATCTATAAAAAAACCAGGGACTACCCTAACTCCCATCACTTCTCCTTGGTCATTTGATCTTTAGGGATTAGACCTGGTCGGACCACTGCCAATTACCAAAGGAAGGTTCAAATATATGGCTGTAGCAATGGATTACATCACCAAATGGGTTGAGGTTGAGCCTTTAATAGATATGCCTTATCATAAGGTTTTCCGGTTTATATGAAAACAAATTATCTACTGTTATGGAATGCCCTATGCTTTCATTATCAACTATGGTACCCAATTTGATAATGAGGAGTTTGAAGAATATTGCATCTGGTCTGGTATTCAAAAGCTTCATTCAGCACCTAGGCACCCACAGTGAATTGTCAGGAAAAAATTACTAATAAGACTCTGCTTGACGGGTTAAAGAAAAGGTTGAAGGATGATAAAGGCAATTGGATCAATGTACTTCATAGTGTCCTGTGGGCTTATAGGACTACTCCAAGAATAATAATAAGACTCCATATATGCTCACTTTTGGTACTGAGGCAGTGGTACATGTTAAAATAGGTTTGTCGTCCCACAGAGTATTGAATTTCAATTCACCCAAAAGTGATCTTATGAGATGACTAGATCTATACATGATTGAGGAGGCCAGAGAAAATGTTGAAATTCGGATGACTTCTTATCAATAAAGAACTGCTAGGTTCTACAACCGACGAGTCAAGCTAACCAACTTGAAGCAAGGGGATTTGGTACTTAAGAAGGCAATCTAGAAAAGAAAAAAATTATAGCCTAATGTTCATGGTCCATATCGTATGTCAACAGTTATCATATGGAAACACTCGAAGGCGAAGAGTTTAAGAACCCATGGAACGCTTACCATCTCCGCAAATATTACCAGTAATTTTGTTTTTGATGTAATCAGTTATTCATTTTAATGAAATTGCACGTTTCTCTCCATTATACTTCCTTTTTTATGTTTAGTTTTTCGGAGTATGGTGATACAACCTAAACTCAAAGGTTGTATTTAATTTTTTTTCAAACGTTTCCAATTACAAAAAAAGTTTTGATTCAAAATTTTCCAACTATAAAAAAGTTTCTCTTTAACAAATTCATATATGATTTCGTCTTTGACAAATCAAGAACAAGAAGTTAGTAAAACCTCATGTAAGACTCAAAGTCAAACACAAGAGGTTTTTCCTGACTAAGATAAAATATAGGGATAATTATACATTCCTAATACACTTGATCGCCACTGATAACTAAAGCTACAACTTAGTCCAACAAAATTATTTACAGTTTTATCTAAGAACAACATTAGTAGAATCTAAGACATTACAATCAGATTCAATCACGAATCAAGCGTTTAACATTTAAGAAGGACATTTAGACAATTAGCCAACTAACTAGTCATTATACAAATTACCTAGTCGGAAATAAGATTAAGAGCAACTGTAAGATTAAATAAAGAAGATAAAGTGTGTCAAATAACTTCATTTCATTCCAATGAATATGAATTAAAAAACACTTGGTGTTATAATAAAAAAAGTAGGGAAATCTAAAGCCTATTCTACTGGACACTTTCCTTCAGATTTATTCATCCCAAAAAGAGGATCATCAAGGATGCTCGGCAAGATTTTAGATCTAAAATCTCTCAGCCTAGTGCGTCTACTGCTACTCGACCGATCTAGTAAATTAGGTGGACAAAGGTCTTCATTTTCTCCTTTAATGCCGAAATCTCCAATAAACTTTCTGATTAAACTTTGAGGAATAGCATCAGGAGGAATCCAGTTAACATCAATCTTAAAAGGAGGATGAGGATAATCCAACATTCCAGGATCATGCCAATACCACAGTTCAGTACCCTTGGGAATCTTCACCAGACCAACAAAGTTCAACCAACCCCATTTATATCCTTTATTCCTAGCATGTTCCATGTATTCATCCAAGTAGGTCAAGGCCTCATCGTGACCATCCATCTAAACAGCCTTAGGTTGCTTGTGGAAGTGAAAAGTCAGTCAGTCCACCCTACCTTAAAGTTTCTTGATAGCTTTATATTTCTCCTGGAGCAAGGAAGCATGGTCGTCCAAGGCCTTCTTAGTTCTTTCTTCCTCAATAGTTGGCCGAACAACCATGGCTTACTTAAAAGACTGGACAGATTTAGTTTTCTTCTCCTTCTTCAAGTTCTCCAGCTCTTCCAATAGCCTGTCATTCTCCATTTCCAAGAAGGATATTCCCTCATCAGGCCCACTATTAGTTAATTTCCTCAAACTCTTTAACTCAACCCTTAAGGCATTATTTTCCTTCTCCAGCAATGTAGCAATGGCTCGGGCATTTTTAGTTTCTTAGTTCAACACCAACTCTTTCTTATTCAGAGCAGAAGTAATGTCTTCCACTTTCTTATCAAAGCCCTAACCTTTATTCAAGGCATGACACTTGGATACATAATTAGAATGAATCAAGGCTAGAAAAAGTATGTTATCTTCTTGAAGTTGCTCGATTATCTCATAATAGGCAACATTATTCGCCACTGCTTTATCCAGGAGACAATGAAGTTGGACATAAGAATCTTTAACTTGCTCAAAAACTTCTGGGCCAAGTAACCCTGTAAATTATTCCTCAGTCAATGGCACGTGACCAACCTCAAGAAGATTCTTACACCACCTCAGTAGGTTAAATTTAGCAAAAACTATTACGCTCTTCATGGCATCAAACTGGAGACTTTCAAATATAAGTATATGGGCTCGACCAAGAGAAACAAACATCATAAACAATATGGAAGATAACAAGCAACAAGTGATCAACATCAGAAGAAAGTTGGAAATATTAAACAAAAGCATGTCATTTCATTGATAAATCAAGAGTTACAGAGTTGAGCCCATTACAAAGAAATGGAAAATACATTAAAGGAAAATAAAAAAATAGCTGAATGGAGTTAAACATTATCCTTCTCCTTATTCATGTCCTGACCAGTAGATATCTCATGAGGAAGTAGGTCGGCAGCACAACCAGGCACCAAGGAATATTCTCGAGAACCTTCCTCGTCATCAAATTCCTTATCCAAGTTAGGAGGAGTTCCTAGATCATACCTCTGAAATAATTCGAAGTCTGTCTGAGTGCTGACCTCATTCAGAGTATCTAACCAACCATCCTTATAGGACAACCTTTTGACGTACTCAATTTGGATGGTAATAGTATCAAAGGCTCTATCCCATCTCGTGTTGGAGGCTTTTTCCTTATCGGATTTTCTCTTGGCCTTGAGCTCCAGGAATTACTTGTCCTTTAAAGTCACCTCATCGGTTAAAGTGGTGACTTTCTCCTCAACAAGTTTGGCCATGTTCTTGGCCTCTTTGAAATTTTCCTCAGTAGAAATAGTTTTCTCCTCGACTACTCGAACTTTATTTTCCCAGAACTTCTCTCAGTTTCCAGATCCTTTTCAGAATACTTTAAAGACTTTTGCAAGCCTTCAAAGGCTTCCTCCATATCAGTCAAGGAGGAGGACCTTATTTTTTCATCCTTCTCCATCATCTGATTAAAGTCAACCAAAAACTGTAAGAGAATGAATGATTTATTAATTTAAAGATTAGTAAATTTCAAACGAAATGACTAAGAATTTACCAAGGCTAAAGTGTGAGCAACCCTCTCAATTAATCAGGCTCTAGTCACGGGGGGTTGTAGCCGACCTATCTACCGTAGAGTTCCAACTTTTATCAACTCACTAACCAACCCAGGGCTGATTGCCACGTAAGTAGAAAATAACTTCAAAAAAAGAAGGAGAAGAGAAAGAGAGCTTACAAGTCCGAGAGGTTGGCTGCAGTTATTTTTACAAGTCCGGGAGGTCGGCTGCAGTTATTTTCGTAGTTGCTTGATGATTGATCGAGCAACATTTTGCACAAACACTCCATACTTTCGATCAATCATCAAGCATGGAGCGTTGGGGAATTTTGTTGTATGTAAAAATTACTCTCCTATGTGGATAGTAAACAACCATCTTGATCGACACCAGAGACACCTAGTCAGCTAGAATGCCGACCAACTCCCAAAATGTGAACTATCAGGAATAGCAAAGGTTACTCATAAAGTGAAGTTTTCGATGTATTCTTCGTCGTTGCTTGAAAAGCTCCTATAATCAAAATCTCAATTACCTACAAAATATATAGCAAACTAAAGTGTAGAGGTAAGTAAGGGTATCAATCCACATTAGGGGGGTAAGCTAGAGACAAACTCAATTGTAATTCACTTTTTATTTTCTTTTTGGGTTTTTTACTTTTTCAATTTTTTTTGTAAGCTTTTCAAATATTAAAACAATTGGGTGGGGTGAGGTGAAATAACACTAAACTATATGGAAGACCAAATTACAAACTAAAAAGTGACTAAAATGAAAAATAAAGTTTAACACTAAAATATGAGGTAAATGAGGTAAATCAATGTGAGAACAATCAAGGAGTGGGATTACACCACAAATTTTAGCTATTCTAATTATTTAATTGAATTATCCCAAATTAATATCAAAATTACAAATCAACTCTCGTTGCAAATGTAATTTTAATAGTAACCTTTTAGAAAATTAAGTTTAATACCCCACAACTCTAGAAAACTAGATCTACGCTCCTTTTAATTAATCACCCGCTAGGATCGGTCGATTAAAATTTATGTAAATCTTAGAAAATAAATTTAGAGTTGAAATTCAAGTAATAATACCCCACTTAAGAAACCTCTATCTCTAGTTCGAATCTAAAATGGGTATTACAACTAGAATTTCGATTTTCTCTCGAAAATCATTTACCCTCTCTCGAGGCGTAAATTTAAGGGTGAGGGATCAAAATTAACATTCAAAGGGAATTTTCAAGTAATCAAACTAATTAAATTATAAAAATATCAAATAAGGGTTCCCCCACCCCTTGAAAGGGGATTTAGCCTAACATGGTATGAAATTTGACAAATTAATAATAAAAGGCATAAAATAAATGAGAAGAGAAGAGAACAATCGAACCCAATCTCTTGAAGTGAAATTGAACTCTTATTTCCTTGAAATCATGCACCATCCATCCAAATTGAGCATCCAACAATAATCAATTCAATATAATACACAATTGAATTACTCACAATTTATCACTCAATAATATCTAAAAAGAAAAATAAAAACTATTTACAAAAATAATTTCCTAATTTATTTTATAATCTAACTATCTCTCTCTAGAATTCTCTCTACTAATTCCTATATTCTAAAGCCTTTTCAAATTGATTCTTCCATTCTTTAAATAGTAGGCATGGATCATGGGGGTAAAAATTGGAGGATAAAGGTGCAAGAGGTTGTATAAGGTGTGAGTGAGGGTTAATTTAGGAAAATGCACAAATATGCATGAGTTGTGTGAGGTCATGTGAGAACTGAGATGAGGGAATATAATCAGATTTGGCAAACGGAGTATTTTGGGCATAAGGGTAAAATGAGTTAGTTGGGGGTAGTTTGGGTATATGGTTTAAAAGGAGTTTATTAGACATGTGTGGTTTATTTTTGTTTTTGTTTGGCATTTGGTTTTTAACAGGTATGGCAAATACGATTTTGGTCTTTTGGATCCTGGATTGAAAATGGGTAAGGGATTGGAGAAGGCAAGGGTCGGATTTGCAAGCCGGGTTGCGGGGTTGAAATCGGGTATGGGTTGGACAGGCCCGGCCGGAGGTGAGGTTGGATCGGCGTGGTAGTGGGACTGGGCGCGGGGGCGATCGGAGATGGGCGACGGGTTAGGAGGTTTGGTTTGGGTTGAATCGGGTAGGGGATAGTGAGGTAAGAGGCAGGTATCCGGGTTCGCGGACTGAGGCTTCGCCGAGTTTTGGATCGATCGGAGGTGAAGGTGATGCCGGGTTGGTCGGTTGGGTTCGTCGGTGGTTTCGGCCGAGTTAAGGAGGTGAGATTAGAGGTTGGTGATGGTTGATGGTGGTGGATTTGTGGTGGTTAGATTAGAGTTGTGTTATGTGTTGATTTGAGTTTTTGGTTATGGAGTTTGGTAGTGTTAAGAGAGAGGAGAGAGAGTGAGGGGGGGAAGAAGATGGGTTTGGGAGTGTTTGTGTGTGGTGAAGGTGTAGGGGAATAAAGTGGGGATGAGTGAGGTGATTGTGTGTATTAGGGGTGTATGGGATATGGTGGGGATGCGGGGTTGTTTGTGTGTGTGTGTGAGTGTGTAAGAGTGTTGTGTGTGCGTTTAAGTCATGACCCCTAAGAAAAATAAAATAAAAATAAAATAAAATGAAATTTTATTTAAACTAAAAAAAAAATGACACAACATGACACACTAAACAAACTCTAAAAAAAACTAAACACAACTAAAATAAAAATTATAAAAATAAAACTAATAAAATAAAAAATAAAATAATAATAAACTAACTAAAAGCTACGAAAATAAAAAAATATATAAAAACTAATACACGAAGCGCTAAAAATATAAAAATCCTAAAAATATATAATGACTCAATAAAATAAAATAAAATAATAAAATAAACCCTAAAAATAAAATGACAAAAATAAAATAAAATGGGACAAACTAAACACACACGGTTCGGGACAGGTTTAGGGTAGGCTAGGGAACGAGATTGGTAATTATCTCCATAATCTGCACAATTGCCTTGAAATACCCGTTTAAACACCGCAACGTGCATTCGACCTACAAAATACACAATACAGCGCATAAGACCCAAATTGACGAGAATTAGCAACTAAAGTACGTCTATTCGGAGTATAAAATGAACACTTTTGGGTGCTTATCACACCACCTCCAAACAGAGCGTTGCTAGTCCTTGAGCAATAAGATAGAGAGAAAGAGAAAGATAGGAAACCAAAAGTGTACCACTTCCGCGGGCACTTGCGATTGCACTTAGCATGTGCAATAAGCCTTTAAACCTATAGGTTGCCCTATAGGACGAGTTGTGTCTCGTGAGGGTTTGCAGGGAATATACCCACAAAATTCTTTATTTGCAACGGCAGTCAATCTGTTATTAGACATAGAATAATCGCACAATCCATCACATGAGAAATATTTTGAGAAAAGTGCATAAAAAGTTTAGCTGAGTAAATACTCAAGGCACATCCTTCCTAGAACTCAACGTGTGTAGTGTGAATCGGTCAAAATGGGTCGAGCATCATCAGAGTAATTCCTAGATTGCCTTGTCGGAATCAACGCTTCAACTTCAAATCTCACGGATATATCTCTCTCAAATGAACTCTCGAGATTAGGGTGAGTGTATCGCTCTTGTGTGTGAGGAGGTGAGTAAATGTAAGCAAGTTCAAACGTCTCACACACACAAAAGAAAGAACGAATAATTAGAAAAAAAATGATCTCATGAAAGAAATGCTAATCACTATAGTGAGAACGTCGAGTTATTCACCACGTTGACTTTTATTTTCCCGAACACCTAGGAGAATATATGGATGATAATGGATGAGGGGGGAAATGAAATGGGATATGTGGGATAAGGTGGGATGGAATATAATGGTGATGGATAAGTGATGAATATGCGATGTGAAATGGATGAAAAATGGATGCGATAGAAGAGTGTATACACTTTAGGCACAAATGTCTTTATTACTTACTACAAACTCTCTTTCTTTTCTTTTCTCTCTTTTTTTTCGATTTTTCTTTTCTTTTTCTCTGTTTTTTTTTCTTTTTCTTTTTTCAAATTTTTTTTATGTTTTTGTTTTTGTTTTTGTTTTTCTCTCTCTTTTCAAACCAACAATGAAGACATTTACATTTGAAATCGCACTCTTTTTCTCAAAAATGATGATGGGTGATATATGAATGGAGTGGGGAATAAATGGGAATATGGGTGAAGTAAATGGTAAATGGTAGGTGTATGGATGAAAATTTAGTATTCGGGACAAACTTCGAGACATGTGTTTCTTACAACTCGAAAGAGATGTCATTCTCAATGATCAAGCCAAATTTTAATGAAGGATAATGAGATCATACAACAATTAAAGTGCAGACCCAAAAGAAGTTGAATCAACTTGTGACTCGTAGATTGCGTAAAACACTCTGAAAGGGTGAAAGGCACAAATCTCACATGCTAAAGTCTCCACTAATGATCCTTAAGGTTCTCTTCAAAATTATAGTACTCCTCAACTCTAACTGTAATGACGTCATAAGTGCGTAAATTTTTTTGAGTCTAGAAATTCATGGTGCTATACGCCTTAATACGTATTACATAAGCTATTTAGAAAAATAAAATCTCTAGCTTGATTCCTATACTTTTGAAAGATGGATGATAGAAAATTCACATCAATGAGCGAGATGAAAGAAACTGCACGAAATTTTAAAAATCAGGTTTTAAGATCAAAATTTTTCAAAAGAGGTACAATTTTGATAAAATTCCCCACCCCCAAACAAAAAGGAACATCATCCTCGATGTTAAGTCAAATAATTTTTAAAATGGAGAGCATAAGATAGGAAAAAGATTACCAGAATCAACCGCTAATGAAGTGGGCAGATGTAGCCAAGAATAAACCTGAATGAAATGAGAAAAATGTGTGTACAAGTCTATAAACATGGCAAAACATAGGGTGATGTGAAACACCACCGCCAAACCGAATGAGGCTCATACAAGAAACAACGGGTTGCCTCCCGGTAGCGCTAAGTTTAATGTCTTCAGCCAGACCGATGGACTCTCACCCTAAGGATATGATCTATGAAAGCACAGGGCGACAGAAAAATTGGGTGATGAGAATCACCCGCAAACAAGACTGAAGCGTCAGCCATGTTGGATAAAGGATAAAGAGGGTCAATTCACTTGTATAGCAAAATGCATCACACGATGCAAAGCATCGGTGGACCATGGGTGGGTGGGTATTAGGATAAAGGTGAGGGTGGAAACGTATCGGCCACGGGCCTTGTTGATCTTAAAGATGAGGGCAACTAGGGCTCTATAAGAATGATGCTCAAGTTGGTGAGGGAGGCGAAATGGCGTAGAAAGTGGAATGGGATGGGGATCATATAAATCACATGACCATTCAATGAATGAGCGATGATAATGGTCGCGTCGGGACACACCAGGGAGCTGTCTTGAGAAAAAATCAACACCACAAGAGAGTGGCGGTCGTGGGGTAATAAGCTCGGTGGCACGAAAGTGGAGAGTATCATCACATATGCTCTCGTGAATGATGGAGGATGGTTTCAGGTGAGGATCTAAAAATGTGGATGAAAACTTGAAATGTGTAAAATCAAGATCCAAACCAGGTGGTGGGGTGAAAGGGACAATGGGTGGGTCGGGTGGGATAAATGGTGGAGGAAGATGATCAAACTCAAGCGTGGGAGACACACACTCTTTGGGAGGAGTAAAGGAATACTCACAAGGGAGTGTGGTTTCTAAAGATAAAGTTGTCGACTTCGCCATAAAAGTAGCATTGGTAAATGTGGTGGGTGGGTAAGACGAGGCACCAAGATCTAAGATAAAGGCATCACTAGAAATATCAGGCTCAAAGGGATCCATGTATGGTGGGACATCATCCATATCCGGATAGTTAGGAACTATCAAAGATTCTATCTCGGGAAAATGGTGAACACTCATAGCCGGAGCTAACCTAAAAGATATGGGCATGTCAGAGACATTTGAAATTGGGGCATAAGGTAAAAGCTCGGGCATATTTTTGGATACGACAGGAGTGGGAATAGAAACCTCGAAGGAGGGTTCATTTGGATATGGTGGGATTGGATCATACTCACTATCGAAAGATAAGTCAACACAATTATCGACTTGGGGCCCGGACCATGGAATGGTCTCAACTTCGAGATTCTCGGGGTGGTAGGATTGGTCACACTCAAAATATATGTCACAAGATGACACATCATCATCACACTCGGTTTCAACGATGGGTGGAGCCATGGGAATGTCCGACTCTATCGCACACTCAAATTCATTTAATCGTTGTTCAAGCCGTTGGAGGGCTTCATTTTGGATTTGAGTGGCTTGCTCTTGCTCGAGTATGAACTTTTGCAAGAGTATTTCGAGAGTGGATGTGGAGGGTGGTGGTGGTGGAGTGACGGGTGGTGGCGGTGGTCAAGGTGGACACAACTCGCTACTATCATGAGTGTACGAAGAATACTCAAATGAAGTGTGGGGAGTGGAGCCAAGTTCCTCATACACGAAAGGATCGCTTTCCTGATGGAAAAATGGTTGATATTCAGTGGGTTCATAGTGAGGGAACTGATCGTGAACGGGTGCACAAGGTTGCCATGACAACTGTTGGAACGTGTGAGGATCCACAACATCGGGTTGGAATTCGTATTGCATGGGAGGTTGATCAGGCCTCCACGAATAACTTGGGTACTCACACAACTCGAGATGAGATACATTGAGATAATAGGCCGAGGTGGGTTCCAGAACAGTGTCATATGGATACACATGTTCCACGGTGGTATCGGATGGATATGGAATGTAAGGGAGCTCATGGGACATGTGATCGGCATAGGAATAATGGGTGCATGACAAGGTACGTGACACGCCGACACTTGACACCGAGGGTGATGGAAAATGAGGTGCGTGCATAGATGGATCAAGAGTACCAATGGTAGTCGTGAGAGAGCGGTGACCACTAAGAATATCATAAAGAGACGGCTCGGGATCACTCTCACACATGTCACGTGACAATGAGAAATGACCAAAGTAGTCTCGTAAAGGACGTTCGTCGACCATGTGGAGAGAAATATATTTTTTTGATTTTTTGGCATTTTTTCAAAAGGAAAGAAAATATTTTTGAATTTTTCTAAAATGAAAGAAATAAAATATTTTTGGATTTTTGGAAAAAATTAAAGGAAGAAAATGTTTTTGGATTTTTTGGAAAAAAGTAAGGAAAAAAAATGTTTTCGGAATTTTTTTTGGAATAAAAGAGTGGGAAAAAAATTTGGACTCTTGAATGGACGAACTCACTAAAACCGACTACCGAAAAATGAATTGGACACATACACAAGTTAAGAAGAACTCCTAATTAGGACATAACCAATTTTTATCTTGAAATTTAGTGAAAGGGGTAGTCAAATTTTAATTAAGTCCGCGGGCGATAAAAAATCACGGAATTATCTGAGTGATCGCCTTTGCAAAAATGTTCTCCTAGTGGGCTACCTAGTTGATTGATTTTATATTTAGTGATGGCTAGGGAGCACACAATTGGTAAGCGAGTGAGCCGGGTGATGAAATCCCTTCTCGTGAGTGACCGGGTGTAGGTCTTAGTCAATTAATTCATCACACCATTCGAAAATAAATACGAGAATAAAATCAAGTAAGAGCACACAAAGCACACAAAAGAATTGACTCACAAACAAGAGAGGCGTGAGGGTTCAAAAGATGTACCTCCCACGGTTTTTAGGCCGTGGGGTGCCGAAAAATTTGAGTCGACCAGGGGGAGATCACGCCTATCTCAGTCGGCCCCGGGAGTCCTACCGACCAAAGATAGAGAGGCTTCAAAATCCTCGCCTTTGGACGCCCTCTCTCTACCTTGTCCGGTTTTCCTATCACTCTTGTCTTTGATTATTACAATTTTTTAAAATAAAATAAAGGTGTCTCTATGCACCGCAATACAAGCAATGATAAAAATCCTAATACAAGCCTTCTAAAATTAAGAAAAATGGTACTAAAATGCAACAAAATATAGGAAATAAATGAACTACAAAATGAATCCACTCCGAGTGCTTCACGCTCCCAAGACCGGCAACGACGCCATTTATAACTTTACATTTTGTGTGTTGTTGTTTGAAGCCAAGTTAGTCAAAATCCTCAATTACCTACAAAATATATAACAAACTAAAGTGTAGAGGTAAGTAAGGGTATCAATCCACATCAAGGGGGTAAGCTAGAGACAAACTCAATTATAATTCACTCTTTATTTTCTTTTTGGGTTTTTTACTTTTTCTATTTTTTTTTGTAAGCTTTTCAAATATTAAAATAATTGGGTGAGGTGAAATAACACTAAACTATATGGAAGATCAAATTACAAACTAAAAAGTGACTAAAATGAAAAATAAAGTTTAACACTAAAATATGAGATAAATGAGGTAAATCAATGTGAGAACAATAAAGGAGTGGGATTACACCACAAATTTTATCTATTCTAATTAATTAATTGAATTCTCCCAAATTAATATCAAAATTACAAATCAACTCTCGTTGAAAATGTAATTTTAATAGTAACCTTTTAGAAAATTAAGTTTAATACCCCACAACTCTAGAAAACTAGATCTACACTCCTTTTAATTAATCACCCGCTAAGATCGATCGATTAAAATTTATGTAAATCTTAGAAAATAAATTTAGAGTTGAAATTCAAGAAATAATACCCCACTTAAGAAACCTCTATCTCTAGTTCGAATCTAAAATGGGTATTACAACTAGAATTTTGATTTTCTCTCGAAAATCATTTACCCTCTCTCGAGGCGTAAATTTAAGGGTGATGGATCAAAATTAACATTCAAAGGGAATTTTCAAGTAATCAAACTAGTTAAATTAAAATAACATCAAATAAGGGTTCCCCCCACCCCTTGGAAGGGGATTTAGCCTAACATGGTATGAAATTTGACAAATTAATAATAAAAGGCATAAAATAAATGAGAAGAGAAGAGAACAATTAAACCCAATATCTTGAAGTGAAATTGAACTCTTATTTCCTTGAAATCAAGCACCATCCATCCAAATTGATCATCCAACAATAATCAATTCAATATAATACTCAATTGAAATACTCACAATTTATCACTCAATAATCTCTAAAAAGAAAAATAAAAACTATTTACAAAAATAATTTCCTAATTTATTTTCTAATCTAACTATCTCTCTCTAGAATTCTCTCTACTAATTCCTATATTCTAAAGCTTCTTCAAATGGAGTCTTCCATTCTTTAAATAGTAGGCATGGAGCATGGGGGTAAAAATGGGAGGATAAAGGTGCAAGAGGTTGTATAAGGTGTGAGTGAGGGTTAATTTAGAAAAATGCACAAATGTGCATGAGTTGTGTGAGTTCATGTGAGAAGTGAGGTGAGGGAATAAAATCAGATTTGGTAAAAGGGGTATTTTGGGCATAAGGTTAAAATGAGTAAGTTGGGGGTAGTTTGGGTATATGGGTTAAAAGGAGTTTATTAGACATGTGTGGTTTATTTTTGTTTTTGTTTGGCATTTGGTTTTTAACAGGTATGGCAAATACAATTTTGGTCTTTTGGATCCTGGATTGAAAATGGGTAAGGGATTGGAGAAGGCAAGGGTCGGATTTGCAAGCCGGGTCGCGGGGTTGAAATCGGGTATGGGTTGACAGGCCCGGCCGGAGGTGAGTTTGGATCAGCGTGGCAACGGGACTGGGCGCGGGGGCGATCGGAGATGGGGGCCGAGTTAGGAGGTTTGGGTTGGGTTGAATCGGGTAGGGGATAGTGAGGCAAGAGGCAGGTATCCGGGTTCGCGGACTGAGGTTTCGTCGGGTTTTGGAGCGGCCGGAGGTGAAGGTGGCGCTAGGTTGGTCGGGTGGGTTCGACGGCGGTTTCGGCTGAGTTAGGGAGGTGAGATTAGAAGTTGGTGATGGTTGATGGTGTTGGATTTGTGGTGCTTAGATTAGAGTTGTTTTGTGTGTTGATTTGAGTTTTGGTTATAGAGTTTGGTAGTGTTAAGAGAGAAGAGAGAGAGTGTGGGGGGGAAGAAGATGGGTTTGGGGGTGTTTGTGTATGGTGAAGGTGTAGGGGAATAAGGTGGGGATGAGTGGGGTGATTATGCGTATTAGGGGTGTATGGGATATGGTGGGGACGAGGGGTTGTTTGTGTGTGTGTGTGTGAGTGAGTGTGTAAGGGTGTTGTGTGTGTGTTTAAGTTATGACCCCAAAGAAAAATAAAAAAAATAAAATAAAATAAAACTTTAATTAAACTAAAAAAATTAAAAAATTAAAATAAAAATAAAATAAAATAAAAATGACACAACATGACACACTAAACAAACTCTAAAAAAAACTAAACACGACTAAAATAAAAATTATAAAAATAAAACTAATAAAATAAAAAATAAAAATAAAATAAAATAATAATAAACTAACTAAAAGCTACGAAAATAAAAAAATATATAAAAACTAATACACGAAGCGCTAAAAATATAAAAATTCTAAAAATATATAATGACTCAATAAAATAAAATAATATAATAAACCCTAAAAATAAAATGACAAAAATAAAATAAAATGGGACAAACTAAACACACACAATTCAGGACATGTTTAGGGTAGGCTAGGGAATGGGATTGCCAATTAGCTCCATAATCTGCACAATTGCCTTGAAATACGCGTTTGAACACCGCAACGTGCATTCAACCTACCAAATACACAATACAACACATAAGACCCAAATAGCCGAGAATTAACAACTAAAGGACGTCTATTCGGGGTATAAATTGAACACTTTTGGGTGCTCATCAGTTACTCAGAAAGAATAGCAACCAATGCTGAATGTCAGGAATCTCATTTAATGTATACTGGCATGAATGCTTAGAGATATAAAGGCATTCCGTCTCTAGGGTTAAGGACCATTATAAATACATAATCTCTCTTGGCTCAAGGGGAGGATTTAATCAATCTAAAACACGCCATAGTCAGCAATTGTAAATATCAATAATACCAACAGTGGAGGTAGGCTTTTAACAGTTGAGCCACTTTAAAAAAAAATTGCCTCTTGTGTGTTTGGTTAGATTGCTCTTATTATTTATCTATGATTAGAGAATTGGACCCAGTCCATTTGTAGACATAATGCTCCATAAGAGGTTATGAACAAAAGATCCACTTTCTTAAAACCCCGAGAAGATGTTATTATCTTTGAAAAGACACAAGTCCCTGAAGTGACAATAAATCCCTTGAAGTTGGCAATGGTACCTAATATTAAGTGGGATCAACAAAGATGATCATCGATGATATAATTATACATGTTGTAGCTATATAAAAATCAAAAGGGCAATGATACTATATATCCATGTACTACGAATGAATGTCGACAAAGAATATATTGACCAAAATGAAAAAATGTCATGACGGCATAATTCGAGTCTTTTAATATACGTGGGGTATTTGGACCTGTAGTAAGACCCAAAAGATGTTAACCGTGAAGGTTACGAATGGGTGTTTATAAGAATGTGAAGTGTTAAAATTCACTAAAAAGTGCATGATTTATGCCACGAGGTTTCCTGAAGAAACCAAAATTGATTACATACGAACATATCATCCCGTTTCGATCATAAATACTCTTCAGACATCTGACTAGCTTAGCGGTTTTTTGAAATATATTATATGAGACTCGTGAATATTATAACTGTTTATTTATATGAGACTTAGACAATGAATAAATATGAAACTTACAGAAGGATTTTTTTGCCAGAAGCAAAGATAAGGAATATGTACTCAAATGCAGTAAGATGTTCATTGTACAACATGCAATCCAAATAGATATAGGTACAACCGTCTTAGTAAATACTTGTCTAAGGAAGGCATTAAAACAATTATATATGCAATGTGCTAGTATACAATATCTTTAAATGGATGTGCTCCTGAAGAGCTCAATTGAAATGAAAAGTGTCCTTAAATGGATGTGCTCATGAAGAGCTCAATGATAGCGCGCGAGAAGTGTGCGCGTGTAAAGTGCACAGTCATTATTTTCGTTCTCGCCACGACTATACAAAAATCTAAATTACGACTACACTTGCGAGGCAAGTCTAGCGGTGAGTCGGGTATCGAAAGATCCACTGGGACGAGATGCTAGAATTTATATGATTTAATCTTCCAGAATAAAAGTGAAAAAGGTGTATTACAAACTAAAAAGGAAAAGATGCATAAAAGGGAAATGTTTATCTAGGCGAAGGAAATAAAACTAGACTAATGAAAGCGAGTAAAACTATAGGTTGCGTCGAATATCCCTCACCCGAGTTAATTTGTATAAAATGGATACATGGGTCAACGAGTTATTTAGCATGCATCTCGTTTCGACAGTTAATTAAATCAAGGGTTGTCACGCCCCTAAATCTGCATAAAAGCCTAATAAGATTTTGGCATCAACAAATATCCCAGAAATTGCGCACGCAAGGTCGTAAGCACGGGACATACATGATATGCCCCGTCAAATCTCCTAGGCGCAATAACTAGGACAACGCACCCGAAATAAACATGTAAACACTATCACCAAAGCCAACGCGTTAACTCGAGTGAGTTCAATTCAAGCACAGCCTAATTTTAATTACCTAGAAAGCATGTTAAAAACGCGATAAATGGAAAGTGATAAATAAACGCGGTAAATTTATATTAGAAAGCGAGTAATCAAAGCATGTAAACTATTTAGCAAAGCATGCAAATCTAATTAGAAAGCAAAGAAATAAGGAAATACAAACTATATTAATGGAGAGGATGATGAATAGTGCAACATTCAACCCAAATGGGGTGTCAATCCAAGAACAATTGAAGAAGAACTCTCCAAATCACCCAAACCCTAAGTTATTCTAACATAAAACTATCTAAATCGTTAATTACTGATATTACAACAAAAATGGGTATTTATACTAAGTTGGAATTAAATTAGAAAAGAAAAGGCAAAATATCTGCAGAAAACAGGGGATCGATCGATCGACCCCTTTGGTCGATCGATGGATCAAGAACAAAAATTCCATTATCAAGAAGGATCGATCGATCGACCAAAATCGTCGATCGATCGATCAAGCAGGTCTCAGCCAAGGTAGCCACTGCATTGCCATTTCTTCCTCTTCTCCTCCTCTTTTGATTTCATTATTTTTCCTTCCGCTGAAATCGCTGTAACTTCTTCGTTATGAATCGGATTCGTGCACCGTTCACGGCCACGCGAAGCTAGCGAGGAGGGATACAACTTCCGTGTAGATGTTGGACCAGATGCCCAAGTTATGAAAAGACTAAAATGCCCTTGAACGTGCGGTTGTGTACGAAAACTGAGCAAAATGCGTCCGAACTTCACACTTAGCATCCAAATACCTATAAAATCTCAATTAACCCCTGCAAAACATGTTAACGTAGAAATTCGAGGTTGTCTAGTTAACGAGCATAAATATAAGGAATAAGATACCCGAGGGGGCTAAAATGCATCCGTTCGGAGGATGAAATACACAATATTTACGTATCATCACACCCCCTAACTTACACATTGCTTGTCCCTAGCAATGAAATAGGATGCAACAAGAACTACAAACAAACCAAAAGCAGGAGATAGTACAAAAGTATGGTATAAAAGTAAAAGGCCACTTTCGCGGGCGATTCAATTGCATTTAGCATATACAATAAGCTGTTAAACCCCTAGGCCACCCTAGTGGACGCGTGTCGTCTCGTGAGGGTTTTCAGGGATGGTACCCACAAACATCACATGGTTTCCTCAAAATATGCCCAAACCAACATGCAACAAGCCCAATAATGGCGAAAAAGATTTCATACGCATTATTAGCAAAGTGAATGAATTCAAACAAAAGTCCAAATCATTAACATTATAGAATTCACCTCATAGAATTGAGACCTTAAAATGTGGGAGGGGAGTGAGCACATGCAAAGTATGATTTGGCAAAAAACTTATATAAACCGGATAAGCGTTAAAGCAAGCATACATTCAATCCTCACGGGCATTACGCTCATCAAGTGAATTCACTCGAAACAGGGTGGTAACACACGGAACATGCGGGCATAAAGAGTAAATGTAAATGGAAACTAGGCTGCACACATGTCACAAATGAAGAACGCTATATATAAACTAAAAAACTGTAATCTCAATGAAAGGATACCGCACACTAAAATAGGCGAAATGCATTTTCACAGATTATCAAAACTATTATGACTTTTAAATTACATCAACCTAAGATAATATAGGACTTTAATAGGGTTGTAATGTAGGTTAGGCTAGGGTATGAAATGAAGGAATGTATGTACGGATTCAAAGCGTTCGGAATGTAAACTCGGGATAATGGGAAAATGCGGACAATATCAAAATTGGAAAACAAGTTCCAAAACGGCATTAGATATATCATCGGGGAGAGTAATCAAAGCTTATTGAACTATACACAACATTTAAAACTTTCTCTTTCTTTTCTTTTCTTCTTTTTTTCATGTTTTCTTTTGTTTTCTTTTGCTTTTTGCTTTCTCTTTTTCTTCACTTTTTCACTACTTTCTTTTTCTTTACTTATCAAACTCTCATATGCCTAAATTGCAATCGACATCACAACAAAAACATTCAATCCCAAGTAACATTCCAAACAAAGGTATGGAAGGTTTATGTATGGTATATAACTCCAATGCGGAGTTGCTTATGGGAATTTGGGTTATGAAATGAAAGGCTATATTTAGGCTTAAAGGGGGTAACGAGGGTAAACATATAAGGGTGATGTCAAGGTCAATATGGGTGATATAACAAAGAGGCCCTACGATCATTTCAAAAAGTTAACGCAATTCTTGAATCAAAACAATAAATGAAAATCATGATCAAGTAACACATTTCAAGAATGAACTCAATTAATGAACGATCAAATGAAAGAATAGTGAGATTACCAACGAATTCAACGTTTTTAATGAGAAAAGAATAGTGTATACACTAACAAATGACGAAAGGTGCAAAGCTTACTCGGTGTAAGTATATACAATGCAACAAAAGATTACCAAGTTATAAAAATCTTAAACCAAATCAATACGGCAATAAAAGTGCATGTGCTCATGGGATTAAAGTCTAATTCATGAAGTTATTCATAATATCAATAATCGAGACTAAAGTCTAACAACTTATAAAATCGAGAACATGCATCATTGGGTTATCTATTGGATCAGGCAATTATTGAAATTTATCATCGGAAGCAAAGGCAAAATGCCCAAAAAAGGAAAAAAAGAAAGAAAATATTTTTAAAATTTTTAATTTTTCTAAGAAAAGCCTACTAAGTAACTAACATGTGAGCAAAAACATGGACTAAATAAAGAAATGGATAGAATATCCCACACCCCCTAACTTAAAAATTGACATTGTCCTCAATGTGAATTAATAACCAAGTTAAAGAGAGGAAAAGAGCGATATTACCCAAAAGTGGAGCGATCCCCATAAGAAAAAGTCCAAAGAATCTACAAAACAAGTTAGTACCGAGCATAGCAAGAAGAAATAACAAAGAGTTAACTAATTACAAGATACTAAATTAAAAAGGAAAGAAAAAATAAAGAAAGAAAGCTAACTATATACAACCTACTATTTAGGCTTCACATTAACTGTACACTAGAAGTCCAAATAGCTGAGGGTCCATCGCAAAAATGATTTGACTTTGGAGGATAATCGGTGTCCCTCACATACAATCAAGCCTTATGAAAAATATGAATTCCGTTTTAACAACGGAAGGCATGTGTAAGGCGTAAGAAAGGAACCATCGCCAATAAAATTTTTGGAGGGATGATGGGGGTTTTGGATTGAACGGGTGACAAAAACATGTGGGGACCGAGAAAAGCCGAATATCTTACCAAAGATTTTGAAATTGGAATGGGAGGCGGCGCACATGAAGACACGAATGCGATCGTGGAAGGCGACTCGAGCAAGTACTCCTCATCGGCGAAATGTTTTAAAAAATTAAAGTTTGAAATCGAATCATCGGGTACTTGTGACAGTGTGATAATAGAGGATGAAAATGGGGATGAAAGAAATTCAAACTCATGAGATGAATCATCATCGCATGAAGATTGAGTTTTGAAGGAAATAATATCATTTTCAATGAAATGTTCTTCTTTGGGAGCCAAAGAAGAAATCATTTCATTGCAAATAGATATTAGGTCATTTCCATCCTCGCTTTCAATATCTATTACGAGATGGGAAAAGTCTAGAATGGTTTGTTCCAAAGTAGACAAAAGTACCTCATTTGGTTCAAAACATTCCTCGACTTCGAAAGTCTCAGAAGCAAAATCGTCGTCGGACTCAAATAATAAATCAAATTCATGTTCCCAATAACGATTTTCTTCTCGATAGCGATTTTCAATTTTCTCATTCTCATACATACGCAAACCCTCACCGAATGTCAGAGGTCAAGGTGCAGATGCATGAAAATGGGAGCTTTGAAAATTACCATTGGACTTAAACGAAAACTCATTATATAGGAATTTTGAAAACTATTGCAATTCATTTCAAAATTTCTATTATAAGGAGGTAAAGTCCCAAAATCATTGTCATCGTCATCAAAATTCTAATAACCTAAATTTTGACTTTCGTTATACTCGCCCAAAGTCATATTTGAATTTGTTATACTTTGGGATTCTAAGTATTCACCGAAAGTCATAGGTTTGCGAGAATTTTGAGAATTATAACAATGATTACCGAAAGAATTGGAATAAGACATGCTTACCCCAAAAATGGCTCGAAGTGGCGAATTCCACAAAGTAGGTGGACGCAGGAAAAATTCGAGCGTTTCTAAGTGCTCAAATGTGGAAGTCCTGCAAAATATTAGCAAATAATACAAATAAAAAGAAAATACTATGAAATACTAAATCAAATAAAGTCTAAAACAAACTCATCCCCGACAACGGCATTATTTTGATAGCGCGCGAGAAGTGTGCGTGTGTAAAGTGCACAGTCGTTGTTTTCGTTCTCGTCGCGACTATACAAAAACCTAAATTACGACTAGATTTGCGAGGCAAGTCTAGCGGTAAGTTGGGTATCGAAAGATCCACTGGGACGAGATGCTAGAATTTATATGATTTAATATTCCAGAATAAAAGTGAAAAAGGTGTATTACAAATTAAAAAGGAAAATATGCATAAAAGGGAAATGTTTATCTAGGCGAGGGAAATAAAACTAGACTAATAAAAGCGAGTAAAACTATTGGTTGTGTCGAATATCCCTCACCGAGTTAATTTGTATAAAATGGATACATGGGTCGACGAGTTATTTAGCATGCGTCTCATTTCGACAGTTAATTAAATCAAGGGTTGTCACACCCCTAAATCCGCATAAAAGCCTAATAAGATTTTGGCATAAACAAATATCCCATAAATTGTACACGCAAGGTCGTAATCACGGGACATACATGATATGCCCCGTCAAATCTCCTAGGTGCAATAACTAGGACAACGCACTCGAAATAAACCTGTAAACACCATCACCAAAGCAAATCAATGCGTCAACTCGAGTGAGTTCAATTCAAGCACAACCTAATTTAAATTAGCTAGAAAGCATGATAAAAATGCGGTAAATAAAGCGATAAATAAACGTGGTAAATCAACCTAGAAAGCGTGTAAAGAAAGCATGTAAACCTAAATTAGAAAGCTTGTAAATTAACTGTAACAACCCTCGCTTTTGATAACCTAATTTATATTAATTTACTGTATGAAGTAATTATATAAAATGTTGAGAAAATGGAGTAAATATTAATTGAATGAGTTAAAAGTTAATATTTACTAAATTGTTGCATATTTACTGTATGTGTAAGTAAATATCATCATGTTGCGTTTTATAGTGTCGCGTGCTTTAAAATGACATTTATGGTTTAAATGAAATCGGATTTTGAAATGATTTATAAAATTGTCGGATGCCAATTTAGAGAGCGTTATTAGTCCCGACATGTGCGAGATAGTCGAAATAAGTGCCATATTGTATTTTTGGATTCTGGGCACTTTTGACTGGTTTTAACATAAATGTGTAGTTATGAATCATTTTAATATGGTATTAACCATTTAAGTTAGGAATTTTAGACTAAAGCCACGATTTAGTCTTGCACCTCATTTATTTCCCTTAAGTGTAATTACTAAACCTAGAGAGAAAGAGAGGAGAAGAGAAATTGTGGAGAAAAGAGAGGAGAAAGAAGAGATTGGAGATTGAAGATTAGGATTGTTTCTACCAAAGGAAATCTGAGATTACTACCTCAAGGAAAGTTTTCTACTTGCTAATATATGGTTTAAGATGATTAAATTTGTGTGATAGTTGTGTATTAGAATTAATGGAACAAATATGGATTTTATGGTGTTTGAGCCCTAATTTTGGTTTATGTTGATGATATTATGGATTATGGTAGTTGATAATCGTGTAGAATGATTTGGAGTAGATTAATGTTGTTGGATGTGTGTAAAAATAGAGAAGAATTAGGATTTGGGGGAAAACTAGGGTTCATAACCCGTAGCTCATTCTTGGCCAATTCGCAGGGGAGAATCGATTCAGCCCTAGGGCGAATCGATTCACTAAGGGGTCATCCTACAGGTCTGCAAACCCGAATCGATTCGGATTAAGGCCGAATCGATTCGGCTGAGGCAGAAAGTTGGATTTGTTATCCGAATCGATTCGCTTTTGGGCGAATCGATTCACTGCATGGGGCGAATCGATTCGAAATCAGGCTGTTTTGAGTTGTTTTTCTAACTCAATTTTCTCCCTTTTTCTTTAGGCTTAGGACTTAGGAACCTTCTTGTATGAAGTAAACTTAGAGTCCTAGATGTGTTAGTTAACTACCCTATATTAGAAATGGGTTAAATGGGATTTATTCCGGGGGTGTACAAATTGAAGACAGGGCATTCTTTTCCTTTAGTTCATTCTTAGGAGTCTAGGAGTTGTAAGGTCTTATTGGGAGACTTTAGAAGCTTAATTGAGTTATGATAGTCTTGATGGTTTATAATGACACCACAAAAGAATGGTTGGAGAATAAATTGAGAGTTTATTTATTCATTGAGGTTGTAATGATGATTTGAATTACGTATGGCTCCGGATAAAATGTGATGTATTGATAAAAATGGAAATGGAAATGAAAGTGGAAATGGTAAATGATAATTCACTTAATTATGAATATGGTAAATGATAATTTACTTAAGCACACCTCTATAAATGCCATCATAAGGGAAGTTTGCGCGTGAGGTGAAGCCCTTTAGCTAATGAATGCAGGGTGGATATAGTCCTAGGCCATATGAGCGCTTATTGTATGTTTTATGCGATGGTGATGTAATTTCGGGTGTGGTTATGACTCTCCCGCAAGCATATGACCGCTTTTCGACGTCTTGCGTTTTAGGTGCCCAGGTTGTCTTGGTGGTTAGGCCCTGGAAGATGATGGTCATTTAGGGGCGCGCACAGTGGGAAAACCCAGACGGGCGGTCTTAGAATCGTTATATGTATATGAATATAACTATTCTTAATCAAGTGGGACTTGATGGATTATAAATTCCATAAAGAGCATAAAATTGTGATTATGTTTCCTGATAAGGAACGGAACGATGAAATGGAACAGTGTAAAAATGACGGAGGCTTTTAATTAATGTTATTCATTCATATTCTTCTGTATAACTGAATTTAAACTTATGATCATTTAATTCCCTTAGTTCATGCTTTAAAACTGTGTAGGTAGATTCTCATCTTTATCTATCATGATTTATTATTCATAACTGTCATACTATTTATTCATCTGGTGATCATATATCGGGCCCTGACCCGTTCATATTTCTTATTGTGCATGAATCTTGTATCCTCTTAGGTGCTCCGCCGCAAGGACGCCCATACTGATTTTCCTATTCTGGTGTTTTTGGGGAGCCGTGATACTTTGCGGATATTACGGGATATGTTGTTAGACGCCTTCATTTTTTGTACTCTAGTTATGATCGGGTCATTTACTCGGGCGTGTGGCCCAAGCTATTGTATTTTCTTATTGTAATGTATTATATAACATAATGAACTTGTTGTAATATTGTTGTATGGGACTGTTGACCGACAGCATATTCGGTCCCCTTATTGTATACTTGTTGTTGATGTAATATAAGTTATGTTGGGTTTCCACTTTCTTTTCTAAGTTGGGTTGTTTAAATTCTTTCTTTAACTTATAAAACAAAATTTTTGGCAACCCGTTTTTCTAAAATATAGGGTGGTTCTCCCGCATACTTATTATATTGTTACGATGCTGAGAATGATTCCATCCATGATTCCTGATATATTAGAGTATCAGGATGGCCACCCCTTATTTTGGTGAGCGGGTTGTCACAGATGGTATCAGAGTATCAGGTTCTAAAGTCTTTAGGATCTATTCTGACTTGTCACGTTCTACCGTAGCGTTCTTTGATATAGAGTTTAATGTTAGGACTGTTTTGTTGCCTATAGTTGCGATCTTCTGCAAGATAGATTGTTTTACATAGTATTCTAATTCTATTGTTTCTTTATCTCAGATGCCGCCTAAGAGAGGCCTCCCCGCTAGAAGGAATAGAGCTGTAGAAGTGGAAGTAGGTTCTCCCCCGCCGCATCAGGGAACTATAAATGCTGCTGATGTAGCAAATATCGTTGCCCAAGCGATTAATGCTGCTATGACCGTCGTGGTTCAACAATTACCACAAGCTCAACAACAACGAGCGCAGGATGCACAAGCTCCTACAGGTCCTTCTCCGTAGGAGAGAGTTAGGGAGTCCTTTTTAATGGGCTATCCCCCGAAATTTGATGGAGGCTCTGATGTTATTAGAGCTAATCAGTGGAAGAAGGATATGCAGTGCCATCTGTGTATGGTGGAGTGTAGTGAGGAGAGGAAACAAGTCCTTGATACTTTCAAGCTCGTTGGATCTTCGTTGCATTGGTGGGAGTCGATGACTACGCCGGAGCAGAGAGACGTTATGACCATCAATGATTTCTGGGTTCTGTTTGATCGAAAGTACTTTCCTCCCGCAGTTCATAGGGAGATGAGAAGAAAACTTCAATATGTAGTGCAAGGGGAGCGATCAGTAGCGGAGTATGAAGAGGAGTTCACCCGATTAGCAAGTTTTGTACCGTACGAGGTGACTCCAGAAGAGAGGAAAATATCGAAGTTTATGGGAGGTTTAAACTGGAGAATCCGACAACATTTGTTGGGCAATCCAGCTTTGCAGACTTTTGTAACACCCCGTATTTTTGTGCATTTAATATTTAATTAATTCGGGATTTTTAAATTACTGGTGTGTTGTAATTTTAATTGAATTAATTATGACAATATATATTTATTTAAATATTAATCGGGGAGTGAATGGTTAATGTTTAGGAAAATTTATTTACTAAGTGAATAGTAATAATTTAATTACGTCATTTCGAGTATTAATGACGGGGTAAGCACTTATTCCAGCCGGGAGTCGGTATAGACTAAATTGGGTGTCAGATAAGGATTTTTATAAATTAATTCGGATGTCAATTCGGACTGCGCGGTTGAGTCCGGATGGGTCGGGATAGTCAAAAAAGAGTACCCGGGTGTAGTAATTGGGTCTCGGGATATTTTTGTGCATAGCCGGGCCCACACGGGGTGAGTTGGGCCACTTTAATTAAGCCCATTAGGTGAAAAACGGGATTAAGGGTTTTTAACCTAATGGGAGATTAGAAAATCAGCAGCCAACACAACTCCAAACCTAGGGTTTGAGAGGGGATTTGGGGGAAAGCAAATCAAGAACAAATTGGGAACTTTTGGAGCCAAATTGAGGGACGGCAACAACGGATCAGACACTACAAACACTTTGAGGCAAGTGGTTAACTGTGTTGATTCGTATAAGCATGATAATCAATTCATATCATAGTGATGTGTGTATGAAAATCCGTTTTTGGGTGTAAATGGGTACAAATTGGGGTTTTGTTTTGAAACACTTGAATGAGATTCAAAGTAAGATTTAAATGGGTGATTGATATCTGAATATGTATGTATGATTTGAACGAAAATTTCAGAACATAAAAGAGTGGAAATTGAATCTGGAATTTGGGATTCAAAACAGATAACTAAGTTTTATGGTGTAAGACCCATTTCGAAAATTTGAGATAATTAGAGAAGTTGATTATTTTAATGGTCTCTATGATTGGATAGGATGTGGATTAAACATGTGTAGATGATGGAATGAGGTAATTAGAGGTTTAAATTCTGGTTTAGAAACCTTGAGGTTCGTTAATGGTGGAAAACAAGGGGGAGGCAGACCTGTAACGAAGGGGTCGATCGATCGATCGGGGGCATCGATCGATCGATGGTGGGAAGTTTTGCCCAGTTCGGCCTGGGTGAGTTATAAGGGGAAATTAATTTATAAATTAAGTTTCCATATATTTATTAGTGATAAATAAAAATGAAACAATTATTCCTAGCAATTATGGGAGAAAGTAATCGGGACTAGGATGAATTTATGTGGGGCATTTAACGGATGAATTTGAGAGTTTTATTTCAAAATAGTGAGTGAATCCGGGTATATTGGTAAAGTAACCCATGGTAGTGAATTAAGTTTGGAGATAAACTAAGTAATTTAGAGTCGGGGTATAGACTCGGGAAATATTTAATTCGGGCCAAGTGAATCGAGTCCGGGTATGTTATTAATTATAAGCAAATATAATTGGAAAAATTCTAGAAATAAAGGTGTGACACATTGTAGGCAAAAATGTGGGTATTATATTATGAGATGTAAATTGGACCAAGTGAGTGAGTCTGGGTGTCTTGATATCAAGGTGTTAAATTAATTATAGAGAGGAAGTAATTAGTTTGGAGTCGGAACATTGACTCGGAAATGTGGAGGTAAGGGCCAAGTGAGAGAATCCGGGGATAATGGTTGGGTGACACCAAGTTATTAAACTAATAAGTGTATTAATTAATTTAATTAGAGTCGGTTGGTAGACTCGGGTAGGATTAAATTAATAAGTGTGTTAATTAATTTAATTAGAGTCGGTTTGTAGACTCGGGTAGAATTAGATTAATATGTGTGTTAATTAATTTAATTAGAGTCGGGCGATAGACTCGGGGTAGTATTAAATTAAAAGGTGTGTTAATTAATTTAAGGAGAGTCGGACCATAGACTCGGGGAAAGTATTATATTAATTAATGTGTGAATTAATTATATTAGGGTCGGACCATAGACTCGGGAAGAGGAAAAGTTATTAAGTGAGAAAATTAATTACATTGAGTCGGACCACAGACTCAGGAAATTACAGGCAGTGTATGGGATATTGAATACATGGTAAAGCCGGGGTTATTAAAATATATAAATATACGGTGTAGTGATAGTATATATATATACGTGTATATATTGTGTGTGATATTAAATTATAGGTAGTGTATGGGATTTTGAGTACACGGTAAAGCCGGGTTTATATTATATATATATACGGTGTCGTGATAGTATACATATATATATATATATGTGTGTATTTATTGTGCGTGATACTAAATATCAGTGATTAGATATTTATTAAAATTATATACTATAATGCTATCAAGGGAGGTTGCGCGATGTGGGTGAATCCCCTAGCTTGAGGAGTAGGGCGAGTATATCCCCAGGTCATAGCGTCCGGTATATATGGGTGAGGGACTTATCTCACTTTCAGGGAAGGAATATGACCGCCTCCACTTCGTTTATATTTTGTTCCAAGTTGGTGAGCGATTCTAACTTGGGGAACTAGGTTTTGTGAGCACACCTAGTGAGATAGCATTTTAGAGGGAATCATCCGGTGAGGTAAACTCGGAAGGATGGATATACGTATGATATATGTGTGGTTGTTAGTAAAGGTACGTATAATATGGTAGTAAATATTATATGTAGATGATAATACAGTGTGTGATGTATTTACTTTATATAACTCGGGTTATAGTTATATGCAGTTAATTAATGGGAAATTAATTAAGTTAATTATTTGTGGAAATAATACCGTGGGTGATGTATTTACTTTATATAACTTGTGATACGGTTATATGTTACTATTTACGGGGAATTAATTAAGTTGGTTGTGATATAACTTATAATTCAAAGAATCATTATACTCGAGTTAGAGTAGTATGGCAAGGGAAGGTTATTCCGGGACTAGTTGGACGGGGTAGTACAACTAGGTGGGGTTAAGATAACCGGTAGGTGTGCACAATAGTGGAGGGGTGAGAATGTCCACAAGGGAGTGCAACACTAACTTAAATATGAAGCGCATTCATGCATTTTAAATTACTGCAGTTAATTCACTTGCTAAATATTTTCAAAATATTTTGGGTTCTAACCCTTGCTATAAAACCATTTTCAAAACCTTTTAGGTGTCCAGCCACAAGGACGCCAGGATTGATATTCTATTCCAGGGACACGGAGCTGCGGCATATGTGGATGCTAGCAGGAGTTTGGATTAGACGCATCATTTGTTCATTCCTAGAGTAGGAATCTTGTATCAGTCTTAGTTTTATTTAGGGCTTGTAGCCCAGACTTCTCGGTACAGTTTTCAGGTGTTGTATATTTGTATTCGGATTATTTCTTTAGTGGCCGGTGATTTATTCGGCATGTTGTGTAATTATGATTCAGTTTATTTTCATTCAGTTGTGTGAATGGTTTATATTTTAATTCCGCATGTACTGTTTTGGTTTTATTAAAAAGTTAAAATTGGCACCAGCTTTTGGAATACTAGGTGGATAGTAAGTTTTAAAAAGTTTTCGACAGTGATGTTAAGGATGATCCAACTGGGATTCCTCTTTTAATTTGGTATAGGACTGATCACCCGGTATTTTATTAGGCGGGGTGTCACAGATGGTATCAAAGCATCAGGTTCTAGTGTCCTTAGGATCTGTACGGCTTTTCACGTTTCAGCTTAACAGTCTTTGATATAGAGACCTATCATAGGATTGTTGTATTCTCATACGTATGCGCACATACGTTCTTCTGCGAAATTTATTTTTGAGAGTGAACTCATAAAATTCGATTCTCATTCCAGATGACGCCCAGGAGGGAGAGAGAGCAGTTGGGGCAGCAGGGGGAGATGAGACGAGGGAGGCTCGTTAGGAGCAAGAGCTACCATAGCAACGGCCATAGATGATTTTGGCAGCATAGATCACTGAAATAGTGGCACAGGCAGTTGGAGCAACGGTGGTCACAACGACAAGGTACTTTCCACGGGATCAGCCACAAGTGTTAGTGGCGTCGGATGTTCTGACTCACACAGGGTCGTCGGGGTGGAAACAATAAAGAGAGGTTATTTTAGCGGGAACCCACCAGAGTTGCGAAGGGGTTTGGGTGTAGTACTAGCGTGTCAAGGAAGAGAGGTATCCAGCGTCACCTACGCATGGGAGATTGTGATGGGGTGCGGAAGTAAAGGCTAACCACTTTTAGTTAGTGGGAGTGGTGCTACAGTGGTGGGAGTAAATCACCACAGTTGAGGAAAGGGACACACTAGCTACTGCCGAGTTTTGGGGGCGGTTCGACTGCAAGTATTTTTCCTTCAGCGGTTGAGACCGAAAGGAGGAGAAAATTTTGTGAGGTGACTCAAAGGGAGACCGTTTAGTGGCCGATTACGAGGAAGATTTCACTCGTTGGCAAATTTTTACCGGATGATGGTAAGCTAGGAAAGGAGAAAGAAAGCAAAGTTTATGGATGGGTTAGTCTGAAGAATCAGACAACATTTAATTGATAATTCCGCATTTGTAGATTATATTGATGTCATTAACGCAACACTCCGGCACTGTTGGGAATATCGCTTCCACGCGAAAGGAAGTGGGAGGGGAGTGGGGATTAGCCAGTCGGATGAGGCAGAAGGGAACACTACCAGTGGGGTATCCCAGCAGCAGACTGGGGGAGATCAGGGGCCGGATTTCCGGTAGAGAAATTATGCCAAACGATTTAGAACTGGAGGCTATCGGCGAGATGGTTAGGAATTCCAACAAGGTTGGCATGGAAGGGATCAGTGACAGGGTGAACATGTTAGAAAGTGTTTCGTTTGTGGGAAAAGTGAGACACATGAAGAGATATTGCCTTAAGCAAGACAGGGGTCAACTACAGGACAAGGTCCTGGATGTACAGCCACTAAAGCAGGACACGGGTGCATTCGGGCAGGGAGAAACTCCTCCGGAACCCGAGAACCAGCCGTTGCAGCTGGAGTATAGAAGTAATTATTTTACCCTAGGGGCATGGGGTATATTGTTGAGTGACAAAGAGGATGTCACAGTATAAGACTTATTTTTCACTAGGGTTCGTAGGCGAGTCGAACTTAGTGGGTGCGTTGGCGGTAGCAGCCATAGCATGTGGGTAAACTTTCCGTAGGGTAGCGGAGTTCCTTAGTGTTCTTCATGGGAGAGTGGAGGCGTACACTGAGTGATTTGTTGAATTATGCGAGGAATGACTACTTTCGTGAATTATGGGAGTAGGGTTGATTATTATTTTTTTACATCGGCTGGATAGCGATGGAATATAATTATTGTGAATAGTGGAGTTAAATTTTGGTGTTCACGACACCAGGGTAGGGTTGATACTAGGTATCACCGGAGAGGGCGTATAGCCTATATATATGTGGATGTATATATGTTGTATTACGTGGTGTTATAGCACATAGTGAGGTTTTGTGTTCTCACATTTTATCCCGGTAAATAGGGATGTTTACTGAAGTGAATCAGGGTGGTTAAATTGATTTTCGAGCAAAGAGAGATAGCTCGGGGTTTATTTTGCGCAAGGACTAGTGATAGTAAGGGCGCAGTATTTTACGCTGTCCTTGGTAGCATAAGGGTAAGCGTATATACTTTTGTGTAGAGAGACAAGTATTTATGGGGAGATAGTTGGACGTAGCATGGGTTGAGTACCCGGACAGTAATTATATATGTATATATATATGTGTAATATGACTACGGGTTCGAAGTTATATTACGGGTTACGACTAGCATAGTCGGGTAACTTTCGTGCGAAAGAGTGCGGGGATAGGGTGTATGGGCACCCGGGGTAAATTAAGGCAAAAATTTTGTGCGGTTAAGCACGGGTATAGGGTGTATGGGCGCCCTGGTAAAGTTAAATGCATACTTGTGTAACGTATGGCTAGAATCGGATGGGATAGATAGTGGGCTTGGAGGCACTTGACTAGTGACTAATATGTAAATACTGGAACACTAGGTTTATCTTAATTTCGAGGACGAAGTTCCTTTGTAAGGGGGGAAGTATGTAACACCCCGTATTTTTGTGCATTTAATATTTAATTAATTCGGGATTTTTAAATTACTGGTGTGTTGTAATTTTAATTGAATTAATTATGACAATATATATTTATTTAAATATTAATCGGGGAGTGAATGGTTAATGTTTAGGAAAATTTATTTACTAAGTGAATAGTAATCATTTAATTACGTCATTTCGAGTATTAATGACGGGGTAAGCACTTATTCCAGCCGGGAGTCGGTATAGACTAAATTGGGTGTGAGATAAGGATTTTTATAAATTAATTCGGATGTCAATTCTGACTGTGCGGTTGAGTCCGGATGGGTCGGGATAGTCAGAAAAGAGTACCCGGGTGTAGTAATTGGGTCTCGGGATATTTTTGTGCATAGTCGGGCCCACACGGGGTGAGTTGGGCCACTTTAATTAAGCCCATTAGGTGAAAAACGGGATTAAGGGTTTTTAACCTAATGGGAGATTAGAAAATCAGCAGCCAACACAACTCCAAACCTAGGGTTTGAGAGGGGATTTGGGGGAAAGCAAATCAAGAACAAATTGGGAACTTTTGGAGCCAAATTGAGGGACGGCAACAACGGATCAGACACTACAAACACTTTGAGGCAAGTGGTTAACTGTGTTGATTCGTATAAGCATGATAATCAATTCATATCATAGTGATGTGTGTATGAAAATCCGTTTTTGGGTCTAAATGGGTACAAATTGGGGTTTTGTTTTGAAACACTTGAATGAGATTCAAAGTAAGATTTAGATGGGTGATTGATATCTGAATATGTATGTATGATTTGAACGAAAATTTCAGAACATAAAAGAGTGGAAATTGAATCTGGAATTTGGGATTCAAAACAGATAACTAAGTTTTATGGTGTAAAACCCATTTCGAAAATTTGAGATAATTAGAGAAGTTGATTATTTTAATGGTCTCTATGATTGGATAGGATGTGGATTAAACATGTGTAGATGATGGAATGAGGTAATTAGAGGTTTAAATTCTGGTTTAGAAACCTTGAGGTTCGTTAATGGTGGAAAACAAGGGGGAGGCAGACCTGTAACGAAGGGGTCGATCGATCGATCGGGGGCATCGATCGATCGATGGTGAGAAGTTTTGCCCAGTTCGGCCTGGGTGAGTTATAAGGGGAAATTAATTTATAAATTAAGTTTCCATATATTTATTAGTGATAAATAAAAATGAAACAATTATTCCTAGCAATTATGGGAGAAAGTAATTGGGACTAGGATGAATTTATGTGGGGCATTTAACGGATGAATTTGAGAGTTTTATTTCAAAATAGTGAGTGAATCCGGGTATATTGGTAAAGTAACCCATGGTAGTGAATTAAGTTTGGAGATAAACTAAGTAATTTAGAGTCGGGGTATAGACTCGGGAAATATTTAATTTCGGGCCAAGTTAATCGAGTCCGGGTATGTTATTAATTATAAGCAAATATAATTGGAAAAATTCTAGAAATAAAGGTGTGACACATTGTAGGCAAAAATGTGGGTATTATATTATGAGATGTAAATTGGACCAAGTGAGTGAGTCTGGGTGTCTTGATATCAAGGTGTTAAATTAATTATAGAGAGGAAGTAATTAGTTTGGAGTCGGAACATTGACTCGGAAATGTGGAGGTAAGGGCCAAGTGAGAGAATCCGGGGATAATGGTTGGGTGACACCAAGTTATTAAACTAATAAGTGTATTAATTAATTTAATTAGAGTCGGTTGGTAGACTCGGGTAGGATTAAATTAATAAGTGTGTTAATTAATTTAATTAGAGTCGATTTGTAGACTCGGGTAGAATTAGATTAATATGTGTGTTAATTAATTTAATTAGAGTCGGGCGATAGACTCGGGGTAGTATTAAATTAAAAGGTGTGTTAATTAATTTAAGGAGAGTCGGACCATAGACTCGGGGAAAGTATTATATTAATTAATGTGTGAATTAATTATATTAGGGTCGGACCATAGACTCGGGAAGAGGAAAAGTTATTAAGTGAGAAAATTAATTACATTGAGTCGGACCACAGACTCAGGAAATTACAGGCAGTGTATGGGATATTGAATACATGGTAAAGCCGGGGTTATTAAAATATATATATATACGGTGTAGTGATAGTATATATATATATACGTGTATATATTGTGTGTGATATTAAATTATAGGCAGTGTACGGGATTTTGAGTACACGGTAAAGCCGGGTTTATATTATATATATATACGGTGTCGTGATAGTATATATATATGTGTATTTATTGTGCGTGATACTAAATATCAGTGATCAGATATTTATTAAAATTATATACTCTAATGCTATCAAGGGAGGTTGCGCGATGTGGGTGAATCCCCTAGCTTGAGGAGTAGGGCGAGTATATCCCCAGGTCACAGCGTCCGGTATATATGGGTGAGGGACTTATCTCACTTTCAGGGAAGGAATATGACCGCCTCCACTTCGTTTATATTTTGTTCCAAGTTGGTGAGCGATTCTAACTTGGGGAACTAGGTTTTGTGAGCACACCTAGTGAGATAGCATTTTAGAGGGAATCATCCGGTGAGGTAAACTCGGAAGGATGGATATACGTATGATATATGTGTGGTTGTTAGTAAAGGTACGTATAATATGGTAGTAAATATTATATGTAGATGATAATACAGTGTGTGATGTATTTACTTTATATAACTCGGGTTATAGTTATATGCAGTTAATTAATGGGAAATTAATTAAGTTAATTATTTGTGGAAATAATACCGTGGGTGATGTATTTACTTTATATAACTTGTGATACGGTTATATGTTACTATTTACGGGGAATTAATTAAGTTGGTTGTGATATAACTTATAATTCAAAGAATCATTATACTCGAGTTAGAGTAGTATGGCAAGGGAAGGTTATTCCAGGACTAGTTGGACGGGGTAGTACAACTAGGTGGGGTTAAGATAACCGGTAGGTGTGCACAATAGTGGAGGGGTGAGAATGTCCACAAGGGAGTGCGACACTAACTTAAATATGAAGTGCATTCATGCATTTTAAATTATTGCAGTTAATTCACTTGCTAAATATTTTCAAAATATTTTGGGTTCTAACCCTTGCTATAAAACCATTTTCAAAACCTTTTAGGTGTCCAGCCACAGGGACGCCAGGATTGATATTCTATTCCAGGGACACGGAGCTGCGGCATATGTGGATGCTAGAAGGAGTTTGGATTAGACGCATCATTTGTTCATTCCTAGAGTAGGAATCTTGTATCAGTCTCAGTTTTATTTAGGGCTTGTAGCCCAGACTTCTCGGTACAGTTTTCAGGTGTTGTATATTTGTATTCGGATTATTTCTTTAGTGGCCGGTGATTTATTCGGCATGTTGTGTAATTATGATTCAGTTTATTTTCATTCAGTTGTGTGAATGGTTTATATTTTCATTCCACATGTACTGTTTTGGTTTTATTAAAAAGTTAAAATTGGCACCAGCTTTTGGAATACTAGGTGGATAGTAAGTTTTAAAAAGTTTTCGACAGTGATGCTAAGGATGATCCAACTGGGATTCCTCTTTTAATTTGGTATAGGACTGATCACCCGGTATTTTATTAGGCGGGGTGTCACAACTTTTGGGGATGTGATGAATGCGGCGTTGCTTCATTGCCAAGAACATAGGTTATATGTCCAGAGTAGCAAGAAGGCTACAATGATGGGGCAAGAGGGAAAACTTGGAGGCAATGGGATTGGGGAAGGAACGTTTCATTCATCCCAATCTTCGGGAAATAAGAAAAAAGAAAGGGATCCCCAGCAGGGGACGTGTCAAAGAGACAACGTTTTGGTGGGTATAATGTGGGTGGAAGTAATGTTAGGCAGGGTCAAGGTACCCCACAACAACAACATGCAGGTAGAGGTGGAAATGGAGGTAGAGGCCAACCGGGCCAAGGCTTCGGGCAGACTCGAAATAATCGGGGCGGAAACCCAGAGAATATGATGAATCGATGTTTTCAGTGTGGAGAGTTGGGCCATTTCAAGAGGTCGTGTCCTCGCTTGATTGGGGGACAACTTCCTAGGATCACACAGCAGCCACAGGCTCAGTTACCACCACAGGTACCTAACCCGATTGTCGTGTAATACCCCGTAATTTTATTGATATTTATTTAAGGGATTAATTAAATTAAATGTGAATTAATTGAGAATTAATCCGGATATAAATACTAACGAGATGTGAGTTGGTATTTGATTATGATGTGTATATATGGCAATATATGAATATTGAAAATATTCAGATATTTATTTAAGGGATTAATTAAATTAAATGTGAATTAATTGAGAATTAATCCAGATATAAATACTAACGAGATGTGAGTTGGTATTTGATTATGATGTGTATATATGGCAATATATGAATATTGAAAATATTAAAATTGTCGCGAGACGAAAATACGACAATTTGGGAAATTTAGTTGGGACGCGCGTGTCAGTCGCGTCAGGAATGTAATTATTTGAATTAAAAAGAAAATTTTATTTTATCAACCGAATGGTCATTTTGAGTGCTCCAACAAGTCCGGAAGGGTCGAAATAGTCAGAAAAACTAGTCGAGGGTTTAGTTCGGGTCCCGGGGCATTTTTGGGCCATACAGGCAACTTAAAAGGGTATTTTGGTAATTTTAAAAATATGGGAATTAAAACCCACGAAAATTAGAGTTAATATTTATTATTCTAAAGGGGCCACTAAGGCCATTACCAGCAAAAGTTTAGAAAGTGGGCTACGGGAGTTTTGAGAGAAGTTGGAGAGAAGTTACAAGAACCAAAACCAAGCCATCTTCAACCTTGGGAGAAAATCTGAAGAGAAAGGAGAGAATCAACTTTCATTCACCAACATCAATTCTGAAGAACAATCTAAGGCAAGTGATTTAATATTTTTAGTGCATCGAATATGTCTTCCATGCTTAGTGTAGGAATTATCTTATATTGAACTTTTTGAAGAAAACCCATGAAATTGTTGGAGGAACTTTGAATTTGGGTTAGGATTTGCATGTAGAATGATGATGGATTGATTTAATATTCGAAGAGATATATATGATGATTTAAAAACGGATTTATGATGAGTAATTGGGTATGAGAAAATTATGAGTTCATGTTCATAGGGTTTGGGGAAATATTTGGAGATTTATATTAATTCCATGATGATTTGTAAGATTTGACCCCTTAAATATGTTAAGGAATAATCTAGGGTGATTAGAAATGGTTTATATACGTTAAAACATAATTTGGATGGTCTTAGGGTGGATTTAGAGGAGAGAAGAATTGAGAAAAACGGATTTGGAAATTTCTGGGCTGAAACTGTCATCTCGTTAGAAGACCTGCCCAGGTCGTTCGAACGACCTCGTTCGAACGAACTTCTAACGAGATGACAGTATGACTTCTAACGAGTTGGTATCTCGTTCGAAGCCCTTCGTTCGAACGAGACTTCTAACGAGTTGACAGAATGGCCTTTTTGGCCTGAATTTAATTCTAGTGTCCCGTAGACTGATTTTAATGGTGAGATAACTTTCCCTTATTTAACTAATGGGTATAGTTGGGAGATTGGGGTACATTGAAGAGTAAAACCTAGAATCTTATAGTAAATCGGATGACATTTGTGGTTTGGGAAGCGAGTAACAAATCACGACGTGAGAAGAGTTGATAACTTAAATACATATGAACCGGGGACTTGTGAGTTGTATAATACTAAATGTTGGTATAAGAACGAGAAGTATACCTCTAATAAAATATTGTAATATCTAAGATGTGATAATTCTTAGTATATGTAGTTATCTGTGTATGACATACCTACCGTACTTGCTATCATGGGAGGTTGGCATTCGTTTAGGGCCATCTAATCTTTGTGTGCCTACGGGGGGGGGGGGGGGGGGGGGAGGGGTTAGATTGGTACCTCGAGGACATAGGTCAAGGAAGGACTTATTGAGAAGTTAATAAGTCTGCTGATCATGGGAGCGTAGGTATGTGCGTGACCCATGTGATGTGAACTATGTTCGCCTCCATTGTTTGTGATTGTTGTTAATGAAACGTTTCCTGAGAGATTCGGAATACGTGGTCCTCATGTATGTGATGTACCGGGATTTGATAGCCGAGTATGTGTGCACCGCAGCTTAGTCTCGGGGTGCTAGTATTGTATATTTATGGTGAGAATAATATACTGTTGATTGAAATGAATTGTCGTGAATAATTGTGAGTATAAATAATAGCAACGGTTTGTAAAGTGAAAATGGAAAATTTCTAATAAATTGTAGTGCTAAAGTGGGGAAACTGTGTAATAAGGTATAATACTCTATTAAATAGAAGATGTTGGGATTTTAATTGGATATCATATAGAAATGTTAGATTTAGCATTGGACTAGATAGATATGGGAGCAACTAGAATGGGTACGGGTACGATAGGAGTGCACAATTAGTTGAGAGGTGAGGAACTCATGTGAGTGCACACACTATCTTGTACTTTATATTCACTATTTAATGATATTAAACACTTGCATATTTTTAAATTATTTTTCACAATCGGGCTCTGACCCGTTTGCTTTCAAATCTATTTTTTTTGTAAAAACCTTTTTAGGTGCCCAGCCACAAGGACACCATGCATAGGAGTTCTATTCAGGTGACGTGTTGTAGCTGTTGTGGAAGTTACAGGACCTTGACAGTAGACGCCTCCATTTCCGATCTTGACTCCATTATCAGTTTTTATCATTTGTTGGGCATGTCGCCCATTCCTTTTAGAGACATCTTACTTATTCAGTTATTTCAGACTTTGGGTTGTAATTAATTTTAGTGATGCAGACTTTGTATTTATTTATTTCGGAATTCGGTTTGTTGTGAGGAGTTTTCCTCCAGACTCATTATTATTGGATGGTTATTCTATTGTGACTATATTGTGTTGGTTATGTTAACTTTTCATAATTCATTTATTGCATGTTAATCGGATTTAATTAAAATGGACAACTAACTTTTTAAATACTAGGTGGTTAGTAGATATTAAAATGTTTTCGACAGTGATGCTATGAACTGAACCAACTTGGCATTTTGTATTAATTTAATAAAGGAGTAGCTACCCGGTATTTAATTAGTCGGGGTGTCACATGTCCCTCCACAGAAGGGACAACTACAGTATGGGCGTGTCTATCACATTCAGGATGTTATGCTTCCTCCGGCTCCGCCCGCGCCGCCAGCTATCGAGGGTAAGTTTCTCATTCAGGGGCACATGGGTCATATTTTGTTTGATACGGGTGCGACACACTCGTTTATTTCTAGAAGTTTTGCTCAGACTACAGAGTTGATTAAATCTGCGGAGAGTACCTTCACTAATGTTGAGTCTTCTATGGGTGATGGTTCACTTATTTTCTTTGTTTGTAAACAAATAAGAATAAATCTTGGTAACTTGTGTTTTGAGGCCAATTTTCTCGTCCTTGATATGGTCGGGTATGATGTGATTTTGGGTTTGGATTGGCTAGTGAAGTATCATGCGATAGTTAATTGCTATGGGAAGAGTATAGTTTTTGCCATTCCGTGGCAAGAAATGTTTTTAGTGGTTATGCCTCGTTCAGAAGGAGGTACTAGCACTTACTTGTATTGTATCGCGAAGGAGACTTCTCGAGCTGTAGTAGTTTCCTTAGATTCCATTACGGTTGTTAGAGATTTCCAAGATGTTTTTTGAGAAATATCGGGTTTGCCTCCGAGTCGGGAGATTGAGTTTGAAATCGATTTAGCATCGGGAACTCGACCGATTGCGAGAGCTCCGTATCGTATGGCTCCTGTTGAAATGAGGGAGTTGAGGGATCAGATTCAGAACTTGCTAGATCAAGGGTTTATTAGGCATAGTACGTCGTAGTGGGGCGCTCCGGTATTATTTGTGAAGAAAAGAGACGGTTCTCTCCGGTTATATGTTGACTATAGAGAGTTGAATAAATTCACCATCCGGAACAAATACCCGTTGCCTCGGATTGATGATTTGTTTGATCAACTTCGGGGAGCGTCGTACTTCTCTAAGATAGATTTGAGGACGGGGTATCACCAGTTGCGGATACGAGAGAAAGATGTGTCCAAGACTGCTTTGCTAACAAGATATGGGTCCTACGAATTTTTGGTTATGCCTTTCGGATTAACCAATGCTCCTGCCGTGTTTATGGACATCATGAATAGGGTGTTTCGAGATTTCCTGGGCCAGTTTGTCATCGTGTTCATTGATGATATTCTAGTGTATTCTCAAACAGAAGCTGATCATGCAACTCATTTACGGTTGGTCCTACAAAGGTTGAGGGATCACCAATTATACGCCAAGTTCGAGAAGTGTGGCTTTTGGTTACAGGAGGTATAGTTTTTGGGTCACATTGTGACATCTCAAGGTATTTCGATAGACCCAAGCAAAGTGGTTGAGGTGAAGGAGTGGGGTCAGCCCACGAAACTTACCGAGATTCGTAGTTTTCTGGGTTTGGCGGGTTATTACCGCCGGTTTATCAAGGTTTTTTCCAAAATTGCTAGCCCTTTGATAAATTTAACTCGAAAAGGGGTGAGGTTTGTTTGGGATAATTCTTGTCAGTCGACTTTTGATGAGCTCAAGGATAGGTTGACTTCTGCTCCAGTCCTTGCATTACCAAGTCCATGATTGGAATATTTGGTCTTTATCGATGCATATCTACAAGGATTGGGAGGTGTGCTTCGACAAGAGCGACGGGCTATTGCTTACGCTTATCGCAAGCTAAAGCCCCATGAGAGGAATTATCCGATGCATGATTTGGAACTTTCCGCAGTAGTCTTTGCCTTGAAAATTTGGAGGCATTATCTCCTAGGGGAGAAATTTAGTCTTTTCACGGACCACAAATCGTTGCAATATTTATTTTCACAGAAATATTTAAATATGTGACAACGCCGATGGCTAGAGTTTGTGAAAGACTATCAATTCGACATCCACTATCACCCGAGCGAGGCTAATGTGATGGCAGATGCTTTGAGTAGAAAGCCCGAGGGGGAATTAACAGAGGTATGGAAAGCCAAATGGAAGGAGATTAGTCAGGAGGACGCGGTTGCTAGGGAGTTTATGTCAGTATTGACCGTTACGCCTACTCTTGTGGCAAGGGTTGTAGAAGCCCAAGGAAGGGATAAAGGTTGTTAGGACCGTATACGCCAATTGTTAACCGAGGGAGCGGAATCTTACTCTATAAGCTCGGAGGGTGGATTACGTTTCCACATGAGACTTATTATCCCGGACGAAGGGGATTTAAGACGGGCCGTGATGACAGAATCTCATGGGTCTAAATTTTCAGTGCATCCTGGTGGGGACAAGATGTACCAAGACATGCGCTTTCAGTATTGGTGGGCGGGCATGAAACGAGATATTTCAGAGTTTGTGTCTCAATGTGCTACTTGTCAATTGGTTAAGATAGATCATCAGCGACCGACGGGATTGTTGCAACCCTTGGAAATTACGATATGGAAGTGGGAGAGTGTATCGATGGATTTCATCACAGGCTTACCAACGTCGCAAAATGGTCACGATTCTATTTGGGTGATCGTTGATCGTTTGACTAAATCGGCACATTTCCTATCGGTACGCACCGATTACAATACTGCTCGCTATGCCCAACTATTTATTGCGGATGTTTTTAGACTCCACGGGGTGCCAATAAACATAGTCTCCGACAGAGATAAGATTTTTGTTTCCCACTTTTGGCGAAATTTCCAAGAGGTTATGGGAATCGAATTGAAATTGAGTACTTCTTATCACCCTCAAACAAATGGGCAGATAGAAAGAGTCAACCAAATGTTGGAGGATATGCTCTGAATGTGTGTGCTTGATTTCAAGGGTAGTTGGGAACAATATCTCCCTTTGGTCAAATTTTCTTATAACAATTCGTACCAATTTACTATAGGGATGGCACCTTATGAAGCACTTTATGGTCGGCCTTGTAGATCGCCCACTTGTTGGTTGGAGGTTGGAGATAATAAGTTTCTTGGACCTGAAATCCAGGATACTTCTTCCAAGATTGAACTCATCTGAAATCGCATTCGAATAGCTCAAGACCGTCAAAAGAGTTACGCCGATGCGAATAAAAGGCATATGTATTTGGAAATTGGAGATCAAGTCTTGGTGCCTGTATCGCCAATGAAGGGTATTAAGCGCTCTGGGAAGAAAAGAAAGCTTACACCGCGCTACGTGGGACCTTTTCCCATTATTGCCAAGGTAGGTCCAGTGGCGTATCAACTTGCCTTACTGAAACACTTACAATAACTCCATGATGTGTTTCATGTTTCCTCTTTGAAGAAGTATAAGAGGTGTGGAGGAGCCCTTTGGAATATTCCTTTGGAGGATATCGATTTGTAACCCGACATTTCATATGAAGAACAACCGGTTGCAATCTTAGAGCACGAAGAGCGAAGATTGAGGTCTAGAGTGGTGCCCTTGGTTAGAGTTCAATGGGGTCATCACGACGCCAAGGAATCAACGTGGGAACGTGAGGACGATATGAGGGAAAAGTATCTGCATCTCTTCTTGCAAGGTACGCCTGAATTTTGAGGGCAAAATTCCCTCATAAGGGGGGGAGTATGTAACAACCATCGCTTTTGAGAACCTAATTTATATTAATTTACTGTATGAAGTAATTATATAAAATGTTGAGAAAATGGAGTAAATATTAATTGAATGAGTTAAAAGTTAATATTTACTAGATTGTTGCATATTTACTGTATGTGTAAGTAAATATCATCATGTTGCGTTTTATAGTGTCGCATGCTTTAAAATGACATTTATGGTTTAAATGAAACCGGAACTTTAAATGATTTATAAAATTGTCGGATGCCAATTTAGAGGGCATAGTTAGTCCCGAAATGTGCGAGATAGTCGAAATAAGTGCCATATTGTATTTTTGGATTCTGGGAACTTTTGCCTGGTTTTAACATAAATGTGTAGTTGTGAATCATTTTAATGTGGTATTAACCATTTAAGTTAGGAATTTTAGACTAAAGCCACGATTTAGCCTTGCACCTCATTTATTTCCCTTAAGTGTATTTACTAAACCTAGAGAGAAAGAGAGAAGAAGATAAATTGTGGAGAAAAGAGAGGAGAAAGAAAAGATTGGAGATTGAAGATTGGGATTGCTTCTACCAAAGGAAATTTGAGATTACTACCTCAAGGCAAGTTTTCTACTTGCTAATATATGGTTTAATATGAGTAAATTTGTGTGATAGTTGTGTATTAGAATTAATGGAACAAATATGGATTTTATGGTGTTTGAGCCCTAATTTTGGTTTATGTTGATGATATTATGGATTATGGTAGTTGATAATCATGTAGAATGATTTAGAGTAGATTAATGTTGTTGGATGTGTGTAAAAATGGAGAAGAATTAGGATTTGGGGGAAAACTAGGGTTCATAACCCGTAGCCCATTCTTGGCCAATTCGCAGGGGTGAATCGATTCGTCCCTCGCTAAGGGGTCATCCTACGGGTCTGCAAACCCGAATCGATTCGGCTGAGGCAGAAAGTTGGATTTGTTATCCGAATCGATTCGCTTTTGGGCGAATCGATTCGAAATCAGGCTGTTTTGAGAGTTGTTTTTCTAACTCAATTTTCTCCCTTTTTCTTTAGGCTTAGGACTTAGGAACCTTCTTATATGAAGTAAACTTAGAGTCCTAGAATCCTAGATGAGTTAGTTAACTACCCTATATTAGAAATGGATTAAATGGGACTTATTTCGGGGGTGTACAAATTGAAGATAGGGCATTCTTTTCCTTTAGTTAATTCTTAGGAGTCTAGGAGTTGTAAGGTCTTATTGGGAGACTTTAGAAGCTCAATTGAGTTATGTTAGTCTTAATGGTTTATAATAACACCACAAAAGAATGGTTGGAGAATAAATTGAGAGTTTATTTATTCAGTGAGGTTGTAATGATGATTTTGAATTACGTATGGCTCCGGATAAAATGTGTTGTATTGATAAAAAATGGAAATGGAAATGGAAATGAAAGTGGAAATGGCAAATGATAATTCACTTAATTATGAATATGGTAAATGATAATTTACTTAAACACACCTCTCTAAATGCCATCATAAGTGAAGTTCGCGCGTGAGGTGAAGCCCCCTGGCTAATGAATGCAGGGTGGATATAGTCCTAGGCCATATGAGCGCTTATTGTATGTTTTATGCGATGGTGATGTAATTTCGGGTGTGGTTATGACTCTCCCGCAAGCATATGACCGCTTTTCGACGTCTTGCGTTTTAGGTGCCCAGGTTGTCTTGGTGGTTAGGCCCTGGAAGATGATGGTCATTTAGGGGTGCGCATAGTGGGGAAACCCGGACGAGCGGTCTTAGAATCGTTATATGTATATGAATATAACTATTCTTAATCAAGTGGGACTTGATGGATTATAAAAGCCATAAAGAGCATACAATTGTGATTATGTTTCCTGATAAGGAACAGAACGATGAAATGGAACAGTGTAAAAATGATGGAGGCTTTTAATTAATGTTATTCATTCATATTCTTCTGTATAACTGAATTTAAACTTATGATCATTTAATTCCCTTAGTTCATGCTTTAAAACCGTGTAGGTAGATTCTCATCTTTATCTATCATGTTTTACTGTTCATAACTGTCATACTATTTATTCATCTGGTGATCATATATCGGGCCCTGACCCGTTCATATTTCTTATTGTGCATGAATCTTGTATCCGCTTAAGTGCTCCGCCGCAAGGACGCCCGTACTAATTTTCCTATTCCGGTATTTTTGGGGAGCCGTGATACTTTGCGGATATTACGGGATATGTTGTTAGACGCCTTCATTTTTTTGTACTCTAGTTATGATCGGGTCATTTACTCGGGCGTGTGGCCCAAGCTATTGTATTTGCTTATTGTAATGTATTATGTAACATAATGAACTTGTTGTAATATTGTTGTATGGGACTGTTAACCGACAGCATATTCGGTCCCCTTATTGTATACTTGTTATTGATGCAATATAAGTTTTGTTGGGTTTCCACTTTCTTTTCTAAATTGGGTTGTTTAAATTCTTTCTTTAACTTATAAAACAAAATTTTTGGCAATCCGTTTTTCTAAAATATAGGGTGGTTATCCCGCATACTTATTATATTGTTACGATGTTGAGAATGATTCCATCCATGATTCCTGTTATATTAGAGTATCGGGCTGGCCACCCCTTATTTTGGTGAGCGGGTTGTCACATTAACTAGAAAACAAGAAATTAAGAAATACAAATTATATTAACGGAGAGGAAGATGAATAGTGCAACATTCAACCCAATTGGGTGTCAAACTAAGAACAATTGAAGAAGAATAATACAAATCCCCCAAACCCTAAGTTATTCTACCCTAAAATCGTGTATATCTATTTATTACAACAAAATTGGTATATATACTAAGTTGGAAATAGAATAGAAAACAAAAGAGAAAAGAAAAGAAAAGGCAAAATATCTTCTGAAAACAGGGGATCGATCGATTAAGAGAAAAATTTCCACTGTCGAGGAGGATAGATCGATCTACCAAAATGGTCTATCGATCGATCAAGCAGGGCGGAGCCAAGTACACACTGCACTCTTTTCTTCCTCTTCTCCTCCTCTTTTGGTTTCATTGTTTTTCCTTCCGCTGAAATCGCCATAACTTCTTCGTTATGAATCGTATTCGCGCACCGTTTGTGGCCACGCGAAGCTAGCGAGGAGGGATACAACTTCCGTGAAGATGTTGGGCCAGATTCCCAAGCTGTGAAAAGACTAAAATGCCCTTGAAAGTGCGATTGTGTACGGAAACTGAGCGGAATGCGTCCGAACTTCACACTTAGCATCTAAATACCTATAAAAGCTCAATTAACCCGTGAAAAACGTGTTAACGTAGAAATCCAAGGTTGTCTGGTTAACGAGCATAAATATAGGGAATAAGATACCCGAGGGGGCTAAAATGCGTCCGTCCGGAGGATGAAATACGCAATATTTGTGTATCATCACTCAACTAAAATGCAAAATATCCAAATAAGGAATTCAAACATGAATGACCTTGGGGTCACTAGTATATGTCTCGGCCTACAAATCGAGCACAATATATGTTAAACTCATTTTCATTAGTCAAATGGATTAAAAAGTCTTGCAATGCTTTAGCATATATAAAGCATACAATTTTAGTATACCCTTGGTCTCCAATATTTAGGTATTAAATTATCCATGTCATCCTAAATAGGACAATAATAATAAATTTGGTTCTGAAGTGCCATATGTGCACGTTATTAGAGTATTTGTATAAAATGTACCATACTTGTACGCTACTAGTATATTGATATATATAACTCAATGCATGATGATGTATATTATAGTTGCAGTTAATATCTTGGCAAGAAACAATTGTCATTGACTTGCATAACATGGGATATTAATCATATCATATGATATTTTTATATCTAACCATCTATGTCCATTTAATTATATAGATACAGGTTATCTCTGATATCCTTACAAGGCATGGTCAAATCACTTATGACTTAACTCAAACAACATATGATCCTACTACTACTTATGAAGGCAATTGTTCTTGTACATCTCGCACTCAAAAATAATACATCAAGGGAGATATGACCAACACATTTAAGTTCTTCGACATTCATGAACTCAAGATGAGTTATGCAACACAAAAACTCTAGAAGAGTTGTACTATTGAAGTCAAATAAATGTGATAAAGTGACATGTTCATCCATTTTCATCCAAGTCTTATCGAAGTTGAGCTTATGGAAAAAATGAAATTGAAGTAACAGTTAATCAAATCTATTCACCATGTAAAAGAAACATTTCAAAAGATTGTGTATGAGAATGATATGCATAGACGCAATCATCGAAGAAATATCATAATCATGGGAAGTATCGAATCGAGGGATGATGTTTTGGTTCTACTCTTTTTCCTTTAACTAGATTTTTTCCCATTGAATTTTCTAGTTAAAGGTTTTAACAAGAAAACACTAAGCACGTCCAATACCAATTCAATGATCACAAAAGTTGTACTTTTTTTTCTTCACTGTGATTTTTTTCCACTGAATTTTTCCTTATTAAGGTTTTAACGACGTAATAATCATTGAATGACGGATATAATGTACATCCTAGTGAGAGTGTTATAAAGTGTGTATTTAAGTAGATGTCTACTTGTATTCTTGTCAACTGGTATTTTATAATTATTAAGGGATTTATTATATTACCCAATTTTATATTATAAATAGGGGCATATACCAAATAGTCCCTCAAACATTTTTTAATACACGTTTAGTCCAAGCCTCTTTATTTTTGCACAAAAAAGTACCTTATTCTCTTATCTTTAAAGGTCCGCGCATAAAAAAGCTTAGACTAAATGTGTATTAAAAAATATTTGAAGAATTTTTTATATTTGATCCTTATAAATATAAAAAATATTACTTTAATATTGACATATCAATATCTATTCAATGTCCCCTTCCTTTTAAAACACATTTTATATTACAGAATATATAGATTTCAACTTTCAAAAAATTATATCCTAAACAGAAGCCTTCTCCACCACTATTCTGTACCACGTCACTTATTCGCATGACATTTATTTGCTTTCATCATTTCTTCTCTCTCTTCCCGCCTTTTCATTTCCCCTGAACGAAACCAACAGTTTCTTAGTTTTCTTCTCTCTTTATCCCTCTATTTAACAGCTCACTAAAACTCTCTTTAAACTATTAAAACCCAACTATCCCAACTATCTCAATCTCACACCCTAAATCTTCTTATGAGCCTCAACAAAATGACAACAATTTCAGTGTTTAAAAAAGCAGTAAGATTTCTTTTTGATAACTCTGAGCTTCACACGACTCCCCATGTGAGCTAAATAGGTGACGCTACATGTCCGAGCCATCTTAACACATGTCTCACTTCAAATCTTAACACATGTCTCACTTCGAAAGTCTCGGAAGCAAAATCGTCGTCGGACTCAAATAATAAATCCAATTCATGTTCCCAACAACGATTTTCTTCCCGATAGCGATTTTCAATTTTCTCATTCTCATACATACGCAAACCCTCACCGAATGTCATAGGTCAAGGTGCGGATGCATGAAAATGGGAACTTTGAAAATTACCATCGGACTTAAACGAAAACTCATTATTATAGAAATTTTGAAAACTATTGTAATTCGTTTCGAAATTTCTATTATAAGGAGGTAAAGGCCCAAAATCATTGTCATCATCATCAAAATTCTAATAACCTAAATTTTGACTTTCGTTATACTCGCCCAAAGTCATATTTGAATTTGTTATACTTTGGGATTCTAAGTATTCACCGAAAGTCATAGGTTTGCGAGAATTTTGAGAATTATAACAATGATTACTGAAAGAATTGGAATAAGACATGCTTACCCTAAAAATGGTTCGAAGTGGCGAATTCCACAAAGTAGGTGCGCACGGGAAAAATCCGAGCGTTTCTAAGTGCTCAAATGTGGAAGTCCCGCAAAATATTAGCAAATAATACAAATAGAAAGAAAATACTATGAAATACTAAATCAAATAAAGTCTAAAACAAACTCATCCCCGACAACGGCGCCATTTTGATAGCGCACGAGAAGTGTGCGCGTGTAAAGTGCACAGTCGTTGTTTTCGTTCTCGCCGCGACTATACAAAAACCTAAATTACGACTACACTTGCGAGGCAAGTTTAGCGGTAAATCGGGTATCGAAAGATCCACTGGGACGAGATGCTAGAATTTATATGATTTAATATTCCAGAATAAAAGTGAAAAAGGTGTATTACAAACTAAAAAGGAAAAGATACATAAAAGGGAAATGTTTATCTAGGCGAGGGAAATAAAACTAGACTAATGAAAGTGAGTAAAACTATAGGTTGCGTCGAATATCCCTCACCCGAGTTAATTTGTATAAAATGGATACATGGGTCGAGGAGTTATTTAGCATGCGTCTTTTTTCGACAGTTAATTAAATCAAGGGTTGTCACCCCCTAAATCCGCATAAAAGCCTAATAAGATTTTGGCATCAACAAATATCCCAAAAATTACGCACGCAAGGTCGTAAGAAAGGGACATACATGATATGCCCCGTCAAACCTCCTAGGCACAATAACTAGGATAACGCATTCGAAATAAACTCGTAAACACCATCACCAAAGCAAACAACGCGTCAACTCGAGTGAGTTCAATTCAAGCACAACCTAATTTAAATTAGCTAGAAAGCATGATAAAAACGCGGTAAATCTACCTAGAAAGCGTGTAAAGAAAGCATGTAAACCTAAATTAGAAAGCTTGTAAATTAACTAGAAAGCAAGAAATGAAGAAATACAAACTATATTAACGGAGAGGAAGATGAATAATGCAACATTCAACCCAATTGGGTGTCAAACCAAGAACAATTGAAGAAGAACAATCCAAATCCCCCAAACCCTAAGCTATTCAACCCTAAAATCGTGTATATCTGTTTATTACAACAAAATTGGTATATATACTAAGTTGGAAATAAAAGAGAAAAGAAAAGAACAGGCAAAATATCTCCTGAAAACATGGGATCGATCGATTGACCCCATTGGTCGATCGATCGATCAAGAGCAAAATTTCCACTGTTGAGGAGGATCGTTTGATCGATCAAAATCGTCGACCGATCGATCAAGCAGGGCAGAGCCAAGCAGCACAATGCATTCTTTTCTTCCTCTTCTCCTCCTCTTTTGGTTTCATTGTTTTTCCTTCCGCTGAAATTGCCGTAACTTCTTCGTTATGAATCGGATTCGTGCATCGCCGCGGACACACGAAGCTAGCGAGGAGGGCTACAACTTTCGTGAAGATGTTGGGCCAGATGCCCAAGCTGTGAAAAGACTAAAATGCCCTTGAAAGTGCGGTTGTGTACGGAAACTGAGCGGAATGCGTCCGTACTTCACACTTAGCATCTAAATACCTATAAAAGCTCAATTAACCCGTGAAAAACGTGTTAACGTAGAAATCCAAGGTTGTCTGGTTAACGAGCATAAATATAGGGAATAAGATACCCGAGGGGGCTAAAATGCGTCCGTCCGGAGGATGAAATACGCAATATTTGCGTATCATCACTCAACTAAAATGCAAAATATCCAAATGAGGAATTCAAACATGAATGACCTTGGGGTCACTAGTATATGTCTCGGCCTACAAATCGAGCACAATATATGTTAAACTCATTTTCATTAGTCAAATGGATTAAAAAGTCTTGCAATGCTTTAGCATATATTAAGCATACAATTTTAGTATACCCTTGGTCTCTAATATTTAGATATAAAATTATCCATATCATCCTAAATAGGACAATAATAATAAATTTGGTTCTGAAGTGCCATATGTGCACGCTATTAGAGTATTTGTATAAAATGTACCATACTTGTACGCTACCAGTATATTGATATATATAACACAATGCATGATGATGTATATTATAGTTGCAGTCAATATCTTGGCAAGAAACAATTGTCATTGACTTGCATAACATGGGATATTAATCATATCATATGATATTTTTATATCTAACCATCTATGTCCATTTAATTATATAGATACAGGTTATCTCTGATATCCTTACAAGGCATGGTCAAATCACTTATGACTTAACTCAAACAACATATGATCCTACTACTACTTATGAAGGCAATTGTTCTTGTACATCTCGCACTCAAAAATGATACATCAAGGGAGATATGATCAACACATTTAAGTTCTTCGACATTCATGAACTCAAGATGAGTTATGCAACACAAAAACTCTAGAAGAGTTGTACTATTGAAGTCAAATAAATGTGATAAAATGACATGTTCATCCATTTTCATCCAAGTCTTATCGAAGTTGAGCTTATGGAAAAAATGAAATTGAAGTAACAGTTAATCAAATCTATTCACCATGTAAAAGAAACATTTCAAAAGATTGTGTATGAGAATGATATGCATCGACGCAATCATCGAAGAAATATCATAATCATGGGAAGTATCGAATCGAGGGATGATGTTTTAGTTGTACTCTTTTTCCTTTAATTAGGTTTTTTCCCATTGAATTTTCTAGTTAAAGGTTTTAACAAGACAACACTAAGCACGTCCAATACCAATTCAATGATCACAAAAGTTGTACTTTTTTTTCTTCACTGTGATTTTTTTCCACAGAATTTTTCCTTAGTAAGGTTTTAACGAGGTAATAATCATTTAATGACGGATATAGTGTACATCCTAGTGAGAGTGTTATAAAATGTGTATTTAAGTAGATGTCTACTTGTATTCTAGTCAACTGGTATTTTGTAATTATTAAGGGATTTATTATATTACCTAATTTTATATTATGCAAAATAAAAAGACTTGGACTAAATGTGTATTAAAAAATAGGGACATATACCAAATAGTCCTTCGAACATTTTTTAATACTCATTTAGTCCAAGCTTTTTTATTTTGCCTCAAAAAGTCCTTTGCCACATATTTTGAAGAGGGAGTGCCGCTGGCGCGGACCTCTAAAAATAAGAGAATATTGAGTGCTTGAGGGACTAAATGGGTTAAATTAAAAATATGTGTCCTTTTTAAAAAATATACATTTATAGTAGGGACTATTCAATAATTGACCCTAAAAAATATATGAGGGACTTTTTAATATTTGATATTTATAAATATGGATCATATTACATTAATATAATACATAATAATATTTATTCAATGCCCCCTTCCTATTAGAACACATTTTATATTACAGAATATATAGATTTCAACTTTCAAAAAATTCTTAGAAGCCTTCTCCACCACTATTCTGTAGGGGTGGCAATTCGAGTTAATCGTTTTATTTTCGGATCGCTTTGATTTTTATTTTAATATAAGTTTTGAGTACTCTTAAATCAATACAAGCTAATCGGGTCATGTTCGAATTATTTCGAATTATTACCGTAAACGGTCGATTAAAAAATTACCAACACCACGTCACTTATTGGCAGGACATTTATTTGCTTTCATCATTTCTTCTCTGTCTTCCCGCCTTTTTCATTTCCCCTGAACGAAACCAACAGTTTCTTGGTTTTCTTCTCTCTCTATCTCTCCATTTAACAGTTCACTAAAACTCTCTTTAAACTATTAAAACCCAACTATCCCAACTATCTCAATCTCACACCCTCAATCTTCTTATGAGTCTCAACAAAATGACAACAATTTAAGTGTTTAACTCTGAACTTCATGCGAGCTAAACTGTCCGAGCCATCTTAACACATGTCTCACTTCAAATCTTGCAGGTATCCTCTTTGGAGTTTTGAATACGATACCTTTGGCCTAAACGAGCCGCCCCTTAAGTTGATCATTTAGGTTATTTGCATTGATTGTTTTTTTTTCTTGTGGAAATTTTGTTAGGCCAGTTAATATTCTTAGCTCTGTCCATGTTGGGTATGGATGTATAATATGATGCTATCTTGTTATGAGTTTATTGGGTATATACATCTATCTTCTGTATAGATTATTTTGTGTTTGTGGTTTGAAAAAAAAGGATAAATACCTAAGAACTTTTCCTCTAACGATTAAAGCAATTTTACCATCTGATGTTGTTTAGTTTGGATTAAACGTGGCGAGATATATGAAATGTGCTAATCACAGCACACCAGGATTATTAATTTAAGTAGTTGTAAACTTGCGCGATGCGCACGTGTAATACATAATAATATTTAAAAAGATACATCCTCACCCATATATCATCCGATCAAACCAACAAACAAAATAAAAAATATTATTATCAACATACACCATCAACACGCATATCAGAGAGCGCGAACTTCAACTGCTCCAAAACAAAATCCTCGGGTATAATGGTCACACCCTAACAACAAACAGAGAATAAAAACTGGAAAAAAAAGACATAGTGTGAAGGGATTGATAGGAGTGATGAAGAGAAATGAAAGGGTAAGTTGGGGAGTGAAAGAGACAAACGGTGTAAGAGAAAGAAGGGGTTCAATGTATATAATTAATACTCAGTAAAGCCACGTGGCAACTTTAGGATCATATAGAATTAATTAAATGTGCAGTGCATTTTATAATATATAAAAGATAAAAGATTGTGCATGGTGTTAGGAGTCTTTTTAAGGTCCTGTCCATTTTGACACCAATTAGTTATGCCCGCTCGGAATTTCACACCCCAAAAAACAGGGTACTCAAGCTCGAATAGTCATCTTTGCATGGATAAAAGCTCATTTGAGGCAGACTTGTAAAATGAACAATAACATATAATAAAGCGTTTGCTCGATTTACAGTAATCATATGAAAATAGTATAACAATTAACCTACTCGATCTGAACTCGTATACGTTCTCCTATAAGCTCGTTTAAACTAAAGAGCCAAGCATTTCAAACCGAGCTTTAGCAAACTTAAGTTCGCTCGGCTCGGCTAGACTCATTTCCACCCCTAAAGCGTTTAATGTACCATCAATACATAAATTTTTAATAGTGGACAGAACAATCGTTGCGAGTCTATTTTTTTTTCGTAAAGAAAATATCTTAATATACCCTTATTTATTACCTAAATCCCTCTCTTTCTTCCCTGGATGTCATTGGCTGGAGCTTTGGAGACTGCAAATTAAATAAACAACTGAGCTTTTTAAAATATCAATTTATAAAAATTCATCAGCATTGGGATTGTTATAACTACTGCAATTTTAAGAAATTAAAAACTGTTTTTAGACAATCACCCATGTGTACTCTAATTGCAATTGTCGGTAGGATATATAGTATAGAAATTGGTCCATGTTAAAATAGATTTATGGCATTATCACGTTGACAACCACTGCAATAACATTTACAACTCCAAATTTCTATCTCAATCCCCCGATTTCACCAATTCCTCTACTACATTTTTTCTCATATATTCTTCAAATAAAAGTTTATCAGAGAATAAAGTCACTGAACACAGGAATATACGCTGATGCTAGTGATTGAAAAAAACAGTGAGCAGAACCAATCTATAAAAATGTGGTAAATAACAATACATTCAACACACCTAGATTCACTTTAATCAAGATAGAAGTTGTTGTAGTCATTTCATTTCCACTACATATAAGATTTAAAGGCATAAACTGAACAACAAAGAAGTGAAATACTGAAGTTTTTGTAATGATAAATGCTCATGAAAAAATATGCAATCTTAGTGATGTAATTCTTTTGGGAAACTGTCCCACGGTGTAGTCATTGTGAGATTTGTGCATCTCACTAATTGAGGCTGATACACAATGCAACACTCCAGTGACAAATCCAGGATTTTTGGTCAGGGGGCCAAAGTGTCGAGTGGTGCCGCCGGTTCATGGGCGAGAACCTCCGAGGCGATTTTTTTGGGTCAATTCAAGTTTTATACAACTTATAACTTTAGTTCGAGTTTTATACAAATTTATTGCCTTTTTTTACCCTCTAACCTTCTATCTTTACATATAGTAACCTAATTTTTTTTTTGGGGGGGGGTGAGGGGGGGGGGGGGGGGGGGAATTCAGGAGGGGCCTTCGCTCCCCCCTTGCCCTCATCTAGATCCGTCCATGCACCACTTAATAACGTTTTCTCAGGTTAATAATACACGCTGACTGAAGAAGGGCTAGCCAATGGTGAAGAGCTCCCACCTGAGACCAATCTTGAAGAAGGGCAAGGTGTCACCCTCATTTTGTGCACCATCCCACTGGATTAAAGTTTTATGCGTGTATTTGAGAGATTTTTTCGAGGTACCTTTTACATCCCCGATTTCATTTCCTTTGTCTCCGTGACTCTGTCCCTCTCTGTTTCTCTCTGTCAGCATCAAGTATGCAACACCCCTCCATATAACATTGAGAAGCATTTAACCAAGGGTCTGATCTAGAACGTACTAGTTCTTCATTCCCTAAACCACATGGTACCTAAGTGACCGTTTTCACTTCTCATACTAAGTGTCTAGTTGATCTTTTTGTACAAGAAAAAGGACATGAATAATCACTGGAAGAATCTTAATCAGAGTTAAAAGAAGAAGAAGAAAAATAAGGGAATCCTCTTATCCCACCTATCTCAACCTCACAGCCTAAATCCTCTTCCGAATCACAAGATCCCCCTTGTCCGAAGAAGAAAAAGATGGGTCTCTTTTGTTTGATGAATTTTTTTTCTTTCGATACCTCATATATTCATGGCCAATTGATATTCTTAGTTTTGTTGTTGTTGGGGCAGATGAAGTTATTTCATTTGCTTATATAATTTGATGTTATCTTGTTACAATTTTATCAGGCATATAAAGTTAATTTGTTGTGTAACTTCTTTTTTTTTTGTTCTGGTTCAAGAAAAAAGAAGAATGTATACATAAGAACACTTTTCATTATTGATTAAAGCAACTTTACAATCTGATGTTGTTTAAATTTGTATTAATGTGGTGATGGATATGAGAATGTGCTAATCATAACACAATAGGGTTACTAGTTTAATTGTGCATGATGTTAGCAGTTTTTTAGGGTTATTTGGGTTTTGGAATAATATGTTATGACCATTTGGAGATAAACACCCAAAAATAAATATATCAATTAATGCTTTTGGGATGTCTAAACCTTGTGAGGAAGTATGTAAGAGCGGACCTTACTTGTACTTATTACATTACTTTAAAGTATATTTACTATGAACTTTTGTCCGCGAGAGACTTTAAAAATACCTAAAAATATAATCAATTTAGGTCTAAATTTGGATTAGAGGAAAAAGATTCCTAGAAAACTACACTGGAAGGGCCCAGAATAAATGCATTTGCAAAACTTTTAACCTCAATCATAGAGCTATGGTAACCATTAAGTCTTTCACAAGTGTATCAAGCATAAAAGAAAAATCAACCAAATACGAATTCTTTTAATACCCAAAAAAGGCTCAATGAACATTAATGAGAAAAATTGGAACATATTAACTAAATACATACCTTTGGATGTATGAAATGTATAAGTTAAATTCTCTATCCTTTCATGAATTTTAAGGATAAGTGCAGCTTCCGGTACATATAGGAGGGCAATAGTGGTTTACATAGATACTTAGGGAGAGTGTTAAAGGGCACTTCAATTGAATGATGGCCCATCTTCAAATGCATCATGTGATGATACAGTGAAGATATGTAAGAGGTGAACAATGTTCCTTCTCTCATTTTTACCACATCAACATTATAAGAGTACTCTTAGTGCATATGGTAATATTACATGGTGGTATGGCGGAAAATGGTAAAAAAAGTACCAAGTTTCACAACGCTTATATTGTACACGTTAATGACGATGTATGAATGAAAAGAGGTTAAAACGAAATTGTTTGAAAACACTCAATTTGGGAAGGAGCACTATGTTCCTTTTGAGACAATGGAAATATATATCATTTTAAGCAAAAGTATCTGCATTGTGTAAATTTCAAGGAGTTCTGAGTTATGTCCCAACATACACTAATAAAACGATAGAGTTATTTGGCATTCGGAAGTAGTTAGGGGGTTGCTAAATAGATTGGGTACTAAAACAATTAGGGGTGCAATTAGGGGGATGCAATTTGCTAAATAGATTGCTAAATATGAAGGTATACAGAAACACCCAATCTATTTGGGTGAAATTAGGGGGTTGCTAAATATGAAGGTATACTGAAACATAAAATTAGAAGGCGTGTGAAACATATTATGCTAAATATACTAGTTAATCAATTGCGTTGGGGATGCTTTAAATACTGCAATTTTGTAAGTTTAAAATTATTTTTAGATCATCACTCATGTGTACTCTTAATTTAAAGGTTGATAGGATAAGTAGTATGAAAAGTGGTTCCACGTTACATTGGATTAGAATATCACAATGTCTTTTAAAAATTCGAAAGACAAAAAACATTATTTTGAAATTAGCACCTTTAAATAGTAATTAGCCCACATGGTATACTCTTTGCCTTTGAAATTAACACCTCCAAACTTGTGGTGTATTAAGGATTGAAAGAAAAATGCAACACGCACATAATTACTTTAGGAAATCATTTACAACTCTCAAGTTGTCTCCCTATCCCACATTTTACAAATTTCCATTAAGACATTTTTTCTTTCTATTCTCAAAGAAAAATCGAACATAGTCTTTGACTAAAAACACGAATACGAGCAGATGCTATTAAGAAAAAAAGGAGCAAAACAAATCTGAAAAATATGATAGATAACAAAGCATTCAACACACCTAGATTCATTTTTTATTAAACTTGAAGTCACTGTAGTCATTTCATTTTGACTACATATAAAATTAAAAGGCAAAACTGAACAACAAAGTAGTAAAATACTGTACCAGTGAATATTCATTTTGGGTTTGTTAATGTCTGCTTGGTCTTCTAGTAAATTTGTCTTTTCAGTCTGAATGTAATAAATTTTTTCATTCCTTTTTTTTATCTAAAAAATAGAGTTTATCTTATTGTGTAAGAGCAATATTTGTTGGGTTAATATTATAGTATTATTCCACAATTAAAGTGGTGTCAAGGCCACTAGTTTCTTGAAAAATATATTTAACATGGTTAAGACAAATTCAACCAATGAACAATTATCTTCCTTCAATTGTCTTGTACATCAAAAGGAGTTGGATACTTCAATATTTTTTTCCCCAAAAGAAACTGTTCTCTGTTTAAAAAGTTCATTAGAAAAGATAACTCACTTGCATGCTTTGAATAATAATAATATCATTAAGATGCATACCAATGATATATTCTAGTTTGTGTTTATTTGAATTTTAAAAGGATTTATTTGATTGTTTTCTCATTTATATTGCACATTTCAATTAACACTTCAATGACTTGTCCTTGCAGGAAAAGAGGCTACTGATATTTTTGAGATGGTGGGCACAGTAGTATTGCGAGCTTCTAAGGATGGATCTATTTTTGCCTCCATGATGAAGTCCACTCCATAGTTTATAATTTCTTTTTGTGATCATAGATATAGCTTTCCCGGTACACCATAACTATTCTGTCGTGATAGAATTATTTTTGAAATTTACAATAATGGATGAAGATGGAATGGTTGGTTTGAATTGAATTTGGAGGTGTTTTTAGTTCAATTAAGATAATTTTGGACTTGAGGGGAGATGTTAGCCACTCCTATATGTATGTGTGTCATGTTTGAAGTATGACTATTCTTGTAAGAGTTTTTTTTTTTTTTTTTTACTTTACCTCATTTATTTTTAGTGCAATGTACAAGTGAGTTGATGTATATTGGAATAGAGGAGAGGGGGAGGGGGTGGGTGGGGGTGGGGGGTGTTGACTCTAATTCATGAACATGTAGCGAGTATCCCTAAATATTAAATTACTTCATGACGTAAACTGAAAAAAACTTTATTTATATGTTTTTTACATGTAATTCTTAAAAGTTACAGGTAAATATAAAAATGATTCTAGAATTGTTCACTTTGAGAAGTTGACGATTTGACCTCGAGACTTTTGATGCAAGTCTATAATAGTTGTTTGGTTGTGAAGCCATTATCAATGTACAATTTTTTATTTGTGTTTTTCTTTTTAATGTTGAATTCAATAACTATAAGTTGGTTTTTAAATCAAATATACCATGCACTTGCGTCAGTAGTGAGACTTTATATGTGAATTTAACATTTTAGAATTCCAAGCTTACACTAGAAAAGGAATGTTAGTTATTATGTAAACATCATGTGGAAGAAGGTTTGCGGAAGGATTTAATGATAAAAACTATTTAGGGATGGCATTGAGATTAATGATCATGGTCATTTGAGTCAATTTATCCACATCGGTTCGAAAACTTTGCTTTGGACAGTCAAAGATACTTTTACATTCTTTATTTTTGGGTATGTGACTTTTGGTCTCTATAATCTATGTCACAACTGAGTCTAAATTTTGCCTCGATTATTTGTTTGTATGGATGTCTAAGATTATTGACTATTGCTATTCGTGAAGATATCAAAAGAGACTTGAAGTCAAACTCTATAAAGTAGTTAATGTAAATGAAAATTAATTTGACTCGGTGGTTAGGTGCCCCTTCACATCGAAGGGACTCGCGTCTAATGAATCTATTCTACATATAGTTCATAATATAAAAATCTATTTCTACTTAAAAACGGGATGTCACGTCACATTAAAGGGACTCGTCCATTAGGTGCTGATTCTTCAAAGTAACGTTTTCATAAAGAACAATGATCATAGCTAGATAATAATTACTACCTCCGTCCCAAATTAATGGTCGCTATTCACAAATGACACTTTTTTTAAGGATGGACTCAATCAAAATCCAAATTGATACATGTTCACTATCTTGCAATTTGGTTCCTTTATTATGTACAAAAAAAGGAAAGTGCACGGTTAATTTGGGATAAAGCAAGTATATTTGTTTACCAATTTTTTTTTTGAAAAAATATGGAAAATTCTAGAATTTCTAGCTTTAGGTGTGATTGATTGCCTAAATTTTACTATATTTTTTTGTTCTTTTAATTTTCCTAAATAACAAATTGATAATGCACAACTTGGACATTTTCATACAAAAAAATTCTTTTGGGGAGGTAAATACAAATATCCCTAAAATTTTATTCAATCCACTACAATCAAACATACCCAAAACATTAATGAATCAAAAATGTGACATGAACTTTAAATAAAATTTTGAAATAAACAATTGTGCAATTGTAAAAAAAATGATGCACTAAATATTATTTTTTCTCTAGTGACATCTCATTTATGGTTTTGGAGCCAAAGTGCATCTTAGAACCTCGTTTGAATCATAAGTAGCTGTAGGGTGAGTCTAGTGACTATTCAACTTCTCTACTTGAGAATACCAAAAATCTAAAGGTTGTGTTGTTGCATTCTTCTCTCTTCTCTTCCCAGCTAACTCCTCATCCTCACACTCCTCCTCATCCTCACACTCCTGCTACACCAAAGTAAGTTCCTGCTTACTTCTCATCCTCACTCTCCTGCTACACCAAAGTAAGTTCCAGCTTTCTCCTTATGCTCACACTCGTTTGCATGTCTTCTCTGTTTACATATTAAATGCATGTGTTGTAGATAATATGTGTGCATACTCATCTGTTTTTGGGTCTAGTCATAGTAAACAATAGCAATATTGACACAGAGGGGCTCTCTATGTTCGTGTGTGTATATTTAGTGCTTGAAAATGCCATGTTATATTCCATAATGTGCGTTTTTAATGGCCCAAGATGCCATATATGTGTGATTGATAATGTATATGCTCTTTGTTGACCCTGAGCAATATGAGTTCATGTACATGCCTTGGTAACAAGCTAAAACTTAGCTAGCATAGACTCCCTTTTAAGGTTTTTTTAGACCCAACTAATTATGGCAATTTTGTCAAAAACTGCACCAAGACCAATCCGATAGTATGGACTGGTAATATTTTCAAGGGTGGAATTTGTGTTTTTGGGTAATTTTTCGGTCCGAGGCGACGAGAAAATGTTTTTTGGGACACTAGCATGACACTCGTGTTATTTTAATCTGAAGGGAACACGGCCTTTTAAAACACGATTGTTAAATTTTACTTTAACGATAACACGAGTAAAAACAGGATTAGCATGACAAGGCACGGTTAAAACGACTCGTAAAATGACCCGACACGAATACAGCATGAACATGAAATTTCGTCTCAATTTCGTCTCAATTTCGTGCCTTTTTCATTCCTAAAATTGCCTTCACTATAAATTTGCGGGGTCCATGTTAAGACAAATTTGGGAATGTTTAAAAAAATATTTAATTAACTAAATAAAAAATTACCATTCTGATCTGAATATACTATGATGCTTCAACCCAACATCATCACTTAGTCTGGGCTTTTCCAACATAAAACTGCAATACATTTATGAACTTGCATCTATTATTTGGGCATTCCCAACATCAAGCGAAGTTGATTATTGAAATGTACACAATACATCAAAACGAGAAATGCTCAGATATCAAAGTGAATAAATTTTTCATGACTGAATTAGAGGTGCTCACATTAAAAGCTTTTGCATTTGCCTCTTTTTATTAGTCGTTTCCCAACACAATTAAGATAAACAGGACTCCATTATTTTAGGAATGTATTGAGATTTTGTATTCGCCTCTTTTTTATTTAAGGGTGAGTATATAAACATGTATGTTGATATTTATGTAATGCTAACAGAACATTAAAATGAAGGCATGTAAATATGTATATGTATATATTACATCTGTCCGAATCAGTCCAAATGGGGTTTGTGAATGAGAAGACGGTGAACCGGATGGGGCAGGTCCACCAAAACAAAAAGCTAGACTGGTAACGGAAAAAACGAAAATGAGTATCGATTCGGATCCACTCGGTTTATTGAACACCCCTAATGTTCAACACTAAGCTCATTTAATGTGGCATTTACTGTAATATTCAGGACATCACAGACTCACAGTATGGAAATATAATTTTAATGTTGATTAGAAACTTTGTTCAAATGGAACTGTACCTATATGTGAAAATATGAATTTAAATGTTTTATTCTCACTTCTGGGTGGATATAGGATACTTCTCAATCTAGATGGTTTATTTAAAGATTGTACCATCTAGTTTCATCCCCTTTGTTTTTGTAATTTTGTACAGAACGGATTTTCTTATAACTTTGCTTTCACCTTTTTTGCTCTTTTATGTTCTGTAATATCTTTTGACAGTCATTTGTAATTTGGACTGTTGATTGAATGCTGAGCCTTGAGTTTTGCTAAGTTTGGTTGGATATTGTACTCTATGCTTCGCAGATTGCAAAGATGGTGCATCCAGATAATCTTCCTAGGCAGACCTCTGAAGAAAATGTACTTGCTTAATTTTATTAGTACTTAACCATTCCTCCATGTGCATAGTTATAAATTCTGATTATTGTTTCAAGTAGTCAATCAATACGAACCAATAAAAGATCATATATTAGATGCGTATGACTTGACTTTTTGTACGTGTACTTTTGTTCCCCGAGATATTCGTGTATTAATCCTATTATCCATGAAATCCAATTCTTTAGGGTGTGGGTAAGAATTTTTTCAAGAAAAAATAAAGAAAAGATCGATCCCTTGTATTTATTTTATCCTGTTGTTTCCATAGAATAGATTTTGGAATGAGCATCACCAAAGTAAAATGAATGAAAAATAATACGGAAAATAATGTAACATCAATAAAAACACACCCTAACATCTTTTTAAGTATGCGTTTTGTGCACTTAATGGGGGGAGTTAGATCGCACGATAGACTTCAAATATTCATTTGAGTATCAAAAATCTGTTCAAATGAAAATGTACCCATTTGTGAAATACGAATTCAAATTAGTTAATCTAACTTTTGCATGAAATATGAGATATTTGTCAAGCTAGATGGTATAAGTAAAGCTTGTACAAGCTAGCTTCATTCCAGTGTTCTTGTAAATTTGTACTGCATGAATTATCTCATAGTTGGATTAGTTTTATAATTTTGCTTCCACCTTTTTTATACGTTTCTATAATTTTCTTTGACATTCAAGTGTCATTTGGCTGTTAATGTGTTTATTCCTATTGATTATTGTTGAATCTTGAGTTTTATTGTTTGGATATTGTACCCTATGTTTCTCAGATGGAAAAGATGGTGCAACCAGATAATCTCCCTAGGCAGACCTCAAAAGCAAATGTAAGTGCTTAAATTTTTCCTACTTAATTTCAATGTCTATGAGCACCATACCTGTTGATTATATTATAATATTACTACAAAATCCTGATAATTAAGTTTACAAAGGATAAACATTTAGACATTTAGGGGTTCTGTACCATAAATATGTATTTCTTTTTTACATCTTTCCCATATCTACAGAATGTGGAGAGTAATTACAATCGAGCCTGAATTTCAATCAATGGTGGATCAAGGAATCATAAACTGTGGGGGGAGGGGGGTATTTATTTATTATTAAGAGAGAAAAAACTATAAGAAAGCCTAAAAAAATAGTGAACACTGTAAAATATGGTTCAAAAACTGCCTTGGCCAAAAAATTAAGGGTCCAAGGCCACCCCTTGCGGATCCACCACTGATTTATATGGAGCCTGGAAAAGAGAAAATTTTGGGTTTTTCTTTCACAAATATAAATTTTTAAATCAAGTTCATGAGACCAAAGCACGTAACACACAGTTTTCTGTTACTTCACCGTCGGTGAATTATTTTGTTTTGTAATCATAATACAGCCCCATTTTAATTTATGGGGACCAAACCAATAGGTGTGTGTGTGTTGATGGGGGTGGGGGCGAAGGCCACCCTGTGCCCCCTTTGACTACCTCTCATCATCAACACTCTTGTGTGTGTGTGTGTGTAGGGCTTCAACAAGCCATGTATATTTAAAATATAATTTAATCTACTCTTTTTTGTGTGTAAAAATAGCTCATTTAAAGTGGCATTTACTATAATATTCAGGATGAATCAGTATGTAAATAGAAATTCACTTTGACAATAAAAAATTCATTCAAATGGAAATGTACCCATTGCTGAACTTCGAATTCGAATATTTCTAAAACTGGCTGATTTGTGTAAAGATTGTACAAGCTAACTTCATCCCTCATGTTCGTTTAATATTCATACAACATGGACTTTCCTATAATTGTATTAGTTTTCGGGTTTTTTCTTTCCCTTTTTTTGTTCTCTCTGTTTCTGTAATTTCTTTTGACATGCAACTGTAAATTTGGGGTGTCAATGATGTGTATTGTAGTCGATTTGATTCCGAATCATTAATTTTGCAAATAAATGCCTAAAAATAAATAATCCGCAAGTATATTGATTTGATAATGTGCTTTATGCTTCTCAGACTGCAAAATTGATGCAGACAGATAATCTGCCTAGGCAAACCTCCGAGGTAAATGTATGTATTATTTTTCTTAATCATATTTACATGGATTTCTTGATAATTATAAATTATGATTATTGATTCAAATATTCAATTTTGTTGTTTGTAATTGCTATATGAAGTCATAATAGAACATATATTAGATGTGTATGGCATGAGTTTTTGTAAGGTTACTTTTGTTTACAAAGTTGGATTTAAAAAAAAAAACGATTCACTTTTACGAAAAAGTGGGGAAAATGGTTGAAAAATAATCCAAGATGTTTCGTAACTTAAATCCGATTTTTCATGAAATCCAATTCTTTTGGTGTGGGTAAGAATTTTTTCCCCAAAAAAAGGGAAATGATGGAGCACATGTCATATTTTAGGTTATTTTTCCATTGAATAGATTTGGGAACGAACATCACATCAATCAAACAAACCCTTGCACCGTTTTTTGAATGCATTTGGTACACTTAGAAGGAGGTAATTTAATCACTCATAAGACTTCAAATGTATATCTTTATTTCGTAATTCCCTCACCTACCAACGATTGGAGAGCAATTTCCTTTGAACCTAAATTTCTTTCTTGGTGGATCCAAAAAACAAAAATATGGGAAGGGGTGGGGTGGGCAACAAAATTATGGGCCTGTTTAGTTGCAGAAATATATTTTATGTTTTCATTTCTAGTTCAAATTTTCATTTTCAATAAGAAATATACAAGACTGGAACCATGTTCATTGGTAAAGAGTAAACCATTAGTTTCATAATGTAAATTATAGAGATTTTGAGAGTAAAAACACATTTTACATTCAGTTTTTAGGGGACACGATGTAATCTTCATAAAGTTTAGAGGTCAAATGTAATTCAAGAAAAGTCCAGGGGATGAATGTAAATTACAGAAATTTTAGGGCCAAAATGTAATTTACAAAATGCGTTTTACATGTATTTTTCCTTATAATTTAGGGATTGAAAATTTTATTTTGTAATATTTGGGGGTCAAAACTAATTTAAGAAAATTCAAGGGGTCTAAATGTAATTTACAAAGATAAATGGTGTATTGAAAATTGGTTGAAAACATCTTAAAGTAGTTTTTCAATTTTCTGGGAAATCAGAAAATCAGAAAAATTGTTTTCTAGTTTACTATTTGGAAAAATATTACGTCTGAACACATTTTCTAATTTTTGATTTGGTGGAAATTTGAAAACAAAATCTGGAAAACAGCCTAAATCTCCAAAACTAAACACGCCCTGTATATTTTTGAGGGAGGCCCCTTTGAGTTTTGGTTTGATGTTATGGACTGCCAATTTCCTTTCCTGGAAATGCATAGCCAAGCACCTCTATTTTGAGCTTTCTTCTCTTTACCCACTGCTCATGATTTTTCGAAACAAAACAAGTACCACATTGTTTTCAGTTCAAGTTCTAGAGACCAAAACATATACCACATTATTTTCTATTACTTCATGAATGGTATCGATTTGTAATTTTATTTCAGTCCAAACGGGGGGTTTCCACCAAAAAAAGGAAATCAACAGGGTCTACAAATAGTTCAGGAACAGAGGAAAATGACCCGAAGGTGAGATTTTATACACGCCCAAGCATGCTCAAAATCAGTAAGTAGACAAACCGTTACAAGAGAGGTTGGTCCACTCCAGTAATATCATTTCTTAGGCCCTTTTAAACTTTTAATGTTTGAGCAACTTAACTTGTAACTTCTTCATTTAATTTTTGGGTCTTTTACATTGTCCTTTTTATAATTCTGGGCCTATATATATATGTATCAAATTAACAAAAAAAATCTGGGCCCTCAACATCACCATATGGTATGAATGATGTCTTTATTTTGTTGAATGTGTTGTGTGATTTTATTTCAGAGTACAAAAAGGGCAAGTTCAACTGAAAACATTGAAAAACACAATGAATTATTGCCTCGGCGTGAGGGATTGCGACCTCGTCAAGCAAGAGAGAGATTATATGCAGAATATTGTGATGAGACCGAAAATGTGATTGAGGACGACGAGGGAGATATTCCTAGATCAAAATCCCCTATAAGAGTTCTAAAAAAAGGAATGGGTATGAAGAAGAAGAAGAAGAATTGCTGTCGTCTTGTAGAATCTTCAGAGGATTCTGATGACTTTCTCAGTGTGGATGATTTAGACATCATATCACAAACACCTTCACATTTGAGGGGCCTAGGCATATATGGGATGACATCATGGAATTTAAAAACTGTTGCGTCTGGATGGGTACATCAAAATGATCAGGCTACTAATTTTCCAAATTCAATTTCTGCGTATCAAACAAGCTCGAAGGGTGTAATGGGAGCTGATATTCAACCAATAAATGTAGATGTAAGTATGAGTTTTGAGGACATAGGTGGCCTTTCTGATTATGTTAATCAATTAAAAGAGATGGTCTTCTTACCATTAATGTATCCGGAATTTTTTGAAAAATTCCACATCACCCCTCCAAGAGGGGTCTTGTTTAGTGGACCTCCAGGTACTGGTAAAACACTCATTGCAAGGGCGTTGGCATGTGAAGCATCGAAAGCTGGCAAGAAGGTTACTTTTTACATGCGTAAGGGTGCTGATGTGCTGAGCAAATGGGTTGGTGAGGCCGAACGGCAATTGAAACTACTGTTTGAGGAAGCCCAGAGGACTCAACCCTCCATAATCTTCTTCGATGAGATAGATGGACTTGCTCCCGTTAGGTCTAGCAAACAAGACCAAATTCATAATACCATTGTGTCTACTTTGCTTGCCTTAATGGATGGCCTGGATTCCCGGGGACAAGTTGTTTTGATTGGGGCGACAAATAGGATTGACTCAATTGATGGAGCCTTGAGGCGTCCCGGTAGATTTGACCGTGAGTTCATTTTCCCTTTGCCGAGTTGTGAGGCACGTGCCGAAATATTAACTATTCACACCCGTAAATGGAAGTACCCACCTTCAGAAGAGCTAAAGTTAGAGCTAGCGAATGATTGTGTGGGGTACTGTGGTGCTGATTTGAGGGCACTTTGCACTGAGGCAGCTATTCTTGCTTTTCATGAAAAGTACCCTCAAATCTACACCAGTGATGATAAACTTCTGTTAGATGCAGATTTGGTAGTCGTGAAAAAGGCTCATTTTATCGAAGCCAAGTCAACAATTACTCCTGCTTCTCATAGAGGTTTAGTAGTGCAGGCACGGCCATTGTCAACTGTTATTGCCCCGTGTCTCGAGCGAAATTTCCACAATATCATGAGCATATTATCAGATATCTTCCTCATTACACCCCGAATTGAAAAGCTTTCTAAGCTTGCATCGGGTTCTGCGGTTCCTCTAGTGTGCAGGCCTCGTATTCTCCTATGCGGATGCGAAGGTGGTGGCCTGGTAAGTCCAATGCATTGCTTAAAATATGTAATTATGCAGTGACTGATTTATGTAGAAGCTAAAGTAGGTTACCCACCTTAATGTTTTTAAAAGATACTTTAGGTAAGAAGATGAGAAACTATAACAAGTATAATTTTGCCAACTTATTAGCTTAACTTGTATGGTTCTATAAATTTTCACTTCTTGCACCTCTGACCTCAAAAGGAATTTTTGTGACTTTGTATCTCATAGTGTGTCGCAGAAAGTATGGCAAAGGTCCTTTTTAGGGTGAAAGGTCAAGATGTGAAAATTCAAAACTGTTAAGAATTGGACTAATGAAGGATGAAGTTAAGATCACTTGATTAAATTTTGAAAGTATAGTTTTATACTATCGTATATTTTTTTTGGCTCCACCCTTTGGTTATGGGAACACTCCAAATTCAGTGTGTACTTACTGGTTCTTTTTTACAGGAGCATCTGGGGCCTGCGATTTTACATGAACTAGAGAAATATCCGATTCATTCTCTTGCACATTCCTCTTTGATTTCCGATACGAGTGCTAGGGCACCAGACGAGGCACTGTTACATGTATTTTCTGAAGCACAAAGGACTGCACCATCAATACTATATTTGCCTCATTTTCATCTTTGGTGGGATAACGTGAGTGCAATTTTAGATTTGAGGCTTTATGTTTGAGATTATGCTCATTGAATAAATCTAGAGAATGTGTGCAAACTTTCAGAATTAATTATTTGTTTTTAAAGGTAACCCTTATTGTTATTATTATAACTCTTTTTATGTGTTTGTTATATTTGGTTTTTCAGGCTGATCAACAACTCAAGTCCCTTCTATACACATCGCTAACAGACTTGTCATTTGACACTCGCATATTACTACTCGGAACATCCTCAGCTCCATGTGTTGAGCTTGATCAGGAACTCTTTGTAGTATTTCCTCATTCTACTGTGTACGTTTACTTTATTTATATATTCATGTATTTTAATGTTGTTTTAAATACTCATTTCAAATAGTATTTGGTAAAAGAGAACATGTGTTTGGTTTTTGACCTTCTTATAAATAAGATCCAGAATTTTTAGAGTTCTGAAATCCTCTTGCATCTGATAGAGATATTATGGCAACAACTTGTTCTAAAAAATTAATTCCACACACTCCACAACACACAATGACAGGCGTTGTAGACATAACACACACAGACACAACACACGCACTACATACACTCGTTCAACAATAACAAACATCGCACACATTTCCACACAGTTATACGCACTGCACACATAGTTCCACACCATGCGCACAAAATAAATTAACAAACACTACATGTGCTACAAAACAGAATTATGATTCATGAAATTCCAATTCAATAGAATTCGAATTCTAAGGGTGTGTTCGATTTGAGTGGGAAGAAAATATTTTTGAGGAAAATTTCTCCCTTACCCCTCTCTCCCCCTCATCCCTCCCCCCCCCCCCCCACCCAAAAAAAAAAGGTAGAAAGATAGCTTCTTGAAGAAAAGTGTCAAAAATGTGCATTATCCGGTTATTCTTTAGATGAACCTCAAAAAGTATTCGAGGAAAGTTTATGCAATCAAGCACACAATCGTTGGAAATTTTTTGATCTTGCATAAAATATTACCAATTAATTATGCCCTAATTGAATTTCAACTCTTGGCATCCGAACACACCCTTTCAAGTTATATGTTTCTCCAGGAGTTCATCTCGTACCTCAGTTTCATGCTTTTTAGAACTCTGATACATATTTCCTTCTTAGCAGCTATCAAGTGGACAAACCATCAGCTGAGGATAGATCTATGTTTTTCGACCGTTTAATTGAATATGCGTTTGCATTACCCTTTGAGGGCATGACCAAGAATTGTGAAGAAGTATCTTCCCTTCCTGAACTTCCCAAGGCACCCAAGGTGGTGACTGGGCCGAAGGGTTCTGAATTAAAAGCACAAGCTGAAGCTGAGAAGCACTCACTTCGCCGAATGCGCATGTGCCTGCGTGACGTCTGCAATAGGTAAGATGGTATCTGACTTGACTTGACTTCTTTTCCCTCGAATCAATTTCTTTTCATTAATTTAGTTTCTTAAGATTTCTTAAGATTTCAGTGTATTTTGTTTGGTACAAGAGTTGCACTTCAATTTGTTGATCATACAAAAAAACTTAGTATCCTACTGATGTTTTCAAACATCAACTATAAAAGAAATATTTTGAACCAACAAATTATATGATGTATGCCTTCTAGAGATTCCATATGGAAAATAAAACCAAGCCGTCAATGATTTTTCACTACAACCCCATTTTTTCATTTTATAATCAGCACTCATGGACTCCTTGCTCAATTTTTTTTTATGATTTTGGCCAACTTCCCTAATCAAAGTATTAAGCACATGAAATTTGACGGAAAATAGTATTCTGCTACTTTGACACATCCAACATACTAATTTCAATTTTCCATGAAGTTCCTCCAGAATATCCAAACCTTGGTATCCTAGTGCTAAAGGATAGATCCGTCCCCAACTTTAACACATCACTAATCTTATGAAATTCCAACGTGGATTCCAAAAAAACATCACATCTTATCGATCCTAATAATTTTCTTGAGTCTACGAGTGTCTTCCATTCCTAAATACCATCACTTAGGAAACATTATACGACTTCTTAATAGAACCTTGTGACCGGAACAGTACATAGTTTATACTGACATTTTTAATTCTCAGAAACGGATATTTATAATGAAAAGGAAAAAATACAAGAAGTTGACGACAAGGTTTCTTCACAAATAAAAAAAAGAAGAGATAATGGAGCATTACAGAAACAAATAATAATTTACCAGATGATAGAAATGATGCGTATATTTAATGTTAATTATGAACAGTTGAGTAGATATATGAATTTTGGATGGTTATTAGTGTTGCCGAACTTGACCCATGTCTCAACGTAAGGACTAACATTACAATGCCATTCTGATACAAAATATGGTGGTTGCTTTTAGTTTTGCGTGAAGATGACTCGTGAGGCCTAACTGCCTGATAGTGAGCGAATGCCCACAATATAGAATGAAAAGGCATTGGGTGAAATCCCCCAGTTATTCTGGGAGTGGGGAAAGTCTCTTTTTCTCCCCATATTATTTTACTAAATTTCCCTCTAAAAGAATAGAAGCTGGGACCAAATGCCATTGGGTAAAACTATTAAGATCTTTAAGCAGGAAGATAGCATCCCCGGGCCTCTAATCTGATAATTGGCTAAGGTAAGTGATTTGGTACTAGGGACTCTAGAAATTGCACACTTTAAGAAAAAAGTATCAAAAATAAAAGAGTAGAATCAGAGATTCATTGCAAGAAAACATATTAGTATATAGTATATCACAAGTTTGTCACTAAATGATTATATTGAAAAGGATAACAAAATGTGACTTCCAAAACACATCTGAAACACAACCATCTATAAACATTACATATAAATTATATTAAAAAATTAAAAAAAGAAAGTAATATATATGTGTGTGTATGTATATATATATATATATATATCCATATAATAAGCTAGCATATGGGGATGGCTCCAAGACATGTATGATATTTTTGACATTTCATGCCCAAGCATGAAATGTCATGCTAAAAGCTGTTTGTTTTTTTTTTTTGTTTTTTTTTTTAATTAAATTTTTTTTATTAATAAATAGATATGGATTTTTTTGACTATTTTTTTTTATTTTAATTTTAATTTTTTTATGGGCTGGGTTTTATCACGGGGGTAAATTTATCACCGTGCCCTCGGCACGGGTATCCGCTAGTACTATAATATACTAGCTGAATGGAGAAGATTTGCATATTAGAAGACTTGGACATAAAATCTTAAAACTATAACCTTGTACACGGTTAAAGTGAGCGATATATTATATATATATTATATATATATTTTTTTTTTAATTAAATTTTTTTTATTAATAAATAGATATGGATTTTTTTGACTATTTTTTTTTATTTTAATTTTAATTTTTTTATGGGCTGGGTTTTATCACGGGGGTAAATTTATCACCGTGCCCTCGGCACGGGTATCCGCTAGTATATATATATTTGATTATACTTTAACAATTCAAATAAACTATCCATGTTCATTAAGATTATATATCCATACTACTTTATTAATCCCGAGCAGCAAATAGCAATACTAATTTGGTCTGTCCCTCCACGATGGTGGTAGTAATGCTCGTAAATTTAGCAAATAAAAAACTTCTCCATTTTGGTGCAGGTGCATTTGCACTTGCCCCTGTTACTAGTAACTATATACTATGTTAAAATCAATATAAAGGTGAATGGCTGTTTCAGCAAATAGCAATACTAATTTGGTCTGTCCCTCCACGATGGTCATAGTAATGCTCGTAAATTTAGAAAATAAAAAACTTCTCCATTTTGGTGCACGTGCGTTGCACGTGCCCCCTGTTACTAGTAACTATATAACGTGTAACTCATTTTGAAGGTCAATGGCAGTTTTGTCTTATAAAAGGTTGTTAGAACTTAATGGTCTTGGAGGATAATAGGACTGATATGGTCTCCCCAAATAAGAGTTTTGATGTTGGGGCTGTTTTTGTATTTAAAAAGTCGTATTTAGTCATGTGTTGACGCAACTACGTATTTCATTACAAAGGTTGATTTTTTTTAAAAGTAAAACTATTGATGTTGAGAACTAGATAAAATTTGCAAACAGTTTTTGTTGTGACATTTTAGGGACGGTGGCTATTGAAAATTTGAAACTCCTCTATGTGAATTCATATTTTTAGTAGCTTTTCTTCATTTTTGAAAATTGACTAGCACTTACAATTTGCATGTACAAAGAACAAATTTGTGCATCTCTCTCTCTCTCTCTCTCTCCATTCAACATATTGAAGTTTAATATATGGATATGAGATGCACTAGATGCTGGGGTATGAGGCAAGTAATGAAGTGGCGAAATTACTGAACCGGCAACAACTCTTCGGACTGTTTGGACACTTGATGGAAACAAGATCCTTGTATTATTATGTCGGTGTCAAATTTAATGTAGGATATCGTTTAACTATGCCTAATTTAGATTTTACAAATCCAAGTTGAGGCTAACAGTTATTAGACTTAGCTTATTTGGACCTTTGATTTGAGTGTAAGCTAAGCATGTCAACATTTGGTCAAAAAAGTATTCAGACTTTCTTTCTATTTTGTTCTCTGTCGTGCAGGATATTGTATGATAAATGTTTCAAAGCCTTTCATTTTATAGCTGGGGATATGGGTGAGAATGAGCATTCAATCACTCCGAAATCTATGGACATCATGACTATATTGCAGAATGTTGACAATGGAAAATATATCACGACTGAAGCGTTCTTGGAAGACTTAGATCTCATTTTAGCCAATGCAAAGGTATGGATAGTATTATCATGAATGTAATGGAAGAGTGGTAAAAAACATCAATAATATGAACCATGATGTCAATTTTTGATATCCTAAATTAGATTATTATTACCTTGTAAGTAAGAAATTTAGTTGTTTGTTTTTCTATATATATATTTTTCTTTAGTTGTTTCTTTTTCTATATATATATTTTTCTTTATTTGGCAGCCCATTCTCTCCCTTTTTGTTCTCCTCTCTCTCTCTCTCTCTCTCTGTTTGTTAATCTCTGTCTCTAAAAACCCACACCCACACCCACACATAGTATTTAGCAAGAGATATACTCAGTGATTAAGATAGTCAAATTTGAGACAAATTAATACCCAAAATATGAGTCATTACGCTAGTTCCTTTGAGAGATTATATATAATCAGGTTACTTTTGCAACATTTATTAGTGTCTTGCCAAAAGATACTTTTTATAGAACACAAGACCCGGTGTATGATTTTCTTACCCGTCTCTCATGCAGAAATATAAAGGAAGTGATAACCGAAAAGCTGCAATGACATTGAGTAAAGCTTATAAACTTCGCGATGAAGTATGTTCATTTAATCACGTGTCATTATCTTTCTTTCTTGGATTGTTTAACTTTACCGCTGAGATGATTCGGAAATTTTAAGACACCCCATACATGTTCATTAGTTAAATTTTACCCAGGAGTGCATCAATACATTCAGGAGGGGGGTGTAACTCTAATTAATGAACATGTAGGGGAGTATTTCTAAATACCGAATTATCTCATGGGTAAAATAGAAAAACTTTCTTTTTTTGGATCTTTTTAGTGCTCGAATGCTGACTTTTCCTTCATTTTCCTTTTAGGTGGATGGAATGTTGTCACAAATGGACCCTTTATTAATTGCATCATGCGAAAAGATTGCTGCAGCAGGGGGGCCAGTATCTATGCCCAGTGAGATCCCGCAAACTCATGTTGTTCAAACGGGAATCGTGACTAAGGGAAGTGCCGATCAGGTGCCGCCTAATATTGCTATGGATCAAAGCTGTAAAATACAGACGAAAGCAAAGAAGGTCTATTCTCCAGGTAAGATTCCGAATCTGAATTTGTAGCATCATGACACTGCCAGCTACTTTTTTTTTCTTCTTCAAATGCAAGTTGCGGTCTTGTCAGACCCCGACCATATGTATAAATAGAATAGAATATAAGTTGGTCTCTTTAAGTGTATATAGCATCATAGGAAATAATGTATACACAACACAGTAATGCAATTTCAGACTGCTACGGGTGTACCATTAACATAAAAGAAGCGCTTAAATCACTTTAAACAACTTCGGCGGCTGAGCAGAAACAACAAACTAGTGCAGCCTACGAAGGGAGATACTACAATTCTTAATAATTTCGGATTTATAAGATTCCTTTTATATTTTATATTTTATTTATTTATTTATCTTTTGATATAACCAATTTAATAGAAGTTTCATTGACAATGTATTGTTTGTTCATACTAAAGATAGAAACTGAAAACTAGTTAGCATTAAAGATGTTACAATATTAGAGAGAGAGAGAGAGAGAGAGAGAGAGTTGGAGGAAATGAGATATATTGTATTGATTTGTGTTTGTACAAGAGGATACATGAACTATATACAGTTAAACTAGGAGTATGATAGTACAATGTGGTAGTACAAATGTAGTACAGGTGGAGTACGTGTAGTACAATAATAAAATGTACACTAAGTACACTAATGAGAAATACTAAGCCGCATGTTCTAAACCACAGTTCAATTTCTGTTTTTTCATGAGAACCACATTGAAATCGTAAAAATCATCAAACATCAATTCATTACTTTCTTGTGAAATCCCCTTAATCTTTGTTGATGTTTCAGTTAATTTTCCATCTTCCATCTCCGTAACCTCATCAACTTTGTTAACATCAGATCCTCCAAATTCCAATTCAGTTTCGTTCCTTGACATCTGAGCTTGATTTCTTTTCTGACATCTCACTGGAAATTCAATCACAGCCTTCAACCTTTTCAAGTGGGGCCCAGGTTTCAGATTTATTCCCTTGGTTAATATCCTAAGAGATAGAATATTTGTGTTTCGCTTCCTTCACCATATCAGTCCCTTCTATGCACTTGGAAGGGCTTTTGTTAAGCGCTTCACTCATTTTCTTCTTTAAGAACTTAATAATCTTTAGAATCAGACCTTTAGCCTCATCAAAATGCTCTGTTCCGATTGCCTTCAAACACCAGTTCCATTCATGGACTTGGCAATGCTCTTATTAATCTCAGCTGCCATTTTATCCTCAGATACTTCAAAATCTTCACAAAGTTTCACCCAAGAAATATTCTTTTTGCCTTCCTTTCTGATAGTCTTTCCCATAGGCAAGGGATAGATTTGAAAATTCAGAGAACTAAAAAAAAATAATGAGAACTCTATTTTGGAAAATGCAACAACTATATTAATCAAAGGCAAAACAGCTACAAAGGGAAATCATTGATTTTTTTTGGGCATGCTTAGACTTTAATTTATAGATAAAGAAGATCAAAGTGGGCATCCCCACTTCTGCATGTAGAACACAAAAACAACAGAAAAACAGGAACAACCTCCTTTTTCTGTAGTTAACAAATCTACGGAACTAGTCAACCTATATGTCCCTAACACCAATAGCTTAGGAACTTTTATTTGTAGAGGCAGTACAAAATGAAGGGCTGGATATGCATCAATCTTCACCACTCCCCCTTGATGCAAAAACTAGTAACACCAAGAGGAGACCGAAATTGTACAAACTTTAAATATGAAAGTGCCTTTGTAAATCCATATGTATCTTGATCATCAGTTGAGAAATACTTCATCATGATCAAATCCTCTGCAACGGCGTGTCGAATGAAATGATGACGGAGCTCGATGTGCTTCGTTCTTCGATGGAAAACCGGGCTCTTTGTTATTAAGATCGTTGTCTCATTGTCACAATAAATTTCTGTAGCTCCCTCTTGACTTTGGTGTATATCTTCTAAAATCGTCCACATCCAAATAGCTTGACAAGTGGCCGATGAATCTTCAACGTACTTGGCTTCAGAACTTAATAATGCAGCAATGTCTTGCTTCTTTGACCTCAATGAAATAGCTCCGGAACCAACGGTGGAAATGAATCCACTTGTGTTTTTTCAGTCATCTACAGAACCTGCCCAATCACTATCACTAAAACCAAATAATTTTATGCTAGCTACAGGCTTATACCAAATCCAATAATTTCTTGTCGCCCGAATGTAATGAAGTATTCGTTTCGCTGCTCCAAGATAATTCACTGACCAATTATGCATAAATCTTGAAACAAAACTGACTGCGAACATGACGTCTGGGCGACAGTGGGTCAAATACAACAATCCACCAATCATGCCTCTGAAAAACCTTTCATCAGCCCCTTGCAGTACCATCATTCATGGATATCTTCTCCCTTGTGTTCATGGGAGTGGAACGTGTTATACAATTCAGCATATTATACTTTCTAAGCATATCCAATGCATACCTTTCGTGAGAAATAAAAATTCCATCACTAGTTTGCTGAATTTGAAGACCAAGGAAATAGTGCAACAACCCCATCTAAAACTCACACAGCATACTCTCCTTATATTCCTTGACAAGAACACTAGAAGATCCACAATATATAATATCATCCACATAAACATACACAATTAGAATATTAGTACCTTTCACCTTCACATATAAAGTGGGTTCACTATCTCAACGATGAAACCCTTTTTGATGAAGATACAAGTTGAGTCCGCTGTACCATGCCCTCGGGGCCTGCTTTAGACCATATAGAGCCCTCTTCAATTTGTAGACTTTCTCCTCTTTCCCTTCTATGGCAAAGCCCTGTGGTTAATAAACATATACATCTTCCAAGCAACAATTAAGAAATGCAGATTTAACATCACGCGGAAACATACATCAGTTCATTTGAGCAACTACAGCTAAAATAATTCTAACAGTTTCTAATCTAGTTTCCGAGTAAATGGCAAGCCTTGCTTTCATCACTATTCCCAACAAAGATAAAGCTTGGAGGGATCATTACAATCAATAAAGGAAGAAGCAATGCTACCAAGAATCTTTAAACGATATTCGAACCGCCTTTGTTAGTGATACATTTACAAGAAACACAGATGTTGCCACTGCCTCTGCCCCAATAACATTTGGAAGTTATTTTCGCTCAACATGCTTCTAGCCATTTCCACGATCGTCCGGTTCTTCCTTTCAGTGACGCCATTTTGTTCAGGAGTTCTCCTTACTGTTAGGTGCCTGCAAATGCCATGTTTATAGCAAAACAAACCAAAATCATTAGATAGGAACTCTACTCCTCTATTGGTTCGAAGAGTTTGAATAACTTGACCACTTTCTATCTCTACAAAAGCTTTGAATTCTTGAAATTTATCAAATGTATCTGATTTGTAAATAAGATAATAAATCCAACTCATGCGAGTATAATAATCAGTAAATAACAAAAAATATTTTGTTCTTATTAAAGGACAAAGTATTCGTAGAACCACATATATCGGCATGCACCAGCTCTAACGGACTTTTAGCTCTCTACGCCTTGTCAACGAGAAAAGGTAATCGATGTTGCTTCCCATAAACACAACTTTCCCAAACATCATCAATGCAAACAATAGAAGGCAAACCCAACACCATATTTTTCTGACTTAACAATTTCAGCCCATTATAATGTAGGTGACCATATCTTAAATGCCAAAGTTTGGAGCCATCATTCACATTAGCAATCAATGCACAATCATCAAAACATGTGAGGTCAAGGAGAAACATCTGGTTTTGAGTCATTTGAATCTTAATAAGAGGTATGTTAGAGTTTCCTTTCCTAATTTCACATAAAGTATCGTCGAAGAAAACAAAGTATCCTCTATGAATCAGTTGACCCACACTTAGCAGATTATGAGCTAAATTAGGAATATAGTATACACCATTAATCATCCTCTCCATACCTGATTTTGTCCAAATTGCAACAGTACCTTTTCCTTCAATTTGTACTTGCTTACCATTGCCAAGCCGAATTTGTAACTTCCCAGATTCATCTAGGCTCGGGAAAAAATTGCTTTGACCTCTCATGTGGCTAATCCACTATCGAGAAACCAGATGTTAGCCTTAGTTTCTTTGGGGTCCAAATAAGTAATAAACAGATTACCTTCTTCCTGTTTTTCTTTGGTGAAGTTGGCTTGCTGCTTAGCCTTTTCCCAACAGTATGCCCAAAATCATTGCAGAAATAGAATTGCCTCACATTGTAGTTCTGCTTGTGATTGCTTTTATCATCACTGTGATGACCATAGTTCTCTCTTACCACCATTATCAAGACCATGGCTCCCTTTATCACCATTTGAACTATCATACTGAAACGATCTCATTCATTTCCGCGATCACGATAACCACCGCTACTGCAGCCTCGACCTGCATAAGACACACGTTCACCAATTTTTTCTTTGTTAGAAATTTCCGCCTTGTCTGAACTGCTTGCATAATATTTTCTACGTCGACCTGTTCAAATCTCTCTTAATGAGCTAAAAGAAAAACCTTTAGTTCATTGAGGAAGAAAAAATTTAATTCTTTAGACTCCTCAATAGATTTAACAATAATATCAAATTTGGGAAGAGGACTCCTCAAAACCTTTTCCATTACTTTCTAATCAATAACATTTTCTCCAAAAGATTTTAACTGATTTCTAATCACCGAAACTCCAGTGAAAAATCTTGCACGGATTCATTACCTTTCATAACGGGAGTCTCCAATTCTCTTTGAAAAGTTTGAAGTTTCACCTTGGTTACGTTATATTCTCCATGATACTTCTGTTTTAAAATAGTCCACGCTTGCCTAGATTTTGTAGCACCCGCAATCCGGAGGAAAAATTGAATCTATTACAGCCTACTACTACAAAACGAGTAGAGCCTTCGGATCTTTCTTACGAATATCCTACACATCCTCCAAGTTATTTGCATAACCATTCTCAACTAGTTCCCCAAAAGCTTGTGAAATAAAGGAAGTTTTCGTTTTACTGCTCTAAAATTCAAAATTTTCTTCGGAAAAAATTGGCACGAATGACAGAGGCTTGGAGAATTCATACCATTTGACATTATGAATAATCCAAAACACAAATATTACCTCTACGAAGATTTTCAGCTATGGAGAACAATCTTCCAAACACACGGCTATAAGCCCAAAAAAAGAACCTGCTCTGAATACCTCAATGTTGGAAATTCAGAGAACTAAAAATAAAATACAGAGAACTCTGCTTTAGAAAATGCAGCAGCTATATTAATCAAAAGACAAAACAGGTACAAATGAACAATTGATTTTTTTGGCACTCTACTGACTATGTCTAGACTCTAATTTATAGATAAAGAAGACCAAAGTGGGCATCCCCACTTCCACACATGCAACACAAAAACAACAGAAAAATAGGAACCACCTCTTTTTCTGTAGCTAACAACTCTACTGAACTAGTTAACCTATGCCACTAACACCACTAACTTAGGAACTTCTATTTGTAGAGAGAACAAAATGAAGGGTTGGATTTGCATCAATCTTCATCAGAGATTATTACCATTATTGTGGAGTTTTGAACTATCAAATACAGTAGGTGGCAAACATGAATTTGGATCAAGACTGTAGTGATTGTAGTATGAATAAATGCTTGGGTCTTTCCTTGTAATCAGGTTATCAAAATTGAGAAGAAGGATTTCTTTTTATAAACACCACTTTTGATTAGGACCAACAAGATTAGAACATTACAGGAGAGGTTTATGATGTGTAAGGTGCCTCCCCCCCCCCCCCCCCCCCCCCCCCCCCCCAAGATTCGTAATAATTAGTAAGGGCAGGAGGATATTAGGATTATTAATGTTTTATAATTTTAGGAGATATTATTAGTTTAGGAGTTAATCCATAGTCTGAATTTCCACAATTGCAGAGCCATTTTTGCATAAAGTACCACAAAACTTGTTTTAACATGCAAAGCCTTCTTTTGGCACTAAAAAAATGGTTTTTCATTTGGGGCATATACCAAGCAGTCTCTCGAACATTTTTTAATACACATTTAGTCCAAGCCTTTTTATTTTGTTCCAAAAAATCCCTCACCACATAAAAACACTAAAAAAAATGAGCACCGGTGAGGGTCGCCGGAGCTCCGGCGGGGGGCAAAGTGGACGGGGGTGCCGCTAGCGCGGACCTTTTAAAATAAGAGAATATTGGTTAAATGGGTGTTTGAGGGACCTTTAGGAATCAAATTAAAAAGGCTTAAACTAAATTTGTATTAAAAAATGTTTTGAGGGACTTTTTGCTAATTGATCCTTTTCATTTTTCTTTTACCCTTGAAATAATGAGGTATTTGGAGATACCCCTACATGTTCGACAATTGTAGTTACCCCCATCGGAGTTACCCCCACCCGGTGGGGGTAACTCTAATTGTCGAACATGTAGGTGTATCTCTAAATACCACATTATCTCAGTGGGGTAAAGTAAAAAACACACACCGAGGAAATCCTTCCTTTTTTTATCAATCACCCCGGAGAAAATCTGTATTTCTAGTAGAGTTGCATCACACAAATCTATAGAAAGCTTATATTTCTTAATAGTGTAATGACTCTTTAAAAACTAATTAACTAACAAGGGAATTTGCTAAAAGAATAAGACCCGTAGATCAAATCATACAAAACTTGAATTCAACTAGCTTAAAATTAATATAAAATATCCTAGAAGACAATCCCAAAAATAATTCAGCTATGTTAAAATTAATTATCAATATCTCTAGTGAGCCACATACTGAAATGGAACAAAATTCTTAGCTTCACAATTCAAACATGTCTTTCAAATTACACATGTTTTGTAGTGGTATTTAGAACTTTACAGTTTATTTTATATTTTTTATTAATCCAACGGTCCTTATATTGCAGCAAAATTCGAGCCTGTGAAGAAACTTTTGATGGAGCGCACTAGAGATTTTGGGATTCCTCAGCTTGAAAAACTTCATGCTCGAGTAATTAAGGGTGTGCTGGAATTAGAGCAGAAGAATATTGAACAATGTATGGAGGATGTCGATTTTGAGCCTTGCATTTTAAATTTGCTGATTCAGTTTGTCGAGGATAAGGTTAATTTTTGACTGAAAAACTTTTCAATTGTGCTAAATATGTTCAATTTTGACACAACATTCCCTTTGAATGTTGGATATATAGCATGAGAGTGATTAGTTATTTATTTACATCAGCAAAATTTTGGTGTACATCTTTTATTAGAAATATATATTGGCCAGATATTAGGTTTGTAATAATTTGTTTCATTGTGCAAGAGTCCCTCAAAGTTACCAAATGAGTATTATATTTTTGTGGTCTTCGTAATGAATTGTTGCCAGATAATCAACAGTTCAACTATTCATTGAATGCTTATCATACAGACGTATACTCTTAAAGGGCATTAATTGTTTATCCTTTCACATGCACAGCCTAAGGGCGATAAATACATTGTATCACCCTCATTCAAAGGGACCGGAATTTCTTGATAGTACTTGTAATCGAGAATTCCCAAACACTCAGCAATAACATAACAGTGGACGTAGGCCATTCATATAAGGCTGAACCACTTTAAAATATTTTGTCTCATTTATTTATCTGTGATTGAATTATTAGAGTAATCTAATTTTTTACATCAACAGACCAATTGTCACCTCTAGTAATATATGAGCAATATGTTACTAATATTAAAAAATTAAGGGAACTTCCCAATTTATTCCTTAACTAATAATTTTTTGGTTGTGGTGGTCCACCAACATATTGGAGTATACACTAATTAACACATGTCTATTATAAAAATGTATTTATACATTACAAAATTTCATGTGTATCATCGAAGAATTAGGTGTTACACAGAGGAAAAACACTGGAAATACTTTTTATTGTGTATTACCCCAAAAACATTTGTCTACTAAGGAGTAAGTCCAAAAAATTGAAAAATTGGCAACGCACACAATAGCTAATCTGTAGATTTATGTGGGATGACACTACTCTTTTCTTGGGATTGAAATATATATATATATATATATAGGCATAGGCTCAAGTGAGGTCCTTATGTGAGGTCCATAATAAGACAAAAGTAAAACCGTTAGTAATATTCTATTTTAGATCCCAATACTTTTAGATAACAATTTTTGCATTTTAAGCTTTAAGACCTTAGAAATAAAAACTCACCAAATTCCGACCAAATCCCAATTCTGGTATCAGAGCCATAAGACGTTCCTTTTAGACTAAAAGTAAAAAGACTTTAATGCCCTTGGATTTATCCCTCGTATTTACCAAGATATTTTTGGAACCAACCCAGACTACCAACCTATACCCATAACTGATTTAGATTCAGAAGGTTGTTTAACCACACATATAGACGGTTGTTCACATATTGAACATATCCCAGCTAAACACGCAGACAGTAGACAAGTTACAACTAGTGCTATTAATAACATAATACACCAAAATAAGTGTATACTCCTTATATTAAGACAATTAATAAAAGATACTCAAACCTTAGAAATAGAAGTAAAAAATATCTCTAAAAGACTATTAGAAATAGATAATCAAATCCCAATAGACTTAGTACAAGTTCTACAAGAAATAAATATTAAGACTAATCATATAGAAGTCCTTAACAAAGACATTTTAGAAATTAAAACCTTAATTAAAAATCAAGACAATGAGTTAATTAAACTTACTAAAGAACAAGTCAATCTTATCCCTAGATTAGACATTTATCTTCCTAATAGAGATAGTTAGATCAAACTGGAATGAGGTACCAAGAGACCTCTCCATTCAGACTTTATCAGAGTTTTATCAAAGAATTTTAGAAAAGATAAATGATGATAGATTTTATTATAAGATAAATGAAAATGAGATTGCAAACGCTGCTAAAGCAACTAGACTTATATTAGAAAGATTAAATTTAATTTCTACATCCATAGCAGCTACCCAAGACTATAACAGTAGCTTTGTTAAAGAATTGCATTTAGACTTAAAGGCTAAGACAAAAGGATTAACCACCTTCTACACAGACTTTGTTAAATTTCAACAAAATTTAGCAAATTACCTTAATAATAGGAAAAACCATAACCTATCCAAAGTGGATAATATTATTAATGAACTTAGACTAGACATGGCCCAAGTAGAAGAAAATACAAAGAAATTATAAATGAAATTAAAGCTATATATAATAAGCCTTCCCAAGCAGAAATAGACTCTCCTTTTATTCTAACTCGGTTAGATAAAATTGAAAAGACTGTAGAGGCCATAGAAGTTAGAACTATGCAACAACAAGAAAAAGATAATGAAGTAAAAGACTATATTACGAATATTGGTAAAACTATTGTTAATTCTCTAGCTAGACATAGTGAAGAAACTTCTGAGAAGACTAGAAAAGAGAATAAGAATTTTAAAGAAGAAATCCTTAATCAGATAAAAAGACAAAAAGATTATTCAGACTTCTTAGAAAGAATTGAAAAAAGACTTGAACAAAAATAGGTTGCCACCTGTAAATTTAGAGAAACCCCTCCCATAGAAACTAGAGAAAAGAATACCATAGGTAGAAGAGTCATAAATGACTGATTAGATAAGACTAGCAAGATAGTTAGCTCTATCCCAAATATTGGACAGAGTAATCATATGCTCCAAAGACTTAAGGATTCATCCTCCAATGTTAGGACATGGTGGAAAGAGAGAAATTTCGCCAATCCTCTCCAATGGAAAGAGTGGGGTGAAGTTGACTGGAAGATTGTTGAAGATTCCATCCATAATGGACAACTTCCAGCCGTTAAATACACAGACTTGTTTAAAGAAGGTGCCACTCATAAGACTCTCAATTATAACATGACTTACCATTGTAGGAATCATGTGTTAGACAAATCCTATACTGAGCTCCAAGTATTTGACTCAGAATGACTTAGATCTAGAGGAACTGATAGGAAGTTCCAATTCCTAACCTTTGGACTCTTTCAAGCAAGAATCCAAGGATTACATAGACCCCAGAATAATATCAACATATTATGTTGTTTAGTAGACAAAAGATGGAAGGATTTTGAGAAAAAACCTTATTCGGATAGCCCAATTAGAAATGTCAGACAACATAGGATACTTTAATGTCATTCCGGCATTTACGGTAACCGTAGACACAACCAAACATTTTAAGTTAATCTTATATGCCAGTGGATATGAAGACTATATTATCCCAGACGCTAACATAAATATAGAATTCCAAAGCTATGTGAAGTTCTCCCAATTTCCTTATGAAGGAATGCAAGCGGGAATTCCTAGCGGTAGACTTAATGAAGAAATCTTAGTTAGAACCAATGTTTCAGACTATAATCATACCTACAGTATTAGGAATACTGGACCTATGAAAGAGAAAGCTAAGACCCTTTGGCATTTGTCAGAATTTCAAGAAACTAAGACTATACAAAATAAACCTTTGTTTATTAATCAAGACGACGCCACTGGAAATGTTACCATCCAGTTTGGTCCTCCTAAGATTGTCAATAAGAATATCCAGACTGAAGAAATTAGATTTAGGAATATGGGAGAAGCCATAATCAATGATCCTTCAGAAGGAGAATGTAGTAGTAAGACTAGTGCTAGTTTACTAAGACAAGCCCCGATAATTAGACCTAGAAGATCATTTGAATAAAAAGATTTAATTAAAGAAAAAGCTAGGATCCAAAACTTTGGACATGAACCCTCAGAATTGGATATGAATACATTTAAGGATAATTAAGAAAAGTCATTTTGTTAGATTTCAAGAAAGAGAAAGATTTAATATGATAGCCCAAGACCGTATATTAAAATTAAAAGAATCTAAGAATACAAAGGAACTTCTTAGAAACCTAAGACTAATAGAAGAAGGAGAACAAAGATTAATGTCAGCTACACAAGTAGAGCCTAGTACACAAGAGATAGGAAGTAGTAGTACGCTAGAAGATGCTCATAGACTTTTTAGTAAGCCAATAGGAATAAATATTCCTATATACTCAAGCACTATAGTTAAGACTAAACCTGATTACATAAAAGACTTTCCTACCAGTGACAAGAGTTTCACTCATGTTAAGACTATGGCAAGCCAAGCCATAAATCCAGTAGGTATATACCTTAACCTAAACAACGTTCAAGATAGGAAGAAGGCCTTAGATGAATGGCGTAATCAGATGAACATGTGTTTTGCATCTAATGAACAATGGGATGCAAGTTCATGTAAGCAGTACGCTGAGCAATCCATTAGAGGCATTGCAAAAGATTACTTAGATAGTTTAAGAAAGGCTACAGATGAAGACTCCTTAGCTAAGATTGAGAAAATGAAAGAAAACTTAGAAGAAAGATCAATTGAAGAATATATTCAATTGTTCACTTCAAAATTCATTGGAGCTGGACATCTAGCTCAAATCAATGAACAAGACCTGGCAAAAACTAAGTTATCCCTCCTTAGCATTTGCAAATTAGATAAGATAAAGGAATATAGCAATAATTATGAGCAACTATATTACCAAATTAACGAACTTGGATAAACCTTAAAAGATGAATACTTTAGAAAGATACCTGCCATAGGACAAATCCTAATTAATGAATATAGGAATTGGCCAGGAGTAGTTGGAGTTAAGAATAACTCCATTGGTGAAAGAATCAATTTCGCTAAAGACTATATCATATCTAAGAGACGTGATATAACTCAAGGAAAGTTGATAGAAGAGACTTTCAAGCAGATCCCTCCAATCAAAGACGAAAGAGACATCGCTCCAATCCAATGGGGATGTGTAAGTGAATCTAAGGAATTAAAAAATAAATTAGAATGGAAACATATGAAGTTTAAGACTAGACCTTTAGGATTGTCAAAGAAGTATAAATTTAGACAATCTACTACCTTTAGAGAAAGGAATCCTAAGACTAAGAAGAAAAAGTTTAACCAAAGAAGATACTTTAAGAAGAATACTAGTAAATATAAGAAGGTTCCTAATTATAAGAAAGACAAAGATATCGTTCAATCTAAGACTGTCATCAAGGAATGTTGGACTTGCGGCAAAGAAGGACACTTTGCTAAAGACTGCCCTAATAAGAAAGATAAAGAAAGTATTAAGATTATTAATACAATATTAGACTATGCAGATCAAGAAGAGTTAGATATCCTATATGCTATAGAAATATCAGACATAGAAGATGATGACAATACTAGTATCTATAGTGCATATACAGATAGTGACTCAGAAGACTATAATAGTGATACTGATGAGTATGAAGACTCTCAGGATACTCTAGACTTGTATATGATACAAACTAATCAAGACGATCTAAATGATGAATATATAGACTTTGAAGACGCTTGGTGTTGATGTAAAAAATTAGATTGCTTCTAATTATTTAATCACAGATAAATTTAAATAAGACAAAGAATTTTTAAAGTGGTTCAGCCTTATAAGATTGGCCTACGTCCATTGTTTATGTTATTGCCGAATGTTAGGAATTCTCGATATGTGGTTCTATCAAGAAATTCCGGTCCCCTTGAATGAGGGTGATACAATGTATTTATAGCCCTTAGGCTGTACATGTGAAAGGGTAAATAATTAATGCCTTTTAAGCGTATACATCTGTATGATAAGCATTCAATGAATAGTCGAACTGTTGATTATCTGGCAATTAATGCTGTGGTCGAGATGCAGCTCGGACCGCCTTAGTTGCTCGTCATTCATAAGTTCCTCGGAGCAATGGAGTTCCTCGGAGCAATGAAGTTACTCGGAGTACTTGGTCGGAGAAGTAAAGTTCCTCGTTGCAATATTGATTGTAGAATTATTTGTATGTGCCACGTAGACTGACACGTGTCTTCTTGTGATTCATCCACGTCAGCATATTAATTTTGGTATCAACAGAAGCCCCCAATGTTTCATGGTTCGAAATTTGAGGAGTATGGAACATTATTTCTCGGTATATGGCAATATTAAATGACCCTCCTGGTTTTTAGGAGCATTTCCTTCGTATTTATTTTTCCTTCCAAATTCGCAGAATCCGCCTTCAGATTATTTTCGCTTGGCTGAGGGACATTGGTTTCCCAGCCTCTTTATTGCTGAGTGTGGATTTTCTTTTCCACCAAATCCTTTGTGTTTAGAATTTTGTCAATACTTCGATGTTTTTCCTGCAAAAATAGCCCCCAACACATGGAGAATAGTTAATGGGGTGCATAGGTTAAATCAAACTCATGGAACTCGTATAGGAATTCCTGAGATTATGTTTTCTTATAGATGGGCCGTTCTGGATAATATTTTTTATTTAAAAACTAGATTTTTGAATAGGGCTTTAGTAGTCAACCTCCCTGATGCCAATAGGGATTATTTTGAACATGGGGTAGTTATTAAAAACTGGCAACATGCCCCTTTGGTTGGAGACGAAGTATACCAGGGTCCCAGATGCCCTCCCTATGGCAATGGGATAGGTTATTTTTATTTTAATTCATATCTGAAATTGTGCTTTCATTATGTTTGATAAAATGTGTGACTGATATTACAATGTGTATTTATTTACAGTTGATAGCAAGAGAAAGACTCCAAAAGAAGCAGAAGTTAATATCAAGCATTTGAAACTTATCTGGGGCTTGCATCAGAAAGTTGCAGACGAGCCTATTAGGTCTGCTTCATATTTGTTGCAATATAAGAGTTATACATCCTCTTTCACTGCACGCCCTGTGATCAGCACTACTGAACCAGCTCCAGCTCTTGATTACTCTTCTCCAGAATCTCATATTCCTATGAGTAAGAAAATGGGTAAAAGAAGAGTTCCTGCCATCTTCGAGGAGGCTGCCCCTGCTGGAGAGGCAAGGAGAAATAAGTCTAATGTCCCAGAGGGGACAAAGAAGATTGATGTTGTTCCTTGTGTTGCACCCAAGAAGGTTGCCGAGAAGCCCCCAGTGGCTTCAAGCAAGAGTGATGCTCCCAAGGAAGTGATCACTATATCCCCGACCAAGAGTTCTTCCTTGGTTGAAGCTATTGCTGTGCCTCCGAGGAGGCTGAAGAAAAGTTCCTCTGAAACCATCTCCCAGCTCCCAGTTAGTGGTGCTGGTGTCCCTACTATTATTCCTCCGAGCTCTGCTATGAGCTCGGTGAAGACTTGGATCATTCCCGAGGTCCAAGGAATTGAAGAGAATCTTCCTCGGGATATGCTTACATCTCTAACTACTCGCCATATTGCTTCAGTAAGTTTCTCTTATTCTGAACTTTCTTTCTTTCCCTTAATACATGTATCTCTGTACTGACTTGTCGTTATTTCCTTTTTTTTTCAGTTGGTGAGCTGCTTTAACACAATTGTAAAGAAGGATGAAGCAATCAAGGCTTCCAGCTCCTCGTCCGGTGTAGAGGATGCTTTAATGGGTTTGACCCAATCTTTGAAGGATTCCCGTCAAAAGTATGACGAGGACAAGGCTGATTGGGAGAAGAAACTGGCCTTGATCGAGGCAGAGAAGGTGCAGCTTGCTGAGGTCTCCAAGGGGTTGGAGAGTAAAGTGAAGGATTTAGAGGGAGAGAACAAAAAGCTTGACGAGAAGCTCAAGAACTTTGGGGAGCTTGAAAATAAACTTAAATTGGCTGAGGAAGAACTAACCCTTCTGCGAGAAGTAAATCGCCAGAAGGAGGAGGTGGAAGTTAAGTTGAAGGCCACCGAGGATCTTCTATCCGAGAAGCTCTCCTCGGAGAAAATGAAAAGAAAAATGGCAGTGAAGAAGTCCTTCAGCACTGGCTAGGACAAAGGATGGAACAAGGGGGTAGCAGCAATGATGTCCCAGGTGGAGTATGGGAGTCTCAAGTACTTCCGAGATGGTTGGGTCGCTGCCTTGCAGGAGTTGAAGGTTGATGAGGGCTCTGAACTGTTTCAACAACATCTTCCTGGTCCCCCTCCAAATATCGAAGATGAAGAAGAGGACGAAGCTGCCTCCGAGGAGTCCTCTATGATTGTGGGTGATCAAATCCTTGCCCCACAACCTATTCAGCTAGTCAACGAGGAGACTTCATCTCTGCCTGCTCCATCTGAACAACTTCCAGCTTCTGCCGACCAACTTTTTATTCCCACCGAGCAACCGAGCTCCTCATCCCAGCCTCCCGAGAAAGTCTTGGGAGACAAGGAAAAGGTGTGAAGTTGTTCAGTTTTTGTTTTATTTTCTTTTGTCATATGTACTCTGAACTTTGTACTCTTCTTCTTATGATGTAATAAAATTTGCCTTTTTTGTTCATCTATATTGTTGATACTTTGTCTGCACTCTTATTAACTCTTTCCCTCTCCTCTTTATTAGTTTATGGCCAGAATGGAATTGCTGTCTGCTCATGATACAACTCTGCTGAGACAGTGCAATAAATATTTTAAAGCTGGTCATACTGACTTGGACAAATCCCAAATTGTAGACATCCTTGGCCGAGATGTTTCAGAACAGTCAATTGAGGCCTATCAATACTTGAAATGTCTTCTTGATCGTGCTGTAGCCAATAATATGGCTTATTACGAAATGATTGAAGACTTGCAAGGTACTCTCGATGAACTTCAGCAGCAGTACAAAGAATCCTCAGCTCTTTTGCACGAAGGGTATGAAAAGAAATAACAACAACTCAGTGCTGAGAAAGGCTATGACAAGGTACTTGCTGGTTATGAAGTGAGAGAGAGAACGTTGAAGATAGAGGTTGAAGAGCACAGGCAAATCGCTGAGCTGTTGGAGCAAGAGAATAATAATTTGCAAAAAGAATTAGCTCAGTTGAGGTCTGCTGCTTCCTCTTCAACTGCCTTGGTACCTGTAACCGACGAGGGATTATCCTTTTTAGAAGTTGAGAACGCCAAGTTGCGAGAAGAATTAGAAGCTTTTTGAGAAGAACTGGCCCTTCTACTGCTGTTCGGGGACGAGGAAGAGGTTCTCGGGGACGAGCAAGAGTTGCTCTGCATGCTGTCGAGGAACAAGGTACTCCACCTGCTCGGGGACGACCAAGAGTTCTTCGTCCTACCATTGAAGAAGCTCGTACTCAAGCAGCGTTGGAAAACCAGGCATTCCAATTGGTAGCAAAAAACCAAGACTTGTCTGAAATGTCCAAGAAAGTCCAGAGCCTGGAGGAGCAACTTGCTACACAGAAGTCTGCCTTGGAGCATAAGGATATTTTCGCCAGAAACCTTCATGAGCAATTAGAGAGACTAACTTTCCAATTCCATAAACAACCTCGTGAATTCTGGATAGCAGGCTACAATGAAGCCCTCTGTCACTTGGATGCTCGTATTGAGAATGCTAACAATGAAGGCTATAAACAGGGATGGTTGAATGCTCTGGGTGTACTGAAACTAGAGCAAGGTCATTATTTATGGAATTACCATGCCTCTGGGCTGCTCGATCTACCAGTTCCGCCTTTCAAACTTGACATGAGTTGGATCCCTGCCCGGGCCATTCCTCGGTGCTTGATCTCAAAGTACCTTGGTGACTATAACCTTCATTCACAGGCAGAATTATCTCGTCCCGAGCATTTACTAGATACACCTTCTATAATGAACGTCAGAATGCTTCAAGACCCTAATTTCATCAATTCTCCCCTTTGCTTGGAAGATCCTCCTGCTGGCGAGGAGCCTGTTTCAAAAGCACAAGGAAAGAGACCAATAAAATAGGGTTCTTAATGTAATAGTTGTTTATACATTTCAACTCAATGTATTCATTTTTGTACTTCATTTTTGGATTTAATGAAATACATATAATTTTGTTTGCAAATGTTGATTGCCATTATCTCGCAGTCGTAAAATATTTTTCATTTGTGTAGGTATCTCTGTTAAAAAGATAACAACATTTGTATTTTGTCGACCAACTGATTGTCGACTAGCTTGACTGTATATCTGTTAAAAAGATAATAATATTATGTAATTTGTCGACCAACTGTAGTTGATTCAAACTTGTTGTTGACTAACTTAACTTTGTAATAATCATTTGGTTGACCCAAAAATAATGATGTTTTGCTTCTCGACTAATTAAAAGTCATAAGTAATAAACTTTTAACTTGGTAATATTCGTAAAATGTTTCCGACCAACAAAGGTTGGCATCTTTTGCTTCTCTACCAATATATCTTGGTGAATTTTCCTTCCCGACCAACTTTGGAATTTTTTGGAAAATATATATTTCTTCCGGAGTTGGCATTTTTCTTGTTTTTCGTCGACCATCCTTTCTTGCCCTTTTACCAACCTAAGTTGGTCTGAGCTTGAATTTGATGATCCTGTCACATCCACTTGCCCTTTTACCAAACTAAATTAGTCTGAGCTAGTGTCTGTCACATCCACTTGCCTCCTAACCAAACCAAGTTGGAATTTTTAGGAGTATGATTTCCTAACCAACCGGAGCTGGCATTTTTAGGAATATTTTTGCCTCCTAACCAAAGGAGTATGGTTTCCTAACCAACCGGAGCTGGCATTTTTAGGAATTTTTTGCCTCCTAACCAAAGGAGTATGGTTTTCTAACCAACCGGAGCTGACATTTTTAGGAATGTCGTTCCCTAACCAAAACGAGTTGGCATTTTTAGGGATATTTTTGCCTCCTAACCAAAACGAGTTGGCATTTTTAGGAGTATAGTTTCCTAACCAACCGAGGTTGGCATTTTTAGGAATTTCGTTTTTACTGCTGAGCAATGTAGTGTGTAGCACTAGTATTCCCCGAAAAACTTTCAATAAAAGGAGAGAGGCTGGCAAAATATCATCATTTTATTCATATTGATGGAACTGCTTTACATCTTACATCACTGATAGTACTTGCGTAGGTGTTCAGCATTCCATGCATTCTTAAACTCTTCTCCTTCTAAAGTTGCTATTCGGTAAGTTCCTGGTCGAACAACTTCTGTAACTCGGTATGGTCCATGCCAGTTTGCCTCCAACTTATTGTGCTTCTGAATGACCTTCTTTAGCACGTAATCTCCTTCTTTTAGGTCGCATTTCTTCACCCTCTTATTGTAAAACATAGTTGTTCGTTGTTGATAAGCAGCATTTCTAATAGCTGCTTCTTCTCTAACCTCCTCGAGCATGTCCGAATCCAACCTTCTCATTAAGTCACTGACTGGGGAATTGAAATTCAGCACTCTGTGTGTTGGGAGACCCAACTCGGCAGGTATTACAGCCTCACTCCCAAATACCAGCATATATGGTGATTCTCCAGTTGCTGTTCGGGGAGTAGTACGATAAGCCCACAATACTGATTGTAGCTCGTTAATCCAATTGGCTTTAGCCTCACTTAGTCTTTTCTTCAAACCATTTAGCAATGTCCTGTTCGTTACTTCAGTCTGTCCATTACTTTGGGGATGACCTGGTGCTGAATGGAGCTTCAAAATGTTGGACTGATGGCAGTAAGCAGCGAATTCCTCGCTATCAAATTGCGTTCCATGGTCGGTGATGAATGCATGAGGAAGACCATACCTGCAAATGATGTTTTTCCAGACAAATTGATATACCTTCTTGTAAGTCATGTCGACCAGAGGCTCAGCTTCTACCAACTTAGTAAAATAATCCACTACGACGACGAGGTATTTGAACCTTCCCCTGGTCGTTGGCAATGACCCTACCAAATCTATCCCTCACATAAAAAATGGCCAAGGGGAAGTGATAGGCGTCAACAATGTTTGTGGAGTTCTTCGGATGGAGGAAAAACGCTGGCACTTGTCACATTTCTTGGCATAGGCTATACAATCAGCCCTCATCGTTGGCCAGTAATATCCCTGTGTCATTACCCTTTGTAAAAGAGTACGACTTGCTACATGAGCTCCACAGGACCCTTCATGGATCTCTTCAATCAATTCTTTCACCTCGGAGGGATGTACACATCTTTGCAATCCTGCCATGATTCCTCGTCTGTACAAAACACCATTAGTTAGTACATACCGAGCTGCTTTAAACTTCAATTTCTTGGCAACGAGCTTATCCACCGGTAATTCTCCCTCCTCAATATATGCCTTGATGGGATCCATCCATGATGATCCTAAGTCAAGGGTGATAAAATTCATCATCAGGTCTTCATCTATGCTCCGACTTTCTAATACCTCAATTGGTATCGTTCTTCGCAGCTCGGTGCGAGTAGCTGATGCTAGTCGGTCCAGTGCGTCTGCTCGTGCATTCTCCATTCTCGGTATTCTGATCAATTGAATGGCAAAAAATTCTGCTACCAACTCCATCACCTTTGCATGATACTTGACCATTAATTCTCCTTTAGCGGCATATGTTCCCAACATCTGATTCACAATTAACTGAGAATCACTGAAGACCATCACCTGTTTCGCCTCCATAGTTTTCGCCAAATTAAGACCTGCTATCATGGCCTCATACTCAGCCTCATTATTGGAGGCTTTGAATTGAAATCGTAGTGCATATTCCATGTCGACTTCGTCTGGGCTGTTCAAAACGATTCCTGCCCCACATCCTGTGGTACAAGATGAGCCATCTACATACAACTTCCATATAGGCAACTCATCTTCTAATTTTTGATTTGACAGAGTTCCTCGATGAAATATTTGTTGCTTCTTTTCAGTATCCCCTGATATTTCTTTGTCGACCATCTTTTCTTGCCCTTTTACCAACCTGAGTTGGTCTGAGCTCGAATTTGATGATCCTGTCACATCCACTTGCCCTTTTACTAACTTAAGTTGGTCTGAGCCAGCGTCTGTTGATCTTGTAACATCCACTTGCCCTTTTACCAAACTAAGTTGGTCTGAGCCAGTGTTTGTTGATCCTGTAACATCCATAGGTTGATCGACGAGCTGCTTTTGCTCCTCGGGGGTATCAGGATATGTGAATTCTGCTATGAAATCTGCTATTGCTTGCCCTTTAAGCGATGACCTGGGTTCATAAATTATATCATATTCACCGAGCTCTATTTCCCAGTACATCAATCTCCCTGATTTTTCTGGTTTATGAAGGGCTTATCTCAATGGCATGTCGGTATATACGACTATGGTATGGGCCTGTAAATATGGCATCATTCTCCTGCTTGCCTCAATTAGTGCCAGTGCCAATTTTTCCAACTTTGGATAACTGATCTTTGCACCTCGGAAAGCCTTACTTGTGTAATAAATTGGCTTCTGGATTCCATTCTCCATTCTGATCAATGCTGAGCTAACTGCATTCTCTGATGCTGCCAGGTACAAGTATAATTTTTCTCCCATTACTGGCTTGGACAACAGTGGAGGTGCTTCCAAATACTTCTTCAAGTCTTGAAAGGCCTTCTCACATTCATCATTCCACTCGAAAGTTTTTCGAAGTGTTTTGAAGAATGGGAGGCATCTATCAGTTGCTCGGGATACAAATCTGTTGAGCGCTGCAACTCGTCCTGTAAGGCTTTGCACTTCTTTCTTCGTCGTTGGAGATCGCAGCCCTAAAAGAGCTTTGATCTTTTCTGTATTTGCCTCAATGCCTCGTTGATTGACGATGTACCCGAGGAACATTCCTTCTCGTACTCCAAATATGCACTTCGTCGGGTTCAGCTTCATTTGGTATTTATCCAGTTGATCAAAGGTTTGACCTAAGTCAACTAGATGATCAGCAGCTTTCTTACTTTTTGTCAGCATATCATCGACATAGACTTCCATGTTGCAACTGATTTGTTCGGCAAAGACCTTGTTCATCAGCCGCTGGTATGTCGCACCTGCATTTTTCAAACCAAAAGGCATAACATTATAACAATAAGTTCCTCTAGGGGTAATAAAAGAAGTACTTTCCCTGTCTTCAGGTTTCATCTTGATCTGGTTGTAACCAGAGTAAGCATCCATGAAGCTGAGTAGCTCGTGTCCCGAGGTAGCATCCACCAGTTGATCAATTCGGGGCAATGGAAAGTGATCATTTGGGCATGCCTTGTTGAGATCGGTGAAATCAACACACATTCTCCATTTATTATTTTTCTTCTTTACCATCACCACATTTGCTAACCAGTCTGGATATTTAACATCTTCAATGAATCGCGTTTTCTGGAGTTTCTCGACCTCCTCTTGTATAGCTTGATTCTTCTCGGGACTAAATACTCTTCTTCTCTGCTTTACAGGCTTGATCTCCTTATTCACATTAAGCTCATGACATAAGAAGTTTGGATCTATCCCTGGCATGTCTTCATGACTCCATGCAAAAGTTTTATTTCTACTTCTCAGGAAAGTTATCAATTCCTGTTTTATTGAGGCATCCAACGACGAACCTATTTGAGTTGTTCGTTCAGGGTGCTCATCGTCCAGAATGACATTCTCTGTAGCTTCCACTACCTGTCCTTTTACAAGTTGAGATTCATCTCTAGGATCCAGTGTTTCAATTTCTGTACCTTCATCCACTTGATAGGTAGTAGTCTTTTTCCTTGATTCCTCAAGCTCCTCTTGCTCGGCAGATGAATAATAGCATTCCCGAGCTACTTTTTGATCACCTTTCACAACTCCTACTCCAAAGTTTGTGGGGAATTTTAAGCACTGATGTACTGTAGATGGAACCGCTTCGAACTTCTTCAAACCAACCCTTCCCATGATGATATTGTAAGCTGACTGAACATTCTTATCCATCACAAAGAAGCGTATTCTTTCTGTTCGACAAGCAGGCCATGTACCAATGAATATATCCAACTTGATCGTCCCAAGTGGAAAAACTTTCTCGCCAGCAAAATCCAGGAGAGGTCTGTGATAAGGCTCCAGTTGAGATATTTTTAGATTTAAACTGTCAAAACATGAGTAGAACATGATGTCTGCCGAGCTACCATTATCTACCAGAACTCTTGAAATCATTACTTCTTTCATCCTCATTTTGATCACCAAAGGGTCATCGTGAGGGTATAGGACACCTGTGAGGTTATTTTTTGAAAAACCAATGACCAACTTCTCTTTGTTTACCTTTCTCGGGCGATCCTCCTCAGCCAAATTTATCCTTTGAATATATGAACAAGCTTGAGCCTCACAGAGGTAAGCTTTTCTTTCTGCAGTAAGATCTCCTCCTCCTGCATCTCCACCTGTAATAACATTACAATCAAATGATCCAAAACGTATTGAAAATACCTCGTGTTCTGGTTGCCTTGGCCTTTTGGGAAGATCGGGGTCATCCTCTGTATCATCTTCATGATCTCTTTTCCTGTTCTCCTCTGCCCGACGAGGAGATCTAGACCTTTCTCTTGCTCGGTCTTCATTTCCTCTTTCATTTCTACGATCAACATACTTTGACAATTTTCCTCGTCTAATGAGTGTTTCAATCTCATTCTGGAGGGCTATACAATTTTTAGTCATTTATGCCATGATCTTTGTGAAATTCGCAATATTTATCTTTATTCCTTCTGTCAGGGTCTGCCTTCATTTTCTTTGGCCATTTTAACTCCTCGTTGTTCTTGATTTCTTCCAAGACATGGTTGATACCCATCTTCAAAGGAGTATAATTATCGAACTTCTTCAAGACTTCCCATGACGACTTATTTTTGGATTGTTTGTCACCACCATTGCCTTTATGCTTTTTCTTTTTAGCTTTGTCGACTTCCACCTTGGTTTCTTTATCCATATTCTTCTTCGCAGCCATAGCCTCCTCGGCATTCATGATTTTGGCTGCTTTTGCCATCAACTCCGACATGCTTGTAGGTGGATCTTTAGCCAAAGTGTAATACAGCTTATTGGGTAACAGCCCACTCATCAAGGCGGTGATTGCTGTCTTCTCTTCATAATCCATGACTTCCAGCTTCTTGTTATTGAAACGAGTTATGTAATCTCTAGTACTCTCACCAAATTTTTGTCTAACGCTTAATAAATGAGCTACTCGTTTTACTGGCTTTGCCCCAAAACAGAAATTCCCAATGAATAACTCGACTAGTTGAAAGAAAGTTGAAATCTTACCCCGAGGAAGATTGTTGTACCATATCTGGGCAGATCCAGTAAGAGTTTCCGAGAAGGCTCTGCATCTCATCTCGTCGGGGACAGCATATATATCGGCGGCAGCTTGATATTGTTCTATGTGAAGAACATGATCTGTCTTTCCATCATATTTGGGGGTCACCACAGGTGCTTTAAACTTTGACGGTGTAGGAAAATCGACAATGGCCTGGACAAAAGGTGTCCCTTGAACAAAAGTTCGTTGTAGTGGGTTCCTCGCCTTATCCATTTCTCCCAATCTATCTTCCAATCTTTGAATAGAGCCTTTCCACGCGTCGTTTCCTTCCTCGGGCCTATTGGTTCGAGCAATTGATCGAGCTGATGTGGCCTCCTGAGATCTATCTTGACGAGCAGCTGGTCGTGATTGTGCTGATCCTTCTCTTAGATCTGATGGTTGTCGAAAACTCCTCGACATGGCTTTGGATGGAATTCTATTCCTCCTAGGGCCTAATCGACTGAAAGGAGACACCCTGCTCAATATTTCCAAGGCACTGGTTCTCTCTGGAGAGAGAGTGATACGTTGTTCAGTATCTGTGGCCCTTATTGATGAAGTTCGCCCAGGTTGATAAGAGAAATCATCAGATTCCTCATTATGATATGAATCAGTACGCCTGGATCGTGAAGAACGTAAATGGGTTTGCCTTTGACCACTTCGCTGTCCTGAATGGGCAGGTGCACCGCCATGAAGGGTTTGGATGAGTTGCCGCATGGTTTCTTGCATGGCGGTCTGACCCTGGGCCAGATTTGTCATTATTCCAGCCAGATCTGGAACAGCTGATGGTGTAGAGGGATTTGGAGGATTTCCAGCGTTTCGATTGCTGGATTCAGGATTATCAGCCATTGATGATGAATGAATTTTGGTGAAAAACGATAACAACAGTCGTTTCCCACAGACGGCGCCAATCTGTTGATGTAAAAAATTAGATTGCTTCTAATTATTTAATCACAGATAAATTTAAATAAGACAAAGAATTTTTAAAGTGGTTCAGCCTTATAAGAATGGCCTACGTCCACTGTTTCTATTATTGCCGAATGTTAGGAATTCTCGATATGTGGTTCTATCAAGAAATTCCGGTCCCCTTGAATGAGGGTGATACAATGTATTTATAGCCCTTAGGCTGTACATGTGAAAGGGTAAACAATTAATGCCTTTTAAGCGTATACATCTGTATGATAAGCATTCAATGAATAGTCGAACTGTTGATTATTTGGCAATTAATGTTGTGGTCGAGATGCAGCTCGGACCGCCTTAGTTGCTCGTCATTCATAAGTTCCTCAGAGCAATGGAGTTCCTCGGAGCAATGAAGTTCCTCGGAGTACTTGGTCGGAGAAGTAAAGTTCCTCGTTGCAATATTAATTGTAGAATTGTTTGTATGTGCCACGTAGACTGACACGTGTCTTCTTGTGATTCATCCACGTCAGCATATTAATTTTGGTATCAACACTTGGTATAAGTGTATATTAAGCCCCTTTTTAAAGAAAAGATGGACAGTTAGTAATCCTGAATTACTAACCTATAGACCTAGATGCTATTTTGATGAATGACATTATTGTACATTTGAAATGAAATGTAGCAAGAAAGACTTTAGATGCGTGGAATGCTTTGAGATTATACAGATAGAGTTATTTATGGTTTGTGTTATTTGTCAATTACACTACCATGAAGACTGTTGGAGAACTAGATTTAGAGCAGTTTATACCAGCCAGTATGATGCTCAAATAGACTTAGATATTAAAACATATTATCAAGACATTGATAGAAATATAGCCAAAAGATTGCAAGAAAATGAAGACTTCAAAGGAAAGGGAATTTCCTATGATTTAGAAGAATACCATTCTGATAGTAGTTCAGAAGCCCAAATACCCTTAGATGCTATAGATAAACCTCAGAAAGGAATATCTATTTTAGAAAAGAACAATTTAGGAATTTCTACTAAACCACATGCTTGTTTTGTAGAATTATTTGTTCAACATAAAGACTATCCTAAAAGACTTTCAGCTTTTATAGATGCAGGGTGCTCTCAGAGTATTTGCAAGGCTAATGACTTCCCTGAAGACTATTTTCTAGAAAGTACTCAAGAAATCTATGGTAAAGTGGCTAATGGAGATCCATTTACCTTATATTTCCAGACTATTCCTATTTATTTTAAATTAGGAAATCAGACCAACAAAACCGTTAATCATCGATTTTGGATAATGGACCCTCGTCCTAGTTTCACAGGAAACATTATTTTAGGACAAGACTTTATTAGTAAATATCATCCTTATACTCAGTATAACGATAAGATATTAATTAGTGATCAAGAAGAATTTAATATTAAAGCCCATCTCATAGATCATAAGACTGCCTTTGACCTTCTGCAGGTCAAACCCAATTATAGACCCATTAAACATTAGAGTTGTTCAGCTGAGCATGGTGGATCTAGACCTACAACCCAACAAGAAGCCTTAGAAATTACTAAACCCTTACAAAAAGAGTGTAAGTGTCCAGACCAAAAGTGTTATAAGCAAATAACGCTTATACAACAAGACATCTTAGATCAAGACCAGCATATTTTATTACAAGTTCAAGCTATATCCAAACAGAAGAAAATGGATATAGAAGTAGAAAAGGAAAAGATTAGGCAACTAGCTGAGCCTACTTTAGGAGAAAATCCCATCGTTAAGTGGGATAAAGACCAAAGCTATTGTGAAATTATCCCTATTAACCCAGACGCCACTATTAATGGTGGAACCTATAAGAAAGGATACTCACAAGAAGATAGGGAAGAATTCAAGAAAGATATAGACGAAATGCTTAAGTTAGGTATTATTAGAGAAAGTAAAAGTAGACATAATAGCCTAGCCTTCTATGTTCAAAATGAATCTAAACGTACAAGAGGAAAAAGACGCATGGTTATAGATTATAGACAATTAAATAAGAATTGTGAATTTGATTCTTATAAGATACCAGACAAGAATAATTTAATCAACTTGATCGAAGATAGAATTATATTCAGTAAGTTTGATTGCAAATCAGGCTTCTGGAAAATTAAGATGCATCCAGACAGTGACGGAGGCATGTGAGGCCCAGTGGGGGCTGTAGCCCCCAGTGAAGTATTTTATTTTTTTATTTTTAGATATATATAATTTTGGGTATGAATTTATAAAGTTAGAAATATATTGGGCAAGGGTGTAATTTAGGAAACCTTTTCTAACTTAACTTAACCTAACTAAACTTATCCAAACAACACACATTCTAAGAGAAAAGCAAGCTGCCGCCTCCCTCCCTCCCTCCCTCCTTAAAGGTATGAAACCATCTCCAACCTTGTTTTGATTTTTTTGATAAATTTAATTCCAATGTTAACAACTCTTGCATATTTATATTTTGTAGATGTATTGGTAACTTTTTTGGAGTAAACTATTTGTATTGGTATTTTTTTGGGGGGTAAATATTGGCATTTTTTTGGGTAAACTATTTGTATCGGTATTTTTTGGGGGTACACTATTTGTATTGGTATTTTTTTGGGGTAAACCATTAGTATAAATTTGTATTGTATTAGTATTTTTTTGGGGTTCAAATGCAGTGGGGTAAACCATTTGTATAAAAAAATTTATTTTGGTATTTTTTTAGGGGTAAACTATTTGTATTGGTATTTATTTGGGGTAAACTATTTGTATTGATTTTTTTGGGGGTAAACTATTTGTGTTATGCTCATTTAAATATTTGTTTCTCTTTCCATTAGATTAAATAAATTTCATTATTTTTGGTAAATAGTCAAAAATAACCTCAAATTTTTTTTTTCAGGGGCTCCCGCCCCCGAACCCCCAAAATTTATCCCCCACTGACTTATATTCCTGGCTACGTCCCTGCATCCAGACAGTATTACTTGGACAGCCTTTAGTGTGCCCCAAGGAAAATACGAATGGCTAGTAATGCCATTTGGATACTTGAATGCTCCTCAAGTTTTCCAAAGAAGAATGGATAAATATATTTAGACCTTATTCAGAATTTTGTCTTGTTTATATAGATGATATTCTTATAATCAGTAAGACGAAGATAGAGCATGTAGACCATCTTAAAAAGATTATCTTAGAATTAGACAAACATGGTATTGTCATTTTCGAAAGGAAAATGCAATTATTTCAGATTGAAATAGACTTTGTGGGAATGCACATTAATAAAGGAAAATTATCCTTGGCAGAACACATAACCAAAAAGATTCTTGAGTTTCCAGACCAACTCAAAGATAGAAAATAATTACAATCATTTTTAGGATTGCTTAATTGCGCTGCAGACTTTATTAAAGACCTTGCTTCAAAAAGATAAAGTTTAACTGCCAAATTAAAAGGAACAGACAAAACCAATCCCTTTTATTGGACTAAAGATGATTTTGAAGTCATAAGACAAATTAAAGATGCAGTCAAGAATATTCCTTTACTTGAACTACCTAATGCAGAAGACCAGTTTATAGTAGAAACAGATGCCTCTGATAAACAATGGGGAGCAATATACTTTGCCATTGATCATTAGACAAAAAAGAAGAAACTGTGTAGACATAGCTCTGGAACCTTTACAGACCCAGAAACAAAGATACACTACCCATGAAAAAGAACTTTTAGCCATAGTAAGGGCAATAGAAAAATATATGTTGTTTCTTAGACCTAAACATTTTACTGTTTATACTGACTCTTCTTATGCAGTAAAATTCAGAGATTTAGACTTGTCCAAATCAAGGACTAATAGACTAATTAGATGGCAGCAATTGCTTAATGGTTATGACTTCTCTGTTATACATATTAAGGGAAGTAAAAATACCATTCCAGACATTATATCAAGAGAGCCAATGTTTGATAACACTAATATGATTTCTTATTTTATGTTACAAACAGAAGACCTAAAAGACATGAGTTCCTCTGGAACGAATAGACTGAACAGGGAAGACGTTGCAGACTATCTTAGACGCGTAAGACCAAATGTTGGTGTAACGTAAAGATTGACTCATATTTAAGACTCTCAAGAAAGACCAATCATTACAGAACTTTGATGATATCTTAGTTCCTCCTGGAAAATCTAGACAAGAGATTATTGCTCAAAATAAACTCATTGGGAAAATGTACTTTCCCCAATATAGACCTGATCAAAGATACCCAGACTTGATCAAATTTAGAAAAGAATTTTCAGAAGACGAAAATACCCTTATAGATGCCATATGATGGAATGTGAAGAATAGACTATGGATCGAGTTCAAACAAAATTTGGTAGCCATTGCCAGATTCATGAGGACTCAAAGACTTGCAGTTACCCAACTCAGTGGTACTGCTATACCTAGACCACAGACTCAAACCTATGCTCAGACTCTTGGAGAATCCTCCAAGGCTAGAACCACTGATAATTTTTGTTATCAGAAAAAGACTTTTAAGACTAAGATTGTTATACCATTTGGTCGTAATAATCTTTCATTAACAGAAGACTATAAGAAAGAATCTAATAACATTATTGAACATTTCAATATGTTATTATCTGAGACTAATGGAGATACTTTAATAATGAAAGGTTTCTTCAAAGACGTTCCAAAGATTTATCTTGCTAGAAAAGCAAAAATTGCCCAGATAACCTTAGCAGACTATGGGTTGATCAGACTCATCCAAATTGAGACTATAGAAGACTCTGTTGCTCTTGAAAAAATAGTCCATGAGTATGTTAAAAAGGTAGAAGATTTCCTTCCTTTATTTTCTAGAATCTATCAGATTGGTCCAAGTTCCTGCAGAGGAATGAGAGTGGAAGGATTTAGACTTGTTAGATTTTCTAATTATACATTTGAAGATGTTGAGATACTATCAGAAGATGAGATTAAAGATTTAATCATTGATAAGTCCAAGCTCCAGATCGCTCAAGCCATGGAGACAATTGAAATCATGGAGTTATTGGCAGGAGAAGACAGATGGTACACTGCCTACCACAAATAAGACCTGATAATCCAAGCTGATGAGCCATTCAACGAAAGGCTCAAGAAAGAATCCAAGGAAATGGTAGAGATAGCTTTGCCAGTTAGCCTTAGAACTGTAGGCGTCATTGATGAATTTTTCAATAATTCCCTACCAAACCAAGACAAAGAAGAAGAAGACACATATAGGACAAAATGGGTCCCTCGTTAGCAGAGGAATTATTAAAGACAAAAGATGCTCTGCACTAGACCCCAACATTATTGCAAGAAGACAAGAAGACTCCATTATTTAGACTGATGATGCCCTTGCAAAATAAAGAAGCTCAGACCTGCCCCATACGAGCCCAGACATCCTCCTTTTATAAAGATAAAGGAAGACAGTGAAAGACGTTAGGTGCAAGATGATTGCAAAATGCCAAGATTACTTTTGAAAAAAGTAGAAAAGTAAAGACTTGAAAGATTCCAAGACTGAAGACCTTTAATAATTATGCTTTCAACCGGATCGCTTTTGATAGTCGGTTACCAATCATTGTAAGTGCCCTTGTTCTATAAAAGGGAGCATCCATTTGTATTTAAGACACGAGGAGTTAGAGAGAGATCAGTTGTTAGACTTCCAGTGTTAGAGAGAGCTTGTAGTAAGTAATATGTACATGAGTGAGTAAACCTCTCATAGTTAGGAGAGGGGAGAGTTGTATTTACTTATGCAATGCAATAAAATTATTTTCTTTTCCAGAAATCTCTTATGTTGAGTTGTTATTATTTTCCAAATTGTCTCCAACTTTCTGTTCATAGAGGACTATTGTGTGGAACCTCTGGTGTAGCACACAAGGTGTTATATTGGTGAACTGCCGTCAGGTGCCGATTAGCCATGAGCCATTATCCAGGTGGGCGTTAGGCGTGAAGGCGTACAGGCAGGAAACGGGTCAACCGCTAAAGTAGTGGATTGAGGTGCGACACATAAAGAGAGAGTTGTAGGAGGCCGAGACCGGAGAATAATAGTAACAAGGATGAAGAGACAAAGGGAAGAAGATAAAGATATTGCAGACCATAAGGAAGGTATAACTCGAACCAAACCCTTAACTGTTTTTACATATTATTGTTTTAAAAAGAATCGTATATGAACTTACAAATCACTACAGACTTCTTAGAATTTGTTAATCAAACAAGCTTAGACTTAACTAGAGAAATTCAAGACTGGACTCTTACAGACCCTAAAGAGAAAGAACTTATAGAATATGTTTTAATATACGCAAGTGGTACGTTTAATTACATAGACCAGATTATTGAGTGGTTAGGAAGAGAAGTACCTAGAATAGAAATAATTAGAACAGGGATCCGAGATCTCTTTAGACAAAAATTAAGAACTGAAGATTTTGCAGAAGAATTGTCAAGACCTGAAAAATATTAAGAATACACTAGGATACTTGAAGACAGCATAGACGTATTAAAATTTATTAGACGAAAAAGATTAGCTGAAACAAAGGCTATTTTAATTAGAGCCGGAGGAATCTGCCCTCTCCTTAAAAACGTAGAGACAGCTGCCCCTAGAACATACCGTAGATTTTTGTCATCTTATGGTGATAATAGTTTAGACGAATTTATAGATAATGATATAATTGATATTATTAATCAAATATATAAAGAAACTAGACAAATAAACCCACGATATCGTATAAGGTATTTAAGACTAGAATATTTTCCATCAAAACATCTTTCAATTTCTAGACTCCCTGAAGAAATTATTTATATAGATAATCCTCGCTATTCAGAACTCCAATACGATAGTGGAGGAAGAAGCCTGAGAAGTAGCAGTAGTCCTGAAACTTCTACAATTAGACTTCCAGATTAATTAAGCGTTAAAATAGGCTTAAAAGACTTTAGAAATCATTGGGGTATAAAATCCTATTTCCTAAAATTTTAGAATAAGACGAAAACATATAAAAACAAAAGTGGTCCCTAAGTAAGTTTTGGACTGTAGCTAGTCCGCATACTTGGTCCACAAACTAGGTCCGCACTAGATCCACTCTCTCTCTCCCTCTCTCTCTCTCTCTCTATATATATATATATATATATATATATGTATATATAAGTTGTATAAAGACAACTATACCCATAAATGCAGCATTACATTTCTTGTTTTGTATTTTTTTTTAATCATGTTTTGTGTTTTATATTTTTTCATCATGTTTTGTGTTTAAGGGTATAATTGTCTTTCGTTTTCGGTACGCTTTTTCATGGCTTTAAAGGGTATAGCGGTCAAAGGGGGCCCTAAATTTAAAAAAAATTATTATTGCACTAGTTAGTATGTTCTTATCAAACTAGCATGCAACCCGCGCGGTGTGCGTGCGCATGTAAATGGGATCTAAAAAACAAATATTATAGTTATTCTTTTTGTGCAATAGTTAAACGATTAAAATTAAAAATATTATTTTGCTTACAATTCTATGGTGAATGATTAAGAAAGAAGGGATCCAAAAGTAGGTGTGCCACCTTAGGCATGATACAATGAGTCCGTTCAAAATTGATACGATATGTCTTGTTCATGTAAATTATAATTGATACAATATGTCTTGTTCATGTAAATTATACATTATGTTATGACGTCGTGTTAATCGTGTTTTTACTTGTGTTTTCGAATATTAACTTGTTTAATTTCTGTAAAAAATATTAATCATGTTAGTTATGTCATGTTTAAATGATCATTGTTTGTCTCACGTAAAGAAAACGATTTCGTGTTGTAGTGGGCTCGTATCTAAATGGTAAACACGACCCATTGCACAAATTTTTAACCCTACGCAAAAGTCGCAATCACAAATGCACAAAAAAATAAAATAAAACATTCACATGAGAATAAAGTTATATTTTCTAATTTATGAAAACACAATCATAGGAAAATAGAGGAAATTATTTAATTTTATTTTTTTCTAGTGTAAAAATATTATGTCACTATTTGGTGCTATGTCTCAGTATACAATTAGCACAATTCTTAGGAGACATTTAATAAGAAACGAATAAGAAAAATATCAATTAATCTTTTCACACATTTAATTACTAACTAATCTATGTTATCTATATAATACAGACTCCTGCACCTATGTCTAGGCATCCCTTGTCCTCTCTCACTTCTTTCACACACAGTCCTACACCCCTATCTTTCTTTCCCTTATTTTCTCTATCCAATCTCTCCCACACGCCTGAAGTTACCCACTCTACCATACTACTAAATCAATTATATTTAGTAATACATTTTCGTAATAATTTTTTTTAGCTCAATATCATGTTTTAAAAGACACACCTCAAAGCAATCATACTTTTTATTGAAAAGAACCAAACAAACATACTGGAAAAAAAATCAAACATAGTAATTATTGGTTTGTCATTTGAGAGAGAGTGAGAGAGGCCTACTCGATGGTGGTGTGATGTGGTTCATCGATGAAGTGTGATTCGACAGGATATATCTTGAGGAAATTGTTGAATTTCCTTCCCTTTTTTCAGTTGACCCAATACTATTGTAATCAAGCAATTCTACTAATTTTTTGATATACTGAAGATAAAAGATCAATAAGTTGTACATACCTCGAATTTCTGAATATGTCTTGGAAGTTCTCTCTAGTTCCAATAATTAACCATTCAACATTTATATATATTATCAGAGCAAAGAAAATTACTGAAAAATAGATGTTAACTATTTAACAAACTATATCAACAACAAAAATATACCAAGCTATCTAAACATAATTCAAACCAAATTAGATAGGGGTATGTAGATGGATATTACTTCATCCAATATTCATCAATCAAGGCAATCGTTTTATAAATCCCATTAAAGAATGAAAAATGAAAATAAGAAAGAAATGGAAGAAAATAAGCCAGATACTGATATGATAAAATACATGTGGATCTCTCTTATCTTCAAATAGAGAACCTTTGAGTACCCAACATACTCCATATAGATGATTTCGAGTACCCAATATGTGTAGGAGGGAACATTTTACAATAGAAACCATTTTTATAAATAAAATAATGTAAATAAAATGGAGAAAACACAATATCTGACGCTTAAATGAATGAAATGAGGGAATACCGTGTTGGTTATGCTCTTGATGTACTAATGATATTCGAAAATCATCGTATGAGATGCTTAAATTAATGAAACTAGGTTTTTTGGAAAATAGAAAGGTCTTAATAAATGAAGAATTCGATGAGTAGAGAGATAAAGACTTTCTGATTTTTAAAGGGTTAAGTTAATTTTTAATTAATAAGAGTCATTAAAATTATACACGGGTCGTCTTGGGGAAATGACAAATGTCGACACCATGTTCTTTAATTTTTAAAGTTCTAATACTTTTCCTCTAAAAATATTTTTTACTAAAATGTTAGGACCTAGCCTCTCAATAGAATTAAATAAATACTAGGCTTATATGTACAGATCGAATATAAAGACTTATTTCAATTTAATTTAGAATTTTCCCACTAGAACATTCTTTTATTTTAGTTAAAAGATAAAATCTATGGATTTGGAATCCACCCTTTTATTTCACATCAATCAAATAAATATTCTGAATTTACTTCCCAATTATTATAACTCAAATTCATGGGATCCTTTTTCTTGAATTTCGTATGATAAATCATTGAAACTTAAATTTATGAATGTCTCTTTCTTCTTTAGTAAAGAAGCAGACCCCTATTCTTGTAAAAATATCAACTTAAAGTATTTTATATCAAATATAAGTATGGACCATCAAATAATTTAATATAACTATAATTAATCATACGTAAGCACATAAAATCAAAGAGATTGATTATGTGAAGGTTAAATCACATTCTCATGTAGAATTAGGGAACTGAAAAATATAAAAATAAATATTGTTGGAAATAAAATAAAGAACTTACATCAAAAATTAAAATTACACAAAAACGATGTCATGCTCAACTTTAGTGTGAGGCCTAACCAAACATATTTAAATAGCCAAATAAATACATTAAAGAATAAATTACATCAAACTCCCTAAACTATCTCCGGTTTACGGATCACCCCTTAATTATTTTTCCTGACAAACCCATGTCTTAAACTATCACCCCGATAAAAATAAATCCAAAAGTTGGATAAACGCCTTTTTTCAGTCTAAATGGACAAATAGACCCCTTGGCTAAATTAAAAACTAAAAACTAAAGAGTATTTTTATTCTAACCCATATTTTCTTTTACTGCACCCAACATTTATTAAACCAACGTAAATGGGCCTAAACCCATTTAACCTTCCCCATGTTTTGGGTTTAGATAAGGATTTCACCAATAATCTTTTTAAAAAACGAACACTAAAGAATCCTCCTCCAACCCCCGTAAAAAAAAGCAACTTTGAGCTCAACTCAAATGCCTAAATCATCCATGAGCAAGAGTTAGTTTTCGTTCGCTGTTATTTACAGACAACGGGTTATTGTATATTTTTTTTGGCAAGGGTTTTCAAATTGATATTGGTTGCAAATATATATATAGTTAGACTCATACATACCAAGTATACATATTTACTGGCGCAAACTTATTTTTTTAAAAGATTAAAAAATAGTTTTGAGTTGAATTTTTTTACGTGATATTTAAACATTTCACGGTACCCATATAAAAAAATCAACTCACAAATATTTTCTGCTATTTTAAAAAAATCGGTCAAACTTTCACACTTTTAAACTTTAAAAGTGTAAAAGTTTGATTTATTTTTTTAAAATAGCAAAAAAAATTATTTTGAGCCGATTTTTTTTATTTTGGTTCATTGAAATGTTTAAATACCATACAAAAAAAATCAACTCAAAAATAATTGTTTACTATGTTAAAAATCCGATGTGTAAACTTTCTATGTACATGAGTTTGACTATATATATACATCTGTGTGTGTGTGCTGAAAATACTAAAGTAACCCACTATCTTAAATTGGAGAGAAAGAAAGTTTCTGAAAACTAATTATGAGGATGATTAATTTTAATAGTGTTTGAGTTTGTTCTCCCTTTTTAATGAGATTGGAATTCAACAAATCCTGTCTAGGTTATGTGATTTGGAGTTCCAATTTATCAAAATACCTACACATCGTAGAATGTTTGTATGATTCTCAGTTTGGACTACTGAAAAATATAGATCTGTTATCGGGGGGCTTCTAAAAGAATTTATGTCTTTTAGTCGCGATAGAGCTAGCATATAAGGCAATGCCAACCCACACAAACTTGGAGTGTAACTACTGATTGAGTATCTCAGAGTAACCGTGAGGGATCCAAATTCAGGAGTTTCTCAAGCAAGGTCATGCTTGAGAAGTTTCTTTTTGAACCTTGAGGAGTTGAATTCTCTGTTTTCACTAACCTGCTTACATCCTCATAAAGCCAAAAATCGAAAAAAAAAATATGAAGATTTAGGTTGCGTTTGTTTTTTTGTCTGAATCTGAAGTCTGAAGTTTGAATCTGAAAAAATTGTTTGTTTACTGTCTGAATGAAACTTCTGAATGTATACTGTTTGTTTAGAGATTTATGTCTGGAATCTAAATGCAGATTATTTGGACCATTTTACCCTTATATTTATTTTATATACAAAATGTATATTTAAAACATTATGAAAATAACTTTTTTTATTTAGTAGAAAAAACAGCTTCCTTTTTTTATGAAAACAACTTTTTTTTATTTAGCAGAAAAAATAGTTTTTTTATTATCTACACTACTGTTATTTCAAGGGTATTATTGGAAACAAACTTTCTTTAAGATTTAAGTGTTCAGATTCAGAGAGTTTAGAACCTCTGAACCATTAACTAAAAAATATTACCATTGCTATCTGAATTCTATGAAAAACAAACATATTTTTTCTCCCTCTGAAATCTGAAAGACTTAAGTTCAGACTTCAGAGGTGCAAACAAACAGGACCTTACTTTGATCATTTCAATACCTGTTACACTTTGTATAAAAGCCTGCTTACTAACGGCTGTATTGCAAATTAAGAAAACAAAATTAAAATCATTTATTCTTTTCACATCTTAAAATCCTCTTTATGGTATCAGAGCTAACATAACGTGAGAGATGAAAAATAATAATAGGTCTGTGTCATTGGAATAGAAAAACTACAAATAGAACAACTGAAAATCAACATGAATTGATATAAAATTTAATATATAGGTGAGTTGTGAAATGTACTGGTCATTATATTGGGGACTATTCTCCTGTTTGATCATTGCCGTTGGGGAACAATTTTTTTTAATTAAAGGTAAATTATATTAGAAAGGGCCAAAGCCCAAAAGAAATAAAGACTCACTAAATCGGGACAAACCAAAAAAAGCTCAAGACAAACCACTCAGACCCCCAAACAAAGCACACAGACAATTCCCAAACAGAACCCACCCAAGCTAAACAACCCATACACATATACATAACTCAAAACGACATATTTGCTACATTTTTGCTCGTTCATTGCAATTGCTAAAGAGTACGATGTCAAAAGAGAGGGTGAAAGCATATAACTACATAAAAGGGCATGTGAGGGATTAATGAGGGATACGGAGAGTTGAGCCTTTTGGGAATCTCACGCGTCATAAAATGGTAGGGAGACTACGTTTTCATATGAAAAAATAGATAGATACATAATATGTAATTTTGTTGAGTTAAATTGTATTGAATGATATTAAAACCTCTAATACTATTGTAGAGGTATAATATAGATGTCTTCTTTGTTTAGGGGTTTGTGTTGCAACAAATATTTATTAACAATCACTCTATACTCATACAACTACTACTTAAGTGATTCACACATTTTACATTTAAATTTGAAGCCATAAAATATATCTAGTCTCGCTAGAAAACACAACTTGAAAAACTTACAGTTATAGCGGATAATATTTGGGGCATATACCAAATAGTCCATAGAATATTTTTTAATACACGTTTAGTCCAAGCCTTTTTATTCTGTTCCAAAAAGACCCTCACCACATAAAAACACTAAAAATAAGGAGCTCCGGTGATGGTTGCCTGAGCTCCGACAGTGCGGGTGGGGTGCTTCTGGCGCGGACTTTTAAAAATAAGAGAATATTGGTTAAATAAGTGTTTGATGGACTTTTCGAAACAAAATACAAAGGCTTGGACTAAATGTGTACTAAAAAATATTTGAGGGACTTTTTGGTAATTGATCCATAATATTTTACCGTGTTAGGTCCTAAATACAAAACCTTAACGACTGACATGTTAGAAAAGGTACCCTATCCCAACATGACTCATTTGGTCAATGCTCTCGTGCTTTGACGTTAGAGAGGAAAAAGCAAGTGAACAACAAAGCTCACCTCAACAAGATCCTATGATGGCTTTCAATGTGAAAGAGGAAACTATCATGGAAGAGTTAAGAGTAAGAAATTCAAGAGGATGAATTTTTTATCGACAATTCACAACCATCCAATCAACCTTTTCAATAAAATTTCGGGCATCCGTATAGTAAGGAGATTCAATGGGCAAAGATTTTAGACCAAAAGGAAAATATAATTGATACGAAACAAATATGGCGTATTTCATCCCTCGAACATATGCATTTTAGCCCCCTCGGGTATCTTAATCCCTATATTTATGCTCGTTAACCAGACAACCTCGGATTTCTATGTTAACATGTTTTGCACGGGTTAATTGAGTTTTTATAGGTATTTGGATGCTGAGTGTGAAGTTCGGATGCATTCCGGCTAATTTTTGTACACAGTCGCACGTTCAAGGGAAATTCGGTCAATTCACATCTTGGGCATACACGGAAGTTGTATCCTTCCTCGCAAGCTTCGTGTGGCCGCGAATGGTGCGCGATTCCGAGTCCGTATGAAGAAGTTACGGCATTTTTAGCGGAAGGAAAACCCAAACACACCAAAACAGGAGGAAATTGCTGCATACCTGCTTTGATCGATCGATTGATCAGTTTGGCCATCGTGCTAAGACAATGGGCTTAGTTTTCAACCATCGATCGATCGATCAAAGGGGTCCATCGATCGATCGCCTGTTTTCTGCAGATATTTTGCCTTTTCTTTTCTTTTCTTTTTCCTTTTCTTTTCTAATTTAATTCCACTTACTATATATACCCATTTTGTTGTAAATAACAGATATAATCGATTTTAGGTTAGAATAGGTTATGGTTTGGAGGTTTGAGAGCTATTTCTTCTTCCTTAACTGGTTTGACACCCATTTGGGTTTGTAATTGGTACTTTCATCTTCCCTCTCCATTAATATAGTGTGTATTTACTTATTTCTTGCTTTGTAGTTAATTTACATGCTTTCCTAAATAGGTTTACATGCTTTCTTTCCTTGCTTTCTAGTGCAAATTTATCGCGTTTATTTATCGTGTTTTTACTATGCTTTCTAGCTAAGTTAGTCTAGGTTGTGCCGGATTGAACTCATTCCTGGTTGACGTGTTGCTTTGCTTTGGTGAGGGAGTTTACGGGTTTATTTCGGATGTGTTGTCCTAGTTATTACGCCTAGGGGATTTTACGGGGCATATCATGTATGTTCCATGCTTACGACCTTGCGTGCATAATTTTCGGGGTATTTGTTGACGCCAAAATCGTATTAGGCTTTTATGCGAATTTAGGGGCGTGACAACCCTTGGTTCAGTTAACTGTCGAAACGAGACGCATTTGTAATAACTCATCGACCCATGTAATCATTTTATACTAATTAACTCGGGGTGAGGGATATCCGATGCAACTTATAGTTTTTACTCGCTTTCTTAATCTAGCTTTATTTTCCCTCGCCTAGATTAATATTTCCCTTTTATGCATCTTTTTTCCTTTTTGTGTATAATCATCTTTTACACTTTTATTTTAGGAGTACTAAATTTTATAAATTCTAGCAACTCGTCTCTGTGGATTTTCGATACCCGACTTACCGCTATACTCACCCGTTGAGTGTAGTCGTAATTTAGGTTTTTATATAGTTCAGGTGAGCCGAATTCAAAACGACCGGCGCGTAGGTGACTCTCACGCCGCGGCAAAACCCTGCCTATCAATAATGTGACAGCAAAATTCTACAAAAGTTCATGCCAAATAATCAAACATCCATCTCGAAATCAACCTAGAGCCTGCCAAATTTGCGGTAGAAAATATTGTAAAGAAAAATTTCCAAATCGAATCAATTTCTAAGTGTTAGTTTTATTCTATGTTTCGACAAAACTCGTTTGAGTCATAGGTTAGGATTTGAGTTGTTTGTCCTTCAAGCCTATGATGTGTGAATTAAGACCATGCGGCAAAGCCAAAGTGACATCAAGGTTAATTGAATTGCGTGTCGAGTTTTTGTCTTCAGCAATCGAGGGATATCAAGGAAGGTATGAATGCATATATGTGTTTGATCCCTGGATACGTTTGGGTGTTGTTTTATAATAAGTTGTTCGAGACCTTTTTGTAAATTATTTTTTAAAGGAAAAATATTTTTTTATTTTAGTTCGTTTGAACAAGTTTATACAGTTTCTTCGAATGAAATGTGAATGTCATTAAAACGACCTTCAAAAGAACATCAAACGTGATTTTTTTGTTGATATATCGTTCGAAACTCATTCGAATGAGATTAGCATGTTCTTTCGAACGAGGTTTTAGTTGGTTCGAACGAGATTGTGTTTTTATTTGAACTAGCTATATGTTTTCGTTCAAACGAGTTACCTCAAAAAATGTGCCGCCTTAAAATTCGTGTTTTCTATAAATACTAATGTTTGGCATAGTTTTCAGAGAGGTTTTTTTGCAAAAACGGTTTTCCACAGTTTATCTTAGGCCTTCCAAACCCTAGTTTACACTCAAGTTGAGATCCAAGAATCCTACATATATATATATGCCTGTTTGAGATCTTTTTCGTATTGCATCATACTAGCTTGCTCTTCATACTATGAGCGTTTTGAGCGGTGTAAACCATGTTTGTGTTGAGCAGCGACTGAACTGGTCACGAGACAAGTAAAATCGACGGGATACCGAGTCGTGGGAGCGCGCCTGCATTGTGTGGATGTTGGAAGGCGTCTAAAAGTAGCTACGAAGAAGCTTACAAGGGACGATAAAGCGCATCAAGGCTTGAAGGCGTCGAGTTTGCGAGTAAGTCTAAGTTGTTCTTGTAAATAGACTTATATCGTAGCGGACTTGTGACTGGATCGTCCGAGGTTTTTCCCGTTGTGGATTTTCCTCGTACATCGTCATGTTGTGGTTTGCTATTTATTTTATTCCTGCGTTTCACCTAGATGCATGCTTAGGACAAGACTAAAATTGGCAAACTGTTTCACATAAAACTTATGGTTTTAAGACTAGTGTATGTTTATTAAAATTGAGAATGTTAAAAATTGGTGGTGTTCATACAAACCCTTTTAAATTGGTATCAGAGCAGGTTACACTAGTTTGCTATGTTAGATCCCTGTTTAGTGCTTGTTTAGGGTTTAGATGCATTTTAGTCGAGAAGGTAGTTTCATTGGTCACCCTCCATTGTTTAATAGGTCTAGCTACCCTATTGGAAGGCACGAATGCAATTTTTCCTTAAATCGAACGACGAGAACGTTTGGAACTCGATTGATATAGGTAGACTCCTCCCACTGAAGTTGGTGCTCCTAAAGCGTATGCCTTCTGGACAACGGCTGTAAAGAATGCCTCGACTTTTAATTTTATGGGTTTGAACTCTATTTTTTGCTCTGTGACTGGAAATGAGTTTAAACGCATTATGACGTGCAAGAGCGCGAAGGATGATTGGGATATTTTGAGATCCACACACGAGGAAACAGATAATGTTAAGGGTTTTCAAGTTACAAAATCTGACGACTAAGTTTGAGATGATTAAGATGCTAAAGAATGAGTCTTTTGATAATTTCCACGCCAAGTTGTCGGATATTATCAACTCTTTGTTTAACTTAGGTGAGTTGATTCCTGAGTCCAGAGTTGTGTGGAAAATCCTAAGGTCCTTGTCTAATAGATTTAACGCCAATGTCATGATCCTAGATTCCTTAGTTGGTGTCAACGCTAAGAGAGCCCAATAACGCATAAGTCACCTTAAAACCTATGAGATGAATATGTGTCCTCCAAAGAATACTGAAAAGAAGAACATTGCTTTGAAAGCTCGAAAAGAGGACGCGTTGGATTTTAACGGTGAGCTTGATGTTGAAGATATATATAGGTTTGTTAGGAAGTTTAAGAAGTTTCTACACTTAGAGATGAAAAGAGGTTGGATAAGAGTTTTGAAAAAAAACTAAGAACTTTGTCAACCGTGATAGGAAAAATAGGAATGATCCTAAGAAGGTGGATGATCGAAACAAGTACTTTGAATGTCAAGGTTTTGGTCATTATTCTCGTGAGTATCCCACTGGACTAAGGAAGGAGGGTAAGAGATCGAAAGTATATAATACCTCCCTGAGTGATAGTGAGTCGGAAGAGGAAGTTAATTCCCTACTGATTGCATCTACACCGCGTTCATGACCAATTATGTGAGCTTAAATGAAGTGTTTTCCCCCGTTAAAGATGATCATGTGCATGATGGTTCCGACATCCGGTCTTTAGGTCCCGAAATAGTGAGGATAAGAGCGACGCTGACGACAACGATGAGAGTGACCTTCGAGTGGCCTTTCAGGAGTTGTACACGAAGTCGTTAAAGTTGAGAAAGGCCAACTTGTATTTAGAAGCTAAGAGTTATTATTGGCCTCGTATAGAAGCTGATGTTGAACTATATGTTCGAACATATTTGGTTTTCCAACAAGATAAGATGGAATTGAAGAAAACAATAGATACCTTGGAACCTCTCCCCATTCCAGCAAGGCCTATGGATAGTGTGTCTATGGGCTTTATCAGCGAGTTACCAAGGGTGAAGAATTGCACATAGATCATGGTGATTGTTGATCAGTTTTCCAAGTATTCCACGTTTATTCATGGTCCAAAGGTGTGTTCTGCGAAAGTTGCAGCATACTTGTTTTTCAGACACGTGTCAAGTGGTTGGGGCTGCCTCTTGATATTATTAGTGATCGGGATGCAAGATTTACTTGGCGATTTTGGACTACCTTGTTCAAATGTTATGGTATCAATTAAAGTTCTCAATCGTAAATCATCCTCAGACGGATGGCCAAACCGATAGGATTAATGCAATACTAGAGGTACATTTGTGACATTATGTAACAGCCAACTAGCAGAAATGGATTGAGTTACTTAATGTTTCACAGTTTTGTTGCAATCTTCATCAAAATCCATTTACGGGGCAAAGACCATTTGAGCTTGCAATCGAAAAGCAAACCTTGACTCCATATGACATGGTCAAACAGAAACCGTAAGGAAGATGTCCAATAACTTATCGTTATGCACGTAGTCGACTAAACAGAGCTGAAGAGGCCAAATATGTTTTAGCCAAATCAATAAGGAGAATAAAGATGTGGGCGAATGAAACCAGAAGGGCCATGGATTTTAGCATTAATGATATGGTGATGCTGAAATTCACTATACAAGTTTGGAAGAAGGTTAGTCGAAAGACAACACACAAGGGACTTATATAGAGGGATGATGGCCCGTTCAAAATAACAAGGCACATTAGAAGGTTGGCATATCAGTTGGAGTTGCCAACACGTTTGAAATTGCAACCTATTTTTCATGTGAGCCTTTTGAAAAAGTTCAAGCAAGACAAGTCAAACCCTGGTCGTTCAAGTCGGAATAAGGTGCCTCCTACAATTAGACAACAATACTCAGAGATTGCTGAAGGTATTCTGGACCACCGGACTGAGGGAGCGAGTAGAAAGAATAGAATAACTTTCTACCTTATCAAGTGGAAATGGAAGGCAGTGGAAGAAGCTACATGGTAGAAATACACTCAGTTATAGCAGTTTGAGAGTTTGATTAATCGGTACTTAAATTCGCTTTTGACGAGGACATCGTCAATTCGAGTGGTAAAGGGTTTGTAACACCTTAACTCAGACTAAGTTATGGGCGTGATACCACGCAAGTCTTAGGTTAGCTTGGCTAATTCGTGCGAAGATGAAAATAAGGTTGAAGTATGCTTTTGGGAAGTTTTGGGAACCAGGTGACTTTATCGTCTTATGTCAGTTAACGTTTACTGCTACCACAATTGATTTCTCGTTAAGAGGTACTAGTAAGGGGGGCTGTCGAGATGAAGCTCAAAAAAATCTATGGGTGCTCGTAGGCCCTAGGCTTCCTCGTGGGCATACTTCGTGGCATGGATGATCGAGCTTGGGCTTAGTATTGCATGGATTCTCCGAGCATGATCGGGAAGATTACCGAGTCATGCCCAGGTGCAACGCAAGTTACATTTATAGGTTTAATTGGGTAAAATGGTGCATGGGCATTGTCAGAAAATGCGAGAAAGGTTGCTAGGTATGATCAGGTGTTGATTTCCCTTGTCTGAACATATGTGGGTAGTTGTTGGGAGTAGATATGGGTGTTGAACAGGTGTAACTCAGGTTTGCATGTTCTAATGCATGCATAAGGGTTCTGGACACCTTGTGGAATGCAAAATAACTTAGGTTTACTGAAAGCAGTTATTGGAGAAACCTCCTTTTTTTGCTGGCAGCATTATTTCGTGGACAAATGGCCTAGCAGTTGGGGTTATTAACTACATATTATAGCCTTATTTATTCCATTGTATCATGTGTATTTCCAAAGCAGGAGAACCTAAAAACGATTTTTTATATTTCCTTGTATTTGTGACATTAATAAAAGGTTGGGGTGTTTTCCCTATTAATTGTGTGCATTCTTCTAAACTCGTGTAGGTGTGTTTTGTATGTTGAATTGTTAGTTTGCTCGATGCAAACGCATCACAGTTGCTGGTTTTCGAAATTGAATTTTTTTTGGATGTGACAGACTAAGTTATGGGCATTATAACAAGGCCTTATAAAATCAATGCATTATGCACCTTTTTGGACTCTATATTGAGGATCAACCGAAATCTCTTTTTAAGTTACAAAGTGGAATGAGCCATAAACTAGTGGTAGACAACTTCAGAACCGGTAACCCTTTTTTCGTTATACACATATAGCTCACCCTCTTATCAATACTCTAAAGATATAAGGAAGAGACATTTATTCAATGTTACCTAAACACTGATCGCTTGGGTATGTTAAACAGATACGGGAACATGATACCCTTTAAAATGTGGTCCAAAGGGGTAGGCTTATGCAGACCATTTTGTTGAAATGAGTTGGGCTACTACTTCTAAACACTAATAGTCACTAAAATTTATAATGATAGATATCTTCTAATATTCTCAAGACACTTCTTTGTTCTCCTTTGAGATTTCGTACATAAGAACTATTTATGTGAACAAGCAGAATGTATATCCTACTCTTTTTACAATATTTTCTACAAAGCCCCAATCTACTTGTTAGTTGATTGTCGTGCATTATAAAATAACAATACTTTTAATATTTTCTCATTATAAGAAAAAAAATTGAGGGAAGAAATATGAATATCTTTGGGATCATTAACTTCATATATTGGGAAGAAAATGTACCATGTTTTGCGTACCTATACTTAAACCGTTAAAGTGTTGGGGTTCCGTGGTAACTATGCATCTATTGTAATATCGTGCGATTACCACGAAAGAATTTCCCATTATTTAGTTAGCATGTGATCGATCGTCTTCACGCGTTCCCACTTCCCCGTTCAGAATATCGCGTACGCATCGGCTGCATATCTAGCCATCCCAAGGAGGAGATAAACAGATTCAGCTTTCAAGTATAAAAATAAATTAAAAAAAACAGATACAAATTTGCAATAATGATAAGATTGATGATTTGCTTGCTACCGCCATGTAGCTGTGTGATATGGGTCCAGCTTTCGTCCAAATATTCCTAAGAGAGGCATTAAATCATTATCGCCCGTTTCTTGTGCAAACCTAGGGTTTGAATCACCTTTTCTATTTCTCCCGTCGGAACCTTTGTAGCTATCTTTGCATCTGGGCATAGTGAAGAGATTTGGTATGACTTTTACAACCTAAAATGAGTTACAATTTCTATTAACTGACCTGTTCCATCCATTTAATGCCAACAACAATTGCTTCATGAAACATATTATGTCCTTACAAGTTCACAACAATTAACAACTTAAGAGTGTGTTACTTTCCATGTAGCATATGGAAGATTCCCAAATTTGTAACTTTTCCAATCAAACATACCTTTAGTTTAGTAAAGGTTGGGCTTTTTTCATCTGTCGGAACATAAGGTTCAAATTTAGTGATATACGGCAACACTGCTAGACTGGAAAAATAACAAAACAATGCACCAAATATGATAATGATATACGTGAAAACAACATCATTCATTCACTTTTCTAAATATGTTCAAATGCGCGCTTACCTTTCACCGCATAATGTGACAAAACAAACATATAATGCTAAAAAACTCTTCATATACTAAAAGTTGTAACAAAAAACAAATGGGTAAGGAAGCAGTGTGATCACTCCCCAACTTTTTATTCAGCTATCGTATCTAAGAATGCAAGTATGCATGTGATCTATGAGACCAATCAGGGCATCAAACAACATGATAATTCATAAATAGTGAGAAATTCATATGAAATATATTATTGGACCATCTGTATTAGCTTTTCCTGTGTCCGTTTAATCTTGTACCAGCTCTCCCTTGTCAATATATAAGAAGCTCGCATGAAATATAAATGGTATCAATTCAAATAACCAATGTGAACTATCTGTAGTAAATTAAAATTGATTGTGCCAACTCTATTATTTATTTTTTTTATAAATTCACATCATGAATCCAAGTCTAGCTTTTATGGTAAAACAAATTGAAAAATAATGTGCTAACTTAGTTGCAATGATTATTAGTTAAAAGACTTCATCCCCTAATGAATAAGTATGAGTTATAATGAATGAAGCTTGACAAAACTAAATCTAATTCAACTGATGATGTGATCAGACACAACAAGATATAATTCGAGAAAAACTATGGGCCAGTATGTAGTACATGCACTTATTAAGAGGAGCCATGTTTACGTAGAAAACCATGTCAATTCTATATTTCACATACTATAAAAATTAAAAGGAAGGCAATAACAAAAAAATCCAACATAAATATGCAATTACAAACTTGTACAACAAAGAAGAGAGTAGTAAGTAGTAACACACTGCATCAAATGATTTAGTCAATTATTCAAATCATGGAGCTTACTAAAGGATAGAGTGAGATAACACCACCAAATTGTTTCATAGTATTGTTAGTAGGAGAAAATTAAATAAAATGATGTTGCAGTCAATGACCAGAGGAAACGCATACTTGAAAAAACAAATCACATGGTTGCAGGAACTCGTTGGCTCTTTACCAAACGACATTGCATTGGTGTCACTAAACGTGAAAATGGTCTTGGAAGATCATATGCGGAGTCCAAAGATGACCAGAAAGCTATTAATGTTGAGATGGTCAACATTAAGAGAACAAACTGTTAAAGCGAGTACTGAGTGATGATGCTAGCCGAACCAAAAACATTTGTGGTGGTCGGGACTGCGGACACAAAGAACTTAATATTACGTGTCAATCCCCTTCAGCTTCTTAATGTAATTCAACGTCAAAAAGTGTCGGTGATTCCGAGAGGATTTATGTATGATCAGGTTGAGATGAACAATGTTGTTCAGGCGATGGTGGACATCGAAGCCACCCACTCAGTTTTTATTGGGTAGAATATTCAAAACTTTTCAACTGATTGATGCAACCTCTATCTCTAGAAGATACATCAAGTTTTGCTTATCAGTTGGGTAACAGGCAGATATCAAAATAGAGTGAATTATTTATGGAGGCGCACTGTGCTTTCTTTAGCATGGCAGGTGTTGATACCAAAATTAGTTTACTGACATGGCACAATTAAGTGAAGATGCGTGGCAATCTGCATGGCAATAACAAGCACTTTCGAATAACACTTTAGCTTCGAGGAGCTCTATTTCCACGACCAACTCAGACGCTCCGACCTACAAGAGTTCTCCGAGGAACTTCAATGCACCGAGCAACTTATGAAGTACCGAGCAGCTTAGGCGGTCCGAGCTGCACCTCGAACAGAGCATTAATTGTAGGATAACCAATAGTTCGACTGCTCATTAAATGCTTATTATTATCATACAGATGTATACGCTTAAGGGGCATTAATGTATTACCCTTTCACATGTACATCCTGAGGGCTATAAATACATTGTATCATCCTCATTGGAAGGGGATCGGAATTTCTTGATAAAACTTGTAATCGAGAATTCCCAAACAAGTCAGCAATAACATAAACAGTGGACGTAGGCCATTCTTATAAGGATGAACCACTTTAAAATTTCTTTGTCTCATTTAATTTTATCTGTGATTAAATAATTAGATACGATCTAATTTTTTACATCAACAGATTGGCGCCATCTGTGGGAAACGACTGATAATATCATTTTTCATCAAAAACAATCCATCACAAATGGCTGATAATCCAGAACCCAGCAATCGAAACACTGAAAACCCCCCAAATCCATCTGCTCCGCCAAACGTTCCAGATCTGGCTAGAATAATGACAAATCTGGCCCAAGGCCAGACAACCATGCAAGAAACTATGCCACAACTCATACAAACCCTTCATGGCGGTGCACCAACCCAGTCAGGATAGCAAAGTGTTCAAAGAAATACCCATTTACTTTCTTCGCGTACTAGGCGTACTGATTCATATTGTGCTGATGAATCTGATGATTTTTCATACCAACCAGGAAGAACTTCGTCGGTACGAGCCACAGATACTGAACAAAAAGTCACTCTCTCTCCAGAAAGGACCAGTGCGCTGGAAAGATTAAGCAGGGTGTCTCCTTTTGATCGACTAGGCCCTAGGAGGAACAAAAGTCCTCCTAAGGCTGCATCGAAGAGTTTTAGACGACCAACAGACTTAAGGGAAGGATCTGCCCAGTCGCGATCAACTTCTCATCAAGATAGATCCCAGGAAGCCACATCAACACGATCAGTTGCTCGAACCAACTGGCCCAAGAAAGGAAACGATGCGTGGAAAGGATCTATTCAGAGGCTGGAGGATAGATTAGGAGAAATGGCTATGGCCAAGAACCCTTTACAATGAACTTTTGTTCAAGGAACACCTTTTGTCCAGGCCATTGTGGATTTTCCCACACCGTCGAAGTTCATAGCACCCGTCGTGACCCCTAAATATGATGGAAAGACTGACCATGTCCTTCATATAGAATGATACCAAACCGCAGCCGACATCTATGCTGTTCCAGATGAGATGAGATGCAGAGCATTCTCGGGAAATCTTACCGGATCTGCTCAAATATGGTATAATAATCTTCCTCGGGGTAAGATCTCAACTTTCTTTCAACTGGCCGAGTTGTTCATTAGAAATTTCTGTTTTGGGGCAAAGCCAGTTAAGCGAGTATCACATTTGTTAAGTGTTAGATAAAAAGCTGGTGAAAGTACCAGAGACTATATAACTCGTTTTAATAACGAGAAACTCGAAGTCATTGATTATGAGGAAAAGACAACGATTGCCTCCTTTATGAGTGAGTTGCTGCCCAACAAGTTGTACTACACTTTGGCCAAAGATCCACCCAGAAACATGTCAGAACTGATGGGAAAAGCGGCCAAGATCATGAATGCCAAGGAGGCTATGGCTGCGAAGAAGAATATGGATGCCAAAGACACCAAGGTGGAGGGTGATAAAGCTAAGAAGAAAGAGCATAAGAACAATGGTGGTGATAAACAATCAAGAACAAAGTCGACATGGGAAGTATTGAAGAAATTTGATAATTATACTCCTCTGAAGAAAGACATCAACCACGTTCTATAAGAAATAAAAAACAGCGAGGAGTTAAGCTGGCCAGAGAAAATGAAGACAGACCCTGACAGGAGGAATAAGGCCAAATATTGCGAGTTTCACAAAGATCATGGCCATATAACCAAGAATTGCATAGCTCTTCAGAACGAGATCGAAACACTCATCAGACGAGGAAAGCTGGCAAAGTATGTTGATCGTAGAAATGAAAGAAGAAACAACGACCGAACAAGAGAGAGGTCTAGATCTCCTCGACGAGTAGAGGAGAACAAGAAAAGAGACCATAAAGATGATCCAGAAGACGACCCCGATCTTCCGAAAAGGCCAAGATAACCAGAACGTGAGGTATTTTTAATACGTTTTGGGTCATTTGATTGTAATGTTATTACATGTGGATATGCAGGAGGAGGAGACCTTATTGCAGAAAGAAAAGCTTACCTCTGTGAGGCTCAAGCTTTCTCATACATTCAACGAATAAATCTAGCTGAGGAGGATCACCCGAGGAAGGTAAACAAAGAAAAGTTGGTCATTGGTTTCTTAAAGAACGATCTCGCGGGTGTTCTATATCCTCATGATGATCCATTGGTGATCAAAATGAGGATGAAGGAAATGATGATTTTAAGAGTATTGGTAGATAATGGTAGTTCGGCAGATATCATGTTTTACTCGTGCTTCGATAGTTTAAACTTAAAGCTATCTCAACTGGAGCCTTATCACAGACCACTCATCGGTTTTGCAGGCGAGAAAGTTTTTCCACTTGGGACGATCAAGTTGGATATATTGATTGGTACATGGCCTTCTTGTCGAATAGAAAGAATACGCTTATTCGTGATGGATAAGAATGTTCAATCAGCTTACAATATCATCATGGGAAGGGTAGGATTGAAAAAGTTTGAAGCAGTACCATCTACGGTACATCAATGCCTAAAATTTCCAATAAATTTTGGAGTAGGAGTTGTGAAGGGTGATCAAAAAGTAGCTCGGGAATGCTACTATTCATCTGCCGAGCAAGAGGAACTGGAGGAATCAAGGAAGAAGACTACTACCTATCAAGCGGATGAAGGTACAAAAATTGAAACATTGGATCCTAGAGATGAATCCCAACTCATGAAAGGCCAGGTGGTGGAAGCTACTGAAAATATCATTCTAGACGACGAGCATCCTGAACGAACAACTCAAATAGGTTCGTCGTTGGAGGCCTCAATAAAACAAGAATTGGTAACTTTCCTAAGAAGCAGAAAGCAAAATTTTGCATGGAGTCATGAGGATATGCCCGAGATAGACCCAAATTTCTTTTGTCACGAGCTCAATGTGAATAAAGAGATCAAGCCAGTGAAGCAGAGAAGAAGAGTATTCAGTCTCGAGAAGAATCAAGCCATACATGAGGAGGTCGAGAAGCTCCAAAAAGCTTGCTTTATCGAAGATGTTAAGTATCCAGACTGGTTAGCAAATATGGTGATGGTGAAGAAGAAGAACAACAAATGGAGGATGTCTATAGACTTCACCAACCTCAACAAAGCATGCCCAAAAGATAATTTTCTGTTGCCCCGAATTGATCAACTAGTAGATGCTACCTCGGGACACGAGCTGCTGAGCTTCATGGATGCTTATTCTGGATATAACCAGATTAAAATGAAACCTGAAGACAGGGGGAGTACCTCTTTTATTACCCCTAGGGGAACTTATTGTTATAATGTTATGCCTTTGGGTTTGAAAAATGCAGGTGCAACATATCAGCGACTGATGAACAAAGTGTTTGCAGAACAAATCAATTGCAATATGGAAGTCTATGTTGACGATATGCTGACAAAGAGCAAGAAAGCTGTCGATCATCTAGTTGAATTAGGCCAGACCTTTGATCAATTGGATAAATATCAAATGAAGTTGAATCCGACCAAGTGTATATTTGGAGTACGAGAAGGCATGTTTCTCGGATACATCGTCAATCAACGTGGCATTGAAGCAAACCCTGAAAAGATCAAAGCTCTGCTAGGGCTGCGATCTCCAACGACGAAGAAAGAAGTGCAAAGTCTTACGGGATGAGTAGCAGCACTCAACAGATTTGTATCGCGAGCAACTGATAGATGTCTCCTATTCTTCAAAACGCTCCGAAAGACTTTTGAGTGGAATAATGAATGTGAGAAGGCTTTTCAAGACTTGAAGAAATATCTGGAAGCACCTCCATTGTTGTCCAGGCCAGTGATAGGAGAAAGATTATACTTGTATCTTACAGTGTCGTAGAATGCAGTTAGTTCGGTATTGATAAGAATGGAGAGTGGAGTGCAAAAACCAATCTATTACACGAGTAAGGCCTTCCGAGGAGCAGAGATCAGATATCTAAAACTGGAAAAATTGGCACTGGCGCTGATTAAAGTGAGTAGAAGAATGAAGCCATACTTCCAGGCCCATACCATAGTCGTATATATCGATATGCCATTGAGGCAAGCTCTTCATAAACCAGAAAAGTCAGGGAGATATATGTATTGGGCAATAGAGCTCTGTGAATATGACATAGTTTATGAACCTAGATCATCACTTAAAGGGCAGGCAGTTCAGATTTTATAGTAGAGTTCACCTATCCTGATACCACCGAGGAGAAAAAGCTACTCATCGACCAACCTGTGGATGTTACTGGATCATCAATCTCAAGCCCAGAGCAACTCAGGTTGGTAAAAGGGCAAGTAGATGTCATAAAATCATCAAATTCGAACCCAGACCAACTAAGGTTGCTAAAAGGGCAAGAAAAGATGATCGACGAACAACAAGAAAAATCAGGAGAGGGTGAAAGGAAGTAACAAATTTTCCACCAAGGAACTCTGTCAGATCAGAAATTTGAAGACGAGTTACCTATATGGAGTCTATATTTGGATGGCTCATCTTGCACTACAGGCTGTGGGGTAGGAATCATTTTGAAAATTTCGGACGAGGTCAACGTGGAATATGCCGTATGGTTCCAATTTAAAGCTTCGAATAATGAGGCTGAATATGAAGCCATGATTGCAGGTCTTAGTTTGGCAAAAACCATGGGGGTAGAGTAGGTTATTATTTTCAGTGACTCGCAATTGATTATAAATCAAATGATGGGAGTATACGCAGCGAAGGGAGAATTAATGATCAGATATCATGCGAAGGCAAAGGAATTGGAGTCAGAATTTGCTGTTATTTAGCTGGTCAGAATATCAAGAATGGAGAATGTGAGAGCGGACGCCTTAGCTCGATTAGCATCAGCTACTCGTACCGGGCTACGAAGAATAATCCCAATTGAAGTTTTGGCTGGTCGGAGTATAAATGAAGATCTGACGATGAAATTTATTACCCTTGATTTAGGACCATCTTGGATGGATCCCATTAGGGCATATATTGAGGAAGGAGAATTACCGATTGACAAAAGTGCAGCCAAGAAATTGAAGTTTAAAGCTGCTCGTTATGTACTGACTAATGGTATTCTATACAAACGAGGAATTATAGCAGGTTTGTAAAGATGTGTGCATCCCACCGAGGTGAAAGATTTGATTGAAGAGGTCCATGAAGGGTCCTGTGGAGCCCATGTAGCAGGTCAGACGCTTTTGCAAAGGATGATGACTCAAGGATACTACTAGCCAATGATGAGGGCTGATTGTATAGCCTATGCAAAGAAATGTGACAAGTGTCAGCGTTTCTCCTCCATCCGAAGAAATCCTTAAGCATTATTGACACCCATTACTTCTCCTTGGCCATTTGCTATGTGGGGAATTGACCTAGTCGGACCACTGCCAACGACCAGGGGAAGATTTAAGTATCTCGTGGTCGCTGTGGATTACTTTACTAAATGGGTTGAGGCTGAGCCTCTTATTGATATGACGTATGACAAGGTGTACCAATTTATTTGGAAGAACATTATTTGTCGATATGGTCTTCCTCATGGCTTCATCACAGACCATGGAACTCAGTTCGACAATGAGGAGTTCGCGACTTACTGTCATCAGTCAAACATCTTGAAGATTCATTCAGCTCCAGGCCATCCCCAAAGCAATGGCCAAACTGAAGTGACAAACAGAACGCTGCTAAATGGCTTGAAGAAAAGACCGAGTGACGCAAAAGCAAACTGGATCAACGAGCTAAAGTCAGTACTGTGGGCTTACCGAACTACTCCCCGAGTAGCAACAGGGGAATCTCCATACATGCTAGCATTTGGAAGTGAAGCTGTTATACCATTTGGAAGTGAAGCTATTATACCTGCCGAGTTGGGCCTCCCAACACACAGGGTACTGAATTTCAATTCCCCTGTCAGCGACTTAATGAGAAGATTGGATTTGGACATGCTCGGGGAAGTTAGAGAAGAAGCAGCAATCAGAAATGCTGCTTACCAACAGTGAACAACTTTATTCTATAACAAGAGAGTGAATAGGTGCGACCTGAAAGAAGGAGACTATGTGCTAAAGAAGGTGATTCAAAAGCACAACAAACTGGAACAAATTGGCATGGACCCTACTGAGTTAAGGAAGTTGTTCAACCAGGGACATACAGAATAAAAACTTTAGAGGGGGAGGAGTTTAAGAAAGCATGGAATGCAGAACACTTGCGCAAGTATTATCAGTGATGTAAACTCTCATGTAATGCAATTTCATTAGTATGAATAAAGTAACAATGTTATGCCCAGTTCTCTCCTTTTGTTGGAAATTTTTGCGGGGAATACTAGTGCTACACACTACACTACTCAGCAAAACTCAGACTACGCAGAAATCTAATCTATTCCTAAAAACGCCAACTAAGGTTGGTTAGGAAGTAAATCTATTCCCAAAAACGCTAACTAAGGTTGGTTGGGAAGTAAATATATTCCTAAAAACGCCAACTAAGGTTGGTTAGGAAGTAAATCTATTCCCAAAAATGCCAACTAAGGTTGGTTGGGAAGTAAATCTATTCCTAAAAATGCCAACTAAGGTTGGTTAGGAAGTAAATCTATTCCCAAAAATGCCAACTAAGGTTGATTGGGAAGTAAATCTATTCCCAAAAACGCCAACTAAGGTTGGTTAGGAAGTAAATCTATTCCTAAAAACGCCAACTAAGGTTGGTTAGGAAGTAAATCTATTCCCAAAAATGCCAACCAAGGTTGGTTGGGAAGTAAATCTATTCCTAAAATGCCAACTAAGGTTGGTTAGGAAGTAAATATTTCCCAAAAACACCGCTATGGTTGGTCGGGGATAAAAACCCACTAACTTTTGTTGGTCAGAAAGGAAAATTTACCGACCTTGGTTGGTCTGAAACATTTTATGAGTACGTGAAAGTGATCGAGCAAAATTTTTGTTACTCGTAACTTTTTAAATTACTACTAAGTTGGTCGAGAAACAAAGCATCTACCAATAATTTGGTCGAAAAATAAAATATCATTAATTTTGAAACTCATAACATTTTTAAATTACCAATAAGTTGGTCGAGAAACAAAATATCATCAATTTTGATTAGTCGTCAAATGATTATCATAAATTCAAATTAGTCGACAATAAGTTTTAAACAACTCTAGTTGATCGACAAATAACACAATGTTGTTATCTTTTTAACAGAGATACATACACAAATGTAAAGTGTTTTACAACTACAAGACAATGGCAATCAAGATTTGCAAACAAAATTATGTCATTAAATCAAAAGCAAAGTACATCAAGAATACGAATTTATTATTACATAAAGATCCATATTCTATTTGTTTCTTCCCCTCTGCTTTTGAAACAGGTTCCTCGCCAGCAGGTGGATCATCCAAAGCATAAGGGGAATTTATAAAGTTAAGATCTTTAAGCATCCTGATGTTCATTACAGATGGTCTATCAAGCATGTGCTCGGGGCGAGATATCTCGGCATTAGAATGGAGATTGTAATCGCCGAGGTATTTGGAAATCAAACACCGAGGGATGGCCCGAGCAGGGATCCAGCTCATGTCAAGATTGAATGGTGGCACTGGTAGGTCGAGCAGCCCAGGATTATGGTAATCCCACAGGTAATGACCATGTTCCAGTTGCAGTACACCTAAGGCATTCAACCACCCCTGTTTGTAACCCTCATTATTTGTATTTTCGATACGATCATCCAAATGGTAGAGAGCCTCATTGTAGCCAGCCATCCAGAATTCTCTGGGCTGCTTGTGGAATTGATATGTCAATCTTTCCAGTTGCTCATGAAGATTTTTTTGCAAAGAGTTCCTTATTCTCTAAGGCAGACTTCTGGACAGAAAGTTGCTCCTCGAGATTCATGATCTTCTTAGACATTTCAGCCAATGCCTGGTTCTTTGCCATCAATTGGAAGACCTGTTCTCCAGAGCTAATTGGGTTCTCTGTTCCTCGATAGTAATCCGAGCAGCTCTTGCTCATCCCCGAGAAGCTCTTGCTCGTCCCCGAGCAGAGGTATACGGAGAAGTTTTCTTCAAGGTCTCCAATTCATCTCGAAGATTGGCGTTTTCGACCTCCAAGAAAGAAAATCCCTCATCATTCACAGGGACTAAAGCATTTGAGGTAGAAGCAGCAGATTTCAACTGGGAGACTTCCCTTTGCAGGTTATTGTTTTCTTGCTCCAACAGCTCAGCTATTTGCCTGTGCTCCTCAACCTCAGTTTTCAAAGTTCTCTCTCTCACTTCATAAGCAGCAAACATTTTATCGTATCCTTTATTAGCATTCAGTTGCTGATATTTCTTCCCGTACCCCTCATGCAAAAGTGCAGTAGATTCCTTATATTATTGTTGAAGCTCTTCAAGAGTACCCTGGAGATCTTCAATCATATCATAGTATGATACGTTGTTAGCTACTGCACGGTTGAGCAGGCACTTCAAATACTGGTATGCTTCAATTGCTTGCTCTGAAGCACCTTAGCCGAGGATGTCAATAATTTGTGCTGCACTCATATCTGTATGACCAGCTTGGAAGTACTCATTGCATTGCCTCAACAATTTTGTATCGTGAACAGATAATAATTCCATCCTGGCCATAAACTAGTAAAGGAAGAAAAAGCAAGAATCAATAAGGAGCAAGAGGAAGAAAGACAACAGTATGAACAGGCAAAACTTCGAATTTTATTATTATTATAAAGGAGAAGTACAAAATTCAGAGTTACATTTGATAAAAAAAATAATAAACATAGAGAAAAATCCGAACAACTCTACACCTTTTCCTTGTCTCCCAAAACCTTCTTGGGAGGCTGGGACGAGGAGGTAAGTTGCTCGGATGGTACAAAAAGTTGCTCCGGAAGCACTGGAGGTTGCTCGGATGAAGTAACAGGTAGTTGAAGTTGCTCGCTGGTAGACTGGATAGCTGGGGGTGAGAAGTTTGATCTCCCATCACCGTGGAGGATTCTTCAGAGGCGGCTTCGTCCTCTTCTTCTTATTCAGGAGTTGGAGGGAGGCTCGGGATGTGTCACTGAAATAAGTCAGAATTTTCATCGACTTTCATCTCTTGCAGAGCAGCGACCCAGCCATCCCTAAAGTATTTGTGGCTACCATATTCCACCTACGACATCATGGCAACCAAACCTTTATTCCACCCCTTATCCCATCCAGCGCTGAAAGACTTCTTCACAGCCAACTTACTTTTTGTTTTCTCCGAGGAGAGCTTCTTGGATAGAAGTTCCTCGCTAGCCTTTAATTTATTCTCAACTTCCTCCTTCTGACGACCTACTTCACGAAGTTGGACTAACTCTTCCTCAGCAATTTTGAGCTTATTCTCAAGCTCCCCAGCATTTTTGAGCTTCTCGTCAAGCTCTTTATTTTTCTCTTCTAAATCTTTTATTTTCTTCTCCAATCCTTTGGAGGCTTCAACAGCTTAATTCCTCTCCTGCTCGATGGAATCGAGTTTCTTCTCCCAGGCAGCCTTATCATCATCATATTTCTGACGAGAATCCTTCAGAAACTGCGTCAGGCCCACCAAAGCTTCCTCCACACCAGACGAGGAGCTTGAAGCTTTAATAGCTTCATCTTTCTTCAGAATTGTGTTAAAATAGGTCACCAACTAGGAAAAGAAAATGATATCATGTTAGTGCACAGATGTAATAAGGGAAAAATGAAAATGAAGACAAAAATACTTACAGAAGCAATGTGACGAGCAGCTAATGTGGTAACCATGTCCCGAGAAAGATTTTCTTCGATACCTTGGATCTCGAGAATGATCCAAGTCTTCACCGAGCTCATGGCAGAGCTCGGAGCAACCAAAGTAGGAACACCAGTTCCAGTAGTCGGGGGCTGAGAGATGGTTTCAGCCAAATTGACCGAGGAGCTTTTCTTTAACCTCCTCAGAGGAGCATCAACAGTCTCAACTAACGAGGTAGTCTTGGTCGGTGATATGACAATCACCTCACTTGGAGCAGCGACCTTGCTCTGAGCCACTGGGGCTTCTCGGCAACCTTCACAGGAGCAGTCGGAGGGGGTGCATCAATTTTTTTTGTCCCTTCTGGGACATCAGGTTTACTTCTCTTTGCCTCTCCAGCAACAGAGGCAGATTTCTCGAAGAGAGTAGGAGATCTTCTTTTCTTCATCCTTTCACTTAAAGGAATGTGTGACTCAGGGGAAGAACTTACAGAGGCAGGTACTGGTTCTACTTCACTTATCACCGGACGAGCAGTAAAAGATGAGGTGTAACTCTTATACTGCAGCAAATACGAAGCTGATCTAATATGCTCGTCGACAACAGTCTGATGCAAACTCCAGATAATTTTTAAATGCCTTATGTTGACTTCTGCCTCTTTTGGAGATTTTCTTTTGCTGTCAACTGCAGATAAATGAACATGAAAATATCAGTGACACCTTTTATCAAACACAAAGAAAGCATAATTTCAAAAATAAAATGAAATAAAAATAACCTATCCCATTTCCATAGGGAGGGCATCTGGGACCCTGATACACTTCATCTCCGGTTAAAGGAGCATGTTGCCAATTTTTTATAACGACCCCGTGCTTGAAATAGTCCCTATTGGCATCTGGGAGATTGACCACTAAAGCTCTATTTAAAAACCTAGTTTTTAAATAAAAAGTATTGTCACCAACAACCCATCTATAACAAAACATAATTTCGGGAATTCCTATACGAGTCCCATGAATTTGATTTAATCTATGAACTCCATTAACTATTCTCCAGGTATTGGGGGCTATTCTTGCAGGAACAACGTCAAAATATTGACAGAATTCCAGACATAAAGGGTTTGGGGGAAAGGAAAAGCCACATTCAGCAACAAAGAGACTGGGGAACCAATGTCCCTCAGTCAAACGAAAATAATCTGAAGGCTCAAAAAGTTCCTCCAGAACAACCCATGAAGGAATAGAAAAATCAGAACGAAACTTATCAAGCGACTCTACAGGGTAAACCATGATGAATACAGGAAATCAAAGAGAAAGAAGGAGATCTTACAGGAAAATGATGAGTCTGTTGACAACGAACGATGAAAGGGATGAACGCACAAGAGAGAGAGACAATAGAAAACTCAAAGATACAAATTTGAAAAAGTAGAAGACGATGGGACTGTCTGCAACGCTTAAATACTTTGCCTCGGGAAGGGGTAAAGATAATGATTATAAAAAGAGATGATTACGATACCGTCGGCTAAAAAGACAAAAAGGGCGCGGGAACCAAAGCGGTCATAGAAATTCAAAAAGACTGATTCTACGAATTTGGAAGGAGAAATAAATACAAAAGAAAGTGCTCCTAAATTTCGGGATGATCATTTAAAATCGCAATACTTAGAGAAAGAATGTTCCACACTCCTCAAATCTCGAACTGTGAAACATTGGGGGCTTCTGTTGATACCAAAATTAGTCTGCTAACATGGCACAATTAAGTGAAGATGCGTGGCAATCTGCGTGGCAATAGCAAGCACTTTCGAACAACACTTTAGCTTCGAGGAGCTCTATTTCCACGACCAACTCAGATGCTCCGACCTACAAGAGTTCTCCGAGGAACTTCAATGCACCGAGCAACTTATGAAGTACCGAGCAGCTAAGGCGGTCCGAGCTGCACCTCGAACAGAGCATTAATTGCAGGATAACCAACAGTTCGACTGCTCATTAAATGCTTATTATTATTATCATACAAATGTATACGCTTAAGGGGAATTAATGTATTACCCTTTCACATGTACAACCTGAGGGCTATAAATACATTGTATCATCCTCATTGGAAGGGGATCGGAATTTCTTGATAAAACTTGTAATCGAGAATTCCCGAACAAGTCAGCAATAACAGAAACAGTGGACGTAGGCCATTCATATAAGGCTGAACCACTTTAAAATTTCTTTGTCTCATTTAATTTTATCTGTGATTAAATAATTATATACGATCTAATTTTTTACATCAACAGCAGGTTTGTGTAGAGGGAAGTTCGCTATTTTGTTAAGATATAGGTTGGATAAAGAAGAGTTAAGGGAGAAGATTCAGTTTATTGTTTTCTTGTGGAATCTTCTACAAGTGAATACAAGGGGATGATATATATTTGTTGCAATTGGAGAGTTGTTGTGCCTTTTTAAATTGTTGTAGAGATGGTGATTGTTCTGAGCATTTGGGCGACTGCCTTCGATGGCTTTTGTTTGTCCGGATTGCTAGCTGCCAGATGTTAGATTTGTAGTTTTGAGATTGCATTTTGTTTTTGTATTTTGTCCGTTGTCACTTTCTGACTTTTATCTAACTACCACCTCTTCTGTACGTGTTTTTATTACTCATCAATACAGTTTATTGTAATAAAAGAGGGAAAGAGAGAGAGAGAGAGAGAGAGAGAGAGAGAGAGAGAGATTTTATGGAGCCTGGCCGAGAACCTAAGTTTGAACCCTTATCCTATTCAAAAAATTATTACGATAGCACATATGTTTTAAAAAGCTTAACAAAAATGAGGTCATACAGCCAAAAAATTGCACAAAATGAAAAAAAATCCTCTATACATAAAAATACCACAACCCTATTCACATTATAAAATAACATAAAAGAAAATGGCAATCACAACATGACTACGAAAAAAAATCATAATAAAGTACTATATGGAATTTATTATTGTTGAAACTTTAGATGTCAAATTTTTTAAAATAATGACAAGATTCTTCACAAAAATTAGTATAAAAATAATGTCAGTGATTTGATTGATCAAGTAATGAATAGAAACTATTATTCACAGGTAACTCACTATCTACAAATCAAATTATTTAACACATTATTTTGTGTATTAATTTTTACATACTTTTGCGTATCTAACATCATTATTAATAATATTAATAAATTCCGCCCAAACTGTTATTGTAATACATTAGGGGGTGTTTGCTTTGTGATTTTGAAATACAATAATTTTTTGGCAGAAGCTAAGAATTAAAAAATAACCTCTTAGACCTCCCATATTGGGAGCTCCAGATGCCAACGTGTTAGAATAAGGTCGTCTCTTCTTATAGATATAATAATTGTAGATCAATGCACTAAATATAAGCATAGGTCAAATTATTTATGTGTGGGTCTTAATCTACTCTTCTATATAGACACTTTAAAGTGCATATGATAGTCAACTCCTACATGGCTTATTAGCTTAAGCTTGAGGTCATTTTTTTCTCAATTATTACAAATAATATACTTTGGTACGAAGGGCAATATTTGCATAAAAAATTCTACTTAACAGAATACAACATTAAATTATTTTTGGGTGGCGAAAGTCTGCTCTTGAAGAGAATAATGACTAAAGTCCAACTGTGTATAAAAATGGTGGCCAAAGTCAAAATGATCCTATAATATGTGACTACTATACTACTATATTAATGGACATGGAGAAAATTGACTAATCTGCAGGAGGTGGTTAAAAGTTATACTCAGTATACAGTAGGTAATGGGGAGAACATTCTATTCTGGACTGATAACTGGCACGCCCAATAGGTTTAAGCCTAGAATTGTTCATGATGTTGCGAGTTCTTTAAAGGCAAAAGTAAGTTCTTTGATCAGGGTAAACGGAGGTGGCCTAGGCCCGTTTTTGCTGCTCTTAGGGAAATTTCGTCATACAATGTGAATATAAATGTGGAATAAACGGACATAGTAGTGTAGATCTTGGTAGGAACGGTAAATACTCTAATGGTACAGCATATGAAGCCTTAAGCAAGAAGAAGCCAAAGCAGGAATGGAGAAATTCAGTGTAGTTTGGCCAAGATATCCCTATGTTCTTTTATTCCGTGGTTATGTTGTCAAAACAAATTGTGGACTAGTGATAGATTGAAAAGTCGTGGTCTCATTGAGGATAATAGTTATGTTCTATGCGGCAGAGAAATTGAAAGCAAAGATCATATATTCTTCCTATGCAGATTTTTGGCAAAAGTTTCGGATCAGTTGTTGTCTCTAAATGGGGAAGTTAGAAATATTAAGGTTGGAATGAGCCGCTAACAATGATAGTACATTCAAATAATGGAAAAACAAACCCAAAGCAAGTTAAAAAGTCATCTTTTTCAGTAGCAATTTATGCTGTATGGAGAGAAATGTTTTTCAGAACAAACCGTTAAATAAAGATGGGTAGTGAGGAATATTGAACTGTATAGTCCATGATGCTTTTCAAAACTAGAAATAAGTAGCGAGACATATGGGAAACTGATTCGTCCAGAATACAAATTGGTCTGATACAGATAGCATAGAAGAAAATGATGATAGCTATTGTTGAAGAGTTTTATGGGCATAAAATTGAAAATGGCACAATATTGAAGTCGCGATAGATAAGATATAGATCTCACTGATTTTAAGTGGGGTCACACTATGATGGGCGGCGTTTGGCTTTTTAAGTAGGGCTGCTTCACCAGTGTTCTGGTTGTGATGTACAAATTGAAGGTTAGTTTATGAAAGCCTATTGAGTGGGATTTCTCTTTCAAGCAAGTTCATGTTTATGGAGGTGTTTGGATCTGCTTGGAAAATTTGGAATGATTTGTACAGAGCTTCATTGTTGTAGATTGCCAACTGCACAAGTATGAATTCTCTTTATAGGGTTTTGTTTGGATGGCTTAAACGTGTTGGATTGTAGAGAGGGGCTGGTGAACGTCATGTAAGTAAATTGGATGAAACTACATGTAAGTAGATTGGACGAGTTGGGCAGTGCCTCGTGAGTGGGTTGGATCGATTTGGTCTGTTGCTGTTTCACGAAGTTAATCACATCTGCCTAAGTTGACAAAGAAGGATGGGCCATCTATGGTTTCTTAATATGGTATTTGGGCCATAGAGTTGTATAGACCAATGTTGTTTTGCGGTGTAGTGGACTGCTGGTAGTTTTAGGTCGTTGGACGGTATGTGTTCTAACTTGTCTAGTTCATGTTTGTCACCCTTAAATGGTTGGTTGTTTGAGTTGTTTTTAATGATAAGCTTACATTTTACCAAAAATAAACAATTATATGTCACTACTATACAACATTCTACTCCTAGTGTACTAGTACCCCACTGAAAAAAAATGTATTGTTGTATCCTGCCGTGTACTGTTCGTTTCCCACATCTGTAACTGAACTTCTTACATCTCATTTACTGAGTATAACTTTTCATAGAATAAACAAACCTCCTCTACAATAGCTATTTCATAAATCAACGTGTTAACTCTTCCCCTACTTCAATTCTATGAAATAACTTTGAATTATTAACTCGTTATTTCATTCATTTTGCATTTCCCAGCTTTCATTGATGTCATCAAGATATCTGATATCTCCTCCATAAAGGCCAATTCCTCAAAATTATTATAGACTCATACATCTTACTCCTTAACATTGTATTAATATTCCCAGCCCCTTCCATATGATCAATATCCCTAATTCTCTGAAAACAACATTTTTATTTTATAGATAAGTAAAAAAACATTATTTTCCCAGACTGGTATCACCATAAACCTCATTATACCATTCCTTAATCTTAACTTAACACTTTCAATTTTTTTCATTATTTTAAACCCACCCCCCAATTTTCTCACCAAGATTTAGAATTCTTTCAAGGAATGACGATGAAACCACATATTAAGGCAAAAAAAATTCAATTTCGAAATCCCACACCTGTGATGCATTCACAACCGGGTAAACCAGAAAAAAACTGAACCGCAACACACACAATCCCAATGAATAAAGCACACAGTACTTATAGGGAAAAAACTCCCCAACCAAGTATTTTATAACCCAACAAATATAAAGAATCCTTACAAAATCATCTAGGTATCTCTCTAAACCTAGTTATGTAGGCTACAAAGCTTTAAATACAAGGTAATAATACAATTGACAACCCCAACTGCTAGGTACAAGTGTCTAAAACTATGCTGCCAGCATTCCCTATAAAAACCGCTTCAAGTAACTGTTGTGCTGCCATGGGAACAGGTGTCTTAAGAAGTTACCAAGCGGTTACCTATGATTTCCCACTCCATAATTCATGTAAATCCGTGTAGCCACCTATTCTGTTGCTCCCAAAATTGCCCAAACTACTGAAAGACAAGCCCAACGACTATGTCAATGCAACAAGAACTTTTTCCACGTTTCTGAACACTATTACCTTGATCCCAGCAAGCTAAACTCACTCCATAATTCATGTAAATCCGTGTAGCTACCTGTTCTTCCATGTTACTACTCCGAAAAATACTCAAAGACAAGCCCAATCTCTACCTGAATGCAACCAACCACTTTTTTCGCATTTCCGAACACTATTACATTGATCCCAACAAGCTAAACCCACATACTAGTAACCTGATGCAACATGGGCATGACTTCGAAAGTTATCCTGATCACACCCCGATAACCATCCACTACCAAACCCATGTTAATGTTAGGAGAATCCCACATATTTCACGAAGTTACCATAAGCCTAGGAGCACATATGGACGAAGTACTAATTCTGCCTCGAAGGAACCCCCCTATATATGCTATTAACGAAAATTCACAAGTGGTAGCAGTAGACATCAACTGCTAAATGATCGTAGAGTAGATAAACGCTCCAACCTGACTTCGTTTGCTCCAACACTTCTTTCCATATTACTTACCTTAGCAAAGTGCGACTAAGGCAAGCTTGTTGCCGCACCCATAACTTAAGTAAATTTAGGGTGTGACAAACCCTCCTCCACTCGAATTGACGACGTACTCGTTGAAAGAGAATCCAAGTACCAGTGAATGACATGCTCAAACTACCACAACATAGTATCTTTCTCCCAAGTAGCTTCCTCGTCTGCCTTTCCTTTCCACTCCACAAGGTAAAAAGTTCTTCAATTCTTTCTACGTGATCCTTCCCTGTGGTGGTCTAGGATCTGTTCAGGAACCTCGAAATACTATTATCTTATTGTTGGTGGCGCTCTAACCCGACCTGCTCGGTTAGGATCTGACTTGTCTTCATTAAACTGCTTAAAAAAGCTAACATAAAAAAAAGATGCAACTTCAATCGGGAAGGTAGTTCCAATTGATAAGCCAACCTGCCAATCGACTTTGCAATTTTAAACGGACCATCATAACTCTGAATAAAACCCTTATGTGTTATTTTCCGACTCACTTTCTTCCAAACCTGTAAGGTAAGTTTCAACATCACCATGTCACCAACATCAAACTTTATCTCATGCTTGCTGTCATCAACCCACTTCTTCATTCTCCGTATTGATTTTGCTAAAACATTTTTTGCCTCTTCCGCCCGTTCCTGCCTTTCTCGTGCAAATCTATAAGTTGTTAGCCAATGGCTTTGAGATTTCGGTTTTGCAATACATGAGTAAGAGGTTGTTTCCAGATTACAAGCGCAAACGGACTTTTCCCCGTTGAAGAACTTTGATGAAGGTTGTGATACAACTGTGCAACATCAAGTAACTCAACCCAATTTTGCTAGTTGGCAGTTACATAATGTCGTAGGTACTCTTCCAACAACGCGTTCACCCTCTCCGTTTGTCCATCTGTTTTATGGTGATTCGGTGTTGAAAATTTCAATTGTGACCCCAACAACTCGAACAAGGCATCCCAAAACTGCCCGATAAATCTCACATCTCGGTCGCTTACAATATCAAGTGGTAAACCCCATCACTTAACCACATGTCAAAAGAACAAGTTCGTTGCCACTTCTGCTGAACAAACCGTCGGGGCTAGAATGAAGGTAGCATACTTAGACAACCGGTCGACTATCACCATAAATGAAGTGAAGTCTTTCACCTTCGGTAACCCATTGATGAAGTCCATAGAAACACTTTCCAAAGGTCTTGTAGGAACCGGGGGTAGTTCCAGGTTCCCACTATCTGTCTTATCCTGCTGACAAATCATGCATGTTCTAACATACAATTCAACATTAGCTTCCATTCAGGGCCAATAGTAACTTTTGGATGACAAGGCAAGTGTTATGTCTTGCCCCAGATGCCCAACGTACATCATCGTGTGTCTTCTTTAGTACCCTCGGTCTGATTCCCCCTATTTTAGGAATGTAAGGCCTGTTCCCCATTGCGTAGATAACTCACCTACCCAGAACCTGTTATAAGTTGTTCCCCATTGAATTTGTAACGGGCTAAATCCGCTACAAAATATTTTGTAACGGATTTGGCATTGGTACACATCTCATATATTAATAACGAATATACTAATTTGTAACGGGTTTTTTCTGTTACAAATATAGATTTTGTAACGGATAAAAACTGTTACAAAATACATTATAACAGATTGAGAGTCATATATTTGTAACATATGTTTTTATTTGTAACGGTTAAAATCCGTTAGCAATATTATTTTATTTTTAAAAAAATATTAATTTTTCATTAAACAAGTATAATACACTAGTAAAAACTTGTGCTCAACCAATTGCAATGCAGAACCAATGCCCACAAATTTCACTCAAAACATAAGCTCAAAACACACGTGACAAAATGAAAGACACTACATTTCGGTGATATTAAATAGATCTAAAACTATATTTCATTCATAACCATTAAAGTTCCCAAAACAAATGTACTACAAGATAAACCATTTAGCCTTTAACCACAAACTTGAATCGAAGTCTAACATCATTAATGTTCTAAATATATTATTCTCCTAAAAGTAATGTTCATGATATTCCTTGCAAAAGTGGACTTCATTCTCCCAAGAGTAATCTTCATATTTCTGCATAAGAACCTGTTGAACAAACTCAATCTTAGTAAATGTGTAAGCATAAATGAGTAAATAACAAAAAAAGACTAGTATATTCATGTGCCATTGATTGGCATGCATGTAATTTTATTGGGGAGTAATCGATACACAACAAACGGCCATAGTCGATGAGAAAGCGGTTAGTTTAGATAAGTTATTTTGGTATCGCTTGATGTGTTTGTACCTATTTTTTGGTCGTTAGGTTGTTTTCATTTTTTGCCCCTAAACACCCATTTTCAACCCCAAAAGAAGCGTAAACTAGTAAACTAAGTCATCTGAGAGTCGAATGAGGACGCGGTTAGTTTAGACAAGTTGCTTTAGTATCACTTGTTTTGTTTGTATCTAATTCTAGGCAGCTAGGTTGTTGTTTTAAGTTTGACCCCCCCCCCCCCCCCCCCACACACACACACGCCATATTAACCCCCAAAAGAAGTGTATAATAGTTAATTAGATCAATTGAGACCCCGATGAGGATACGATTAGTTTGGGCAAGTTAATTTGGTATCTCTTGATGTGTTTGTACATAAATTTAGGTCGTTAGGTTGTTATTTTCAGTCTTTGCATCCCTCCCTGCCCAACTCCCATCTTTACGAACTATTATAGTTTGATTGTCGGATTTCTTATATTCCTTGATAAACCATTTTTGGGTGAAGGCTTAAAATCTTCTCTAGTAGAGAAGTTGGAAGACAAGAAAATAGAACTGAGCTCAATGGCAGAGATTGTTAGAGAGTTGGAGGAAAACTGAGCACAAGTTCAAGATAATGCTCAGTTTTAACTCTTATCAGCAAAATTCATCTGAAAGAAATGGAGTTAGAAAGAGTTAACGGGCTTTGGAGGAAGCTCGAAACAAGCACCGCAGAGGCGAATGCTGCCAGGAACAGGTTTGGAAGAAGCAGCTCTGAGAGGGGGCTTCTTTCTTAATGAGATGTTGTTTTAACTCAAAAAAGCATAAAAATTGATATAGGTATAAATTTCCAACTCAACATAGTCAAAATATATAAGGTTTTATAATTATTCGTGTAGAGGTTTGCAATCTTGTTTGTGGTGCCTAGGATACTCAAGAACTCAGTAAGTGCAAACAACTAATTATCTTTTACATTTATTGACATAACCTCTTATTGATTTTGCTCAACGTATTTGTAATGCGATATTGAAGAAATTATATTTATACAATATTATATCCATTGAAAAGGAATCTAAAGAAATGTTCCTATAGACGGGATAAGCAAGTAAGGAGATAAGATATAATAAGCATAGGAATCTGTGGTATATGTTGTGTTCTAGAATTAGGTTCTTCATGTTATGTGATTGAGTAGTGCTATGGGTGTAAAGGAACTCCACAAAATATCCACAAAAAGCAATAAATTTTGGTGCCCTGGCGGGACCCCATACCATAAGGCAATGTTTAATAGGTAGGTGTTAGATTATGTGGAATCCACGTCAGATTTTGTGGAGGTTTTGGGGGACGTTTTTGTACTCGTATCATTATTCTATGTGATTTGACAATAACATGCAATCTATAAATGGTTTAACATGATGGATAGTTTAGGAGAGCACCACAAGTTCTAATGTATGCGTTTAAAAAAGAAATGGATAATCCTATTTGCTTGCTTGGATTTGAACTCGGTACTGGCATGAACATCTCGATTGATGTAAACTTTTGTTGCGTTTGTTACCGAAAGATATAGATCGTCTGTGTAAGAAATTTTTGAGGACGAAATTTTAATTGATATACAAATATGTATAGGGTATTAAGTATGATAATAAACGCGTTCAATTTTACCTATCTCTAAATTGTTACTGTAGTTGAGGTGATGACACCATATTCACCCATCCCCAAGAGAATATTGGTAATGCCACACTTCAAATACAAAATAGACACTTTCACCCACAAGATCGAAAATTCAAAAAAAACAAAAAACATAATTGACTGTTATGAGTACCTGTCCTGATATAGGCTGAACACGCCACCAATATGGATGATATCATATGTTCGTGGATATGTTGAGAATGCCTCACACCAATCATGGTATGTACCGATGAACCCACGTTAGTATATCACACCGAGAGTGTTGGGGTTCAAATTGGAGGGACAACATTCATTACCCACACGAGATATTCTATTAAGGCTGCTACGAATCCACCTAGGTGAGCATTCATGTCCATCACATTCCGATATTTCCCCTGTCATAAGGAACTGATAAACGCTGCTAATTCTAGGAGGAACAACAAATGCATGCTGTGGCCATTTCTCTATCGCACCACCAGCAACTTCCTCTGATATGCTCACCTGTGCAGTGGTTTGATGCAAGCTTCTAGGTTGGTGTACCTTGTTTTAGCACAAAAAGAATCAAAATGAGTAATATGCAAAAAAAATTGATGTCATACTGGTTGATCATACTTGCTCTAATGCAAATCAAGCCTGTGCTTCATGTATATCTCTCGGAGCAAATGACATTTCTACAATATCCCTCTTTAATATAAAAGCACCCCAACTTGCAACATTAACACCACAACAGTAGAGGCTCGACTACATTCAGAAATTTCATCTACTTCTATCCTATCCTTGGTAACATTATCATCTCCACTGCACTGTTCCAGCCTTTGAGGAAGCATCGTGTGACTGTCATGTGGCAATCGTTCGAATTGTGAAAGTAAGCCAGATGCCATATATGAGTCCAATTTCTTTTTCACAGAACTATTTCAATGTTTTTTTTATATAATTGTCTGTCCTGATGACCGTAAGTATATAAATATTTCAGAACCAAAGCTTGAGCTCATATAATAACAGAAGTGCACATGAGTTCTACTCTATCAGAAGAACTGAACATAAATATATTGAAACTGTCCAAACGAGAAAATACAAAGTATACGGTTTGCAATTGTTAAAATATGATGTTGAATACGTCATAGCTCTAAATTTATTGTAATGACCAAAATTGTAGGCATACCTCCCAGGTAAGAGTTTTGCCAACTCCGCCCACTTGTTCCCGTAAATTTAATGGGCACGAATCAAAGCCAGCTCCTCGTCTTGTGTCCGCTGCGGTTGAAAACACCTTACTTTTCTTGTTTAGGATTGTAATATTCATGTTGATCAATCTAGTAAAGATACCTCCAAGAATCTTGATACCAAGTGACATCCAGTAGAAGCAGCTCTTTAACATCACCTCAAAGGATTCTGCCCTGAATAGCAGCTCCTATGAAAACTGCTTCATTAGGATTCACCCCTTTTCTTGGGCTCTTGCCAAAGATTTCCGAGACCACTTCATGCACTTTTGGAACACGAGATTGATATGCCAACATATTTCAAACAATTTTTGCACGGTCTCTTCGTCCTTTTGAATTAAGTAATTTATTAAAGCCTCAAATTTTGATCTCGCCAATGTGATGCTCAGATGCTTTAGCACCAGAGGCATTTGCAGGGACGAATGGAAAGTTGATTTAGGTCTGAGAGGTTGATGAGAGTTCTATCTTAGCTTTCTCAGCTACCTCCCAGAGTCTCTACAAGGCCAGCCTGTCTGTTGACAGATCAATAGCCTTTGTCCTCTTGAATTCGTTCACTAAGAAATCCAATAGAGCATTATCAAAGTCCTCTCCTCCCAAGAATGTGTCACCATTTGTTGCTTTCACCTAAAAAAACACCATTAGAGATTTCTAAGATGGAAACATCAAAGGTTCCAACACCAAGATCAAAATTGCTATTAAACACTCTTTATTATTTAAACCACACGATAGTGCAGCAACAACGGGCTCGTTAATAATTCTCTCCACATCAAGGCCAGTAATTCTCCCAGAATCCTTTGTTGCTTGCCTCTGAGCATCATTGAAATAAGATGGACCTGTGATAACAACTTTATTTATCGACTTCCCAAGATAAGCCTCTGCCATTTCTTTCATTTCAATCAAAATGAAAGCACCGATTTGGCTTGGTGAATATTGTTGACCAATATCCTCAACCCAGGCATCTTCGTTTGGCCCCCTAATAATATTGTATGGAATCATCTTCATTTCCTTTTTCATTTGGGGATCATCAAAGCATCGGCTAATCATATTCTTAGTCCCAAAAACCGTGTTCGTTGGGTTAGTCACTGCCTGATATTTGGCTGGAGTACCCATGAGAAGCTCAGCTTTCTGGTTAAAAGCTACCACTGATGGAGTGGTCCAAGAGTACTAACATGTTTTACAATTCTATTCTTTTCTAGTTGTGTCTTGAATATTATGAGATTTGATTTGAACTACATACTAACTCTGTCATGTGATGAATATACATATTACAGTTAATATAATTAATCGGTAGTGACATTCTATAATACAAGATAATAAGAAAAACACATTTTAGTACCTTTAAATACAACAATCTAGTTATATTAATAATATGTCACTTGTAGGATTATATCAAACCTTAAGATCATCTTGATTATAAAAATAAACCTAAATTTTTAACTTAATTAAGAGACATATACAAACACAATTAACAGAAATGAAGGAAACTTAAAGGTTGAGCGAGAAAAAGTGAAAACAAAAATTCTTATGCACTGAACCACTGCCCTTAAAAACTTATGGACTCTGAATCCTCGAGAGTATTCATGTCTTTATATTTTCCATAAGTTTTGGTTTTCTTCTCATAGCATGTATAAAAAGATATAGTCAAGAAGGCAATATATCATAACTTCAAACATCAAATGTCTTCACGTTCTTGAAATAGATATATGTATATTGTTCCTGACTTTGCCTTTCCAAATAGTTTGTTTGGTTCCAGATTCAGAAGAATGAAATATGAGGGTGAATAAAGATATGATTAAAGAAAATAAAGCTAATTTAATAATCGATAATGACGATACTGCATCTCAGCCTTTAAAACTTGAATTAAAAAAAAACATTTCTACATACATACGATACAATAAAAAAGGATGGGTTTTCAAGAGTAGGGCTAATATTATGGAACACTAGTATAATTATTAAGTGAGGCTAAAATAATAATTTACTTATGTTGAAAATCTAATATCGAATGAGAATAAGGTATATCGTGTCGAAAGGCATGATTTAACTAAAGAAAATCATATGCACATACGGACTAATTCCCTCACGTTAGTAATAATGGAGATCACAGAACTATAGAAATGTGTTGACCACGTGCCAGTAATTAACTTAGACTGTTAGTTATTATCTTATGACATAATGGGTAAAAATTCCCTTTCCAAATATTGGAAAAAGGTGAGCAATTTCGATTGACAAAGTGCAGCTTAATCATGCTATCATAGTCTTATGATGACAACCTTAAAACCCAAAAATAAACACTTAGGTGCTTGTGTGCAAAAAAAAACATTTTTCCCGAAAGCAGAAACAATAATAATCAACCTTTATACAACAAGCTATTATGAGGTTGTAATCAAAATTGCATTGAAATGTTTGTAGCAAAGAAATGAACTCTTTATGATGTTATTCTTTAGAAAAAGCATATGATAAATAATTTATCATATGTTTTTTCTAAAGCATAACAAATAGCCATTTTGTCATAGTCTCATAGATGTATTTATAAGATACTTGTAAAAAACAAACATTTTGTCAAACACAAAACATACAAAACTTCAGACATTCTTATAGTGACTTAAGCAAATACAGAAAATACAAAAAAATGTAAAATCATCATTCACAAATAGGTTAACCCGTGGGAGGGACAATTTTGAATTATCTCCTAAAAACATTATTAAAAAAGCATTTACCAAAACCACTCTTCTTATTCAACACACACACGCTCAAAAAGAGAGAGATCAAAACCTTTGCAACACGAATCGGTCAGGGAAAGACGCTTTAACCTTTGCAACACGATTTGGTCTGCAACACGACCAAATGCTTTAACCTTTACAACACGAATTGGTTGCGGTGAGGCAGAGGTCGGAGGGAGGCAGTGGTCGGGGGAGGGCCATAGGTGTAAAGGTAGGCGGGAAGAGGAAGAGAGGGTAAACATTTTTTACAAATGAATTGTGAAGTGGGGGAATAATCCCGCCCGACTTGGATCTCTATTTTTATTAATTTTTTAATTTTTTTCTTTTAAAGATTTTTTGCAACGGTTCCTTGTGGATTGCAACGGTTATATTTTATTTATAATGGTTTTTAACCGTTATAAATTTCTAACGGATAATATCCATTACAAATAGGAAAAAAAATCCGTTACAAAATAAGCATTTTGGTGTAGTGACCACTCTCTCTCGTTGGCCCCCAATCATAACTTAAATAGAATCCTATCGCTATAAAGATTCGGCACAAACATCGGCCTACAATTTCATGTCACGCCCTCACCACTCTCCCTCTCAAAGAGTCATAAACCATACATCATATGTAAGCTCACTTATGACCTCTAAATAGAACTCCCGTTCTTGAAAAAAATTCCCACACTACACCAATCCAACAATCTCCAATACGTACGTACATTCGTATTCAAAATAGCTCGATATGTCCCCACCATCATATCATATAAGAAACCCCTTATAAATGTAACACCCCGCCCGCCCGGGGAGAGCGAACGGAGCGCTAATATCGATAAAACTAAACTAATCCACAATCACAAGGTATAGAGCATCTAAATCCCACAATAACAAGAGAGGAAACCACTAATCTCAAATCTCTTCAAATAAATACAACAAATCTCTCAAAAATAAAATACAAATCTCCAAAGCTGTATACATCAAAATAAGACAAATCTTTCCCAAACAATCCTTGCTAAAATCAATCTCCATAGCGCCCCAAAATCCGCGCTAACCTGCCACTAAAAGAAAATATGGGGAAGTACACAATACGACAGGAAAGATGCTCAACAAATATATATTAGCGATGAATAAAACGTAACAACACGAGTATGAATATTCAAGTCAAAATGCAAATCTCAAAGAATTTATCAATAAATTTCTCAACAACACATCAATGGGTCACCAGGCCTCACCACATCCGTATATGCTTTATCAAGCCATAACCCGGGAAACAGGAATTTTGGCAGGTGCCCAACATCCGTGCCATATTAAAATCTCATGACAATGTGCTCATCAACAATATAATGATACCACGTGAATCAAAATAATTTCAACAATTATTTTCCAGATTTCAATGAATTGATCAATTCAAATATGAGTTCAATTAACAAGAATTCAAAAAGAATGACACTCGCGAGATTTAAGGAGCATATTGTGTAAAACCCCATACCTCAAACCATGATGAGAAACCAATGATCACATCCTCAAAATCAACTCAAAAGATCTAAAAAAGCTCCTCCAAGAACCTCCAACAAAATAGCCCCAAGAACACCTCTAATCTAAGATTGGAACTCACAAATCTCAAGGGATAATGTGTATATAAAAAGAAGAGGAATATAAAATATATTTGCTGCCAAAATTTGTGCCAAAAGTATGTTAAAAGGTTGCCCATGACTTCCTTTTATAATTCAAAGAAATGAAGAGTTGGAATCCAAAAGACTCCTTTAAATAAGGCAAAGCAATGAAGAGTTGGAAGTCAAAACAACTCCAAGAGTTAAAAACATTTAAAAATCATTTTAAAATCCGTTTTAACTTCGTTTTCAAAACCGTTTGAAATTCTCGCCTTTAAAAACGATAACCAACATATTTGAGCAATAAAAATAATTTTATCAAAAACTTTATTTTCCTTCATTTTCCAAAAATTAATTAAAATAGCCCAAAATTACGCGGGTTGTTATAATAAATATTCAAATCATATATTTTCAACAAATTATAATGTTCCAAATCAATAAGCCCAAGAGAATAGGAGTAAAACTCTCCCTAAGAAAAACTATTCAAAATTGCCCTGTTTCCGAATCGATTCGGCCCCTCCGAATCGATTCGGTCCTAGCAGCGAATCGATTCGATCCCAGTGAATCAATTCGGCCCAACTAGACCTGTAAGTCTGCTACATACCGAATCGATTCGCAAGGGGTGAATCGATTCGGCCCTAAAGACCTGATGCTTCTACAACATGGCGAATCGATTCGCATGGGGCGAATCGATTCGGCCAGTTCAGAAAGTTGCCAAAAGGATTATTTTTCGCCAAACCCAAATTTCCAAAATCCATATTTATACATCCCCCAACCATAAATCTTCATATCCAACATATTTCTAACCCTAAAATTCATCATATAACTACCCAACAATTTCTATAACCTCAAATGTAAGATTTTTACCCAAAAGTTTAGGTTTTGCCATTAAACCCTAAAATTCAATTCTTTTATCCACAAATTATGAAATCAAATACACAAATGAATTATTTAGCAAGATTAAACACTTGCCTCGAAATTGTGAGGTTGAATCATCCCCGAAATCGCGTACGGGTCGGAAATCTCCAAGCTTTCTGCTCTCTCTTTCTTCCTTTCTTCTTTCTCTCTTTCTCACAAATGAGATTGGCTAAATTCGTAAGCCTCTTAAACCTCTAAAACATAAGTCCCAGTTTTAAATGTTAATACACTTTAAATGACTCGTTTACTCCAATTCAAGTCAAACTTACTTAAAGATATTCCGAAACCGAAATAAAACCCAAGGACAATCATTTTGACTATCTCGACCCATCTGAAATCAATGACACACTCAGAATCATCATCTGGAATACTTTATAACGTCCTCAATTTTTGGACCTCAATTTCCAAAATTTAAAATTCTCCAATTTAAATAAATTTTATTTCTCCCCAAAATTTAATTTCTCAGTCCCAAAGTCACGGGGTATTACGCTATTGTTCTTTATGCTCACAACAATCAAACTATGAAATAGTGGAGCACCTTTTCTATGGTGTGCATTTGCTAAACGGGTTAGGTACTGGTTTAGATGATGCCTTTGGGTCCGGTTAAATTAAGATAGTGGTTTAATGTATTTTGTTCGTCGATGCCTTCAAAGAAACTTCAACACTCAATTTAGGGCGTTGTGTTTTGCAGCGTCAACAGCTTTTTTTTGGGGCATTTGGATGAAACAGAATGGGTGTTTGATAACAGACCTTATTTGATTGGGTTAGATTCCATACAGTAGGTCTTGCTATGGGATCTCCTGGCCAAGATGTAAATAGGGGTGTTTTCGGAATCATCAAGGCTTTAATTAGGGAGTTTTTCCCCAGAAAATTGGGGTTCACACGACCTTCTATGCAGAGTATTTTGCACTCCATTTAGCGCTAGAGACTGCTCATTCAAATGGTTAAGATCGAGTGTGATTTGACATAGATTCTACATTTTTAGATCAGATTTGTCACCTCCTTGGCGCCTCAAATGGAGATGGGATAGCTGCTTGGAGATTTTATCCAAGATGAAGTTTAGAGCTTCACATATTTTCCACCAATGGAATGTCTTAGCTGATATTGTGTCAAACTTGGCTTTTCATTGTAACGATTTCACATAATGGTCATCCATTATCGCCCAAATATCTTCGGCAATTGACTGTGATGTTGGAGGGTATTCCCTCTTATAAATCTTGCCCATGAATTGGTTGTGTACTGAATCTTTAATTGTTTTCTATATATTCACTTTACTAATAAAATTCTAGGCTAGTGTGCTTGCAAAGCCCTTTGAGGTGCCAACGTAGTTGGGATTGTTTTCAACTCTATCTATTTTATTCAATAAAAATTCCTTAGCCATAGAATGTTCATTTACAATTATAATTAGAGGATCATTTCTTTCCCCATTTCTTCAGCCAATTCATCAAAACCTCAACACTCCTTGAAAACTCGATTCCAGTGAAAAAGAATAAGGTTGAGAAATATGGGAGAAGATGATCGCCCCTATCAGCCTTTTTAAAGAAAATCAATGAAGACAAGTCTGACCCTAGTCAGGGAATCCGTGTGAGAGCTCCTCCTACAGTTAGACAACATTAATCAGAAGTTGCCAACAAAATCCTAAACCATCGAACTGAGGGGGAAAGTAGAAAGAATAGAGGTAGGACTTATTATCTTATACAGTGGAAAGGGAAGGCAACATGGGAGAAAGACAAACAACTTTGATAGTTTAAGAATCCGATTTGTCGGTACTTAGACTCACTTTTAAAGAGGACGCCATCAATTCGAGTGAGAGAGGATTTGTCACGCCATCAAATCCTTACACTAAGTTATGGACGTGACAAAATACAAATCCTAGTTTCACTTTGACTAAGGTATGCGGCTGGAACAAAGCGGTTTATGCATTTCGAGGATGTTAAGAGTATGTGGGTATCTTATTAACTTGTGGTAGTTGGTGTCTACTGCTACCATTCTAGAATTTTTGTTAAGAAGTATTATAGGGAGGGGGTCCTCCTCAAGGAAGAAATGGTCATGAGTCAAGAGCAATGTCTTAAAAGGCACGAGGCGGAGTTGAGGCATTTTGTCTTTGTGAGGCGAGACATAAGCCTCAATTTTGTCCAAAAAAATCACTAAGAATGATAAAAAATAATAATTAAATAAGGAACAATCTATGTATCATATCTATCATGGGTCTGAATTTTTTTTCCCGAATTCCCACACTTGTGATGCGTTTAAAACCAAGTAAACCAACAATAATACGAATAGCAATGCACAAAATCACAAGAAGTAAGGCAACACAATATTTAAAAGGAGAAACTCCCCAACCCAATAATTTTATTACTCACAAAATATAAGGAACCTTTACAAAATCGTCTAGGTATCTCTTAATACCTAGATTATCAAGTTACAATGCTTAAATACAAGGAAATATGCAGTTAACAACCCCAACTTCTAGGTACACGTGTCTAGAAATTAAGCTGCCAGCATTTCTCATGAAACTACTCCAAGTTACTACTGCATTGCCATCTGAACAGGTGTCTTTGGGAAGTTACGAGGTGGTTATCAGCTTTTTCTCCTTTCAAACTCGAGCAAACCCGTGTAGCCACCAGTTCACCCATGTAACTGCTCACAAAACTACTTTAAGTGAAGCCCAACTAATACCTGAAGGAAACCAGTAACTATTCCCACATTTCTAGACACCATCCCCTTGATTCCAACAAGCTTTACCCACATAAATAACAACCTGATCCAACACGGGTATGATTTGGGAGCATTTCCCCGATCACGAACCAATATCCATGCACTACCAATCCCACGTTGGTCTTAGGACAATCCCACATATCCCACGAATACGCCATAAACCTAAGAGCACGTATGGACGAAGTGCCAGTTCTGCCTCGGAGGACCCCCCTCCTTATATATGTTCTTAACGAAAAATCCATAGTGGTAGCAGTGGACATTAGCTGCTAAAAGACCGCAAGCTACATAGACATCCAACCTGATTTCATTTTGCTCCATCACTTCTTTCTAGACCACTTACCTTAGCAAAGTGCGACTAAGGTAAGTGTGTTTTTGTATCCAAAAACTCAAGTAAGTTTGGGGTGTGACAAACCCTCCCCCACTCGAATTGACGACGTCCTCATCCAAGCAGATTCCAAATAACGGCGTATCACCTTCTCAAATTTCCACAACATCATATCCTTTTCCCAAGTATCCTCCTCGACTACCTTCCCTTTCCACTTCATAAGGTAGAAAGTTCTTCTATTCTTTCTACTTGCTCCCTCCGTGCGGTGGTCTAGAATTCTCTCGGCAACCTTGGAGTATTGATTCCTTACCATCGGTGGCACCCTTACCTGATCTGCTCGGTTAGGATTTGAGTTGTCTTTATAGAATTGCTTCAAGAAACTAACATGAAAAAGAGGGTGTAATTTCAACTGAGAAGGTAGCTCCAACTGATAATCTGACCTTATAATTCTCCTTATGATTTTAAACGGGTCCTCATACCGCTGAATTAGACCCTTGTGTGCTATTTTTTAGCTCACCTTCTTCCAAACTTGCTAAGTGAGCTTAAGCATTACCGTGTCACCAATATCAAATTCCACACCGTGCCTGCTCTCGTCAGCCCATTTCTTCATTCTCCTAACTAATTTTGCTAAAACATCCCTTGCTTCTTCGTCTCATTCCTACCTTCCTCGTGCATATCTATATGTTGCTAGGCAATTCCCTTGGGATTTCATTTTTGTAATCTCATGAGGAGTGAGAGGTTACTGTCCGGTTGCAAGTTCAAAGGGACTCAGCCTCGTTGACGAACTTTGATGCAGATTGTAACAAAACTGATCAACATCAAGTAACTCAACCCAATTTTGTTGGTTGGAAGGTACGTAATGTCGCAAGTATTCCTCCAATAATGCATTCACCCTTTATGTTTTCCCATCCGTCTGAGGGTGATTTGCTGTTGAGAACTTCAACTATGACCCCAATAATTCGAACAAAGCGGTCCAGAACCTCCCTGTAAATCTAGTATCTCGATCGCTGACAATGTCAAGTGGTAATCCCCACCACTTTACCACGTACCGAAAGAAAAAATCCGGTGCCACTTTTACCGAACAAATTTTCGGGTCTAGAATAAACATTACATACTTGGAGAACTGATCGACTACCACCATTATTAAAGTGAACTCTTTCACTTTTGGCAATCCGTTGATGAAGTCCATAGAGACACTTTCCCAAGGTCTTGTAGGGACCAGGAGTGGCTCTAAGGTTCCCGTTGCTTTCTTCATCTCCGTTTTATCCTGCTGGCAAATCATACACGTTCTCATGTATAACTCCACATCGAAATCTATTCGAGGCCAATAAAAACTTTCAGATAATAAGGCAAACGTCCTGTCTTGCCCTGAATGCCATGCGTACAAAGTATCTTGTCTCTTTTAATAACCTCTGTCTGAATGCCCCAATTTTAGGAATTCAAGGATGTTATGCCCGCTGAGTTACCACCTCGATGGGAAATGGATCACACTATTGAGTTACTTCCTAGAGTGAAACCTCCAGCAATGGCTCCATATCGGATGGCTCCAACAGAATTAGCTGAGTTACGAAAGTAGTTAACAGAAATGATGAAGGCAGGGCAGGTTCAGCCTTCATTAGCACCTTATGGTGCTCCAGTCTTATTCCAGAAGAAGAAAGACGGTTCAATGCGGATATGTATTGATTATCGTGCACTGAATAAGGTGACTGTAAAGAACAACTATCCAATTCCTATTGCGGATGAGTTGTTTGACATATTGGGCAAGGTGAAGTACTTCACCAAGATGGATTTGCATTTCGGATACTACCAGGTGCGGATTGCAGAAGGAGATGAACTATAAAATTGCTTGCATTATAAGGTATGGCTCATTCGAGTTTTTAGTTATGCCATTCGGCTGGACTAATGCTCCTGCTACCTTTTGTACGCTTATGAATAATGTTTTTTTGAGAGTATTTGGATAAGTTCATGGTGATCTATTTAGACGATATAGTCCTCTATAGCAACAGTTTGGAGGAACATATTCAGCACTTGCCGGGTGCCCTCAAAAAGTTACGTGAATCGACTTTGTACTTGAAGCTGGAAAAATGTGGATTTGGCCAGAAGGAATTTTGTTCCTTGGTCATTTAATTTCTGAGAGGAAGGTGAAAATGGACCCAAAGAAGGTTGACGTTATTACTGATTGGCCAGCGCCAACAACGGTGAAGGAATTACGCAGTTTTTTGGGTTTGGCTAACTACTACAAAAAATTTATGAAGGGTTTCTCAAAAAAGGTAGCGTGCCTCACGGATCTTTTGAAGAAAGACCATTCTTGGAATTGGACCCATGAGTGCCAGGAGGCATTCAACAAATTAAAGGCGACAGTGTCGAGTCTCCCCATTTTGAAGCTTTCAGAATTTAACAAAGCTTTTGAAGTTCACATCGATGCGTCTGATTTTGCATTAGGGGGTGTCTTAGTTTAGGATGGGCATCCAAAAGAATTTGAAAGTAGGAAACTGAATGACACCGAATGGAGGTATTCAGTTCATGAGAAGGAGATGACAGCGGTTGCTTATTGTGTTCATACATGGAGACACTATCTTTTGGGGCGTCACTTTACGATTTACACGGACAATGTTGCCATAAGCTGCTTTAATTTAATGAAGAAACTGACTCGAAGCACGCTAGATGGCAGGATTTCATGTCTATGCTCGATTCCAAGCTGCTTTACAGTCCGGGAAGTGAAAATCAAGTAGCAGATGCGCTGAGTAGGAAGCCTAATTTGCAGGAAGAAAAAGATTCTAGCGCAGCCAGTGTGTGCATACTTGCTGCCTTTTCCCAAGTTGTTACTGACATGCGGCCTCAAATCAAGGAAAAGACCACAGAAGACCCTGTTACAAGGGTCTTATTACAGCAGATTAATGAAGGTGTGACTCACAGATTTTGGGTAGATGAAGTTGTTATCTACGCAAAAGGGAACATGCCATATGTTCCTAAAACTGGGGGAATCAGACCGAGGTTATTAAAAGAGACACATGATGCTTTGTACGCAGGGCAAGATAGGACGTTTGCCTTATTATCTGAAAGTTTTTATTGGACTCGAATGGATTCTGATGTGGAGTTGTACGTGAGAACGTGTATGATTTGCCAATAGGATAAAACGGAGATTAAGAAAGCAGCGGGAACCTTAGAGCCACTCCCGGTACCTACAAGACCTTAGGAAAGTGTCTCTATGGACTTCATCAATGGATTGCCAAAAGTGAAAAAGTTCACTTCAATAATGGTGGTAGTCGATCAGTTCTCCAAGTATACAACGTTTATTCCAGCCCCGAAGATTTGTTCGGTGGAAGTGGCACCAAATTTGTTCTTTCGGTACGTGGTGAAGTGGTGGGGATTACCACTTGACATTATCAGCGATCGAAATGCAAGATTTATAAGGTGGTTCTGAATCGCTTTGTTCAACTTATTGGGGTCACTGTTGAAGTTCTCAACAGCAAATCACCCTCAGACGGATGGGTAAACAGAAAGGGTGAATGCATTATTAGAGGAATACTTGCGACATTATGTAACTGCCAACCAACAAAATTGGGTTGAGTTACTTGACGTTGCTCAATTTTGTTACAATCTGCATCAAAGTTCGTCGACTGGGCAGAGTCCATTTGAACTTGCAACCGAACAACAACCTCTCACTCCTCATGAGATTGTAAAACAGAAATTCCAAGGGCGTTGTCCAGCAACATATAGATATGCACGAGGAAGGCAGGAACGAGCCGAAGAAGGAAGGAATGTTTTGGCAAAATCAGTTAGGAGAATGAAGAAACGGGATGACGAGAGCAGGCGTGATGTGGAATTTGATGTTGGTGACATGGTAATGCTGAAGCTCACTCCGCAAGTTTGGAAGAAGGTGAGCCGAAAAATAGCGCACAAGGGTCTAATTCAGCGGTATGATGGCCCATTTAAAATCACAAGAAGAATTATAAGGTTAGCTTATTAGTTGGAGCTACCTTCCCGGTTAAAATTACACCCTGTTTTTCATGTTAGTTTGTTGAAGTGATTCTATGAAGACTGCTCAAATCCTAACCGAGCAGGTCAGGTTAGGGCACCACCGACTGTAAGGAATCAATATTCCAAGGTTGTCGAGAGAATTCTGGACCATCGCACAGAGGGAGCAAGTAGAAAGAATAGAAGAACTTTCTACCTTATGAAGTGGAAAGGGAAGGCAGTCGAGGAGGCTACTTGGGAAAAGGATACGATGTTGTGGCAATTTGAGAAGGTGATTCACCGTTACTTGGAATCTGTTTTGATGAGGACGTCATCAATTCGAGTGGGGAAGGGTTTGTCACACCCCAAACTTACTTGAGTTTTTGGATACGGAAACACACTTACCTTAGTCGCACTTTGCTAAGGTAAGTGAGCTGGAAAGAAGTGATGGAGCAAAACGAAGTCAGGTTGGATGTCTATGTAGCTTGCGATCTTTTAGCAGTTAGTGTCCACTCCTACCACTGTCGATTTTTCATTAAGAACATATATAACGAGGGGGGTCCTCCGAGGCAAAACTGGAACTTCGTCCATAGGTGCTCCAAGGCTTATGGCTTATTCGTGGGAAATGTGGGATTGTCCTAAGACCAACGTGGGATTGGTAATGCATGGATATTGGGTTATGATCGGGGAAATTCTCCCAAATCATACCCGTGTTGGGTCAGGTTGCTATTTACGTGGGTAAAGCTTATTGGAATTATGGTGATGGTGTGTAGAAATGTGGAAATAGTTATTGGTTGTGTTTAGGTATTAGTTGGGCTTGTCTTAAAGAAGTTTTGGGTAGTTTTGGGAGCAGTTACATGGGTGAACAGATGGCTACACAGGTTTGCTCGAGTTTGGAAGGAGAAAATGCTAATAACCACCTCGTAACTTTCCAAAGACACCTGTTCAAATGGCAATGCAGCAGTTACTTGGAGCAGTTCTCATGAGAAATGTTGGCAGCTTATTTTCTAAACACATGTACCTAGCGGTTGGGGTTGTCAACTGCATGTTGCCTAGTATTTTAAGCATTGTAACCTGATAATCTAGGCATTGATAGAGATCTAGACGATTTTGTAAAGGTTCCTTGTATTTTATGAGTAATAAAATATTGGGTTGGGGAGTTTTTACTTGTAAATATTGTGTTGCCTTGATTGTTGTGATTTTGTGCATTGTGGTTCATATTATTGTTGGTTTACTTGGTTGTAAACGCATCATGGGTGTGGGAATTTTGAAAAAATGGTGTAAAGTCGATTCCACGACACAATATAAATAATAAGACCATCATATCATCATCATAATACATATTCTACCGTTAAAGACAAAAGAAACCCATAATTAAAACCATAATCCTCAAAGACAAGATAGTCATCATCACCATCACCAAACCATAGCCAAAAATAATGTAGCTAGCAATGAATCATCAAATCATCACTATATAATAAGTAATGGATCATCGGTATACAATGGCCGAGAAAATGGATAATATGCTTCATCTCCACCCCCATCCCCATAATTATTGCTTAAAGGATCATCCATGGAATAAAAAAAAGAACCTGGCTTTCAAAAACTAAGAAAAACACAAAAAAATAGAGAAATCGAGAAGTTTTGAATGCTGAAAAGGAAGAAGGAAGATAAATTACCAGTTGATTGAGGCTGGAAGAAGAAAATTTGATCTCAGATGGTAAAAAGAAATTTGGTCTCCGGTTAGGGCTTCCAAAAGAGTGAGGGAGGTTTATGTGTTGAGATAGGTTTAGGTCTTACACTACAGAAATTTGGTCTTCTGTTATTTCTTTCACGTGACTTTTTTTTAACATTTGACCCACTTTGACCATACAATTAGTGAGGCGTAAGCCTCAACCGCCTCAAGGCCGAAGGCACCAAGACGTAAGCCTCAGCCTTATAAGGCGTAAGCCTCAACTAAATACGCAAATACATAAGCCTCAAGGCTTCTTCGTCCCGCCTCGCCTCGAGGCGAGCCTCACCACGCCTTTTAAAACATTGGTCAAGAGTGATATTAGACTTTTGGCATCCTCGTGGGCATATGCGGGTATTCAAATGACCAAGTGTAGACTTGATAGTGCATAGTTTTTGAGTCATGATCGGGAAAATTTCTTGGGTCACCACGTGTTTAGCGCGAATTACGCGTGCTGAATTGACTTAGTTGAGGGTGGAATTGTCTAAAAAACATGGGAAAGGTCGTTGGTTGTCATCATGAGGCGGTTATGATTGTCTAAAATAGGTTTGGGCAGTTTCACAAGGGAGTTATTGGGCATAGACAGGTGTAAAATGGGATTACATTCGCTAGGCACATGGAGAACATGAGTAACAGCCCTGGGACACTTGTTGGAGAGAAGATTCAGCATTTATGAAATCAGTTTCATTGGAAAAACATGTCCTAGAATTTGGGGATGACAACTACATTTATAACCTCTTTATGTAACTTATTATGGGATGAATTTCTAGGCAGAGAAGTGCCTCGACGTTTTATTGCGCACCTTGTATTTAATTGAGCAATAAAATAAAAGGATAGGGGTATTTCCTTGTATATTTGTGCGTGTGCTTGAATATAATTTTTTTGTGTTTGCTAGTTTGAGATGCTGGTTTACTCGGCGTAAAAGCATCACAGGTGTGGGAAAATTGAAAGTGAAATTTTTTGCATGTGACGCTATATAACTACATAAAGAAACCTATATATTTCGGAATAAGTGAGACGCCAGATAACAACCGAGTGCCTAAGGCCTAAGTGACGTGGCAGAGTGATTCCTGGCACCTAGGCGCATAACCCTGTACCAACCATAGAAAACATTACTATCGTAGGGATATTTGTTACCAATATCAAGTTAGATGGTAACTGAAGGATTACACGAAAAAAATCAACAAAGCATGATAATACGAGCCACAAGAGAAATGCTCTCTAATCAAAGACTAGTGTATTATATCATTACTTCCGATCTCCGCAGCAACTAGACCTGCCAAACCCAACCCACGATGTTAAAACTTCACATTTATATCCAACCCGGGTTGAATGCAGGACTGCTATTTATAAAACCGGGAAGAATGTGGGACGTGAGAACAAGTATTTATGGGTTAAGTGCAACCCTATTCTACCTGTACTATAAAATTATAAAGTAAAAATTTTAAAATCCTAACCCCTCCAGCCACAAGCTCTCTCTCTCTCTCTGCCCAATTCTGTTCATTTCCCCTAGCCCCCAACTCCCTCTCTCTCACTCGTACTCAACAACAAGCTTCCTCTATGTTGAGTCTTCTACAACTTGTGCTATTTGGGCTGAATTTCAGAAAATCAATATCATTTTGATTTCGTTGTTTAAAAGTATTTGTTTATATTCACTTGCCCCCACACCCCCTCTTGTGGATTGTTTTTGTAAGTGCATATATGTAGATTTGATATCTTATTATTTCAAATCGGAACGAGGGAAAAAAATTATATGGCACAGAACTTTTTTCTGTTAGTTGACAGAACCATAATATGTTTTCCCATTTGTGTAAAAAAATCACTTTTAATATAAAAAGAATCTAGTCGAGGTTGGCGGGCCAGACCAACCCAAAGACAACTTGCAAATGAAATCAGCCTAGAGGCAGCCCACCCGTATACATCTCAACCCGTGGCTGGCTTGAACAAAGCCAGCCGAGGACACCCATTTTCCAGGTCTACCAACAAGCATAAAAATCCCGCAGTCCCAAGATCGTTTACACACAACTTTGAGGAGGGGATTAACGAGGCCACATTGAAAGAATTTAAAGGGGCCAATGACGCAATAGACACGTTATGACTCGATGAGGCTCAACACAGTCTAGGAAATAGAGATTTTCAAAAGGACACTCTCACTTAATCATTTTTCGAAGGAGAATATCACTCCCATCCCACACCACAAACGAAACAAAACTCAATAAAGAACTAAGACCAGCTGATATAAATTCCAAAGTGTTTCTAAAAGAACCTCGATCATTAGAATCTCACACATATTTTCCTAAACCATACTTATTCCTAATAATCGAGAACCACAATTGTTAATTAAATATTCATTAGGAGGGAATGTTATTATTGTTTCACCTCAAATCGTTGTAAAGTAATCATCACTTGTTACAATCTAAATGATTTAAACTAAATCAATTGTTTAAATTCATTAATGGTTCACCTCACTGATAGTATTTAAGTATTTGGTATCAAAACCAACGCGGATAGTGTTTAAGCATTCGTTATCAAAATCAACATTGAATACATATCGCAAAATTCATATAGCTTCATCGCCGAACTCTTGTTGTACCCGGCACTTGTGATCCCCTACCGTGTTGTAACTCTTGTTATTTTTGCTTTTTAGTATATGTAGTGTATAGCAAGGATTTCACCCCCTTGGGCAAAATTCACGACAAAAAAATAAAAATATCGCCTAATACAAAAGACATTGTTAAAAAATATTAGCAAGTGTACCGAGTACATGTACAGAAAGTATGCCTGATTTTACATATACATCTACATGTATAGATGATTTAATAATCAAACAAATAATATTATTGATATATGAAGGTCGATTTGGACAGTACCAAAATCAAAATTTTGGAGATTATACCAAATTTACTGACCGGATTTTGAAAACTATATGCCTATACCAAACAAATCTTGTTTTTGTATTATTTGCCACCATTCAGTTTAAAAAAAATCCAAATGTGGATACTTATTACTTCACATGAATACGTATCCCAGTGCCGTAATAGCTAAAAATGGTCCCCAAATCACAATAGAAATTTTTTGGACCCAACCTGAAGTTGCCCACCCATGACCACAGGACCTCAAAATGCAAATAATCCTTCGTAACCTTACAATAATGCTTTAATTAAATAAATATTCTATCACAAATTCCAAGGGTAAAAGTCAAACAAGAGGAGACATTTCCTAAAGAAAATCTTTTTGGCTAACAAACACTGGAAAAAAAATCATGTGGCTGTTGTAGAGAGTATACCTTTTTGTATATGGGTAACACTACATGCATAAACAAATCACACAAAAAAGTTAAACAAACTAATGTGGCAATGCAATGAAGTATTGTACATTTATCACTACATGACATGATAGTGTACACCGCATTATTACAATGCTCGTCAGTTTGTGCAACTTGTTCGTGTACTTTTTTTGTGCACAAAGCATTTTTCATGTTGAGGGATTCGCCTTGTTTTCCTAGCAAATGGGTCGTGTTGGATTTGTGTATTTGTTAGTTTTTTTATAGCGTGTTTGTATCGTAAATAGTTAAATTTATATCAACTCATTTTTTAAGATTCACTATCGGCTCAACTCCAGAATCCTATCGATTGGTTGAAAGGTCTGAAAGAGAACGTTGTTCTAAGGGAATGATACACATTAGTACCGGATTCGAAGGATTAGTACACCCTTCAAGGCAACATAACAACATTCCCTTGGAAACCAAAAAGAAGAATCTATTCAGGGGGAAAATGAGAGAGATTTTGTTCCATCGAATCTTTCAAAAACAAATGCAACCCATTTAGTAATACGTTACTCCCTCCATCCCGAATTAAGAATTCACTATTCCTTATTGGGTTGTCCCAAAATTAAGAGTCCATTTTCCTTTTTAGTCAAACACAAATGAACAAATGTCACAACAGGGACTCTTAATATGGCTTGATTTTGGCCACTGCTTAGTGTATCATTAATAAGTGCAAAAGTCAAATATGTATCAAATTCATATCATTATTTGTTGCTTGTCATGTTAAATTTAAGGGTCAATTACCAAATAGTCCTCAATGTAAATAAATATTTTTTTAAAAAGACACATTTTTAGTTTAACACATTTGGTCCCTCAAACACCCATTTACCAAATAGTCTCTTATTTTTAAAGGTCCGTGCTAGCGTCACCCCCTCCCCACCTCCCCCCACCCCACCCTCCACACCACCCCCACTGTCGAAGCTCCAGCTGTAGCCCTCGTCGAACCTCATAGGAGCTCTGCCAGAGCTCCGCCATGGGGGTGGATGGAGGTGGGTAAATGGATTTGTGTCCTTTGTCGATTATTTTTATGTAGTGAGGGCGTTTTTAGACTAAACGCGTATTAAAAAAATTTCGAGGGACTATTCAGTATATGCCTCTAAATTTAAAAAGGTAAATTACACCAATCCCCTCTTAACTATCTCGGATTTACAAACCCCCAAACTAAAATACCTAACAAACTCACTCACTAACTATCAACCCGTTTCAAATAAACCACGAAATCGGGTTTCGATTTTTTAATGTAAATTGGCTAAAATACCCCGGAGTGGATATTTTATTATGCGCAATTACCTTAATACCCTTACCCTTTCTAATACAATTACCAATAACACCCAAATCCAAACCTAATTTAAACCTTGATCATTACATTTAATTAATAAAAAGAAAAACAATATTTGCAAAGAAATGGATGTAAAAATAAAATAATTAGTGGACCTCACTCACGGTTGTATTTAGATAAACTGCATCTAGCGTATAAACATTAACATTAAGCGACTAAAATTATGCCGATAACAAAGTATAAATAAGACGAGAACTAATTTATAAACCATGCAGGTACCAAAGTGTAAATAAGTACAAATTATGGGGTACATATAATTATAATTTACAATAGACACTGTAGTATCATGAGGTGAGGGGTATTGAGTTTAATAATAAGAGAGAAACCTGGTGACTGAGCCAATGAGATTAACACGATTAGGGCTTCAGCGCTGTTGGAGAAAAAAAAATCACAAATAAGTTTGTTTTCAAATTTTCAACCATAGTAAAAAAGTGTTTTTATTTAAGCCCCTCGTAATTTTTTACAAATCCCGAGCAAAATGACGCACTATAAGACATGATAGATTATGAGTTAGATTAGTGTTGACCATACTCACCCGCATATAGTTGGGTGTTCCATATAGTTGGTGCAGCATAATGCTAATTTATTCACGGGGAATATTACTTAATGATAGATTTAGTAATGGTAATGAATAAATGGGTATAATCGTATTTAATATTTTATTAATGAATTAACTTGTATACAGTTCTAAATTATTTATTACCTTAATGGGTACTAACGAGTGAACACGACACGACACATTAAGGTAACGCGTTGATTTGAATATGATTTTTTCACACGATAAAAAAGTCACATGTTTAGACACGAACCCGATAAGACCCGATTACGAAAAAACGACACGGACACGACTCGACATGACCTTTTGTTAGATCTACTAACAATAACCGCAACGAATAAACTAAGAGTGCGTTTGATTTTGTACTCTAGAAAGTTTATTTATTTGTTGTATGAATGAAATCTATGAATATATACTTTCTGTTTGCAGACTTTATGTTTGAAATCTGAATGCAGATTTTTACTTTCAACTTGCTAAATAGTATAGATCTACTCACTACAAAGCTAGTTTGTGAGTACAAAACAATGTTTAAAAAATAAAAAGACAAAAAGAAAAACAACTTTTCCCAAAGAAGAGTGGTGTAGCTTCTCTATAAAAGCAATTTGTCATAAAAGACAGATGGGTAATCACGCATAAAAAAAACAAGCTTGATATATTTGTGTTTTAAAAGAGACAAAGAGGGTTCAATACACCAAAGAAGGTTTTTTGTCACCTTTCACCCGCAAGGAGCTGTCCAGTTCAAAAACCTTGACAAAAATACACGAAGCCCTTGTCACGGTCTTTGACCCTAACACGCATGTGACATCAAGTTGTCATGCTTGTGCTACGGTCAAAGACCTTGACAAGGGTGTTGTCATGGTCGTGTCACGGTCAAAGACCGTGACAACATTTGTTCGTTGTCACGGTCTTTGATCCTGACATGACCGTGACAACAAAAATAAATAAAAACCCTAATCACTTATTCTAGTCAGACGTTGTTTCACCAAATTCTCTTTCTCTCTCTCTCTTAGTCGCCCGTTCTCTCTCACACACGCAAAATCGTCACCTACAACTACACCATCGTACTCCACAAATCGCCATCGCCACCTACAACTACACCATCATCACATGCAAGTACAAATCGAAGCCCTCGGCCTCATCCACAAATCGAACACAGTTTCTGGGTGTTTCCTCATGTCAAAGCCTCCCTCTCGTACAAAACTTCACCTCTCTCTCTCTAGAATAGAACCACAAATTGAAGCCTCAAATCAGTTTTAAGGTAATATTTACAGTTTATTGATTAATTTGTTTCTTTATAATATTTACATATCATATATTAAGACTCAAGAGTTCAAATTGTTGCGAATTTAATTTTTTTTTTTGGTTTTAGCTGTAAATTCATTATGTGTATTTGAAATCAGGGGTTTTGTTCAATGTTAACTGTACGCGCGCATGCACGTGCGTGTGTGTTAAGCAATGGAAGATTAAATTTGTGTATTAAAAATACTGATGAATTACGGTAATTTTTTATGATGAAATGAAATCAGGGGTTTTGTGAATTGAATTGTTTTGTGAATGTTAAATTAGGTTTAAAGCTATGAATGTGAAATTAGTTTTTTTGTAAATTAACAACACATGCAAGTTTAAATTTGTATATTTAAAATATTAACGGTATCAAAAGGCCTAAAAATTCACATATTTAGGTCCAAACTTTTGTGAACTTTGGTTAAAAGGAGTATATATGAATTTATATGGTATTTTTTTAATAGAGAATTAAGGTAAAGGTCATGTTCCTTCCCATAATTGAATTTTTAGGACAATGATTTTCATGTTTATAAATCTAGTCTCTGTGGTACAATAGCATTTATTTGTGTGGTCCCTTTAGAGTTAGGAGTTCATTTTTTTTGTCCGCGCCAGCAAGACCATTTTTCACCATTTCTCATGGTGTTTTTATACACAGGGACTAAATTTATAAAATTATTTGGAGTGTTCTATTTTTATACACTTTGAGAATTAAGAGGACCTTTCCCCAAAACCCCCTTTTTATGATGATATCAAATTAGGGGTTTGTGAATTCGATTATTTGGTTCGGTTTTAGTTGTGCATTCAATTTTGTTTGTGCAACACTTTCAATGTATTAATTTAAGTAATGATTGTCAAATATTCCTAGTCACTTCCAGTGTATAAATTTTTCAGTGATATCTTTTTGGGGGGCTTTCGTTAATGTTTCTTGCATGTGTATATGTATGTGTAGTGGCAAATATTTGATAATAGGATTTTGATTTAATATGTATTGATTCTACAGTTTAGGTCGTTGTCTCTCCTCTCCTCTCCTCACTGCTACCTTACCACCACTGTTGCCTCTCTCTCAGTCGCGTATCACAGTCTCTCTCGGCCGCGTTTCACAGTTCTCTCTCATTTTAAAAGATATGTATACTCATGGTTAACCAAATTAATGTTGTTTTTGTTGTTTGTTTGATCCATCCTATGTGGGCTTTTAGGTTTTATCGTTGTTGATTGTTTGATCCGTCCCATTTAATACTCATGCGATGATATGTTTCTGTATAGTGTAGTTTGCAGCTTATTCTCTTTTTTCATTGATTTATATGTACTTGTTAATAAAAAAAAATCACAACTTAATATCACCATCTGCTGCAATTACTCACCTTTGTAAAAATTACCCACTCAATTGGTGTTATTTGCTTAATCTTCCATGTAAATTGTATATTTTCATAATTTATTTAATGCTTATTTGCAACTCCTAGTTTAAATGTCTTTTTTCGTGGGATTTTGGTGTATTGATTTCACGGTGAAGAAAAAGGATTCTTTTAGTTGTTTGTAAATTAATTTAATTAGTTGTTGTAGAGCCATTTATGTCGGTTGAGGGAGGGAAGGTGTTAACTAATAATACTTATGTATACTAGAATTTAATTTGAGTGTACCACTGAATATTTGCATGTACCAAAGAGAAAATGTGCGTTCACCTCAACCCAAGTACATGAACTACATGAACCATTAGCATTAGTAATATAAAAATAATCTCGACGCACGAATTAAAAAGCCCAAATCATCTTTATCTCAAACTCAAATGTAAAACACACATGCTAGTCATAAAATAAGGGGTGTAAACTGGGAAAATAAAAGCAGTCGGAAAGAGCCTCAATGTGTTTTCAACAAAGAAAGAGTATGGATCTTACCTGAGGGCGATGGACAACAACGTAGGTGGGTGAGGGAGGCATACACAAGAGAGGCGGAGAGGATGAGGTAGGCGATGAGGGAGGCTGGTGGATGAGTGATAATGAGGGAATGACAAAAGGGTTTGTCTTTGGGGGTTCAAGTGGAGTGAGGGAGGGAGACGGGTGAGGTTAGGTTTTTTTTATGAGGCATCAAGTGATTTTCTCTCATCTTCCATGTACATGGCATAATCTGAGACCTTTGGATCTCAATAGGTGAATAAATCTCATACCTTGATTTTTTGGAACAGTAAGAGATCATCCTCTCAAATATATATATATATATATTGAGAGTGCCCTTGCAATCAATGAATAGACTTGTTTAATTAAATTTCAATTTTGTGTCCAGGTTTTAATTAAAACCCTAGCTTGTGCATCTAATTGTGATTGACAGAATATACGTGATCAAGCATGCACACAATCACAAACACATATTTGAGGAAAAATCCCCCAAAGGGGTAAAACCTTTTTATTTCACTATATTGTGTAAACCACGACTTACAAATACAGAGAAATACAGCTTCTTATGACACACGAATACCCAGCAGACGTCGGTTCGTTGTCGTCGACAAGAGATCCAGCAAGAGCTCTAATGATCAGCAGTGAAGACAGTCTTTCTTCACAAGATGTACTCTAAGAACGAGTAGAATGAGTAACAAGGGTTTCGAACGATTCACATAAATATTTGGAACGTTTTGGTGAATCAAAATAGGTTTAAAACTCAAAAGACGAAGTCTTAAAATCGCAGCTATTCTACAGAAAGTGGAGTTGTAAAGACTTGAAAAACCTAGCTGCAAAATCAGGTATTTATAAAAATAATTAAGTCGGTGCGGTTGTTCGAACGACAAGGGCATGTCGCTCGAAAGACATCGGATGTCGCTTGATACCTTATCTCGCGACCTTCTAATGACCAATTAAAAACATAAACAGTACGGGGTCATTAAATGACTTGCTTCAGGCGAGATTCTCGCGACAAATCGCGTGACATGTGATGTCGCTTGATGGGTTATTTGAACGACATCGACCTGTCATTTGAACGACATGGCTTTGTTGTTTGAAAGAGTCAAAAAAATATTTTTTCTAAGTCCACCAACACGTCTTTAAAAATTAATTTTAACTCAGAAAACCCGATTTATTTTGATAAAAACATTTTAGAAAAATTCCCAAATAAATACGAAAACATTAAAAACTCCAAATTAAACATTATAATAATTTAGCAAGTGGAGTTAGTGGTAACGGTTGAAGATGCACGTTTCAAGTTGCTCGTTGTTGTTGTACTATGCACATTTGAAGATGATGGGTGCATGAAGCTTCTGTAGGAGGGTAGTGTAATCGGAGTCTATGAAGAACTGGATCTAGTGAGGCGTGGCTTGCCTTGAATGGATATTAAGGGAGTAATCTGGTGTAAATATCATCAGGTGTAGCATTCAACAATAATAATAGCAGATATTTAATCTCCATGAGAGAACCTTTGAAAGCTTTGGAGAAGAGGGTGAGAGAATAAGCACTCCAAAATAAGAGAGAGGGGGTAGCAGGGTGTAAAAGTACCAAGTGTATGTGAATGAATGCTATAGACTCTACCATTGATGATATAAATCTGGTGTAAAATACTATGACTAAGAAGCTAAAACTTCAAGCTTCAATGGATTTTTTTCTTGAGACTAAGAGCCTCCATTTATGCTGAGTATTCTTCCCTCCTTTTCACATTATTCTCTCTAGTGAGGGATGATCCTTGTATTTATAATAGGTGTGGGTGAATTAGGGTTTCACCAAAATGTGACATGTGTCCTCATTAAAATAATATAAATGAACTTGTCTTTATCATTTAAATAATACAATGAAACTTGTGGGACACAAAATTGACATACCCAATGGCAAACTATGCGCTTGACCCAAAATAGTTAATTTATAAAATGTACGTGTGTCAAGTACCTTTTTATGTAGGACTAAAATAAATAAGTAAATATTAAACTGTCATTTAAAAGTGATATTTTTCTGGATTGCATAGCATTTATGCGGTGAGCATGATTTGACGAGAGGCCGTGAACCTGCTTGACTGACTGTTAATTTAATTATGACTTCTAGAGGGATATGAAGCCTCCTCGAGTGACTATTTATGAACATGAATTGTTAAGGGGTCTTGAGCCCCCTCGACTAATTGTAATGTAAATGACCTCTCGAGTGACCTTAAGGTCCCAATAGGGTAGTGTGACTTTCTCGAGTAGCCACGAGTTACTCGAGACTTTTGGTGCCTTTCTTTTTTATATTAGAATGGTTGAGCATTTTACCTCACTCAAAAAACCTTACTCTCCAGCTTCCAAGCCAAAACCCTTAAAGATCCCACTGGCTACTTTGGTGGGCTCCTAGGCCCCTTGAGCCCTGCTAACTCGAACCATTGACTGGACCAAAGTAACCTTCTTGGCAACTTGTAATATAAATTACCATTAGTACTAAAATAAATGCATAATTAATATAAACTGTAATTAATACTAAGAAGTTCAGGGAACCCTCTACATTAGCCCCCTCATACAGATGTCTCTTGCTTTGTAAGAGAGTTGTGTACGCACATTCCAATCATCATGAAAGTTTTCATACCGTTTACTCTTTCTGGGAATAACAACCACAACATGCTTGCGCTTTCAACTTTACTCTAGGTTTCCACATGTGCCATATGTTGCTTTGGGGACAAACTCACAACTTATATTTTGTTGTTTGGGAACCCCTCTACATTCTCGTTTAGAAGTGTCTTGTAGTGTCAAGAGACTTGTGCATGAAATATCAACTATTTAATCATTAGCATAATAAAAATTATACTATTTGTTCACTTGCACGAGGACTTCTCAACATTAGCTCCATTATGCAAAATACATGTGCACAAATTAATTTAAAAGTTAGTCGGTAAAAGTCTTTTTATGGGTTAGCACTACCCTTTTTGTTTATAACATTATTTCCACCCCCTTTTTTTTTGCTTGTCCCATATACCATGGGTCTATGTGGCCGTGAAACTTTGTACAAAAACATTTTGCGAGTAAATACTGATATATTTTTTTTATTTACGTTTTCCTTAGACTGCGAGACTATCTGCTCACCAAACTTTTGCATGTAAAATCTCTGCGAGTAAATATTATACTATTGACTATCCCGTATACTGTGGAACTATCTGCTCACAAAACATTTTGCGATTAATTGTTGATGCACTCTTGTTGCTTTCCCTTATACTGTGGGATTTATAAGTTCGTAGGACATTTTGTTTTGTAAATTACATATGTTGCAAGTGAGTACGAATAATATGATATACTTTCCCTTGTACCGTGGGAACAAGTTGTTATGCTCATTATGCTTCGTTTTTCAGCAAAAAGATTATAACTGTGCAAGTATGTCCACTCTAAATATTGTGAGCAGAAATCAACTTAATAAGTAAAGAAAATGAATTTCTTTTCATGCTTTGGAAATTTTAAAATTACCTTGCACGTTGTATTTTGATATTTGGACATTGACCTGAAAGAATGTCCCCTTAAAATTTGATTAGCAAACCAAGTAAATTTGCTAGAGGCTTATGTCTTGGGTACTCGAATATTTATGGTGTCCTAAGTACAATATTAACTAAAAGTCTAGCTTATGTTTTGAATTTTAATACTGCCTTGCATTACTCAACCTTTTTATCGGGTCGAAACTAATGCTAAAGTTTATACCCTCGGTACTCATGCTCTTGTGGAGTCCTGGGTAGATCACATACTAGCACTCGTACTTTGTGTTTTAAATTTGGTCGCATTTCTTAACCAGTTTCCTTCATTTCATATTGAAGCGAATGCTAAAACTTTTGTCGGGGGTACTCCCATGGCTTTAGAGTTCCTAGTATAATATTTACTTGAACTTATATTGCATGCCTCCCACATAGAGATTAAATAGTATTTATTTATGTGATCACTGGTTTCTATGTTTTCACTTTGCCAATATATTGAATTCGAGTGCTCCTATTCGAGTGGAGCCTCGAGCACTAGATTGTTATATCTTTTTGTTCTTTTTCTTATACTGTGTAAATACTTGATTCTTTATTTTCAGGGGAGTTCAATGAGTGCTCCTATACCTGTGGAGCCTAAACTTTCGTACCTTTTTATATGTTAATATTTATACTTGGAACTTGCTCGTCTGCATAACCTATTTCTTTGTTTTCAGGTTAATATTACGAGTGCTCAGGTGCCCTTAGAATCTTAGGTACTAAACTATCGTACCTTTTTATTCATTCTTGATGTTTTCTCATCTACTTAACCCGTTTCTTTTTTCAGGTTAAGATTAAGAGCGAGTCGGTGCCCTTGGAGTCTTAGGTACTAAGCTATCATACATTTTTACTCATTTTTGGCATTTGCTCGTCTATTTAACCTGTTTTTTTTTTCAAGTTAATGCTGTGAGTGTTCCTATGCCCGTAGAGCCTGAGGTACTAAACTGTCGAACTTTTTATTTTTACTTGGCACTTGCTTATTTGCACAACCTAATTCTTTATTTTCAGGTTAATACTACGAACGCTCCTATGCCCTTGGAGCATGAGGTACTAAACTGTCGGACCCTTTATTTATACTTGGCACTTGCTCGTTTGCATAACATATGTCTTTATTTGTAAGTTAATACTATGAGCGCTCCAGTGCCCTTGGAGCCTTAGGTACTAAATTATCGTACCTTTTTATTTATTATTAGCATTTGTTCGTTTACTTAACCTGTTTCTTTGTTTTCAGGTTAGTACTATGAGCGCTCCTATGCCCTTGGAGCATGAGGTACTAAACTGTCGTACCTTTTATTTATACTTGGCATTTTCTCATTTAATTAACATGTTTCTTTGTTTTCAGGTTAATGTTATGAGCGCTCCAGTGCCCTTGGAGCCTGAGGTACTAAACTGTCGTACTTTTTATTTATTCTTGGCATTTGCTCGTCTACTTAACATGTTCCTTTATTTTCGGGTTAATGCTACGAGCGCTCCAGTGCCCTTGGAGTCTTAAGTACTAAACTGTTATACCTTTTTTTATTTATTCTTGGCATTCGCTCGTCAACTTAACCTGCTTCTTTGTTTTCAGGTTAATACTCTGAGCGCTCCGATGCCCTTGGAGCCTGAGGTACTAAGATTATTCTTGGCATTTGCTCGTCTACTTAACCTGTTTCTTTATTTTCAGGTTAGTTCTATGAGCGCTCCTGTGCCCTTTTAGCCTTAGGTACTAAACTATTGTACCTTTTTATTTATTTTTGGCCTTTGCTCGTGTACTTAATGATAATACGCAAATATCGCTATTTCATCCATCGAACCTACGCATTTTAGCCCCCTCTGGTGCCTTAATCTCTATATTTAAGCCCGTTAACCAGACAACCTCTGTTTATATTGTTAACATGCTATATGAGGTATAATTGGGCTTTTGTAGGTATTTAGGTACCAAGTATGGGATTCAGATGCATTTCGCGCAATTTTCGTACACAATCGCACGTTCAAGGGCAATCCGATCATTTCACAACTTGGGCACCTGGCTCGACATCTACACGGAAGTTGTATCCCTCCTCGTTAGGTTCGCGTGGCCATGAACGGTGCACGATTTCGAGTCCGTATGACAAAGTTACGGCGATTTGAGCGGAGAAGAATTATATGCCAAAATAGGGGTAACTGCAAGATGCCCTGCTTGATCGATCGATCGAGCCTGGGGGTCGATCGATCGACTCTTCAGAATTTTGCCATGAATTTAACAGTCGATCGATCTACCACATGGGTCGATCGATCGATCCCCTGTTTTTTCCTTCAGATATTTTCTTTTCATTTTCTTTCTTCTTTTCTTTTATTCTAACTTACTACTTAAGCCAATTTTTGTTGTAATAAGAGAGATACTTAGACTCTCATATTCTGATATAGATAGTTTAGTTAGGGTTTGGTTTGGAGAGTTCATTTTCTCTTCTTCTTGGATTGACAACCCATGGGTTTTGTAAGATTGAACTATTCATTGCCATCTCCTTTAATATAGCTTTGTTCTTCATTCTTTCTTTGCTTTGTAACTAGTTTACATGCTTTAATTCTGGCTTTCCTAGGTTAATTATCATAATTTAGTTTAATTCATCATGCACCCTTAGATAAATAGGGTCGGGATTTCATTTCCTCCATTTTCGGACCCCGAGCTCCGAAAATTAGGTTTTGTGTAAAATTGCATTTAATTGGACCCGCGTGAATTAAAGTCGGATTATTATGCGTTTAACTTTCTATGTCATGCATCGTTAGTGTTTATAGCGATAATCCGAGTTTAATACGCGTGCGACCAATTTTCGGTTAAGTGTTTATTCTCGCAACTTTGGCTTAAATTCCTTATTATGTGAAGTTTATGTTTAATTGTTAATGCTCGATTAAATTGCTTTCGAGCCGGAATCTTGATTGGTAGTTGTTTCGATCCGTATGGTTGGATGATATCCCGATCCTCGCTTTTACTCTATTTAGACTTAACTTCTCTTTTCTTTTATTTACGACCAACAATCACCTTTTTACACTTTTATTCCTGAATTTAATAATCTGTTACGATCTATCAAACATTCTCTGTGGATTCGATACCCGACTTACCACTGTACTCACCAGTTGAGTGTTGTCATAATTTAGGTTTTTGTATAGTTCAGGTGAGCCGAACATAAAATGACCGGCGCGTAGGTGACTCTCGCGCCTCGACGAAACCTCCATTCTATCAAATGGCGCCGTTGTCGGGGACTGTTTTGTTATAGATTGTAATTGACTTAGTAGTTCATAGTATTCTTTTCTTTGTATTTGTATTCTTTCTTTTAACCCTTTTTTGCAGGACTTCTACATTTGAGCGCCTAAGAGTGCTTGAATTCACCGTCGCACATCTTCTTTATGGAAGTCGTCCTCTTGAGCCTTCGTTGGGTGTAAGCATGCCTTTTTCTAACTTTTCTGGTAATCCTAATGATAATTCTCAAAATTCCGGTAAACCTTTGACTTTTGGTCAATACTTGCAATCCCAAAAAGTTGCAACATCTAAAATGACATTGGGTGAGTATTACGAAAGTCAAAGTTTGGATTACAACAATTTTGTGCATGATCATTCTGATTTTGGGTCGCAAGATCCTTATGATAAGAATTTTGAAACCAATTGTAATCATTTTCAAAATTCTTATGTTAATGATTTTGAGTGTAGTCCCGATAACAATTTCCAAACCTCCCATTTTCAAGCATCTGTTCCTCGCCCTATGACTTTCGGTGAGGGATTGCGTATGCTTGAAAATGAGAGGATCGAAGAACGTTATCGGGAAGAAAATCGTTATTGGGAACATGAGTTGGATTTACTATTTGAATCCGACGATGACTTTTCTTCGGAGACTGCCGAAGTCGAGGACTGTTTTAAACCAAATGAGGACTTCGTTCCTACTTTGGAACAAATCATCCTTGACTTGACCCATGGTATAGTAGAGAATGAGAATGAGGATGAAAAAGAAATAGTATCCGTTTGCAATGAATTCGTTTCTTCTTTGATTTTCAAATAAGAAAGTTTCATTGTAAACGATCCAATTTCTTCTGAAATTCAATTTTCAAGCGATGATCACTCATCGCCTGAGATTGAATTTCTTTCATCCCTGTCTTCATTATATACTGTCACACCAATTCTAGTACCTGATGAATCGGTGCCAAACTTTACAGTTCCAAACCGTTTCACCGACGAGGAGTACTCGCTCGAGCCGCTTTCCATAACGCCATCTTTGCCCTCATGTGCACCACCTCCCATTCCAACTTTAAAATACTTGGGAGATGATTCATGTTTTCTCGTCCCGCATGTGTATTTGTTGCCCGTCCTATCCAAATCCCCCATCCTCCCTCCCAAAGTTTCAATTGGGGATGGTTCACTTTTATCGCCTTACACATGCCTTCCGTCGTTCGAACGAAATTCCTATTTTTCGGGAGGCATGCATGTTCGGGAGGGTCCACCGTTGATCCACCAAATTCAAATTTTGTTTTGGATGGACCCTCAAAAGTTTCCACTTTTAGTATATAGTTAATTACACATCCTAAGTGTAGGTTGTATATACTAACTTCTTCATTTTTATTTTTTTCTTAATAGTAGCCTAGTGTAATTAGTTAATCTCTTTTTATTTCTTTTTGTATGCTTGGTTCTAACTCTTTTGTAGGTTCAACGGACTTGAATTTGCGGAGATATGCGCTCCGGCACACATTTGTTAAGAAAACAATCAAAAAAGTCACAAAAATATTTTTCCTTTATTTTTCACACACGCATCCTCACGCATTTGCATTTGTTTTTCTTTTTTCTTTTATTTTATTTTTCATTTTTTGTCGTGAACATGCGTGTGTGTTGCTCGTTGTACATATTTTTTAATTTTTGGTTAGCATGGGCCTATTTGTGTGCATATTTAGCCTATGTCTATTTAATTCTATTTTATTTTATTTTTTATTTTTATTTTTTTATTTTTATTTCATATTTTTATATATATATATACACTTATATATACAATATAAATATATATTTTATATTTAAACCCCCAATATTCCCCAGAATTGCAAATCCCCCCCATTTTTAAAATAGAAAGCAGTGTGCCTATACCTGCTTGCTCGATCGATCGAAGGCCCTGGCTCGATCGATCGATCGAGCAGTATTAGACCGAGACTGCTATTTTTTCCCCCATTTCCTTATTCTCTCTTCTCCTCTCCTACACTATTTCGTGCCCTAGATTTCTCCCCCACCACATTTCTTCATTTTCCTCCAATTTCTACACTACAAAGGTATAATCCTTCCTACTTTATATTGTTTTTATAGATTTTGGTACCTATTTGTCACAAATTCCATGTTTTATGCATTATTTTACATTTTTGGAATGTGTTGGCTTTTCCCTTGATTTGTGTTGTTCCAACCCTTGTTGAATATCCAATCATGAACACTTGTATATTGCTGCATTGTTGTTTTGTTCATGAGTGGGGCTTTTTGGTTGGTTCAAATCCGTATATTTCACCCTTGACGCACATTGCGCACGCCAAGTGTTCGCTAAAATGCCCAAAATAGTTTTCAATCCTATTTTTGGCGCACACTTGGGTGATTTTCACTCCTTGTTGCATTCCGACATTTTTTTACCGCAATGTTGCAATTTTACCTCGGGTTTGCGCACTTGCACCCCCATTTTAACTTGTACACTAACTAACCATTAATTGTGCTTACAATTTTTTTCCCTGTATTGCTAAATTCTTGTTTTGTAGGTTGATATGGCACAACAGAAGAAATACAAATATACTAGGTGCTTGCCCGCCGAGGGTATTGAGGGGTTCTGCTGCGATCAGGAGCGGGATTGGTACCGCGCCCATTTTCACACATCCGAGCGTCCACTTGGGAATCATTTTGCGTGGACCATTGAGCATATACCGAGGGAGGCACGTGTTCTTCTGCACCGCCAGGGATGGGAGCCCTTTCTCGCTACCAACGGGCGCATCAATGAAGAGCTAGTCCGAATATTTTATGCGACGTTGGTAGAGGTAAAGGGGGATGGGCCGACTACTTATGAGGCTATGGTCCATGGGGTGAGGATTCCTTTCAGCATTTCTGATTTGGCTGCCTACATGGGTGTGCCATACCCCGCGGATTCTGTCAGTTTCCTGGATGGGAATATCTTCGGTCGTGGGACATTGATACAGGCCCTTGCATCGGGGGAGGCATGGAAAAATGGTGCTTTTCGATCGGCGGCAATGGAGGACTTACCCAGATTACTTCATTACATCGATGTCCACTCTTTTATGGTGACGAACAACCGGTCAGAGGTGCGTCACAAGCACGCTGCATTGATCTACACACTGATTAATAATTTGGGCAATATCAACTTACCCAATATCTTTCTGGACATGATGTGCGCGACCGCAAAGGAGATTGCCTGGAGGTAATCCCTTCCTTTTCCTGCTCTCATTACGAAGATTTGTATATCGCACGGTTGCCTAGAGTTTGACGCTGACCGCAAGCACGAGCCACTCGGGCGTCTCTCCAAGGATAATATTTCAAAGATGCTAAAACACGAGTGGGGGCAACTGGGCAGCAGTAAGAGGCAGAGGGCAGAGGTGGCTGATGAGCTAGACGTCGAGGAGGACGAGATTAGGGGGATGGAGAAGGGTGAGGGTTTTCACGCGCCACACATTGATTATGATGCCCGCTTTGAGGCATTCCAGGTCGTGCAGGACCAGCGCTAGGAGGAGACCCAGCTCAGGTGGGCTACATGGGAGTCCCACCTGGACCAGCAGCATGCCGAGCAGTGGGCCCAGCAGCAGGAGCAGTTTTAGGCCGAGCAGCGGCATGAGTTGGCCCTGCAGAGGCAGGCTAGAGCGTAGCACAGACATGAGTACAGGATGATGCAACAGATGATGAGAGATCTTTCTTTGCAGCGGCATGATTCCGACACAGCGCTACCTCCTCATTTTCAGAACCCTTCTGATCCTAGTGGTTCTGGCCACTAGGTTGCTGTTGTACTGGGTCGTTTTTGGCATTTTGGGATCGGATATTATATTGTACTTTTTATTTTTATTTGTATTTGTATTTCTTTTATTTCACTAGTTGTAATGTATTAAGTGATTTTGTATTGAACTTATGGAATGGGAAATGAAAATGTAGTTTGTGGTTCTTTATTGGATTTTGATGTGTGTGACCTTCCATTTTATAAAATCAAAAAGTTCACCATCAATTTATCTAGTATTTGCACTTCAGCCCCTCTATATTATTGTGACTTGTGACATAGATTCTCTTAACTTAATACATCGATACATATTCTTCCTATGCTTTATAATAACTTATTTTGTAGCTTCATTTGGACTTGTACTTATGGAGATGGCTCCAAATTTGGGTAATATCATTCTTTTCCTATCTTTGTGTTGTGTTCTTTAATGGACGCGTTGGGGACAATGCAACATTTAAGTTAGGGGGTGTAGGATATTCTATCCATTTTGCTGATTAGTCCTTGAATTTGATTACAATTTAGTTACAAAGCATGTTTTTGTTAAAAATTTGAAAATTTTGAAAAATATTTTCTTTCTTTTTTCTCCTTTATTGGGCATTTTGCCCTTGTTTTCAATGATAAATTTTAATAATTGCCCGATCAAATAGACAATTCAACGATGCATGCTCTCGATTTTAGAAGTTATTAGACTTTAGTCCTAAATCATTAATAATATGAATAACTTCACGAATTAAACTTTAATCCGTGAGCACATGCACCATTCTTGTTATATTGATTTAGTTTAAGATTTTTGTAACTCGGTATGCTTTTGTTGCATTGTATATACTTACACCGAGTGAGATTAGAGACTTATCTTCATTTGTGAGTGTATACACTTTTCTTTCCTCTTTGAAAATGTTACAGTCATTGGTAATCTCTTTATTCTTTCATTTACCGTTCATTAATTGAGTTCATACTTGAGATGTGTTACTTGAGCATGATTTTCATATGTTGTTTGACTCGAGAATTGCGTATACTTTTTGAAATGATCATAGGCCATCTTTGTATATCACCCATATGACCTTGACCTCACCCTTTATATGTTTCCTAGTCAACCCACTTGAGCCTAAATACTAGCCTTTCTTTTCATTACCCAAAATCCCATATCCAACTCCAAATTGGAGTTTTATACCATACATATTACCTTACATACCCTTGTTTTGGATTGTTACTTGGAATCACTGTGTTGTGGTTGCAATTTGAGAATGAAAAGAGTAAGAAGTGAAAAGAAAAAGAGTGAAACGGAGAAAGTTAAAAACAAAAGAAAACAAAAGAAAAAAGTGAGAAAAAGAAGAAAAGAAAAAGAAAGAGAAAGTTCTTTATAGTCTTTGTATGTGATTCAATAATCCTTGTTATTCTCTCGATTGTTATATCTAATGCTCGTTTGGAAATCATTTGTCCAATTTTGAAATGGCCCACTTTTTCCCATTTTCCCGAGTTTCATCCCCAAACACTTTGAATCCGTATATACATCCCTTTCATTTCGTACCTTAACCTAGCCTACATTACAACCATATTAAAGTCCTATGTGGTCTTAGGTTGATGTAATTCAAATGTTTAAATGTATTGATAATCTGTGAAAATGCATTTCGCCTCTTTTATATGTGCGGTATCCTTTCACTGAGATTGCAATTTTTATTTCCTATATAGCGTTCTTCAATTGTGACATGTGCGCAGCCTAGTTTCCCTTTACATTTACTCCTTATGCCCGCATGTCCCATGTGTTGCCTCCCTGTTTCAAGTAAATTCATTTGATGAGTGTAATGCCCGTGAGGATTGACTTTTATGCATGCTTAGATATTTAGTATCCGAGTTATTTAAGTTTTTTGCCAAATCATACTTTGCATATGCTCACTCCCCTCCCACATGTTAGAGTTTCAATTCATTGAGGTGCATTCGATAATGTTAATAACTACGGACTTCTCACATGAATTCGTTTGCTATACTAATAACATGTTGAAATCTCGTTCGCATTGATGAGTTTTTCATACTTGATTGGGCATATTTTGAGGAAACTTTATGATGTTTGTTGGTACCATCACTGAAAACCCTCACGAGATGACACTCGTCCACTAGGGTAACCCAGGGTTTTAACGGCTTATTGCATACGCTAAATGCAATCGAATCGTCCGCAAAAGTGGCTTTATGCTTTTATACCATATTTTTGTACTTATCCTACTTTTGGTGCTTGTTGTTCTTGTTGCATCCTATTTCATTTCTAGGGACTAGCAATGTGTAAGTTAGGGGGTGTGATAATATGCAAATATCGCGTATTTCATCCGTCGAACCTACGCATTTTACCCCCTCAGGTGCCTTAATCTCTATATTTAAGCCCGTTAACCAGACAACCTCTGTTTATATTGTTAACATGCTATATGAGGTATAATTGGGCTTTTGTAGGCATTTAGGTACCAAGTATGGGATTCGGATGCATGTCGCGCAATTTTCGTACACAATCGCACGTTCAAGGGCAATTCGATCATTTCACAGCTTGGGCACCTGGCCCGACATCTACATGGAAGTTGTAGCCCTCCTCGCTAGCTTCGCGTGTCCGTGAATGGTACACGATTCCGAGTCCGTATAATAAATTTACGACGACTTGAGCGGAGAAGAAATACATGCCAAAACAGGGGTAACTGCAGGCTGCCCTGCTTGATCGATCGATCGACCCTTCAGAATTTTGCCACGAATTTAACAGTCGATCGATCGATCCCCTGTTTTTTCCTTCAGATATTTTCTTTTCATTTTCTTTCTTCTTTTCTTTTATTGTGACTTACTACTTAAGCCAATTTTTGTTGTAATAAGAGAGATACTTAGACTCTCATATTCTGATATAGATAGTTTAGTTAGGGTTTGGTTTGGAGAGTTTATTTTCTCTTCTTCTTGGATTGACAACCCATGGGTTTTGTAAGATTGAACTATTCATTGCCATCTCCTTTAATATAGCTTTGCTCTTCATTCTTTCTTTGCTTTGTAACTAGTTTACATGCTTTAATTCTTGTTTTCCTAGGTTAATTATCATAATTTAGTTTAATTCATCATGCACCCTTAGATAAATAGGGTCGGGATTTCATTTTCGCCATTTTCGGACCCCGAGCTCCGAAAATTAGGTTTGGTGTAAAATTGTGTTTAATTGGACCCGCGTGAATTAAAGTCGGATTATTATGCGTTTAACTTTCTATGTCATGCATTGTTAGTGTTTATAGCGATAATCCGAGTTTAATACGCGTGCGACCAATTTTCGGTTAAGTGTTTATTCTCGCAACTTTGGCTTAAATTCCTTATTGTGTGAAGTTTATGTTTAATTGTTAATGCTCGATTAAATTGCTTTCGAGCCGGAATCTTGATTGGTAGTTGTTTCGATCCGTATGGTTGGATGATATCCCGATCCTCGCTTTTACTCTATTTAGACTTAACTTCTCTTTTCTTTTATTTACGACCAACAATCACCTTTTTACACTTTTATTCCTGAATTATTTTTATATAGACAGCAGTATTTTTAAATAAAGTACCAGTTAACCGTTTTATAAAAATAAAAATCTATTTGTTAAACTAATAAATAAAGTCTAGTTTTTTTAAATAAAGTACAGTTTTCCAAGAAAAACGACTTTTTATATAGACTGAACAATATTTTTTTGATAAAAATCGACGTGATGTAATACGTGATACACAAAATATATATTTTTAATAATACACGAACACGTCCCAATTAAAATATGATACACCACGAAATTTTATTTTTCACCAAACACAATGTAGGACGAACATCACTAAGCTTTTTGTTAATCTTATAAATAAGGTGAATTAAACATTAAATATTATAATTTTAATTTATTTCCAAATAAATAAATAAATTTTCTAAAAACAAAATAAAATTTATCCAAAAGATTTTTTATTGAAACTATTATTTAAAAGTAAAGATGAGTAGGTTTGTTTTATATTTAAAGGAGAAGCATTAATTTAGATAGAAAGAGAATGGACAAATGATAAAGTGATGGGGTAAGGATACATTGGTTGTTTTTAAAATTTTGGAATCAAAGTGAAGCGCCTCTAGATTTCTCTAGAGCGCGAATAGTCGCTCCCGGTTTGAAATTATTTATGCAGAAAGATATGCATTATATATATTTTTTATATCGTGTAAAGGACTCTAAAAAGTATAGGCGTGCTTAGCCCATCCACAATGGGTCCTCTAATACTATTATGGATCCTTTAGTTTGATATTTTTGACACAGAATGGGTGATAAATTTCTTAGATTTTGGAGAGAATTCGCTTATCGTCCCATAGATGGAGTAGATGGATAAGGGATTTGCTAGTGTGCCCGATTCGGTGGGCCCCATGCCAGAAGGGAGACTGTTTCCCGCCCTATGCCAGATGGGAACCAGTTTCCCACCCCATAAATAAAAAGGCTAGTGCCACGTAGGCCAGGCGTGGAACTGTTGTCCGCCTTGCCGGGACGCACAACAGTTTCACACTCCACCCCTTTATTTTATGGTATTTGCATTGCGACCGTCGTCCCACGTATCGTCCCATAATATCATAAATTTATGATGGATAAGTTTATATGTACCGCCTCTTTCAACCGCCCAGCGACCGCATCCCAATTTTCCTTTTTTTTTTTTTTTAACTTTCTTAGTGTTTTGTTTATAACAATTAATATAAAAAATTATTTTTTATATAAAAAAACAGTTTCCTATTAGTATAATAAAACAGTTTTTTTTAAAGTAAACAATTTTTTAATAAAATTAAAAAATATATATTTTGCGTAAATAAAAAAATTATTTTTATTAACATCATATCGCGATTGATTAGTGCCGCTGGCGCGGACGCACATTTTCATATCTACATCATTTGTTAAAAATGGATCCACGCCAGCACCACTAATTAATCGCGATATGTTTTCAATAAAATATCATGATTAATTAGTGCCGCTGGCACGAACCCACATTCCTCGCCCCACATCATTTGTTGAATGTGGGTCCGCGCTAGCGACACTAGTTAATCGCGATATTTTATGGGACCACACCAACGGCACTAATTAATCGCGATATTTTAGTAAAAAAATATCGCGATTACCGCCGCTGGCGCACATTCCCGGCGCCACATCATTTGTTGAACGTGGGTCCGCGCCAGCGGCACTAGTCAATAGCGATATTTTTTTTAATAAAATATCGCGATTAATTAGTGCCGCTAGCGCGGACCCACACTCCCGGACTCACATCATTTGTTGAATGTGGGTCCGCGCCAGCGACACTATTTAATCATGAATCTAAGACATCAAATTAAACATGTTTTTTTATATTAAAATTTGAAAAATATTTTTTAAAATATTATTTTTAATTAAAAAATACTGTTTATAGATTTTTTTATTAGGAAACACAACTTTTTTATTTACGATTTAAAAAAATAGTTTTATGTATATTATATCAATTGTTAAAACAAAAAAAAAGGTAAAAAAAAAGTAAAATACGGTCCACAGGCGGGACATGCAGAACGACTCATTTATGATATCCATCGTTGGCACACATTTAGGGTCATAAAATCTTTCTGAGAAGCTGAAAAGTGTGGGCACAGTTATTGATGTAAGTTTTTGTGATAATAAATATCATATCGGCTCTCCCAATAAAATTTCATATATAGAGGGATTTGGTATTGGTGAAATGAACGTATTCACTAAGAGCATCAACAAGGTGAGTTATCATTCAGCAGTGCTCTACACAGTGGGGAAGGGTATAAAAATCTAAGCATGAGTTTCTACAAGCTTATATTGTTCGTTGGAAGTAAAAACTTTTCTTACTAACAACATTTGTTCGTAAGAGATTGTTACGGGCAAATGTTATTCGTAAGAATCCAAATATATTAAGAAAATAAATATTTATATTTCTTACGAACTACACAAGTTCGTAGGCAAGATTTACTGATTCACTAATTATTTTGTAACTTTACAAATCATCTATTTTTCTCTCTATCAAATTTGACAACTATCACCCATAAGTGTATTCCTCTCAATTTATAATTTTGCCAATTTTCTTAGTTATAGTTCCCATCATTGTGATACTCCAAAGAGGTACCCTCTACCAACTGCTAAATAATAAATAACTAGCGAACAATAACCTTTGAAATAAAGGATCTCTGAAAAAGTAAGACAATGTCATATGACAAGGCACAATCAAAAGTAAAATAAGGGTATTTAAAATCCCATAAAAATCTCCTCATATCACTTCTATCACCATTTACATGACAAGTTCTCGTGACTTGGTGGTAAATTAGTATTTTTATAAGTCTATTTTCTTGAAGGGGTAAATTACTTGTTTGTTCTAAAAGTAAACAAGAACAGTCACGTTATGAGATAATAATACACGATCCTATAACATAATAGGATGCCAAAGGAAACACGTTTGTCAAGTGATTGTGGGTGAGTATACTCAGCTGAGTTTGTTCTCAATTTTATCCCTCTTATGCGTCTCGATTTTCTCAGCCTTAGGCTATTTTGACAACTTCGAAACAGGTTTTTGTACATCTAGGACTCGTTTGGTTCGAGATTTGGAAAGGGAATTTAGGATTCCTGGAATTTAGAATTTCCCTCATTTAGAATTACAATATTTGGTTGGAGATTTAAGGGGAAACTTAGAATTCCTGAAATTTAGAATTTTCACAAAATTGGATTCTCCTTTCCCCTCTAAAATAGAGGTAATCCTATATTCTCGGACATATTACCTTACTTTTGTGGAGAGACAAAAATACTATTTCACATAAATTTATACGTACACTCTTTCTCTCTCTCTCTCTCTCTCTCTCTCTCTCACACACACACACACACACACACACTCTCACACACATACACACACTCTCTCGCACACACATACATACACACACTCTCTTTCTCTCTCACTCACACACATGCTCTCTCTATCTCTCTCACAGACACAAACACAAACACCCTCTCTCACACACATACACATACACATACACACTCTCTCTTTATCGGAAATTTTTTTGATGTGTTCAACGACATTAAGTTTTGATGTCGTCCAATCACATGATTTTTTAAGAAGTGTTCTCTCACTTCATTTAATTATTCATTATCTCATTTTCAAGTGATGTTCTCTCACTTCATTTAATAGGAAATAAAATAGTTTACACCATTTATATATAAAAAAAGAATGACATTTTTATACTATAATATTTTTTCTATAATAACAGTTTTTATATATAAAAATATTACAAAAATGTTTAAATATTTTTAAAACTGTTTTTTTAAATAAAAAAGTTAAAAAAATAATTTTTTTATATAAACTATTAAAAATGTTTTAAATCTGTACTATTTTTTAAAAAAGTTAAAAAACGTGTTTTTTAAAACTGTTTTTCATATATAAACATTTTTTAAATATATTAACAGTGTTTTATAGATAAAACCTGTAAAAATATATTTAAATTGTTTCTTTAAACTGTTTTTTTTAAAATAAAATGTTAATATATATTTCTAATATATAAAAAACAGTTTTTTTAATATTTTTTCGCCATTCAAAAAACTGTCTTTGTACAACAAAAACTAATGCAAAAAAAAACTGTTTATTATGTTAATATATAAACACATTTTTATTTATATAGACACATTTTTTAATGTCTAATAAACACATTTTTTAATGTTTTAAATATGTGCTATTTGTTTAAAACGTTAAAAAATGTGTTTTGTTAAACAGTTTTTATATATAAACAGTTTTTTTCCCCCTTTTTTTTTGTTGTACAAAAATAGTTTTTTGAATGTTTTTATATTTCAAATAAAAACATCAAAAAAAACTTTTTTTATATATTAGAAATATACAAACATTCAAAAAACTTGTACAACAAAAAAACTTGTTTTTTTGCTTAAGGAAAAAAATGGAAAAAAAATGGTTTTTACAACTTTATTTTTCAGGAAAGATTAATAAAAAAAGTTATTCAAAAACTTTTTTTTTGTTTTTATTTAAAAACTGTTGTTTACAACTTTATTTTTTAGTAAAGAATTAAAAAAAAGTTACTAAAAACTGTTTATATTTAAATAAAAGTGTAACAAAACACGTTTTTTAAAATTTTTTAAAAAAAATAGTATATATTTAATACTTTTTTAACAGTTTATATAGAAGGAATTTTAGATGGCGGGAAAAAAGAATTTCTGCTTGAACCAAACAATGAAAAGAAATTGAAGATTTCAAAAATTTAGAATTTTTGGAATTATGAATTCCCATTCTCTTTCCAAACCTCGAACCAAACGACCGTATTATATATCTTTTTTTGTACACTTATAATATATAATTTTCTTTTATATATAATTTTCTTTTAGACTGGACATGGCGTATTCTTACATTGTTATTTTTTGATTCCACGTACAACGTCTGCTAGTTAATGGGACCCACGTTAGCAGCTTTAGAAGTAAAGCTGCAAACAAATCAAAATAATTTGATGTGAACGTTAAAGACCGTCCTTTTCTTCTCCCTTTCCTACCTCGGGCCCCGCGCGTCCTTTCTTTTCATTTACCATCAGTTCTAATGGAACCCATAAATATTTATGTTGAATATCTTCTTGGGGGAGATCCCATCACCGATCACTTTCTTGGGCCACACACTAATACCCACAATTATAACCGCCGGATAGGACAAAAAGCCTAGAGGCAGAACTGTTTTTTTTTTTTCTGTTAACTTGGGTTTATGTTTTTTTGTTTTAATTTTGAAATGCTTTTTTCCAAGATTAAAGAATTGTTTTTTGAAAAATAAAGGTTAAAACCTCTCAAATGTATCCAAATAATTTTTTATTAAATTTTTTTTTTAAAAAAAAATGAGTTTAAAAATAAGGCGTGTCGTTAACGCGTACTTTTAAAAATAAGAGATTATTTGATAAATTAGTATTTGAGGAACTAAATGAGTTAAACAATCATTATTTTTATTTTATCAAAAATAATATCTTTATTGTTTGTTTGTCAAAAAGAAAATATTTAAGTGTTTGTTTTGCTAAAAATATTTTTTTTCTTGTTTGTTTGCCAAAAAAAAAATTAGTATTTTTTTGCTAAAAATATTATTTTCTAGTGTTTGTGTGCCAAAAAAAAATCTGTGTTTTTTTCCAATTAATAATATTTTGAGTGCTTAATTTTCAAAAATAAAAACATTTAATGTTTTTTGACAAAAATAATATTTTCACGGTTTGTATGGGTTAAATAAAAATATTTTGAAAAAATGAGTTTAAAAATAAGGCGTGGCATTGGCGCATACTTTTAAAAATAAGAGAATATTGGGTAAATTGGTGTTTCAGGGACAAAATGAGTTCAAAATTCAGTATTTTTATTTTATCAAAAACAATATCTTTAGTGTTTGTTTGTCAAAAAGAAAAGTACTAAGTGTTTTTTTTGCGGTTCGTTTGCCAAAAATAAAAAAATTTAGTATTTTTTGCTAAAAATAATATTTTGTAGTGTTTTTGTGCCAAAAAAATTCTGCGTTTTTTTTCAATTAATAACATTTTTAGTGCTTAATTTTCAAAAATAAAAACATTTAATATTTTTTGACAAAAATAATATTTTCACGGTTTGTATGGGTTAAATAAAAACATTTAAAAAAATGAGTTTAAAAATAAGGTGTGGCGCTGGCGCGGACCTTTAAAAATAAAATAATAGTAGGTAAATGGGTGTTTAAAGGACTAAATGCGCTAAAAATTCAATATTTTTATTTTATCAAAAACTATATCTTTAGTGTTTGTTTGTACAAAAGAAAAGTATTAAGTTTATTTTTTCTAGAAATAATATTTTCCCAGTTTGTTTGCCAAAAATAAAAAAAATTAGTATTTTTTTTTGCTAAAAATAATATTTTGTAGTTTGTGAGCAAAAAAAAAAATCGGTGATTTTTTTTCAATTAATAACATTTTGAGTGCTTAATTTTCAAAAATAAAAATATTTAATATTTTTTGACAAAAATAATATTTTCACGGTTTGTATGGGTTAAATAAAAATATTTTAAAAAATGAGTTTAAAAATAAGGCATGCCGCTGGCGTAGACCTTTAAAAATAAAAAAATATTACGTAAATGGGTGTTTGATAGACTAAATGCGCTAAAAATTCAATATTTTTTTTTATCAAAAATAATATCTTTAGTGTTTGTTTGCCAAAAATAAAAGTACTAAGGTCCTGTTTGATAGAAGTGGGTGGAATTAATTTCCAAGTCATTAATTTCCTGGAATTCAATTCTTTGTGCTTTAAGTGTTGGTACCTTAATGTAAGTGGTAATTATTTTCGAGGGCAAGTAAGTGCTATTAAACGCAACTAAAAAATGGAAAGTGAAAAAGATTCCTTATTTGCCATGGCAAATATTGCTATCAAATGGCCCCTAAGGGTCCGTTTGACAGAAAATTGGAAAAATGCAAATGATTCCAGGACATTTGATTCCAGAGCAAACAATTCCAAGGCAAATGAATATTTTTCAACTTGTGTCTGTTTGATACAAGTTGAAAAATCATCAATTTTCCACATTTTCTATCAAACGCAAAAGTTGGAAAATAGATATAAATGTGGAAAATTTATTTATGGAATATATATATATATACAAAATATATGAATATATATTATATTATTTCAGATATATATATTATATTATTTGCGAAATATATATTTCGGATATATATATTATATTATTTGCGGAATATATATATATTCGTGTATATATATATGAATATATATTATATATATTCGGATATATATATTATATTATTTGCGGAATATATATTCATATATTTTGTATATATTATTAATATATATATTATTTGCGAAATATATATTATTTGCGGAATATATATATTTTGTATATATTATATATTTTGTATATACTATTAATATATATATTATTTGCGGAATATATATATTATTTGCGAAATATATATATTTTGTATATATTATTTACGGAATATATATATATTCGGCTATATATATATATATATATATATATATATATATATATATATATATTATATTATATAATTATTTATGGAATATATGAATATATATTATATTATATATTGAATATACTAAATATATATTATTTCCAGAATATATCCATATATTATATATATTCAGTATATATATAATATATGTGTATATTTTGTAAATAATATAATATATTGAATATACTAAATATATATTATTTACAGAATATTCCATATATTATATAATTCAGTATATATGTAATATATGTGTATATTCTGTAAATAATATATATTCAGTATATATATAATATATATATGAAATATAAATATATATTAAAATATATGAATTATATAAATTATATAAATGTACGAAATATATAAATATATGAAATATACGCAATATACATATATGTGCTAAAATATATAAAATATACGAATTGTGGGTACCCTGAATTTAGCACCATAAGGCCTGGACGAGTAGCCCCTCCTTAGCGGCCCAAAGTCCAGGCCCATCACCTCTTGTACTCATCCGATTACCCCACGATCCCATGAAGAGAAGCTGTAAGGGAGCACGATCCCATGTAGGGGAGATGGCTAATAAGGAGGAACCCATCACCCCCACTACTCCAACATATACATGTATAAATTAAACCCTAAGTCCAAGGCAAAGGACAAGTTGTATTCTCTGTACTTATTCTTCAGAATATAGAGAAATAACACTGACTGAACCACCGTGGACGTAGGCACATATTTGCTGAACCACGTATACCCGTTGTTGTGTGATTGGCATCTTATTTATCTTTTCTTGATTGTTACCTCTTTCATATTTATTTATGTTGCATAATAATTGTCACCACAATTGGCGCCGTCTGTGGGAATCGTTTATCTTTCCCTGAGAAGAGCCCACGCCGAGAAAAAATCTAAGATGTCTAGTCACAGCAGCAACGCTCCTCAAGCAGGAGATATTCAGGAGCCACCCGCTCCTCGCAGGATTAGGTCTGAAGTCCGACGTTCAGATCAAGGGGCTCGCTTAGAAAGGCCAGCCTCAGAAGAAAGTCAAGGACCAGCAAGGTCCACTCAGATATTCAGATTGATCGATGCATACGAAGCAAGGCTCCACGATCAGAGGGAGTCTTCTCGCAGATATGAGGCTGAGAACGCTCGCTTGAAAAGAAGACTGGAAAAACTGGAGAAAGAACTACGTCCTGATACCAGGAGACGCCCCTATCGCACTCCTAGCCCTCAGGCGAGCAAATCTCGCAGCCGAGGAAGGATCCCTAGGCGGCAATATCAAGGGTTCGAAGGTGGCGACTCAGACGACGACCTCCGCGAGCAACTGAGAAAAGCTCGCCGCTATCAGAGTCCTGCTCGCAGCGACGACAACATACGGAACCTAGTCCGCAGAGAAATGGACCAACATCCAGCTCACCGCGGCACCAGGTCAACCAGAGAACTCGCCAGGAGAGCCCTCAAGACCCAGATGAAATCGCCCTTCACGAGGGAAATCAAAGAAGAAGAAGCTCCCAAAAAGTTTGCTATTCCAAGGTTCAAGATTTACGACGGGAAGACTGATCCCATTGATCATATCAGGCAGTACCGGCAGGCTATGACCCTCTGGAATCATCGAGATGCACTAATGTGCCGTATTTTTCCCTCGAGCCTTCATGACGTGGCCCAGAAATGGTTCGAGAAACTCCCTCACCGATCTATCAGAAATTTCAAATCCCTGGCCGAGCTCTTTACGGCCCGGTTCATCACCAGCAGCTCCCATCCCAAAAGGATGGATGCTCTATTAACGATGAAGAAAACTCATCAGGAGACACTCTGAGACTACGCGAAGAGGTACTGGGAGTTATTCAACGAAGTCGAGGACTGCGCGGAAGAGGTGGCAGTGGCTTCATTCAAAATTGGGCTACCTAGCTCTTCCCTCCTTTACCAGTCCTTGACAAAGAAGGAAGCAACTACCATTGATGACCTGATGGCCCGGATTGAGAAATACGCAAAGGTGGAAGATGTCACCCGCCTTAACGTAGGAGAAAACGGTCGAGCCAAGCTCGCTACCAAGGGAAGTGAGAAAGTTGATAACCAGAAGAAAGGAGGAAAGAATGGGAGCAAGAATGGCTCCAAGAACGGAGGGAACCCTGACGTTGCAAAGTCGTTCCAGGCGGTCAACACCGTCTTCAAAGAACCAATTTACAAAATTCTCGCGAAGATCAAGGATAAGCCGTTCATCAAATGGCCCCGGAAAATGGGAGGGGACCCATCGAAAAGAAACAATGCACTGAGATGCACCTTCCACAAAGAGGGAGGGCATAAGACCGAGCACTGCAAGGATCTTAAGTCCCACCTCGAGGAGTTGGCCCAATCCGGACATTTGAATGACTTCGTGGAAAGGAAGGTAGAAAGAGTAACTGTCCACAAGGAGGCAAAACCCGACAACGTATTGGAAGACGACGCCGGACACGAATTCGCAGTAATCCATGGAGTATCCGATGTTAAGCAAATCCAGGGTAACTCAGCTCGAATGGAGGTAAAGAAGCTGACAGCGGTAATGCAAGCTTTTCAGATTGATCCAGCAAAATCACAGGCAGGAAAACGTCGGCGAGCAGAGGACATCAACTACAACAAGCATATTGTTTTCACGGATGAAGATCTTGTGGGAGTAAGGACCCCACATCACGATGCCTTAGTCATTACACTCATGATAGCCAACTTTGATATCGACAGGCTGCTCGTCGATCAAGGGAGCTCATCCGAAGTGATGTACATCGACCTGTTCAGAAAATTGAAGTTGAACATCGCCGACCTAAAGGGAACAACCGTTCCTTTGGTCGGCTTCGCTGGGAAAATGACCATGCCTCTGGGCAAGATTGTACTACCAGTGCTCGCTGGAAATGTTTCAAAAATGATTGAATTCTTGGTGGTCGACATCGATTCACCGTATCAAGCCATCCTCGGCAGGGGATGGCTTCACGCAATGAAGGCAGTCTCCTCGACCTACCACCAGAAACTCAAGTATGTCACCGAGCGGGGGGTGATGGAGATACATGGCGACCAGGCGATGGCGAGAAAGTGCTTCATAGCGGCCATCCGACCAAAGCCAGAGAAAAAAGCCGTTCAAACCAGCGAGAAAGTGGAGGAAGGTGCAATCCCTTCCAAATAGCAATTAAAATATGGAAGGCCCGGAGTGGAAGAGACCAGGCTCCTCCCCTCCGAGCGTGTTGTAGAGGACCTAGTAGAAGTAATTGCTAAAGAAGTCCAGAGCAATAGAAAAAGAAGTCGAAAAACTGCTGGATGCAGGGTCCATACGGGAAGTGCAATCCCCCGAATGGTTATCCAACCCAGTGGTAGTTCCAAAAAGCAACGGGAAGTGGAGAGTTTGCATAGACTTCACTGACCTTAACAAAGCTTGCCCCAAGGATAGCTTCCCTCTTCCAAAAATAGACCAACTAGTAGACGCCACTGCAGCTCACGAACGAATGAGTTTCCTGAACGCATACTCAGGCTATCACCAGATTCCCCTGTATGCCCCAGATCAGGACAAAACGGCGTTTATCACGACGGTTGGTTTATACTGTTACAAGGGCATGACTTTTGGGCTTAAAAATGCAGGGGCAACTTATCAGCGGCTGGTTACTAAAATATTCAAGAATCAGATGGGAGACACGATGGAGGTCTACATCGACGACATGCTCGTCAAGAGCAAGGAGAAGGAAAATCACCTCTCGGACCTGTCAAGTACCTTCGAAATCCTTAGGAAGTACCGAATGAAACTCAACGCGAGCAAGTGTTCCTTCGGTGTCCAGTCAGGAAAGTTCCTTGGGTATTTGGTCAGCAAGCGTGGCATAGAGGCTAATCCGGACCAGATTGATGCAATCAAACGGGTGCAACCTCCTCGCACAATCCGCGATGTACAGAAGCTCACTGGAATGCTCGCTGCTCTAAATCTTTTCATTTCTAAATCCTCCGAGAGATGCAAGCCCTTCTTCCAACTCTTAAAAGGCAGCAAAACAGTAGAATGGACCCCAGGTTGCTCACAAGCATTAGACGAGCTCAAGTCCTACCTAAGCTCCCCGACACTGCTTGTCATACCACAGCAAATGGACCCTTTGTACCTCTACCTCTCTGTATCCAGCCATACTATCAGCTCAGCGCTAATGTGTGAAGTTATAGGGATCCAACATCCAGTCTATTACGTGAGCAAAACCTTACTAGATGCCGAGCAGCGCTACCTACCATTGGAAAAGCTCGCATTCGCCCTAGTAATGTCCTCGAGGAAACTGAAGCATTACTTCGAAGCTCATACGATCATCGTCCTTACATCACACCCTCTCAAGGCTGTCCTAAGGAAGGCGGATTTATCGGGCAGACTGTCTAAATGGTCAGTCGAGCTCGGTCGATTTGACATCCAATTTTAACCAAGGACAGCTATCAAGAGTCAAATCCTTGCTGACTTCATAGCTGAATTCACAGGCGAAGAACCCTTCAACCAGCCTAAGCCAACAGAATAAAACAGCCAGGCTACAGGGGGAAGCTGGAAACTATTCGTTGATGGAGCCTCCAACTCAAAGGGGGCAGGAGTAGGAATTGTTCTCATCACTCCAGAAAATACAGTCCTCGAGCAAGGAATCAGGCTGGGATTTGCAGCCTCCAACAACGAAGCAGAATACGAAGCCTTAATAGCAGGTCTCCAAAGGGCGCAAACTCTGGGAGCAAAGCATTTACAGGTATTCGGAGACTCGCAACTAGTTTCCAATCAGATAAGTGGAGACTATAACGCGAAGGATGAGAGGATGGCAGCCTACCTCTCCTTGGTGAAAAACTTAATGACGAACTTCGAAGAAATCAACATCCAACAGTTTCCCAGGGGGCAGAACAGCCACGTTGACGCCTTGGCAGCCCTGAGCTCGGCAGTTGATTCCAGCCTTAAAAGGATCATCCCTATCGATTTCCTCAGCTGCCCGAGCATTTACCCCAACTGCGAGCTGACCAAAGCGAAACCAATACTCCAATTGGAACCAGCCCCCAGCTGGATGGATCCCTTGAGAGACTATTTGAAGAGCGGAACGCTCCCAGAGGATAAGAGGACTGCCCACCAGATAAGAGTCAAAGCTGCTCGCTTTCACTTATCCACGGGAGGCGACTTGTATAAAAGATCTTTCTCCGGCCCCTACCTTAGATGCGTCCACCCAGGCGATGTCAAGACAGTGCTTCACGAGCTTCACGAAGGAATCTGCGGGAGTCACGTCGGAGGAAGGTCTCTAGCCTTCCGAGCAATGAAGGAAGGTTATTGGTGGCCATATATGCAAAAGGACTCCGCAGTATATGTCCGCAGATGCCTAAAATGCCAGCTTCACGCCCCCATGGTCCACCAGCCCGCCAGCGAGTTAAAATCCCTGACCAGCCCCTGGCCTTTCGCCCAGTGGGGAATGGACATCGTGGGACCACTGCCCACCGCTGCCGGTAATCGCAAATACCTGTTGGTCGCAACTGATTACTTTACCAAGTGGATCGAGGCAGAACCACTGGCGAACATCCGGGATGCTGACATGATGAGGTTCATATGGAAAAATATAATCACTCGATTCGGGATCCCCAGAACCATCATCACTGACAATGGAACACAGTTCGAGAGTGGCCCTTTTCAGGACTTCTGCGACCAACACGGGTTCAGGCACCACTTCAGCTCGGTGGCTTACCCTCAAAGCAACGGACAAGCTGAGGCTTCCAACAAGACAGTGATCGCTGGATTGAAGAAGCGGTTAGAACAAGCCAAAGGCGCGTGGACAACCGAGCTACCGCATATCCTATGGGCGTACAAAACGACTCCTAGGCGAGCCACAGGAGAAACACCATTCTCACTAGCATATGGTATGGAGGAAGTCATCCCACTAGAAGCAGGATTGCCTACAATGAGATCCGACCTTATCGAGCAGGGTCAGAACGATCAGGCTTTGCTCGCTGAACTCGATTTGGCCGACGAACGCAGGGAACTTGCCCTAGTAAAACTAGCGAGCTATCAGCAACAGCTCGTAAAGCACTACAGCAAAAGGGTCAATCCGAGGAAATTCGAAGTGGGTGACTATGTTCTAAGAAAGGTCCTGGGCAACACAGTGAAGCCATCAGACGGTAAACTGGGCCCGAACTGGGAAGGACCTTATGAGATAATTAGAAACGATCTGCAAGGTGCCTATCATTTGAAAACAATGGAGGGTAGAGAGATACCACGAGCATGGAACGCAGCTAATCTCAAGAAATTCTATTTTTAGGGGTTCTTTTGTTATATCTTTTATTGTACTCATTATGGGAAAAGACAGTTTATTTCTCATTTCACCAATGAAAATCTCTCAGTTGGTCACTCTCTAAAAAGTAACAATTATATCTTATTGCACATCCTTTTCAAATCACAGGTATAATGGTTGGCATAGCAGGGGGATACCCCTCCTCAGGTCATCATTATGAAGCACGACAGACCTCATAGCATTGCCCATGGCAATATATGAAGCCCTACAGAGTATTCTTAGGCATCAAACCTACTTTGGTGAAACAAAATCCTGACCGGATAAAGACATCCAATAACAGGTGTGTCCTCGCCAATTGCCCTACTTAGGCCTAAGGGAGTGTGACGACACGACCTAAAAGGTAAAGGAAGGGCACAATGGTATTATTAATACTGGACTGGGCGGACACTCACATGACAAGATAAAAAGGATTGTAAAGCTGCAAAAATATGAAAAGATTGGATGAACACGTTTAGTCGGCAAAATCGCCCAAAACTCGAACTTTCCATTAATCTCTTATATTTACAAACAATAATAGTACATGTTTAGTCGGCGAAGCTCGCCCAAAGCATTTACAATTATTAAAAAACAAAATATCAAGAAGGTGGAAGCCTCCGAGCAAGATAGTCAGCAACTTTAGCTCTCCTCCCATCATCAGGAGCAGGATCGAACTCCTCCACGACATCACTTGCGTCCAAATCCAATAGTCGCCAGGGGATAGCATCGATGGGGATCCATCGATCATCTCGCCTGAATGGATTGGGCATCAGAGTAGAGGGGGACATCTCGTGCCGATACCACAATATCGAGTTCCTCGGGACCTGCAGCTCTTTGAGAGCACTCAACCACCCCCTGATGAAGGAAAGCTCCTCGAACTCTGATAACCTTGTGGGAGCATCCAGCCAGCCCTGATCATAGCCATCAGTCCACACTTGGCGAGGGCCCTTCTTGAATAAATGCCGCAGTCGGGTGACGTCCCTTTGAAGCCCAGCAGCAGTCACATAAGCTCGCCGAACATCGCCGCGCAGCTCCTCCATTTCCCTCTCACGCCGCTCCTCGACTTCCCTACTCCTACCCCTTGTACTCCTACCAGCACGCGGGAGGGGAGGCCGAGCAGCTTGCGACGAGGAAGAGCCTTGTAGGACTGCCGATGCGGTGCTCGACGAATGCTCCTTAAGCTTCGAGACCTCCCGCCTCAGGTCTTCATTCTCCCTCTGAAGAAACTCCACGACTTGGTTGATCTCGGTGGCCTCCAGTAACTTTGCTCTCAGCTCGCTAACTTCTTCTTGCACTGAAGCACCGATCTCTTCCATTTCCTGGAGCCTGTCCTTTAATTTGGCCACCAGCTCGGACTGATCCTTATATTTCTGGTTCCTTGACTTAGCAAACCTGCAAAGCCTAGCAAAGGCCTGGCGAACTACAGGGCTTGCATTAGGACCCAGAGTCCTACCTAATTGGGAGGTAACAGGAATATAGTCATCCACATCAACCAACTACAAGTAAAAGAAAGAGATCAGCATAAACAAAAATAAAGTCTTTTCATTGATAATGAGCGGAGTTACATCAGATCAAAAAAGAAAAAAGTTACAAAAAAGCCCTATCAATTAGCAACCTCGGTGGATGGACCCTTGTCCTTATCAGCATCAGCAGGGGCATTACCCTCTGCAGGGGTGTCCACTGCCCCCTCGACCAAGGGAGCATCAGTAGGAGTCGCCTGAGAAACAGGATTGGCGCCTTCAGCAGTTGGGGCTGGGTCCTCATCCACGACTGGCTTTGGCCCTGGATCATGCTCGTCAAAGAGTGGGGATGCAACATCCACCCCAGCAGCCATGAGGGCCTTGTTCCACCCTTTCTTGAAGTTCAGACGGCTGATATAGCCTATCTGAACCTCGGCGTCCTCATACGCAGCAGCCCAGCCAGAATTGTACGAATCTTCTTTAAGAGTGGCTGCCTGGGCTTTCTCCGCCTCTAGCTGCTCGGCAAGAACCCTGTTCTTCTCCGCAAAGTCTAGCTTGCTCGAGCATACCAGATCATACGACTTCCTCAGCTCGCCAAGCTCCCTGATAGCATTATCTCTCTCGCGAGCAGAATTAGCAAGGGCCGAGGAAGATGAAGCTCGAGCCGCATCAGCAGCCTTCAGATCGGCCTCCAGCTGGGAACCCCTGGCCACCAGAGTAGACTTCTGCTGCTCCAGCTCGCTGTTCCTTCTCAACAGCTCGTTGCGAGAGCGATAGAGCACAGCAAAGTCAGTCACAAACTGCAAAAAACGAGGGAAGGATCAGAAAGAAGAAACCATCAAAACGGATTAAAGGAAGTTGATAATTAGAAGAGGAACCTTACCAAGGCAAGCCTCTGGCTAGCTTGCAAAGCCAGTTGATCGGACCCCGACGCCCTCTCACGATCTGCAGGGAGGACTGCTCTCTCGAGCAGCGCAGGGGCAAGCTGAGGAGAGGTGGCCACCGAAGCCCCCTCAGGCAAGGCAGATACTGGGACCAAGGCTTGACCAGTTTTGGTCCTCAGTTCCATCTTCCTCCTCTCCTCCTCTTTTTCTCTCTCCCTTCTCTTTCTCTCTTCCACCTTCTTCCTCTCCTCCTCCTTTTTCTTCTCTCTCTCTCTCGCCTGCTCCTCCTCTCCCTTCTTCTTCTCTTGCTCCTGAGAAGAAGGCTGAGAACCAGTAGCTATGGCCCCGGAGGCAGTCTTCGATTTCTTGGACCTCTGGGCAAGAAGCACATCATCATCATCATCATCATCTTTGATTAAATTCTTCCTGGGAGGCATCTCTTCACCAGAACTGCTGGTAGTGCTCGAAGAACTGCTACTGTCAACACTGCCTGCACCCAAATTACTAACACCTGCAGGCTCACTCTCTGAGCTGCTCTCCTCTTCGTCCAATTGGATGGGCTCAGCAGAAATCTCTTCGGAAGAGTCAAAGTCCGGAACACTATCCACAGGTCGGGCTATAAAGCTGGAGCCTGTGTTCTTGTATTCAAGCAGAAAAGCAGCAGACCTAGGATGCTCGTCGTCACCCAAAGGTTCCCTGATGTTCCAAGCTTTCACCAGTTCCGAGATACGAACCTCGCTGAGAGCAGGCTCCAAGTTCTTTGTCCTCGCTGTAAAAGAGAAAGCAAGAAGAAGTTAGAAAAATCACAAAGTCAGCAAAGGTTGAAACAATAATACAACATCTACCTATATATTCTTCCCCATAAAAGGGAACAGTGAACCTCTCAGACCTCGACCCTTCAAATTGGGGGGAGAATTGCCAATTCCTAACAAGAAAACCTTCTTGCCAGTAGTCCTTATGGGAATCAGGTAAATTTACTACCAATACCCTATCAGGGCTCCTAGCCTTAAGGTACAGGACACCTGAACTCGTTCGAGAAAAAGAATAACAAAAGCAGACCTCGGCAAGCCCCAACCTTGTGCCGTACAATTGATTTATCCTATGCACGCCGTTCACTATTTTCCATACGTTGGGCGAACATTGTGCAGGCACAATACCAAAATAGCTAAAGAAGTGCAGAAACAGACCATTAGGGGGAAAGGTAAGACCCCCCTGGGAGAGCAACATGACGTGAATCCAATGTGCATCCTCTATATCCCTAACGTTCTTAGGCGGCGAGGCACAACACTCAATCTCTACCCACTCAGGAATACTGTAGAATTTTCTAAACTCAGTTACTGACCTATTTCCAATCTTCGCCATTGGAAAAATACAAGAAAAACTATAAACTCGAGAAAAGGGCACGAGAGACTTACAAGACAGAAGATCAGGTCAAATGGCGAAGAAGCGACGAGAGTGGAGACCGAAAACAAAAGGTACAAAGCTTAAGAGTTCTCAGAAGATAGAAGATTGCTGGGAAAGCTGGAGCGACGAAGAGAAAATGTGTCTTATTCCAACAAGCCTTCAAGTCTAATCATAACGCACGGATAGCGAAGCGGGTGCCGCCAAAGCAACTTCACAGTTTTCAAAGAAATCGACCATCATAGCTGATTATTTAAATTCATTGGACCTGTAAAAATGGCCCAACAAATTTAGGGGCAATTGTGGGTACCCTAAATTTAGCACCATAAGGCCTGGACGAGTAGCCCCTCCTTAGCGTCCCAAAGTCCAGGCCCATCACCTCTTGTACTAATCCGATTACCCCACGATCCCATGAAGAGAAGCTGTAAGGGAGCACGATCCCATGTAGGGGAGATGGCTAATAAGGAGGAACCCATCACCCCCACTACTCCAACATATAGTACATGTATAAATTAAACCCTAAGTCCAGGGCAAAGGACAAGTTGTATTCTCTGTACTTATTCTTCAGAATATAGAGAAATAACACTGACTGAACCACCGTGGACGTAGGCACATATTTGCTGAACCACGTATACCCGTTGTTGTGTGATTGGCATCTTATTTATCTTTTCTTGATTGTTACTTCTTTCATATTTATTTGTATTGCATAATAATTGTCACCACACGAATATATATATATATAATATACGAAATATATATATTTATTAACAATATATATTCATATATTTATGAAATATATAGAGTTTACAAAAAAAAATTGGTTTTGAGTGATTTGCCACCAAAAGGTGGCAAACAAAAACCTCACCCCCAAAGAATTGAATTCCACCCTAGGGTAGCAAATTGTGCTTAAGGGGTGTTGTACATAGAAAACAAATTCCAAGGCAAACGAAGGCTATCAAACAGCCTAAAAGCTAGAAAAGACCAGAATTTTCTAACTTTTCTGAATTTGCCCTGGAATTGAGAGGCTATCAAACGGACCCTAAGTGTTTTTTTTTGCTATAAATAATTTTTTTCTTGTTTGGTTGCAAAAAGTAAAAAAATTCAGTATTTTTTTGCCAAAAATAATATTTTGTAGTGTTTGTGTGCCAAAAAAAATTCAGTGTTTTTTTCAATTAATAACATTTTGAGTGCTTAATTTTCAAAAATAAAAATATGAATGTTTGTTGACAAAAATAATATTTTCACGATTTGTTTGGAATATTTTTTTTTTAAGTTTACCCTTTTAAATTTAGTGAACTCTTTCTTTGAAAATATAGGTGGAACCCTTTATTTTTGAGTGTTTCTACAGGAACCGAATAACGGACATAATGTCTTTCGACTGAATGAGGTGGAAAGGAAGTTACCATATAATAGAAGGGACATATATCAAATAGTCCTTCGAACATTTTTTAATACCCATTTAGTCCAAGCTTTTTTATTTTGCCTCAAAAAGTCCTTTGCCACATATTTTGGAGAGGGAGTGCCGCTGGCGCGGACCTCTAAAAATAAGAGGATATTGAGTACTTGAGGGACTAAATGGGTTAAACTAAAAATATGTATCCTTTTTAAAATATATATATTTATAGTAGGGACTATTTAATAATTGACCCATAATAGAAACCCATTATAGCGAGTATTCCCCCAAAGCATAAATCAACAAAACAAAAGTCACTTAACTGTTATCTTTGTTCAATTGGAAGAAACTATTATCATGTTATCACATAAAAAAAGAAGAACCATACAATACAGTTATTCTGCAGAATGATTTCTCTATGATAAAATTTTTAACAAAATTAGAAGAATTTGTCTCTTTGAAAAAGCAAAACAGATTTTACCAGACACCATTTTTCAAGGAGGAAATTCTATCAAAAATTGAAGATCATATAAAAAGCCTATTGATCCAACATGGTGAATTCTTGAATGTCCTTGATGGAAATGGGGTACCCAAACTTCATATGCATATTGATGATGAATGAGATCCAGAAATTCTTGATTGGGGATTGTGCTTAACTGTATTGTATGGTTCTTACTTCTGAGACAAAATAAAAAAGAAGAACCATACAATACAAATAGCCTTTTATTCATAAAAAAGTACAAATGCAAATCACAACAAAAAAGCTTTTTAAAAGCAAAAAAAATCTATAAAAAATGTTTCAAGAAAATTCCATTTTTTTTATAAGAGAGTTTTTATAAAAAAGTTTTTATTTTTATAAAAAAAGTTTTTATATATATATATATATATAATGTTTTGTCTAATCAACACCAATATGATCCAAATAAAACGTAATGATTTTACCTTATAAAATAAAATTAATAAAAAAGTGATTAATTTTATAAAAAGTGTCTATTCGATACATTTTACGTTAACTCATGATTTCGATATATTTGTTACGATAAGCTGACGTGTTGCACTCGTATTGACTTGTGTTCGGATAAAATTCAGACATAGACTACCGTGTCACCATTATGAGTCTATTTAATTTTAATAAAAAAATAGTTTTTCATTAAAATTAAAATTAAAAAAATAATTTTCTTATTAAGCTGACGTGTTGCCCTCGTAATGGCGCGGACCCACATTTTCGGATCCACATCATTTGCTGAATGTGAGGCGCGTCAGCGACACTAATCAATCGCAAATCTAACACATCAAACTATTTATTAAAATTAAAAATAATTTTTTTTTTCATAAATGAAAAAAAACTATATTTATTGACATGATATCGTGGTTGAGTAGTGCTGCTGGCATCGCGAATTTAACACATAAAATTAAACATTTTTTTTTAATTAAAATTAAATTTAAAATTTTAAAAACATTCTTTTTCCTAAAATAAAGAAAAAAAACTATGTTTATCGACGTGATATCGATTAAATAGTGCCACTGACGTCGTGAATCTAACACATCAAATTAAACAGTTTTTTATTAAAATTAAACAACTTTTTATTAAAATTAAACCGCTTTTTATTAAAATTATGCGAGTTCAGGAATGTGGGTTTGTGCTAGCAACACTAATCAATCGTGATATCAAGTCAATAAATATAGTTTTTTTATTTATGAAAAAAATATTTTTTTAATTTTAATTTTAATAAAAAACTGTTTAATTTGTTGTTTTAGATTCACGATTGATTAGTGTCGCTGACGCGGATTCACATTCTCGCTCCAGCGGCACTAGTTTTTTTTTTTAATTTATGAAAAAAGTATTTTTTTAATTTTAATTTAAAAAAAATATTTTTTATAATAATAAAATAATTAAACTTTCACTAAAAAAGACTATTTTTTTATATTAATAGGAAAATTGTTTTTTTTTTATATAAAAAATGTTTTTATATCAATTTTAAAAACAAAAGAATTAGAAAAAAAACATGCAAAATGTGGTTGCTGGGGGGTTCATGTAAAACTGCTCTTAAATGATATGGGTCCGTGCCAATCGCACTAATCAATCACAATGATGTGAGGTCGTGCCAGCTTTTAAGAAATAGTATTTCATATTTTACTAAAAAAAATTCAATTTTTTTAATAAAAAACTGTTTCTAAATTATGAAAAATTTGTTTTCTTGAAAAAAATAAGATTTCCACAATTTTTTAACTGTTTTGAAAAATTGGTAAAGAGTTTTTCTCAATTTTTATGTTTAGGAAATGGTTTAATTTTTTTATTGATGTATAGGCCTGTAAATTGAGCACCCGAGGCCCGAGGCCCGCCCGCTCGTCCCGCTATTTTCGGGCCGAGCTTTATTTGAGTTTGAGCCGAGCCGAGCCTGAGCCAAAATTTCAAGCCCGAATGAATTTCGGGCCGAGCTTGAGCCGAACCTCGCCAAGCCCGAATTGGGCCCGAAGCCCGAACTTAATATTTATAAATAAATAAATAAATAATTTATATAATATAACATATTTATGTTAACATTGTTTAATTAGATTTCGTTCTTTTATTTCATTTACGACTTTTAAAAAAAAAATCATTTGTCATAATACATTAGATTACATGTGATTTTCAATTTTGTGATTTTATTGTTATTCTCATTATAGGTATTTGATTTAATAATTGCTCAAGTCACAATAGGCCTTTGTTAGTGATCAAATTTTGCTAAATGTATGAAATTTAGTAAGCATTTGTAGGTTTTCACTCTTATTTTCCTCGTTTTAATTTAATACATTTCATAATTATATATTTTATTTCATGAAATATCAATTAGATTTTAATGTGTAATTATGTCCATGCTAGAAATACAAGATAAAAAAATTAATTCAAACTTTTTTAACAAAAAAAATTGAAATCGCGCCTGCCCGAAATCGGGGCCGAAGCGCGTAATATATATGAGCCGAGTTCGGGCCTAGGTGGGAAAAAGTAATTCGGGCCGAGCTCGGGCTCGAGCATGGGTAAGTGAGTTCGGGCCGAGCCTGAGCAACCCCACGCCGGCTCACCCAGCCCGATTTACAGCCCTATTGATGTAGTATAATTTTTTTTAATTATAATATAATTTTTTTTAACAAAACCATGTTTGTACATGTAAAACTACTCATGTAATAATGGTAACTAATAATTTGGGAAAGAATAGGAATAAAAAATTTGAAGATTTGGAAGAATAAGAAGATAAAAGGAGTTCAAAGTTTCGGTTGGTATCTCATTTTTTTTTACTCTTATCATTATTCTTTTTGAGCAGTGCCAGTGCTATGACTCCCAAATAATTCTTTCAAAATTCTTTCAAAAAATAATTAATACGATGATCTGACGGAACTCCATAACACAAGATAATACTTAATAGGCAAGTGAAAGACTTAGTAAAATCCACGTCAAATTTGAAAAAGATTTTGAAAGAAATTTTTGTAAGCATATCATTATTATTATTTTTTTTTTATTGTGCTGTAGGACTGTCACATGTTTCGGTGGCTTACTTTCGGTAAGAAGTACGGGCAGAATAGAATTTTTCTTTATTTTTTGTCTTATTTGTGGGTATGGCTTGTGGGTCCGTTTAGTTTTATTAAAAAAATAATTTAGCAAAAAAAGTCAAAATCACCTAGTAGCTGGCCTTCAACTCATTTCGAGAAAAAGCTCTAAAAAAGCTAATACTGACAATCAAAAGAAACACAAACTCTCCCAAGAAGCCAAAACCCAACCTCACCTTTTCGGACGAACCAGACAGAAAAAACCATTGCCATCATCAACTCTACAAAACAAACTGCAAAGATCTGGATAAAAAAAACTCACAAGTCCAACAAACAACAAAACCCACTAACCCTCGGGTGGAAGATAACATTAAATCGTTCTAAGAACAAAACCCAATACCATCTGTCCATTATTCTCACAATGGCTCGAAGAAATCTCCAACCCAAATTTGATGAAGAAGAAGAAGTCTCAGCACAATCACCCACTAACCCTCTTGTTCCCCCAAACCCACCCACCCATCAAACCCCACCTCACCCCAAACCCTACTCCACCCCAACACCCAAATCCAAACACACCTCTTCAAAATCTGAAAAACCAAAAAAGAAGTCCCACAAAAAAAAGCACCGTAACAACACCAATGACCCAACATTTTCAAGCCAAATATGTGACAAATTATCGTTTGGTACTACACATGAAGAAGAGGTTTTCAAGAAAGGAATTGACTTAATTTCTGGACCAAAAAAGGTTGAGTTGGTAAACAAGTGGAAGGAGCTTGAAATGGAGGGTACTGAGCTTCACTCCAAAAGGATGGAATTTCTTAAGGTTCAAGCTGATTTGGTGAAGAGAGCTATGAAAAAAAAAGGGAATTAGGTAAATTTACATAGGTTATTCTTGTGTTCTGTTATGTTGTTTTTTAGCTATGCAATATGTATCAATGAACCTTTTGTTTTACCCCAATCTTGATGTTTGTAAGGGTGGAAAAAAATTGGAAGGGTGTTTTTTGTATATATTTTTTTAATTATCTAAGATGTATGGTGTAGATGTTACTTTATTAATAACATATTGTCTATTCGGTAGGCTTGTGTTTATGTGGGGTCGGAATTTTATTTTTTATTTTTTTGGAAATAAATAATAATATCGATTTCCAATCCGATTTTTTTGAAAAATTAAAAGAAATTCCGAATTCGAAAAAATCTGAAAATCTGAAAAAATTGGAAATTCACAAATATATTAAAATTTCGAAAATTTCAAAATTTCAAAAAAATAAATTTTTGATTTTCGATTACTCGAAATTCTCATTTTAAATAAACAAATAAAAGGGTTTAACTCAACATGTAAATAAAAGAGGATCTGATCCATTTTTTTATTTGTGTAGAAGTTAGGAGGATACTCTTCTTTTATAGATCACACTTTGGGACCCTTCTCTCTCCGAACTGTTGTTGGATATGAAACTTTCAAAAAATCGGAAAAAAAATCGGAAATAATTCGGAAAATCGGATCGAAAACCGGAAATTCGAAAAAATCAGATTTTTGAATTATTTCCGATTCGATTTTTTTTTGGAAAAATTAGAAATCTGCTAACTAAAATTTCATTCTAAATTCGGAAAAAATCGGATCGAAAATCGAAAGTTTGGTAAAAAAACACTGCCCTAATTGGGGTTTTCGTTTTCGATTTATCTTACAGGTTTTAGCGCTTTACAGATTTTTGAATATCAGGGGGTTTGTTGTGTAGTAATTATACATGACTACTGATAGGCGTCTAAATGTTGCAATGACACATTATAATACTTTATTCCTATACCGGCTCATTTGATGAGATTTGGAGGATTTACTCCTATCTCTATTCTTTGTTCTTTTTTTTCTAGGCTTGAGTTGCTGTTCAAAATTGTGTTATGGAATTTTAGTACCTATAACTACACTATAAAAACAGTTCTATAGCAAATGTTTCGTTTACTAATTTTACTGTAGCAACATCATATTCAAATAGTTAATGAAGGGCAAAAGCCATAATCTAGTTTGGTGTATGTTATTTTATACTTGAGGTTTTGGGAGAATTGGAGAGAGAATGGTGTACCGTTTTGAGTGGTAATGGTTTTCTTGAGAAGTGGTTTGATGTCTGGTAATATTGGTTATGTTTGTGGTTTTGCTTGTCGTTATCTTAAGTCTGTAACGTGGATCAGTGGGTTTAGTGGGTTTGGTCGCGCTGGATGAATATTGGTCCACTTTGAAGTGTTGAACGTGTGGCCTGCTCTTGTCACTTCTTGTTTTAATTGTGTAGTTGTCTTAGTTTTGGGATTGAGCCTCTTGGTTTGTTGGGTTTCATTTTCAATTTAACTTACAAGTTTTAGCGCCTTACAGATTTTTGAATATCAGGGGTTTTGTGTTTCAGTAATTATACATGAATATTGATAGGCGTCTAAATGTTGTAATGACACATTATAATACTTTATTCCTATACCAGATCATTTGATGAGATTTGGAGGATTTACTCCTATCTCTGTTCTCTGCTCTTTTTTCTAGGCTTGAGGTGCTGTTCAAAATTGTCATGGAATTTTAGTACCTAACAGTTCACTTTCACCTCCCAGACCACCAAACTTAAACACATTGAACTCCCGTCCACCACTATCCCCCTCCTCCTCCCTCTAACGCCACTGGAATTTAACTCACCGTAGATCTCGGTCCTCTCCCACTGTCCCAATCCAATCGAATCCATGCCATGCAGTTACGTTCACACTCACATCCCCTGATAACGTTAAGCCTCATTCCCATTTTACCACTGTTAATATTACAGAACCAACCTGCTTTACTGTTGCGAATAAAGACCCACAATGGCGCCATGCTATGTCAACTGAAATCAACGCCCTTCTTCAAAATAAGACTTGGACACTCGTTCCTCCTTCGTCCAATATGAACATCATTGGATGCAAAATGGTTTATCGTGTCAAACGTAAATCTGATGGGTCCCTCTAACGATATAAAACCCGATTAGTAGCTAAAGGTTTCACCAAGAGTACGGCCTCGATTTTCATGAAACCTTCAGTCCCGTTGTAAAATCTACAACGATTCGCACCTTCCTCTCAATAGTCGTCTCCAACAATTGGTCTATCTCTCAATTAGATGTCCATAATGCATTCCTCCATAGTTTTCTAACTGAGAGCGTTTTTATGGAACAACCACATGGCTTTAAGGATCTCACCCGACCCAATCATGTGTGCAAACTATCTCGGTCTCTTTACGGTCTCAAACAAGCACCCCGTGCTTAGTTTCATCGGCTCACACAATATCTCCTCACTCAAAAATTTTTTGGCTCCAAAACCGACTCCTCACTCTTCATTTACAAAGATGATGCCAACCTTGTCTTTCTTCTCATCTATGTGGATGATATCCTAATCACCGCAAATAATTCCAACATCATTCAATCTCTTATTAATTCACTTGGCACTGAATTTTCTATTAAAAACCTTGGTTCTCTTAATTATTTCCGTGGCATTGAAGCCACCCTCTCCCCCTCTGGCCTCCACCCCTCTCAACATCGCTATATACGTGATCTCTTAGACAAACGCGGCATGTCAAACTCCATACCACTGACCACTCCCATCTCCACTACCTCTTTCTTATCCAAATCCAATGGCACACCTTTACCTGATCTGCGTGTAATATTAATCAAGAATAATAGAAAACTTTTTGCTGTTCTCTTTTATCTCCATATTGCAGGGGCACTGTTATTAGGGTAAACCACCATATCTAACCTTGTTTCAACTCATTACCTCTTTTAAAGGTTTTGATATTAAAGAAAAAATATCAGATAATGCCACTGAAAATTCTATCAATGTTGATCATAACATGGCCTTTGTGGCAAATAGAGGTCCATCAGATTTTTCTAGGAGGGAAGAGGACCTAATACCAGAGGACAAGGGTTCAATTATCAACAGGTTTTCATGGTGCGACACAAGAAGCCTTTATTGGCACTGTAAATGGAGGCTTTAATGCAACAGCAAATAGTTACACATCCAGACAACCTATGTCCTTTGTTCAGCAGCAAACTGTCCAACCTAATGCCTCCTTACCTCAACTACATGGCTCTAAGAGAAACAACTCATCTACTGTGTCACAGTATGCGTATCCAGCTAAATCAGAAGGTACAAGTCATCTCCCTATTGAACTGTCTAACAATTAAGGTGTGGCTTGTTAGGTAGCTGGAAAAACAAACCACATAGCCCTTAATTGCTATGAGAGCATCCCTTATGGGCAGGTTATAAATGAACAAAACTAGGCGAAATATACACCGGCCAATACCAGGAAATTGTTGTGGGTAAAACCACATATGAGCAAATATACCCTATTTGCATCAAAACGACATGGTTGTGGCTTGGTTTGTGACTCCCTTGGGCGATGTTCCGCTTAAGGGTTATCCCAAATTCAAATTTTCTCCCCAAAATTGTTATCTTATTATGTTTAGCCCCAAAATTTATTTGAGAAAAGACAACATGTATTTATAAAAAAAAAAATAGTTGTTGAGAATTGTAGCAGTTGGAAAAAAAAAATAACAAGGGTTGTTATCTGTTTCTAGGATGTAAACATTTAGGGGTAGAAAGTGGAGTTTGGAAAAGTTGGGAAAATGGTAAGCAGAACATGATGTTCCGTTTTAGTTTTTTTTTTCCTTTTCTTGGGCGGAACTACATCTTCCGTTTTGGAGGGGCCCCAGTTAAAACCAACTAATGTAATTCTATATTTGCTAAATTTTACCATGCGAAATGCTATATATGAATATATACGGCACCTATAGCATACATCAAAACCCCATTTTTACACTTTTAACCTACCCATAAGGGATGCTCTGAGAAACTTTAGATGGCCTATCAAATCGTATAGCGATTGCATTTCCCCCTTTTTTTTTTAAGTTTCTTATTCTTTAATTTTTAACAGTGAATATAAAAATATATTTTTTATATATATAAAAAAAACGATTTTCCTATTAGTAGTAAAAAAACAATTTTTTTTAAGTAAACAGTTTTTTTATTAAATTTTTTTTTTTTTTTTTTCATAAATAAAAAAATTATGTTTATCGACATGATATCGCGATTGATTAATGCCGTTGGCGCGGACCCACAATCCCGTCCTTACATCATTTGTTGAACGTGAATCCGTGCCAACAACATATTAGTAAACATAGTTTTTTTTATTTACGAAAAAAAATATATTTTTTATTATAATAAAAAATTGTTTAATTTTAATTTAAAAAAAAATTGTTTTATATGACGTCTTAGATTCGAGATTGATTAGTGATGTGGGTCCGTCCCAGTGACACTAATCAATCGCGATATCATGTCAATAAAATATCACGATTAATTAGTGCCGTTGGCCCGGACCCACAACATTTGTTGAATGTTGGTCCGCGCCAGCGACACTAATTAATCGTGATATTTTAAAAAATGCGGTCGCTGTTCATCTAGAACTGCTCAATTGCTATTGTCAATGGGACTCTACTCTTATGGATCTCAAGGGAAATTTCCAGTTGCCATGACTATTATGAATTATCAACCGGAGAACAACTCTCTTTATGTAGACTCAGGTGCAATATCATATATGACAAACTCCACTGATAATTTTTACTAAACTTGAGCCTTACAATAGACATGATAAGGTAGTCATTGGAGATGGGTCCAAACTTGAGATTACTCACATAGGTGATATATCACTCAATACAAACTTATCACTTAAAAGATGTTCTTGTTGTTCCTAAAATTAAAAATAACTTGATTTCTGTGAGTCAATTGTTAAAAGATAATGAATGCATCTTAAAATACTCTAACAATGGTTTTCTTATCAAGGATAAAATGACTCACCAAGTGCTAGTAATGGGAATTAGAAGAGGCTCTCTCTATACCTTTGAAGATGAACATCAACAAGCCTTGAATGCATTTAAAGAAGGGAAAGCAAGTGATAAATTGTGCCACCAACGTTTTGGACATACCCAATCAAAATCATCTATAGTCTTAAATAAATGTCATGTTTTGAATATTGCACATTGGAATAAAACTCCAACCATTTGTACTAGTTGTCAAATGGTAAAAAGTTGTTGACTTCTATTTGGTAAAAATGAGAAAATGTCTCAATTTTCTTTCGAGAAAATTCATTGTGATTTGTGGGGACCTTCTCCAATTTTATCATATGCCTTCAATTTTATCTGATATTTGAGGATGATTGCACATGCTGATGATTGCACATGCTACACCTGGTTGTACCCGTTAAAACAAAAATCTGATTTTTATCGTGTGTTCAGCACATTTCATAAAATGATTCAGATTCAATTTTTAGAAAAATAAAAAATTTCCAATATGATGTTGGTGGTGAATTTTTCAGTCAAGACTTTATCAATTATTTGGATCAATTTGGCATTATTCAACATATTTCATGTCCTGGAACTTCTAAACAATATGGTTTTGCCTAAAGCAAACATCGGCATATTATTGAAACATGCTGACTTTATTATTTCCATGCAAATGTTCCAGTGTTTCTATGGGTTGAGGCATTTTTCATGGCAAATTATCTTATAAATTGTTTGCCTTCCTCAACTCTTAAAAATCTTACCACATTTTTTAAGCTATACAAAACACATCCCAATTACTCTCCATTTTTTTGGCTGTCAATGCTTTTGATATCTTTGCAATAAAACACAACATAAATTTCACCCAAAATAATACCTGTGTATTTATTAGTTATAGTTCACTTCACAAAGGGTACCGATGTTATCACCCTCCTACAAAATGCATCTATATATCATGATCCTTATTTTTTATGAAAATAAATTGCCCTATAGTCCAAAAAATTCTCCATCATCTCTGAAAAATACCATAGATTTTGTCACCTACCAAGAGTTTTTTTAAAAGGAGTTTACTTGAACCAAAAATCTTACTTACAAGTTCTACGAATTTACCTACTGCTTGCCCCATAACTTCTTCACTTAGTCCACTCACAAAGAGTTACCAAAACAAACTTCCCCTTTCTCAATCACTTGTAGCAGCTGTCCTACAACTTCCCCATCACATCATGAATCTACCTCCTACCTAGACCCTATACCTCTACTTGACTCACCCGTAACTGACCAAGATGTCCTACCTGCCTCTTCATCCTCTACTACACCTATAAACATCACTAACTCTCAACCTCCCTCACCCACCGTCTCATACGTCCAACCTAACAACGCTGGTTCTTCTCCCTCTAATCTAGCTCTACCTGCTCTACCACTGGTTGTAGACTCGTCCATACTACCTCCCCCACCCTTTCCATCCTCTACTCCTCGCAATACTCACCAAATGCTCACTCGGTCTGAAACTCGCAACTCGTCACCACCCTCTGTCCTTTGCACCATAACTATCCTAGCTCAACCAACTTCCCTTAAATCTACCCTCACTAAAAAACATTGGGTTGATGCTATGAATGATGAACTTAAGGCCTTGCATTCAAACAATACGTGGTAATTAGTTCCCTATCAACCTCATATTCATATCATAGATTCCAAATGGGTGTTTTGCAACAACCTCAACTCAAATGGCACACTTGAAAAGTACAAAGCTCGCTTTGTTATGACGGGTTTCAATCAAATCAGTGGTATTGATTTTGGTGAGACTTTCAGTTCGGTTATGAAACCAACAACTATTCGCATTGTTCTATCATTGACACTTACTCTGAAATGGCCTCTCTAACAATAGACAAAAAAAAATGCCTTCTTATATAGCCAGTTAGCTGAAGAAGTTTATATGCACTAGTCTCCTGGATTTTAAAATCCACAGTTTCCTTATCACGTGTGCAAGCTTCATAAAGCCATTTACGGTCTCAACCAAGCTCCACGTGTGTGGTTTGATCGATTCAGTTTATTTCTTCTGAAAATGGGAGTTAATTGTACCAAAGCTAATTCTTCTCTATTTGTTCGCCATCGTGCTCAAGGAAGTAGTCTTCTTCTTCTTTATGTGGATGACACTATTGTACTAAGATTGAAGAGTATTTAACACATGAAGATAATTATGATATTGATGGAAACCATTTGTTTTATGAATTGAAAATTTTGAAAAGATGTTTACTTAAAAAAATTAAAAAACCAATTGAGGCGTCGGACTATATTAAAAGAATGAATTGTATTTTTACGAATGCTTGGGTTGTCTATAAAATAATTTTGACAATACCCATTACGATTGCTTCGTCTGAAAGAAGTTCTTCAAAGTTAGAACTAATAAAATATTGACTTCGTTCTATTATGTCACAAGAAAGATTAAATTAATTAATTGCATTATTAATTGTTAAAGATCTATTAAGAATATTTAATTGCTAGTGTTAGATCAAAAAATTCGAGAACACGTTTTCTTTAATTTGATTTTTTATGTAAAAGGGCCCCGATTTTTATTTTTTGCCTAGGACCTCAAAAACTATAGAGTCACCCCTAGGTTAGGCAGTGAATTGTTTGGACAAGAAATCATTCTGTCAATTTGCAGTGAAATTCTACTGGCATGTAGTGATATGGGATTAAAAGGGGTGGAAAGTAAGAGTGTTGTTTTATATTTTGTTTAACACACCACGTGAGGTGGGTGGTTAAATAACAAATCCATCATACCCAATATTAGCGGTATAAGAAAAGTGAAGTGTATAGAAAAAATAAGTGAGTTGAAATAAAATCATCTTTAATGTATAGGGAGTTTTGCATTTTAATCACCCTCCAATGTTTTTTTTGCCCTAATTATATATATATATATATTTTATCCCTAAGGTCCATCATCCTTTCATGTATAACTCATAGTTTAATCTATACACAAACTCAACACTTGTATATTATAAAAATTCATGTATACATTATAAAATTCCACATAAAAATTACATTTTCCTAAATAAAATAAAAAAGTCATGTTTACTTAATTAAATTATTGTATACATTGTTGAAAATCAGTTATATGTCATGTTAGTGGACTAGAAACAGAAAAAATATCAACGAGTAAGTTGGAGCCAAAACACACAATTTATATTTGAGTATAGGCATTCGAGACACAAAAACAAAATTCAGCGAAGTGTCATCAATGCATTAGGAGATGTATGGGGTCCATATTGGGTTCAATAAAAATACCATACAATGCATTTTGGACACCTTGCAGGGGTTGTTTTAGGCGTATAATTTTTTGGTATACCTATCATTACTTTATATATTTAATCCTTAAAAAATGTTTCTTTTAGAATCTAGTCTAGTATATATCTAGAGTTTAGGGTTCGAAAATGACGTAAACTGTCACTTGACTAGTCAAACCCCTAACCCATATAAAAAGGTTTGAAATTACCATTGTGCATTTTAAGTGCCCAATTCACCTTTTATTTTCTTAGATTTCATATATGGGGTGCACTAGTTATTTGTAATGAGGTTAAGGTTCAAAGTTTTCACATTACAGTTTAAGGCCTATTTTGGACTTTTTGCAACACGTTTTCAAATTTGTATGACACTTTCTTCTCAAAAAAGTATCGCAAATAGCCCAAAACCAATCTTTTATGTGCAATAATGAATACTTTGGATTCCCAACCTCATATCTCAAATAACAATTGGATGGGAATATAGAAATAACCATATTTTCTTAACATTGTTAATGACACTTCATTCAAATAAAAAGTAAACATTTTAATTTATATTTTTAAAATTTTTCTTCAAAATTTCATATTGGATATAAATCTTATTTAATAGAGCTTGACGAGTAATTTTCAGAAATACAAATTTTGTAAAAATAACACATGTAAAGTAAATTTGAGGCTTAAAGGTTGAAAATAAAAAATAGAGAATTTGGCTCAAGGACATGTTCCAGCGTATATTTGGAGTTATAGGGCACTGATTTTCAGATTTATAAATATAATCCTTGTGGTATAAACAAAAAAAAAACATCTCCACCCCAACCCCCCAACTGAAATCCTCGTCGTACGAGTTGTCAAATGATTTATTGATCATTTTTAATGATCTTTCTAGTACAATGACTAAATTTATAAAATTGTGTGATGTGTCCTATTTTTACACAGTTTTGGGTTGGATAGACCTTACCCTAAAAGCCCCAATAAAAAATTCCAATGTGAACATGACTTGAATGGAGACAATTTATTGGAGATTATTGTGACAATTATTTTAAATATGGGACCAACCACCTACCACCACCACCCTCATCCAAAAAAAGAGTATGATCTGCATGTTGCAACACATAACATTGCAATTGACAAATTTTAAAACCCTTACCAGCAAAATCCATATATTCAACATTTATTCGACCAGAAAAATGCATACCTCCAATATTAATTCAACCAAAAATCTGTATATTTTTAATACAGATCACTCCATGAGAATATAGAAAAATTAGTAACTTCAATTTGTAACAATCCAAAACAAGGGTATGTAATGTAATATGTATGGTATAAAACTTCAATTTGGAGTTGGATATGGGATTTTGGGTAATGAAAAGAAAGGCTAGTATTTAGCCTCAAGTGGGTTGACTAGGGAACATATAAAGGGTGAGGTCAAGGTCATATGGGTGATATACAAAGATGGCCTATGATCATTTCAAAAAGTATACGCAATTCTCTAGTCAAACAACATATGAAAATCATGCTCAAGTAACACATTTCAAGTATGAACTCAATTAATGAACGGTCAATGAAAGAATAAAGAGATTACCAACGACTGTAACATTTTCAAAGAGGAAAGAAAAGTGTATACATTCACAGGTGAAGATAAGTCTCTAATCTCACTCGGTGTAAGTATATACAATGCAACAAAAGCATACCGAGTTATAAAAATCCTAAACCAAAATAATATAACAAGAATGGTGCATGTGCTCACGGATTAAAGTTTAATTCATGAAATTATTCATAATATTAATGATTTAGTACTAAAGTCTAATAACTTCTAAAATCGAGAACATGCATCGTTGAATTGTCTATTTGATCGGGCAATTATTAAAATTTATCATCGGAAATAAGGGCAAAATGCCCAATAAAGGAGAAAAAAGAAAGAAAATATTTTTGAAAATTTTCAAAATTTTAACAAAAACATGCTTTGTAACTAAATTGTAATCAAATTCAAGAACTAATCAGCAAAATGGATAAAATATCCTACACCCCCTAACTTAAATGTTGCATTGTCCCCAATGCGTCCATTAATGAACACAACACAAAGATAGGAAAAGAATGATATTACCCAAATTTTGAGCGATCTCTATAAGTATAAGTCCAAATAAAGCTGCAAAACAAGTTATTATAAAGCATAGGAAGAATATGTACCGATGTATTAAGTTAAGAGAATCTATGTCACAAGTCACAATAATATAGAGGGGCTGAAGTGCAAATACTAGATAAATTGATGGTGAACTTCTTGATTTTATAAAATGGAAGGTCACACACATCAAAATCAAATAAACAACCACAAACTACATTTTCATTTCCCATTCCATAAGTTCAATACAAAATCACTTAATACATTACAACTAGTGAAATAAAAGAAATACAAATACAAATAAAAATAAAAAGTACAATATAATATCCGATCCCAGAATGCCAAAAACGACCGAGTACAACAACAACCTAGTGTCCAGAACCACTAGTATCAGAAGGGCCCTGAAAATGAGGAGGTGGCGCTGTGTCGGAATCATGCCGCTGCAAATAAAGATCACTCATCATGTGGTGCATCATCCTGTACTCATGTATGTGCTGCGCTCTAGCCTGCCTCTGCAGGGCCCACTCCTGCCGCTGCTCGGACTAAAACTGCTCCTGCTGGGCCTGCTCTTATGACCACTGTTACCGCTGCTCAGCCTGCTGCTGGTCCAGGTGGGACTCCCATGTAGCCCACTTGAGCTGGGTCTCCTCCCAGTGCCGGTCCTGCACGTCCTGGAATGCCTCAAAGCGGGCATCATAATCAGTGTGTGGCGCGTGAGAACCCTCACCCTGCTCCATCCCCCTAATCTCGTCCTCCTCGACGTCTGGCTCATCAACCACATCTGCTCTCTGCCTCTTGCTGCTACCCAGTTGCCCCCACTCGTGTTTTAGCATTTTTGAAATATTGTCCTTGGAGAGACGCCCGAGTGGCTCGTGCTTGCGGTCAGCGTCAAACTCTGGGCAACCATGCGATATACAAATCTTCGTAATGAGAGCAGGAAAAGGAAGGGAATACCTCTAGGAAATCTCCTTTGCGGTCGCGCACATCATGTCCAGAAAGATATTGGGTAAGTTGATATTGCCCAAATTATTAATCAGTGTGTAGATCAATGCAGCGTGCTTGTGACGCACCTCTGACCGGTTGTTCATCACCATAAAAGAGTGGACAGTGATGTAGTGAAGTAATCTGGGTAAGTCCTCCATTGTCATCGAGCAAAAAGCACCCTTTTTCATGCCTCCCCCGGTGCAAGGGCCTGTATCAATGTCCCACTGGCGAAGATATTCCCATCTAGGAAACTGACAGAATCCGCGGGGTTTGGCACACCCATGTAGTCAGCCAAATCAGAAATGCTAAAAGGAATCATCACCCCACGGACCATCGCCTCATAAGTAGTCGGCCCATCCCCCTTTACCTCTACCAACGTCGCATACAATATTCGAACTAGCTCTTCATTGATTTTCCCGTTGGTAGCGAGAAAGGGCTCCCATCCCTGGCGGCGCAGAAGAACACGCGCCTCCCTCGGTATATGTTCAATGGTCCATGCAAAATTATTCTCAAGTGGATGCTCGGATGTGTGAAAATGGGCACGGTACCAATCCCGCTCCTAATCGCAGCGGAACCCCTCAATGCCCCCGGCGGGCAAGCACCTAGTATATTTGTATTTCTTCTGTTGTGCCATATCAACCTACAAAACAAGAATTGAGCAATACAGAAAAAAAATTATAAGCACAATTAATGGTTAGTTAGTGTACAAGTTGAAATGGGGGTGCAAGTGCGCAAAACCGAGGTAAAAATTACAACATTGCGATAAAAAAAATGTCGGAATGCGACAAGGAGTGAAAATCACCCGAGTGTGCGCCAACAATAGGATTGAAAACTGTTTTGGGCATTTTAGCGAACACTTGGCATGCACAATGTGCGTCAAGGGTGAAATATACCGATTTGAACCAACCAAAAAGCCCCACTCATGAACAAAACAACAATGCAACAATATACAAGTGTTCATGATTGGATATTCAACAAGAATCACAAGAACCAAGGGTTGGAACAACACAAATCAGGGAAAAAACCAACACATTCCAAAAATGTCAAATAATGTATAAAACATGGAATTTGTGACAAATAGGTACCAAAATCTACAAAAACAATATAAAGTAGGAAGGATTATACCTTTGTAGTGTAGAAATTGGAGGAAAATGAATAAATGTGGTGGGGGAGAAATCTAGGGCACGAAACAGTGTAGGAGAGGAGAAGAGAGAATAAGGAAATGGGAAGAAAAACAGCAGTCTCAGCCTAATACTGCTCAATCGATCGATCGAGCCAGGGCCTTCGATCGATCGAGCAAGCAGGTATAGGTACACTGCTTTCTGTTTTAAAAATGGGGGGGATTTGCAATTCTGGGGAATATTGGGGGTTTAAATATAAAATATATATTTATATAGTATATATAAGTATATATATATATATAAATATGAAATAAAAATAAAAATAAAAAAATAAAAATAAAAATAAAAATAAAAATAAAAATAAAAATAAAATAGAATTAAATAGACATAGGCTAAAATATGCACACAAATAGGCCTATGCTAACCAAAAATTAAAGAATATGTACAACGAGCAACACACACGCATGTTCACGACAAAAAATGAAAAAGAAAATAAAATAAAAAAGAAAAACAAATGCAAATGCGTGAGGATGCGTGTGTGAAAAACAAAGGAAAAATATTTTTGTGACTTTTTTTATTGTTTTCTTAACAAATGTGTGTCGGGGCTCATATCTCCGCAAATTCAAGTCCGTTGAACCTACAAAAGAGTTAGAACCAAGCATACAAAAAGAAATAAAAAGAGATTAACTAATTACACTAGGCTACTATTAAGAAAAAAAATAAAAATGAAGAAGTTAGTATATACAACCTACACTTAGGATGTGTAATTAACTATATACTAAAAGTTGAAACTTTTGAGGGTCCATCCAAAACACAATTTGAATTTGGCGGATCAACAGTGGACCCTCCCGAACATGCATGCCTCCCGGAAAATAGGAATTCCGTTCGAACGACGGAAGGCATGTGTAAGGCGGTAAAAGTGAACCATCCCCAATTGAAACTTTGGGAGGGAGGATGGGGGATTTGGATAGGACGGGCAACAAATACACATGCGGGACGAGAAAACATGAATCATATCCCAAGTATTTTAAAGTTGGAATGGGAGGCGACGCACATGAGGGCAAAGATGCCGTTATGGAAAGCGGCTCAAATGAATACTCCTCGTCGGTGAAACGGTTTGGAACTGTAAAGTTTGGCACCGATTCATTGGGTACTAGAATTGGTGTGACAATATATAATGAAGACGGGGATGAAAGAAATTCAATCTCAGGCGATGAGTGATCATCTCTTGAAAATTGAATTTCAGAAGAAATTGGATCGTTTACAATGAAACTTTCTTCTTTGAAAATCAAAGAAGAAACGAATTCATTGCAAATGGATACTATTTATTTTTCATCCTCATCCTCATTCTCTACTATACCATGGGTCAAGTCAAGGATGATTTGTTCCAAAGTAGGAACGAAGTCCTCATTTGGTTCAAAACAGTCCTCGACTTTGGCAGTCTCTGAAGAAAAGTCATCGTCGGATTCAAATAGTAAATCCAACTCGTGTTACCAACAACGATTTTCTTCTCGACAACGTTCTTCAATCCTCTCATTTTCAAGCATACGCAATCCCTCATCGAAAGTCATAGGGCGAGGAGCGGATGCTTGGAAATGGGAGGTTTGGAAATTGTTGTCGGGACTACACTCAAAATCATTAACATAAGAATTTTGAAAATGATTACAATTGGTTTCAAAATTCTTATCATAAGGATCTTGAGACCCAAAATCAGAATGATCATGCACAAAATTGTTGTAATCCAAACTTTGACTTTCGTAATACTCACCCAATTGTCATTTTAGATGTTGTAACTTTTTGGGATTGCAAGTATTGACCAAAAGTCAAAGGTTTACCGGAATTTTGAGAATTATCATTAGGATTACGAGAAAAGTTAGAATAAGACGTGCTTACCCCAACGAAGGCTCGAGAGGACGACTTTCACAAAGAAGATGTGCGGCGGTGAATTCAAGCGTTCCTAGGCGCTCAAATGTAGAAGTCCTGCAAAAAGGGTTAAAAGAAAGAATACAAATACAAAGAAAAGAATACTATGAACTACTAAGTCAATTACAATCTATAACAAAACAGTCCCCGATAACGGCGCCATTTGATAGAACGGAGGTTTCGCCGCAGCGCGAGAGTCACCTACGCGCCGATCGTTTTATATTCGGCTCACCTGAACTATACAAAAACCTAAATTACGACTACACTCAACTGATGAGTATAGCGGTAAGTCGGGTATCGAATCCACATAGAATGTTTAATAGATCGTAACAGATTATTAAATTCAGGAATAAAAGTGTAAAAAGGTGATTGTTGGTCGTAAATAAAAGAAAAGAGAAGTTAAGTCTAAATAGAGTAAAAGCGAGGATCGAGATATCATCCAACCATACGGATCGAAACAACTACCAATCAAGATTCCGGATCGAAAGCAATTTAATCGAGCATTAACAATTAAACATAAACTTCACACAATAAGGAATTTAAGCCAAAGTTGCCAGAATAAACACTTAACCGAAAATTGGTAGCACGCGTATTAAACTCGGATTATCGCTATAAACACTAACGATGCATGACATAGAAAGTTAAACGCATAATAATCCGACTTTAATTCACGCGGGTCCAATTAAACGCAATTTTACACAAAACCTAATTTTCGGAGCTCGGGATTTGAAAATGGCGGAAATGAAATCCCGACCCTATTTATCTAAGGGTGCATGATGAATTAAAATAAATTATGATAATTAACCTAGGAAACCAAGAATTAAAGCATGTAAACTAGTTACAAAGCAAAGAAAGAATGAAGAACAAAGCTATATTAAAGGAGATGGCAATGAATAGTTCAATCTTACAAAATCCATGGGTTGTCAATCCAAGAAGAAGAGAAAATGAACTCTCCAAACCAAACCCTAACTAAACTATCTATATCAGAATATGAGAGTCTAAGTATCTCTCTTATTACAACAAAAATTGGCTTAAGTAATAAGTTAGAATAAAAGAAAAGAAGAAAGAAAATGAAAAGAAAATATCTGAAGGAAAAAATAGGGGATCGATCGATCGACCCCTGTGGTCGATCGATCGACTGTTAAATCCATGGAAAAATTCTGAAGGGTCGATCGATCGACCCCTAGGCTCGATCGATCGATCAAGCAGGGCAACCTGTAGTTACCCCTGTTTTGGCATATAATTCTTCTCCGCTCAAATCGCCGTAACTTTGTCATACGGATTCAGAATCGTGCACCGTTCATGGCCACACGAAGCTAGCGAGGAGGGCTACAACTTCTGTGTAGATGTCGAGCCAGGTGCCCAAGTTGTGAAATGACCGGATTGCCCTTAAACGTGCGATTGTGTACAGAAATTGCACGAAATGCATCGGAATCCCATACTTGGTACCTAAATACCAACAAAAGCCCAATTATACCTCATATATCATGTTAACAATATAAAGAGAGGTTGTTTGGTTAATAGGCTTATATATAGAGATTAAGGCACCAGAGGGGGCTAAAATGAGTAGGTTCGATGGATAAAATACGCGATATTTGCGTATTATCATTAAGTACACGAGCAAATGCCAAAAATAAATAAAAAGCTACAATAGTTTAGTACCTAAGGCTCCAAGGGCACAGGAGCGCTCATAGCACTAACCTGAAAATAAAGAAACAAGTTATGTAGACGAGAAAATGCCAAGAATAAATAAAAGGTACGACATCTTAGTACCTCAGGCTCCAAGGGCATTGGAGCGCTCAGAGTATCAACCTGAAAACAAAGAAGCGGGTTAAGTAGACGAGCGAATGCCAAGAATAAAAAAAAAGGTATAACGGTTTAGTACCTAAGACTCCAAGGGCACTGGAGCGCTCGTAGCATTAACCCGAAAATAAAGGAACATATTAAGTAGACAAGCAAATGCCAAGAATAAATAAAAGGTACGACAGTTTAGTACCTCAGGCTCCAAGGGTAGTGGAGCGCTCATAGCATTAACCTGAAAATAAAGAAACATGTTAATTAAATGAGCAAATGCCAAGTATAAATAAAAGGTACGACAGTTTAGTACCTCAAGCTCCAAGGGCATATGAGCGCTCATAGTACTAACCTGAAAACAAAGAAACAGGTTAAGTAAACGAACAAATGCTAATAATAAATAAAAAGGTACGACAATTTAGTACCTAAGGCTCCAAGGGCACCGGAGCGCTCATAGTATTAACTTACAAACAAAGACATAGGTTATGCAAACGAGCAAGTGCCAAGTATAAATAAAGGGTACGATAGTTTAGTACCTCATGATCCAAGGGCATAGGAGCGCTCGTAGTATTAACCTGAAAATAAAGAATTAGGTTGTGCAAACAAGCAAGTGCCAAGTAAAAATAAAAAGTTCGACAGTTTAGTACCTCGGGCTCTAGAGCATAGGAACGCTCACAACATTAACTTGAAAACAAAGAAACAGGTTAAATAGATGAGCAAATGCCAAAAATGAGTAAAAATGTATGATAACTTAGTACCTAAGACTCCAAGGGCACTGACTCGCTCTTAATCTTAACCTGAAAAAAGAAACGGGTTAAGTAGATGAGAAAACATCAAGAATGAATAAAAAGGTACGATAGTTTAGTAACTAAGATTCTAAGGGCACCTGAGCACTCGTAATATTAACCTGAAAACAAAGAAATAGGTTATGCAGACGAGCAAGTTCCAAGTATACATATTAACATATAAAAAGGTACGAAAGTTTAGGCTCCACAGGTATAGGAGCACTCGTTGGGCTCCCCTGAAAATAAAGAATCAAGTATTTACGCAGTATAAGAAAAAGAACAAAAAGATATAACAATCTAGTGCTCAAGGCTCCACTCGAATAGGAGCACTCGAATTCAATATATTGGCAAAGTGAAAACATAGAAACCAGTGATCACATAAATAAATACTATTTAATCTCTATGTGGGAGGCATCCAATATAAGTTCAAGTAAATATTATACTAGGAACTCTAAAGCCATGGGAAAGTTTTAGCATTCGCTTCAATATGAAATGAAGAAACAGGTTAAGAAATGCGACCAAATTTAAAACACAAAGTAGGAGTGCTAGTATGTGATGTACCCAGGACTCCACAAGAGCGTGAGTACCGAGGGTATAAACTTTAGCATTAGTTTCGACCCGATAAAAAGGTTGAGTAATGCAAGGCAGTATTAAAATTCAAAACATAAGCTAGGCTTTTAGTTAATATTGTACTTAGGACACCATAAATATCCGAGTACCCAAGACATAAGCCTCTAGCAAATTTACTTGGTTTGCTAATCAAATTTTAAGGGGACATTCTTTCAGGTCAATGTCCAAATCTCAAAATACAACGTGCAAGGTAATTTTAAAATTTCCAAAGCATGAAAAGAAATTCATTTTCTTTACTTATTAAGTTGATTTCTGCTCACAATATTTAGAGTGGACATACTTGCACAATTATTATATTTTTGCTAAAAAACGAAGCGTAACGAGCATAACAACTTGTTCCCACAGTACAAGGGAAATTATATCATATTATTCGTACTCACTTGCAACATATGTAATTTACAAAACAAAATGTCCTACGAACTTATAAATCCCACAGTATAAGGGAAAGCAACAAGAGTGCATCAACAATTAATCGCAAAATGTTTTGTGAGTAGATAGTTCCACAGTATACGGGATAGTCAATAGTATAATATTTACTCGCAAAGATTTTACATGCAAAAGTTTGGTGAGCAGATAGTCTCGCAGTCTAAGGAAAATGTAAATAAAAAAATATATCAGTATTTACTCGCAAAATGTTTTTGTACAAAGTTTCACGGCCACATATACCCATGGTATATGGGACAAGCAAAAAAAAAGGGGGTGGAAATAATGTTATAAACAAAAAGGGTAGTGCTAACCCATAGAAAGACTCTTACCGACTAACTTTTAAATTAATTTGTGCACATGTATTTTGCATAATGGAGCTAATGTTGAGAAGTCCTCGTGCAAGTGAACAAATAGTATAATTTTGATTATGCTAATGATTAAATAGTTGATATTTCATGCACAAGTCTCTTGACACTACAAGACACTTCTAAACGAGGGGGCTAATGTAGAGGGGTTCCCAAACAACAAAATATAAGTTGTGAGTTTGTCCCCAAAGCAACATATGGCACATGTGGAAACCTAGCGTAAAGTTGAAAGGGCAAGCATGTTGTGGTTGTTATTCCCAACAAGAGTAAACGGTATGAAAACTTTCATGATGATTGGAATGTGCGTACACAACTCTCTTACAAAGCAAGAGACATCTGTACGAGGGGGCTAATGTAGAGGGTTCCCTGAACTTCTTAGTATTAATTACAGTTTATATTAATTATGCATTTATTTCAGTACTAATGGTAATTTATATTAAAAGTTGCCAAGAAGGTTACTTTGGTCCAGTCAATGGTTCGAGTTAGCAGGGCTCGAGGGGCCTAGGAGCCCACCAAAGTAGCCAGTGGGATCTTTGAGGGTTTTGGCTTGGAAGCTGGAGAGTAAGGTTTTTTGAATGAGGTGAAATGCTCAACCATTCTAATATAAAAAAACAAAAAGCACCAAAAGTCTCGAGTAACTCGTGGCTACTCGAGAAAGTCACACTACCCTCGTGGGACCTTAAGGCCACTCGAGAGGTCATTTACATTATAATTAGTCGAGGGGTCTCAAGACCCCTTAACAAGTCATGTTCATAAATAGTCACTCGAGGAGGCTTCATATCCCTTTAGAAGTCATAATTAAATTAACAGTCAGTCAAGCAGGTTCACGGCCTCTCGACAAATCATGCTCACCGCATAAATGCTATGCAATCCAGAAAAATATTACTTTTAAATGACAGTTTAATATTTACTTATTTATTTTAGTCCTACATAAAAAGGGACTTGACACACGTACATTTTATAAATTAACTATTTTGGGTCAAGCGCATAGTTTGCCATTGGGTATGTCAATTTTGTGTCCCGCAAGTTTCATTATATTATTTAAATGATAAAGACAAGTTCATTTATATTATTTTAATGAGGACACATGTCACATGTTGGTGAAACCCTAATTCACCCACACCTATTATAAATACAAGGATCATCCCTCAGTAGAGAGAATAATGTGAAAAGGAGGGAAGAATACTCAGCATAAATGGAGGCTCTTAGTCTCAAGAAAAAAAGCCATTGAAGGTTGAAGGTTGAAGTTTTATCTTCTTAGTCATAGTATTTTACACCAGATTTATATCATCAATGGTAGAGTCTATATCATTCATTCACACACACTTGGTACTTTTACACCCTGCTACCCTCTCTCTCTTATTTTGGAGTGCTTATTCTCTCACCCTCTTCTCCAAAGATTTCAAAGGTTCTTTCATGGAGATTAAATATCTGCTATTATTATTGTTGAATGCTACACCTGAAGATATTTACACCAGATTACTCCCTTAATATCCGTTAAAGGCAAGCCACGCCTCACTAGATCTAGTTCTTGATAGACCCCGATTACACTACCCTCCTACAGAACCTTCATGCACCCATCATCTTCAAATGTGCATAGTACAACAACAACGAGCAACTTGAAACGTGCATCTTCAACCGTTACCACTAACTCCACTCGCTAAATTATTATAATGTTTAATTTGGAGTTTTTAATGTTTTCGTATTTATTTGGAAATTTTTCTAAAATGTTTTTATCAAAATAAATCGGGTATTCTGAGTAAAAATTAATTTTTGAAGACGTGTTGGTGAACTTAGAAAAAATATTTTTTTGACTCTTTGAAATGACAAAGCCATGTCGTTTAAATGACAGGTCGATGTCGTTCAAATAACCCATCAAGCGACATCACATGTCACCCGATTTGTCGCGAGAAGCTTGCCTGAAGGAAGTCATCTAATGACCCCGTACTGTTTGTGTTTTTAATTGGTCGTTAGAAGGTCGCGAGATAAGGTATCAAGCGACATCCGATGTCTTTCGAGCGACATGCCCTTGTCGTTCGAACGACCGCGACGAATTAATTATTTTTATAAATACCTGATTCTGCAGCTAGGTTTTTCAAGTCTTTACAACTCCGTTTTCTGTAGAACAGCTGCGATTTTAAGAACCTATTTTGATTCACCAAAACGTTCCAAATATTTAGGTGAATTGTTCGAAACCCTTGTTACTCATTCTACTCATTCTTAGAGTACATCTTGTGAAGAAAGACTGTCTTCACTGCTGATCATTAGAGCTCTTGCTGGATCTCTTGTCGACGACAACGAACCGACGTCTGCGGGGTATTCGTGTGTCATAACAAGCTGTATTTGTAAGTCGTGGTTTACACAATATAGTGAAATAAAAAGGTTTTACCCCTTTGGGGGATTTTTCCTCAAATATGTGTTTGTGATTGTGTGCATGCTTGATCACGTATATTCTGTCAATCACAATTAGATGCACGAGCTAGGGTTTTAATTAAAACCTGGACAAAAAATTAAAATTTAACTAAACAAGTTTATTCATTGATTGCAAGGGAACTCTCAATATATATATATATTTGAGAGGATAATCTTTTACTGTTCCAAAAAATCAAGGGATGAGATTTATTCACCTAGAACCTGATGCTCTGATACCACCCGTGACACCCCGCCTAATTAAATACCGGGCGATCATTCCTTTATTAAATTAAAATCAAGGTGAACAGTTGGTTCATTCTTAGCATCACTGTCGTAAAAATAACTTTTCCAATTTAAACACCCTAATTAATTAAGCTAAGTGTCAAAACCATTTTTAAACATTACCTTCCAAATTTTATTTTAAAAACAAAGATTTAATTATTTACAATAATTCAATATTAAAGAATCACACCATAATTATCCTGGAACATACAATCCAAATAATTTAAACATTCAACAACTAAATCCCAACATTAAAACTTAAAGTAAAAACATCCAGACAGTAATAAATCCCAAAGTGACAATACTAGAAATAAGTGAATCACAATGTCCAAATAAACAACTGAATAATGGAAGGGGCGACACATGCCCCACTAAATGAATATGCTAGGAGTGGAGTCAAATAAATGAAGTCGTCTAAGTAAGAGGCCTGCAACTCCCACCTAAGCTGCAGCGCGTTCCTTCCAAGGGATCCTACGCAAGACGCCCCTGTGGCTGGGCACCTGTAATATATACATATATGTTCAAGAGAGAAAGAGGAATAGAAACGGGTCAGAGCTCGATAGTGTAAATGATTTAAAATTCGTTTAGCAAGTATTTAAAATGTTTACAGGCCAATGCAACAACATATTAGTGCGGCACTCTCTTGAGAAATTCTCACCTCTCTTCTAATGTGCACGCCTATCGTACTAACCTTCCCAAAAGATTATCTTATCTTATATCGCACTAAACTTCCCAATGGTTTAACTTATCTTAGGTTACTCGTAAGATTTAAAACTGAACAATATAATTGTTTAAAAGGAAAATTTCGTTTAGTAACAAAGTTCTCATTCTAATTTTATTTATTAATAAAGTTTCCCAGTGTCATATTATACTTTTCAAAACAAGTATTTCCAATTTGAGTCATTATACAGGTCTTACTTACCATAACACAGTAGGCAGCTCCAAATTTCAGAATCTCATATATATATATATATATATATATATATATATATATATATATATATATATATATATATATATATATATATATATATATATATTAAATACTCGTATAATATATATATATTCTAACAGCACCCCACATAAAAATTATGGTGTGGGCATAATCTTGCTATCCAATCCCCGTATCACTCGTACTAAGGGAAATACAAGTTCGGAATCACTCTCGAACTGTATTAACACATACACAAATAATATTGAGGCGAAGCATAGATTCCAAGTCTCTAAGAGATCAGTACATACCCTCACGTCTCTTAGGACCGCTGACCATCGATCAGATAGCTTGTACCAAGGATATCTATCTTCTAGGGTACGAGTCAATATCCCTCATAAAGGTCCCATCGAGATAAGACTGTCCCAACGCGGTAACCTCAGGGATAGCAAGTAGCGCGGGCATGATTTTCACATGCATATAATATATTCATAGACACAGTCATATAAATATACTACTTTTATCATATCAATTTAGGTTCATCCCATAACCCATAATCACGACATTTATCCTGATTTTCCCATTATTAGTTATCACGTATAACGGTTCGTCTCTAACTTTAATTCGAGGGATTTTTCGAATTTACTACGTAATACTCATGGACTTTATCCTCTCAAGTGAAAAATTCAGTAGGTATTCATTTATGTTCCAACGTAACTATCTTACGCGTCTCTCCCTTTAATACATAGTTTCATCGTCCCTTATATGTAGGTATCCCAAAAATACAACTCTCGTCTTACATTAAAGGTCCCAAAATTATTCATATGTCCTACTGGTCTTCTTTATCTCCCAAAACATTTTAATAAGGGTGTCCAAGAATTATTTTCATTAAATTGAATTCAACTAATTTAAAAAGGGGAAATATGAGTCTTCCAGAAGGGGTCGATCGATCGAGGTCTGGGGCTCGATCGATCGAACCTTCGATCGATCGAAGCTCTTGGCTCGATCGATCGATCAAACAGGTATGGCGAATTCTGCAATTAATCAGTTACAGGTTCTATCACATAACCTCCTCCAAATCCAAACTTTTCATTCCCAATCGCCCAGAAATTTGTACTACTAACATTATAATCTCAATTTATGTATTTTCTATGTAAAGCATGTAAATTTCTGTCACTAATCATGGATTTATAGGCAAAAACTTCATAAAAATCTCAAGAACCCTAGAATTTCTTTAACATGGTTCTAATCATTTTTTTGCAGAATTTTCTTCTTCTAAAACATCATAATTTCGTTGTTTAATCCTCTACATGTGAAGGGGTTTCTAGAATAACATTCAAATCATTACTACATGCGATTTCCTATATCAAATTTGGGTTTTCTTCCATAAACTCATCCTAATCATCCCTAGACTAACATGAGTGATGCATTAACGAAAATAAGCAAGATATACACTTGCCTGGGGTTTTCGACATTCTGATTTTTGGACGATTTCGGTGTGGTTGCGTTCCCCGTCACGCGATCTACACGTTGGTGGTGGTGGCGGTGCAATCGGGTGACTTTTTGACCTTGGATTGCTTCGGAAGCTCTCTCCTTCCCTCTCCTATGGCCATCACTTGTCTTTGGTTGTTTTAACCCTAGAAGGCAACCTTAGACATCTGATATATCCCTTGAAATTTCGTGGGTTTAATTACCTAAAAATGTAAAATGTCCAAAATGCCCTCCCAGGGTACTAATTAAGCCTAAAAACGCCCCGAGACCCAAACTAAACACCCGGGTACACTTTTCTGACTATCTCGACCCTTCCAGGCACTTTGGCGCACTCAAAACGACCATATGAGTGACTTATAATATATTCACTTTTATTCATCAATATTTAGTCCCGACGCGACACGGGCACGTCCCGACTCAAATTTCTAAAATTATCATTTTATTCACTCGTGACATTTAATATAACCAATATTATATATTACTTTGCTCATTAGTAATATTCAACAAATTTCCCATAATTACTAACTCTCATCACGTTAATAATTATAACATAATTAATTTCCGGATTTCTATTAAGTAATTAATTCACATTAAATTTAATAAATCCCCAAATTAATATAGCATAAAAATACGGGGTATTACATGGGAAAAGGTCCTCGTAATTCTCAAAGTGTATAAAAATAGGACACTCCAAATAATTTTATAAATTTAGTCCCTGTGTATAAAAACACCATGAGAAATGGTGTCACTGGCGCGGACCCAAAAAATGAACTCCTAACTCTAAAGGGACCACACAAATAAATGCTATTGTACCACAGGGACTAGATTTATAAACTTGAAAATCATTGTCCTAAAAATTCAAATATGGGAAGGAACATGACCTTTACCTTAATTCTCTATTAAAAAAATACCATATAAATTCATATATACTCCTTTTAACCAAAGTTTACAAAAGTTTGGACCTAAACATGTGAATTTTTAGGACTTTTGATACCGTTAATATTTTAAATATACAAATTTAAACTTGCATGCATTGTTAATTTACAAAAAAACTAATTTCACATTCACAATTCACAGCTTTAAACCTAATTTAACATTCACAAACAATTCAATTCACAAAACCCCTGATTTCATTACATCATAAAAAATTACCGTAATTCATCAGTATTTTTAATACACAGATTTAATCTTGCATTGCTTAACACACACGCGCGTGCACGCGCGCGTACAGTTAACATTGAACAAAACCCCTGATTTCAAATACACATAATGAATTTACAGCTAAAACCAAACAAAAAAATAAATAAATTCGCAACAATTTGAACTCTTGAGTCTTAATATATGATATGTAAATATTATAAAGAAACAAATTAATCAATAAACTGTAAATATTACCTTAAAACTGATTTGAGGCTTCAATTTGTGGTTCTATTCTAGAGAGAGAGAGGTGAAGTTTTGTACGAGAGGGAGGCTTTGACATGAGGAAACACCCATAGACTGTGTTCGATTTGTGGATGAGGCCGAGGGCTTCGATTTGTAGTTGCATGTGGTGATGGTGTAGTTGTAAGTGGCGATGGCGATTTGTGGAGTACGATGGTGTAGTTGTAGGTGACGATTTTGTGTGTGTAAAAGAGAGAACGGGCGACTAAGAGAGAGAGAAAAATAATTTGGTGAAACAACGTCTGATAAGAATAAGCGATTAGGTTTTTTATTTTTCTTTTGTTGTCACGGTCATGTCAGGGTCAAAGACCGTGATAACGAACAAATGTTGTCACGGTCTTTGATCGTGACACGACCATGAAAACTTGATGTCACAGGCGTGTCAGGGTCAAAGACCGTGGCAAGGGCTTCGTGTATTTTTGTCGAGGTTTTTGAACTGGACAGCTCGTCGCGGGTGAAAGGTGACAAAAAACCTTCTTTGGTGTATTGAACCCTCTTTGTCTCGTTTAAAACACAAATATATCAATCTTGCTTTTTTTATGCGCGATTACCCATCTATCTTTTCTGACAAATTGCTTTTATAGAGATGCTACACCACTCTTTTTTGGGAGAAGTTGTTTTTCTTTTTGTCTTTTTGTTTTTTAAACATTGTTTTGTACTCACAAACTAGCTTTGTAGTGAGTAGATCTGTACTATTTAGCAAGTTAAAAGTGAAAATCTGAATTCAGATTTCAAACATAAAGTCTGAAAAAAAAGTATATATTCATAGATTTCATTCATACAACAAATAAATAAACTTTCTAGAGTATAAAATCAAACGCACTCTTAGTTTATTCGTTGCGGTTATTGTTAGTAGATCTAACAAAAGGTCTTGTCGAGTCGTGTCCGTGCCGTTTTTTCGTAATCGGGTCTTATCGGGTTCGTGTCTAAACATGTGACTTTTTTATCGTGTGAAAAAATCATATTCAAATCAGCGCATTACCTTAATGTGTCGTGTCGTGTTCACTCGTTAGTACCCATTAAGGTAATAAATAATTTAGAACTGTATACAAGTTAATTCATTAATAAAATATTAAACACGATTATACCCATTTATTCATTACCATTACTAAATCTATCATTAAGTAATATTCCCCGTGAATAAATTAGCATTATGCTGCACCAACTATATGGAACACCCAACTTTATGCGGGTGAGTGAGGTCAACACTAATCCAACTCATTATCTATCGTGTCTTATAGTGCATCATTTTGCTCGGGATTTGTAAAAAATTACGAGGGGCTTAAATAAAAACACTTTTTTACTATGGTTTCTTTCCAGATTTATGAGAACTCAAAGACTTGCAGTTACCCAACTCAGTGGTACTGCTGTGCCTAGACCTCAGACTCAGACTTATGCTCAGACTCTTGGAGAATCCTCCAAAACTAGACCTACTGATTTCTGTTATCAGAAAAAGACTTTTAAGACTAAGATTGTTATACCATTTGGTCATAATAATCTCTTATTAACAGAAGACTTTCAAAAAGAAACTAATAACATTATTGATCATTTTAATATGTTATTATCAGAAATAAATGAAGATGCCTTAATGATCAAAGGTTTATTCAAAGGCGTTCTAAAAATATATCTTTTTGGAAAATCAGACATGGCTCATATAACTCTTGCAGACCACGGGTTCATTGGACTCGTTCAGATAAAAGATATTGAAGACTCTGCTGCTCTTGGAAAAATAGTCCATGAGTATGTTAAGAAAGTAGAAGACTTCCTTCCTCTATTTAAGTTCCTGTAGAGGAATGAGAGTTGAAGGATTTAGACTTAATAGATTTTCCAGTTATATATTCGAAAACGTTAAGATTTTATCAGAAGACGAGACTAAAGAATTAATTTTTGATAAGTACAAGCTCCAGATTGCTCAAGACATGGAGACCATAGAAATCATGGAGTTATTGACAGGAGAAGACAGGTGGTACACTGCCTTCCACAAAGAAGACCCGATAATCCAAGCTGATGAGCCATTCAACGGAAGGCTCAAGAAAGAATCCAAAGAAATAGTAGAGATAGCTTTGCCAACTAGCCTTAGAACTGTAGGCCTCATTGATGAATTTTTCAACAATGCCTTACCAAACCAAGACAAGGAAGAATAAGACACAGATACAACAAAGGGCCCCTCAGTAGTGGAAGAACTATTGAAGACAGAAGACTCATTTGCTTAGACTCTGCTTTCCATAAAGCAAAAGGATGCCTGCCCCACACGGGCCACCAGACTGATAAAAAAGATGAAGACTTTATTTGATGCTCTTGCAATATTACAAAACCATAAGACCCATGATGAAGACTTTGCATGCCCCATCAGCTGGCCTTTCTTTTCAAAAAAGAAAAAAGGTTCCCCAAATTATTAAAAGACATTAATATCTTGTAGACCCAGCTGATAAGATTCCGAAGATAATATTGCTTTAATAATTTATATTTTTTAAAGGGATCTCTTTTGGTAGTCGCTTACCAGCCATTTGTAGTGCCCTCGATCTATAAAAGGGAGCGTCCAGTTGAGTCTTAGACATGATGATCAGGAGTTAAAGAGTGATCAGTTGTTAGACTTCTAGAGAGAGAGTATGCTTGTAGAGAGTAATATGTACATGAGTGAGTAAACATATCATAGTTAAGGGAGAGGGGAGAGTTGTATTTACTTATGCTATGCAATAAAAGTATTTTCTTTTCAGAAATCTCTTATGCTACGTTGTTATTATTGTCCAAATTGTCTTCAATTTTCTGTTCATAGAGGACTATTATATGCAACCTCTGGTGTAGCACACAAGGTGTTATACTGGTGAACCGCCGTTAGGTGCCGATTTGTCGTGAGCCGTTAGCCAGGTGGGCGTTAGGCGTGAAGGCGTACAGGCAGGAAACGGGTTCAACGCCAAAGTAGTGGATTCAGATGCAACAAATAAAAATAGAATTATAGGAGGCCGAGATCGGAGAAGAATAGTAATAACGCTGAAGAGACAAAGGGAAGAAGGTAAAGATATTGCAGACCAGAGGGAAGGTATAACTCGAATCAAACCCTTAACTATTCTATATATTATTGTTATAAAAAGAATCTTATATGAGCTTACAAATCACTAAAGACTTTTTAGAATTTGTTAATCAAACAAGTTTAGACTTAACAAGAGAAATCCAAGATTGGACTCTCACAGACCCTAAAGACAAAGAACTTATAGAAACCGCATTAACATATACAGGTGGTACTTTTAAATATATAGAACAGATTATTGAGCGGTTAGGAAGAGAAGTACCTTGAATAGAAATAATTAGAACAGGGATCCGTGATCTCTTTAGACAAAAATTAAGAAGTGAAGATTTTGCAGAAGAACTATCAAGACCTGAAAAATACCAAGAATACACTAGGATACTTGAAGACAGTATAGACGTATTAAAATTTATTAGACGAAAAAGGTTAGCTGAAACAAAGGCTATTTTAATTAGAGCCGGAGGAATCTGCCCTCTTCTTAAAAACGTAGAGACAGCTACCCTTAGAACATACCGTAGATTTTTGTCATCTTATGGTGATAATAATTTAGAAGAATTTATAGATAGCGATATAATTGATATTATTAATCAAATATATAAAGAAACTAGACAGATAAACCCACGATACCGTATAAGGTATTTAAGACTAGAATATTTTCCATCAAAACCTCTCTCAATTTCTAGACTCCTTGAAGAAACTATTTATATAGATAATCCTCGCTATTCAGAAATCCAGTACGATAGTGACGGAAGAAGCTTAAGAAGTAGCAATAGCTCTGAAACTTCTACACTTTAACTTCCAGATTAATTAGGCTTTAAAATAAGCTTAAAAGACCTTAGAAATCATTGGGGTAGAAATTTATATTTCCAGAAACCTTAGAAAGAGAAGGTGGTCCCTAGGCGGTCCATAAAAACAAACGCGGTCCTAAGAATCATTTGGACGGTAGCTAATCCGCATTCTATCCGCATAGGAGCCAGACTCTCTCTCTCTCTCTCTCTCTCTCTCTCTATCTATCTATCTATCTATCTATCTATCTATATATATATATATATATATATATATATATAGATATATATATATATATGGGTTTATGTATTAATTGACCAAATTATTTAATCAATTTGTTTGTATTATTCTTTAATACTAACAACAAATGTGATAACCCATTTAATATGTATTATTGTATGTTAAGATTTTTTTCATCAAGTCTAACTCACAATTCAAACATTAATTAATTTTATTCTTAAAGGTGTACAAAGTAAATATTACTGTTTGAGTAATTTTTTTCATTGAAATATTATGTGGTCTATGGATTTTTTTTTATAAATATATAGATTTCATTTTTTTGTGAGCACAGTAAATTTTACTATCTGTGTAATATTAACACAATAAATATTACTATTTGTGAAAATGTCAGAGATATAAAATTATTTTATTTTGTGGTGCGTACAGTAAAGTTTATATATATATATATATATATATATATATAAACATCTATTTTTAGTTTAACCCATTTACTCGCTTAAATATTCATTTATCCAATATTCTCTTATTTGTTAAGGTCTGCGCCTGCGGCACCCCATGCCACCCATACTCACCCCAAATGGGAGCTCCGATGGATCAAAATCCTTTTTTTGAAATTATCTTATTTTTACTGGTCCACGCTAGCGGCACCCAATCCCCCCCCACCACCTACCCCTATTGTCGGAGTTCCAACAATGTTCATCAGAACTTCGATTTGGGGTGGGTAGGGGTGCCGCTGGCGTGAACTTTTAAAAAATAGAGAATGTTGGATAAATGAGTTTTGGATACACCGACGCTCTGATTTGGAAAGAATAGGGGTGGCATTTGTGCCGCTGGTGCGGAACTTTAAATGAAGAGCATATGAGATAAATGGGTATTTGAGCGATTAAATGGGTTAAACTAAAAATAGATGTGTGTGTGTGTGTGTCCATATATATATATATATATATATATATATATATATATATGGGTTTATAAAGTAGTTGACTAATTTATTTAACCAATTTTTAACAACCCAGTTATTATGTAATGTTATATGTAATTCCTATTTTGATTTTTTTTAATTAAGTCCTATTGATTATTCAACCATTAATTATTTCTTTTTTTAAAGGTGTATACAGTAAATATTAATGTCTGTGTAAATTTTTTAATTGAAATATTATGTACTCCGTAGATCTTGTTTGATAAATTTATGAAAAAAAACAGTAAATTTTACTGTTTGTGTAATATTAACACAATAAATGTTACTGTGTGTTTCTGGTGCATACAGTAAAGTTTACTGGGTGAAACTTTTTTCTTTGGAATTTTATACGCTTCATAGATCTTGTTTGTTAAATCTCGACGAATAAATTCCAAAAATAATAATTTTACGAAAAATAAATTTGTCAATTAAAAGTTACAATGATTTGAATTTGTAGAGGGGGATTGAAGGTAATCTCGAGATTAGGGACAAATCCCCAATTAGCAACAGTGTTTGAGATTAAGCAACCGAGGCAGCTCAAGCGTGGCAACTCAGCGAGGCAGCTTGGCGTGGCAGCTCATATTTTAGCTTGTTGTATTAGTCATATTGTATTTTCATTATTTATGACTGTAAGCTTTAACGGTTGTAATGACGTAACGATAATAACAAAAGAGTTTGTATGAGGTCAAACGGTACTTGCGAGAGACCAGGTTTGGCAGGGCCTGGGAGAGCTTTCATGCTCTATCGAATGACCTCACCGTGGGAACTTTAGAGGGACCTGGTTTGGAGGATTGAGAAGTAAGGCACCGTTGGGGCTTGTCCTGACCATCTTAGATACACCTGGTAAAACACCGAAGGACCTTGACCGTGGAACCTCAAGCGAAGCAGCTTGGAGTTCCATCGGGCGTTGAGTTATGAACCAAGTAGCCCTCTACTTAATGTCACATCTACTGTAGGTGATGTCACTAGCCAGCTAAATAATGTCAGGCCTGCACTTGAGTAAACCACCGTGGTATTTGGGACTGTCAGGCAGTTGGTGAGCCACCTCTGCGACAACAGCCCCCTGACACACAGTGGTTAGGCAAAAGGCATGTCTTGGCATTTAATGTTTATGACGTGGAGACAACTAGTGCATCAGACATTTAATGCTGTGACATAAAGTATGAGGGATGTCTTTCATAGTTTTAATGACTGAGTTGCCTCGGTGGTGGTGTGGGGGGACTATTTAAGGACCCCAACCACCTTTGAGGAAGAGAGAGACTTTTGGAGAGTTCAGAAGTTATTGCGAAAGAGAATACACACCAGAGAGAGTTATTGCAAACCAGAGAGTTTACTCACTCACCATTGTCATTTATTATAAAGCTTTCAATATTCGACAGAGATTCTTGAGGGTATTTGGTGTGGTTTTACCTGCCTACCAAGGTGTATCTAGGGTGCTTACTTATTTCTCCCTCTAGCTAAGCCACTTATAAAGTTCATTATTATTCTCTGAGTTATACACGAGAGACTTTGTGAGTTTAAGCTGAGTCTATCTTCATTGGGTTCATGTTTATGTGTTCTGTCATTAATCCAAAGCTCTGGCCAATTAACTTATCATTACCATACTCAATAGGGGTTACGCCTCCATATATAATCTAAAGTACCCTCCTACAGAATTGATGTTCTGATGGAACCTATATATAATATGAGTAGTGCTACTCTTCACGACTCCTCCATCCCCAATCCATACTGAATGCAAAAGATCCTTTTTTATTTGTTGTTTTTAATTGAAAAATTGTTTTTTTTTTTATAAAAAATTGTATTTTTTATCTATAAAAACAGTGTTTTATATATATAAAAAAAAGGAATAGGAACATGATTAAATTAAAATAATCGAGTCAGCCGATCCAATTAAATGCGACAAGTTTACGAAAACATTATTTTAATATAAAAATTATATTTTTTTTTGAAAAAAACTGTTTTAAGAATTAAATGTTAGTTTAATATAAATAAAAAAAAATTACATTTTTAAACGGTTTCAAGAAATACAAAATTGTTTTAAATGTTGTAAAATACAAAAAAAGGTTAAAAAATAAGTGGGGCCGCTAGCGCGAACCTATAAAATATAAGATAATATTGGGCAAATGGGTGTTTTAGGAACTAAATGAGTTAAAAAATTAAGTTTAAAAATAAGGGATGCCGCTGGCGCGGCCCTATAACAATAAGAGAATATTGAGTAAATGGGTGTTTGAGGGGGGACTAAATGAGTTAAAAAATTAAGTTTAAAAATAAGTGGTACTGTTGGCGTGGATCTATAAAAATAAGACAATATTGAGTAAATGGGTGTTTGAGGGTCCAAATGGGTTAAAAAATTAAGTTTAAAAATAAATAGTGCCGCTGGTGCAGACCTTGAAAAATAAAAAAATATTGAAAAATGAGTGTTTGAGGGACTAAACGAGTTAAAAATAATTTAAATAAAAACAATTTTTTTATTAGAATAATTTTAGTTTAAAATGAATTATAACTTTAAAGAAATAATATATTATTTTTGTTTATATAAATTAAAGGTCAGGATTAACTTGGCTTATAATGAAATCAAGGGTTGGGATAGGTTGGTATCAAATTGGTAGCTCCCCTTTCCGAGAATCTATCATTATTCATTTGGATATTGTGTCAAAACATATTTTTTAGTATAAGTCTTCTCCTCGGTACATTTTACTACGTTACTCGACGACTCAACATGCCTCGACTCTACTCAACGACATTTCCGAGTTGCACTTGACACATTAAGCACTCATGCATCTATGGACTGATATTATGTGATTGATTGTCTAAACATTTAAAAAAAATGAAATTACATTATTTTTGCTAAAAATAATTTTTTAATAAAAATCGTTTAAGTTTTGTTTAAACTGAGTTTTATATTTTAAAAGTAATTTTCAAAATTATTTAAAACATTAAAGTGAATTTTTAAAACAATATTTTTGTTTATTAAATTGTCACTAGTTCTACCATACTTGCAAGCATGTCTTAGCCGTCTATGAGTACAAACCTAAGAAGACTTGGCGCTTTTATACCTTTTATATGTATCTGTTTATGAATTGACCTTATAGGACCCCATAGATTCATTCAATATCATGCCTTACCTGAACACTTAGCAATCGTACCTTACCTATTACCTGTTAGTATCTCATTAGAATTGTTTAGGTTTATTTTTTAAAATTTAGTTTATAAACCGAGATCTAGTACACTGTTTCGGATCAGCTGTTCGGATAGGTTAGCTTCAGTTGTAGACCTGCTTCGTCCTAGGTGTATAACTCACACCAAGATTTTAGCTTTCGGCCTTGGGGATTTTTAGTCTTTAGGCCATCCGTAGCGGGGGATGTAAATGTGTAAAACTACACATTTACATCTTACAATGGGTAAACAATCGTGTAGTTGGAGGAGAGAGAAAAGTTAGACGGAATGCAAATGTAAACATTCGAAACACAATGTGCAAGTGGGGCCCGCAGGATGTGGCGTTAAACATACAACCGCCCAGACTGGGCGTTAAACATAAAACTGCCCACATTTTCTGGGCGGTAAACATATAACCGTCCAACTTCAGTTTAAAAATAAATAAATAAATAATATCCAAACGGTAACTTTTCTAACGGCTAAAACATATTTACAACAGTAACTTTTATTTTTGTGTATATATATTACATCCCTCACACACTTTTAACACGAGTATTTTATATCTTTGAACATTATAATTTAAATAATTATAATGGATTCTTCTTCTCAAATTACTCCGCCTAATTCTAGTCGATTGCCAAATTTTAATGCACACGATGAGGTGTTGCTTTGTATGGCATACATTAAATTTTCTATAGATGGTGCTATGGGGACTAACCAAGCGGGTTATACATTATGGGAAAAAATTACGAACGAATATAACTCAAGCGAAGGTGTCATTTACAAACGGTATGAAAATACATTGCAGGCAAAATTTTGGAAAATTAACACAGATTGTGCGTTGTATACGGCGAACTTGTCCAAAGCATACGGTAGGGGGAAAGAAAGCGGCACGTCGGAGGTTTCATGGGTAATTACAATTAATATTTATTTATTATATATTTATAATTAATTTCATATTTTTTGCAAAAATTATGCGAGAATATTTTTTTTGATAGGTACAATGAGCTCGTGATAACTTTCTATCAAAAACGAGTCATAAATTCAATTACGACCACTGCTATTAGATGCTTAAGGATTTGCCAAAGTATTCGATGTCGACCACTGGTTCACAATATACTGATGAAGAAGATAACGAGAACCCGCTTAATTCATACGACAACGATACAAGGGAATTCAATAATCCATTGAAAAGGCCGGAAGGACGTAAAGCTGCGAAACTCAAAGGGAAGAAAAGAGCGGCAGCCAACAGTGCGGCTTCACAAACGCTCATTTTAAAGAACTCTGATGAATTCAACAAACTTTATGAAAAAAATTCAGCAGAATCCCAATCAATAAAAAGAACTCTAAATGAAAAGATTGATGGTTTAATTTCAATTCGCACTAAAGAGTATGAAGATCAACTCCAACGTGATGAAAATCACATTATTTACATGGATACAAGTAACTTCACTCCCCAACAAAGAGCCCTTCACGAGATGCGATTGACTCAGATAATGCAGCGTCGGGCTCAAGCATTTCAGAACTTCTAATACTAGATTATTAGATTTATATGGTTATTTATTTCATTCAAATTTATTAATTACTAGCTTGTCTACCAATGTTCATCAATGACTAGTTTTGCCCAAACATATTTTATTTAGCACGAAGAAAATTGTCTACATATATTAGGTAGAGTAAATGGATAATATTGAAATTACAATCAAGATTATGATTCTGGATGACGATTCCAAATGTGTTCCATAAGGTCCTCACGTAACTGGTTATGGGCATCCTTGTTCCACATCTTTGCCTCCCGCACCTGGTACTGATAATGGCCAGCGAGACTTTGTCTGCTTAAGCAGGGGGTGGGTCACGTAAGGGCTGGTCAGCTCGCCAAGTCCCGTCCCGCAACTCTTCCTCGACAATCATATTGTGTAATATGACACAAGCCTTCATAATTACCCGTAAGTCTTTATATTCCCAAAAATTGGCCGGATTTTTGCTGAAGTGAAACTGTTGTTGCAAGATGCCAAATGCCCGTTCCACATCCTTTCGAGCACCTTCTTGGGCTCGTGTGAACACCTTCTGTTTTTGACTGACCGGTCTCTTGAAACTCTTAACGATAGTTGCGTAGGGCGAATAGATACCATCTGCAAGGTAGTACCCCGTGTCATACGTGTTTCCATTGATTTCAAAGTGCATAGGGGGACGATTTCCTTCCAGAAGTTCTTCGAACACGTGAGATTTCGCAAGAACATTCAGATCATTACATGCACCAGGCATTTCAAAAAATGCATGCCAAATCCAAGTATCATAAGATGCTACTGCCTCTAAAATTATAGTGGCAGCCTGGGAATAACCCTGATATTGTCCTTTCCATGCATGTGGACAGTTATTCCATTGCCAATGCATGCAGTCAATGCTCCCAATCATCCCAGGGAACCCACGTCGTTCATTCTCTGGCTGCATGCGGGCTATATCTGTGGCTGTAGGTGTGCGGCAATACTCCGAGCTAAACACCTTCACTACAGCCCTACATAAACGTTTTAAAGTCTGAATCACTGTTGTCTCGGCTATTTTCAGATATTCATCTTGTAAATCCCCGCATCCACCATACGCCAACATACAAAGTGCACAAACAATCTTCTGTTGAGAGCTTAATCCCATTCATCCAAGACAATCCAGTTTCTGGATGAAATATGAATCATTTTCACAAACTGCTTCCAAAATACGATTGAAGCTCGCCTTATTCATCCTGATCCTATGCCTGAACATCTCTTCAGGGTATGTGGAGTTCTCCTGAAAATAGTCTTTCCATAAATTATGATGAGCCATCTCTCTATCTCGGTGCACCGTTCGTCGCTCATGTATTTCCCGACTACTGTGCAGTAAGGACGTCCGATGAATTGCATCCCGAAATCTATTGTGTACCGCGGCGGCTTCATCATCGGAGTCGAGATCATACGTTTGGGCAATTTGCGCTAATATCATCTCCTCAATATCGTTGTTAGACATGGTAAATGTTTATATTGTAGGAGTAGTAGTTGTGATGCTCAATATCTATCAAAGTTGTATATTTAAACAAGTCCCGCCTAACAAGTGTAGAGGACTAAAGCAGGAAAGATTCATGTTCACAAAATATCAGTCCTCATATTTTACATGATGTGACAAATCGTCCTTGTTGGATGGTAAAACAAGTCCCGCCTAAAAAGTGTACAGGACTAAAGCAGGAAAGATTCATGTTCACAAAATATCAATCCTCATATTTTACATGACATGACAAATCGTCCTTGTTGGACGGTAAAACAAGTCCCGCCTAATAAGTGTACAGGACTAAAGCAGGAAAGATTCATGTTCACAAAATACCAGTCCTCATATTTTACATGACGTGACAAATCGTCCTTGTTGGACGGTAAAACAAGTCCCGCCTAACAAGCGTACAGGACTAAAGCAGGAAAGATTCATGTTCATAAAATATCAGTCCTCATATTTTACATAACGTGACAAATCATCCTTGTTGGACGGTAAAACAAGTCCCGCCCAACAAGTGTACAGGACTAAAGCAGGAAAGATTCATGTTCACATAATATCAGTCCTCATATTTTACATGACGTGACAAATCGTCCTTGCTGGACGGTAAACCAAGTTCCACCTAACTCAATATCCAAAAGCATTATCCGTCTTTGCCCCAAATCGTGAGCAATTGTAACGATATTAAACTGGTTTTCTGCTAATCCCATAAAAGGTTGCCATATGACTGACTCGGGAGAACGCATTTCCAGTTGCTCTTGCATTACCGAACTTTTAAATCTCATCTGACCCAATAAAGTCTCACGTTGATCAGACACCCATCGTAGCATACGCGACCATCTTTCCACAGCATTATCGTGCAATATGGGAGCCATCGTGTGAAGGTACTCGTAGCCAAAGTACTGCGAGTTTAAGAAAACACTCATTAGAATTAAGGAGATTATTACACTAAGAAAATTTAATTTTAATGATCATGATACAAATGTAAAATTAGAGGGAATAATACCTCTATAAGTTGCCAAAAACAATTTAATGATTTTTGCGCATTTGTGGTACACGCGTCAAGCGCATAATAAATACGCGCTAAAATGGCAGAACCCCAATCCTTAGCTGCCATGTCGTTAAGATTGTTTAAATAAGTTGCCCAATCCACACACAAGGTGTTATGGCCTGTCGGGAAAAAAATGGATCTCAACACATATACAATAAAAACTCTGGCAATCTGTTCTTCGCTCGCTAGTCTTTGCTCCGGAACTTGTTCGCACCAATCCAACATGTATATTTTTACTGTTTTACAAGAAATATTTCTTCCTTTGAACTCTGGGTGGCCTATTCCGGGAAAATATAGGTCGAACATTTGCTCCATACTATACTGACTAGATGTTGGAAAACTAGGCAAAATTAGATGGATACCAATTGGAATTCCTAAAACCATATAATTTAACAATTATTAAATATGGAAACATCAAACAATAAATTATAAAAATACAAATATTGTGCAAAAAAACATTTCTGAAATATTTACCTGATAGATGAACAAAATCATAAGGGGTAATCCCCAACTCCACACTAGGTAGATGGAATGTATGAGTTATATCCGACCACCTACTTACGAGCACTCCAGTCAATTGGTTGTCGGAGTTAGGAAAAGATTCGCTAAATAAATGACTAAAACCGAAATTCCCAATGGCAGCTCGCACATATGGAATATGGGATAATTCATCATACACCTCTATCGGACCGTGGATACTACCGCTCATATGAAATTGACACTCGGTTGGATTAGCTGTAGAATCAACAATCATGTCTCTCGCATGCAAAAAACTATCGTCAAACAACTGATGATAATTCCGATACAGTTCTCGAAAATTCGGTGGTGGGGGTGGAATGGGATTAGGTTTTGCAAGTTTGCCACACCATTTTCTTTGAATAGATAACATATTTAAAATAAATGGTATTGTTGTGACACCCCGCCTAATTAAACATCGGGTGATCAGGCCTTTATTAAATTAAAACAGGTTTCTCAAATGGTTCATTCTTAGCATCACTGTCGAAAACTTTTTAATTACTAATCCCCTAAGTAAAATTAGACCGGTGCCAAATTTTATCTTTCTTAAAATAGATAAATCAACCATGCGGAAAAATAGTAAAGAAAATGCCATGCTAAAACCCAAACCAACAAAGTATAAGTACAACAGCGCAAAAGTATTACCGAATAAACCATCGGCTAAAAATGCTAAATAACAATAGAACAACTACTAATCTGAAACTAACATCTGAGACTGATACCGAACTACAAGTCCATAAATGGAATAATGTGAGATCCTGTACTAGATCTGAATGAGAGATATCGTCTAGTCAAAATCCTGTAAGCATCCACTATGATACAGCTGCGAGTCCCTGGAATAGAATCATCATCCATGGCGTCCCTGTGGCTGGACACCTAAAAGGTTTAAAAAATATTTTATAGCAAGAGTTAGTACTCAAAACATTTTGAAAATATTTAGCAAGCGTTTATCACAATATAAAATGCGGTTATTGATTGAAGCACCTTATACCTTTGACTTACTTAAGTCTATATTGTATAAGTGTTCAACTAGTTTGGAAATAGTGACAAAATTGGTTGTCTAACCTAGAATCCAAAGAACCTCAGAATCATTCTCTCTAATCCTCTACAATAATCCAAGAAGGTATAAATTGAATCACACTACACACATTAGAAGTGCATACATGTGTATATATTGCTTAAAATTGATTGTGTGATTAATTCCCCTTAAAATGGTGTTTTAATAATTTTTGGGAATTTTTAAACAATTTTTAAACATTTTTAAAATAATGTTTTCATTAATAAAAATGTGATTATAAAATTTGTGGGGCTAATTTGCTATTTTGAAAAACTCATTTTTCATTAGAATGTTTGATTGGGTAGAATGTAAATGCGCTAGAGACTTTAGGGTGCTGCCTGTAATTAAATTTGATGCGCGTTTGTAAGCCAGTTACATGCCAACACTTGTCACCCTCCTGATGTATCTGTTTGTGTTTGTTATGTGAGAGGGTTGCCTGGTGGATTGTTGATCGTTGGATCAAAACTTATCGATGGCCTGCATGTGTTTTAAACCTATCCTTGTGCTATCCAGTGGACCAATCACATTCAACTTAACCACCGCTGTTTTATAACCCTTAGATCAAGTCAATTTTAGGATGACTTAATCTCAGCCCTTGATTGCCTTCGAATCTCCAGAATCTTCCTCCACTCCTATAAAAGCCCTCTAATTCTCAACCTTTCAAGACTTTTGGCAGTCGTCATTTCTGAGAGAAAAATAAAGAGAAGAGAGAAGTGAGAGAGAAAAGAGAAAAGAAAAGAGAGAAGAGAGAGAAAGGGAAAACTGTGTAAGCCAAACCCTAACCCTAACCCTAAACACTTCATTTCTGATTCAAACCTTCGTATACACAAAACCCCAAACACAACCTTGAGTGTTTGAGAGAGAGTGGTTTGTTCATATTGAAGCTGTAACCTCTTAGTCTGTGATCTTATTAACAACTTAAACATTCGTGTGAAGATCTGTATTTCTTCTTTATAGAAATTGTAGATCTACACTCTGCATGTTACATTTCACTAGATCTGCATATTTCTTTCTCGATTTAAGAAAATCCTTACTGATTTAGTTCTGAAAATGTTTTATGGTTTCTATTCTTACGAAACTTAACCTTGACCTAGTTGGATTCACACTTGGAGATTTTCGATCTCAAAAATAATTTTAAAATAGAGATTGATTAAGATCTTAACCGATTTAGAAGCAAGATATCCGTGGAATATGGGATATATTTAAAGGTCAAAAAAGGTTTCAAGTTTTGTAAGAAAGAAAGAAAAGAAAATCACAGCATATAGTCTTTATATGTAATTTTCTAGGACTGTCTGTAAAACTAAGTGTGTGTGAGTTCATGCATGTTGATAGGAATCACTTCACAAACACCTAACACACTACTACACTGGAAGTGTTGTGAATAAGATCAAAGATTATTGAGTCGACGCAAGGAAGCTAAAGCAAAAGGAAGTTATCAAACTGGAAGAACATCATCAACACTCAGATCTATGAGAAGTTAGAAGGACACCAAGTGGGGTATATTCCTAAACTTAGAATAGGTTGATTTGTGTGCATGTATGTTGTATTGTTTGTAACTATTATTTGTTGTTAGTGGATTTTTACTTTTGGGACTTAGAAGTCACCGTGGATGTTTCCTCTATTGGGAGAGGTTTTACCACGTTAAAAACTGTGTGTTCTGATTATCTTCATCTACTCATCTCATTCTATAGTGTGCTGAATTTTTAAAACTGTCTTAGTTTTAAAAACTGATTACAAAGTCTTGATTACTCTCGTACATAAGTTTTTGTAAACACTTCTTGTTGTTTATAATTTTTATTTTCAAAAGAAAAGGGTTTCTTCAACAAACATCTCGGAGTTGCTTATACAGTTTAATCTTGTATTAAACGGCATTAGCAACGTTTTTCAATAGGTATCAGAGCCCTGTTAACTTTTATTTCAAAAAAGATCTTGTGTTTCTGAAATCGTTTTCTGAAAAACCTAACTATGGACGAGAAGAATGAAAGGTTTGGTAATCTGTCCAGACCTCCACTCTTTGATGGAAACAATTTTGCTTACTGGAAAGTAAGAATGGTTGCCTTCATACAAGGGACTTTAGGAGATGATGTCTGGGACATTATTTAAAATGGATACACTTATCCTACTAAACCAGCCACTGAAGGAAGTGATGAGAGGGTAAAGAAAATCTTAAGTGAGTTTACCCAAGAAGAGAAAACTATTTCTCGAAATAACAATAAAGGCAAGAATGCCATTTTTATGTCTATTAATGAGTATGAGTTCAAGAGAATCTCATCTTGTGCCACTTCTAAGGAAGCTTGGGACACATTAATCACTGCCCATGAAGGAGACTCAAGAGTTAAAGCTGCTAAAACTCAAATGCTTACCCAGCAGTACAACTCTTTGATTATGTCTGACTCTGAGTCTTTTGATGATTTTTACATGAACTTAACTGATATAGTTACTAAGTTGCATGCTAATGGTATTACATAAGATAGGAATGAAATTGTCTCTAAAATTCTAAGATCATTACCACAAAAGTTTGACAGCAAGAGGTATGCTTGAGGAAATGAGTGATCAAAACCTTACCCCTGAGTTACTCAGTAGCAAACTTAGGACTGTGGAAATGGAATTAGACTTTAAGAAACAATTAAATCATTCACAAAGAAAACAACCCAACTCTAACTTGAGTTTTGCCTCTAAGATATCTAAACTTGAGTCTAATTTGATCAACTCTGACTCTGATGAGGAGTGTTATATAGACAAACTAGATAATTAGATTGCCTTAATGTCTAAACAATTTAAGAAAATTGTTAAATTTAGAAACAAACAGGCAACTAAACAAGGCAAGCCTAATTATCCTACTCTGTCTAATCCCAAACCTTATGAGAGAGGTCTTGACAAACATCCTAAGGACAACAACTCCAGACCCAGCAGAGACCTTAAAAAGATTGAATGTTTTAGATGTGGGAAACTAGGTCACATTGCTCACGATTGCAGAGTTAATCTGAATAAAGCCAACACACACAATAGAGCCAATGTCTGTAAAACTTGGAATGATTCAAGTGACTCTGATGAAGAGGAACTTGAGTCATCAAATGTACTTGACCCTTGCAATCCTTTTATGCTAAGATCATTTACAATGATGATATGCCTATGTGTGATAATGATGCTCCTACTCCTGCTTGTGTGAATACTGCTTTGACTGGCCTAGATGCTTTATTATCTGAAAATGTTGCTAGTTCTAGTTCCGTGTGTGTGAGTCAAAGTGATCTCGATAACGACGATGTAAATGGGTGCGTGAGTACTAAAACTGAATCGTTAGGGGTCACTACACACACTTCACTTAGCGACTCGGACACAGATGACCTCCCTGATATCCATACTTTGTATGCTAAAACTCTTAAAAAAGGCACTAGACTGGAGAAGACTGTTAGAGACCTGACTAAGAAATTAGATGATCTAAGTCTTATTGTGAAGCTGAATGCCGAAGAGTACACTAACCAGTGTCTGTCTCATCAATCTGAAATTGAAACTTTTGATCAAAAATTAAAAGAGTTGACTAAAACTAATGAAACCCTGGAAATGAAATACAAGGGAACATTATTAGAAATGGAGGAAGCAAAAACAAAGACAGCTACTGTTTTCAAAAAAATTTCTAAGTTTGAAAATAATTCAAATTGTTTTACTGACTTTGTTGTTGACTCCAAGACCAATTCTGATGATAGAACCGGTATTAGATTTTTCCCTAAGAACAAACCTCAAACTACAAATCTTGAACCTATTAAGTTTGTGTCTGGGGGCAAAAGACCAATTGATACATGTCCAGATTTTCATTTTATTAAAAAGGAATTTGATCAAAAGCAACAATAGAAAGACATTGGAGAGTCTAGTGATTATAAGGCTGACACTACACTTAAGACTAAATACGTCTGTCCTTTGATCAGAAAGGATGAATCTACCTTTAAAACCATCCCTCCTAGGAATAGGACTTCTAAACAGAATGCTGTTAAACCCATCTTTAGAAGTTTTCCTAAGGAAGTTCATCCCTCAAGCAATCAATATTGCTCCTACTGTGACATTTATGGTCATTCCTTTGAAGGTTGTTATGCTAGGCGTCTAAACACCCCTGTGTACAACCCTTCTGTCTACAAGAACTTTAACTATTCTAGGCAAAATCGTAACCATTATGTCCTTCCAAGACAACCTGACAAGAACTCTAACTACAGGAATAGAAAGACCGAAACTAAGAGTTCATTTAAGAGAAAGGCTCCCAGAAACTTTCCTAAACCAAAAGCTCAAATTTTCCACAATAATCAGTTTGTTTCTCAAAATGTTTTTCGACAAAAAGCTATTTCTCGAAAATTTTATCAAATGAGGGCAAACTTGCGCAAAATTAAAACTAGAGCTATTTGGGTTAGAAAAGATGATCTTTTACCACAAATGCAGTGTAACATTGTTATCACTGCCTTAAAAGCTGAACACACTTCATCTGGTTGGTACTTAGATTCAGGATGCTCCAAACATATGACAGGAGATGAAACCAAACTCTTAAACAAAACCAGATTTGCTGGAGGCAAAGTAGTTTTTGGTGACGGAGTTTCATCCCATATCATAGGTAAAGGAACCCTAAAAGAAGAGGGATTACCTACTCTCAAAAATGTACTATTAGTTAAAGGCCTTAAAGCCAACCTCCTAAGTATATCACAATTTTGTGACCCTGACCATACAGTTACCTTTTCAAAGAACAATTGTAAAATTCTAAATGATAAAGGTGAATGCATTATTACCGGATTTAGAACACCTGAAAATTGTTATACTGTCAAGACTTGTTCTGAAACCTCTAACATTGTCAGAATGGATGACAATGAAATCTGGCATAATCGTATGGGTCACCTAAGTTATGATATCCTTGGTAGATTGTCTAGTCAAGAGATTGTTAGAGGAATTCCTAAAATTAAACCTATTTCCAGTGTTGTCTGTGGTCATTGCCAGGAAGGAAAAATAGTTAAGACTTCGCATAAAAAGGTTAAAGACATTCTCACCTCTAGACCTCTAGATCTCATCCATATGGACCTTATTGGTCCCTCTAGAACTGTTAGTATTTGTGGACACAGTTATATCCTTGTCATGGTTGATGATTTCACACGATTCACTTGGGTTGCCTTCTTGAAACAAAAATCTGACACGTTTAAGAATTTTTTGAAAATTTTACTAAGAATTGAAAATGAGAAGGACACACAAGTCAATCGCATTCGTAGCGATAGAGGGGGAGAGTTCATAGACATAGGAATAGTTGAATATTGTGACTACAACGGTTACAAACACGAATTCAGTGCCCCTAAGACTCCTCAGCAGAATGGTATTGCTGAAAGGAAAAACCGAACTCTTCAAGAGATGGCACGTGTCATGTTGCATGCCAAATCCCTACCCAAGTATTTCTGGGTGGAATCTATTAGAACTGCTTGTCATATTATTAATAGGGTTTACCTTAGGAAAAACTCTAAACAAACCCCTTATGAGTTGTGGTACGGTAAGAAGCCTAATCTGAAATATCTAAGAACTTTCGGAAGTCAGTGTTATGTCTGTAAAGATAGAGAACATCTGTCTAAATTCGAGACGCGTGGTGATAAAGCCATCTTCTTAGGATACTCTCCGAACAGTCGTGCTTATCGTATATACAATCTGCGTACTAAGGCCCTTATGGAATCGATAAATGTAATTGTAAGCGACACTATTGTCGAAAATAAGATATCTGAATCACCTATTGTGGTTGAATCTGAAAATGATTTCAAAACTGATTCACCAGAAATAGATGACTCATTACCTATTGAGAGCCCAGAAGTACCTGGCTGGGTCTCTAAAGATCATCCCATTGACAACGTGGTCGGTAATCCTAATGAGCCAGTTCGTACTAGATCCCAGTTAAGAAATTATGCTAATTATGCATGTTTCGTCTCCCTTGTGGAACCGAAAAATGTTAATGAAGCATTGAATGACACAAACTGGATTTCTGCTATGCAGGAAGAACTTTTACAATTTGTCATTCACGATGTCTGGTATCTTGTACCGCGGCCTCAAAACAAAAATGTTATTGGGACACGTTGGATCTTTAAGAACAAATCTTATGAAAATGGGGTAATCCTTAGAAACAAAGCTAGACTAGTTGCTCAAGGTTACTCACAAATAGAAGGGATAAATTTTAGCGAGACATTTGCCCCTGTCACTCGTCTTGAATCTGTTCGACTTCTTTTCGCCATAGCGTGTCACTTAAAATTTACACTTTATCAAATGGATGTCAAGTCTGCCTTCCTCAATGGAATTCTATCCGAAGAAACGTATGTAGAACAACCCAAAGGGTTCATTGGCCCTAAATACCCTAACCATGTCTTTCGTCTAAAAAAGGCTCTGTATGACTTAAAACAAGCTCCTCGAGCTTGGTATGAACGCCTTTCCAACTTTTTGTTGGATAAGGGTTTTAAGAGAGGAGGAAATGACCAGACTCTCTTTGTCAAACATTTTGACAAAAACATTATTTTAGCCCAAGTCTATGTAGACGACATCATTTTTGGGTCTACTTCAACATCTGAAGTTAAAACCTTTTCTGCTATTATGCATAAGGAGTTTCACATGTCCCTTATGGGGGAGCTACAACTTTTCTTGGGATTTCAAGTGAAACAGAATTCTGATGGACTATTTGTCTCTCAAACTAAGTATGCCTTAGATCTCGTTAAGAAATTTGGTTTAGATAATGCTAAAGTTGCCAAAACGCCTATGAGTACTACTGTTAAATTATGTAAAGATGAAAATGGAAAGTCAGTTGATTCCACACTTTATCGTAGTATGATTGGTAGCCTACTCTATCTAACTGCCTCGCGACCAGACATAATGTATGCTGTATGTCTGTGTGCTCGTTACCAGAATAACCCTAAAGAGAGCCATTTATCGTGTGTAAAACGTATAATAAAGTACATAAAGGGCACTCTTAATCTTGGACTTAGGTACACTAATGATACCTGTAGCACCATCATAGGGTATACTGATGCTGATTGGGCTGGTTGTACTGATGATAGTAAAAGTACATCAGGTTCCTGTTATTATGTCGGCAATAATTTAGTTGGTTGGAGTAGCAAAAAACAGAATTGCACATCTTTATCTACGGCTGAGTCCGAATATATAGCAGCAGGAAGTTGCTGTGCTCAATTGTTATGGATAAAACAAATGTTAAGCAATTATGGGATTAAAGAAGATCAGTTACAATTGTATTGTGACAATCAAAGCGCCATTAACATATCTAAAAACCCGTTTCAACACTCGCGAACTAAGCATATTAAAATAAGGCATCATTTTATACGCGAACTTGTTGAAACTAAGGAGTTAGAAATCCATTACCTGCCTACTGATCTGCAACTTGCAAACATGATCACCAAACCTTTAGACTATAACAGATTTCTGTATTTGCGTAATTCTATAGGTATGGTATGTGCTGATTAAACTCTGAAGACCTTAAGTTTTACCCTTTGTCCATTTGAGACAAAATGGGGGAGAAATTTGAGTCTTACGGGTTCAATGTTTTGTTCACATTTCATCTAAACTGCTTGATCTTAGTGTGCATATTTGCAGGAATCTCTTCTACTGATTGTCTACCTTTTCTAGTGTACAATTTTGTAAATAGTTGAGTTATGTAATTTTTTACTTTCTAGGAAATGGGTAGATAGTATCTTTTGTATAGGACTAGGTTTTATTTTTTTGGTTCCCTACGAGTTTTAAGCTAACTCAAAGGAGATTTTGTCTCATATTTCCAAAGGGGGAGATTGAAGCACCTTATACCTTTGACTTACTTAAGTCTATATTGTATAAGTGTTCAACTAGTTTGGAAATAGTGACAAAATTGGTTGTCTAACCTAGAATCCAAAGAACCTCAGAATCATTCTCTCTAATCCTCTACAATAATCCAAGAAGGTATAAATTGAATCACACTACACACATTAGAAGTGCATACATGTGTATATATTGCTTAAAATTGATTGTGTGATTAATTCCCCTTAAAATGGTGTTTTAATAATTTTTGGGAATTTTTAAACAATTTTTAAACATTTTTAAAATAATGTTTTCATTAATAAAAATGTGATTATAAAATTTGTGGGGTTAATTTGCTATTTTGAAAAACTCATTTTTCATTAGAATGTTTGATTGGGTAGAATGTAAATGCGCTAGAGACTTCAGGGTGCTGCCTGAAATTAAATTTGACGCGCGTTTGTAAGCCAGTTACATGCCAACACTTGTCACCCTCCTGATGTATCTGTTTGTGTTTGTTATGTGAGAGGGTTGCCTGGTGGATTGCTGATCGTTGGATAAAAACTTATCGATGGCCTGCATGTGTTTTAAACCTATCCTTGTGCTATCCAGTGGACCAATCACATTCAACTTAACCACAGCTATTTTATAACCCTTAGATCAAGTCAATTTTAGGATGACTTAATCTCAGCCCTTGATTGCCTTCGAATCTCCAGAATCTTCCTCCACTCCTATAAAAGCCCTCTAATTCTCAACCTTTCAAGACTTTTGGCAGTCGTCATTTCTGAGAGAAAAAAATAGAGAGAAGAGAGAAGTGAGAGAGAAGAGAGAAAAGAAAAGAGAGAAGAGAGAGAAAGGGAAAACTGTGTAAGCCAAACCCTAACCCTAACCCTAAACACTTCATTTCTGATTCAAACCTTCGTATACACAAAACCCCAAACACAACCTTGAGTGTTTGAGAGAGAGTGGTTTGTTCATATTGAAGCTATAACCTCTTAGTCTGTGATCTTATTAACAACTTAAACATTCGTGTGAAGATCTGTATTTCTTCTTTATAGAAATTGTAGATCTACACTCTGCATGTTACATTTCACTAGATCTGCATATTTCTTTCTCGATTTAAGAAAATCCTTACTGATTTAGTTCTGAAAATGTTTTATGGTTTCTATTCTTACGAAACTTAACCTTGACCTAGTTGGATTCACACTTGGAGATTTTCGATCTCAAAAATAATTTTAAAATAGAGATTGATTAAGATCTTGACCGATTTAGAAGCAAGATATCCGTGGAATCTGGGATATATTTAAAGGTCAAAAAAGGTTTCAAGTTTTGTAAGAAAGAAAGAAAAGAAAATCACAACATATAGTCTTTATATGTAATTTTCTAGGACTGTCTGTAAAACTAAGTGTGTGTGAGTTCATGCATGTTGATAGGAATCACTTCACAAACACCTAACACACTAATACACTGGAAGTGTTGTGAATAAGATCAAAGATTATTGAGTCGACGCAAGGAAGCTAAAGCAAAAGGAAGTTATCAAACTGGAAGAACATCATCAACAATCAGATCTATGAGAAGTTAGAAGGACACCAAGTGGGGTATATTCCTAAACTTAGAATAGGTTGATTTGAGTGCATGTATGTTGTATTGTTTGTAACTATTATTTGTTGTTAGTGGATTTTTACTTTTGTGACATAGAAGTCACCGTGGATGTTTCCTCTATTGGGAGAGGTTTTACCACGTTAAAAACTATGTGTTCTGATTATCTTCATCTACTCATCTCATTCTATAGTGTGCTGAATTTTTGAAACTGTCTTAGTTTTAAAAACTGATTACAAAGTCTTGATTACTCTCGTACATAAGTTTTTGTAAACACTTCTTGTTGTTTATAATTTTTATTTTCAAAAGAAAAGGGTTTCTTCAACAAACATCTCGGAGTTGCTTATACAGTTTAATCTTGTATTAAACGGCATTAGCAACGTTTTTCATTGATTACACATGTTAGGTTTCGTACACTCTCTTGAGTTCACTCACTTCTCATCTATTGTGCTCACCTAACTTTCTACACTTAGCCTACCTAGCCATGTCCCCCAAGTTAATTAGGTCTAAGTAATCATCTGAACTTATCTTAGCTTAAGTTCTTGCATCGCTCACACCGTGCATTCATTTCAATAACATCTCGCAAAGGTTAATTAATACTCATATAACATTTCACCTATGTTATACTTCAAATCTATTTAGTTTCACTACTAAATTTCTACGATTCTCACAATTTTTATCTTTCCACTTATGTAATTAAGTTTCACTACTTAAGTTACTAATTAGATATTCTCTATCTAAAGATACATTCCGTAATTAAGTTTCACTACTTAACTTACCAATTTGATACGTAACATTAAATACATCATATTCATCTACTTATTCACAACAGTAGAATATCATTAAGTGTATATATTTCACACATAATATATACTAAATATTAGTCATTACTATTTGTCCTTTTTACACACATAAAGAACTCTTGGTTCGGAATGATTCATCGACCCCAAGTAAGAATTAGTTCAGAATGATACATCGACCCCAATTATTTATATACACAAATTCTGGCTCGGACTCTTTCATCACGCCACCAGTTCAAAGGTTTGGTTCGGCATTTTACATCGACCCCAAACATATAATAACCCTATGTTAGTTCGGAATGTCTCATCGACCCTAACATAGTTAATTTAAGTATATATCAATCTACTAATACACATAAGTAGAATATCATTAAATATATATTTCACACACAATATATATTAAATATCAGCCATTACTATTTGTCCTTTTTACATACATAAAGGACTCTTGGTTCGGAATGATTCATCGACCCCAAGTAAGAATTGGTTCGGAATGATACATCGACCCCAATTATATAATAACCCTATGTTAGTTCGGAATATCTCATCGACCCTAACATAGTTAATTTAGGTATACTTCTCTTAACCTAAAAGTTCATACAATTCAGTAGGTACACGCCCGACCTATCAACGATGTTCGTACGTAATATTTTATTCTCTTATATTTACCGTACAATATTCATTTTACGATTTATCTCATTAATCGCATTTATTTAAGTATTCACACCACTCTAAGGGCCCTAGTTACCCCTAACGTAATGTCAATTCAGTAGTTACGCTTGTTAACATACTGACCCAATAAATTTAAGCTCGCTCAGGCTTTTTCGTAATTATATTCTTATCATCTCGAATTAGAATACGTCACAATCAAGCCTATGGATCTCCACTTTAATTCTCTCACAAAATTAAAGTCCAATGCTCAATCATAGACCTACTTCCATAACATTATTCCAAAAATATATTTCATCAAGGTCCCAAACACTTCCCTGATAAAATTTTAGGCATTTGAGGCTTAAAATTAAATATCTTACATTTTCTCGCAGCCTAACGAATCATAAAATTTTCTGGCAGATTAAACACCCCCTAGTAAAACTTCGATTTCTCCCTCTACAGAACTCTGATTGACATGATTACAAGTTCATTGGAAAGCTAAGAGATGTACCTTTCCATACATCTATGATTCACACTCTAATTCTAAGTACAACTCAAATCGTACATGTTTGAAGTCACGTCAAACTTATGGCAGATTACTATGCTGGCAGATTAAACACCCTGTAGTAATATATCTATTACTCCCTCTACATAACTACGATTGATCTGATTCTAAGTTCATTGGATAGCTGAGAGAAATACCTTTCCATGAATGTATGGTTCACACTCTAATTCGAAGTACAACTCAAATGGAATACGTTTAAAGTTGTGTCAAAAATTCTGGTAGATTGACATCTTGTGTTCATCAATTAAACCCTAAGTCATTCAAGATTCATGTTCTTTAACCAAGAACTCCTAAAGATTCTATGTTAATCATCAAATATATTCAAATTTCATTTTACCTTTACTGAGGGATTCATTCTACATGCAATCCTACCCAAACATGTGATCAATTCAAATATTTAATTAATGGTTTTTCAATAGAATTAATCAATTCTTAAAACTCCCTACACATGGGTATTATAACTTGAATTTGATTTGCAATAAACACTTGCCTTGATAGAGGGGTTCTGATTTTGTGATTGTTGTTGATGATTGATTGTTTTTCTCCTTCAATCTTCCTTCCCCACAAGTTTGTGGTGAAAATCTCCTTTGAATTCTTCCCAATTCTTCCTTTTGCCTTGAGAATTGTTTCTCTCTTCTCTCTAATGGCTATGGTGTGTTTTTTCTTCTCTCTAACCCTAGCCTCCAACTCTTATAATCTGACTTAGAGCTATTAAATTCGTAGGTATTCTCACTCCTATAATTTAAAAGACTAAAACATCCCTGAACGGTCCCGGCTTAGCCCAAAAACATCCCGGGACCCAACTAGTACCCCTGGGTATACTATTTTGGTAAAGTTTTGAACTAATTCGAAATGCATATAAAACTTATGCATTATGTTGGTAAAGTTTTTTTTGCAACACTTTTGAACCTGTTTTGTATATAGTATTTGCTAAATGGAACACTACCAAACAACCCGGTCTCCCAAAATTTGCTAAATACTATGTGTGCTGGATGCATAGGGTATATCTCTTGCTAAATGCATATAGTGTTCCATTTGGAAAGTGTCTTTGTCGATTTGATTTCCGAGTAAATGGAACACTTTTTGTTTGGTAGTGTGATAAAACACTTTTTGTGTAAGTAAGTGTGCAAGTGTAAGTAAGTGTGCTATAAAACACTTTTTGTGTACGCAAGTGTGCTATAAAACACTTTTTGTTTGGTCCTTTTTTTATTTTTGTTTAGATTTACTGTTGTTTATAAATAACTATACTATTGAATTTTAATAGAGGGACTAAACTTTTACCAACTTGTTCAAGGCATAGAAATATTACTTTATATCGTGGAGCAATATATACCATGCGTGGCCAATAGAAAAAATGACAACAATGTCCGTCTGGTACATACAAATATTGCAATTATCATTGTAACATTTGTCTAAAAGACAAATATTATTTCTCATATTAAACTATAAAAAATCTAAAGAGGTCAAATAAGTTTTTTAGGTTAACATTTTAATTATAAATTTTTAAAATAGATTTTTTATAATATTTTTTTAAAAACATTTTAACAGTTTTTGAAAACGTTTTTTTTATAATAGTCTTTTAATTATTCAAACTTCATTTTTAAAATAGTTTTAATGTTTAAAACATTTTTAATATTGTTTTAAAAATGTTTAATACTGTATTAATGTTTTTTACAGTTTTTTAAAATAATTTTAATGTTTAATGTTTAAAAATGTTTAAAACAAACATGACCTTTTATCTAGGGGTATGAGGTGTTGGGTTCAAAGCTTAATCATGAGGTGGTGGGTTCAAAGCTTCTTGGTATTTTCTTCAAAAACCCCTATGGGGTAGGTTCAATGGCGAGTGTTACCCCCACTTTCTGCAGCTCATCTTTAATTAATTATATAGCTCTAATTGGAATTTTCAATTGAAGTTTCTAAAAAAAAAATGTTTAAAACAGTTTAAAGTTTATAAATATTTCAGTTTGGGATATTTCTATATAAAAACAAATATTTTTACCTCAAATAGTAAATTAAAATTTGTTAACATTTCTGATAAATTGCTTGAAAAATTAAAATTAAATTTTTTTAACTCAAATAGTTATAATCAGATACAAACACTAAAAAAACATTCCAAGTGATAAGGCCATTCGAATTACCTGAAATTGTGGGGCGTAGTCGCTGAAGACGAGAGGAAGGAAATAAGATGTTAAGGTTTATTTAGGGATGACATCTTTCAGTTATACACATATTGTTGTACACGAGAGGAAGGAAATAAGATGTTAAGGTTTATTCAGGGATGACATCTTTCAGTTGTACACATATATTGTTGTACGTGATATGAAATGCAAGGATCTTGCAAAAAAGGAAATAAGATGTTAAGGTTTATTCGGGAATGGCAGCGAATACAGGTATTTTAATATAAAACATTGCATTATTTTATTTGTTGTATGAACAAACGTGTCATTGAAGGAAAAGTTTTAAAGACATAATGTGGTATAAAAGTTATAAACCGTCTATTAGTTTAAAATTTTGTTTAGGATCAGTTGTTCGGATAGGTTAGCTTCAATTGTAGACCTGCTTCGTCGTAGGTGTATAACTCACACCAAGATTTTAGCTTTCGGTCTCGGGGAGTTTTAGTCTTTAAAACATTAGTACTAATATCTTACAAGTACACTGTTTCCTCAGTTGTTGTATCCGAGATACATGATGGAAACCCTCTGCTTGATGGAAACCCCTTGCTTAGTAGACTTACTCATTAGCTGTAAGAAATTTTCGGTAATGAATAGTACCAGTTACTTTTGCGGTAACAATAACTTTTGTTAGCCTCTTTACCGGCGGCTACTTAGCTTGACTTGACGTTGACTGCATAAGATTGATTTGAACCCTTAGGATGCTACTGCCTAATTAGTAGATTTCGTCCTATACCTGCTTGGTCATAGACTGTCCGATTTCTTTTATTCCACTAGGATGTGTTTTTACCGAATAGGACTTGGTATAGCCTCTTTACGATTTTGTCGTTTTGCTGTTAAGCCTTTAGCCTTATCGAGAATTACCTTATGGCTCATTTACTTTAGGACTCATAACAGGACGTCATGACCTCTTGACCTTAGGAGTTCAATCCAGTTTCCTTCAACTTGATTTGTCCGATGTGAATTTTTTAGGAGTACTATGAGATTTAACAAAAAATTTATTGGTATATAATAACGTATTGTGTTTGTATTGATATGTATTTTAAGTGAGTTCAGACACGAAATAATACACGATATGTCAATCTATACAAATAATTTTATATGAATCCTATATATGTGTAGAATAACTCAAGATTTAATAATACTTTTTATTTATATTGAATTGAGAGCTTTAGGGTTACGCCTTTTAACTACGAGATATTCTTTATATCACATTGGTGTATTTTAGATTGCATTCCACCTGTCATTATTTAAGTGTTGAAGCTTTGTTCAGGCAGAACCAATAGAAAACTTTGAGTATTATAACCGTCGGAGTTTGTTACACTAAAACCCTATACCAGAATGGCTTTCAAGAGATTGGTTTTAGTTTGTTTATAACATACTTAGCTTGTTTAGTTGTTTAAAATTTCTAATTAGTTTTAAATCAAATTGATCACAACCCTTGATTTTATGACTTTTAATCCGGACCCTTGATTTTAGAGTTTCTAGAATAATCTTTTTCTCACCTATACAAACATCATTTGAGAGTTTATTGGAGTTAGAATTTTTGAGAGACTTTTCAGTCATATTTTTTAGAGTGAGAAACACAAGAGGGTTTAATATTTTTAAGAGAGAAAAATATAAAGAATTAGAGAGTATATCTAAGAGAGAGATTGAATATTAGTTTGCACACATTGTGTTATTTTTACTTCATCTCTATTCTGTTTTTATTTTTGAATTCTCAATGATCTTGCACATCATCTCATATTTTAGAGATTGAATTATTGTGTTATTGTAGAGAGAATTTATGTGCTTTCATGATGAAATAATTTTTTACCAAGATTAGAATTCCTTAGATTTTTAGATCCGAATTTTATTGAATATTTTTATGATCTAAATATTCTGATTTTGTGTTAGATGCTATATGATGTTTAAATCAGAATTTCTTTAGATCTTACCTGTTTATTGAAAATCATTTTAAAGATATGTTATCTCATATTTGTGAAATAATTTGTAAAACACTTTCCTCATAAAATTGGATTTTATATTTTTTAGAGATTAAGAACACATGTTAGGGTGATTATTTTATGTCTACATGATTGTGTCCATGATAAGTGTTGTATGTATTTCTTATAAAGAATGTTTACAAGATTTATGATTGAAAATTTATTTTGTTAGTTTTTGTAGAAAACTTAATTGTTTGATAATTGAAAATGTATTTTTCTTAAGTTTTTATAAAAAAAACTTATGTGCTTGATTACAAATGCATTTTTGTTAAGTTTTTGTACAAAACTTATATGCTTGTGTTAAGAATTAAGTTCTTGCATGGTTTGCATTTAGAACATATTCACTTGCACGTTTTGCACAACTAGTATGTTGTTGAGAGATCAGTTTTGACTGAGTTGGAATTCGCTAAAAAGGAGATTAAGGAAAAAGCAAAGGAGCAACAAAGAAAAGATCAAGTTCTAGTCGGATTACCTTTGGAGTGGAGAATCTCAAGTAGCTATATTCTGAACTTAGTTAGGATATTTGTGTGTTTGCTTAAGTGTTGTAACTTGAATCTTTATTTTAGTGAAATTTTTATTTTGTGATGTAAAGGTCATCGTGGATGTTTTCCCTAGTTTGGGTTGTTACCACGTAAAAGAATCATTCTTGTTATTCTTCATTTCCTCATCATATTCTTTGTATAATTTAGAATTAAAATTGTCGCATGATTTAATTGCTTGAGTTAGAATAATTTTTCATATGGGATATATTGTATTGTAACGTAATAAATTAGATTGTTATTAATTTGATTTTAGATTAAATCAGATTTAATTGATTTTAATTTTCGCATGTATTAAAATTTGATTAATTAGATAATAAACTTTTCTTGATTTGATTAGATATATGTTAATCAGAGTATGTTTATGTGTGCATATGGAGATTGTTTCATGGGCGCCTCTCAAGAAATGTCCCTTCCGGGATTTTTCAATTTGGTGCAAAAATCATTTTGGGTGTATGTTAAGTAATTTAATTCGAATCAATAATTTTAATTTGATAAAATTTGGGTTGGTCTAAATATTAAAATTAATTAATCTTGTTAGGCAAATTTTAGGACTTAGGTTAACTTAATTTTGTTTAAGTGATTACTTATGGTGGATTAATTTTAATTCACTTTAGTTGAGTTTAATTTTAATTTGAAAGACATTAAAATTTGAAGGTTATATGTGTGTTGTGTTGAACCATCCTATTCCACAATTTTAGAAAATTAGTATTTAATTTTAAAAGAGGAATTTTAAAATTGGGGGTTCCAATGTTTTCATGACTTTCAAACTATTATATACACATATTGAACCAGTAAATTAAGATTAATAATAAGAAGTAAGCAGGGGTGAAAAGCTTTAATGGTTCATTATTAGTTCGCAACATAATTCCAGGTAGAAAATGCAACCAAAACGGGAATCCCCTGCTCATGAATTGAAAAATAAACTCAACCTGTAAATCCCAAGCAAACATTTAAACAAATTGAAATTGATCATTACCCGTAGTTCCACTCAGCATAAAAGCAAAATGAATCAAACCCAAATTAAAAAAAAAAAATGCAAAATGACCAAGAGAATTTAAAACCCATGCCATAAAAAAAAACTAAACCATCAAATTAGAAGTATAAGCATACCTGTTTTAGGATTCAATCTGCAAACAAATCATAAAAAAAAACTAACTACATATCAAAACAATATTAAACACAATCTATAAATGAATGAACATCACGACCTCAATATTAACTGTAACAAAATCCAAAGCCAAAAGAAATTGAGGATATCTTCACTTTTAGAAATCATAGGTTTACTCTAATTTATTGGTGAGAGACTACTTTACGGATGAAGTTGGTGGTGAGGGAGGCATCGCGGAGTAGATGCGAAAGAATGAATGAACGATGCAAACCAACAGAATCAATAAACCATAAACAAATTGATTCAATAAACAATCTACATAATGAATAAACAATACAGAAATTAATAATCATTAAACAAATTGGTGAAACACGAACGACACAAATCTACATGAATCAATAAACAATACATAAAATAATAATCATTATTAAAAAAGGCCCTCTTTGAGCATCATAAACAATATGTTAAATGAAAAATGAATGAAACCTGTCTAATGAATGAATCCCCAAAATCCACAATATAAATGAATCTGCAAAAAATTCACAAAATCCAATCGAAGAGAGAGCATGACAGATAGAGAAGTTATACCTTATAGATCTGGAAAAAATGTAAAAAGATTTGGATCTCCATATAGAAATGAACCTAAAAAAAAGCGTAAAAACGAATGTAAAAAATCATGATTCCAAACCAAAGATTAGGGTCTAGAAAACTTTCATTCGAATTAAAAAAAAACCACAAAATCGAATCGTAGAGATAGTGAAGGAGAAGGTTTACCTCCACGGACAAATCTGTAATAAAACAAATGTAAACCCATTACATGCTCAACGAAAAAATGGAGATTGTTCCGATCTCTCTCTCTCTCTCTCTGTCTCTCTCTATATATATATATATATATATATATATATATATATATATATATATATATATATATATATATATAGAGAGAGAGAGAGAGAGAGAGAGAGAGGAAGACTCACCTACATCATGCACTATACATCACACCTAATTCTAGGTCCTAGAAAATATTTTTTTCAAATTTTATATTTTTCCCTTGAAATTAACCTTCCAATCAACACATATGAAAAAATTAGGTCAAAATACATTTTGTAGCTATTTTTAAAAAATCCACAAAAAACTACTGGCGCAGACCCTTATAAATAAGGTATTTTTAACAGTTTTTTGTGGATTTTTTAAAAATAGTTAAAAAACGTATTTTGACCTAATTTTTTGCATATGGGTTGATTAGAAGGTTAAATTCAAGGGAAAAATATAAAATTTGAAAAAAAAAGTTTTTTAGGGCATGTAATTAAGCGTGATGCATGGATGATGTATAGAGCATGATGTAGGTGAGCCTTCTCATATATATATATATATATATATATATATATATATATATATATATATATATATATATATATATATATATATAGAGAGAGAGAGAGAGAGAGAGAGAGAGAGAGAGAGTTGTTCCGACTAAAAAACAAATGGAGGGAGAGTTGTTCGATTGGTAGAGAGAGTAGTGTACTCGAGCAGTGTAAAAAGGTTCCATCACACATGGACACATGAAGATATAGGAGTATACATCACGCATGGAGACATGAAGATCTAGTATCACATAAGCCCCAGAAACACAGACATACAGTTGAACACATTTATAGTACTACAGATGCAAATGAATAAAGTTCAAAATCTCTCAAAACTTACGAAATTATTTTTCTTAATCTTTTAGTAAATAATGACCCCAAAGCAACAAAATTACTTGTATAAGAATAACAACATCAAAATAAAAATTATTATAATAAGAACCTCACATAACAAAATATCATAATTAACTGCAATGTGACACATTTGACTTTAATCCCAAAGCAAACCACGTATTAGAATAATTAAAAGATATTGCTATATTCAGGCAACTTCCTTCTAGACATATATATGTAATTCGTGGAAAAGGCTCTACATTACTTCATATCGTAAGCACGCAATTATTAGATTATGAAATCAAGTACTTCGTATACTTCCTACCTCATAAACCTCTCATTTGAGAGGTATGTGACCTATTCACTTTCTCATTGTCTAAAAAAAAATGCAATTTTGTTATATTAGCACACCAAAGTATAATCTAATTTAAGTGATAAGCGTACCAAAGTATTTAAATAGTGAACATAATTTGCTTAATATAGACAAAAAATTGAAAGAGGCATAGGGGGGTGGGGAGTAATACTCATCACTTATTTAATAAAAAAATAAAACCATGACAATACTGCATCACTTTAAAATCAACATATGAGATTTTCATATGAAATGAACAATAAATTAACACATGAGATGTGAAAAATTCAAGCAGCAATCAAATATATCAGATAAACAGGAAAAAAATTTTGGTGAGAAATTTAGTTACGATTGAATATTAAAATAAATATGAGGTCAAGCATGAGATATGTAAAAAGTATGCAAATGGTTAAGAAATGCACGTCCCTAAAAAGCATCAGGTGGGTACCATGTTATAAAACATAGTTCAAGGTACAGAAAACCATCTCTATATTCTTTTGAAAAAAATAAAACTTAGACCATTAGATATATATGATTAGGAATAATAGGACATTGCTTGCAAATTCCCAAGCACAATATAAGTTAGATCTCCACGCCCTCATAATACAATGATATAAACTCTCAATTACAGTAAAAAATCATAATTATAATCGAACTAATTGGGAAATATGAGAAATTTATATTTACCTTGACAATGGTACAACATTCCATGGCGATTAGCACCATCACCACTACTACATAAAGTAAAAACCATATGACAAGAACTAATACATGCCAAACCTCCCAAAATTATATTGTCTGCAAATTTAAGTAGAAATGCAGTAAATCTGACATCCCTCAAATATAAGGTAAATAAAACTGAAGTAGGTTCAACACCTAAATCTCCGTCAGGCCTGTCGCAACAAGATAGTATCTACGTACTCGTATAGTAAAACAATCAATCATGAGTATAAATAATAATTCTACAATTATTAATTTTACTTCTATATAAATATATAAACGTGGTCCAACCTTCCATTTGTTTAGGGGTCTCACAACGCATAATGTTTCTCACAGATTTATAATCAATGTAAGTATTTCATTGATAATTAAGGCCCATTAGCATATCTAGGACCTCACTCATGTAAAACAAAATGAAATGAATAATATACATAAATTACCATCATAAACACAAATCCAACCTCACCTTATGCACCCCAAATACCATAAAAAATAAAATCATTGCAGTCGCATAAACACAAGCATTATGCTATCGAAATAATAATTTTTTAATATGTGCCACAAATAATAGAATTTTTGGAAACTTAAAAAAAAAGTAATCCAGAACGAGATTTCCTACAAAAACACACGAATGTGATATTATCCTACTGCACGTGGCCATCTTATCCCACACTATGCTAGTCTTATCTTCAGTATTCGATGACGCTTCATTTAATATTTTATCTTGAAGTAAATTTAATTTTTATCCTTTTAATTTCCATTGAAATAATCAATAACAATCTAATAAATGAAAACCCCAAATATTAACCCACCCAAAAACTTATTTAAATCTCTCTACCAATGATTAGTGATGAACTAATGAACCGATGGTTTTAAAATGAAGTTTAGTGAAGATCGTTTGAACAAATCGGTGTCGTTGAGAGTATAGATAGTAATTGAAGAGTGAGTTCGTAACCAGATAGGGGGAGAGAGAGATAGAGCTTACCATAGGAGTCCAACAAATCAGTGTAATTGAGAGAAGGAGAAATGGGGTTTGAGAGATGAAAGGGGAGATGGGGAGTGAGGTTATCGAGATGAGGAGGAGATAAAATTAGGAGAGAGGTGAAAATAAATATTTGGGCGGGAGATTAAAATTGGAGAGTCAATCATGGCCCTTTATTTTCTCTCGGAGAATCGGGAGCGTTATTATGCTTTTATATTTTCTAAATTCAAAAACCATGCTATCTTATTATTTGGATATATATATGTATATATAATATGGGAGAGGTGTGTTTAATTAGTACCAATTATCTGACGGTGTTGTTTATCCATCTACTACAATCTAAGGGTGTCACATTGCGCCATGTCATAATATGAGAGTTATGACAAGGCAAAAGTGGAGAATTTCCCCTTAACCCAAAAGAAAACCCATCTTTCTCCTTTTGTACCTTTCTCTCATTTCAAATATTTATCCCTCTCCACACAAATCCTATCCGCCGTTGCTCACCATCACCCTCCGCCGCCAACCCTGTTGCCTTCTGGTAGTCCTTCTATGCCACCCTCTTACAAACGTGCACACACACACACACACACACACACACACACACACACACACACACACATACACACATGCACAGATGACTCTGCCACTGCCTCCCCGCAGTTTCTCTCTCTCACCCTCTCATATTTTTGTGGTTCAAATTTGGGTAAGATCTTCATTTTGTTGGTGGAGCCTCTGTGTTTTTATGTGTGTTTTATGGTTAAGATCTTGGAGTTTTCGTGCACATTCGTTTCAGGTATTTGTTGAAAATATATCCCAATGGTCTATATTTCGTTTTCTATACCCAAAAGCAGAATAAACTTTTTGTATTTTTATTTCACAGGTAACGAAAGAAAAGCTCAAATGTGTACTTCATTTCACAGGTTAATATGTTTGGATTTTAGGTTGTTCTACTTATATAAGTTTTTTAACATAGATCCGAAGTATTTTTTTGCATATCTAACCACACTGTAGTATTTTTTGCAGATCCAATCCAAACCTAAATATTTTTTTTTGTTTTTGAGAACTTATCTAAATGAATGTGTGTGTTTTTAACACTATAATCATGATTTTTTTTCTTCTGAATTTTTATTTTTATGTATGCATTAGTGGTTTGTTAAAACATTTTTAATTGGTATGTTAGGGGTTTGACATTTGAAGTTACATTTTATTTAATAACTTCTTTCTCTTTTGTGATTCAAAATAGATGTTATGAGGTTTCTTAAAGTACCCTTCTTATTGTCACGTTTATTATTTATGTGGGCTTCTATTGGTCGAAGTTGAGTTCTTGGACTGATATTTTGTAGATGATGATATTTTTTTGGTTGTTGTTTTTTCCAAATCTATATCTTTGTAAGGTTTGTATTTGTTCTAAATACTTTCTAAAAAAGCGCAAAATGGTGTATTTGTGTTTTCGTTTTGTTCTTAGATGTTTTGAATGAGTTAGTTGTCCTGTTTGTCTTTTTCTATGAACATTAATGTACACATCTTTTTTAGTTGGTTTGGGTTTTTCATAATGATGGTTTAATTTCACATTTTAATGGACATGTTTACTATTGTGGGGTGGTAATTTAATGGGTATGCTCACGTGTACAAAGTTTCAGTTAGTTTTTTATTGTCACCTGTTTGATTACTATCTTTGAGTTTAAATGGGTAGGTTTATTGCTTTGGTTTTTTGGGATTTTCAATTACTAGCATATATTGTTTGAAAATAATGGAGAGGTCATCGCAGTTATGGTTTGGAGGGTGAGGAAGGCTGGGGAAATGAAAAGGAACGAAATAAATGAGGTAGTAGAAGTTGGTTTCAAAAAAAATCTTGAATCCTTTTACACCCTTCATAAGGCGAGTAATCAAAATATGAGGCACTAAAAGTTGGTTTCAAGAAAAATCCAAGTTAACTTGGTTCTTAGGTGAACTTTATAGTGTCGGTTGAAAAGAGAGAAGTCCATTTAGTTTTTCTTTTGAGATCCATCTCCAGGGGGCAATACTAGCATGTACTAATGTTTCCAGCTACCTTTTGTTTTGTCAAACTATCTGAGTTGAATGCAATTGAAATGTTTATACCTATTTGTATTAATAACTTTGGCATTTCCCATATCCTTTATTTTATTTTGTAAAGCAACAACAGTAAGATAACAAGATAAGTCGTAGCTCTCTTTGTGGATTCGCTGCCATCTTATAAACTATCACATGTGTTGATTTTTTTGTTTTGTTTTGTACTTTTTAAAATTTGTTTTTCTAACTATTTTTTTGCTTCATTTACAGCATAGCCCCACAAACAAGTTTTTAGTTAAAATTTTATTTTATGATCCTATTTAAGGATTTATAGCATACACCCACTAATTGGTCTAATAGCGTTTAATCGTGTTATGTTGGGTCGAATATCTTGTTCAATCAAACCATATTGTTATTGCAAATACTATTATATCACATCTCAAAATTTTAATCGATTGAGTAGTTTAATTACTATCAGGTTGTTCAAGATTTATGGGTTGTCATGATATATTTGCTAAATATTTATATATTTTGTGTTGATGACAAATATGACGTAAATTTTTCGTACCTTCCTTGACATATGATGTATGAACCTTTAGTGAACTATGGGAAAATATAATATAGTAACTACTGATGTAAATTGCTGACACGGGAGAAAACTACTTCAAAAATAATTTGGGTTTATTATTAATTGAAGTGGATCAATCCAATTTCTTTTTCAAGTCAATACTATGTTAATGCAGAACTACGGTTATGGAAACATTTTTACATAAATTCTTTACATCGTATGATTATAGCATTTAGTTTGGTTAGTATGCATATATTTGTATCACATTAAGGAATTTTTTGCAATTGGTTATGTTCACAATTTAACACATCCACATTTGTGGCAATTGGTTTTCTAATATTCTGTTTACACTGTTTTGTTAGGGGACGAAATTTTTTTCGTTTTGTAATTACACATTTTGGAAAAAATTTGTCATTTTGCAATTACGTACTTTGAATTTTTTTTGTTGTGCCTTCAGGAACGGGCATACGCTAGTCTATATAATAAGTAGTAAAACTTATCTATGTCATAAGAGACATCTTATGATGTCATAAGATGAATTTTTCCTATGATACCCAATTTCCCCTTAAAAAATTTGGATTCCCCCTTTTTTGACACACTCGAATTTGTTTCTCCCTTTTCTTCAAAATTAAAAAATAAGGATAGAATAATATTTACACTCATAAGATAAACTTATTCTCGCACTACCTATTCTATCCTTAACCATTTGAGTTCCCCCTATTTTTTCACACTCAAATTAATTCTCACTATTCGCCAAAATTCAAAAGGAAGGGTAAATTTTATTTGACCCATTTTGATGTCTCTCTCATAAGGAGTAGGTGTGTATCACTGTTTCATAAAAGAATATTCGTTCTAAACCCACATCTCAGTCATCTCTCTGTTACTCTCCATCCCTTTACTTTTACCAAATCTCAACACCGTTCTCGGCATACTACTTTGGCCACACAATGACCGCCATTGAAGGTAATATCTGCTCAATGAGATTGGGGTTTTTAAAACCCTAAATAAGATCTAACAAATATTTGCTTTTATAATGCAGGTATCTCATATTTGGTTGTCTAATCGATTGACAGATCAGAGATCACATTTAAGGTATCATTAATCTATGTAATGCTCTATTTTAATTTGTGCACTTTTCAATGTAGAGAGAAAATGCCATTACCGGAAATACAATAACACTGGCAACCAATGTCGCCATAAGACAAGGAACCCGTTGGAGAGAAAAAATAGTGTAGGACTATTGGTGAAGGATAAAAATAGTGTGACTATATTTGGGGCGCAAAAAATATAAGAAAAAGTATCGTGTGGAGAAAAAAAATAAAAGTTAATCTAACACTTTTTTACGGTACGCGACACCATGAACACGCAACTATGCGTGAATTGTTTATGACTATTGGAATGTTAAAAAAATAAAATGAGCATATATATGAGGCCCTAAAAATACATATAAAAATACCATGGGTTCAAAAGTAAAAAAATAAATACAAATTATTTTCGTCAAAATAGAAAAAGTACTCAAGAAATTCTGAAAATCACCATGCCAACTTAAAATTTAATTTGGAGCAACTTTCTCTTCTCTGACAGCTGCAGGAAAAATAATTTTGACCCATATTGGATAGATTTTTGGTCCAAATTAGGTAAAATTTCTTTATTGAACACACTTGCTTTCCTTTGGATTCTTTATTCCTTCAAGCCTAGTGTTGTCCAACCTCCTTATCAGATATTGGTTGTAAAGTTTGGCATGTTTGAGTGGGTCTTTTGAGTTGGCATTTGGTATTATAAGAGAGAGAGGTAAGCCTTGGACTTGGGCATTCATTCCCATCAAATTACTGTCATCTCTCTCACTCCCTTAAGCTCCCAAATACCAGCAACCATGTCCAAATTCGTAGGTTCCCTTAAACCACCATGAAACAACCATGTTTTGGCCTAGAAAAACATTTTTTCTTCAAGTATAATCATATACATTATGTTGGGTTATTGGGGATATTATTCTTGGAGATTTATGGGGGATTATGGAGCGCTTTGGAGACTTAAAGAAAAAGAAAAAGGAAATCTTGGATGGAGCTTAAATGGAAGGATTTTATTGTAACCCCTTGATGACACCTATGGAGGTGGGGGGTACTCCTCCTACACCAACACTTCTTCTATTAATTTAGGACTTTTGAGGTGGGATATTCTTAACATGATTGAGGTTTTAATTTTGATAATTTTCCAAATGTTAATTACATATATTAGGCTTGATATATGTAGGATTTTAGCTATTTTGTAACTAAGTGTTGTTTAGTCATCATCTCATCATTTGGTGTATAGAAATGGATTTTTAAGAAGTAATTTTGATGGGTTTAAATCTTGGATAAATTTCAGAATATTAAACATGAACATTTGAGGAAATAAAATCTATCAAAGTGATGTTTTAAAGGTAAATAATGTAATTTCATGTTTAGAAACTCATTGGCCTAATATAGGAAATATTTATTAAATAAAAATGGAGCTTTCTTAACAAAAAAATGAAATAGAAGAAGAAATTGGACTTTTGTAAAAAATGGGTATTTTTTATATGTATAAACACATAATAAGAAATATTTTGGGTTGATGTGTAAATGAGCAAAGTACAAGGTGTTTACTTTTAATTATGACCTAAGTGTGAATAAAGAAAGTGAGGAAGGCCAAATGTGTAAATAATGTCGAAATGGGTATTTTAAAATGTATAAACTCTTTTAAAAACAAATAAATATGTGAAAAGTGAAGATTTTCCACAAATTACAGTAAAAAGTTGACAATTGAAAGTGCGAGTCTCAAAAGCGTAAATTATGGTAAATATGTGGTTATGATGCAAATTTCAAAAAATAAAGTGTGTACTTCAAATATGTGGGAAATACGAGATTTATACTTGAAAATGGGATACCTTGCATATTGAAAGTATTAAAATGATAAGTGTGAGATATGGGAAAAAAATATGATTTTTGACAAGTGTTAAATGATTAAAAGTGTTTTTAAAGTTATGTTGGAAACTTAATAACTATCTTTGGGAACAACACTTGTTAAATGGCTAAATGTGTGTTTTGGTAAGAAATAGGTAAATTGGTAAATTTACGTAAAGTGGAAAATTTTTAGGAAATAAAAATGTCAATTAATAATTTTGATGGAAAAGGAAAGAAGTGATTTTTCAAGTGAGAATGAATGTGAACATTTAGAATAATGTTGAAACACATGGAAAAGATAAAAAAGGATACGTGAATGATGCCAAAAATTAAGCAGGGCATGAAGTCCCTAGTGGTGAAAGGCCCCAAAGCCTATACAGAACAACATATGGCGACTGAAAACCGACGGTGTGGAGCCCGTGAAGTCCAGAGATAATGGCTAGACTTCCTGGTAAAGATTGATAATTATTGTATTAATGCAAATGAGTCTTGAGATTTGAAAAAGGTTGAAAGATGGAAATAACCAAAGTTTTTATGAATTAATAAATATTCAATGTCGTGTGGTGTATAAGTTTCTCAATGAAAATGAATATTTTCCTAACACGAGGTGTGCGTGTGATAACGATTGCTTTAATGAGAATATTAAAATAATGGTAAAGTTACTCTTGCGTGAGTTAATGAAAGCGAATACATGAATGTTTTCAAGTGAAGAAAGGTTTTTCCAATAAATGATTAACCGTGTGCATTAATGGGAAATCATGCTAATCTTTAAAGCAAAATCATACAAAATGACTGTTGTGGTAAAGTCAAAGAGGATGTACAGGAATTACTAATGATTTTGGAATAAAACTGTTTAATACATTGGGACATGTATTTTAAATGTGTAGATGTAGATACTTACTTATTTTTATGAGCATATAACGTGTGAGTATTCTTTGATGCCGTTCGTTTCTATATTGTATTTGTATAATTCCCACTGAGCCTTTCGCTCACTCACTCCTCTTTGTTACGGCAGGTTGTATGCTGTCCTGTATTTTGAGAGCTTTATTCAGGTAATATATACTTGCATTAACGTAATAGCTATGTTTACTTGGCCTTGGGGTCTTTTCCCTTGGGTCCTGCACGCAATTTTTTTTTATTATAATCGCATGCTAAGAAAAGTGTAATTTTATACAATAATAAAACTAGAATAGGAACATTATCTAGGTTGTTCATTGCACTCCACACTTGACACTCGGATCGGATCGGGTTGATCTTTTAATAACCCTTAAATCCGGTTAGGGGCATCACAACATAGTATCAGAGCTTTAGGTTCAATGTTTCTTTCGGTTATGACATGGTGAGGTCGATAGTGGATCTTTCGACGTCAGTGTTGGTTTGACAATGAAGTCAAAATTATTAGCACAATGTAAACTTGCTATGAAATGGTAACATATCCTTATTCCGTGGTGTTTCTGATATAGATGTGTTAGTAGTTAGAGGTGTCAGTATAAGCCGATGTTGGCAACATCGTAGTTCGTTTGTATGAACATATATTGTATGCTAAATTTCATGGTGACAATGAACAAGAGTAGTTAACGCACTAAATAGTGTGAGCTAAATTGCAGCTCGAAGAATTACTTGAGCTCAACTTTGGAGATTGGGTGACTTGAGTGTATATTGTAAGTGTTGACTTCTTAGTGAGAGTGTATTAAATTGAAGACTTGGGTTAATGTATTTGGGTGTATATCTTGGGTAGTACATTTGTCAGTAGTGCCTCTGTAATTAGAAATTAATAAGTCCCTTAGTTAAGGATATGGGTTTAGTATACCATAATGTATGTATTTTGGTTATCATATGGACTTAGATAATCGTGATGACTTGAGGTGACCTGGGAGTTAAACTAAATAGTCCTTGTGGCACAATGTTGATAATGGTATTAATTTATGATTTTGAGATATTATAATTGTACGGTATTAAGGAATAAGATCTTTTGTGAGAAAATTGGTGTGAAGTTAGAAGAAACAAATCAATGATTACCATATAAAGATATTAAAGATTAGTGACTGTAATCAAATCGTTATGTTAAAAAAATGGGTTGACTTGAGTAGAGTGCTTTTGGGGACATTGTTACGATAATCTCCTGTGGCTATGAAATAAGTATTGTACTTGGTAATATGTATTAGTTTCAGGAAATGGCTAAATTTCATGTCGTTGCCTTAAAGATTGGAAAATTATTACGTTGAGGATTACATAAGTAATAATAGGTCATTACTGACTAAATTGTGTTGACGTGAAGAAATGCCTTAAAATTGGTGGCATAAAATGAATTGATTCAAACTATGAACACGTCTCTTGATATAACTCTTGGAGAAATTTAAGTTGGTAATTATATCCGATTGTTGTGATAAGAACTTGGATGGGCCTTTATTAGAATTTATTTCTAGGACATTGAGCGTGATAAGATTTTAGTGTGACCGAAAAAATCTTAAATTTGATTGTTTATGCACCTTTAGAGAAATTTATAAGTTTAAAGTGGTTATCTATAAAGCCTTGGAGAATATTTGTATTAGGGTTTGTGCAGGTGTTGATAAATCATTAATGGTTGTCATACGATAGGTCTTGTTGACTTATGGCAATGTCTTGGATATCAGCACCATGAATTGTAAACTCTATCTTAATATGACCTTTAAGGATTGTGTTGTAAACATGATGGTAAGTGCTAGGTTGTACGCTTGGGAGAACTTAGAGTAACTTGTTGTTGTATCGATATTCAATGAATAACTCTTCCAATAAAGTGTTAGGATTGTTCATAGCACCCTGTTGTGCTACCAATACGTTGTAATAACTCTAGTAAAAAGAAATCATCATTTGCCTAGCATAATCCTTAGTGATAGGACAAGGTGATAATAGATCCTACCTATGAGATTAGAAGCATTTGCTTCAATTAAAGTGTTATATTCGGGATTTCATAGGATGTTGCTAAGAGGTAGGAAGTTGTCAAAAAATTAAGTTAGTTAAAACTGTACATATGTGTCGAACTTGAAAATTTGGGGTTAGATACCGCGTATTGAAATTTGGAGACCTAGGTATGATGGATCAACTATTTATGACAAAATACGAGAAGGGTGAACTCGTGTAAAATTGGCACAATACGTACAAATATAAAGGCGTAACCCCTAACATTAGTCCTAAGGAGGGAAGCCTTAGGTTTTAACTTCCCTAAGGAATTAGTTCATACTTCAATGAGAATGGAAAATTTGTGTAGGACCAGTCAATGTACATAGCAGGAACATCGATTATAAGTTGGGGGCCTTAAGAGCACTTATGGGTTCGTACTTTGTGAATAACGATTCGTTGCTTGAATTAATTTGTTATCCTTTGGCTCGGTATTTACTTAATTCTTCGTGATTCCATATGTTTCGTCTGATCCCGATAATGGGAAGTTGTTATTCGATCGTGATCTGGTTATGACACTACATAAGCTTAGTGGTTGTGCGGGTTAGGCCGGTTGTGGCTGATGCATCACGGTAAATGAGTGGGCATTTCATTAGAAGCACCCTTACCTTTTCATCAGTTTGTGTGAGTGCATGGTCTCACGATTTGTTGCTTCTATTTTGCATGTGTAAATCGATTGTCTTAGGTTAACGGCCCTGTTAGTTAACCGATAGAACTTGTTATAGTTTGGAGTTACAATATATCTAGTTACATTCCCGTCATGGGTTCAAGATTGTAATTTTAAGAATTAAGTGGATGTCAGACTTAATGAAACCTTAATTGAAAATTTTACACTCCGTATTGAGGATATAGTTACTCGTATGTATAATTTGGAGTATGATGTCTAGGATGATTCTAAATTAATGTGAAGATATCATGGGAGATTTTGGTCTTTCAGGCCATTGTGATAAAGTGAATATCTTAAGATTGTTGATATGAATGACTAGGAAGTATTAAAGATGTATTAACCTAGTTTTAACATGATTCAAAATTTGAAAAAAATGTATATTTGTAAATCCTATCTCTTGATGATGAATTCATTAATGATGGCATGATGTTTGAGGAATACCGATTGTTTTGAAAATTTGTTCGGATGAACAAGTTGTGCATGCTTGGGTGTTATTAATAAAATCTTAATATCCACCATGATTGGGTTAACTTGATGATAATTACCGTGGATGGAATCTTTGGGTTTTAACGAAAATGTTAAGTATACTCCAGAATTAGAAATGGTTAACGTAGATGACCAAATGATTAAGATTGATGAGTTAACAATTTCGAGGACGAAATTCCCTAAGGAGGGAAGAATGTAATGCCACGCCCTAGATAAATAAGTATTTAAAGATAATTAAGTATTTATTCAAAGTAAAATTTGAGGAATAAATATATAAGGGAATTGGGCCAAAATGGCATGAAAAGTGACACGTTATGAAAAGTAATCAAGGAGAAAAAGAATCCCCATGTTACATGGTTCGCATGTATGAGCATTTAATTCCTTATAGTCCTAGTAAGTATGTTGGTTAGGTTTGATGTAAAAATGCCAATGAAAGATTGTGACACGGTCATGGTTAATATAATGCCATTTTTGCCAGCACGTGTAGCTCAGGACTCGAACTTGCATATTTTTGTAGGACTATTAGAGAAGGATAAAAATAGTGTGACTACATATTTCGATCCCTACAAATATAAGAAAAAGTACTGTGTGGAGAAAAAAATAAAAAAAAATAAAAGTTAATCTAGCACTTTGCGGGAATTCTTTAGGACTATTGGAATGTCAACAAAATAAAATGACCATATATATGAGACCCTAAAAATACATATAAAAATACCACAAGGTAAAAAGTCAAAAAATAAGTAAAAATTATTTTCGTCAAAAAAATAAAAGTACCCAGAAAATTCTACAAATCACAATGCCGACTTAAAATTTAATTTGGAGCAACTTTCTCTTCTTCAACAGCTCCGAAAAAATTAGTTAGACCCATTCTGAATAGATTTTCGGTCCAAAATGGGTAAAATTTCTTTGCTGAAAACACTTTATTTCCTTGGATTCTTTATGCCTAGTGTTGTCCTACAACCTTATCAGATGTTGGTTGTAAAGTTTGGCATGTTTTAGTGGCAGGGAAGGCTTCACATGGGTTATGTGGGTCTTTTGAGTTAGCATTTGTTATTATAAGAGAGATTGGGCATTCATTCCCATCAAATTATGGTTATCTCTCTCACTCCCTTAAGCTCCCCAATACCAGTAGCCATGTCCAAGTTCGTAGGTGCCCTTATACCACTCTTAAACCACAATTAAACCACCATGTTTTGGCCTAGAAACAGCTTATTTCTTCAAGTATAATCATAGACACTATGTTGGGTTATTAGAGATATTATTCTTGGAGATTTATGGGGGATTATGGAGGTCTTTGGAGACTTAAAGATGAAGAAAAAGGAAATCTTGGATGGAGCTTTAACGGAGGGATTTTATTGTGGCCCCTTGAGGCTACCTTTGGAGGTGGGGGATACTCCTCCTACACCAACACTTATTCCCTTATTTGGGGACTTTTGAGTTGGAAAATTCTCACCTTGATTGAGGTTTAAAGTTTGATAATTTTCAGAATGTTAATTACATATATTAGGCTTGAAATATGTAGTATTTAGCTATTTTGTAACTATGTGTTGTTTGGTAATCATTTCATCATTTAGTGTATAGAAATGGATTTTTAAGAAGTAATTTTGATTGGTTTAAAGGTTCGATAAATTTCATAACATTATACTTGAACATTTGATGAAATAAATTGTGTCAAAGAGACGTTTTAAAGGTAAATAATGTAATTTAGTGTTTAGAAACTCATTGAGCTAATATATACCATTTTTATTAAATAAAAATGGAACATTATTACCAAAATGATGAAGTAGGAGATGAAATGGGATTTTTGTCAAAAATGGGTATTTTTTATAAGTATAAACTCATAATAAGAAATATGTTGGGTTGATGTGTAAATGAGCAAAGTACAAGGTGTTTACTTTTAATTATGACTTAAGTGTGAATAAAGAAAGTGAGGAAGGACAAACATGTAAATAATGTCAAAATGGGTATTTTCAAGTGTATAAACTCTTTTAGAAAGAAAAATCGGTGTAAAGTGTAAATATGTGACAAGTGAAGGTTTTCCACAAATTACTGTGTAAAAGTTGACATTAGAAAGTGTGAGTCTCAAAAGAGTAAATTACGATAAATATGGGATTATGATGCAATTTTCCAAAAATAAAGTGTGTATTTCAAATATGTGAAATATATGAGATTTATTCTTGAAACTGGGATACATTGTACATTGGAAGTATTAAAATGATAAGTGATGATGCTGGAAACAGCACCACCCTTTAAGGTGTTTGTGAGCTCAATTCAATGTTAACAATGGTAGCATAAAGGTACATACGCATACAGTAGAAGGAGGTGAGTGGAAGAGGATTAACACCAGAATATAAGTGGTTCAGCCAATCAGGCCTACGTCCACTGTGCAAGTGTATGGTGTGTATCACTGTATTAGGGCTCTAATGGCCATGGATACAATCTCTCAAGCTTTCTCTCTCTACTGTGTATTTGAACAAAGTTTCAGCTAGGGTTGTTGATTTTGGATCCTTTTACAAGGTAGAGGATGACCGCTATATATAATACTTAGGGGGTGTAGTATACCCCCCATGCATGTAGTATGCATGTGAGTGTTAGCCTCATCAATATAAGAGAGCCACCTGTCACTGTCACTGTCACATGTAGAGGATGATGATGAAATATTCTCCCCACGTGTGGGGAATAATCTTGTTACAACTGATTTGTGTCAACGTGTCCTTATCCAAATGTCAACAGATGCTCGGCTGCCCTACAGGTGCATGACCTCGGCCTAGGAGAGGTCGAGGTTGTCAAGTCTAGTTCGTTTTGTTATGAGATGAACCATAGGAGTCTCGGCTTGGTCCCAGTCGAGACAATGAATAGGGGTGGGCTCTGATCGAGGCTGGGCAGGCTTATGCTTGGAGCATCAATAGATGCCATGATGGAGTTGTTACTGGGGCTTCTTGCGTGCTCGGCTTATATCCGGTCGAGGTTACCTTTCCTAGATATACGAGAGTGTTGCTGACCCTTATGATGCGTGTTGTCCTTTGGAGAGGCTGGTGGTAGTGTCGGCCTGGGCCAACCTTGCTATGGCCGAGGGCTGATATCGCGTGCCCAAGGCTTGTCCAGAGTCAGCCGTTACCTGGGCCGAGGTTGTTGTCCCTAGGCCGAGGTTACACTTGGAGCATATCAATCACCCCCCAGCCCTTAGTCATATGTGAGAGCAGGTGACTAGGGGATTATCACATCTTCGAGGCCTATCTATTACGAGCCAATACTTGCTTGACACTTGTCCAATGCTGGAGCATGCTTTCTTAGTAGGCGTGTGCTGTCAGCCACCCTTTGGGGCTCCCAAGGCAATGATAGGCCTTGGGAATCATGCCTGCATATTTAAGAGTTTTGGACCCTCATTTCTTCTTCCTTCTTCAATTCTCTCCTGCAAACGTTTTCTCCCTCTAAAAGGCATTTCGAATAAGATTCCACTGTAGAGGTCTTTGTTGGTGGTTTTTCTCGAATTTTCTTCACTTCCCCTTGCCGTTTCATCTCCAGGTATCTTCTCCCCTTCATTTTCTTTACTTTTTTCCTTCTGGTTTGCATTTTTCGGCGAGTTTCTTAGTTTTTCGGTGAGTCCACCATAGTTTCAGGCGAACTGTGTTTTCTTTAAACTTCTAAGTTTGATCTTTAGATTCCTTTATTTTATCAGCCAGTCTTGTTTGTAGTTTTAGGAAGTTTCCCAAGTGTAGTGCCATCCCCTGATGCTCAGACCCTTATACCAGCTTCTTGAGGAGTTCCCCTCCCTTAGAGAGAAGACTTTAGAAAAGATTAGACAAATAGAAAGAGCACAGGAGGAGGCTCGTAGGTCACAAGAATTTCCCATTAGGCCTATCTTTCCACCACCTCTTAAGGTGATATATCCAGATCCCCTGGAGTTCTTCTATCAGACAGAGGTCCCTGTCGATCCCATACCGATGTCTGAGTCTGAATCTTCTACCTCAGACCCCATGTCTGTGGATTCCTTTCAGGAGGCCATGGACTTCACACCTCGACCTGATCAGGCCCCTGATCGGGCCGAGGTCTCCAGCCGAGCCTCATCTCATAATAGCTCAAGCACCTCAGCCTCTTCCTCAGAGGTTGAAATTGTTGAGCCAAGTGTGGATGTACCACCCATACTTGACGCCATCCCTCTGTCGGCCGTCACCGGGGCAGAGTTCGCTCAGAGGTTCCTGAGTAACCCATCAACATCTGCTTAGGTCGACATTGAGCTAGATGACGATGATGATGTTGAAAGCGATGTCGACGTCTCTGAGGCGGCCGAGATTGAGAGCACAGTTACTGAGGTAGACCTTCTCTGCTTCAGATATCTGTACTCCATTAGTCCCTCCATAAAGCTAAGAAGACCTTTGAGGGAAGAGAGGGCTTATCACGGCCGAAACGGCGAGATCTGCTTGTATGAGCAGATGTTCAAGTTAAGGTTTGGTCTACCCATATATCCCATTATCAAGTCCATCCTCTCTTACATCAATTTGGCCCCCTCTCAACTATCCCCTAATTCCTGGAGGGTAATTATAGGGGACATAGTCTTATGGAACGCTGTCCATCACTCCGACCTTCCAGTTCAGGTCTTCGTAGGTTGTTATGTCCCATCCTCGACCAAAAATCATCCGAGCTACTATCATTTTGTAGCTCGAAAGCCTGAGAAGAAAATGCTTCAGATAACTCAGACTTCCAACCATAACTGGAAGCCTCGGTATTTCTTTTCTTCTGGTCCATGGGAATTTGGCCCATGTGTTCCCTCATCTATTATAGAGCCGAGGATGCCCCTGAGGTGGGGCAGAGTCACAATGTCTGCGAGGGCCGGCCCTGGCCTAAGTCTTCAAAACCTTCAGAAGGTGAAAGCCCTATAAGACCAGGGGACACATGGTCTCTTCGTTAAGTTTGAACACTTGATGACCCCCCAATATCTCTCTGGGACGGGTCTAGGTGGAAGTCCCCTTACCAAGCTTGGTAAGCATTTTTATACCGAGTTGAACCTCTGAATTAATTCATATCTGATTTTCTAACCCATATCTTCTAACTTTTGTAGAGCGACCACAGGATATCTCAGATGAGCTCTGGGAAATGGCTGCACCCAGCTTAACGAGACTTGCCAAGAAAGCTGGTCTGAATGCTCCTCCCCCGGCTCCCTCTACCTCAAAGCCCCAAGCCACGAAGAAGAGGGCTCCAGAAGGTCATGCCCCTGAGGATCAGAGGCCGAAGAAGAATATTGCTGACACTGCCATCCCCATCTCTTCAGCTGATGCCCTGTCGGCTCGTCTGGATCAGTTAAAAATAACTGACAGTATAGTCGACCACAGTCTTCAGGCGCTAGATGCCATCGGCTCTGCAATGATAGAGGCTGACAAACGCTTCTTCAGGTCTCTGGACACCCCATTGCTGGTTGAGTTCGGCATTCATAGAGCCGTTCAGGAATGACTTGATCTTTCTTTAGAAATTCTTTAAGTGTAACATCTGATTTATCTTCAGCTTATTCATGATCACAAAATATGCAGGGCCTGGCAGCTATGCACCACTTATCCTTGGAATCTGAGGAAATTGCCCCTCATCCAAAAGGGCAAAGAGGCCGAGAAGGTCCAGAGCACTCTGAACGCGGAGATTGATCGCCTGAAATCTGAGCTGCAAAACTCATAGAATAAGGTGAAGGGGTTGGAGAAGGACATCTCCCGGCTCGGTAAGGATCACGCTGCAGCTCTGAAGGCTAAGGACGACACTCTGCAGCAGAAAGTCAACTCAGTTGTCAGGGTCGCCCTTGATGACGCCTCCGAGAAGATAATTGCTGATTATAAGTCCTCCGATGAATTTATGGGCTTAGGCTTTGAATACCTTGAAAGAGGTATCAAAGCCACTATTAAATGGGCTGATGTCAGGGAGAGAGAGGCCGATACTTTGAAGGCCTCTGATTTCGTTGGTCTCAGCTTTGCTGATCCTCAGTTTGCCCAGGCTCTTCAGGAGGTTGAGGAAGAGGCTGCCGCTCCTGTCGAGACTGCTACGTTGGAAGGGACCGAGGTCAGAGGGGTAGACCATCGTGATGATGCGGCCGAGGTGACCAACGTTGTTCAGCCCAATCAAGCCAAGGATGTCAACATTCCCCCTTCAAACCCTTAGAGGATTTTTTTTAACATTGTAACTCATAGCATTATGGAGCTTGTCTGTAATCGTTGAACATTTGTTATTTCTGAATATATCAACCTCTGAGGAGGACTATCTTCCTTTACTTTTATTTGAGTGTCGTGATATTTTTCATTCTCTGTTTTGTTACAATGATGTCTTGTTTAAACTTAATCAATGGTCCTGAGCTTAGACCTCGTTACCACTAAGTGATGTTATTAAGGTCTGAGGTCATTACCCAAGATGTTGTCCTCATAATTACTCACCAAATTAGTGATGTTAAGGATCTGAGGTCATCCGTTATAGTGTCTGAGCTCAGACCTCGTCACCACTAAGTGGTGTTATGAGGGTCTCAGGTCATCACCTAAGATGTTATCCCCATGATTACTCACCAAATTAATGATGTTAAGGATCTGAGGTCATCCATTATGGTGTCTGAGCTTAGATCTCGTCACCACTAAGTGGTGTTATGAGGGTCTGAGGTCATCACCTAAGATGTTATCCGCATAATTACTCACCAAATTAATGATGTTAAGGGTCTGAGGTCATCTATGATGGTGTCTGAGGTCAGACCTCGTCACCACTAAGTGGTGTTATGAGAGTCTGAGGTCATTACCCAAGATGTTATCCCCATAATTACTCACCAAATTAATGATGTTAAGTGTCTGAGGTCATCTATGATGGTGTCTGAACTCAGACCTCGTCACCACTAAGTGGTGTTATGAGGGTCTGAGGTCATCACCTAAGATGTTATCCCCATAATTACTCACCAAATTAATGATGTTAAGGGTCTGAGGTCATCTATGATGGTGTCTGAGCTCAGACCTCGTCACCACTAAGTGGTGTTATGAGGGTCTGAGGTCATCACCTAAGATGTTATCCCCATAATTACTCACCAAATTAATGATGTTAAGGGTCTGAGGTCATCTATCATGGTGTCTGAGCTCAGACCTCATCACCACTAAGTGGTGTTATAAGGGTCTGAGGTCATCACCAAAGATGTTATCCTCATAATTTCTGATATAAGAATGAAGTAAGAGCCATCATAGGAATTGATCTTTTATTTATAACCTCTTTATAACAAGATGATACATTTACATAAACTCTATGAAACATCATATGAGTCACCACTAAGTGGTGTTAGGAGAGTCTGAGGTCATCACCTAAGATGTTATCCCCATAATTACTTACCAAATTAATGATGTTAAGGATCTGAGGTCATCCATTATGGTGTCTGAGCTCAGACCTCATCACCATTAAGTGGTGTTATACGGGTCTGAGGTCATCACCTAAGATGTTATCCCCATAATTACTCACCAAATTAATGATGTTAAGGGTCTGAGGTCATCTATGATGGTGTCTGAGCTTAAACCTCATCACCACTAAGTGATGTTATGAGGGTCTGAGGTCATCACCTAAGATGTTATCCCCATAATTACTCACCAAATTAATGATGTTAAGGGTCTGAGGTCATCTATGATGGTGTCTGAGCTCAGACCTCGTCACCACTAAGTGGTGTTATGAGGGTCTGAGGTCAGCACCTAAGATGTTATCCCCATAATTACTCACCAAATTAATGATGTTAAGGGTATGAGGTCATCTATGATGGTGTCTGAGCTCAGACCTCGTCACCACTAAGTGGTGTTATGAGGGTCTGAGGTCATCACCAAAGATGTTATCCTCATAATTTTTTATATAAGAACGAAGTAAGAGCCGTCATGGGAACTGATCTTTTATTAATAACCTCTTCATAACAAGATGGTACATTTACATAAACTCTATACAACATCATATGTAATATTTCTTTAGGTTATCAGCATTCCATGGGTTAGCAAAGGGCTCTCCTTCTAAGTTTTCTAGCCTGTAGGTGCCAGGCACAACCTCTTCTGTCACTTTATAGGGGCCATGCAAGTTTGGGTGAAGCTTGTTTGCTTTCTGTAAGTCATTTTTTAGCACCAGGTCTCCCACTGCAATGGGCCTTGACTTAACCCTCTGGTTGTAGAATTTTGCTGCCCTCTGTTGGTAGGCTGCTTGTCTAATCTCAGCGTCTTCTCTTCTTTCTTCAATCAGATCTAGGTCTAACCTCCTCTCTTCCCCATTTTTATCGGGGTCATAGGTCTGAACCCTATGAGTTGGTGGTCCCACTTCCGTTAGTATGACAGCTTCTGAGCCATGTGCTAACATGAATGGGGTTTCCCCTGTAGGTGTCCTTGCCGTTGTTCTGTAGGCCCATAACACAGCGTAGACCTCTTCAGTCCATCTTCCCTTCGCATACTCTAGCCTCTTCTTGATTCAATCGAGAATTGTTCTGTTCGTAACCTTGGTCTGGCCGTTTGCTTGAGGTCGGCCAGGAGGTGAGAAGAACTACTTTATCCCAACTCTTAGGCAGTACTTTTCTAAAGAGGAGTTCTTGAACTGGGTCCTATTGTCCGAGATGAGAGTGTTTGGAAGGCCGTATCTGCATATGACGTTCCTCCAAATAAACTGAAAGGTCTTCTGCTCTGTGATTGTTATCATCGGTTCTACCTCCACCCATTTTGAGAAGTAGTCGATGGAAACTATCAAGAATCTATAATTGTTGGCAGCTCTTGGCAGAGGTTCTACTAAGTCAATTCCCCATACTGTAAATGGCCATGGAGAGGTGATTGACGTCATAAGCTGATGAGGTTAATGAGGAATAGTGGTGAATCCTTGACATTTATCACACCTCTTCACGTAGGCTGCAGCGTCCTTGGACAAGGTTGGACACCAGTACCCCTGTGTGATGATTCTCTTAGCCAAGGGTCTTCCCCCTATGTGGCTATAGCAAGACCCCTCATGAACCTCCTGTAAGACCCGGGGAACTTCCGCGGGATGCACACATCTGAGGAGAGGCAATAGAAATCCCTTCTTGTACAAGACGTCTCCTATCATCGAGAACTTGGCAGCTCTATATCTCAATTTTCTCCTCTCTAACTTGGACTCAGGTAGGTCTCCCTCTCTAATGTATCAGACGAGGGGGTCAATCCATGAGTCTCCTAGGTTCAAACTGTGACAAGGATTACATATCTCTTCGTCCTCAATGGTTGCCTTTCCCAAGACCTCGATCGGAATGGTCCTTCTAACACCTGTCTTTGTTTTCGAGGCCAACCTTGACAATGCATCTGCGTGACTGTTACTTTGTCGAGGCACTCTCTTCATCTTTGCCTCTTTAAAATATTCTAACATCGTTCTCACCCTCTTCAAGTACTTGGCCCTCCTTTCATCTTTGGCCTCATAGACTCCCAATACTTGATTGACAACTAACCTTGAGTCGCTGTGGAGTAGGAGTCGCTTTACGGAAAGAGACTTTGCTAACAAGAGACCTGCTATCATGGCCTCATACTCGGACTCGTTGTTTGAGGCCTGGAAGTTAAATCTCAAAGCGTATTCAATGTTGGCACCATCTAGAGCCGAGAGTATCAGCCCCGCACCGCTTCCACTGTCGCAGGATGAGCCATCAAGGAAGAGGCTCCAAACGTCTGTATCTGATGAGAAGACCCCTTCTGTTATGACTCCCTGTTTGAAGAGATATCGATCCTCCTCGTTCTCCGTAATCCTACTCATAAATTTTTTGGGTGCGACCTCTTCATGATCTCGGAAGACACTTGGTGTCGTCTCTTCCTATTTTCGGAAGACATTGCGGTTTGTCTTTTCCATGCCCACCAGGACCTTCTCTGCCTCGGCCTCTTCCCAAGTGAACTCTGCAACGAAATCTACGAGGGCTTGCCCTTTGATGGTTGTCCTAGGCTGGTAGGTAAGATCATACTCCCCCAACTCGATGGCCCAGGTTATCAATCTCCCAGACTTCTCAGGTTTATGGAGGATCTGTCTTAGTGGGGAGTCAGTGAGGACTACCATGGAGTGATCTTGGAAGTAAGGCTTCATTTTCCTTGAAGCATGTATTAATGCATAAGCCAACTTTTCCATACGGGGATAATTTTGTTCAGACCCTTGAAGGGCCTTACTGTTAAAATATACGGGCCTTTGGATCCCATCGTCTTCTCGTACTATGGCCGCATTCATGGATGATTCAGAGACTGCCATATACACATACAACTTTTCTCCTGCGACGGACCGAGATAGCAATAAGGGTGACCCCAAGTAAGACTTGAGTTGGTTGAAGGATTTTTCACACTCTTCATCCCATTGGAAGGCCTTTCTTAGAACTTTAAAGAATGGAAGACACTTGTTCGTTGCCCTAGAGACAAATCTGTTAAGCGCAGCCACTCTCCCCGTGAGTCTTTGGACATCCTTGATACTCCTAGGAGTCTTCATGTCAAGCAATGCCTTGATTTTCTCAGGGTTCGCTTCAATTCCTCTCTGGTTGACGATGAATCCCAGGAACTTCCCAGCTCCTACCCTGAAGACACATTTTGCCGAGTTGAGTTTCATTTTGTATGAGTCCATAACATCGAAGGTCTTCTCAAGGTATGCTACATGGGTGAAAGCTTTCAGGCTCTTTGTTAGCATATCATCTACATACACCTCCATAGTCTTACCTATTTGCTCTTCAAATATCTTATTGACAAGACGTTGGTATGTTGCCCCTGCATTTTTCAGACCAAAGGGCATTACCTTATAGCAGTTCGTTCCTTTGTCGTTATAAAGGTTATCTTCTCTGAGTCTTCAGCATCCATGAAGATTTAGTTATAGCCTGAATACGCGTCCATGAAGCTCATGAGCTCATGTCCTGCCGTGGCATCCACCATCTGATCTATCCGAGGTAAGGGATAGCTATCTTTTGGACAAGATCTGTTCAGGTCAGTGAAATCGATACACATTCTCCACTTCCCATTGGCCTTGGGTACGATAACTGCATTTGATAGCCACTCCGGATAGGTGAATTCTCTTATAAACTTAGCCTCTTCTAACTTTTTGACCTCTTCTCAGATGACGTCGTATTTCTCCCTGGAGTAGACTCTTCGCCTCTGTTTAATAGGCTTGGCATCTTTTGTTACGTTGAGATTGTGACTCATCACCTCAGGGTCGATGCCAGGCATGTCTGCGTGACTCCATGCGAAGACACTATGCCTCCTCCTGAGGAAGTTTATCAGCTCTTCCTTGAATTCCGAATTAAGGGCTTTGCTGACCTGGATGGTTTTTTTCGGCTCGCCTCGTTGAGGACGATGGATTCTCCCTCTTTCGCGGCCTCTCCCTTCTTCAATTTTGTCTCATCTCTAGGATCCAGAGTATCAATACTATAAGTGGTGGTTGCCTTCTTATGGGCCTCCCTCTCTTCGGCTGAGTTGAAGTAACATTGCCGAGCTATAACCTGGTCACCTTGCACTTCCCCTACCCCATAGGGGGTCGGGAATTTTAGCATCTGATGGACCGTCGACGGTACAGCTTCAAACTCTTTAAGGGCCACTCTTCCTATGATAAGGTTATAGGCCGAGAAGACACTCTCATCCATTATAAAGAAATTAATCTTCCTGGTCAACCTCTTAGGACACTCATCACCCATCCGTACGTCCAACTCATACATGCCCAAGGGGTGAACCGTTTCCCCACTCAAGCTTATCAGGGGGTGGTGATAGGGTATTAGTCTTGCTCTGCTAAGACCTAGGCTCTTGAAGCAAAGCCAAAACATCACATCTGCCGAGCTTCCCCCGTCTACCAGGATCCTCTGCACCTCGTACCCATGCACCCTTGTCGTTATGACCAAGGGTTCATCCTGGGGGGCTGTGATACCCTTGAAGTCGAGTCTGGAGAATCCAACTACAAGGGTGTCCATGTCCACCTTCTTCCTCTTCTGTGTTGTATCGGAAGACGTTAGGTTCACAACTTCAAGTTTTGCTGCCGACTTGGCCTCTGCCACATGAGCCTTCCTATCAGCTATTTCAGAGCCACCTCCTGCAAATCCTCCACATATGGTGTCTATACCAAACGAGATCATACCAACCCTCTTCACCGGGGTGTTATCATCTTTCGGCGGAAGATCTGGATCGTCTTCATCATCACCTTCTGAGTCATCAGCTCTTCGCGCTGGGACGTTGTCACGGCATTTATCATTTCTCCTTTTCTTAGGGTCATCTCTTCCACCCTTAGGAGCCTTACCATCCACGTACTTCCTCAGCTTTCCAGATTTTAACATCTTTTCAATCTCATCTTTCAAAGCGAAGCATCTATCCGTGACATGACCATGATTTTGGTGGAACTCGTACCATAGGTTTTTGTTCCTCTTGTGTGGTGGGGCTCTTAGCTTCTCTGGCCATCTCAGAGTTCTGTCATTCTTAATCTCATTGAGGATGTGCTCACAGCTCACAGTCAGAGGAGTATAGTGGGCGAATTTATCTTCGCTCGACCTCTTCTTCCCATCTTTCTTCTTTTGGGACTTTCCACTACTACCACGGTTTTCATCCTCATACCTGGCGGCCATTGCCTCTTCTGCATTCATTACTTTGCCTACGGTTGCTAAGAGATCTACCATAGATCTTGGGGGGTCTTCCGCGAGTTTCTATAGTAGCTTCCCTTTCTGCAGACCCCCTATGAGGGCAGTCATGGCTATATTCTCTTCATAATCCTCGACTTCCAACTTCTCTTTGTTTAACCGGGCTATGTAGTCCCTTAGGCTCTCATCCTTGCCCTGCTTGACATAAAGCAGGTGAGTAGTCTTCTTTTGAGGTCTCACCCCAAAGCAGAAGTTATGGATGAATCGTTCAGCCAATCCCTTGAAGTTTTCAATTGAGTTCTTCGGAAGAGAGGTAAACCAACTGTGTGATGCCCCTGTTAAGGTCCCAGAGAAGGCTCTACACTTCATCTCATCAGGTATCGAGTAGATGTCTGCTATCGATTGGCACATCTCGATGTGGTGCACCGGATTGGTGCTGCCATCATACTTGGGAGACACCACAGGAGGTTTGAACTTAGCTGGAGTTGGGAAGCTCACTATCCTCTCCACAAACGGTGATCCTTCTGAGTATCCCCTCTAAAGTGGATCCCTACTTTTAATGAGGTCTCCTATCTTCTCCTTGAGGCGCTGGATTGAGTCATTCCATGGTCTTCTGCCCTCGACCTGGCCGAGGTTGTCCTCAGCCACCTCCATGGGATGGACCGAGGGTTCCCCTGCGGCAGCACGTCGGCTATTGACCTCTTCCTGCTCTCTACCTCTTCTGTCAGAGTGTCGGCCTGGGCCTGGACGACCTTGCCTATTTCCTCTCTGGGAGCCTGCCACACTCCTGGATCTTGACAATCTCTGTCTTAGGTCATTCATTGGGACTAATCTCTCAAAGGCTGAGCCTCTGCTCAACCGATCAAAAGCTGACCCTCTCTTCTGAGCCTCTTCATCTCTTCGGCTGACACATCCTTGACTCTGCCAAAGAGGTCGTACGATGTTATTCGACACCTCATACGGCTCCCAGCAGTCTTCCGGGGGCTCTTTCGCCTCTAGATCGTCATACCTGTCCTCCGGGCAAGGGTTTCCTTGCCTCCCCAAGCGTAAGCGCTTGGGGTTAGTAATGTCCCTTCTCCGTTGGGGTGAAGGCATATCCTTCATCGGTGCCTGGGGTGGTCCCCTGGCATTTGGATGAGGTTGAACAGACGCCGGAGTGATCATATCCGGTGAGACTCCAGGTGGCCTCATCATAGTTTGGCTGAGCTGTTCGAATTGCTCCTTCATTGCTTGCTACATTGCAGCCAAGGATTTTAAGGCTGCAGCCACCTCCGCCATTTCGGACTGGGGTGGTGCCTGGTTGGAACTTGGCCTGCCTCCACCGGGTGGTGGAAGAGGCGGTGGTAACTCTGGTGCCATATGTTAATAATAAAGAGCTTGAGTAGCAAGTGAGCTTAATACCTTAAAGGACCTCTTTCAATGGTGAAACATCTCCACGATAAGGGGAGGCTTGGTTCACCACCAGAGTCTCCGGTGAGGTTAAGCAGAAAAAGAGGAAGAGATAGCTTCTCAGATTCCCACAGACGACGCCAAAATGATGATGCTGGAAATAGCACCACCCTTCAAGGTGTTTGTGAGCATAATTCAATGTTAACAATGGCAGCATAAAGGTACATACGCATACAGTAGGAGGAGGTGAGGAGAAGAGGATTAACACCAGAATATAAGTGGTTCAGCCAATCAGGCCTACGTCCACTGTGCAAGTGTATGGTGTGTATCATTGTATTAGGGCTCTAATAGCCATGGATACAATATCTCAAGCTTTCTCTCTCTACTGTGTATTTGAACAAAGTTTCAGCTAGGGTTGTTGATTTTGGATCCTTTTACAAGGTAGAGGATGACCTCTATATATAATACCTAGGGGGTGTAGTATACCCCCCATGCATGTAGTATGCATGTGAGTGTTAGCCTCACCAATATGGGAGAGCCACCTGCCACTGTCACATGTAGAGGATGATGATGAAATATTCTCCCCACGTGTGGGGAATAATCTTGTTACAACTGATTTGTGTCCACGTGTCCTTATCCAAATGTCAACAGATGCTCGGCTGCCCTATAGGTGCATGACCTCGGCCTAGGAGAGGCCGAGGTTTTCAAGTCTAGTTCGTTTTGTTATGAGATGAACCATAGGAGTCTCGGCTTGGTCCCAGCCGAGACAATGAATAGGGGTCGGCTCTGATCGAGGCTGGGCAGGCTTATGCTTGGAGCATCAACAAATTCCATGATGGAGTTGTTACTGGTGCTTCTTGCGTGCTCGGCCTATATCTGGCCGAGACATGTGCATTATCTATCCATATTAATTTGTTTTTGAGATCGAATGAATTTAAATATTCTCAGTCCATAGTAATTTTTTAGATTCATGTTGTTGATACAAAAAACTAGAATATATCTAATTTTTTTATCACGGATAAAGAAGTAAATAAAATAGACAATTAAGATTTTTAAAGTGGTTCGGCTAAAATAAGGAGCCTGCGTCCACTGTCTTGTATTGCCTATTGTTCACTTGGATTGTATTTCGATTGCCTTTATAGTAGGGATTACAATGTATTTATAGCGCACTAGGGGGATCAAGAGTCAAAATGTTAAAGTATGGAATGCATTTATAAATTAGGCATGTACATCAGTACATATTATTCATAATGCATATGACTATTGGCGCGTTACTGACCATATTGGTCTGTCTTCCTTCTATTGGTCGGAATTCTGAAACCATTGATCGGCATTCTTGGACTTGGTCTGAGATTCAAGCCTTACTGAATAAGAGTGGTTCCATATTGGATGACACGTGCTTATCTATGAATGGTCCACATAAGAGTGTGATTTTTGGTATCAACAGATCCCCCAATGTTTCATGCTTGATACTTTTATGAAAGTATGAAACATTTAGTTCTAACAGTTGCTCGGGAAATCTTTCTGATACTTGGTCGACTGTCAACTTTCCACACTTATAAAATTATCAATTTGGCTGATAACGTATAACACGAATGGAATTTTTGCAATTATAAAGAATCGTTTTGGGGGCAAATACAAATTTTTTAGCTTAGTCGCCAAAATTTCAATCGTCGTTTTCCCTTTAATCATTACTTTGGCCAGTTTTCGAGGCAATCTATAACGCAGGTAAAATCACGGTTGTCTTCAACCTCAAATGTTCTGATTTTTTCTACTATCTCTTAAGCTTTTAATGAGATCGTTCGTTCTGCCCTTCAGTTTTTACTGAATCCTTAAGTCTTTGTAAGAATCCTTTCTCTTTCTCCTTTTATTCTTCTTCAATCATGGTTTATTCAGTAGTTTCTCTAGAAGAATTTAGGAATGAATGTAATATTCCTTTGTGGGTGAATTTAGAGCTCCCGAATCCGCCTGTAGATCTTTTTTCTTTATCTGAGGTCCATTGGTTCCCTTCTATTTTCATTGATGAATGTGGGTTTACTTTTTCCCCAAACCCCTTTTATCTTGAGTTTTGTCAATATTTTGATATTGTACCTGCTAGAGTAGCCCCTAATAGTTGGAGAGTTATGAATGGGGTTTACAGATTTAATCAGCTCGATGGGACCCATATAGGAATCCTAAAGATTATATTTTTTAATAAATGGGTCACCAGTGATAGCACTTACTATTTAAAAACTAGGGATGTAAATAGGGCTTTAGTAGTTAATCTCCTAGACTCCAACAGAGAGTATTTTAATCATGGAGTGATTGCCAAGAATTGGCAATATGCACCCATGACAGGGGATGCAGTATACCAAGGGCCCAGATTCCCTCAATGTGGTCATGGGATAGGTCGCAACACTATTATATAGCTTTTCTTGATAATTTCATTGGTTATAATACTAATCGTATCCATTTTCTCTTGATTGTAGTTGATCAGAAGAGAAAGTGTCCCAAAGAGAGTGACATCAAACTTATCGAGCAGAAATTTCTTTGGGATATTCACCAGAACACATTAGGTCGGCATCATATCTGTTGGAGTATAAAAACTCCACTACTTCCTTTGTTTCCTACCTAACTTTTTTTTTCCCTCCTTAGAGATTGAGCTTGACTAAGACCTAGTCTCCACTTCTTCTTCCATTGTATATGGCAGTGGTGAAATTGCTACAGACCCTCATATTCAATTGACTTAGATTTACCTCTTACCACTTCCATGGTGAAGAGAAAGTTCCACAACATTATGGGATATATTACCACTGTTGGCTCCACAAAATCTGTTGCCAGTGGGGTTAGCAATAAGGATGAGACAAGGAATAAGCCCCCAGCTAAGAACAATGATGAAGTCCATCTCAAGCGTTTGAGGAAGGGTCTTTGGATACAGGAGCTACTTCTAGGGCCGACTAACGAGACATGGAAGATTTGTCTGATGCTGGTTCTCCACTAGCTATTGGCCTTAGTTTGGCCAAATAATTAATAAATTCTGGTACTCTTCCAGACCACAGGGGTACTGCTTCTGTAATACCCCATTCCAAAATCTTTAAGAGGGCTGCAAAAAGCCTTGCTTTGGTAAGAGTTGTTATTTTTTCATATTCACATGTTTGACATCTCTTTTGTACTGACTTGCTCTACTTTCTTTTTGCAATTCTTGGTAAATTTCAACCAGATGTTTGAGAAGGATGACATCCCCCATTCTTCTTTAGACGAAGTGGAGGAGGCATTTGAATGCCTGAAAAATTATTTTCTTGAGTCCCAACAGGGATTGAAAAATGAACTGAAGAAATGGGAAACGAAAAATAAAGACTATCGAGAGTGATGTTGCAATTGCTCCGGGGTAGGTCGTCGAGCTACAAAAGAGTTTGTCTGCTGAGAAGGCAAAAAGATTGAAGGCCAAGGAGTCTGTGTTTAATAGAGGTTGGGAGAAGGTTAACAATTCTGCCTCTTCTCAGATTTACTTTGTAAATAACAAGTGCTTCAGGGGTGTCTCGTCGACAACACTCAGGGAGGTCGGCACATCACAGGACTCTGAGTAATTCCCTAAGCGTGATCCGGGTTCTCCTACCAACTTGGATAAGGAGATTAAGGATAATGGAGGATCAGAGGATTCCACTCTTGTCTTAGACTCTGCCGACGAACATCAAGCAACAATAGTTGGGTCATCACTCCCCCTTCTTGTGAGAAAGTCATTCCATATATCTCTGCCCCTTCTCAAGCTGGGGCCACTTCTGACAGAAAGAAGCTGTAGACTTGCTTAGCGAGCAACTTTTATTTTTATCTTTATTTTTACTTTCTGCTTCATATCAATGTACTTGCAACTTGATTTCCATTAATGAAAATGAAAATTTCCTTGCACTTGACTTCCTCTGTTTCAAATTTTATATTATGTTATTGATTGGAGATTTTTCTTACTCTTTATAGATTATGTGTAAACTGGATTAATTTTCCTCCACTGACTCCGAGCTACTCAGAACATGTAATGATCTCTTCATGGATGGTCATATGACTTTATTAGAGGAATACCTATCCAACTTTCTCAGGGCTGATGTCTCATAAGAGGCTAAAGAAGCTTACCTATACTTGAAGTGTATTCTTGATTGGGCGATAGCTAATAATGTTTCATACATTAAAATAATATAAGAGTTTCAAGAAGCTTGCAATGAGGCTAAATCTCTTTTACATACCGACTATGAACAAAAGTACAAAGCTCTGAGTGAAATTTGGGGTTTTGATCAGAAGTTGGAAAAGTGTGCCTCTTTCTTAAGGAGGCAGGAATTTCTGATTAATTGTGAAATAGAGGTCACTAGGGCCATCACCAAGCTGTTGGAAGAAGAGAATAATAGTTTGAGTGATGAATTGAACTCATTGAAGCCTTCTTCTACTATTTCTATTGCTGCTACTGATGGTGTTTCCTTCTCAGAGACTGAAAATGCCAGATTAACGGAAGAAGTGGAAGGAATGAAGAAAACTAAACCCGCCTCTTCCTCCCGAGAAAAAGTTAAACCTGATCGAGCAACTACAGATGAGGCTAAGACCCAGTAAACAGTTTGTAACCAGGATGCACAATTAAAAGCATGGAATTTGTCCATTGCTGATATGTCCGAGAAACTCCAGATTTAAGCCGGGTAACTTTCTACTTAGTCTTCCCCATTGTAAGCTAAAGATGGAGTACTGAAGAAATTGCATCATCGGGTTAAGAGTTTGACTTTCCAATTTCAGAAACAGCATATGTAGGTTTGGATGGAGGGATATAATAATTCCCTTGGTCCTTTTGATGAACAATTTAAGAAAGCCCAACGTGAAGGTTACAAGTGGGGCTGGACCAACGGCTTGACAGTTGTGAAGGTATAGCAGAACAGTAGACTTTGGAACTCGTATGATCCTAGTTTACTGGATTGTCAAGATCCTCTTTTCAAATTGGGCATTAGTTGGATCCCTGTCAACACTATTTCCCAATGCTTGATTTTATAGTACTTAGGTGATTATGGCCTTTATAACGAGTTAGATATCCTTTATCCTTCTCATCTACAAGAGACCCTTAGAAGTAGTAATAAAAGGATGCTTCAAAACTTTAATTTTATCAACTCCCCTTACACATTTGATGACCCGTCAGCTGGCATGGAACCAACATCGAGCTCCTCTAAAGCAGAGGGGAGGCATCCCTTAGAGTAGTTTTGTTCTTGTAATTATTTTATAAGTGATATCATGTAATGATCAATTAAATGAATGAAATATTTGATTAACTTATCTTGTCAATCTCTGGATGTGAATGGCTTTTTACTTCATTAGTTCTATTGATACACTTAGGCTTTTACCCAAGTTTAGTACCAATTACCAATGAAATTATCACGATAAGTTCTACCAGTATTTTAAATTAAAATCAAAGTTTAATATTAGTTACCCATTCATTTCCATAGGTTCAATTAATGCACCTAAATTTTTAGGTTTTGCATTAGTTACTAGTGGTGACCAGGCATTTGTGGAATATGTGTCTACATTCCTTTTGGGGAATCTTCACAACGTTCTCCCTTTATGTTGCCCAGTTGGATAAAATATATTATTTTATCCTTAATTATATTGATCAAATTTCTTGAGGACTTGCGATCCTATCTTACTTGGGTTTTTATTTAATGTCGATCACCTCTTGCTTGTGCCGAGCAACTTTTGAACAATATCAATCAATCAACTATGTGGGTGTTGTTATGAGCTTCGACCAACTATGTGGTTGTTGTTTCGAAGGACCAGTATTTATGGACAACTTTTGAAAGTTCTTCTGACCATGTATAACAACTTTTGAAGAAAGTGCATCAAGTATGTAGTGCATTGCACTGGTACTCCAAAAAAATAAAAATAAATGGAGGAAATCATCATTTTATTGATACGAAAATCTCTTGATTACAAATTGTTTCATTAAATTACTTGTAGTACTTTCTAAGATGTTCAGCATGCCAAGGATTTTTGAACTCTTCCCCTTTCAAAGTTTAAATTTTATAGGTACCTGGTCGGACAACTGTTGAAATACGATATGGCCCATGCCAATTGGTTTCAAGTTTATTATTCTTATGGATTACCTTCTTGAGCACAAAATTTCCTTCCTTCAAGTTGGTCAGATTCATCCTTTTATTATAAAAATGTGTTGTCCTATGTTGGTAAGAAACATTTCTCAAGGTTGCAACTCCGCGTACTTCTTCTAGCATATCCAAATCTAATCTTCGCATCAAATCACTAACATGAGAATTAAAGTTTAACACTCTATGAGTGGGCATCGCTGCTTCAGTTTTAAATTCTAGTATATATGGGAATTCTCCTGTAGCAATCCTCAGAGTTATTCGGTATGCCCACAGAATGGAGTGTAGTTCATTAATCGAGTTCCCCTTGGCAGCGTCAAGTCTTTTCTTTAGTCTATTTAGTAGAGTCCTATTTGTTACTTCGATTTTCCCATTGCTTTGAGGATGGCTTAGAATAGAATGAAGCTTTTGAATGTTTGACTGGACACAATAGGCAACAAACTCCTTATTTTCGAATTGGGTGCCATGGTCTGTAATGAAAGCATAACGCAGACTATATCTACAAATAATATATTTCCAGATGAACCGGTAAAGTTTCTCATTGGGCATGTCTATCAATGGTTCTTTTTTCACCTATTTGGTGAAACAGTCCACAGCTACAACCAAGTATTTAAATCTTCCTCGAGTGGGCGGAAGTGGCCTGACCAAATCTATCCCCCACATAGAAAATGGACAAGGTGAAGTAATTGGAGTTAGAGAAACTTATGGAGTTCTACGAATACTGGAATACCTTTGGCACTTATCACATTTCCTGGCAAAGGTCGTGCAATCTTCTCTCATAGTTGGCCAATAATATCCTTGTGTATTAATCCTCTACAGTAATGATCTCCCCGCTATATGAGCTCCACAAGACCCTTCATAGATTTCCTTCATCAAGTCTTGAACCTTCGTTGGGTGAACACAGCGTTGTAGGCTAGCTATCAATCCTCTCCTCTATAGTACCCCTTTGTCCAGCACATATCTTGTTGCTTTATACTTCAACTTTTTAGCCTCGATTGGATCTGCTGGCAAGACTCCTTCTTTAGTATAATCTCTGATGGGATCCATCCAAGATGTCCTCATGTCCACTGTGACGAAATTAATCATTAGGTCTTCATCAATAGTCATGTTAACTACAATTTTAGTGGGAATAGTTCTTCGTAGTTCAATTCTAGTCGTTGATGCCAGTCGAGCAAGTGCGTTCTCCAATCTTGGAATTATGCTCATTCGAACAGCTAGAAACTTTATTATAACTTCTAATGATTTAGACAGGTATCTTGTCATTACTTCTTCCTTAGCTAAATACAAATTCAGTATTTGATTCATCACCAATTGAGAATCACTGTGCACCACAACTTCCTCGGCGTTCAGTGATTGAGCCAAACTTAGCCCAACAATGAGATCTTTATATTCTACTTCATTATTTGAGACTTGAAACTGGAATCGTATAGCATATTCAATATCTATGCCATCAGGAGTGTTGAGTATTATACCTACTCCACTTTTGGTTGTGCAAGAGGATCCATCAGTATAAAAGTTCCATACGGGGAGATTGTTATCAAACGCTTGGTCTGTCAAAATCCATGATGGAATATTTTTCTCCTTACTTCCTTATACTTCTTGGACATCTCCTGTGCTCTGGTTGAAGATTTTGGTAGGTCGGCAATGATAGCCCTAGTTGGTACTATCCCTTCTTAGGTCTTGCTCTGCCTGAATTCCCTGTTGCTCGGGAACCTTTGGATAAGTGAATTTGGCAATGAAATTTGCCACCGCGTGGACTTTTAAGGAAGACCTTGGTTCATACACAATATCATAGTCCCCCAACTCTACTCCCCAGTACATCAATCTCCCAGACTTCTCTGATTTGTGCAGGGCTTGCCTAAGAGGCATATCAGTGTACACAATTATATGGGCTTAAAAATAGGGTTTCTCTGTTTGGATGCCTCAATAAATGCTAACGCTAACTTCTCCAGGCGTGGATATCTAATTTCTTCTCCTTGGAAGGCCTTGCTCGTATAATAGACTAACTTTTGAACTCCATTTTCTTCTCAGATCAAGGTAGAACTTACAACTGATTCAGAGACAACTAAGTTCAAATACAACCTCTCTCCCAAAATTTGTTGGGAGAGCAATGAGGGTGATCCCAAGTACCTTTTAAACTCCAGAAAATCCTTTTCACGTTCGTCATTCAATTCAAATCTCTTTCTAAGCACATTAAAGAAGGGAAGGCACCTATCAGTAGCTTAGGACACAAATCTGTTCAAGGATGCTACTCGCCCAGTTAGCCTTTGCACCTCCTTCTTGCAAGTAGGGGACTGCGTTTCAATCAACGCTTTGATCTTATCTGGGTTTGCTTCAATTCCCTTCTGGTTACTATATACCTAAGAAACATTCCTTCCTAAACACCAAATATGCACTTGGTCGGATTCAACTTCATTTGGTGCTTCTCCAGCTGGTCAAAGGTTTGCCTGAGGTTGGAAATGTGGTCGGGTGATTTTTTTTCTTTTTGTAAGCATGTTATCTATGTATACTTCTATATTCTTGCTTATTTTCTCCTCGAAGGCTTTATTCACCAATCTTTGGTAAGTAGCACCTATATTTTTCCAACCAAATGGCATAACATTATAGAAGTAAATTCCTCGGGGAGTAATAAGAGAAGTGCTTTCCCTATCTTCAAGCTTCATCTTAATCTGGTTATAACCAAAACATGCATCCATGAATCTTAGTAGCTCATGCCCCGATGTAGCATCAACGAGTTGATCAATTCGTGGCAAAATGAAATGGTCCTTCGGACAGGCTTTTTTTAAAACCGTAAAATCCACACACATTCTTCACTTTTTATTTTTCTTCTTATCCATACGACATTGGCCAACCAATTTGGGTATTTCAAATCATTAATGAATGAATCTTTTCGAAGCTTCTCCAATTCCTATTAAATATCTTCGTTCTTTTCTGGACTAAATAATCTATGCCTTTGCTTCACAGGTTTGACATCTTAGTGAACATTGAGCTCGTGGCAAAGAAAGTTAGGGTTAATCCCAAGTATATCTTCGTGACTCTATGGAAACACCTACTTTCTTTGTCTTAGGAAAGTCACTAGCTCTTGTATAATAACAAGATCCAGTGTTGTTCCTATTTGAGTAGTCTGCTCTGGCTTATCATCATCTAACACAATGCTCCCCATTGCTTTCACTATTTGGCCTTTCACCAATTCTTTTTCTTCACTTGGATCTAAGGTTTCAACCTCAGATTCACTATTAGGTTCTGAGATGTCGATAAGTGGTGGATTTTCTCTTTATCTCTGTAAAATCTTCTTGCTCAGCAGATGAGTAGTAGCATTCTCGAGCTACTTTCTGGTCATCTTTTACCACGCTTACCCCAATGTTGGTCGGGAACTTCAAATAATGATGGACTGTAGACGACACAACTTCAAATTTTAGCAATCCTACTCTCCCCATGATCATATTTTAGGCAGAATGAACATTTTTATCCACTGCAAAGAAATGAATCTTCTATGTCCGACTTGCTGGCCATGAACTGATCAACACCTCTAATTTTATTGTCCCCGAAGAAAATACCTTTTCACCAAAAGAAATTATTAAAGGCCTGTGATAAGGTTCTAATTGGTTGAGCATCAAGTCCAAACTGTCAAAGTAGGGGTAAAACATGATATCTTCCAGATTGCCATTATCAACCAATGCTCTGGAAACAATTATACCCCCCTTCTGACTTTGATTACTAAAGGATCATTATGGGGGTATAGCAGCCCTCAAAGGTCATTTTTAGAAAAACCAATCATTAACTTATCTTTGTTAACCTTCCTTGGTCAATCTTCTTCGGCTAGTTTAATCCTCTGGATATAGGAACAATATTGAATCTCATTGAGGTAAGCTTTCTTTTCAGCAGTATGATCCCCTCCTCCTTCATCTCCACCTGTAATAATTTGATAATTAAAATATCCAAAACTGAGTGTGAATACCTCGTGATCTAGTTGTCTAGGCTTCTTGGGCAGGTCGGGATCATAATCTTTATTATCTTCATGAGTTCTCTTTTCTCGTCTCTAGGCTTGCATGGAGACTTTAACCTTTGTCGAGCTGCACCATTATTCTGCCGATCAATAAAGTTGTCTAGCTTTCCTCTTTGGATGAGTGATTCAATTTCGTTCTAAACATCCATGCAGTGATCTGTCGTATGTCTGTGATCCCTATGAAATTCATAGTGTTTGGACCTGTGCCTCTTGGCAAAAGGTGTTCTTAGCTTTTCAAGCTAATGTACATCCTTGTTATGATTTATCTCCTCCAAAACATGATGGATGACAATTGTTAAGGGAGTATAATTATTATACCTTTTGAGTCGATCCATATTCCCTTTTTTCTTTGATTCCCTATGGTCCTTAGGATCTTTGTGTTCCTTTTTATCCGTTTTACCTTCGGCCTTTACTTCTGAGTTTTTCTTGGCTTCCTAAGCATTCATGATTTTGGCTACCTTTGCCATTAACTCTGTCATTGTCTTCGGAGGGTCTTTGGAAAGTGTATAGTAAAGCTTCTCAGGTAGCAATCCACTCATGAGGGTTGTAATAGCTATTTTTTCCTCGTAATCAATGACTTTCAGCTTCTCATTATTTAAGCGAGTAATATAATCTCATTATTTAAGCGAGTAATATAATTACAGCTTCTAATTTTTTCCTCGTACCACTTATTTCACTAGTTTAGCTCCAAAGAAGAACTTCCCAATGAATAGATCGATAAGCTAGTTGAAACTAGAGATTTCTCCCCGAGGAAGGCTATTATACCAAATCTGTGCAGGACCTGTAATTGTTCCTAAGAATGCCCTGTATCTCATTTCGTCACGGACGATATAAATGTCAGTTGCAGCTGGATATTATTCTATGTGAAGAACATGATTAGTCTTCCCATCATATTTTGGGGTAACTATAGGAGCTTTAAACTTTGAAGGCGTGGGAAAATCCATAATAGCTTGTGCAAAAGGAGATCCCTTCACAATGTTTCTCTGCAAAGGGTTTTTGGCCTTATCCATTTCTCCCAATCTATCTTCTAATCGCTAGATGGAACCCTTCCACGCATTGTTACCAGCGTCAGATATGTGTGTTGTAGCTCTTTCATTTTGACTAACTGTTTTTGCTGATCTCTCTTCCTATGAAAGCTACTCGACATGAGAAGTTTGTCGGGCATCTGATCTAAATTGGGTTGATCCCTCCTATTGACCGGTTGGTCATCGAGTATTTCTCAATAATGCCCTGGGAAATTTTTTATCCCTCTTGGGTCCCAAACGATCAAAGGTAGATGCTCGACTTAACCTTTCTAAGGATATCAATCTTTCAGGAGTAAAAGATTGTCCGTCATAGGGCTTCGATGTTCTAAGCGAAGAACATACTCCTGGGCGATATAAAGTCTCGCTAGTAGTCCTGGATTAGCTATGTTTATTTCTTCTTGGAGATGGTGGTGGCATATTTCCACGAGCAGATAAGGAAGGTGACCTGGCTTGCAAGGTGTGCGTTAACTGCCTTATGGTATCTTGCATGGCCTCTTATCCTCTAGGGATACTAGCCAATATTCCACTCAGATCATTATTAGTTGGTGGAGTAGAAAGAGCAGGCACGATGCCATCATTCATGGTACTTGACTCAAGAATATCAGTCATGTTTAGTAAATGGATGAGTGAAAACATTTAGAAACACGTTCCCATAGACAATGCCAATAGGTTGATTCAAAAAAATAGAATAAATGTAATTATTTGATCATAGATAAAGAAGTAAATAAAAGATACAAGTACGATTTTTAAAGTGGTTCGACTAAAATGAAGAGCCTACGTCTACTGTCTTGTATTGCCTATTTTTCACTTGGATTGTATTCTGGTTCCCTTTGTAGTAGGGATTACAACGTATTAATATCCCACTAGGGGGATCAAGAGTCAGAATGTTAAAAGATGGAACGCCTTTATAAATTAAGCATTTACATCAGTACATATTATTCATAATGCATATGACATTTGGCACTTTACTGACCATGTTGGTCTGTCTTCCTACTATTGGTCGGGCTTCTTAAATCGTTGGTCAACATTCAGATTGTTGGTCGGCATTCCTGGACTTGGTCAGAGATTTTTGCCTTGCTGATAAGGACTGGTGCCATATTGGATGACACATGCTTATTTATGATTGGCCCACGTAAGAGTGTGATTTATCGTATCAATACCTGTGTATTAAACTAATAAATGAGTTTAAATATGTGCATTTTTTTGTTATGAAACATTCATATATGTTTAAAATTAAAATTTGAATTCAGGTCAAATACACATAGTGAGTTTAATATTATAAAAACTATCAAGAGCCTGGGGTTTCTTATGGGTTGGCATAGAATTTTTAGCTGTGTCAACTAGTACACCAGTTTAAATTTACAATAATGCCAATCCTTGCAATATATTAAATTTCATAGGCCGATATGTAAGTGCCTTTTTTCAATTTAAATCATAATTTGGCGTGCCATAATTATTTCTTTGTCTTTTTACCTTCTGAAAATTTAAAAGAAATAAGTTTCATATTATGTAACTATCTGTATTTATACTCTGCATGAAGAAAAATGAGTTCAGATTATTTTATTAGATGAAAAATGTTTGAAATGGCCAGGCTCTTGATTTCTTTTTTATGATTTAATATTCCTTTAGTGAACTTTTTATATTACACTTTTGTTCCATCATTATTTTTTAGACAATGTAATGATTCAATTATAGATATTATGTAATATAAGAATTACGATTTATAACTAATAAGTCCTCTTTGTCATTTTACGGCCAGCATTTAACTGATGTATCATGTATCAATTTACCAAACTTTCATTGGCACATCCTAAACAGTCAACAAAAGTACATCTCTCCTATGGGTTCCTTAGCCACACACTATTTCCAAGTCAGTGCTAGGCACCGAAGTACATGGGATATATCCATATTTTGGGTTAAAGGATTTCTCGAGCATCACAAAGATTTTGATAAACAATATATCTTTGATGGATGGCGAGATGGGACCATTTCACAATTTATTATTTAAAAATCTACATGATAGCCACAATACATTCAACATCTTTTGTTGATATTATTATTGTTGATACACCTTTCATCTATGGTAAGCAAGTAGGTGGGATATGCTTCTCAATGAGACAGACATGTAAGGATAAAGGCAACAGTTACTTAGGATAAAATGGTCAAAACTTAAGTCTCCAAAATTAGTACAGGTCCATTAGGCCAATCCTCTAAATCTGATCCTATGATTTAGATCACTTAAAATCTAAAAGCTTCTAATGTTCATGATGGTTTACATTGTAGTGTTTATCCAGATTTCATGCGGGTTTATCATTTGGAGTTTACAAGTTTTTGTATGCTTACGATTAGTTATATAATGCATTGTATATGATCAATGATTTTTTGGAAATACGTTTGAAATTTATTTGAAACCAACCCTAGGTAGGTTCGTGCCATGATGTATGTATGTATGTATGTATGTATGTATGTATATAAACACGGTGTATGTGTATATATGTAAAAAAAAGTTTACAAAAAATTTCCATTTTCTCAAACTAATAGGCTCATACCATAGGTTATTTAAAAAATTGTTCATCTGTTGTGAACTAAATAATATGTATCTATCAATGATGTACACTTTCAAAAATCAGCGTCAATTAAATACTTTTGTAAAAAATATTCGTCCTTCAGAAAAATTAACTTCGATTGATATTTTGGAAAATATACTATAACACAAAACTTTTGGGAGTTGACCACATGATTCATGCACCCGTACGACTTTGGAAATTATGACCAATTTTTTTAAAATTATACTTTGTTTTGTTAGGGAATGATTTTTTTTTCAATTTTGCACTTACGTACATAGGAAATTTTCGTTGTGTGTACATATATTTATATCTATATAATAAGGAGTAAAACTTATGTATGTCATAAGATATACCTTATGATGTCATAAGATAAGTTTTCCTGTAATACCCACTTTGCCGTCAAGTCTTTGGTTTCCCCTTCTTTTCTTTCTCACTAATTATTTTCCTCTCTTTCACTTTAATTCAAATGCAACATTATTTTGGTAAACACACCATAAAATGCACACTTTCTCACTAAACACTCCAATACAAACACCAAAACCCTTCCTTTCAGCCGCACCTCGCTCTGTCACACCTCGCTATTACTATGCACCACAAGAAACATTGAGAAGAGGCATAAAAAACCATTACGCTTTGAACTTGACCCTCTCTCTGCTCCCTTTCAACGTTAAACATGGGTGCAAATCATTATCTACACAAGATTAGGCTATATTCATCACCGCCGACAGGAGGCTTCGATAAAGGCTCGCATTGGGTATCCTGCCTAAACATGTCATCCTCAAGCCTTCTACTTTAATTCACCCCCATTCTCTTTCCCATTTCCAACAACTTTCTCTCGGTCACTCAGTAAAATGGGAGTATCTTCGGGTTTAGTTTCTAAATTGAATTTGGGCATCAGATCGTTATGGTTTGGTTTAATCGAAATAATTATTTCTTATTCCTCGATTTCAAGTATCTCGCCCCATATATTCAACTTAAATATTGACTCAAAGTCATTTTATCTCCATCTTCCTCTATTTGATTTCATTTGGGCGATTTTATGTTTATAAGCTTTTAGATTTAAGGGTTTTGGGTATTTTTTTCTTATATCGTGGATTTGATAGATATAGGGTTTGGGGTTTGGGTTTTGGGATTTTTGGTTTAGATTTTAGGATCCTGGATATATGGGTTTTAGATTTTAGTATCAATTTCATGGATTATAGGATATCTATTTTATTTTTTTTCATTTTAGGGGTATTTGTGGATAGTAGGCTTCCTTTCAGTTCAGTTTTGGGATTTTTTACCTAGATTGGAGGCATATAGGTTTCATATACACGATTTTGTTGGTTTTGTCATGGATTTTTTTTTTCTGGTTCAACATGGTGGCTATATATTTTTGGTTTGGTTTGTTTACATTATTTTGTTTGTGGATTAACACCATTAGTCCCCTTTAAGTATCTAATCTTTACTAATTATATTTTTTTACTAGCAGGTACTCTATGTCCTATCTCTCACATTCTAAGGTATAACTCCTGATTTTTTTTTTAATTTCAATCATTGGTATCTCTCCATCTCTCATTGTTGGTATTCAAATTATGTGTTTCATTTGAAGTTGAAGCTTAAACTTATAACCTATCCATAGTTTCAAGTTTGTCTTCAATAAAGTCCAAAAGTCAATATTGACATGGTCACTACAGATCTTAGAAATGAGACATATTGGGATTTACGTTGTTATGCCATGTTTTATAGTCAATATTGAAATGCTTACAAGCTTCTTATGGAAGATATGTTAGGAGGTCTGCAGCTAGCATGCTCACTGGGAAGAAACTTGTGCAGGCATCTGTTAGTTTTTGCCCTTTTGTGTTTGTGTGTTCTGTTATAGTTAGTCTGTTTTACAACACATTTTTTGCATCTTGATGCGCTAATGCTAATGGTCTAAAGTCTTTTCACCCTGCCAATAAAAAAGGATGGCCTGCAAAACTAGGTGCCAACAAGAAAGGAGATGGAACGGTACAATCAAAAAGTTCAAAGCCTATTGAACCCGAAGACATCGAGGAGAATTAGCGATGTACTATTTTTATCCCTTTGATGTTTATCGTTTTGAATTATTCCCCTCAATTTATTATGGTAGTATGTAAAATTTATTATACTTCTTTGTTTATAGTCAGTAGAAATGAATATTAACAAAATTGGAAACATATTGGGCTCTCTTATATAAACAAACACCATTTCTCAGTAAAAGAGTGTGGTCATTTGGAAAGAGTGACTTAACATTATATATGCCAACGATGATGTTGATAATGAGGTAATGGGTGTGTCGTTATAAACTCAAGTTGAATGTGTATTAGCTAAAGCTTTAAGTGTTTAACTAATGTTATGCAGTTGCCATTTTTTACTTATATATTTACAATTTCAAAAAAGGGTCGGGGTGGGGCATTTTGTGGCTGTGTGGAAGAATAAGGATTGGATAGTTCGAGGATATAATATTGTACTTTCTTTTACGTGGGGTTAATAATCGGGGATATAATATTGTACTTTCTCTAAAGTTCAATTATTGAAATACATGAGATATAGAAAGTGTAAGGACATATTTTTATAAATGTCCGGGGTAGAATCGAGGAATTTTCTGTCTTCCCTAGATCATAGTTTGTATGTCTAATATCGCTACATTCGGCACGTCATCACGATCATCCACGACGGCCTTTATCCGAATCCATCATCTTCACACGTGCATCATGCTACATGTGATGTGCTTCTCAACCGTTTCCCACTACTCCACGACGCATTATTGGTAAAATGATTTATTGGAGTTGTTTATATTTGCATAAATATTTGGAAATTTTTTAGAAAATATTTTTTGAAGACTGAATTATTTTTTATCAAAAGCAGAAATCTTTCTAAGTGTAGAAGCGGACCTTTTTTGGATAGCGTGCTCATTCAAACGAGATTACACTGTCGTTCGAACGAGATAGCATATCGAGCGATGTCGTTCGAATGACACGTGTCATTCATTCGAGCGAGATGCCTATCTCGTTCGAACGACGTCGTCGCCTCGATTTTTGTATCAATATCTGTCACTTTCTGCACGTCTTTTAAAAAACTTTTTCCAACTCTTTTTTTGCAAAAACCGGCCTTTGACGACTCTCTTTTTTAGACTTTACTTTTTAGGCTTTATGCCTCTTTATAAGCAAAATTCACTCCCATCTATCAGTGAAGATTTTTAAACCTTTAAGGATTTATTTCTACTCATTTGGAGTATTTTGTGGAGAAGTCGGTCTCTTCTTCATTGCCGCCCATAAGAAATTCTTGCGGGAGATTCCAGCCGACGACATCGGAACTGACACCTGTGGGTATTTCGTATGTCACACTTATTTTCATTATAATCCGTGTAACCGTTCTTTACAAATTATAGTGAAAATAAATGGTTTTTCCTTGCGGGGATATTTCTTGATATTTTGTGTCACGTGCTTTATTTATTTATGGTTTGACACACGCACATACGTTGGTGCATGTTTAGGGGTTGAATTTATTTTGTTTAAAAATAGACTCTAATTAAATATGGTTTACTTGGAAACTTACGAATAATTTTTTATTCGATATCACACACCGCATTTAAGTATGGGGTTCTCAAATTGGTATCAGAGCGGGTTGCGCTAATTTATTGCGTATTCCTATTTTTCGCAACATCGTGTGATATTGATTTTTTTTAAAATCAGTTTTGTGTTTATTCTCACTTTTTCCAATGGAACATTCATTTGATACGATGCCTATTTTTTACGGGTCAAATTATTCCTACTGGAAAGCTCGTATGAAATCTTGTTTAAAATCCATTGACGAGCGTGCTTGGTTGCTTTGTGAAAATGGGTGGACACCACCCGCGGTCACCGTTGATAATATCACCTCTTTAAAAGTTGTGTCAGCCTGGACTGAAGATGATTTTAAAATGTCTAATTTTAATTCCCGTGGTCTGAGTGCTATTTCTGGAGCCGTCACTCCAGATGAGTTCTGTCGAATTATGACGTGCCCCACGTCTAAAGAGGCATGGGATGTTTTGAAACTGACACATGAGGGTACGAACGCGGTTAAAGAATCAATGTTACAAAATTTGGCCACCCAATTTGATACTATCACCATGTCTAAGTCTGAATGCTTTGATGATTTTGATGCACGTTTGTCGGATATTGTTAACACTTGTTTTAATTTGGGTGAGGTGATTGATAACACGAGTGTCGTTAAAAATATTTTAAGATCTCTTCCAAAACGCTTTATTCCTAAAGTCACTATTTTGAACTCTTTGGGAAATTTAAAATCACTTAAGTTGGAAGAACTAGTAGGAGATCTTCAAACCTATGAGATTGACATGTTTCCCCAAACCATTAAGGCTAAGGATAGAGGCGTTGCTTTAAAGACTCATTTTATGGAAAAGAAAGAAAACGTTTGTGAGTCCGATTCTGTGGGAGACATTGATGATTTGGCCTTACTTGCTAAAAATTTCAAAACGTTTCTCAAAATTTCTAAAGAACATTCTTCAAATAAAAAGAGATTTTTTGAGAAAAATAAAAAGAAAGGAAAAGCGAAAGAAAGATGTGAGAGGGAAAAAGAGAATGACTCAGATGAGGAGTGTGTGGAAGAGTTTGAGAATGTTACTTGTTTTTAATGTGGGGGTAAGGGTCATAAGTAGTTTAAGTGTCCTACGTGGCTTAGAAAGAAAGGAAAGAATGCAGCCATGCCCGCCACACTTAGCGATAGTAGTGAAGGTGAGGGTGATAAGACTAGTGGTGAGAAGTTTGTTGCTTTTTCAAGTCGTGTGAGCACATCCTCTTTGTCCCACAATAGTGCACACGAATGCGAGAGTGAAAGTGGAGATGAAAGTGTGCTCCAAAAAGCGTTTAGAGATTTGTACACCGAGACCTTGAAAATAAAGAACTATAATAGAGATTTAGGTCTTCGGGTTTTAGATTTGGAGAGAGATTTTGCACATTTTGGTGAGCAAGTTAAGTTTTTGGTCAATACTTCACAAGATTTAACGGAGGTTTTTCATAAGTTGGCACCACCTTTGAAAAACCCCTCCGCACCTAAAGATTGAGGTTTGACTTGTTTACTAGCATAGGATGACTTTCATGATGACAATATCTGCCTATTGCTAGTATGTATCCTTTTTGTATAATTTTTTTTTCTTTCGAAAATTTTTTAAATAAAAAAAATTCAAAAACATTTTATTTTGATAAAATATTTGAAAATTCAAAAAGAGTTTTATAGTTTGATTACACCTTTTAAGGATAAACACTTAGGATGACCAAGTCACAACATCATTCCATATTTTTCATGTGACTGTTTGATAGTGTTTTGAGACAATATATCATGTCATCTTTGTGCTTTATAATATTTGGAGTCATTAAGATGTAATTATGTGTTACTTCCTACATATTTGACTCATTATTTCCTTTATTGCACACATGCACGGATTTTTTTGATTATTGTGCTTGTCTTATAACATTGGTTGGGTGTTTTCACTTCAATCCTGTCCTTAAAACGAACCATATGCGATAAAATTTGATAAGATTGAAATGCATGTAAAAACCGGTTCTTGAGATTGTGTAGTATTTGAAAAATGGTGAAGGATTACGAAAGATAATTATCTATCCTTTGCGATTAAGCCAGCTTTATATCGGACCAAAAAAATTGAGGAATTTTATTATCCAGGGTCCAAAGAGGTTTAAAAGAGCCCAAAAAAATTTAAAGGCAATAAAAAGAAATTCATGCCAATTATGGGCCAATTGGGTTTTTGCACCAATTCTCCAAAGTTTAAGAATTTTGTTTAACACCTCTACAAGAAAATATATTTGAGGGAGTTTGGTTGGAGATTTTATAATGGGTTTTCACGTCCTTGAAAATCTTGAAAAAGCGCTAAATAGTTTTGGACGTTATTGGTGTGGAAATCACTTTGACTTTGATTTGTACAAGACGATGTCATCTAAACTGAACAAATTTTTACACCTGAGGATACTTTTGATGTTCATTCATTAGGAGTACATGTATTCATCGTGCACATATGATTGATTGAGTTTATTTACCTACCGAATGTGTTCACACCCATGCATTCCATTTCCATGACTTGGCTATTTGAGTTTAAATCCATGGTATGATTTTTAGTATCTTATTTTTGTGTAAAAAAAATTTGAAAAATTCAAATTGGTATCATTTTCCATATTCTTTGTTGTATATTTTGTGTGAAATTTTAAAAAAAAATTATAGAAGATTTTTTTTCCTTGTGATATTTTCCATATTTATGCTTCTCATATCTGTCTTTTTGGGGACATCATAAAGAGGGGGAGAATGAATTATGGGGAGAAATTATTTCAAACTGTTGCGTGTCATGGGTATCTGCATTATCTCATGTATGTAGGTACAAAGTTGATATCTATTTGATTGCACACCCTGATGAGAAAAGTTTTGGGAGTTTCTAAAGTGTTGAAGATTTGAAGATGTTGAAGTTTAATTGAAGACATGCCATTTAGTATTCTCAATTTGAGGGTTTAATGGGAATATTATCTTATATGTCATTTGTTTTAAGGGGATTGCATAATTCGATTTTTTTTTATGTATGTACCGGCATAGACATAGGGGGAGATTTGTAAGGATATATTTTTATAAATGTTCGGGATAGAATCGAGGATTTTTTTGTCTTCCCTAGATCATAGTTTGTATGTTTGATACTGCTACATTCAGCACGTCATCATGATCATCCATGATGGCCTTTATTCGAATCCATGCATCCATCATCTTCACACGTGCATCATGATACATGCGACGTGCTGCTTAACCGTTTTCCACTACTCCACGACGCATTATTGGTAAAATAATTTATTCGAGTTTTTTATATTTGCATAAATATTTGGGAATTTTTTAGAAAATATTTTTTGAAGTCTGAATTATCTTTTATCAAAAGCATAAATTTTTCTTTGTGTAAAAGCGAACCTTTTTTGGACAGCATGCTTGTTCAAATGAGATTACACTGTCATTTGAACGAGATAGCATCTCGCGCGATGTCGTTCGAACGACACGTGTCATTCGTTCAAGCGAGATGCCTATCTCGTTCGAACGATGCTGTCGCCTCGATTTTTGTATCAATATATGTCCCTTTCTTCACGTCTTTTAAAAAACTTTTTCCAACTCTTTTCTGCAAAAATCGGCCTATGACAGCTCTCTTTTTTTTACTCTACTTTTTAGTCTTTACGCCTCTTTATAAGCAAAATTCACTCCCATCTATCAGTGCAGATTTGTAAACCTTCAAGGATTTATTTCTACTCATTTGGAGTATTTTGTGGAGAAGCCAGTCTCTTCTTCATTGCCGCCCATCTGAAATTCTTGCGGAAGATTCCAGCCGACGAAATCGGAATCGACACCTGCGGGTATTTCGTATGTCACACGTATTTTTATTATAATCCGTGTAACCGTTCTTTACAAATTATAGTGAAAATAAATGGGTTTTCCCTTCGGGGATTTTTTTTGCTATTTTGTGTCACGTTCTTTATTTATTTATAGTTTGACACACGCACACACGTTGGTGAATGTTTGAATTTATTTTGATTAAAAATAGACTCTAATTAAATATGGTTTACTTGGAAACTTGTGAATAATTTTTTATTCGATATCACACACCGCATTTCATTACGGGGTTATCAAAAAGTGGACCATTTCTTTAAGTTTTTTCAACAGTTTTCAAAGGTTCAATTATTTTGTTTGTTTGTTTTTCATAGATCTTATTTAAAGGAAGAAAAAAATCAAATGTGTGATATTAGTATTTTTTATATGGAGTGGAGATGATGACGGAAAAGAATAATATTTTTATTTCCATTAGCAATGATACAATATGTTTCAAATTTAAAAAGTACATTTTTCAAGAAAAAAATTCCCGAAGCTTGTCGTGGTTTTATTTAATTTTCCAATGATTCATTTAAAATGTTTATATGTAGAGTTTGGATATCGCGTATTAAATAATTTTAGAATGTTGTGGTGAACGCACAAACCAAATCATGATGGTGGAGTTGGTGGGCATGATACGGTTGGTACGAACTTTCAGTTCGGTTACATATCTACTAATTTTTATTCATAGGTTTTTGATATTTTTTAAAGCTTTTACACCATGTTACTTTTCTCAGTTTTAATAACTATTTGTTGATATGAGTTAGGTTAATTCAGGAAGCTACAAACACGGTCCTTATGAATAGTGTCGTATCAAACATATAGAACGTGGTGCACAAACCGTTTCCAAAGACAAAGTTAACTATAGTGTTGCGGGCAACATTTGATTTAGAAGGAGAGCAGGATGAGAATAATAGTGAAAGTGGTCAAAGTACATTTAGTATGTATCTCACTTTGTGATTGATTTGAAGTTACCCCCAATTATTTGTCAAAATAAAAGGTTGTGTATATTGTATTGCATTTGTACTCAGATTCTAATATTAAGGACTGTAAACTTTGTTTGATATCAATATGTTTTAATTTGAGGTTAGTTGTAAAAAAAGTCATGAAATCAAATTACTATAAATATCATCATCCAATTACAGTCTAAAGCTTCCAGATAGTGTTGATCTTTTCATCTCTCATTGTATTGGTGTTTTTATTATTTCATTTTTATTAGATTCAGTCAATATTGTAATATTGTTTGTGATCGAGGTTATTGCCCTACTATGTCAATTACTTCATTCATATACCTGGTGAATGTACATATTGATACAAGGAAGGTGTATGCAATTTAAACCCTTGAAGATTAGATGATTGTTAAAATGCCTCACGGAATTATATGAGGCGTCAGTGATTTTAACTGTGAGGTTCATGGTGGTCACTTGAGTGCTAGTGGACATTTTTTAGGCTGTGAATAAAAATTGATATTGACATATTTCTCTTCATTGTGTTTTTGCGTTCATCACAAGATTAATGTTCGTAATTACCTCATTATATATACGAAAGGTTCCAGTTATGTAAGAACTGTGGGTTCAAGGACTTGACATTAAATTTTATTTTATTTGTTAACTTTGTTAATTAAATTTTATTATATTTGTTAACTTTCCCAATTCAGGGCTTGGAAACATCTTCAGTAGTCAACTTTTCCATTTCATCTTCCGTAGTTACCAAAAATATATACAAATTCGTGCTTTATTTTGGAAATAGAACTATTTCTTCACCTATATATTTTACTTTTTTATTTTTTATTTTTCGCGTATCCACTATTTTGTATTATTTTGTCATCCGTAAAGTTAAGAGCATTGTTAAATTTGGGATTCTTTTGATTCCAAATTCTCTCATGATATCCATACACTCATTAATCATGTTAGAAAGGGGGTGGTTCCTGTGTCCCTAGCCTTTGAGGATTTGAACTGCATCGAGATAGTCACTGCGAATAGTGCATCCATTCCAACCCTTGATTCTAGCAAGATTAATCCCATGAAGAATGCCCACGAATTCTGCTTTAAGTGGACTGTTGCCTCCTCTGATCCTACCATTGAAATCTAGAATCCATCATTGATCAATATTCCTCACCATGCCACCAAATCCTCCCAATTTGCCAAAGGGATCATAGCTACCATTCGTGAATATTTCGATACCTGAAGAAGAATCAAAACTCGAAAGTGTGTTAGTAGTATTACTTGGGATATGGTTAAAAGTAGCCTTGGAAATCGCAATAAGAGCTAATTCCTTATCCAAGGCATTTGATTTAAGACAGACCATGTACGGGGTGATATTGCATTTTTCAAAGATAAGTTTATTACGTGCAGTCCAAATATGCCATCAAGTGGAAATAAAAAAGAGTTCACCATTGATCGAGGGATTTTCCCATATGTTAAATTTGAGCCATTCAAAAAATTAGAATTTTCATGAGTGATCCAATCGGGTGGGGTATATATAGTTTTCCAAACCGCAGTGGTAAGGTGACATCTCCTAAGGACATGCTAAATATCTTCATCAAAAGCACATAAGTCACAGTTTTTAGTTTCAGTTAAATGTCGTTTGAATCTATGACAGTTCGTAAGTAGATTATTGTGAAAAACGAGCCAAAAAAAATATTTTAATTTCTAGGGGATTTTAATTTTCTAGATTAATTTCTAGTTAATGTGGGAGGACGTATTGAGGTTAATCTTAATAAGGGAGTTGTAACAAGATTTAATAAATTAGCTGCCATTGATGGTAGGGCCCCAGCTGGGGCTATCAGTTCTCCCAGGGTAGTATTGAAGAGCAGTACCCCAGATGTTATTAGCCGTGTCATTATTAAAGGTTTCCTTTATGAGTTTTTCTTTCCTAAGAACCCGTCTTTAATGAGGTCAGTAACCATATTGATGTGGTTATTGGTGTGAGCCTGGGTGACCGGTCCAGTAGTCTTTGTAGATGTCGATCGACCTACCATCGCCAACCACCCACTTAGTGTTCTTAATAATGTCATATTTACATTTAAGCACACCACGCCAACTATGGGATGCCTGGGCCATTCGCGTCCAGTGTCTGCGATTTTCGTGTGCTTTGTATTTCTCACTAAGAAGGCGGACCCACGACGAATTCTTATCGTTCATAATCTTCCAACTAATTTTGTACATGATAGCATGATTATTTTCTTCACTAGTTCTGAGGCCCAGTCCCCCAAGGTCCCTGGGATGACAAACAGTATTACAATTGATAAGGTGGACTTTTTTCTTGTCATACGAATCTCCCCAAAGAAAGTTCCTATTAAGTTGGTCAAGTTTCTCATTGATCTTCTTAGGAAGCAGGGTAGTTTGCATGTTATAGATGGGGATGGTAGAGGAAACAGTCGGAATGAGGGTAGTTTTCCCAGTAAGAGAGAGAATATTAGCCTTCCAACTTGAGAGTTTTTTTTGGACCTTGTCAATAATGTAGGTGAAGTGATTAGTATTGGTTATACCATGTATGAGGTTTGTGCCCGGGTAAGTACCTAGGTCCCTAGTGATGTTAATCCCACATCACCTGCTCAACTCATAAGCATTATGCCTAGGAATATTCAGGGAGATGAAGATTTTGGATTTCGAGAGACTCAAAGCTTTCCCAGAGATGTCACAGAACAGAATAAGAGTTCTCAAGATAACGTCACAGCACGCTATAATAACTCGAATTTTTTAAATGGGAATTTTTAAATTTATTTTGGAAATCGGAGAAAAATAAAATTTTGGATTTAGTTATTTTTAATGATTAAATATTTTAGTTTTTAAATTCAAAATTCGGAAAGCTAGATTACAAGACTTCTAATATGAGTATATATAAGTCTTGGGGTGTTTAGAAGAATCCTCAAACCCTAAAACTCTCTAAGAGTCCTCAAAATAAAAAACTCTCTAGAAAAAAATATATAAAAATATTCGACCGTTCGATCGAGCTGAATTTTTTTTCCAGCTTCCTCTCATCTTCAGCTAGTAGGCCCCAAAATTTCATGTAATTCCAACGGTCCGATCATTCGAAATGGTTTTTTAGTATTTGTATCTGATTAGAACTCTTTTCTTAATCAAACTCTTAATTCTTTATATATCAACAAACTCGTGGCTTGGATTTTCAAATCATTTTTTCATCAACTTTTCAAACAGAAGGCCTCTCCATAATTATTCCCTTTCATCTACAAACCCTAGCCCCTATTTTATTCAATGTTCAACCATAGATTTGGAGGTATATTTGGGGTTATTTTGTGTTGGCGCTAGAACGTGACTTGACTATTTTCGCGGGGGAATGTGATGGTGCAATCTTATTTTTTAGGCAGAATATATGTAATGATTCATGTGATGATTTTGAGGTACGGCACATACACAATATGCTCCTAAATTCTCTCGAGAGTATTCCATTTGTTTTTTTTGTTAATTGCACTCATGTTGAATTGTGATATTCATTGAAATCCTAAAAATTTGTTAGAATCAATTATTTGATTCATTGAGATATATTATATTGTTGATTTTAGCATAGCGTCATGAGATTTTAATATGGCACGGAGAATGGGCAACCGCCAATAGTCCAAAAACCTTTATATGGCTTTGAGATGCCTAGGGGAGGTGAGGTAAGACCTAGTGACCTATTGATGTGTTGTTGAGAAATTAATATTGATATAATGATTGAGTATTGCATTTGATTTTTATATGCGCATTTGTATTGTTGCACTTTATTCATCATGCTAATTAGTTTATTGATCATCTATTCATGTCATATTGTCTACTTCCCCGTATTTTCTTTCAGTGGGAGGCTAGCGTGGATTGGGATGCTATGAACTATTTTGGAGAATTATTTTAGAGCTTGGATTGGAAGATTTTTTTTATTGTTGTATAAATTGGTGGTGTAATTATAGTTGGAGAATTTTCTATTTTGAAAGAAACATTATTTTAATTATTTTGAAAGTGTAACAATTTATGGATTTTTATATTTAAATTGTGGAAAATAGATTCTCTATACTAACTGTTGAGGATTTTGTTTAGTTTTTATCGTAGTAGCACGCCGCGTGTCTCTTTTCGTGTTTTACGTGGGGTGTTACAGACGGTATCAGAGCTTAGGTATACGACAACCCCTGGGTCTTTGGGTTTTAGGTCTAGCATGCGTGGGAGACGTGTTTTCTTTGGAGATAGAGTATTTTTTAAGACATGCCAGGTATCGAGGTTGAGATTTGTGATCTTGATGTGAGAACGTGTAGACTTGATTGAGGACTTTAGTGTTGTGATTTTTGGGAAATAGAATCGAGTAGCATTTTATTTTCGAGCGTTAGGCTACGTCGAATTTCGAGAGTGAAATTCCTTATTAGTGGGAAGTATGTAACAACCCGGATTTTTTTAAATGGAAATTTTTAAATTTATTTTGGAAATTGGAGAAAAATAAAACTTTGGATTTAATTATATTTAATAATTAAATAAATTCGAAAACTAGATTACAAGTTTCCTAATATGAGTATATATAAGTCTTGGGGTGTTTAGAAGAGTCCTCAAAACCTATAACTCTCTAAGAGTCCTCAAAACATAAAATTTTCTAAATATATATATATATATAAAAGTAATCGACCGTTCGATCAAGCTGAAATTTTTTGTGCAGCTTCCTCTCGTCTTCAGCTATTACATCCCAAAATTTTAGGCAATTCCAACGATCCGATCATGCGGAATGTTTTTATAGTGTTTGTATCTGATTAGAACTCTTTTCTTAATCAAACTCTTAATCCTTTATATATCAACGAATTCATGGCTTGGCTTTTCAAATCACTTTTTTTATCAACTTTTCAACCAGAAGGCCTCTCCAAAATTATTCCCTTTCATCTACAAACCCTATCCTCTATTTTATTCAATATTCAACCATAGATTTGGAGGCCTATTTGGGGTTATTTTGTGTTGGGTCTAGAACGTGACTTGACTATTTTTTGCAAGGGGAATGTGATGGTGCATTCTAATTTTTGAGGCAGAATATGTGTAATGATTCATGTGATGATTTTGAGGTACGCGACTTATACAATATGCTCATAAATTCTCTCGAGAGTATTGCAATTGTTTTATGTGTCAATTGCACTCATGTTGAATTGTGATATTCATTGGAATCCTGAAAAATTGTTGAAATCTATTATTTGATTCATTGAGATATGTTATATTGTTGATTTGAGCATAGTGTCATGAGATTTTAATATGGAACAGAGAATGGGCACCTGCCAATAGTCCAAAAATCGTTATATGGCTTTGCGATGCCAAGGGGAGATGAGGTGAGGCCTGGTGACCCATTGATTTGTTACTGAGAAATTAATATTGATATAATTCTTGAGTATTGTTATCGTGCCCCAATTTAATTAACTTAAAGTCATCCTTTTATTTAGAGATAAAGTATCTTTAACAATACTTTACTTTAATTCTCTTTGAAAATAGCACCAGAATTATTTTTTTTGCTTTTTCAAAAGCATGTTTAGATGAAAACATTACTACCTTAAAATGTAATTTACAAGTACTAAACAACTTTACATACAAAAGTTCTTTAGTTTAACATTTACCAAAAAAGCTTGTTGATATTCAACCCATATTAGATATCCATCACTCCCCCGTTTTGTGTCCCTAACTTGGCGGTGAACTCCAAACGATAGGCATACCTGAAACATAACATTATAGGAGTGTAAGAAATACAAGCTTAGTCAATGACCATATACCACACATACACCACACGTATACCCAATTTGAATAACCATTTTATTTTCAAATGTAATAGCCTAACAGGAATTGTGTAACTCTCGTAAGCCTGGACCCTCCAGTCCAATTAAGTCCCACTTAATGGGGATACCACATCCAATAATTAGGTCCGAGTACAACAAACCTTTAAGTTGGATTAACGGGATCGCCGCATCCCGTAGGACCCACCACAGTCCTTAACATTAGATTGAGGTCCCACCTCAGTCCATAACATTAGATAATATCATTTAACATTTTTAATCCACAGTCCTTAACATTAGATAGAGGTCCCACCTCACTCCATAACATTATAAAACATCATTTAACATTTTTAAACATACGCATATGTTTCATAACACCACATCACTCCATAAGCGTCACCACACATGTATTTAACTACACAATTCCATATGAAACTATAAGCATATATATTTCATTAGACAGGTTACTCACATTGAATTTGGTACTAAGATTAATACCAAAACTATTTCCTTGGTATGGTAGTGTTAGCCACTTCCCCACCTAACAACTGAACATCATTAGTATTTGAATACACCTAATCACATTAAACTCAGTAATACATCACATCAATTGGTCAATCTGATATAACTGGAAATTAATTGGATATGATACTTCTCATTTCTATAACACCTTATTCATTAGGGTTCTAACACAATTTACGGAATTAAATTACGAATTCTCTAGACAAAGTTATGCCTGTTTTATTACAACCTTTTCCCAAATTATTTTGGGAGAAAAACAACAACAAAACTTCATCTTCAACACAACCAGCCAAACCAAAAGATATTCTATTCTCCCCTTCAAGTATATCATACTCATATATGTTCTCTAACATTTCCAGTTAGAATTTTTTTATTTCAACAAGTATTCAATGATTTAGGCCACTTTTATTACATCTAAGTTTGAGTAGACCATCAAAGCATCAATTAACATTTTTCAAGCATATATAACCTCCATCTCGGTTATAAATCATGGGAACATATATTAAATAATTTGAATAATATAAAATTGAAGTTGCATGTTTTTTAGAGTTCATTTGCTAAGTCAAGAAAAACGTCGAATACCTGGTGTGCGCACTTACACTTTTGGGGAAGATTTTACACCTGAACTTCAAACTATTATCCACGATTCATTTCTTCATATTTTAACATAATTTTAGGCTATGATATACACATATGAGTCTATTTTAATCTCCAATTGTAATTTCTCAATTCCAGTAAGTACAAAAAAAGATATAGAAGTTTGAATATAAAAGGTTTCTAAACAAAGCGATTTTTAGGGTTTACACGTTTAACTTTGCATGAACTTGCATCCATCTGTACATAACCACAAAGTCTTGCAAGTTCAACAACCAATTGTTTATTTCTACCATTTTAATCATTAATACCAAAAATATAACAAGATTTAGGGATAGAATTACTCGAAGGACGTTTTCGTAATTTCCTACGGATTTTTCTCCAACTTCTCCTTGCTTTTAACTTCCTAAGCTCCCCGGTTCTCTCTCCGCGGTCCAAACTTTCTCGTGGATGATTTTGGCTGAAGGAGGAGGTCATATTAAAGGTTTAAAGTTGGAATAAGGTCACCCCCCTTGATCCAATCAAAATATGGCATCTGGCGCCATATAAGACAAAATATCATTTAAAGCTAATGATCACTTTACCCCTTGTTCGTAAAAAGACCATATCTTCTCACTCGAATGTCTCTTTGATGCACCGTTTATTGTGTTACAAACTTAATTCATATATCTATAACTTGCATATTCTGTGTTTTCCCCAAATCATAAAATTAGTATGCCTAATTTGGGCCCAAATAGAAGAGTAGAAATTTACCAAAAATCTCAAAACTTCCACATTTGGCAACCAAACATCAGCAATTTCCGACCAACAATTTGGTTTAATTTTATAATCATAATAATGTAAGAAAAACATATTTTCATGATATATTTAACCACATAACTAATCATATGATCTAAACAAGTTATTCCCGATTATAAGCTCGATTAACATTTAATGTAACCAACACATACATTACATGAGTATGCATCACCTAAATACGATAATTAACATGTTTAACACCCCTCACCAACTTATAAAATATAAATTATACTTAATCGTATAATTAACATTAATAATCACATTTTAGGGACTTACAGTTCTACCCCTCTTATAAAAATTTCGTCCTCAAAATTTAATGCATAAGAACTTACCAAAGAGATGAGGATATTACACATTTGTGTTATTCTCTCTTTCCCAGGTGGAATTATCCACATTTTGATTTCTCCGCATAACCTTAACTAATGGGATGGTTTTATTACGTAACGCATGTTCTTTTTTTTATCAAAAATAGCAATTGATTCCTCCATGTAGGTCAAGTCATCTTTAAGCTCGATCGGTTGTGAAATAAACACATGTGAAGGATCGACCGCATACTTAGGTAACACTGATACATAAAAAAAACATCGTGTATCCGAGACCATTATCGTAGTAAAGATAATTTGTAAGCTACGACACCAACTCGTTTCACTATTTCATAAGACCAATGTACCTAGGACTTAAATTGCCCTTTTTTTAAAATCTCATAACCCCTCTCCAAGAAGAAACACGCAGGAATACTTGATCACCTTCCTCGAATTTCAATTCCTTCCTTCCGTTGTTTGCATAACCTTTTTGTCTACTTTGCACCACCTTCAAGTGATTATGAATAAGATTTATCTTCTCAGTAGTCAGTTGCACAATTTCTGGCCCAAGTAGTTTTCGTTCTTCTACTTTTATCCAACACACCGGAGTCCTTCACTTTTTCCCATAAAAGTCTTCATAAGGAGCCATCTTAATACTCGAATGATAACTATTATTATTATAAGCAACTCTATTAATGACAATTGTTCATCCCAACTTCTCTTGAACTCTAATACATAAATTTGTAACATGTATTCAAGTGTCTGGATCCTTCTCTCTCTGACTGCCCATCAGTCTGAGGATGAAAAGTTGTACTAAATTTCAATTTAGTCCCCAAAACTTATTGTAAACTAGGCTAAAAGTGTGAAGTAAATTTAGGATTTCGATCAGAGATGATAGAAACAGGTGCACCATGCAATCTAATTATTTCATCTACATATATTTTGGCATATCTATCCATGGAATAAGTAGCTTTAACAGGAAGAAAATGCCCAGACTTAGTTAATCTAGCAACGATAACCCAAATAGAATCAAACCCTCATGAATATTTTGGTAAACCTATAACAAAATCGGTAGTAACATGATCCTATTTCCACTCAGTAATAGGTAAGGATTGTAGTAAACCACTGGGTTTCTGATGCTCCGCCTTTACTTGTTGGCAAACTGGACATCTAGCAAAAAAATCTACAATGTCGTGTTTCATTCCCGGCCACCAATAGCATTGTTTCAAATTTCTATAAAGTTATGTGTCTCCTGGATACATAGCATATAAATAACAATGGGCCTCCTTTAAAATCATTATCCTTAAATTAGGAACATTAGGTACACACAACGGTTATCATACATAACAATGTCATTATTAAGAATAGAAAATTCATTCCCTTTACCCTTTTTCATCTTGTCTTTAATTTTCTCCAACTCTATATGCCCTACTTGTGATGGTCGTCTCCAGTCTATTAGCATATATCAAACATTTAAATGCGCTAGTATTCCATAAGACTCGTTCAAATTTCATTTCATCCCCATTAAATTTAACTCTCTCAGCAGGTCAACTCGAACACAGTAATACAAAATACTCTGCCTAGCGATTTTCTACTCAAAGCATTAGCAACAATATTAGCCTTACCCGGATGGTGATGTATTGTGTAGTCATAATCCTTTATAAATTCCATCCATATTCTTTTTAACCAACACAATTTCCATCAACAAAAATAACATGCCAAAAAAATACTACTTTTGTCCAGCCGAAATTAACATTTAGAAAATTTAGCATATAGATTCTTCTCTCGCAAGGTCTGTAAAATAATATGCAGGTGACATTCCGTTCCCCAATAAATTTAAATTCAGGTTCATCCGATAACCGAAACACTACATTGCTTCTAAAATCTAAATGTGACACCCCGCTTATTAAAATAAGAGGTGTCCATCCCAATACTTCAATAATTATAGGAATCATAGATGGTCCATTTTATCATTATAGTCGTGAAGATAATAATAATACGAGATAACCACCAATTATTTTGGAAAACGGATGTCAAATTAATTTGTAAGTTTAAAGATAACCATTTTGAAAATCCTATTTGAAAATAAGGTGGATATAAATAAAAATAATTAACTGTATAACATTCATACACAACATAAAAACCGAATCAGCTGTCGGTTAATAGACCAGTACTAGCGGTTACACCGAGTATTAAAATAAATATCACAGTATATAAGCAAGTACAAAATTTGGGCAACACGCCCTAATGTTAAAACTGATCATAACTAGAGTACACAAAAGATAGAGGCGTCTATAGAAAATATCCTACAACATCCGCAAAAATGTTATAGCTCCAGGACACTTGAATGGAAAGTTCAACACGGACGTCCTTGCGACGGAGCACCTGGGCGTAAAGAGTATCCATGCAAAATACGGAGAGATATAAACGAGTCAGCGCCCGATTTGATAAGATATACATGTGAATAAAATTCATGATAGTTATGATTGTCTAACATCATGAATAAGCTTAGCTCGCTCTTCACAATAAGAATAATCCTCACCTCTCATCTAAACGCACAACCTAGCGTAATGTCATTTATAGTATGAACTATGCATTAAAGCAAGAGAAATAACTCAATTTGAACTTAATAAGATTACATTACAGTTTTACACAATATGACTTCACAAGTCCATTCCTCATTAAGAAACTTATTCCAAACAGTTAATTTATAAAATGCTTAACCATTTATAAAATACAACTTTCTTGAGAATAGTTATAATCACCATATATAACGATTCTAAGACCATCCTTCCGGGACTCAACCCACTGGATGCTCCCCTAAATAGCTATCATCTTCTAGGGCCTATTACCAAGACAACCTGGGCATCCTAAATCGCGTCGCGTGGGAAGCGGCTATGTACCTTCAACACTGAGTCATAGCCATACCCGGAATTACATCACTTCTAATAAAATAACATCACAATATAACAACCGGTCCTATGGATGAGGACTATATTCAGCCTGCATTCACTAGCCTGGGAACTTCACCTCATTCGCATAACTTCCCTTATGATAGCATTTAGAGATGTATGTATATGAAAATAAAAATTCATAAGATATGCCAAATTAAAATGTACATTATATTTTATTCGGAGCCATAAGAGTTTCATGTCATAATTTATAAACCACAACGTTTAATTTATTTCCATATTCATCTCCATGAATTTAACGACAATCCTATAACTCATCATGTTTGATGTTACCTCAACCTCCTTTCAAAAAGGACACAATTATATATATATATATATATAACCCCACCTCCCCCTAGACCTAGACTAGCTCACTATGTGAAAAGGACCCTCACATTCTTCTAACAACTAATTAATCAAGTCCCAAACTAAGCCCCAACACTCAATTTCTAACATAGGTTCATGATTCCCTTAATACTAGACTCTAATACTCTAGTTTTTCATGCAAGAAAGTTCCTATGTCTAAACCTTAAAAGAAATGAGCTAAGGAAAACTAAAGTTTTCGGGTGAAAAATAGGGGGACTGATTGATCGGCCCCTCACCCCCAGTCTACCGCGCCTATAAGGTTTTCTCTTTTAAGAAATTCAATAAGCCTAATTCTCAAGACCCAATCGACTGGTCAAGATACCGCGGTTGACTGCGCTTTTAAAATATGCTTATCGAGAGAAGCAGTGAGCTTTTCTCTTTAGGCCCGGTCGATCGGGCTCTGGACCGCGGTCGACATCGCTCACCAAATCTCGCGGACAAACCCAAACCTCTAACCCTAATTTCTTTCCATATCATAACCCCATCAACTAACAACATTACCACAACATTTCTACACAACAATAAACCAATATAATCAATTTAACTGTTACAAACAACAAGATCTAAGGGTTAAACACCAAGATTTCACAAATCCTACAATTTGTTCAATTCTTCCAAATACAAAACTATCACTATAATTTATCTATATAAAATAATACATTTTCAAGTTATAAACTTGCCTTAAGGTTGTAATCTCGGATTTTCTTTCGGTAGCACTAAATCCAAGCTCCAATTCTTCAATTTTCCCTCTTTCTCTTCTTTTCTCCTAAATTTCTCTTTCTCTCTCTTTCTCTCAAAGTCTAAGACATATAAATGAGAATAAATGTGGTTGGACCCGGAACCCAAAAATACAACATGGCACTTATTTTGACTATCTCAACCATTTTCGGACTAACCGCGCCCTCTAAATTGACGTCCGAAATAACATAAATTAATTCATGTTCCAACATCATTTTAAATCATAACCGTCGCTTTAGGCACAACGACGCAACAAAACATAATATGATGCTATTTACATTCACTTAACAGTAAATATGCAAAATTCAGTAAATATTATCTCTTAAATCACTTAAAATAATATTTACTCCAACTTCCTTTATTTTATATAATTACCCTGCATGGCAAATTAATATAAAAACAATTACTCAAAAATAAGGGGTATTACATACTCCCCCCTTAAAAGGGAATTTTGCCCTCAAAATTCACGCGTACCTTGTAAAAAGAGGTGCGGATACTTCTCTCGAATATCGTCCTCACGCTCCCAACGGAGAATATTGTTCCCATCCTCGTTTGAAGTCAAGTACACACATTCTAAGCATGTCCTCTACCATCTGATTGACTCTCTCCGTCTGCCCATCCATTTGCGGGTGGTAGGAGGTACTCAACTTCAATTCGGTTCTCATTAATTCTTGGAAAATTCGCCAAAAACGGGACACAAAAATCTTGTCTCAACCAGACACTATATTAATGGGCACCCCATGGAGTCTCAAAATCTTTGCAATAAATAGTCGGGAATAACGAGTCATATTGTAATCCGTACGTACTAGTAAGAAATGTTTCGATTTAGTTAGACGATCGACGATAACCCAAATAGAATCATGACCACTTTATGACGTTGGCAATTCCGTGATGAAATCCATCGAGATACTTTCCCACTTACATACCGGTATTTCCAAATGTTCTAATAATCCCGTTGGTCACTGATGGTCTACTTTCACCAATTGACAAGTAGTACATTGGGAAACAAATTCTGAGATGTCCCTTTTCATACCCGCCCACCAATACTGATGGTTCACATCTCGGTACAATTTGTCTCCACCTGGATGTATTGCAAATCTGGACCCATGAGATTCAGTCATTACGGCACACCTCAAATATCCCTCATCTGGGATAATAAGTCTCCCGTGAAAACGTAGTCCAACCTCAAAACTTATAGTGCAGAACTACGCTCCCTCGGTTAACAACTGGCGTATCCGATCTTGGCAATCTTTGTCCCTTCCTTGAGCTTCCACTACTCTCATCACAATCATAGGCGTAAGGGTCAACACCGACATAAACGCCCTTATTATAGCATCCTCCTGGCTAAGTTCTTTCCATTTAGCCTTCCATACTTTTGCTAACTCCCCCCTCGGGTTTCTGACTCAGCGCATTCGCTACCACATTAGCTTTACCCGGGTGATAATGAATATCAAATTGATAGTCTTTTACAAACTCCAACCATCGACGTTGTCACATATTCAAATCCTTTCGCGAGAATAAATATTGCAACGATTTGTGGTCCGTGAAAAGACTAAACTTCTCCCCCAGGAGGTAATGTCTCCAAATCTTCAAGGCAAACACTACCGCAGCAAGCTCCAGATCATGCACCGGATAATTCTTTTCATGGGGATATATCTTGCGAGAAGCATAAGCAATAGCCCGATGTTCTTGTTGTAGCACACCTACCAACCCTTAAAAAGATGCGTCAATAAAGACTAAGTAGTCCACCCTGGCCATGGTAATGCGAGTACTGGAGAAGAAGTCAACTTATCCCTCAACTCATCAAAATCTAGTTGACAAGAATCATCCCAAATAAATTTCACTCCCTTTTGGGTCAGATTTATCAAAGGGCTAGAGATCTTGGAAAATCCCTTAATAAAACGACGGTAATAACCAGCCAAACCCAGAAAACTACGAATTTCTGTGGGTATCGTGGGCTGACCCCATTCCCTCACCGCAAAAACTTTACTCGAATCTACCGAAAGGCCCTCAGTTGTCATAATGTGACCCAAAAACTACACTTCTCAAGCTTAGCATATAACTGATGATCCCATAACATTTTCAGGACCAACCGTAAATGTTTAGCATGATCGGCTTCAGTTTGAGAATAGACTAGGATGTCATTAATAAACACGATAACAAACTGGTCCTGAAAGTCCTGAAACACTCTATTCATCAGGTCTATAAACACTGCAGGAGCATTGGTTAGCCCCAAAGGCATAACCAAAAACTCATAGGACCCATATTTAGTCAAGAATGCAGTTTTGGACACGTCCTGCTCTCGAATCCGTAGTTGATGACACCCAGTCCTCAAATCTATCTTAGAGTAGTATTATGCTCCCCTTAGTTGATCAAACAAATCATCGATCCGAGGTAGTGGGTATTTGTTCCTGATGGAAACCTTGTTCAATTCCCGATAATCAACACACAACCGGAGGAAACCATCTCTCTTTTTCACAAACAACGCAGGAGCACCCCACGACGACGTGCTAAGCCTAATAAACCCCTGCTCTAACAATTTCTGAATTTGATCTCTTAACTCCCTCATTTCCACAGGATCCATACGGTATGGAGCTCTAGTAATTGGTCGAGTTCCCGGTGCTAAATCAATCACAAACTCATCTCACGACTTGGAGGTAAACTCAGAATCTCCCAAAAAACATCTTCAATGTCTCTAACTACGGGGATCGAATATAAGGAAACGACTATATCACGAGAAGTCTCCTCCGCAATGTAATATAAGTACATGTTAGAATCTCCCTCCAAAAGAGGCATAGCCACTAGAAACATCTCTTGCCCCAAAATGGCAAAAATTATACTCCTCCCATAACAATTTACCATAGCACAGTATTTCACTAACCAATCCATAGCCAAGATAACATCATACCCAACCATATCCAAGACGAGTAAATCGGCCTCAAAACACAAATTTCCAAGGTCTATTCCTACTCTTTTACAAACAAAGAATATGAGCGAACCATCACTTATGGAAGATTCGACACTAATAAAGGTACTCTCCACAGACTTAATCAACCCCATTGATTGAGCAAAATTTCTATCAATAAACGAGTGTGTTGCACCAGTATCAAATAACACACGACCCATATACCCATGAATGGGAAACTTACCCTGGATAGCTGGCGGCGCGGGCGGACCTGAAGGAAGTAAAGCATACTGAATGTGATAAACACGCCCATCCTTTAATTGACCCTGCTGTAGTGGGACGGCTGGAATAGGCATTGGTGGCGGTAGATGTGCCTGCTGATGTTGTGGACCTCTAGGCAACTGTCCCCCATTCAACTGTGGACAAGCTTTCCTAAAGTGACTCGGTTCCCCACACTGAAAGCAGCGGCCCGCCATATTCTCTGGATAACAACCCCTATTATTTCAAAACTAACCCAAACCTAGGCCCGGATGGCCTCGACCTCCATTATTACCCCAGCCTGCTTGGCCTTGCTGGCCCACTTGCTGCTGCTGCTAGGCACCCTGACCGTGCCTAAAACTGCCTCCACCAAAATTAAAACCCCCAACTCCTTCTACTTACTTCCCGACGATTGAGATGAGGGTAGTGCTCCCCCGTCACTGTTACCTCCCTTGCACATACAGACGGTGATCTTGACAATGAAGCATTGTTACATTCATCACGTCACTAAATGTTTGCAATGCGGGATTTCCCAACAAGTGTTGCCGTATTCTCCAATGTAAGCCTCCAATAAACTTCGATATCCTTCTTTCCTCCGAAATTACTTTATCCGTCACAAAGCTCGCCAAACGAGTGAATTCCTCATACTTCACAACAAAACGTTCTCCTTAGACTACATCCTGAAGTTTCCTCCTCATCTCCTTTTGAACTGCCGGAGGAAAATACTTTCGGTCGAACAAAACCCAAAAATCCGATATATTCATAGTATCCCTTTGTTCCGGTGTGGTCACCGACTCCCACCAGTGTAAAGCTGGTCCTACTAGTTTGAAAGTGGCAAGGATTTGCTTTCGTTTCCCACTACAATCTACCATTCGAAGATGACGTTGCAAATCCTTCTTCCATTGGTTTGCTACTATCACATCAGAACCACCCTGAAATTCTGGGGGGTGACCCTTCAAGAAAGATTCTCCTACTCTCTCCCACGGGGAAGGTCCCGCATGGGCTTGCACCTCTGGTACTATCGGTTGTTGGGCTTGAGGAAACTATTGAGCCATGATAGTCATTGCAGCATTGACTACCTGGGCAACGATATTAGCTACCTCTGCTGCATTAATAGTTCCTTGTGGTGGTGGAGGTTCTACATTATCTCCTACAACTTTATTTCTCTTTGCTGGGCGACCTCTTCTAGGCGGCATCTGAGATGGAGACACAACTAAATCAGAATACAATTTAAAAAAAATTATCTTTGCAAAAGATCGCAAGCATATACAAACAAAATAGTCCTAATAATAGGGCTCTATATCAAAGAACGCTATGGTAGAACATGACAAGTCCGCATAGTTCATAAGGAATCTAGAACCTAATGATGTGATACCATCTGTGACACCCCACTTATTAAAAAAAGAGGTGACCAACCCGATACTCCAATAATTATAGGAATCATAGGTGGTCCATTCTTAGCATTACTGTCGTGAAGATAATAATAAAAATAATACGAGATAACCACCAATTATTTTGGAAAATGGATGTCAACTTAATTTGTAAGTTTAAAGATAACTATTTTGACAATCCAATTTGGAAAGAAGGTGGATATAAATAAAAACAATTAACTGTATAACATTCATACACAACATAAAAACCGAATAACCTGTATGTTAACAGATCAATACAAGCGGTTACACCGAGTATTAAAATAGATATCACAGTATATAAGCAAGTACAAAATTTGGGCAACACGTCCGAATGTTAAAACTGATCATAACTAGAGTACACAAAAGATAGAGGTGTCTATAACAAATATCCTACAACATCCGCAAAAATGTTATAGCTCCAGGACACTTGGATGGAAAGTTCAACACGGGCGTCCTTGCGACGGAGCACCTGGGCGTAAAGATAATCCATGCAAAATAAGGGATATAAACGGGTCAGGGACCGGTTTGATATGATATACATGTGAATAAAATGCATGATAGTTATGATTGTCTAACATCATGAATAAGCTTAACTCGCTCTTCACAATAAGAATAATCCTCACCTCTCATCTAAATGCACAACCTAGCGTAATGTCATTTATAGTATGAACTATGCATTAAAGCAAGAGAAATAACTCAATTTCAACTTAATAAGATTAAATTACAGTTTTACGCAATATGACTTCACAAGTCCATTCCTCATTAGGAAACTTATTCTAAACAGTTAATTTAAAAAATGCTTTAGCCATTTATAAAATACTACTTTCTTGAGAATAGTTATAATCACCATATATAACGATTCTAAGACCATCCTTCCGGGAGTCACCCCACTGGATGCGCCCCTAAATAGATATCATCTTCTAGGGCCTATTACCAAAATAACCTGGGCATCCTAAATCGCGTCACGTGGAAAGCGGCCATATACCTTCGATAATGAGTCATAACCATACCCATAATTACCTCACTTATAATAAAATAACATCACAATATATCAATCGAGTCCTACGGCCAAGGGCAATATTCAGTCTGCATTCACTTGCCAGCGGACTTCACCTCATTCGCGTAACTTCCCTTATGATAGAATTTAGAGAGGTAAGTATATGCAAATCAATATTCATAAGATATGCTAAATTAAAATGTATATTACATTTTATCCGGAGCCATAAGCATTTCATGTCATAATTTATAAACCCCAACGTTTAATTTGTTTCCATATTCGTCTCCATGAATTTAAAAGTCATCATGTATGATGTTACCTCAACCTCCTTTCAAAAAGGCCACAATTATATATATAACGCCACCTCCCCATAGACCTAAACTAGCTCACTATGTGAAAAGGACCCTCACATTCTTCTAACAACTAATTAATCAAGTCCCAAACTAAGCCCCAACACTCAATTTCTAACATAGGTTCACGATTCCCTTAATACTAGACTCTAATACTCTAGTTTTTCATGCAAGAAGGTTCCTATGTCTAAACCTTAAAAGAAATGAGCTAAGGAAAACTAAAGTTTTTGGGTGAAAAATAGGGGGCCGGTCGACCGGCCCCTCACCCCCGGTCGACCGCGCCTATAAGGTTTTGTCTTCTAAGAAATGCAGTAAGCCTAATTCTCAAAGTTCGATCGACCGGTCAGGAGACCGCGATAGACTGCGCTTTTAAAATATGCTTATCGAGAGAAGCAGTGAGCTTTTCTCTTTAGGCCCGGTCGACCGGGCTCTGGACCACGGTCGACCGCGCTCACCAGATCTCATGGCCAAACCCAAACCTCTAACCCTAATTTCTTTCCATATCATAATCCCATCAACTAACAACAATCTGTTGATGACTAGAAATTGCATCTATGTTATCTTATCGGCATCAACAATTACCACAACATTTCTACACAACCATAAACTAATATAATCAATTCAACTCTTACAAACAACAAGATCTAAGGGTTAAACACCAAGATTTCTCAAATCCTACAATTTTTCAATTCTTCCAAATACACAATTATCACTATAATTTATCCATATAAAATCATACATGTGCAAGTTAGAAACTTTCCCTAATGTTGTAATCTCGAATTTTCTTCCGGTAGCAATAAATCCAAGCTCCTATTCTTCAATTTTCCCTCTCTCTTCTTTTCTCCCAAATTTCTCTTTATTTCTCTTTCTCTCAAAGTCTAAGACATATAAATGAGAATAAATGCGGTTGGAAGACTTAAATGCCCATTAACACTAAATTCCATCTTTAAATGTTACTACACCATTAAAATGACTCGTAACAACATAATTAAGCCATAACCGGTCAAAAGTGCCCGGAACCCAAAAATACAACATGGCACTTATTTTGACTATCTCAACCATTTTTGGACTAACCGCGCCCTCTAAATTGGCATCCGAAATAACATAAATTAATTCATGTTCCAACATCATTTTAAATCATAACCGTCGCTTTAGGCACAACGACGCAATAAAACATAATATGATGCTATTTTCATTCACTTAACAGTAAATATGCAAAATTCAGTAAATATTATCTCTTAAATCACTTAAAATAATATTTACTCCAACTTCCTTTATTTTATATAATTACCCTACATGGTAAATTAATATAAAAATAATTACTCAAAAATAAGGGGTATTACACTAAACATACATGATATGAGGGCAACCAATCCATACCCAATATCGTATCAAAGTCATGCATATCAAAAGGTAGTAAGTCAATTAACAACTCCTTTTCACTTATTCGCACCATACACTCCATACACACCCTATCAATAAAAAACAATCCTCCATACCGAAGTAATAATAGCTAAACCAGAATCTAATGATGATAGTGGTTTATTAAGCTGCAATAGATAAAGAAAAACACAAAGAATGTGTAGAAATAGGATTTGTCAACACATAAGCGTATTTATCATACATAAGGGTACTCATCTAGTGATTTCTTATCAATGAAAGTCAATTCCCAACTAATCTATTACTTCATTCCTTTATATACGTATGTCGAGCATTCACACATAATAGATTATTGGTTGTATCCTCTTATATTAACAATGAGTTAACATACTTAATAAACCAAACATCATTCTTTATGTTTCTCACTTCACTCCTATAGTCCATCATTATCATCGTGTAACATTTCAAATAATAAATATTCTAATACAAGACTAACTTCTTATAGTTCATCTCTCCACTTCCATTCAATACTTCAATTGATAAACATCCACTACACCAAAATGACAAAATTGCCACCTTTCAGCCGGCCACCCTTGTCAAGGTCATTGACCGTGACAAAAAACACGCGTTTTATGTCACGGTCATTGACCTTGACACGACCGTGACAAGGACTTGTCACGGTCATTGATCGTGAAAATTCTTTAAATAATTGTCACGGTCAATGACCTTGACACGACCGTGACAATGTTTCCAGCAAAAACACTTTCCCCCTTTTTTTTTCCCTCCCGTCGTTCCCTCCCTCCCTCTCTCTCTCTCGACGCTGCTCTCTCTCTCTCTCTCTCTCTCTCTCTCTACTTTCAGGTTTAATTCTCTCTCTCTCTCTCTCTTCCATTTATATATATGTTTGTGTGTATATATATGTGTGTATGTGTGTATATATGTGCGTGTGTGGGGGGTGGGGCAGGGTGAGGGTAGGGGGTGGGTCAAGGTGGGGTAGGGTGGGGGGTAGGGGGTGGGGCAGGGTGGGGGTAGGGGTTAAAAATGTAATATTATTTTGATACAACATTAATTTGTGTATGAGTTTCATAATTATAAATAATATCCAAAAATATTGGATAACAATTTATTTTCATTCAAAATAAATAAGTAATTTTCTACAAATTTCATAAAAAAATGAAGGCCGGCTTAATATGTGATTTAAGTGTGAAATAATTGCTATATAGTTATACTAATGGAGAAAAAAACCATATATGGCGTTTTTTGTTGACTTTATATGGTGAAATAATCACATGACTTTATATCCATCAAATAAAAGCATGAAAACTAAAAAACTACAATAAGGTGGCATCCGAAGTTGCTAAAAGCATGAAAAATAAAATATTTTTTAAGATTTGTGGTGAATAACTAAAGTTAAAAAAAGTATTACTTTAGTCATTAAATTACTTTTTGAATTCGGGCGATGCGCATAAATTTGTAGTAATTGTCTTACAATAAAGATCATTTAGTCTATGTTGTTGAAAAATTTGATCAAATTGGTGAGCCCTTCATATTTTAAAAATGTTGTTTTTATTTCTATTTAACTTTTCTTTCTATACACCCCTAATTATATTTAAAGTTTAATAAAATAGGAGTTATATAAATAAAAGTGGGGTTTAAATAAAAACACTTTTTTTAAATTTTAGGTTCTGGTCCATAATCTTACTTTGTCACAATTAATTTATATGCCTCAAAGTTATTTTATCAGTCTTAGTTTATATTTGTGATAATACTTTATTAAAGATTTTTATGGGAACTTGTTATACTAGAACTTAAATGAACACTAAGTGATGAAAATAGTCCTTAAAATTGAAAATTAAATAAAGTTTATAAAAGTAAAGATGCTGGTAATATATCAAAGATAAATTAATAAGGACTAAATAACAAAACGTGTTCAAGTGTATAACAACAAAGAAAATGTGGTATTTAGATTGGGTAAAATTCTTAAAGTAATGTTAAGGGACTAAAAGACCCAAGACAACTGTCCAGTAAGTCACGGACCGAAAAATTTATGACGGGTGATGAAAGCCCGTAAACATGTTGGGGTGGGGGTAGGGTATGATTTATAAAAAGCACAAAACAATAGTAGAAATTCAATACCTGAAATTAACATTGAGATTATTTTAAATAGACAGTCACTACTGTGTGTGTGTGTGTTTAAATTGTAAGAAGATATGAGAATTTTATTAAAGATTTTTATGGGAACTTGTTATACTAGAACTTAGATGAACACTAAGTGATGAAAATAGTCCTTAAAATTGAAAATTAAATAAAGTTTATAAAAGTAAAGATGCTGGTAATACATCAAAGATAAATTAATAAGGACTAAATAACAAAACGTGTTCAAGTGTATAACAACAAAGAAAATGTGGTATTTAGATTGGGTAAAATTCTTAAAGTAATGTTAAGGGACTAAAAGACCCAAGACAACTGGCCAGTAAGTCACGGACCGGAAAATGTATGACGGGTGATGAAAGCCCGTAAACATGTTGGGGTGGGGGTGGGGTATGATTTATAAAAAGCACAAAACAATAGTAGAAATTCAATACCTGAAATTAACATTGAGATTATTTTAAATAGACAGTCACTACTGTGTGTGTGTGTGTTTAAATTGAAAGAAGATATGAGAATTTTATTAAAGATTTTTATGGGAACTTGTTATACTAGAACTTAGATGAACACTAAGTGATGAAAATAGTCCTTAAAATTGAAAATTAAATAAAGTTTATAAAAGTAAAGATGCTGGTAATACATCAAAGATAAATTAATAAGGACTAAATAACAAAACGTGTTCAAGTGTATAACAAGAAAGAAAATGTGGTATTTAGATTGGGTAAAATTCTTAAAGTAATGTTAAGGGACTAAAAGACCCAAGACAACTGGCCAGTAAGTCACGGACCGAGAAATTTATAACGGGTGATGAAAGCCCGTAAACATGTTGGGGTGGGGGTGGGGGTGGGTGGGGGTGGGGTGGGGTGGGGTGGTGTGTGTGTGTGTGTGTGCAGGTGTGTGCGTGTGTGTGTGGCAGGGGCAGGGGGCAGGGGGTTGGGGATGTGGTGTGTGTGTGGTGGGGCAATCTTAACAATTGTATAGCTTTAATTGTAATTTTAATTGTATTGTGCCCAGTTCATATGAAAGTAGGATTGCCCCTCGTTGTAAATTAGTAAATTAATAATTGTATACTTTAGTAATTGCCCATTTCATATTGTATATCGAACAATATATATATATATATATATAGTATGATAATTAAATGAAACATACATGAAATTCACAATATATATATACACCTGCATGTTGTTAGAAAGTCTTAAATGTAATTCTCACTTTATTAATGCCAAACCCGACTCTCTTATAAGATATGCATATTGTGATAATATTATATCTGTACTAATAACATTTTTTTACAGCAAATGTCTCCTTCAGATTTTAAGGCGAAGATGATGATGCTGTTTATGATGATGTCGTCTGGGGTCGGTGGTAGTGGAGGCGACGAGGGCTCTTCCGCCCCTAGGCTCCCCAAATATGGGAAATTTGGGATTACCGTCGAGAACAAATCGGAGATATTAGCGAGATCCCTCGTTCTGCTAAAGACGGTCATCGGCCCGGGGTTTATGAGTTGGAAGGAGGTGCCATATGAGCTCAAGTTAGCTGTTTGGGCGGCACTACGGGTAATATATTTATATTTGTATTTATATTTATATTTATATTTATATTTCAATTTCAATTTCAATTTCAATTTCAATTTCAATTTCAATTTCATATTTATATTTATATTTATATTTATATTTATATTTATATTTATATTTATATTTATTCGCAACTAACATTGTATTTGTTGGACAGGAACAATTCAACTTGGATCCAAAGCTACGCGATTCCGTCTTGAAGCAGATTAGGGAGCAACTCAAGTCGTGGAAAAAAAATATGCGGGCACGGTACTTTGGAAAAACACGAGAGTCGATTATCCAATGGCATGAATCCGTCCCCCCCAAGGAGCCGATCTCATTGGCATAATGGCAGAATTTCATTGACAATGAGATCGAGGATCGACAATTGGCATCTCGCCAATCGGGGAGGGAAAATCGGGCAAAAAAGACGGACGTGCACTACTCCGACCGGACCTCTTACGCCGAGGTGGAGCATAGGATGCAGGTAAGATTTAATTTTTCTATAACTACAGAAATATATTATTCTTCATTATTTTACTTTGTGGGGCCGATACTAATTTTACTTTACTTTATTTTATTTCAGGGGGTAGGGAGTGGGCCAGGGGGTAAGCCACATAGGCTCGATACTTATGTGGCTCTTAGGACGAAGAAGGGGAAGGACAAGGAGGTGTCCCCGAGCGTCGCGACCACGATTGTAAGTAATCCGACAGTTTAATTTTTGTTAATTACGTTATAATTTTTTAGTTTACTTATTTTACTAATCATGTGCTTTTTGTCGTTTCAGGCAAAGCTTAAGGAAGTGCATGAGTCGTAGTCTGATGCCACCAAGGCATCTTTTTCCACAGACGCACTTAATCAAGTGCTTGGCTCTGATCGCAAGGGGAGGACAAGGGGGGTGAGCTCGCGGGTGGCCAAATCTAGGATCATCGGATTGGAGACGAGCGACACCGGGTTGGCTCGAACGGTGGATTCACATGACGCGAAGTTGTCCCGTTCGGAGGCGACGGTCCAAGATATGTACGCATTCATGAAGCGTACGCTGGGCGAAGACCGTAAAGGGAAACGGAAAGGGAAAAGGAAGGAGAAGGCGGTGGAGGAGGAGGTGCGGGAGGACGAGGCGCGGGATGACGAGAATGTGGACCTCGCTGCTTCATCTCCGACACGTTCGTACTTCGATGATCCACTTCCCTATTTGGCGCCCTTTAACAGACCAATGTCGACACTTGGTTGGCCGAGCGTGTTTATATTGGACGTATTTGATGGCCAGTGGATAGGGCGGGGGTTGAGGGACCCGAATATCGTCCAGGGTGGAATAGTTCATGGACGTGCGCTTCAAGAGATGGAGTCCAGGGTGATTGTCACGCATGTCATACCCGGGAAGGAGAACTCCCTATTGTGGTTGCGCGAACAATGCGGCACGACGTATATTAGTGGGTGCGTCAATTCGTATGTCGTGTGGCCTACTCACCTCCTCATTTTTAACAATACACCAGACATGTAGTGACATTATTTTAAGTTTGAATTGAATTGATTTAAGTTTGAATTGAATTGTTTTAAGTTGTTACATTTGAATTATATCGTGATCCATATTGTCTCTATTTGAATATATATTTGCATTATCTTTAGTTTGTTTGGATATATGATGTTTGGAACAGGTACAACGTTGCTATAACAGGTACAAATATACTGTTGGGCAGTGGCAGTGGCCATACTACCCAGCAGTTTTTTTTTAAATTCTGACCAGAATTTTCACGGTCATTGACCGTGACACATCCGTGACAACTTTTTATCACGGACGTGTCATGGTCAATGACCGTGACTATTTTTTTTAAAAAGGGTCACGTCTTTGTCACGGTTTATAACCGTGACAAATGTGTCACGGTCATTGATTGCGATACGACCGTGACACGACCGTGACAAAAAAATTTGTCTCGCCTCGAAATGTCACGGTCATTGACCTTGACAAGTTGGATTTGTCAAGGTCAATGACCTTGACAATTCGGCAGATTTGGTGTAGTGATCATATTACAATACTAACTTATTACATGACATCTTCTCATCTTCCACTCAATACCAAATTCATGTGTTCGACTTGGACTACTATCCGTATCATCTCTGAAGTTTTAGAGTATATTGAATATCGTTCTTACAATCCTTAATCTACACATGGCCTTAATACTTTTCATATATCGACAATGAACAATCATTCACTAAATGTTTACTTTTAACCAATATTCCATATTCACTTTCATGTATATTGTGCACTCATGCACTATAAACTCAATATAACTTCTCACTATATTATTTTTTTTCCAGAATCGTTTGATTGTTCTTTAACTAAACATACAATGCAATTAACAAGTCATTTATCCAACACGATAACTTTACAATCATAATATTACTCTAATCCTTATTAACACGATAGTCTTCCGCAACATCATTAATATACTCATCTTACCCGTTTAATAACATGGATGTTAAACGTAACCTTACCACTTAGAACTTTAAGCATACTTACTAACTCAATAATACTTATCTAACTATTATATGTCTTATTTCTTTCAAATAACCTGTACAAATAACTTAATGTATCATATTATGGTATCTCACATAACACATTCTCCTTATGCATACTTATTGGTGACTCCGTATAATGTCAACCATATTCTTTATATGACGTACTCTTAGTGATAACACATACACACAATGACAAACATAACTCAATATGACAATATCCCCCAAACTAGTCGTGAATATTCAAATCCAACTAGTATCTTTCTCATACTCATGCCTTATTCCTTACTCGTCATTAGTTAAGGTTTAGATCTCATCTATTTATTAAATGTGAAAGTCTCATTTAGTCTTAATTTTATTTTATCAAAAATTCATCACACCCCATCACACTACATTTATATTTCATTATGGCCACATACCATTAGGTTTTGCTGGTATTGAGAGTAAACATGGACTCGCCACCTTTTTTTCTTATTTAATAACTCCTACTGAGTTATCATATACACTAGATATCAATAATTCTCCACCCTTAATTCCCAATTACATTTTCAATTCTCATAAATAATTTTTACCTTTCATCCGATAAGAAATTCCTTGCCATAATACACCACACATACAACTAAAAGGATTCCTTAATATTTTTAAACTTTCAACTCTAGAACACCTCATCTCAACTTTACTATTCATATAAGCCTTTAAAAACATCACGAGGGTAATATCCACTATATGCACTCATATTACTAAACATGTACATCTCAACTCTCATTACTCTTTACTCTACTTGTAATAATTCACTATGAATTCATATTCTGGTCATTTGTGATATATCGATTGGTTATTGAATTTCATACCTTTTCACATGTTAAATATAAACATATACAACTACTAACCTTCTCATTTAACCTTTACTGTGTGAATCTTCATTTTTTATTCACACTCCAACAATTTAAGTCTCATTATAATCATGTAACAATAATTCTTCTCACTTCTCATCCTTTAATGAAATATGTTTTCCCGTACATCATTATCCCATACAGATGAAGAATGCACCCATTCATAATTATATACATAACGACTTAAGTCCACATATACCAGCATAGGAAGAGATCACATCCAATACTTCACAACTTTTATACCACATTGTGTCTTTAAAACTTTTCCTTCAATGACACGTTTGGTCATACAACAAATAAAACAATGCAATGCTTTATATTAAAATACATGTATTCCCTGCCATTCCCGGATAAACCTTAACATCTTATTTCCTTTTTTGCAAGATCCTTGCATTTCATATCACGTACAACAATATATGTGTATAACTGAAAGATGTCATCCCTGAATAAACCTTAACATCTTATTTCCTTCCTCTCGTCTTCAGCTACTACGCCCCAAAATTTCAGGCAATTCGAATGGCCTGATCACTCGGAATGTTTTTTTAGTGTTTGTATCTGATTATAACTCTTTTCTTAATCAAACTCTTAATCCTTTTATATATCAACACATTTGTGGCTTGGCTTTTCAAATCACTTTTTCATCAAATTTTCAACCAGAAGGCCTCTCCAAAATTATTCTCTTTCATCTACGAACCCTAGCCCCTGTTTTATTCAATGTTCAACCATAAATTTGGAAACCTATTTGGGGTTATTTTGTACTTTAGGAGCCTTTATTAGAAGATTTAGGCCTTACCTGCTATGCTGATACAAACCTACAAAAGATATTATTGCAGTTAGTAGGTGCTTAGCTGTTTGATGGCTTTAGTGTTCTGAATTATCTGTATTTCGTGTATGTTAGACACGTGTGAATTATCTGTGCACTATTATGTGTGAAGCATTTATCTTTGTTTCACATTGCGCATCTGTATAAACATTTAATGGCAATAAGTTAACACATAAAGCATTTGTCTACAATATGTTTGATACAAAAATTTACAATATACATCTTCTACACATAAATAATTTATGTGTAAATTAAAATTTGTTAACATTTCTGATAAATTTATAAATTTATCAGAAATGTTAACAAATTTTAATTTACTATTTGAGTTAAAAATATTTGTTTTTATACAGAAATATTCCATACTGAAATATTTATAAACTTTAAACTGTTTTAAACATTTTTTTCAAAGAAACTTCAATTGAAAATTCCAATTAGAGCTATATAATTAATTAAAGATGAGCTGCAGAAAGTGGGGGTAACACTCGCCATTGAACCTACCCAATAGAAGGGGTTTTTGAAGAAAATACCAAGAAGCTATGAACCCACCACCTCATGATTAAGCTTTGAACCCAACACCTCATACCCCTAGATAAAAGGTCATGTTTGTTTTAAACATTTTTAAACATTAAACATTAAAATTATTTTAAAAAACTATAAAAAACATTAATACAGTATTAAACATTTTTAAAACAATATTAAAAATGTTTTAAACATTAAAACTGTTTTAAAAATGAAGTTTGAATAATTAAAAGACTATTATAAAAAAAACGTTTTCAAAAACTGTTAAAATGTTTTTAAAAAAATATTATAAAAAATCTATTTTAAAAATTTATAATTAAAATGTTAACCTAAAAAACTTATTTGACCTCTTTAAATTTTTGATAGTTTAATATGAGAAATAATATTTGTCTTTTAGACAAATGTTACAATGATAATTGCAATATTTGAATGTACCAGACGGACATTGTTGTCATTTTTTTTATTGGACACGCATGGTATATATTGCTCCACGATATAAAGTATTATTTCTATGCCTTGAACAAGTTGATAAAAGTTTAGTCCCTCTATTAAAATTCAATAATATAGTTATTAATAAACAACAGTAAATCTAAACAAAAATAAAAAAGGACAAACAAAAAGTGTTTTATACCACACTTACTTACACTTGCACACTTACTTACACAAAAAGTGTTTTATAACACTACCAAACAAAAAGTGTTTCATAACATACTTAAATTAAAAAGCTACAGTCTGCCGCCTACTTAAATTGATGTTCGTCTTAATTTCATACACATTCGAATTGAAATTAGGATGTGTTTGATAAATAAGATGGAAAATAAGTGTCAAGAGTCAATTTTCATGGAATTGAAAACTTGAAAATATTTTTCATAGAAAAAATTTGTTGGTTTTGTTTGATTGCAATTATTTTTCAGGTGGAAAATGTTCTACTTTCCATCTTTTGTGTTTGGTTCCCAATATTTTCCAGGGAAAAAAAGTATAAAACATATATATACAATAGAAAAATAATAAAAATCTCAGAAAATTAATAAAAATCCCAAAGAATAAATAAATAAATAAATCCAAATTGTGAATAAAACCCCAAAAATAAGGAGAAAAATCCAGAAAATGAATAAAAACCCAAAAATAATGAAAAAAATCAAAAAAGTGAATAAAACCCCTTATGATACTCCAGAGCGTCGTTTTATTTTACTTATTTATTTATTTCATTCATGTAAGGGATTGTTGGGTATATTGTTACTATATATATTTATTTTGAATGAAGTAAATAAGTTAGTGGGAGTGGCCAAGTGGTAAGTTAGTGGGGGTGTGTCCATGAGGTCTTGGGTTCAAGTCCTTGAGAGCACACTAATTATTAAGGGTCAAAGATTGGGCCTTGGGCTCTTGGGGATTTCTAATGTGCATTAAATCTTTTCAAAATTGTTTTAATTTTAAATCGTACCGTTTTGAAGTCTATGACTGTTTCTTCCACTATAGCTGTTAGTGGAGATATTAGTACGTTAGTTGGCTAAAATCTCTATAATCAATATATGGATAAAAACACTATTTTTGAGTCAAGAGATGCTGAATTTTATGAGGACAAATTTCCTTTTAAAGTGAGAAGTGAGGGAACTAGTAGTTCTGTTCCAGTGGGTCCTAGTGTTAGAAATGAATCTCCAAATTCAGAAGATATTGAAATTAGGAGAAGTAAAAGACCTAGGATAGCTACTTCTTCTGGTCCTGAATTTTTAACGTACTTAATGGAAAATGACCCCGTCACTTTTAGTGAGGCAATGTCCTCCCCGATTCTATTTTTTGGAAAGAAGCTATTAATAGTGAATATGATTCTATTATTTCTAATAACACGTGGGAGTTAGTTGACTTGCCTAAAGGATGTAAAACTATTGGATGCAAATGGATTTTTAAAGGAAATTAAAAGCTAATGGTTCTACTCATAAATTTAAGGCAAGATTGATAGCTAAAGGCTATAGGCAAAAGGAAGGAATTGATTTCTTTGACACTTACTCTCCTGTTACTAGAATTACATCTATTAGGCTATTAATTGCTATTGCTTCATTACATAATCTGATAATTCATCAAATGGATGCTAAAACGACTTTTTTAAATGGAGATCTTGAAGAAGAAATTTATATGGATCAACCCGAGGGGTTTGTAGTCCAAGGCCTAGATAAAAAAGTGTGTAGACTTAAAAAATCATTATATGGATTGAAACAAGCTCCTAAACAATGGCACGAAAAATTTGATCAAGTAATGACCTCTAATGGTTTTAACATTAATGAAGCGGATAAATGTATTTAGAGAAAATTCAAGGATAATTCTGGTGTGATTATTTGCTTATATGTGGATGATAGGCTTATTTTTGGTACTGATATGGATGTAGTTAATAAAACTAAAAGTTTCCTTAATAAGCAATTTGATATGAAATATTTGGGTGTTGCTGATGTTATACTTGGAATTAAAATCTTAAAAAATTCTGAAGGAATTGTTTTAACCCAATCTCACTATGTAGAGAAAGTTCTTAGAAAATTTGAACAATTTAATTGTATTCCTGCTAAAACACCTTATGACCCTAGTTGTAAATTAAGGAAACATTCGGGTCTTGGTGTATCATCATTAGAATATTCTAGAGTTATAGGCACTCTAATGTATCTTATGAACTGCACTAGACCTGATATTGCATATGCCGTGGGTAGACTTAGCAGATACACTTGTAATCCTAATAATGAACATTGGGATGCTTTGATTAGAGTTTTGAGATATCTTAAATACACAATAAATTATGTTATTCATTATATCAGATATCCTGCTGTAATTGAAGGCTTTTGTGATGCTAATTGGATTTCTGATAATGATGAATGTAAGTCTACGAGTGGCTATGTTTTTGCCTTGGCAAGAGGCGCTATATCTTGGAAATCTACCAAGCAAACATGCATAGCTATATCCACTATGGAGTCAGAGTTCATAGTGTTGGATAAAGCAGGAGAAGAGGCTGAATGGTTAAGGAACTTCATATTAGATATTTATTTGTTGCCTAAACCAGTTCCAGCCTTGTCCATTCACTGTGATAGTCAAGCAGCGATCGCAAGAGCACATAATAACTCCTACAATGGAAAGTCTAGACATATCAGGAGGAGACACAACACAGTGAGACAATTATTGAAAGATGGAGTTATTTAGCAATCGACTATGTCAAGTCAAAGGAAAACCTGGTGAATCCATTGACTAAAGGGCTAGCTAGAGAACTAGTTTATCAAACATCGAGGGGAATGGGCCTAAAGCCTATTAATATCTAAATCACCTATAATGGAAACCCAACCCATATGATTGGAGATCCCAAGATCTGGGTTCAATGGGATAACAAGGTTATAAGAGTGATTTTTGGGGGTACAAATTTAAGATTTACTTAAAACCCATTCCTATGATGTAAGTACCTCTGTATCGATGGAGGATGATATTTAATCTCTTAATGCTCTCTATAGCTGTTATCTAGTGGGGTGTGAGATACAATAAACTCTTGATAGAAGCACCTATATGAGTGTGGTAGTGGGGCCGCTTCCTATGAGAATTAAGGCTGATTCTCTAGAGCACTCAAGAAACTTGGGCATGCTCAAGGCCAAAACGAGCACAACTGTAGGAACTCGATGATGATTTTTGGGAGTCACGTGTGTGTTCTATTGACTTAAGTTTACAACAACGGTGAAATAGTTCAAGACATTAGTTCACTATCAATTGATAAACTCAATAGATCAACACAAAGCAAAGGTTCAAGTCGAATGACACCTTTGCCTTATACGTCACTCCTTATGATACTCCACAGTGTCGTTTTATTTTACTTATTAATTTATTTCATTCATGTGGGGGATTATTGGGTATATTATTACTATATATATTTATTTTGAATGAAGTAAATAAGTTAGTGAGAGTGGCCAAGTGGTAAGTTAGTGGGGGTGTGTCCATGAGGTCTTGGGTTCAAGTCTTAGGGAGCACACTAATTATTAAGGGTCAAAGATTGGGCCTTGGGCTCTTGGGGATTTCTAATGTGCATTAAATCTTTTTAAAATCGTTTTAATTATAAACCGTACCATTTTTAAGTCTTTGACTGTTTCTTCCACTATAGCTGTTAGTGGAGATATTAGTGGATTAGTTGGCTAAAACCTTTAAAAATCAATATATGAATAAAAAAACTATTTTTGAGTCAAGAGATGCCGAATTTTATGAGGACAAATTTCCTTTTAAAGTGAGAAGTGAGGGAACTAGTAGTTCTGTTCCAGTGGGACCTAGTGTTAGAAATGAATCTCCAAATTCAGAAGATATTGAAATTAGGATAAGTAAAAGACCTAGGATAGCTACTTCTTTTGGTCCTGAATTTTTAACGTACTTAATGGAAAATGACCCCGTCACTTTTAGTGAGGCAATGTCCTCACCCGATTCTATTTTTTGGAAAGAAGATATTAATAGTGAATACGATTCTATTATTTCTAATAACACGTGGGAGTTAGTTGACTTGCCTAAAGGATGTAAAACTATTGAATGCAAATGGATTTTTAAAAGGAAATTAAAAGATGATGGTTCTACTGATAAATTTAACGCAAGATTGGTAGCTAAAGGCTATAGGCAAAAGGAAGGAATTGATTTCTTTGACACTTACTCTCCTGTTACTAGAATTACATCTATTAGGCTATTAATTGCTATTGCTTCATTACATAATCTGATAATTCATCAAATGGATGTTAAAATGGCTTTTTTAAATGGAGATCTTAAAGAAGAAATTTATATGGATCAACCCGAGGGGTTGTAGTCCAAGGCCTAGATAAAAAAGTGTGTAGACTTAAAAAATTATTATATGGACTGAAACCAGCTCCTAAACAATGGCACAAAAAATTTGATCAAGTAATGATCTCTAATGGTTTTAACATTAATGAAGCGAATAAATGTATTTATAGCAAATTCAAGGATAATTCTGGTGTGATTATTTGCTTATATGTGGATGATATGCTTATTTTTGGAACTGATATGGATGTAGTTAATAAAACTTAAAGTTTCCTTAATAAGCAATTTGATATGAAAGATTTGGGTGTTGTTGATGTTATACTTGGAATTAAAATCTTAAAAAATTCTGAAGGAATTGTTTTAACCCAATCTCACTATGTAGAGAAAGTTCTTAGAAAATTTGAACAATTGATTTGTATTCCTGCTAAAACACCTTATGACCCTAGTTGTCCCTTAAGGAAACATTCGGGTCCTGGTGTATCATCATTAGACTATTCTTGAGTTATAGGCAGTCTAATGTATCTTATGAACTGCACTAGACCTGATATTGCATATGTCATGGGTAGACTTAGCAGATACACTTGTAATCCTAATAATGAACATTGGGATGCTTTGATTAGAGTTTTGAGATATCTTAAATACACAATAAATTATGTTATTCATTATATCAGATATCCTGCTGTAATTGAAGGCTTTTGTGATGCTAATTGGATTTCTGATAATGATGAATGTAAGTCTACGAGTGGCTATGTTTTTGCCTTGGCAGGAGGCGCTATATCTTGGAAATATACAAAGCAAACGTGCATAGCTAGATCCACTATGGAGTCAGAGTTCATAGCGTTGGATAAAGTAGGCGAAGAGGCTGAATGGTTAAGGAACTTCATATTAGATATTCATTTGTGGCCTAAACCAGTTCCAGCCTTGTCCATTCACTGTGATAGTCAAGCAGCGATCGCAAGAGCACATAATAACTCCTACAATGGAAAGTTTAGACATATCAGGAGGAGACACAACACAGTGAGACAATTATTGAAAGATGGAGTTATTTAGCAATCGACTATGTCAAGTCAAAGGAAAACCTGGTGAATCCATTGACTAAAGGGCTAGCTAGAGAACTAGTTTATCAAACATCGAGGGGAATGGGCCTAAAGCCTATTAATATCTAAATCACCTATAATGGAAACCCAACCCATATGATTGGAGATCCCAAGATCTGGGTTCAATGGGATAACAAAGTTATAAGAGTGATTTTGGGGGGTACAAATTTAAGTTTTACTTAAAACCCATTCCTATGATGTAAGTACCTCTGTATCGATGGAGGATGAGATTTAATCTCTTAAAGCTTTCTATAGCTGTTATCCAATGGGGTGTGAGATATAATAAACTCTTGATAGAAGCACCTATATGAGTGTGGTAGTGGGGCCGCTTCCAATGAGAATTAAGGTTGATCCTCTAGAGCACTCAAGAAACCTGGGCATGCTCAAGGCCGAAACGAGCACAACTGTGGGAACTCGATGATGATATTTGGGAGTCACGTGTGTGTTCTATTGACTTAAGTTTACAACAACGGTGAAATAGTTCAAGACATTAGTTCACTATCAATCGGTAAACTCAATAGATCAACACAAAGCAAAGGTTCAAGTCGAATGACACCTTTGCCTTATACGTCACTCCTTATGATACTCCAGAGCGTCGTTTTATTTTACTTATTTATTTATTTCATTCATGTCGGGGATTGTTGGGTATATTATTACTATATATATTTATTTTGAATGAAGTAAATAAGTTAGTGGGAGTGGCCAAGTGGTAAGTTAATGGGGGTGTGTCCATGAGGTCTTGGGTTCAAGTCCTAGGGAGCACACTAATTATTAAGGGTCAAAGATTGGGTCTTGGGCTCTTGGGGATTTCTAATGTGCATTAAATCTTTTCAAAATTATTTTTAATTTTAAACCGTACCATTTTTAAGTCTTTGACTGTTTCTTCCACTATAGCTGTTAGTGGAGATATTAGTGGGTTAGTTGGCTAAAACCTCTAAAAATCAATATATGAATAAAAACACTATTTTTGAGTCAAGAGATGCGGAATTTTATGAGGACAAATTTCCTTTTAAAGTGAGAAGTGAGTTAACTAGTAGTTATGTTCCAGTGGGTCCTAGTGTTAGAAATGAATCTCCAAATTCAGAAGATATTGAAATTAGGAGAAGTAAAAGACATAGGATAGCTACTTCTTTTAGTCCTGAATTTTTAACGTACTTAATGGAAAATGACCCCGTCACTTTTAGTGAGGCAATGTCCTCACCCGATTCTATTTTTTGAAAGAAGCTATTAATAGTGAATAAGATTCTATTATTTCTAATAACACGTGGGAGTTAGTTGACTTGCCTAAAGGATGTAAAACTATTGGATGTAAATGGATTTTTAAAAGGAAATTAAAAGATGATGGTTCTACTGATAAATTTAAGGCAAGATTGGTAGCTAAAGGCTATAGGCAAAAGGAAGGAATTGATTTCTTTGACACTTACTCTCCTGTTACTAGAATTACATCTATTAGGCTATTAATTGCTATTGCTTCATTACATAATCTGATAATTGATCAAATGGATGTTAAAACGGCTTTTTTAAATGGAGATCTTAAAGAAGAAATTTATATGGATCAACCCGAGGGGTTTGTAGTCCAAGGCCTAGATAAAAAAGTGTGTAGACTTAAAAAATCATTATATGGACTGAAACAAGCTCCTAAACAATGGCACAAAAAATTTGATCAAGTAATGATCTCTAATGGTTTCAACATTAATGAAGCGAATAAATGTATTTATAACAAATTCAAGGATAATTCTGGTGTGATTTTTTGCTTATATGTGGATGATATGCTTATTTTTGGAACTGATATGGATGTAGTTAATAAAACTAAAAGTTTCCTTAATAAACAATTTGATATGAAAGATTTGGGTGTTGCTGATGTTATACTTGGAATTAAAATCTTAAAAAATTCTGAAGGAATTGTTTTAACCCAATCTCACTATGTAGAGAAAGTTCTTAGAAAATTTGAACAATTGATTTGTATGCTTGCTAAAACACCTTATGACCCTAGTTGTCACTTAAGGAAACATTCGGGTCCTGGTGCATCATCATTAGAATATTCTAGAGTTATAGGCAGTCTAATGTATCTTATGAACTGCACTAGACCTGATATTGCATATGCCGTGGGTAGACTTAGCAGATACACTTGTAATCCTAATAATGAACATTGTAATGCTTTGATTAGAGTTTTGAGATATCTTAAATACACAATAAATTATGGTAGTCATTATATCAGATATCCGGCAGTAATTGAAGGCTTTTGTGATGCTAATTGGATTTCTGATAATGATGAATGTAAGTCTACGAGTGGCTATGTTTTTGCCTTGGCAGGAGGCGCTATATCTTGGAAATCTACCAAGCAATCATGCATAGCTAGATCCACTATGGATTCAGAGTTCATAGCGTTGGATAAAGCAGGCGACGAGGCTGAATGGTTAAGGAACTCCATATTAGATATTCATTTGTGGCCTAAACCAGTTCCAGTCTTGTCCATTTACTGTGATAAACAAGCAGCGATTGTAAGAGCAAATAATAACTCCTACAATGGAAAGTCTAGACATATCAGGAGGAGACACAACACAGTGAGACAATTATCGAAAGATGGAGTTATTTAGCAATCGACTATGTCAAGTCAAAGGAAAACCTGGCGAATCCATTGACTAAAGGGCTAGCTAGAGAACTAGTTTATCAAACATCGAGGGAATGGGCCTAAAGCCTATTAATAGCTAAATCACTTATAATGGAAACCCAACCCGTATGATTGGAGATCCCACGATCTGGGTTCAATGGGATAAAAAAGTTATACAAGTGATTTTAGGGGGTACAAATTTAAGTTTTACTTAAAACCCATTACTATGATGTAAGTACCTCTGTATCGATGGAGGATGAGATTTAATCTCTTAATGCTTTCTATAGCTATTATTCAGTGGGGTGTGAGATACAGTACAGTCTTGATAGAAGCACCTATATGAGTGTGGTAATGGGGCCGCTTTCTATGAAAATTAAGGCGGATTCTATAGAGAACTCAAGAAACCTGGGCATGATCAAGGCCGAAACGAGCACAACTGTGGGAACTCGATGATGATTTTTGGGAGTCACGTGTGTGTTCTATTGACTTAAGCTTACAACAACGGTAAAATAGTTCAAGACATTAGTTCACTATCAATCGGTAAACTCAATAGATCAACACAAAGCAAAGATTCAAGTCGAATGACACCTTTGCATTATACGTCACTCCTTATGATACTCCACAGCGTCGTTTTATTTTACTTATTAATTTATTTCATTCATGTGGGGGATTTTTGGGTATATTATTACTATATATATTTATTTTGAATGAAGTAAATAAGTTAGTGAGAGTGGCCAAGTGGTAAGTTAGTGGGGGTGTGTCCATGAGGTCTTGGGTTCAAGTCTTAGGGAGCACACTAATTATTAAGGGTCAAAGATTGGGCCTTGGGCTCTTGGGGATTTCTAATGTGCATTAAATCTTTTCAAAATCGTTTTAATTATAAACCGTACCATTTTTAAGTCTTTGACTGTTTCTTCCACTATAGCTGTTAGTGGAGATATTAGTGGGTTAGTTGGCTAAAACCTCTAAAAATCAATATATGGATAAAAACACTATTTTTGAGTCAAGAGATGCTGAATTTTATGAGGATAAATTTCCTTTTAAAGTGAGAAGTGAGGGAACTTGTAGTTCTGTTCCAGTGGATCCTAGTGTTAGAAATGAATCTCCAAATTCAGAAGATATTGAAATTAGGAGAAGTAAAAGACCTAGGATAGCTACTTCTTTTGGTCCTGAATTTTTAACGTACTTAATGGAAAATAACCCCGTCACTTTTAGTGAGGCAATGTCCTCACCCGATTCTATTTTTTGAAAGAAGCTATTAATAGTGAATATGATTCTATTATTTCTAATAACACGTGGGAGTTAGTTGACTTGCCTAAAGGATGTAAAACTATTGGATGCAAATGGATTTTTAAAAGGAAATTAAAAGATGATGGTTCTACTGATAAATTTAAGGCAAGATTGGTAGCTAAAGGCTATAGGCAAAAGGAAGGAATTGATTTCTTTGACACTTACTCTGCTGTTACTAGAATTACATCTATTAGGCTATTAATTGCTATTGCTTCATTACATAATCTGATAATTCATCAAATGGATGTTAAAACGGCTTTTTTAAATGGAGATCTTGAAGAAGAAATTTATATGGATCAACCCGAGGGGTTTGTAGTCCAAGGCCTAGATAAAAAAGTGTGTAGACTTAAAAAATCATTATATGGACTGAAACAAGCTCCTAAATAATGGCACGAAAAATTTGATCAAGTAATGATCTCTAATGGTTTTAACATTAATGAAGCGGATAAATGTATTTATAGCAAATTCAAGGATAATTCTGGTGTGATTATTTGCTTATATGTGGATGATATGCTTATTTTTGGAACTGATATGGATGTAGTTAATAAAACTAAAAGTTTTCTTAATAAGCAATTTGATGTGAAAGATTTGGGTGTTGCTGATGTTATACTTGGAATTATAATCTTAAAAAATTCTGAAGGAATTGTTTTAACCCAATCTCAGTATGTAGAGAAAGTTCTTAGAATATTTGAACAATTTAGTTATATTCCTGCTAAAACACCTTATGACCCTAGTTGTCACTTAAGGAAACATTCGGGTCCTGGTGTATCATCATTAGAATATTCTAGATTTATAGGCAGTCTAATGTATCTTATGAACTCCACTAGACCTGATATTGCATATGTCGTGGGTTGACTTAGCAGATACACTTGTAATCCTAATAATGAACATTGGGATGCTTTGATTAGAGTTTTGAGATATCTTAAATACACAATAAATTATGGTATTCATTATATCAGATATCCTGCTGTAATTGAAGACTTTTGTGATGCTAATTGGATTTCTGATAATGATGAATGTAAGTCTACGAGTGGCTATGTTTTTGCCTTGGCAGGAGGCGCTATATCTTGGAAATCTACCAAGAAAACATGCATAGGTAGATCCACTATGGAGTCAGAGTTCATAGCGGTGGATAAAGCAGGCGAAGAGGCTGAATGGTTAAGGAACTCCATATTAGATATTCAGTTGTGGCCTAAACCAGTTCCATCCTTGTCCATTCACTGTGATAGTCAAGCAGCGATCGCAAGAGCACATAATAACTCCTACAATGGAAAGTGTAGACATATCAGGAGGAGACACAACACAGTGAGACAATTATTAAAAGATGGAGTTATAGGCATCGACTATGTCAAGTCAAAGGAAAACCTGGCGAATCCATTGACTAAAGGGCTAGCTAGAGAACTAGTTTATCAAACATCGAGGGGAAAGGGACTAAAGCCTATTAATATCGAAATCACCTATAATGGAAACCCAACCCATATGATTGGAGATCCCAAGATCTGGGTTCAATGGGATAACAAAGTTATACGAGTGATTTTTGGGGGTACAAATTTATTTTTTACTTAAAACCCATTCCTATGATGTAAGTACCTCTGTATCGATGGAGGATGAGATTTAATCTCTTAATGCTTTCTATAGCTGTTATTCAGTGGGGTGTGAGATACAGTACACTATTGATAGAAGCACCAATATGAGTGCGGTAGTGGGGCCACTTCCTATGAGAATTAAGGCTGATTCTCTAGAGCACTCAAGAAACCTGGGGATGCTCAAGGCCGAAACGAGCACAACTGTGGGAACTCGATGATGATTTTTGGGAGTCACGTGTGTGTTCTATTGACTTAAGTTTACAACAACGGTGAAATAGTTCAAGACATTAGTTCACTATCAATCGGTAAACTCAATAGATCAACACAAAGCAAAGGTTCAAGTCGAATGACACCTTTACCTTATACGTCACTCCTTATGATACTCCAGAGCGTCGTTTTATTTTACTTATTTATTTATTTCATTCATGTGGGGGATTGTTGGGTATATTATTACTATATATATTTATTTTGAATGAAGTAAATAAGTTAGTGGGAGTGGACAAGTGGTAAGTTAGTGGGGGTGTGTCCACGAGGTCTTGGGTTCAAGTCCTAGGGAGCACACTAATTATTAAGGGTCAAAGATTGGGCCTTGGGCTCTTGGGGATTTCTAATGTGCATTAAATCTTTTCAAAATCGTTTTAATTTTAAACCTTTTTTAAGTCTTTGACTGTTTCTTCCACTATAGCTGTTAGTGGAGATATTAGTGGGTTTGTTGGCTAAAACCTCTAAAAATCAATATATGAATAAAAACAATATTTTTGAATCAAGAGATGCTGAATTTTATGAGGACAAATTTCCTTTTAAAGTGAGAAGTGAGGGAACTAGTAGTTTTGTTCCAGTGGGTCCTAGTGTTAGAAATGAATCTCCAAATTCAGAAGATATTGAAATTAGGAGAAGTAAAAGACCTAGGATAGCTACTTCTTTTGGTCCTGAATTTTTAACGTACTTAATGGAAAATGACCACGTCACTTTTAGTGAGGCAATGTCCTCACCCGATTCTATTTTTTGGAAAGAAGCTATTAATAGTGAATATGATTCTATTATTTCTCATAACACGTGGGAGTTAGTTGACTTGCCTAAAGGATGTAAAACTATTGGATGAAAATGATTTTTTAAAAGGAAATTAAAAGCTGATGGTTCTACTGGTAAATTTAAGGCAAGATTGGTAGCTAAAGGCTATAGGCAAAAGGACGGAATTGATTTCCTTGACACTTACTCTCCTATTACTAGAATTACATCTATTAGGCTATTAATTGCTATTGCTTCATTACATAATCTGATAATTCATCAAATGGATGTTAAAACGGCTTTTTTAAATGGAGATCTTGAAGAAGAAATTTATATGGATCAACCCGAGGGGTTTGTAGTCCAAGGCCTAGACAAAAAAGCGTGTAGACTTAAAAGATCTTTATATGGACTGAAACAAGCTCTTAAACAATGGCACGAAAAATTTGATCAAGTAATGATCTCTAATGGTTTTAACATTAATGAAGCGGATAAATGTATTTATAGCAAATTCAGGGATAATTCTGGTGTGATTATTTGCTTATATGTGGATGATATGCTTATTTTTGGAACTGATATGGATGTAGTTAATAAAACTAAAAGTTTCCTTAATAAACAATTTGATGTGAAAGATTTGGGTGTTGCTGATGTTATACTTGGAATTAAAATCTTAAAAAATTCTGAAGGAATTGTTTTAACCCAATCTCACTATGTAGAGAAAGTTCTTAGAAAATTTGAACAATTTAAATGTATTCCTGCTAAAACACCTTATTACCCTAGTTGTCACTTAAGGAAACATTTAGGTCCTGGTGTATCATCATTAGAATATTCTAGAGTTATAGGAAGTCTAATGTATCTTATGAACTGCACTAGACCTGATATTGCATATGCCGTGGGTAGACTTAGCAGATACACTTGTAATCCTAATAATGAACATTGGGATGCTTTGATTAGAGTTACGAGATATCTTAAATACAAAATAAATTATGGTATTCATTATATCATATATCCTACTGTAATTGAAGGCTTTTGTGATGCTAATTGGATTTCTGATAATGATGAATGTAAGTCTACGAGTGGCTATGTTTTTGCCTTGGCAGGAGGCGCTATATCTTGGAAATCTACCAAGCAAGCATGCATAGCTAGATCCACTATGGAGTCAAAGTTCATAGCATTGGATAAATCTGGCGAAGAGGCTGAATGGTTAAGGAACTCCATAATAGAATTTCAGTTGTGGCCTGAACCAGTTCCAGCCTTGTCCATTCACTCTGATAGTCAAACAGCGATCGCGAGAGCACATAATAACTCCTACAATGGAAAGTCTAGACATATCAGGAGGAGACACAACAAAGTGAGACAATTATTGAAAGATGGAGTTATAGAAATCGACTATGTCAAGTCAAAGGAAAACCTGGCGAATCCATTGACTAAAGGGCTAGCTAGAGAACTAGTTTATCAAACATCGAGGGGAATGGGCCTAAAGCCTATTAATATCTAAATCACCTATAATGGAAACCCAACCCATATGATTGGAGATCCCAAGATCTGGGTTCAATGGGATAACAAAGTTATACGAGTGATTTTTGGGGGTACAAATTTAAGTTTTACTTAAAACCCATTCCTATGATGTAAGTACCTCTGTATCGATGGAGGATGAGATTTAATCTCTTAATGCTTTCTATAGCTGTTATTCAGTGGGGTGAGAGATACAGTACACTCCTGATAGAAGAACCCTTACGAGTGTGGTAGTGGGGCCGCTTCCTATGAGAATTAAGGCTGATTCTCTAGAGCACTCAAGAAACCTGGGCATGCTCAAGGCTGAAACGAGCACAACTGTGGGAACTCGATGATGATTTTTGGGAGTCACGTGTATGTTCTATTGACTTAAGTTTATAACAACGGTGAAATAGTTCAAGACATTAGTTCACTATCAACCGGTAAACTCAATAGATCAACACAAAGCAAAGGTTCAAGTCGAATGACACCTTTGCCTTATCCGTCACTCCTTATGATACTCCAGAGCGTCGTTTTATTTTACTTATTTATTTATTTCACTCATGTCGGGGATTGTTGGGTATATTATTACTATATATATTTATTTTGAATGAAGTAAATAAGTTAGTGAGAGTGGCCAAGTGGTATGTTAGTGGGGGTGTGTCCATGAGGTCTTGGGTTCAAGTACTAGGGAGCACACTAATTATTAAGGGTCAAAGATTGGGCCTTGGACTCTTGGGGATTTCTAATGTGAATTAAATCTTTTCAAAATCGTTTTAATTTTAAACCGTTTTTAAGTCTTTGACTGTTTCTTCCACTATAGCTGTTAGTGGAGATATTAGTGGGTTAGTTGGCTAAAACCTCTAAAAATCAATATATGGATAAAAACACTATTTTTGAGTCAAGAGATGCTGAATTTTATGAGGACAAATTTCCTTTTAAAGTGATAAGTGAGGGAACTAGTAGTTCTGTTCCAGTGGGTCCTAGTGTTAGAAATGAATCTCCAAATTAAGAAGATATTGAAATTAGGAGAAGTAAAAGACCTAGGATAGCTACTTCTTTTGGTCCTGAATTTTTAACGTACTTAATGGAAAATGACCGCGTCACTTTTAGTGAGGCAATGCCCTCACCCGATTCTATTTTTTGGAAAGAATCTATTAATAGTGAATATGATTCTATTATTTCTAATAACATGTGGGAGTTAGTTGACTTGCCTAAACGATGGAAAACTATTGGATGCAATGGATTTTTAAAAGGAAATTAAAAGTTGATGGTTCTACTAATAAATTTAAGGCAATATTGGTAGCTAAAGGCTATAGGCAAAAGGAAGGAATCGATTTCTTTGACACTTACTCTCCTGTTACTAGAATTACATCTATTAGGATATTAATTGCTATTGCTTCATTACATAATATGATAATTCATCAAATTGATGTTAAAACGTCTTTTTTAAATGGAGATCTTGAAGAAGAAATTTATATGGATCAACCTGAGGGGTTTGTAGTCCAAGGCCTAGATAAAAAAGCGTGTAGACTTAAAAGATCATTATGTGGACTGATACAAGCTCCTAAACAATGGCACGAAAAATTTGATCAAGTAATGATCTCTAATGGTTTTAACACTAATGAAGCGGATAAATGTATTTATAGCAAATTCAAGGATAATTCTGGTGTGATTATTTGCTTATATGTGGATGATATGCTTATTTTTGGAACTGATATGGATGTAGTTAATAAAACTAAAAGTTTTCTTAATAAGCAATTTGATGTGAAAGATTTGGGTGTTGCTGATGTTATACTTGGAATTAAAATCTTAAAAAATTCTGAAGGAATTGTTTTAACCCAATCTCACTATGTAGAGAAAGTTCTTAGAAAATTTGAACAATTTAAATGTATTCCTGCTAAAACACCTTATGACCCTAGTTGTCACTTAAGGAAACAATCGGGTCCTAGTGTATCATCATTAGAATATTCTAGAGTTATAGGCAGTCTAATGTATCTTATGAACTGCACTAGACCTGATATTGCATATGTCGTGGGTAGACTTAGCTGATACACTTGTAATCCTAATAATGAACATTGGGATGCTTTGATTAGAGTTTTGAGATATCTTAAATACACAATAAATTATGGTATTCATTATATCATATATCCTACTGTAATTGAAGGCTTTGTGATGCTAATTGGATTTCTGATAATGATGAATGTAAGTCTACGAGTGGCTATGTTTTTGCCTTGGCCGGAGGCGCTATATCTTGGAAATCTACCAAGCAAACATGCATAGCTAGATCCACTATGGCGTCAGAGTTCATAGCATTGGATTCAGAGTTCATAGTGTTGGATAAAGCAGGAGAAGAGGCTGAATGGTTAAGGAACTTCATATTAGATATTCATTTGTGGCCTAAACCAGTTCTACCCTTGTCCATTCACTATGATCTTCAAGCAGCGATCGCAAGAGCACATAATAGCTCCTACAATGGAAAGTCTAGACATATCAGGAGGAGACACAACACAGTGAGACAATTATTGAAAGATGGAGTTATTTAGCAATCGACTATGCCAAGTCAAAGGAAAACCTAGCGAATCCATTGACTAAAGGGCTAGCTAGAGAACTAGTTTATCAAACATCGAGGGGAATGGGCCTAAAGCCTATTAATATCTAAATCACCTATAATGAAAACCCAACCCATATGCTTGTAGATCCCAAGATCTGGGTTCAATGGGATAACAAAGTTATACGAGTGATTTTTGGGGGTACAAATTTAAGTTTTACTTAAAACCCATTCCTATGATGTAAGTACCTCTGTATCGATGGAGGATGAGATTTAATCTCTTAATGCTTTCTATAGTTGTTATTCAGTGGGTGTGAGATACAGTACACTCTTGATAGAAGCACCTATATGAGTGTGGTAGTGGGGCCGCTTCCTATGAGAATTAAGGCTGATTCTCTAGAGCACTCAAGAAACCTGGGCATGCTCAAGGACAAAATGAGCACAACCGTGGGAACTCGATGATGATTTTTGGGAGTCACGTGTGTTTTCTATTGACATAAGTTTACAACAACGGTGAAATAGTTCAAGAACTTAGTTCACTATCAACTGGTAAACTCAATAGATCAAGTCAAAGCAAAGGTTCAAGTCGAATGACACCTTTGCCTTATACGTCACTCCTTATGATACTCCAGAGCGTCGTTTTATTTTACTTATTTATTTATTTCATTCATGTTGGGGATTGTTGGGTATATTATTACTATATATATTTATTTTGAATGTAGTAAATAAGTTAGTGGGAGTGGCCAAGTGGTAAGTTAGTGGGGGTGTGTCCATCAGGTCTTGGGTTCAAGTCCTAGGGAGCACACTAATTATTAAGGGTCAAAGATTGGGTCTTGGGCTCTTGGGGATTTCTAATGTGCATTAAATCTTTTCAAAATCGTTTTAATTTTAAAACATTTTTAAATCTTTGAGTGTTTCTTCCACTATAGCTGTTAGTGGAGATATTAGTGGGTTAGTTGGCTAAAACCTCTACCCACGTTTTTTACCATTTTCCTTATATAAGAAAGGGTTACAGAGTCAAAAACGATTGAAAAATCTCTCTCACGTTATCTGCAAAAATACTTTTGCTATTTTCTTCAAATCACTTTCTCTACAAAAAATAATTTTGCTACTTTCTGTTTTTCGTTAATTTTCTAGGAGTGCTGGAGTATCCTAAGAGTTCGAAGATTTAACACAAAGCTGGTGTTTAAATCTGATCGTTGAATCCTGGGAGGTTTATGTTCACGAGGATGACAGCTACAAATATCAGCGAGCAATTTCACCTTTAAGACTTTGTGTCAAACACAAACCTCGATCGATAAGTCCTTCTAATTTTATCTATTTCGAATTTGGATTATTTCGTTTATTCTGCAATTACTATTTCCAACAAAAACTTGGCAGACCGAAAAAAAAAATCCAAAAATCGTACTCTCCACATTAAATGTTTGTCCCTTGTTGTGAGACCTTGAATCCATTAAAAACAGGTCCCACCAATAAGAAGTGTAAATTTTAAAACGATACAAAAAAATAATATGAAATTTATTCCAAATTGACACGATCTATCATGTTCGTGTCGAGTTTTTTTTTACACGATGTTGTGTCGTGTCGTGTTCGTGTCTGAATTACTAGTCGTGTCGTGTTATCATGTTTTTTAGGCATGAAATTTAAGAAATTATAGTATTCGTGTCGTGCCATTTGTTTTTTATTCAGATCGTGTTCGAGTCAATTAAAAAAATTCGAATTCGTGTCGTATTCGTGTCTGAAAAAATCGTATCGTGTCGATCGAAACACGATCCGTTGACCCGAATTGTCACCCCTACTATCAATACATTAAAAACTTATATTCATTTTTGTCTGGTTAAACAGGTACACAAAATGAATATTTTGGTAAGTTTATGTAGTATTACTCTTTTTTTTTCTTTTTTTTTTAATGTTCGCCACCCATGCGTAGGTACTATATAACTATATTTATTATATGTGTAATATTAGGTGCACTTTTCTTTGTACCTTCATATATATTTTTACTTATACTGTGTATTTTTTTTTTCCCATTAATTTTTTTTCCTCTCGTACATTAGATAAAAAAATTTAAGGCTCGAAAAGTGTATTCTTGCCATCTTTACTTTGTTAATATATGTACTTATATAATCGTTTTCTCTTTTGTCTACGAGTAATTCTATATGAACCGCCACTTAATCCGTCTTGTTACCGTATCTCCCATTTTTTTTACGATAAGTTTTTTATTCCTTTGTTTTTAACATTTGATATAAAAACAGTTTTTATTTATTGAAAGTAAATAGTTTTTTATTAAAATTAAAATTAAAGTATATTATTTTCATTAATAAAAAAATATGTTTCTTGACATTATATAACGATTGATTAGTGCCGCCGGACCGGATCAACATTTCTGAATCCATATCATTTGTTGAATGTGGGTCCGCGTCAGCGGTACTAATCAATCGCGAAACTAACACATTAAATTAAACAGTTTTTTATCAAAATTAAAATTAAAAGAATATTTTTTTTAATAAAAAAACTATGTTTATTCACATGATATCGTGGTTGTTTAATGACACTAAACCGAATTCACATTATTTATTGAACGTGGGTCCACGTCAGCGTTATTAATTAATCATGAATTTAACACATCAAATTAAACCGTTTTTTATCAAAATTAAAATTAAAAGAAGGAAACTGGATTGAACTCCTAAGGTCAAGAGGTCATGACGTCCTGTTATGAGTCCTAAAGTAGATGGGCCATAAGGTAAATCTCGGTAAAGCTCCTTAAATCTCGGTGAGGACAACTACGAGTCCTAAGGTGAAAAGACAAAAGGCTAAAGGTTTAACAGCAAAACGACGAAATCGTAAAGAGGCTATACCAAGTCCTATTCGGTCAAAACACCTCCTAGTGGGATAAAATAAATCGAACAGTCTATGACCAAGCAGGTATATGACGAAATCTACTAATTAGGCGGTAGCATCCTAAGGGTTCCAATCAATCTTATGCAGTCAACGTCAAATAAAGCTAAGTAGCCGCCGGTAAAGAGGCTAACAAAAGATATTGTTACAGCAAAAGTAACTGGTACTATTCATGACCGAAAAATTCTTACAGCTAATGAGCAAGTCTACTAAGCAAGGGGTATCCATCAAGCAGGGGGTTTCCATCATGTATCTCGGATACAACAACTGAGGAAACAGTGTACTTGTAAGATATTAGTACTAATGTTTTAAGGCCATCTGTAGTGGCAATGTGTAAACTGATTATGTGGAGATGTAATTTTAGATTATTTGGTTTAGATTGTTGGGCGAAGTTTTACACTGGAACAATGCAAAATGGGGACCTGGCAGTGTTGGGCGTTAACCATTTTACTGCCCAGATCTGGGCGGCTATCATTTTACCGCCCAAGCCCACACACCAAATTTGGGCGGCTAACATATTACCGCCCAGATCCAACCAATTTCCAGCCGTTACACTCCTAGCCGTTTATACCCGTTACAAATATATCTGTTGTAACTAAATATTAATTATATATTTACCCCTATAAATAATATTTTCTCCTCTTCTATTTTTCATTCTTATTACAAAATTATTTCTATAACAAATTTTATCTCCTACAATATTCTTGAATATTTTTTAAATCCCAAAACTCAAAGACGTATTTTTTATATATTCAATTGTAATACCCCGTATTTCTGAATATTCTATTTAATTAAATTGGAAAATTAAATGAGAAAATACGGCTTAATTTAAATTACGTAAGAGGAGTAATTTAATGATATTTATTAAGAATTGTAATTATGGTATATTAATCGAGAGATAGTTATCGATTTATATTGCCTCATTATATTTACTTAGTGCGAGTAGTAAATAGTTACTTAAAGCATGTAGACCGTTTTGGGGCGAGAACGAGTAATATATTTTTAAGTGACTCAAATGACAATTTAGAGGTCACGATTAACCCCGGAAGGGTCTAAATAGTCAAAATAGTATACCCAGGGGTACTAGTTGGGTCCCGGGATGTTTTTGGGCTAAGCCGGGACCGTTCAGGGGCGTTTTAGTCTTTTAAATTATAGGAGTGAGAAGACCTACGAATTTAATAGCTCTAAGTCAGATTATAAGAGTTGGAGGCAAGGGTTAGAGAGAAGAAAAAACACACCATAGCCATTAGAGAGAAGAGAGAAACAATTCTCAAGGCAAAAGGAAGAATTGGGAAGAATTTAAAGGAGATTTTCACCACAAACTTGTGGGGAGGGAAGATTGAAGGAGAAAAACAATCAATCATCAACAACAATCACAAAATCAGAACCCCTCTATCAAGGAAAGTGTTTATTGCAAATCAAATTCAAGTTATAATACCCATGTGTAGGGAGTTTTAAGAATTGATTAATTCTATTGAAAAACCATTAATTAAATGTTTGAATTGATTACATGTTTGGGTAGGATTGCATGTAAAATGAATCCCTAAGTAAAGGTAAAATGAAATTTGAATATATTTTACGATTAACATAGAATCTTTAGGAGTTCTTGGGTAAAGAACATGAATCTTGAATGACTTAGGGTTTAATTGATGAACACAAGATGTCAATCTGCCAGAATTTTTTACACAATTTTAAACGTATGCCATTTGAGTTGTACTTTGAATTAGAGTGTTAACCATACATTCCTGGAAAGGTATTTCTCTCCGCTATCCAATGAACTTGGAATCAGATCAATCGGAGTTCTGTAGAGGGAGTAATAGATATATTACTACAGGGTGTTTAATCTGCCAGCATAGTAATCTGCCATAAGTTTGACGTGCCTTCAAACATGTACGATTTGAGTTGTACTTATAATTAGAGTGTGAATCATAGATGTATGGAAAGTTACATCTCTTAGCTTTCCAATGAACTTGTAATCAGGTCAATCAGAGTTCTGTAGATGGAGAAATCGAAGTTTTACTAGGGGGTGTTTAATCTGCCAGAAAATTTTATGATTCGTTAGGCTGCGAGAAAATGTAAGATATATAATTTTAAGCCTCAAATGCCTAAAATTTTATCAGGGAAGTGTTTGGGACCTTGTTGAAATATATTTTTGGAATAATTTTATGGAAGTAGGTCTATGATTGAGCATTGGACTTTAATTTTGTGAGAGAATTAAAGTGGAGATCCATAGGCTTGATTGTGACGTATTCTAATTCGAGATGATAAGAATATAATTACGAAAAAGCCTGAGCGAGCTTAAATTTATTGGGTCAGTATGTTAACAAGGGTAACTACTGAATTGACATTACGTTAGGGGTAACTAGGGCCCTTAGAGTGGTGTGAATACTCAAATAAATGCGATTAATGAGATAAATCGTAAAATGAATATTGTACGGTAAATATAAGAGAATAAAATATTACGTACGAACATCGTTGATAGGCCGGGCGTGTACCTACTGAATTGTATGAATTTTTAGGTTAAGAGAAGTATACCTAAATTAACTATGTTAGGGTCGATGAGATATTCCGAACTAACATAGGGTTATTATATAATTGGGGTCGATGTATCATTCCGAACCAATTCTTACTTGGGGTCGATGAATCATTCCGAACCAAGAGTCCTTTATGTATGTAAAAAGGACAAATAGTAATGACTGATATTTAATATATATTGTGTGTGAAATATATATTTAATGATATTCTACTTCTGTGTATTAGTAGATTGATATATACTTAAATTAACTATGTTAGGGTCGATGAGACATTCCGAACTAACATAGGGTTATTATATGTTTGGGGTCGATGTAAAATGCCGAACCAAACCTTTGAACTGGTGGCGTGATGAAAGAGTCCGAGCCAGAATTTGTGTATATAAATAATTGGGGTCGATGTATCATTCCGAACCTATTCTTACTTGGGGTCGATGAATCATTCCGAACCAAGAGTTCTTTATGTGTGTAAAAAGGACAAATAGTAATGACTAATATTTAGTATATATTATGTGTGAAATATATACACTTAATGATATTCTACTGTTGTGAATAAGTAGATGAATATGATGTATTTAATGTTACGTATCAAATTGGTAAGTTAAGTAGTGAAACTTAATTACGGAATGTATCTTTAGATAGAGAATATCTAATTAGTAACTTAAGTAGTGAAACTTAATTACATAAGTGGAAAGATAACAATTGTGAGAATCGTAGAAATTTAGTATTGAAACTAAATAGCTTTGGAGCATAACATAGGTGAAATGTTATATGAGTATTAATTAACCTTTGCGAGATGTTATTGAAATGAATGCACGGTGTGAGCGATGCAAGAACTTAAGCTCAGATAAGTTCAGATGATTACTTAGACCTAATTAACTTGGGGGACATGGCTAGGTAGGCTAAGTGTAGAAAGTTAGGTGTGCACAATAGATGAGAAGTGAGTGAATTCAAGAGAGTGTACAAAAACCTAACATGTGTAATCAATAACCTCATTTTATATTGTGATAAACTCTTGCTAAATATTTTCAAAATGTTTTGAGTACTAACGCTTGCTATAAAATATTTTCAAAACCTTTTAGGTGTCCAGCCACAGGGACGCCATGGATGATGATTCTATTCCAGGGACTCGCAGCTGTAGCACAGTGGATGCTTACAGGATTTTGACTAGACGATATCTATCATTCAGATCTAGTACAGGATCTCACATTATTCCATTTATGGACTTGTAGTCCGGTATCAGTCTCAGATGTTAGTTTCATATTAGTAGTTGTTCTATTGTTATTTAGCATTTTTAGCCGATGGTTTATTCGGTAATACTTTTGCGCTGTTGTACTTATACTTTGTTGGTTTGGGTTTTAGCATGGTATTTGCTTTACTATTTTTCCGCATGGTTGATTTATCTATTTTAAGAAAGATAAAATTTGGCACCGGTCTAATTTTACTTAGGGGATTAGTAATTAAAAAGTTTTCGGCAGTGATGCTAAGAATGAACCATTTGAGAAACTTGTTTTAATTTAATAAAGGCCTGATCACCCTATGTTTAATTAGGCGAGGTGTCACAGATGGTATCAGAGCATCAGGTTCTAGTTTCCATAGGATCTGTACGGCTTACTACGTTTTCAGCGTATCATTTGATTGATATAGAGCCCTATAGTAGGATTATTGTACTCGTCTACGTACGTGGTTTACGTTCTCCTGCTATTTAGTTGATGAAGTGTAGTATATTCAAGTTCGATTGGGTATGATACGTCGAACATGGCGATAAAAACTAGCGGAGGCGTTGGAAGAACTGCAGGAGGAAGGGGCTCGGCATAAGGCATGGGGTGTTCGAGGATGGTAATCGTACAAGAGATGACCGTTGTCGAGGTCTCTCCAAGTGTGAAATTATAAGTAAATGCCGCAAGGGTTGTTGAGGCATAGTAGGCATTTTCCAAGTGTCGCGATGGCAAAAGGGGAATGTTAATCTAGACCGCCAAAAGCAGTGATAGTGAGAGGAGGTCTGGAGGATTTTTATGAGAATGGGCCGTAAAAATGTGATAAAATGACGACTGTGCATGTTAATGCATGGAAGTTGAATGCCTAGAGATCTTGGCATTTAGGATAGAGTAGGAATACCCACAAGTGAAAGTTTGGGTAAAGATTTTTGAGGCAACGTGGTGGGGGTACCAGGCACCACATCCGGACCTCGGGTCCGTATACAGTTAGAGGGATTTTACGTATAGTTTAATCGCAAATTTCTCCAATGATGGTTCAGAATAGAAGTGAATGGAAACTTATGAACCCATCCCATGAAAACCTGGTAAAGGCCAATTGTGAGAAAGAAATTTATCCGTTGAAGTGAACTGGTACCCAATGAGATAGATACAAAGGAAAAAGATCCCTTAAGAGAATGGACTCACGAGTTGTCATCCATAATTTTGGTAAAACTCTACTTGGAAGACTTATGTGTATGAAGGTTGTATGGTGCTTCTTACAAGGTTGATGTAAATGCTCCTAGGTGACCGGAGCTAAAAGAGTTTAAGGATTTAGTCAAAGAGTAAGACTGAATGCAAAGGGGCTAGTGCAAGCCATAAGTGGAAAACCACTAGGGGATTCATTGATTTGATTCTAAGCCAAGACTGTTAAGTCCAATAGTGTGTTCCTCTTGGTCAGAAAAACTAAGGGAACCATGATGATAGTGTTCAGAATTATGGCTGCCAAGTCCGAGAGGAGGAATACCCTAAACCAGTAATTGTGTCCTGGAATAAGGGGATTTATGAAAAGATGTATTATGTGGGACGTAAGACCACACGTTGTGATCTTTCCAAGTTATTCAAGGGAATATGACTAGATTTTTATGCACGTCAGGAGAAGAGACGTTAGATGCTAGGACATCGGTGGGGCCGGTAGTGTTGTGGGGAAACACTGAAAAGCTTATCTCACCACGAAAGGATAAATGGGATTTTGTGGGCAAGAATTTGAATTTTGGTCTATAGGGGATTGTGAATGCCCGCAAAATCGTAGGCACGCCTTGAAGACAAGGCGAGAGTTGAGGAAAGCATGTTACGAGTGCGACGTTTGTAATGTTTTTGTAAATGTGCACGGAGAAAAGGGGGTATGGGCGCCCTAGTCAATTGACTTTCTTAGTCATCCGAGGTAGAGGGATGAAAAAAAAGATTTATATTTGATAAGTTCGCCGGTGGGGAGGTTATGAGGCAAGTCGTATCGATGAAATGGATTGAACGCCATGGGAAATAGACGATGATCCAAGCTTTTTATGTACTGAGAGAGCCAGCACACCCTATGGGATAAAAGTCGGTGGGAAGCCATTCAAAAGTTGTCTCTTGATATGGGAGGCCAAACTGTTATGAAGAAGTGACACCAGGTTCTACTTAACTGAGTGTTGAGAGTGACATACGCGTTACTAAAATGTTGATTCTTATGAGGTAATCAACCCTAAAAGTGCGCCAATTTCGAAGAGTGCACGGATTGTAAAGTATAATATACCCGGAGTGAAAGGGGAATAGAGTACCACTTAAGGGAAGATGACGTAAGTGGGAAGCGGTGTTGATGTTATGCATAGGGTATATCTCTTGCTAAATACTGTGTGTGCTGGATGTTTTGTTTGGTAGTGTTCCATTTGCTAAAAGACTACTTTACCCCCTGTTCGTAAAAAGACAATATCTTCCCACTCGGATGTCCGTTCGATGAACCGTTTGTTTTGATATAAACTTAACTCATATATCTACAAATATCTAGTTTACACCTCAAGTTCATTGTTATGTCATAAAGGTCAAAACTAGCCTCCAACAGGAACATTCCTTTTCAATATAATCATTTAGTGACAAACTTGTGATATACTATATACTAATATGTTTTCTTGCAATGAATCTCTGATTCTACTCTTTTATTTTTGATACTTTTTTCTTAAAGTGTGCAATTTCTAGAGTCCCTAGTACCAAATCACTTACCTTAGCCAATTATCAGATTAGAGGCCCGGGGATGCTATCTTCCTGCTTAAAGATCTTAATAGTTTTACCCAATGGCATTTGGTCCCAGCTTCTATTCTTTTAGAGGGAAATTTAGTAAAATAATATGGGGAGAAAAAGAGACTTTCCCCACTCCCAGAATAACTGGGGGATTTCACCCAATGCCTTTTCATTCTATATTGTGGGCATTCCCTCACTATCAGGCAGTTAGGCCTCACGAGTCATCTTCACGCAAAACTAAAAGCAACCACCATATTTTGTATCAGAATGGCATTGTAATGTGAGTCCTTACGTTGAGACATGGGTCAAGTTCGGCAACACTAATAACCATCCAAAATTCATATATCTACTCAACTGTTCATAATTAACATTAAATATACGCATCATTTCTATCATCTGGTAAATTATTATTTATTTCTGTAATGCTCTATTATCTCTTCTTTTTTTTATTTGTGAAGAAACCTTGTCGTCAACTTTTTGTATTTTTTCCTTTTCATTATAAATATCTGTTTCTGATAATTAAAAATGTCAGTATAAACTATGTACTGTTCCGGTCACAAGGTTCTACTAAGAAGTCGTATAATGTTTCCTAAGTGATGGTATTTAGGAATGGAAGACGCTCGTAGACTCAAGAAAATTATTAGGACCGATAAGATGTGATGTTTTTTTGGAATCCACGTTGGAATTTCATAAGATTAGTGATGTGTTAAAGTTGGGGACGGATCTATCCTTTAGCACTAGGATACCAAGGTTTGGATATTCTGGAGGAACTTCATGGAAAATTGAAATTAGTATGTTGGATGTGTCAAAGTAGCAGAATACTATTTTTCGTAAAATTTCACGTGCTTAATACTTTGATTAGGGAAGTTGGCCAAAATCGTAAAAAAAATTGAGCAAGAAGTCCATGAGTGCTGATTATAAAATGAAAAAATGGGGTTGTAGTGAAAAATCATTGACTGCTTGGTTTTATTTTCCATATGGAATCTCTAGAAGGCATACATCATATAATTTGTTGGTTCAAAATATTTCTTTTATAGTTGATGTTTGAAAACATCAGTAGGATACTAAGTTTTTTTGTATGATCAACAAATTGAAGTGCAACTCTTGCACCAAACAAAATACACTGAAATCTTAAGAAATCTTAAGAAACTAAATTAATGAAAAGAAATTGATTCGAGGGAAAAGAATTCAAGTAAAGTCAGATACCATCTTACCTATTGCAGACGTCACGCAGGCACATGCGCATTCGGCGAAGTGAGTGCTTCTCAGCTTCAGCTTGTTCTTTTAATTCAGAAGCCTTTGGCCCAGTCACCACCTTGGGTGCCTTGGGAAGTTCAGGAAGGGAAGATACTTCTTCACAATTCTTGGTCATGCCCTCAAAGGGTAATGCAAACGCATATTCAATTAAACGGTCGAAAAACATAGATCTATCCTCAGCTGATGGTTTGTCCACTTGATAGCTGCTAAGAAGGAAATATGTATCAGAGTTCTAAAAAGCATGAAACTGAGGTACGAGATGACCTCCTGGAGAAACATATAACTTGAAAGGGTGTGTTTGTATGCCAAGAGTTGAAATTCAATTAGGGCATAATTAATTGGTAATATTTTCCATAGAAAATATGCAAGATCAAAAAATTTCCAACGATTGTGTGCTTGATTGCATAAACCTTCCTCGAATACTTTTTGAGGTTCATCTAAAGAATAACTGGATAATGCACATTTTTGACACTTTTCTTCAAGAAGCTATCTTTCTACCTTTTTTTTGGGTGGGTGGAGGGAGGGGGGGGGGGGGGGGGGGGGGGGGATGAGGGGGAGAGAGGGGTAAGGGAGAAATTTTCCTCAAAAATATTTTCTTCCCACTCAAATCAAACACACCCTTAGAATTCGAATTCTATTGAATTGGAATTTCATGAATCATAATTCTGTTTTGTAGCACATGTAGTGTTTGTTAATTTATTTTGTGCGCATGGTGTGGAACTATGTGTGCAGTGCGTATAACTGTGTGGAAATGTGTGCGATGTTTGTTACTGTTGAACTAGTGTGTGTAGTGCGTGTGTTGTGTCTGTGTGTGTTATGTCTACAACACCTGTCATTGTGTGTTGTGGAGTGTGGAATTAATTTTTTAGAACAAGTTGTTGCCATAATATCTCTATCAGATGCAAGAGGATTTCAGAACTCTAAAAATTCTGGATCTTATTTATAAGAAGGTCAAAAACCAAACACATGTTCTCTTTTACCAAATACTGTTTGAAATGAGTATTTAAAACAACATTAAAATATATGAATATATAAATAAAGTAAACGTACACAGTAGAATGAGGAAATGCTACAAAGAGTTCCTGATCAAGCTCAACACATGGAGCTGAGGATGTTCCGAGTAGTAATATGCGAGTGTCAAATGACAAGTCTGTTAGCGATGTGTATAGAAGGGACTTGAGTTGTTGATCAGCCTGAAAAACCAAATATAACAAACACATAAAAAGAGTTATAATAATAACAATAAGGGTTACCTTTAAAAACAAATAATTAATTCTGAAAGTTTGCACACATTCTCTAGATTTATTCAATGAACATAATCTCAAACATAAAGCCTCAAATCTAAAATTGCACTCACATTATCCCACCAAAGATGAAAATGAGGCAAATATAGTATTGATGATGCAGTTCTTTGTGCTTCAGAAAATACATGTAACAGTGCCTCGTCTGGTGCCCTAGCACTCGTATCGGAAATCAAAGAGGAATGTGCAAGAGAATGAATCGGATATTTCTCTAGTTCATGTAAATTCGCAGGCCCCAGATGCTCCTGTAAAAAAGAACCAGTAAGTACACACTGAATTTGGAGTGTTCCCATAACCAAAGGGTGGAGCCAAAAAAAATATACGATAGTATAAAACTATACTTTCAAAATTTAATCAAGTGATCTTAACTTCATCCTTCATTAGTCCAATTCTTAACAGTTTTGAATTTTCACATCTTGACCATTCACCCTAAAAAGGACCTTTGCCATACTTTCTGCGACACACTATGAGATACAAAGTCACAAAAATTCCTTTTGAGGTCAGAGGTGCAAGAAGTGAAAATTTATAGAACCATACAAGTTAAGCTAATAAGTTAGCAAAATTATACTTGTTATAGTTTCTCATCTTCTTACCTAAAGTATCTTTTAAAAACATTAAGGTGGGTAACCCACTTTAGCTTTTACATAAATCAGTCACTGCATAATTACATATTTTAAGCAATGCATTGGACTTACCAGGCCACCACCTTCGCATCCGCATAGGAGAATACGAGGCCTGCACACTAGAGGAACCGCAGAACCCGATGCAAGCTTAGGAAGCTTTTCAATTTGGGGTGTAATGAGGAAAATATCTGATATATATTAATAACACACTACTCATATCACATAAGCTAAGCATGCGTTAAGTATATTTAATCATAATTATATTCGGATTGTCACAACTCTCCCCCATTTAGGAAATTTCGTCCCCGAAATTGACATACCTTGGTTGTCTGATTAAAAAAGATACGGATAACGCATCTTCATGCTATCCTCACTCTCCCATGTAGCTTCTTCCATGGAATTCCTTATCCACATAACTTTCACAAGTGGGATCACTTTTGATCTCAATATTTGTTCCTTCCTATCCACGATAGTAAGTGGTTCTTCCACATAACTCAAGTCTTCCTTTAACTCAATAGGCTGTTCCACCAACACATGTGAAGGATCCTCTACATACTTCCTTAACATAGAAACATGGAAAACATCATGTAACCGAGCTAACTCTGGTGGTAACGCTAACTTGTAGGAAACCATCCCGACTTTCTCAAGGATTTCATAAGGTCCAACGTAGCGTGGACTTAATTTCCCTTTCTTTCCAGACCTCATAACTCCTTTCCATGGAGATATCCGAAGAAACACATAATCCCCTTTCTGGAATTCTAAATCTTTTCATCGCTTATCCGCATAACTTTTCGGTCTGCTTTGACCTGTTCTCATTCTATCTTGAATAATCTTCACTTTTTCAGTGGTGACATCAATCAATTCTGGACCCTCTATCTTCCTTTCACCAACTTCACCCCAACATATCGGTGTACGACATCGTCTATCGTACAATTCTTCATATGGAGCCATACCAATAGTAGACTGAAAACTATTGTTATATGCAAATTCTATCAAAGGCAAATATTCATCCCAATTACCTTTGAAATTAAGCACACAGGCTCTAAGCATATCTTCCAAAATCTGTATTATCCTTTCAGACTGCCCATCTGTCTGGCGATGAAAAGCCGTACTAAACTTTAATTTGGTACCCATAGCATACTGCAAACTATCCCAAAATCTGGATGTAAAAGTAGGGTCCCTATCTGAAACAATAGAAACAGGCGCTCCATGCAATCGAATAATTTCATTAACATACAATCTAGCATACCTATCAACTGTATACGTAGTCTTGACTGCTAGAAAATGAGCGGACTTGGTCAATCTGTCCACCACTACCCAAATCGAATCTGACCCCTTCTGAGATCGAGGAAGCACAACTATAAAATCCATCGTTACATGATCCTATTTCCATTCCGGTATTGGCAATGGCTGAAGCAAACCAGTAGGCTTCTGATGCTCCACTTTCACTTGCTGACATATAAGGCACCTAGCAACAAAATCAGCTATTTACTTTTTCATATTATTCCACCAATAATGCTCCTTTAAGTCCCTATACATTTTAGTACTACCAGTATGCATAGTATAAATGGAATTATGAGCCTTATCTAAAATTTCCTCTTTCAATCCACCCACATTAGGCACACATAACCGTTGCTTATACAATAAGGTGCCATCATTCACAATACAAAAATCTTCAGACTTACCGTCTTGGACATCTTGCCGTTTTTTTCTCAAGAAAAAGATCCTGACTTTGTAAATCACGAATACGAGTAGCTAATAAAGGCCTCACGCTTACATGAACAAAGAATCTGTCCCCGTCTTCTAGTTGGAACACTTTTTTGCAACATACCCACATAACCCGGTGTTGATGTTATGTTCCATGTGTTGATGTTTTGGTAGTCTTCTAAATGCATAACATTCACTTCCTATATGGAATATGACTAGATATTTATACCGTCGATACCAATAGCAGCAAGTTCCAAATCGTGTGTAGGATAATTACGTTCATGTGTACGCAACTGCCTAGAAGCATAAGCAATAACTCTACCATGCTGCATAAAAACACAACCCAACCCCTGATGTGAAGCGTCGGTATAAATAACAAAACCATCTCCACAACGCGGAATAGTAAGAACAGGTGCAGTTACCAGCCTCTTTTTCAATTCATCAAAACTATTTTCACAATCAGAATTCCATTCAAACTTAATATCCTTCCGAGTTAGTTTAGTCATTGGCAAGGCAATCGAAGAAAATCCTTTAATAAACCTTCTATAATACCCAGCTAAACCCAGAAAACTCCTCACCTCATTCACATCATTGGGCCTCTCCCAATTTATAATAGCTTCTACCTTCTTGGGATCAACATATATACCATCTCCAGAAATAACATGGACTAAAAATACAACTTTTAATAGCCAAAATTCACATTTGCTAAACTTAGCATACAATTGCTTATCTTTCAACACATTCAAAATAGTTCGGAGATGCTTTTCATGTTTAACCATATATATATATATATATATATATGATTATACTTTAACAATTCAAATAAACTATCCATGTTCATTAAGATTATATATCCATACTACTTTATTAATCCCGAGCAGCAAATAGCAATACTAATTTGGTCTGTCCCTCCACGATGGTGGTAGTAATGCTCGTAAATTTAGCAAATAAAAAACTTCTCCATTTTGGTGCAGGTGCATTTGCACGTGCCCCCTGTTACTAGTAACTATATAATGTGTAACTCATTTTGAAGGTCAATGGCAGTTTTGTCTTATAAAAGGTTGTTAGAACTTAATGGTCCTTTTGGGAGGATAATAGGACTGATATGGTCTCCCCAAATAAGAGTTTTGATGTTGGGGCTGTTTTTGTATTTAAAAAGTCGTATTTAGTCATGTGTTGACGCAACTACGTATTTCATTACAAAGGTTGATTTTTTTTAAAAGTAAAACTATTGATGTTGAGAACTAGATAAAATTTGCAAACAGTTTTTGTTGTGACATTTTAGAGACGGTGGCTATTGAAAATTTGAAACTCCTCTATGTGAATTCATATTTTTAGTAGCTTTTCTTCATTTTTGAAAATTGACTAGCACTTACAATTTGCATGTACAAAGAACAAATTTGTGCATCTCTCTCTCTCTCTCTCTCTCTCTCTCTCTCTCTCCCCATTCAACATATTGAAGTTTAATATAGGATATGAGATGCACTAGATGCTGGGGTATGAGGCAAGTAATGAAGTGGCGAAATTACTGAACCGGCAATAACACTTCGGACTGTTTGGACACTTGATGGAAACAAGATCCTTGTATTATTATGTCGGTGTCAAAGTTAATGTAGGATATCGTTTAACTATGCCTAATTTAGATTTTACAAATCCAAGTTGAGGCTAACACTTATTAGACTTGGCTTATTTGGACCTTTGATTTGAGTGTAAGCTAAGCATGTCAACATTTGGTCAAAAAAGTATTCAGACTTTCTTTCTATTTTGTTCTCTGTCGTGCAGGATATTGTATGATAAATGTTTCAAAGCCTTTCATTTTATAGCTGGGGATATGGGTGAGAATGAGCATTCAATCACTCCGAAATCTATGGACATCATGACTATGCTGCAGAATGTTGACAATGGAAAATATATCACGACTAAAGCGTTCTTGGAAGACTTAGATCTCATGTTAGCCAATGCAAAGGTATGGATAGTATTATCATGAATGTAATGGAAGAGTGGTAAAAAAACATCAATAATATGAACCATGATGTCAATTTTTGATATCATAAATTAGATTATTATTACCTTGTAAGTAAGAAATTTAGTTGTTTGTTTTTCTATATATATATTTTTCTTTAGTTGTTTCTTTTTCTGTATATATATTTTTCTTTATTTGGCAGCCCATTCTCTCCCTTTTTGTTCTCCTCTCTCTCTCTCTCTCTGTTTGTTTATCTCTGTCTCTAAAAACCCACACCCACACATAGTATTTAGCAAGAGATATACTCAGTGATTAAGATAGTCAAATTTGAGACAAATTAATACCCAAAATATGAGTCATTATGCTAGTGCCTTTGAGAGATTATATATAATCAGGTTACTTTTGCAACATTTATTAGTGTCTTGCCAAAAGATACTTTTTATAGAACACAAGATCCGGTGTATGATTTTCTTACCTGTCTCTCATGCAGAACTATAAAGGAAGTGATAACCGAAAAGCTGCAATGACATTGAGTAAAGCTTATAAACTTCGCGATGAAGTATGTTCATTTAATCACGTGTCATTATCTTTCTTTCTTGGATTGTTTAACTTTACCGCTGAGATGATTCGGAAATTTTAAGACACCCCATACATGTTCATTAGTTAAATTTTACCCAGGAGTGCATCAATACATTCAGGAGGGGGGTGTAACTCTAATTAATGAACATGTAGGGGAGTATTTCTAAATACCGAATTATCTCATGGGTAAAATAGAAAAACTTTCTTTTTTTGGATCTTTTTAGTGCTCGAATGCTGACTTTTCCTTCATTTTCCTTTTAGGTGGATGGAATGTTGTCACAAATGGACCCTTTATTAATTGCATCATGCGAAAAGATTGCTGCAGCAGGGGGGCCAGTATCTATGCCCAGTGAGATCCCGCAAACTCATGTTGTTCAAACGGGAATCGTGACTAAGGGAAGTGCCGATCAGGTGCCGCCTAATATTGCTATGGATCAAAGCTGTAAAATACAGACGAAAGCAAAGAAGGTCTATTCTCCAGGTAAGATTTCGAATCTGAATTTGTAGCATCATGACACTGCCAGCTACTTTTTTTTTCTTCTTCAAATGCAAGTTGCGGTCTTGTCAGACCCCGACCATATGTATAAATAGAATAGAATATAAGTTGGTCTCTTTAAGTGTATATAGCATCATAGGAAATAATGTATACACAACACAGTAATGCAATTTCATATTGCTACGGGTGTACCATTAACATAAAAGAAGCGCTTAAATCACTTTAAACAACTTCGGCGGCTGAGCAGAAACAACAAACTAGTGCAGCCTACGAAGGGAGATACTACAATTCTTAATAATTTCGGATTTATAAGTTTCCTTTTATATTTTATATTTTATTTATTTATTTATCTTTTGATATAACCAATTTAATAGAAGTTTCATTGACAATGTATTGTTTGTTCATACTAAAGATAGAAACTGAAAACTAGTTAGCATTAAAGATGTTACAATATTAGAGAGAGAGAGAGAGAGAGAGAGAGAGAGAGAGAGAGTTGGAGGAAATGAGATATATTGTATTGATTTGTGTTTGTACAAGAGGATACATGAACTATATATAGTTAAACTAGGAGTATGATAGTACAATGTGGTAGTACAAATGTAGTACAGGTGGAGTACGTGTAGTACAATAATAAAATGTACACTAAGTACACTAATGAGAAATACTAAGCCGCATGTTCTAAACCACAGTTCAATTTCTGTTTTTTCATGAGAACCACATTGAAATCGTAAAAATCATCAAACATCAATTCATCACTTTCTTGTGAAATCCCCTCAATCTTTGCTGATGTTTCCGTTAATTTTCCATCTTCCATCTCCGTAACCTCATCAACTTTGTTAACATCAGATCCTCCAAATTCCAATTCAGTTTCGTTCCTTGACATCTGAGCTTGATTTCTTTTCTGACATCTCACTGGAAATTCAATCACAGCCTTCAACCTTTTCAAGTGGGGCCCAGGTTTCAGATTTATTCCCTTGATTAATATCCTAAGAGATAGAATATTTTTGTTTCGCTTCCTTCACCATATCATTCCCTTCTATGCACTTGGAAGGGCTTTTGTTAAGCGCTTCACTAATTTTCTTCTTAAGAACTTAATAATCTTTAGAATCAGACCTTTAGCCTCATCAAAATGCTCTGTTCCGATTGCCTTCAAACACCAGTTCCATTCATGGACTTGGCAATGCTCTTATTAATCTCAGCTGCCATTTTATCCTCAGATACTTCAAAATCTTCACAAAGTTTCACCCAAGAAATATTCTTTTTGCCTTCCTTTCTGATAGTCTTTCCCATAGGCAAGGGATAGATTTGGAAATTCAGAGAACTAAAAAAAAATACTGAGAACTCTATTTTGGAAAATGCAACAACTATATTAATCAAAGGCAAAACAGCTACAAAGGGAAATAATTGATTTTTTTTGGGCATGCTTAGACTTTAATTTATAGATAAAGAAGATCAAAGTGGGCATCCCCACTTCTGCATGTAGAACACAAAAACAACAGAAAAACAGGAACAACCTCCTTTTTCTGTAGTTAACAAATCTACGGAACTAGTCAACCTATATGTCCCTAACACCAATAGCTTAAGAACTTTTATTTGTAGAGGCAGTACAAAATGAAGGGCTGGATATGCATCAATCTTCACCACTCCCCCTTGATGCAAAAACTAGTAACACCAAGAGGAGACCGAAATTGTACAAACTTTAAATATGAAAGTGCCTTTGTAAATCCATATGTATCTTGATCATCAGTTGATAAATACTTCATCATGATCAAATCCTCTGCAACGGCGTGTCGAATGAAATGATGACGGAGCTCGATGTGCTTCGTTCTTCGATGGAAAACCGGGCTCTTTGTTATTAAGATCGTTGTCTCATTGTCACAATAAATTTCTGTAGCTCCCTCTTGACTTTGGTGTATATCTTCTAAAATCGTCCACATCCAAATAGGTTGACAAGTGGCCGATGAATCTTCAACGTACTTGGCTTCAGAACTTAATAATGCAGCAATGTCTTGCTTCTTCGACCTCAATGAAATAGCTCCGGAACCAATGGTGGAAATGAATCCACTTGTGTTTTTTCAGTCATTTACAGAACCTGCCCAATCACTATCACTAAAACCAAATAATTTTATGCTAGCTACAGGCTTATACCAAATCCAATAATTTCTTGTCGCCCGAATGTAATGAAGTATTAGTTTCGCTGCTCCAAGATAATTCACTGACAATTTATGCATAAATCTTGAAACAAAACTGACTGCGAACATGATGTCTGGGCGACAGTGGGTCAAATACAACAATCCACCAATCATGCCTCTGAAAAACCTTTCATCAGCCCCTTGCAGTACAATCATTCATGGATATCTTCTCCCTTGTGTTCATGGGAGTGGAACATGTTTTACAATTCAGCATATTATACTTTCTAAGCATATCCAATGCATACCTTTCGTGAGAAATAAAAATTCCATCACTAGTTTGCTGAATTTGAAGACCAAGGAAATAGTGCAACAACCCCATCTAAAACTCACACAGCATACTCTCCTTATATTCCTTGACAAGAACACTAGAAGATCCACAATATATAATATCATCCACATAAACATACACAATTAGAATATTAGTACCTTTCACCTTCACATATAAAGTGGGTTCACTATCTCAACGATGAAACCCTTTTTGATAAAGATACAAGTTGAGTCTGCTGTACCATGCCCTCGGGGCCTGCTTTAGACCATATAGAGCCCTCTTCAATTTGTAGACTTTCTACTCTTTCCCTTCTATGGCAAAGCCCTGTGGTTAATAAACATATACATCTTCTAAGCAACAATTAAGAAATGCAGATTTAACATCACGTGGAAACATACATCAGTTCATTTGAGCAACTACAGTTAAAATAATTCTAACAGTTTCTAATCTAGTTTCCGAGTAAATGGCAAGCCTTGCTTTCATCACTATTCCCAACAAAGATACACTTTTCACTCTTTTTATCAAGCTTGGTGGGATCATTACAATCAATAAAGGAAGAAGCAATGCTACCAAAAATCTTTAAACGATATTCGAACCGCCTTTGTTAGTGATACATTTACAAGAAACACAGATGTTGCCACTGCCTCTGCCCCAATAACATTTGGAAGTTATTTTCGCTCAACATGCTTCTAGCCATTTCCACGATCGTCCGATTCTTCCTTTCAGTGACGCCATTTTGTTCAGGAGTTCTCCTTACTGTTAGGTACCTGCAAATGCCATGTTTATAGCAAAACAAACCAAAATCATTAGATAGGAACTCTACTCCTCTATTGGTTCGAAGAGTTTGAATAACTTGACCACTTTCTATCTCTACAAAAGCTTTGAATTCTTGAAATTTATCAAATGTATCTGATTTGTAAATAAGATAATAAATCCAACTCATGCGAGTATAATAATCAGTAAATAACAGAAAATATTTTGTTCTTATTAAAGGACAAAGTATTCGTAGAACCACATATATCGGCATGCACCAGCTCTAACGGACTTTTAGCTCTCCACGCCTTGTCAACGAGAAAAGGTAATCGATGTTGCTTCCCATAAACACAACTTTCCCAAACATTATCAATGCAAACAATAGAAGGCAAAACCCAACACCATATTTTTCTGACTTAACAATTTCAGCCCATTATAATGTAGGTGACCATATCTTAAATGCCAAAGTTTGGAGCCATCTTTCACATTAGCAATCAATGCACAATCATCAAAACATGTGAGGTCAAGGAGAAACATCTGGTTTTGAGTCATTTGAATCTTAATAAGAGGTATGTTAGAGTTTCCTTTCCTAATTTCACATAAAATATCGTCGAAGAAAACAAAGTATCCTCTATGAATCAGTTGACCCACACTTAGCAGATTATGAGCTAAATTAGGAATATAGTATACACCATTAATCATCCTCTCCATACCTGATTTTGTCCAAATTGCAACAGTACCTTTTCCTTCAATTTGTACTTGCTTACCATTGCCAAGCCGAATTTGTAACTTCCCAGATTCATCTAGGCTCGGGAAAAAATTGCTTTGACCTCTCATGTGGCTAATCCACTATCGAGAAACCAGATGTTAGCCTTAGTTTCTTTGGGGTCCAAATAAGTAAGAAACAGATTACCTTCTTCCTGTTTTTCCTTGGTGAAGTTGGCTTGCTGCTTAGCCTTTTCCCAACAGTATGCCCAAAATCATTGCAGAAATATAATTGCCTCCCATTGTAGTTCTGCTTGTGATTGCTTTTATCATCACTGTGATGACCATAGTTCTCTCTTACCACCATTATCAAGACCATGGATCCCTTTATCACCATTTGAACTATCATACTGAAACGATCTCATTCATTTCCGCGATCACGATAACCACCTCTACTGCAGCCTCGACCTGCATAAGACACACGTTCACCAATTTTTTCTTTGTTAGAAATTTCCACCTTGTCTGAACTGCTTGCATAATATTTTCTACGTCGACCTGTTCAATCTCTCTTAATGAGCTAAAAGAAAAACCTTTAGTTCATTGAGGAAGAAAAAATTTAATTCTTTAGACTCCTCAATAGATTTAACAATAATATCAAATTTGGGAAGAGGACTCCTCAAAACCTTTTCCATAACTTTCTAATCAATAACATTTTCTCCAAAAGATTTTAACTGATTTCTAATCACCGAAACTCCAGTGAAAAATCTTGCACGGATTCATTACCTTTCATAACGGGAGTCTCCAATTCTCTTTGAAAAGTTTGAAGTTTCACCTTGGTTACGTTATATTCTCCATGATACTTCTGTTTTAAAGTAGTCCACGCTTGCCTAGATTTTGTAGGACCCGCAATCCGGAGGAAAAATTGAATCTATTACAGCCTACTACTACAAAACGATTAGAGCCTTCGGATCTTTCTTACGAATATCCTACACATCCTCCAAGTTATTTGCATAACCATTCTCAACTAGTTCCCCAAAAGCTTGTGAAATAAAGGAAGTTTTCGTTTTACTGCTCTAAAATTCAAAATTTTCTTCGGAAAAAATTGGCACAAATGACAGAGGCTTGGAGAATTCATACCATTTGACATTATGAATAATCCAAAACACAAATATTACCTCTACGAAGATTTTCAGCTATGGAGAACAATCTTCCAAACACACGGCTATAAGCCCAAAAAAAGAACCTGCTCTGAATACCTCAATGTTGGAAATTCAGAGAACTAAAAATAAAATACAGAGAACTCTGCTTTAGAAAGTGCAGCAGCTATATTAATCAAAAGACAAAACAGGTACAAATGAACAATTGATTTTTTTCGGCACTCTACTGACTATGTCTAGACTCTAATTTATAGATAAAGAAGGCCAAAGAGGGCATCCCCACTTCCACACGTGCAACATAAAAACAACAGAAAAATAGGAACAACCTCTTTTTCTGTAGCTAACAACTCTACTGAAATAGTTAACCTATATGCCACTAACGCCACTAACTTAGGAACTTCTATTTGTAGAAAGAACAAAATGAAGGGCTGGATTTGCATCAATCTTCATCAGAGATTATTAGGAATGAGCGGGGGTGGGGGTAACTCCTACATGTTCGACAATTGGAGTTGCACCTAAACCCTAAATACATGTAGGTGTAGGGGTAACTCCAATTGTCGAACATGTAGGTGTATCTCTAAATACAACATTATCTCAGTGGGATAAAGTAAAAAACACACACCGAGGAAATCCTTCCTTTTTTTATCAATCACCCCGGAGAAAATCTGTATTTCTAATAGAGTTGCATCACACAAATCTATAGAAAGCTTATATTTCTTAATAGTGTAATGACTCTTTAAAAACTAATTAACTAACAAGGGAATTTGCTAAAAAATAAGACCCGTAGATCAAATCATACAAACTTGAATTCAACTCGCTTAAAATTAATATAAAATATCCTAGAAGATAATCCCAAAAATAATTTAGCTATGTTAAAATTAATTATCAATATCTCTAGTGAGCCACATACTGAAATGGAACAAAATTCTTAGCTTCACAATTCAAACATGTCTTTCAAATTACACATGTTTTGTAGTGGTATTTAGAACTTTACAGTTTATTTTATATTTTTTATTAATCCAACGGTCCTTATATTGCAGCAAAATTCGAGCCTGTGAAGAAACTTTTGATGGAGCGCACTAGAGATTTTGGGATTCCTCAGCTTGAAAAACTTCATGCTCGAGTAATTAAGGGTGTGCTAGAATTGGAGCAGAAGAATATTGAACAATGTATGGAGGATGTCGATTTTGAGCCTTGCATTTTAAATTTTCTGATTCAGTTTGTCGAGGATAAGGTTATTTTTTGACTGAAACTTTTCAATTGTGCTAAATATGTTCAATTTTGACACAACATTCCCTTTGAATGTTGGATATATAGCATGAGAGTAATTAGTTATTTATTTACATCAGCAAAATTTTGGTGTACATCTTTTATTAGAAATATATATTGGCCAGATATTAGGTTTGTAATAATTTGTTTCATTGTGCAAGAGTCCCTCAAAGTTACCAAATGAGTATTATATTTTTGTGGTCTTCGTAATGAATTGTTTCTTCAATGTAAACGATGAAACTGTCTAAAAAGATATCTCTATGATTGGTCTTCGGTTATGAGGAATATGCACATTCTTTCAAGGTAATAATGAAAATATAATATTGTTAACTGTTTAATTCTATAAACCTTTGTTGTTTTCAAAATTTGTGTATGTTACTAGAGTTTCTCGACTCGTGGTACAACTGTCAAGTAATAGATACGGGTGGTAATTTAAATAAGGATACAAAAACACGACATGAATCTACAAGAAATTGACACAATATGCTGTTTGTGTGTCTGGTCTCTTTGATATGAAATCATATCAGATTCTGCGTCAAAATAATGAGTCGTGTTAGTCATGTTTTTGGTGCTTTTAATTGTGACTTTTCATGTTTAATTGATTGTTAACTTCAAGAATTGCATTTGTTGTATCATTTTCTGTTTTAAACTGATCGTGTTCATGTCAAATAAAAACATGAAATTGTGTTAGTTGTACAAAAAAACCTTGTTGAGTCGTGTCATATCATTCCGAAACACGACTGAGAAACACCAATTGTCACCTCTAGTAATATATGAGCAATATGTTACTAATATTAAAAAATTAAGGGAACTTCCCAATTTATTCCTTAACTAATAATTTTTTGGTTGTGGTGGTCCACCAACATATTGGAGTATACACTAATTAACACATGTCTATTATAAAAATGTATTTATACATTACAAAATTTCATGTATATCATCGAAGAAATAGGTGTTACACAGAGGAAACACACTGGAAATACTTTTTATTGTGTATTACCCCAAAAAAACTTGTCTACTAAGGAGTAAGTCCAAAAAATTGAAAAATTGGCAACGCACACAATAGCTAATCTGTAGATTTATGTGGGATGACACTACTCTTTTCTTGGGATTGAAATATATATATATATATATATAGGCATAGGCTCAAGTGAGGTCCTTATGTGAGGTCCATAATAAGACAAAAGTAAGACCGTTAGTAATATTCTATTTTAGACCCCAATACTTTTAGATAACAATTTTTGCATTTTAAGCTTTAAGACCTTAGAAATAAAAACTCACCAAATTCCGACCAAACCCCAATTCTGGTATCAGAGCCATAAGACGTTCCTTTTAGACTAAAAGTAAAAAGACTTTAATGCCCTTGGATTTATCCCTCGTATTTACCAAGATATTTTTGGAACCAACCCAGACTACCAACCTATACCCATAACTGATTTAGATTCAGAAGGTTGTTTAACCACACATATAGACGGTTGTTCACATATTGAACATATCCCAGCTAAACACGCAGACAGTAGACAAGTTACAACTAGTGCTATTAATAACATAATACACCAAAATAAGTGTATACTCCTTATATTAAGACAATTAATAAAAGATACTCAAACCTTAGAAACAGAAGTCAAAAATATCTTTAAAAGACTATTAGAAATAGATAATCAAATCCCAATAGACTTAGTACAAGTTCTACAAGAAATAAATATTAAGACTAATCATATAGAAGTCCTTAACAAAGACATTTTAGAAATTAAAACCTTAATTAAAAATCAAGACAATGAGTTAATTAAACTTACTAAAGAACAAGTCAAGCTTATCCCTAGATTAGACATTTATCTTCCTAATGGAGATAGTTAGATCAAACTGGAATGAGGTACCAAGAGACCTCTCCATTCAGACTTTATCAGAGTTTTATCAAAGAATTTTAGAAAAGATAAATGATGATAGATTTTATTATAAGATAAATGAAAATGAGATTGCAAACGCTGCTAAAGCAACTAGACTTATATTAGAAAGATTAAATTTAATTTCTACATCCATAGCAGCTACCCAAGACTATAACAGTAGCTTTGTTAAAGAATTGCATTTAGACTTAAAGGCTAAGACAGAAGGATTAACCACCTTCTACACAGACTTTGTTAAATTTCAACAAAATTTAGCAAATTACCTTAATAATAGGAAAAACCATAACCTATCCAAAATGGATAATATTATTAATGAACTTAGACTAGACATGGCCCAAGTAGAAGAAAATACAAAGAAATTATAAATGAAATTAAAGCTATATATAATAAGCCTTCCCAAGCAGAAATAGACTCTCCTTTTATTCTAACTCGGTTAGATAAAATTGAAAAGAGAGTAGAAGCCATAGAAGTTAGAACTATGCAACAACAAGAAAAAGATAATGAAGTAAAAGACTATATTACTAATATTGGTAAAATTATTATTAATTCTCTAGCTAGACATAGTGAAGAAACTTCTGAGAAGACTAGAAAAGAGAATAAGAATTTTAAAGAATAAATCCTTAATCAGATAAAAAGACAAAAAGATTATTCAGACTTCTTAGAAAGAATTGAAAAAAGACTTGAACAAAAACAGGTTTCCACCTGTAAATTTAGAGAAATCCCTCCCATAGAAACTAGAGAAAAGAATACCATAGGTAGACGAGTCATAAATGACGGATTAGATAAGACTAGCAAGAGAGTTAGCTCTATCCCAAATATTGGACAGAGTAATCATATGCTCCAAAGACTTAAGGATTCATCCTTCAATGTTTGGACATGGTGGAAAGAGAGAAATTTCGCCAATCCTCTCCAATGGAAAGAGTGGGGTGAAGTTGACTGGAAGATTGTTGAAGATTCCATCCATAATGGACAACTTCCAGTCGTTAGATACATAGACTTGTTTAAAGAAGGTTCCACTCATAAGACTCCCAATTATAACATGACTTACCATTGTAGGAATCATGTGTCAGACAAATCCTATACTGAGCTCCAAGTATTTGACTCAGAATGACTTAGATCTAGAGGAACTGATAGGAAGTTCCAATTCCTAACCTTTGGACTCTTTCAAGCAAGAATCCAAGGATTACATAGACCCCAGAATAATATCAACATATTATGTTGTTTAGTAGACAAAAGATGGAAGGATTTTGAGAAAAGCCTTATTCGGATAACCCAATTAGAAATGTCAGACAACATAGGATACTTTAATGTCATTCTGGCATTTACGGTAACCGTAGACACAGCCAAACATTTTAAGTTAATCTTATATGCTAGTGGCTATGAAGACTATATTATCCCAGACGCTAACATAAATATAGAATTCCAAAGCTATGTGAAGTTCTCCCAATTTCCTTATGAAGGAATGCAAGCAGGAATTCCTAGCCGTAGACTTAATGAAGAAATCTTAGTTAGAACCAATGTTTCAGACTATAATCATACCTACAGTATTAGGAATACTGGACCTATGAAAGAGAAAGCTAAGACCCTCTGGCATTTGCCAGAATTTCAAGAAACTAAGACTATACAAAATAAACCTTTGTTTATTAATCAAGACGACGCCACTGGAAATGTTACCATCCAGTTTGGTCCTCCTAAGATTGTCAATAAGAATATCCAGACTGAAGAAATTAGATTTAGGAATATGGGAGAAGCCATAATCAATGATCCTTCAGAAGGAGAATGTAGTAGTAAGACTAGTGCTAGTTTACTAAGACAAGTCTCGATAATTAGACCTAGAAGATCATTTGAACAAAAAGACTTAATTAAAGAAAAAGCTAGGATCCAAAACTTTGGACATGAACCCTCAGAATTGGATATGAATACATTTAAGGATAATTAAGAAAAGTCATTTTGTTAGATTTCAAGAAAGAGAAAGATTTAATATGATAGCCCAAGATCGTATATTAAAATTAAAAGAATCTAAGAATACAAAGGAACTTCTTAGAAACCTAAGACTAATAGAAGAAGGAGAACAAAGATTAATGCCAGCTACACAAGTAGAGCCTAGTAAACAAGAGATAGGAAGTAGTAGTAGGCTAGAAGATGCTCATAGACTTTTTAGTAAGCCAATAGGAATAAATATTCCTATATACTCAAGCACTGTAGTTAAGACTAAACCTGATTACATAAAAGACTTTCCTACCAGTGACAAGAGTTTCACTCCTGTTAAGACTATGGCAAGCCAAGCCATAAATCCAGTAGGTATATACCTTAACCTAGACAACGTTCAAGATAGGAAAAAGGCCTTAGATGAATGGCGTAATCAGATGAAGATGTGTTTTGCATCTAATGAACAATGGGATGCAAGTTCATGTAAGCAGTACGCTGAGCAATCCATTAGAGGCATTGCAAAAGATTACTTAGATAGTTTAAGAAGGCTACAGATGAAGAATCCTTAGCTAAGATTGAGAAAATGAAAGAAAACTTAGAAGAAAGATCAATTGAAGAATATATTCAATTGTTCACTTCAAAATTCATTGGAGCTGGACATCTAGCTCAAATCAATGAACAAGACCTAGCAAAAACTAAGTTACCCCTCCTTAGCACTTGCAAATTAGATAAGATAAATGAATATAGCAATAATTATGAGCAACTATATTACCAAATTAAAGAATTTAGAGAAACCTTAAAAGATGAATACTTTAGAAAGATACATGCCATAGGACAAATCCTAATTAATGAATATAGGAATTGGCCAGGAGTAGTTGGAGTTAAGAATAACTCCCTTGGTGAAAGAATCAATTTCGCTAAAGACTATATCATATCTAAGAGACGTGATATAACTCAAGGTAAGTTGATAGAAGAGACTTTCAAGAAGATCCCTCCAATCAAAGACGAAAGAGACATCGCTCCAATCCAAAGGGGATGTGGAAGTGAATCTAAGAAATTAAAAAATAAATTAGAATGGAAACATAGGAAGTTTAAGACTAGACCTTTAAAATTGCCAAAGAAGTATAAATTTAGACAATCTACTACCTTTAGAGAAAGGAATCCTAAGACTAAGAAGAAAAAGTTTAACCAAAGAAGATACTTTAAGAAGAATACTAGTAAATATAAGAAGGTTCCTAATTATAGGAAAGACAAAGATATCGTTCAATCTAAGACTGTCATCAAGGAATGTTGGACTTGCGACAAAGAAGGACACTTTGCTAAAGACTGCACTAATAAGAAAGATAAAGAAAGTATTAAGATTATTAATACAATATTAGACTATGCAGATCAAGAAGAGTTAGATATCCTATATGCTATAGAAATATCAGACATAGAAGATGATGACAATACTAGTATCTATAGTGCATATACAGATAGTGACTCAGAAGACTATAATAGTTATACTGATGAGTATGAAGACTCTCAGGATACTCTAGACTTGTATATGATGCAAACTAATCAAAACGATCTAAATGATGAATATATAGACTTTGAAGACGCTTGGTATAAGTGTATATTAAGCCCCTTTTTAAAGAAAAGATGGACAGTTAGTAATCCTGAATTACTAACCTATATACCTAGATGCTATTTTGATGAATGAAATTATTGTACATTTGAAATGAAATGTAGCAAGAAAGACTTTAGATGCGTAGAATGCTTTGAGATTATACAGACAGAGTTATTTATGGTTTGTGTTATTTGTCAATTACACTACAATGAAGACTGTTGGAGAACTAGATTTAGAGCAGTTTATACCAGACAGTATGATGCTCAAATAGACTTAGATATTAAAACATATTATCAAGACATTGATAGAAATATAGCCAAAAGATTGCAAGAAAATGAAGACTTCAAAGGAAAGGGAATTTCCTATGATTTAGAAGAATACCATTCTGATAGTAGTTCAGAAGCCCAAATACCCTTAGATGCTATAGATAAACCTCAGAAAGGAATATATATTTTAGAAAAGAACAATTTAGGAATTTCTACTAAATCACATGCTTGTTTTGCAGAATTATTTGTTCAACATAAAGACTATCCTAAAAGACTTTCAGCTTTTATAGATACAGGGTGCTCTCAGAGTATTTGCAAGGCTAATGACTTCCCTGAAGACTATTTTCTAGAAAGTACTCAAGAAATCTATGGTAAAGTGGCTAATGGAGATCCATTTACCTCATATTTTCAGACTATTCCTATTTATTTTAAATTAGGAAATCAGACCAACAAAACCGTTAATAATCGGTTTTGGATAATGGACCCTCGTCCTAGTTTCACAGGAAATATTATTTTAGGATAAGACTTTATTAGTAAATATCATCCTTATACTCAGTATAACGATAAGATATTAATTAGTGATCAAGAAGAATTTAATATTAAAGCCCATCTCATAGATCATAAGACTGCCTTTGACCTTATGCAGGTCAAACCCAATTATAGACCCATTAAAAATTAAAGTTCTTCAGCTGAGCATGGTGGATCTAGACCTACAACCCAACAAGAAGCCTTAGAAATTACTAAACCCTTACAAAAAGAGTGTAAGTGTCCAGACCAAAAGTGTTATAAGCAAGTAACACTTATACAACAAGACATCTTAGATCAAGCCCATCATACCTTATTACAGGTTCAAGCTATATCCAAACAGAAGAAAATGGATATAGAAGTAGAAAAGGAAAAGATTAGGCAACTAGCTGAGCCTACTTTAGGAGAAAATCCCATCGTTAAGTGGGATAAAGACCAAAGCTATTGTGAAATTATCCCTATTAACCCAGACGCCACTATTAATGGTGGAACCTATAAGAAATGATACTCACAAGAAGATAGGGAAGAATTCAAGAAAGATATAGACGAAATGCTTAAGTTAGGCATTATTAGAGAAAGTAAAAGTAGACATAATAGCCTAGCCTTCTATGTTCAAAATGAATCTAAACGTACAAGAGGAAAAAGACGCATGGTTATAGATTATAGACAATTAAATAAGAATTGTGAATTTGATTCTTATAAGATACCAGACAAGAATAATTTAATCAATTTGATCGAAGATAGAATTATATTCAGTAAGTTTGATTGCAAATCAGGCTTCTGGAAAATTAAGATGCATCCAGACAGTGACGGAGGCATATGAGGCCTAGTGGGGGCTGTAGCCCCCAGTGAAGTAATTTTTTTTTTTATAGATATATATAATTTTGGGTATGAATTTATAAAGTTAGAAATATATTGGGCAAGGATGTAATTTAGGAAACCTTTTCTAACTTAACTTAACCTAACTAAACTTATCCAAACAACACACACATTCTAAGAGAAAAGCAAGCTGTCGCCTCCCTCCCTCCCTCCCTCCCTCCTTAAAGGTATGAAACCATCTCCAACCTTGTTTTGATTTTTTTGATAAATTTAATTCCAAAGTTAACAACTCTTGCATATTTATATTTTGTAGATGTATTGGTAACTTTTTTGGAGTAAACTATTTGTATTGGTATTTTTTTTTGGGGTAAATATTGGTATTTTTTTGGGTAAACTATTTGTATTGGTATTTTTTGGGGGTACACTATTTGTATTGGTATTTTTTATTTTGGTATTTTTTTGGGGTAAACCATTAGTATAAATTTGTATTGTATTAGTATTTTTTGGGGTTCAAATGCAGTGGGGTAAACCATTTGTATAAATTTTTTATTTTGGTATTTTTTTGGGGGTAAACTATTTGTATTGGTATTTATTTGGGGTAAACTATTTGTATTGATTTTTTGGGGGGTAAACTATTTGTGTTATGCTCATTTAAATATTTGTTTCTCTTTCCATTAGATTGAATAAATTTCATTATTTTTGGTAAATAGTCAAAAATAACCTCAAATTTTTTTTTCGGGGGCTCCCGCCCCCAAACCCCCAGAATTTAGCCCCCACTAACTCATATTACTGGCTATATCCCTGCATCTAAACAGTATTACTTGGACAGCCTTTAGTGTGCCCCAAGGAAAATACGAATGGCTAGTAATGCCATTTGGATGCTTAAATGCTCCTCAAGTTTTCCAAAGAAGAATGGATAATATATATTTAGACCTTATTCAAAATTTTGTCTTGTTTATATTGATGATATTCTTATAGCTAGTAAGACGGAGATAGATCATGTAGACCATCTTAAAAAGATTATCTTAGAATTAGACAAACATGGTATTGTCATTCCCGAAAGGAAAATGCAATTATTTCAGATTGAAATAGACTTTGTGGGAATGCAAATTAATAAAGGAAAATTATCCTTGGCAGAACACATAACCAAAAAGATTCTTGAGTTTCCAGACCAACTCAAAGATAGAAAATAATTACAATCATTTTTAGGATTGCTTAATTGTGCTGCAGACTTTATTAAAGACCTTGCTTCAAAAAGACAAAGTTTAACGGCCAAATTAAAAGGAACAGACAAAACCAATCCCTTTTATTGGACTAAAGATGATTTTGAAGTCATAAGACAAATTAAAGATGCAGTCAAGATATTCCTTTACTTGAACTACCTAATGCAGAAGACCAATTTATAGTAGAAACAGATGCCTCTGATAAACAATGGGGAGCAATATACTTTGCCATTGATCATTAGACAAAAAAGAAGAAACTGTGTAGACATAGCTCTGGAACCTTTACAGACCCAGAAACAAGATACACTACCCATGAAAAAGAAGTTTTAGCCATAGTAAGGGCAATAGAAAAATATATGTTGTTTCTTAGACCTAAACATTTTACTGTTTATACTGACTCTTCTTATGCAGTAAAATTCAGAGATTTAGACTTGTCCAAATCAAGGACTAATAGACTAATTAGATGGCAACAATTGCTTAATGGTTATGACTTCTCTGTTATACATATTAAGGGAAGTAAAAATACCATTCCAGACATTATATCAAGAGAGCCAATGTTTGCTAACACAAATATGATTTCTTATTTTATGTTACAAACAGAAGACCTAGAAGACATGAGTTCCTCTGGAACGAATAGACTGAACAGGGAAGACGTTGCAGATTATCTTAGACGCGTAAGACCAAATGTTGGTGTAACGTAAAGATCGACTCATATTCAAGACTCTCAAGAAAGACCAATCATAGAGAACTTTGATGATATCTTAGTTCCTCCTGGAAAATCTAGACAAGAGATTATTGCTCAAAATAGACTCATTGGGAAAATGTACTTTCCCCAATATAGACCTGATCAAAGATACCCAGACTTGATCAAATTTCGAAAAGAATTTTCAGAAGACGAAAATACCCTTATAGATGCCATATGGTGGAATGTGAAGAATAGACTATGGATCGAGTTCAAAAAAATTTGGTAGCCATTGCCAGATTCATGAGGACTCAAAGACTTGCAGTTACCCAACTCAGTGGTACTACTATACCTAGACCACAGACTCAAACCTATGCTCATACTTAAAAACGTCGTGTAATACTGATTTATATTAAATTTCGCAAGATTCCAAGTAACCCTTATTTAATTAGAGTCTACTTTTAAATCAAATAAATTCAACCCTTAAACATGCATCTAAATCAACCCATCAAATATAAAGCATGCGACACAAAGTTAAGGAAAAATCCCCGAAGGGCAAAACCTTTTATTTCTAGAACTTTAAAGAATTTACAAGACCATTGATTTACATACAACCTGATAATCGCCCACAAGTGTAACGCACGGTGTCTTCGGTAAACCTTCAAAGCAACGGCTAGAAACAGTGTGACACAGAAATACCCGCAGGTGTCGGTTAATACTGATTTATATTAAATTTTGCAAGATTCCAAGTAACCCTTATTTAATTAGAGTCTACTTTTAAATCAAATAAATTCAACCCTTGAACATGCATCTAAATCAACCCATCAAATATAAAGCATGCGACACAAAGTTAAGGAAAAATCCCCGAAGGGCAAAACCTTTTATTTCTATAACTTTAAAGAATTTACAAGACCATTGATTTACATACAACCTGATAATCGCCCACAAGTGTAACGCACGGTGTCTTCGGTAAACCTTCAAAGCAACGACTAGAAACAGTGTGACACAGAAATACCCGCAGGTGTCGGTTCCTATGTCGGCGGCTGGAATTTTCCCTTTCCAGGAGGGCAGCAATGAAGAAGAGAACGGCTTCTCCACAAGGGTTGAACAAACTCAAAGTTGTGTTCTTGGGTTACCAAAAAGATTCACAAAGGTTTGGCAATTGTGTGAATCAAAGCATGAGTCTTGGGACTCAAAAAATATGATGACTAGAGCAATTTGGACTCTCAAAAATGTCTTCTAAAGTCTTGCAAAACAACTCCCCCGAAGTTGGTATTTATAGGAAAAAAGATGAAGAGTCCCACGTTCTTAAAACTCTAAAATTCTATCCAGCGTACAAAAAAAACAGCATTCTTTAAGGAATTTTCTCCATCTTCAAAAGGTCATAACTCCTTCACCATAGCTCGGATTGAGGTGCTGTTTTTTCCAGTATCTTCGTTGCGGCGAGCTCTTCAACTTTCCAGTTGACCAGACCTCCAAACTATGGATGTGAAATTACGAAAATATTCTTGAACACTCCTATCGTGCCTTTTTTCACTGTTTTGACTTCCCTTGCATACCACTTGCATTAAGTCCCTAAAATCGTGGAACGTGAAGTCGTTGAGGCAGATGAGGGACACATTAATGGAGATGTTGAATGCTTGATTCTTAGAATTCGGATAGAAGCCGTCATGTGAGATCGTGAGCTGACGTGCCAATTGTAGCGGCGTACGACATACATAAATGTAACATGTTGGACATGAGAAAAATGTCCTTACAATACTCTTGGAGAATCCTCCAAGGCTAGACCCACTGATAATTTTTGTTATCGGAAAAAGACTTTTAAGACTAAGATTGTTATACCATTTGGTCGTAATAATCTTCCATTAACATAAGACTATAAGAAAGAATCTAATAACATTATTGAACATTTCAGTATGTTATTATCTGAGACTAATGGAGATACTTTAATAATGAAAGGTTTCTTCAAAGACGTTCCAAAGATTTATCTTGCTGGAAAAGCAGAAATTGCCCGGATAACCTTAGCAGACTATGGGTTCATTAGACTCATCCAAATTGAGACTATAGAAGACTCTGTTGCTCTTGAAAAAATAGTCCATGAGTATGTTAAAAAGGTAGAAGATTTCCTTCCTTTATTTGCTAGAATCTATCAGATTGCTCCAAGTTCCTGCAGAGGAATGAGAGTGGAAGGATTTAGACTTGTTAGATTTTCTAATTATACATTTGAAGATGTTGAGATCCTATCAGAAGACGAGACTAAAGATTTAATCATTGATAAGTCCAAGCTCCAGATCGCTCAAGCCATGGAGACAATTGAAATCATGGAGTTATTGACAGGAGAATACAGGTGGTACACTCCCTACCACAAAGAAGACCTGATAATCCAAGCTGATGAGCCATTCAACGAAAGGCTCAAGAAAGAATCCAAGGAAATGGTAGAGATATCTTTGCCAGCTAGCCTTAGAACTGTAGGCCTCATTGATGAATTTTTCAATAATTCCCTACCAAACCAAGACAAGGAAGAAGAAGACACAGATGGGACAAAGATGTGTCCCTCGTTAGCAGAGGAATTATTAAAGATAAAAGATGCTCTGCACTAGACCCCTGCATTATTGCAAGAAGACAAGAAGACTCCATTATTTAGACTGATGATGCCCTTGCAGAATAAAGAAGCTCAGACCTGCCCCATACGGGCCCAGACATCCTCCTTTTATAAAGATAAAGGAAGACAGTGAAAGACGTTAGGTGCAAGATGATTGCAAAATGCCAAGATTGCTTTTGAAAAAAGCAGAAAAGTAAAGACTTGAAAGATTCCAAGACTGAAGACCTTTAATAATTATGCTTTCAACCGGATCGCTTTTGATAGCCGGTTACCAGTCATTGTAAGTGACCTTGTTCTATAAAAGGGAGCATCCATTTGTGTTTAACACATGAGGAGTTAGAGAGAGATCAGTTGTTAGACTTCCAGTGTTAGAGAGAGCTTGTAGTAAGTAATATGTACATGAGTGAGTAAACCTCTCATAGTTAGGAGAGGGGAGAGTTGTATTTACTTATGCAATGCAATAAAAGTATTTTCTTTTCCAGAAATCTCTTATGTTGAGTTGTTATTATTTTCCAAATTGTCTTCAACTTTCTATTCATAGAGGACTATTGTTTGGAACCTCTGGTGTAGCACACAAGGTGTTATATTGGTGAACCGTCGTCGGGTGCCGATTAGCCGTGAGCCGTTAGTCAGGTGGGCGTTAGGCGTGAAGGCGTATAGGCAGGAAACGGGTCAACTGCCAAAGTAGTGGATTGAGGTGCGACACATAAAGAGAGAGTTGTAGGAGGTCGAGACCGGAGAATAATAGTAACAAGGCTGAAGAGACAAAGGGAAGAAGATAAAGATATTGCAGACCATAAGGAAGGTATAACTCGAACCAAACCCTTAACTATTTTTACATATTATTATTTTAAAAAGAATCTTATATGAACTTACAAATCACTAAAGACTTCTTAGAATTTGTTAATCAAACCAGCTTAGACTTAATTAGAGAAATTCAAGACTGGACTCTTACAGATCCTAAAGAGAAAGAACTTATAGAATCTGCTTTAATATACGCAAGTGGTACGTTTAATTACATAGACCAGATTATTGAGTGGTTAGGAAGAGAAGTACCTAGAATAGAAATAATTAGAACAGGGATCCGAGATCTCTTTAGACAAAAATTAAGAACTGAAGATTTTGCAGAAGAATTGTCAAGACCTGAAAAATATCAAGAATACACTAGGATACTTGAAGACAGCATAGACGTATTAAAATTTATTAGACGAAAAAGATTAGCTGAAACAAAGGCTATTTTAATTAGAGCCGGAGGAATCTGCCCTCTCCTTAAAAACGTAGAGACAGCTGCCCCTAGAACATACTGTAGATTTTTGTCATCTTATGGTGATAATAATTTAGACGAATTTATAGATAACGATATAATTGATATTATTAATCAAATATATAAATAAACTAGACAAATAAACCCACGATACCGTATAAGGTATTTAAGACTAGAATATTTTCCATCAAAACCTCTTTCAATTTCTAGACTCCCTAAAGAAATTATTTATATAGATAATTCTTGCTATTCAGAACTCCAATACAATAGTGGCAGAAGAAGCCTGAGAAGTAGCAGTAGTCCTGAAACTTCTACAATTAGACTTCCAGATTAATTAAGCGTTAAAATAGGCTTAAAAGACTTTAGAAATCATTGGGGTAGAAAATCCTATTCCCTAAAATTTTAGAATAAGACGAAAACATATAAAAACAAAAGTGGTCCCTAGGTAAGTTTTGGACTGTAGCTAGTCCGCATACTTGGTCCACAAACTAGGTCCGCACTCTCTCTCTCTCTCTCTCTCTCTCTCTATATATATATATATATATATATATATATATATATATATATATATATATATATATATATATATATATATATATATATATATATATATGTAAGTTGTATAAAGACAACTATACCCATAAATGTAGCATTACATTTCTTGTTTTGTATTTTTTTTAATCATGTTTTGTGTTTTATATTTTTTCATCATGTTTTATGTTTAAGGGTATAATTGTCTTTCGTTTTTGGTACGCTTTGTCATGGCTTTAAAGGGTATAGCGGTCAAAGGGTGCCCTAAATTTAAAAAAAATTATTATTGCACTAGTTAGTATGTTCTTATCAAACTAGCATACAACCTGCGCGGTGTGCGTGCGCATGTCAATGGGATCTAAAAAACAAATATTATAGTTGTTCTTTTTGTGCAATAGTTAAACGATTAAAATTAAAAATATTATTTTGCTTACAATTCTATGGTGAATGATTAAGAAAGAAGGGATCCAAAAGTAGGGGTGCCACCTTAGGCATGATACAATGAGTCCGTTCAAAATTGATACGATATGTCTTGTTCATGTAAATTATAATTGATACAATATGTCTTGTTCATGTAAATTATACATCATGTTATGCGTTGTGTTAATCGTGTTTTTACTTGTGTTTTCGATTATTAACTTGTTTAATTTCTGTAAAAATTATTAATCATGTTAGTTATGTCATGTTTAAATGATCATTGTTTGTCTCGGGTAAAGAAAACGATTTCGTGTTGTAGTGGGCTCGTATCTAAATGGTAAACACGACCCATTGCACAAATTTTTAACCCTACGCAAAAGTCGCAATCACAAATGCACAAAAAAATAAAATAAAACATTCACATGAGAATAAAGTTATATTTTCTAATTTACGAAAACACAATCATTGGAAAATAGGGGAAATTATTTTTTTTATTTTTTTCTAGTGTAAAAATATTATGTCACTGTTTGGTGCTATGTCTCAGTATACAATTAGCACAATTATTAGGAGACATTTAATAAGACTTCAAATAAAAAAAGAAAACTTGAATTGGAAATTTGAATTAATAAGAAACGAATAAGAAAAATATCAATTAATCTTTTCACACATTTAATTACTAACTAATCTATATTATCTATATAATACAGACTCCTGCACCTATGTCTAGGTATCCCTTGTCCTCTCTCACTTCTTTCACACACAGTCCTATACCCCCATCTTTCTTTCCCTTATTTTCTCTATCCAATCTCCCCCACACGCCTGAAGTTACCCACTCTACCATACTACTAAATCAATTATATTTAGTAATACATTTTCGTAATAATTTTTTTTTAGCTCAATATCATGTTTTAAAAGACACACCTCAAAGCAATCATAATTTTTATTGAAAAGAACCAAACAAACATACTGGAAAAAAGATCAAACATACTAATTATTGGTTTTTCATTTGAGAGAGAGTGAGAGAGGCCTACTCGATGGTGGTGTGATGTGGTTCATCGATGAAGTGTGATTCGACAGGATATATCTTGAGGAAATTGTTGATTCTCCTTCCCTTTTTTCAGTTGACCCAATACTATTGTAATCAAGCAATTCTACTAATTTTTTGATATACTGAAGATAAAAGATCAATAAGTCGTACATACCTCGAATTTCTGAATATGTCTTGGAAGTTCTCTCTAGTTCCAATAATTAACCATTCAACATTTATATATATTATCAGAGCAAAGAAAATTACTGAAAAATAGATGTTAACTATTTAACAAACTATATCAACAACAAAAATATACCAAGCTATCTAAACATAATTCAAAGCAATTTAGATAGGGGTATGTAGATGGATATTACTTCATCCAATATTCATCAATCAAGGCAATCTTTTCATAAATCCCATTAAAGAATGAAAAATGAAAATAAGAAAGAAATGGAAGAAAATAAGCCAGATACTGATATGATAAAATACATGTGGATCTCCCTTATCTTCAAATAGAGAACCTTTGAGTACCCAACATACTCCATATAGATGATTTCGAGTACCCAATATGTGTAGGAGGGACCATTTTACAATAGAAACCATTTTTATAAATAAAATAATGTAAATAAAATGGAGAAAACACAATATCTGATGCTTAAATGAATGAAATGAGGGAATACCGTGTTGGTTAGGCTCTTGATGTACTAATGATATTCGAAAATCATCGTATGAGATGCTTAAATTAATGAAACTAGTTTTTTTGGAAAATAGAAAGGTCTTAATAAATGAAGAATTCGATGAGTAGAGAGATAAAGGCTTTTTGATTTTTAAGGGGTTAAGTTAATTTGATAATTAATAAGAGTCATTAAAATTGTACACGGGTCGTCTTGGGGAAATGAAAAATGTCGACACCGTGTTCTGTAATTTTTAAACTTCTAATACTTTTCCTCTGAAAATATTTTTTACTAAAATGTTAGGACCTAGCCTCTCAATAGAATTAAATAAATACTAGGCTTATATGTACATATCGAATATAAGGACTTATTTCAATTTAATTTAGAATTTTCCCACTAGAACATTCTTTTATTTTAGTTAAAAGATAAAATATATGGATTTGGAATTCACCCTTTTATTTCACATCAATCAAATAAATATTCTGAATTTACTTCCCAATTATTATAACTCAAATTCATGGGATCCTTTTTCTTGAATTTCGTATGATAAATCATTGAAACTTAAATTTATGAATGTCTCTTTCTTCTTTAGTAAAGAAGCAGACCCCTATTCTTGTAAAAATATCAACTCGAAGTATTTTATATCAAATATAAGTATGGACCATCAAATAATTTAATATAAGTATAATTAATCATACGTAAGCACATAAAATCAAAGAGATTGATTATGTGAAGGTTAAATCACATTCTCATGTAGAATTAGGGAACTGAAAAATATAAAAATAAATATTGTTGGAAAGAAAATAAAGAACTTACATCAAAAATTAAAATTACACAAAAACGATGTCATGCTCAACTTTAGTGTGAGGCCTAGCCAAACATATTTAAACAGCCAAATAAATATATTAAAGAATAAATTACATCAAACTCCCTAAACTATCTCCGGTTTACGGATCACCCCTTAATTATTTTACCTGACAAACCCACGTCTTAAACTATCACCCCGATAAAAATAAATCCAAAAGTTGGATAAACGCCCTTTTTCAGTCTAAATGGACAAATAGACCCCTCGGTTAAATTAAAAACTAAAAACTAAAGAGTATTTTTATTCTAACCCATATTTTCTTTTACTGCACCCAACATTTATTAAACCAACATAAATGGGCCTAAACCCATTTAACCCTCCCCATGTTTTGGGTTTAGATAAGGATTTCACCAATAATCTTTTTAAAAAATGAACACTAAAGAATCCTCCTCCAACCCCCGTAAAAAAAGCAACTTTGAGCTCAACTCAAATGCCTAAATCATCCATGAGAAAAAGTTAGTTTTCGTTCGCTGTTATTTACAGACAACGGGTTATTGTATATTTTTTTTGGCAAGGGTTTTCAAATTGATATTGGTTGCAAATATATATATAGTTAGACTCATACATACCAAGTATACATATTTACTGGCGCAAACTTATTTTTTTAAAAGATTAAAAAATAGTTTTGAGTTGAATTTTTTTACGTGATATTTAAACATTTCACGGGACCCATATAAAAAAATCAACTCAAAATAATATTTTCTGCTATTTTAAAAAAATCGGTCAAAGTTTCACACTTTTAAACTTTAAAAGTGTAAAAGTTTGACTTATTTTTTTAAAATAGTAAAAAAAATTATTTTGAGCCGATTTTTTTTATTTTGGTTCATTGAAATGTTTAAATACCATACAAAAAAAATCAACTCAAAAATAATTGTTTACTATGTTAAAAATCCGGTGTGTAAACTTTCTATGTACAGGAGTTTGACTATATATATACGTCTGTGTGTGTGTGTGCTGAAAATACTAAAGTAACCCACTATCTTAAATTGGAGAGAAAGAAAGTTTCTGAAAACTAATTATGAGGATGATTAATTTTAATAGTGTTTGAGTTTGTTCTCCCTTTTTAATGAGATTGGAATTCAACAAATCCTGTTTAGGTTATGTGATTTGGAGTTCCAATTTATCAAAATACCTACACATCGTAGAATGTTTGTATGATTCTCAGTTTGGACTACTGAAAAATATAGATCTGTTATCGGGGGGCTTCTAAAAGGATTTATTTCTTTTAGTCGCGATAGAGCTAGCATATAAGGAAATGCCAACCCAGACAAACTTGGAGTGTAACTACCGATTGAGTATCTCGGAGTAACCGTGAGGGATCCAAATTCAGGAGTTTCTCAAGCAAGGTCACGCTTTAGAAGTTTCTTTTTGAAGCTTGAGGAGTTGAATTCTCTGTTTTCACTAACCTGCTTACATCCTCATAAAGCCAAAAATCGAAAAAAAAATATGAAGATTTAGGTTGCGTTTGTTTTTTTGTCTGAATCTGAAGTCTGAAGTCTGAATCTGAAAAAATTGTTTGTTTACTGTCTGAATGAAACTTCTGAATGTATACTGTTTGTTTAGAGATTTATGTCTGGAATCTAAATGCAGATTATTTGGACCATTTTACCCTTATATTTATTTTATATACAAAATGTATATTTAAAACATTATGAAAATAACTTTTTTTATTTAGTAGAAAAAACAGCTTCCTTTTTTTATGAAAACAACTTTTTTTATTTAGCAGAAAAAATAGTTTTTTTTATTATCTACACTACTGTCATTTCAAGGGTATTATTGAAAACAAACTTTCTTTCAGATTTAAGTGTTCAGATTCAGAGGGTTTAGAACCTCTGAACCATTAACTAAAAAAATATTTCCGTTGCTATCTGAATTCTATGAAAAACAAACATATTTTTGCTCCCTCTGAAATCTGAATGACTTAAGTTCAGACTTCAGAGGTGCAAACAAACAGGACCTTACTTTCATCATTTCAATACCTGTTACACTTTGTATAAAAGCCTGCTTACTAACGGCTGTATTGCAAATCAAGAAAACAAATTTAAAATCATTTATTCTTTTCACATCTTAAAATCCTCTTTATGGTATCAGAGCTAACATAACGATAGAGATGAAAAATAATAATAGGACTGTGTCATTGGAATAGAAAAACTACAAATATAACAACTGAAAATTAACATGAATTGATATAAAATTTAATATATAGGTGAGTTGTGAAATGCACTGGTCATTATATTGGGGACTATTCTCCTGTTTGATCGTTGCCGTTGGGGAACAATTTTTTTTAATTAAAGGTAAATTATATTAGAAAGGGCCAAAGCCCAAAAGAAATAAAGACTCACTAAATCGGGACAAACCGGCAAAAGCTCAAGACAAACCACTCAGGCCCCCAAACAAAGCACACAGACAATTCCCAAACAGAACCCACCCAAGCTAAACAGCCCATACACAGATACAGAACTCAAAACGACATATTTGCTACATTTTTGCTGGTTCATTGCAATTGCTAAAGAGTACGATGTCAAAAGAGAGGGTGAAAGCATATAACTTCATAAAAGGGTATGTGAGGGATTAATGAGGGATACGGAGAGTTGGGCCTTTTGGGAATCTCACGCGTCATAAAATGGGATGGAGACTACGTTTTCATATGAAAAAATAGATAGATACGTAATATGTAATTTTGCTGAGTTAAATTGTATTGAATGATATTAAAACCTCTAATACTATTGTAGAGGTATAATATAGATGTCTTCTTTGTTTAGGGGTTTGTGTTGCAACAAATATTTATTAACAATCACTCTATACTCATACAACTACTACTTAAGTGATTCACACATTTTACATTTAAATTTGAAGCCATAAAATATATCTAGTCTCGCTAGAAAACACAATTTGAAAAACTTACAGTTATAGCGGATAATATTTGGGGCATATACCAAATAGTCCATAGAACATTTTTTAATACACGTTTAGTCCAAGCCTTTTTATTCTGTTCCAAAAAGTCCCTCACCACATAAAAACACTCAAAATAAGGAGCTCCGGTGAGGGTTGCTTGAGCTCCGACAGTGCGGGTGAGGTGCTTCTAGCGCGAACTTTTAAAAATAAGAGAATATTGGTTAAATAAGTGTTTGAGGGACTTTTCGAAACAAAATAAAGAGGCTTGGTCTAAATGTGTACTAAAAAATATTTGAGGGACTTTTTGGTAATTGATCCGTAATATTTTACCATGTTAGGTCCTAAATACAAAACCTTAACGACTGACATGTTAGAAAAGGTACCCTATCCCAACATAACTCATTTGGTCAATGCTCTTGTGCTTTGACGTTAGAGAGGAAAAAGCAAGTGAACAACAAGCTCACCTCAACAAGATCCTATGATGGCTTTCAATGTGAAAGACGAAGCTATCATGGAAGAGTTAAGAGTAAGAAATTCAAGAGGATGAATTTTTTATCGACAATTCACAACCATCCAATCAACCTTTTCAACAAAATTTCGGGCATCCGTATAGTAAGGAGATTCAATGGGCAAAGATTTTAGACCAAAAGGAAAATATAATTGATACGACACAAATATTGCGTATTTCATCCCTCGAACCTACGCATTTTAGCCCCCTCGGGTATCTTAATCCCTATATTTATGGTCGTTAACCAGACAACCTCGGATTTCTATGTTAACATGTTTTGCACGGGTTAATTGAGTTTTTATAGGTATTTGGATGCTGAGTGTGAAGTTCGGATGCATTCCGGCTAATTTTCGTACACAGTCGCACGTTCAAGGGAAATTCGGTCAATTCACATCTTGGGCATACACGGAAGTTGTATCCCTCCTCGCAAGCTTCGCGTAGCCACGAATGGTGCGCGATTCCGAGGCCGTATGAAGATGTTACGGCGTTTCTAGCGGAAGGAAAACCCAAACACACCAAAACAGGAGGAAATTACTGCATACCTGCTTTGATCGATTGATCGATCAAAAAGATCGAGCGGTCAATCCTTCAGTTTGGCCATCGTGCTGAGACAGTGGGCTTAGTTTTCAACCATCGATCGATCGATCGCCTGTTTTCTGCAGATATTTTGCCTTTTCTTTTCTTTTTCCTTTTCTTTTCTAATTTAAGTCCACTTACTATATATACCCATTTTGTTGTAAATAACAGATATAATCGATTTTAGGTTAGAATAGGTTAGGGTTTGGAGGTTTGAGAGTTATTTCTTCTTCCTTAATTGGTTTGACACCCATTTGGGTTTGTAATTGGTACTTTCATCTTCCCTCTCCATTAATATAGTGTGTATTTACTTATTTCTTGCTTTGTAGTTAATTTACATGCTTTCCTAAATAGGTTTACATGCTTTCTTTCCTTGCTTTCTAGTGCAAATTTATCGCGTTTATTTACCGTGTTTTTACTATGCTTTCTAGCTAAGTTAGTCTAGGTTGTGCCGGATTGAACTCATTCCGGGTTGACGTGTTGCTTTGCTTTGGTGAGGGAGTTTACGGGTTTATTTCGGATGCGTTGTCCTAGTTATTACGCCTAGGGTATTTGACGGGGCATATCATGTATGTTCCATGCTTACGACCTTGCATGCATAATTTTCGGGGTATTTGTTAACGTCAAAATCGTATTAGGCTTTTATGCGAATTTAGGGGCGTGACAACCCTTGGTTCAATTAATTGTCGAAACGAGACGCATTTGTAATAACTCATCGACCCATGTAATCATTTTATACTAATTAACTCGGGGTGAGGGATATCCGATGCAACCTATAGTTTTTACTCGCTTTCTTAATCTAGCTTTATTTTCCCTCGCCTAGATTAATATTTCCCTTTTATGCATCTTTTTCCTTTTTGTGTATAATCATCTTTTACACTTTTATTTTAGCAGTATTAAATCCTATAAATTCTAGCAACTCGTCTCTGTGGATTTTCGATACCCGACTTACCGCTATACTCACCCGTTGAGTGTAGTCGTAATTTCGGTTTTTGTATAGTTCAGGTGAGCCGAATTCAAAACGACTGGCGCATAGGTGACTCTCACGCCGTGGCAAAACCCTGCCTATCAATAATGTGACAGCAAAATTCTACAAAAGTTCATGCCAAATAATCAAGCATCCATCTCAAAATCAACCTAGAGCCTGCCAAATTTGCGGTAGAAAAAATTGTAAGGACAAATTTCCAAATCGAATCAATTTCTAAGTGTTAGTTTTATTCTGTGTTTCGAAAAAACTCGTTTGAGTCATAGGTTAGGATTTGAGTTGTTTGTCCTTCAAGCCTATGATGTGTGAATTAAGACCATGCGGCAAAGCCAAAGTGACATCAAGGTTAATTGAATTGCGTGTCGAGTTTTTGTCTTCAGCAATCGAGGGATATTAAGGAAGGTATGAATGCATATATGTGTTTGATCCCTGGATACGTTTGGGTGTTGTTTTATAATAAGTTGTTCGAGACCTTTTTGTAAATTATTTTTTAAAGGAAAAATATTTTTTTATTTTAGTTCGTTTGAATAATTTTATACAGTTTCTTCAAATGAAATGTGAATGTCATTAAAACGACCTTCAAAAGAACATCAAACGTGATTTTTTTGTTGATATATCGTTCGAAACTCATTCGAATGAGATTAGCATGTTCTTTCGAACGAGGTTTTAGTTGGTTCGAACGAGATTGTGTTTTTATTTGAACTAGCTATATGTTTTCATCCAAACGAGTTACCTCAAAAAATGTGCCGCCTTAAAATTCGTGTTTTCTATAAATACTAATGTTTGGCATAGTTTTCGGAGAGGTTTTTTTGAGAAAACGGTTTTCCACGGTTTATCTTAGGACTTCCAAACCCTAGTTTACACTCAAGTTTGAGATCCAAGAATCCTACATATATATATATATATATATATGCCTGTTTGAGATCTTTTTCGTATTGCATCATACTAGCTTGCTCTTCATACTATGAGCGTTTTGAGCGGTGTAGACCATGGTTGTGTTGAGCAGCGACTGAACTGGTCACGAGACAAGTAAAATCGATGGGATACCGAGTCGTGGGAGCGCGCCTGCATTGTGTGGCTGTTGGAAGGCGTCTAAAAGTAGCTGCGAAGAAGCTTACAAGGGACGATAAAGCGCATCAAGGCTTGACGGCGTCGAGTTTGCGAGTAAGTCTAAGTTGTTCTTGTAAATAGACTTATATCGTAGTGGACTTGTGACTGGATCGTCCGAGGTTTTTCCCGTTGTGAATTTTCCTCGTACATCGTCATGTTGTGGTTTACTGTTTATTTTATTCCTGCGTATTCACCTAGATGCATGCTTAGGACAAGACTAAAATTGGCAAACTGTTTCACATAAAACTTATGGTTTCAAGACTAGTGTATGTTTATTAAAATTGAGAATGTTAAAAATTGGTGGTGTTCATACAAACCCTTTTAAATTGGTATCAGAGCATGTTACACTAGTTTGCTATGTTAGATCCCTGTTTAGTGCTTGTTTAGGGTTTAGATGCATTTTAGTCGAGAAGGTAGTTTCATTGGTCGCCCTCCATTGTTTAATAGGTCTAGCTACCCTATTGGAAGGCACGGATGCAATTTTTCCTTAAATCGAACGACGAGAACATTTGGAACTCGATTGATATAGGTAGACTCCTCCCACTGAAGTTGGTGCTCCTAAAGCGTATGCCTTCTAGACAACGGCTGTAAAGAATGCCTCGACTTTTAATTTTATGGGTTTCAACGCTATTTTTTGCTCTGTGACTGGAAATGAATTTAAACGCATTATGACGTGCAAGAGCGCGAAGGATGAGTGGGATATTTTGAGATCCACACACGAGGAAACAGATAATGTTAAGGGTTTTCAAGTTACAAAATCTGACGACTAAGTTTGAGATGATTAAGATGCTAAAGAATGAGTCTTTTGATAATTTCCACGCCAAGTTGTCGGATATTATCAACTCTTCGTTTAACTTAGGTGAGTTGATTCCTGAGTCCAGAGTTGTGTGGAAAATCCTAAGGTCCTTGTCTAATAGATTTAACGCCAATGTCATGATCCTAGATTCCTTAGTTGGTGTCAACGCTAAGAGAGCCCAACAACTCGTAAGTGACCTTAAAACATATGAGATGAATATGTGTCCTCCAAAGAATAATGAAAAGAAGAATATTGCTTTGAAAGCCCGAAAAGAGGACGCGTTGGATTTTAACGGTGAGCTTGATGTTGAAGATATATATAGGTTTGCTAGGAAGTTTAAGAAGTTTCTACACTTAGAGATGAAAAGAGGTTGGAGAAGGGTTTTGAAAAAAAAACTAAGAACTTTGTCGATCGTGATAGGAAAAATAGGAATGATCCTAAGAAGGTGGATGATCGAAACAAGTACTTTAAATCTCAAGGTTTTGGTCATTATTCTCGTGAGTATCCCACTGGACTAAGGAAGGAGGGTAAGAAATCGAAAGTATATAATACCTCCCTGAGTGATAGTGAGTCGGAAGAGGAAGTTAATTCCCTACTGATTGCATCTACACCGCGTTCATGACCAATTATGTGAGCTTAAATGAAGTGTTTTCCCCCGTTAAAGATGATCATGTGCATGATGGTTCCGACATCCGGTCTTTAGGTCCCGAAATAGTGAGGATAGGAGCGACGATGACGACAACGATGAGAGTGACCTTCGAGTGGCCTTTCAGCAGTTGTACACGAAGTCGTTAAAGTTGAGAAAGGCCAACTTGTATTTAGAAGCTAAGAGTTATTATTAGCCTCGTATAGAAGCTGATGTTGAACTATATGTTCGAACATATTTGGTTTTCCAACAAGATAAGACGGAAATGAAGAAAACAATAGATACCATGGAACCTCTCCCCATTCCAGCAAGGCCTATGGATAGTGTGTCTATGGGCTTTATCAGCGAGTTACCAAGGGTGAAGAATTGCACATAGATCATGGTGATTGTTGATCAGTTTTCCAAGTATTCCACGTTTATTCATGCTCCAAAGGTGTGTTTGCGAAAGTTGCAGCAGACTTGTTTTTCAGACATGTGTCAAGTGGTGGGGGTTGCCTCTTGACATTATTAGTGATCGGGATGCAAGATTTACTTGGCGATTTTGGACTACCTTGTTCAAATGTTATGGTATCAATTAAAGTTCTCAATCGTAAATCATCCTCAGACGGATGGCCAAACCGATAGGATTAATGCAATACTAGAGGTACATTTGTGACATTATGTAACAGCCAACTAGAAGAAATGGATTGAGTTACTTGATGTTTCACAGTTTTGTTACAATCTTCATCAAAATCCATTTACGGGGCAAAGACCGTTTGAGCTTGCAATCGAAAAGCAACCCCTGACTCCACATGACATGGCCAAACAGAAACCGTAAGGAAGATGTCCAATAACTTACCGTTATGCACGTAGTCGACTACACAGAGCTGAAGAGGCCAAACATGTTTTAGCCAAATCAATAAGGAGAATAAAGATGTGGGCGAATGAAACCAGAAGGGCCATGGATTTTAACATTAATGATATGGTGATGCTGAAACTCACTATACAAGTTTGGAAGAAGGTTAGTCGAAAGACAACACACGAGGGACTTATATAGAGGGATGATGACCCGTTCAAAATAACAAGGCGCATTAGAAGGTTGGCATATCAGTTGGAGTTGCCAACACGTTTGAAATTGCAACCTGTTTTTCATGTGAGCCTTTTGAAAAAGTTCAACCAAGACAAGTCAAACCCTGGTCGTTCAAGTCAGAATAAGGTGCCTCCTACAATTAGACAACAATACTCAGAGATTGCTGAAGGTATTCTGGACCACCGGACTGAGGGAGCGAGTAGAAAGAATATAATAAATTTCTACCTTATCAAGTGGAAATGGAAGGCAGTGGAAGAAGCTACATGGTAGAAAGACACTCAGTTATGGCAGTTTGAGAGTTTGATTAATCGGTCTTTTGACGAGGACATCGTCAATTCGAGTGGGGAAGGGTTTGTCACACCCTAACTCAGACTAAGTTATGGGCGTGATACCACGCAAGTCTTAGGTTAGCTTGGCTAATTCGTGTGAAGATGAAAATAAGGTTGAAGTATGCTTTTGGGAAGTTTTGGGAACCAGGTGACTTTATCGTCTTATGTCAGTTAACGTTTACTGCTACCACAATTTATTTCTCGTTAAGAGGTACTATTAAGGGGGAGCTGTCGAGATGAAGCTCAAAAAAATCTATGGGTGCTCGTAGGCCCTAGGCTTCCTCGTGGGCATACTTCGTGGCATGGATGATCGAGCTTGGGCTTAGTATTGCATGGATTCTCCGAGCATGATCAGGAAGATTACCGAGTCATGCCCAGGTGCAACGCTGGTTACATTTACAGGTTTAATTGGGTAAAATGGTGCATGGGCATTGTCCGAAAATGTGAGAAAGGTTGCTAGGTATGATCAAGTGTTGATTTCCCTTGTCTGAACATATGTGGGTAGTTGTTGGGAGTAGATATGGGTGTTGAACAGGTGTAACTCAGGTTTGCATGTTCTAATGCATGCATAACGGTTTTGGACACCTTGTGGAATGCAAAATAACTCAGGTTTACTGAAAGCAGTTATTGGAGAAACCTCCTTTTTTTGCTGGCAACATTATTTAGTGGACAAATGGCCTAGCAGTTGGGGTTATCAACTACATATTATAGCCTTATTTATTCCATTGTAGCATGTGTATTTCCAAAGCAGGAGAACCTAAAAACGATTTTTTATATTTCCTTGTATTTGTGACATTAATAAAAGGTTGGGGTGTTTTCCCTATTAATTGTGTGCATTCTTCTAAACTCGAGTGGGTGTGTTTCGTATGTTGAATTGTTAGTTTGCTCGATGCAAACGCATCACAGTTGCTGGTTTTCAAAATTGAATTTTTTTGGATGTGACAGACTAAGTTATGGGCATGATAACAAGGCCTAATAAAATCAATGCATTATGCACCTTTTTGGACTCTATATTGAGGATCAACCGAAATCTCTTTTTAAGTTACAAAGTGGAATGAGCCATAAACTAGTGGTAGACAACTTCAGAACCGGCAACCCTTTTTTTTGTTATAAACATATAGCTCACCCTCTTATCAATACTCTAAAGATATAAGGAAGAGACATTTATTCAATGTTACCTAAACGCTGATCGCTTGGGTATGTTAAACAGATATGGGAACATGATACCCTCTAAAATGTGGTCTAAAGGGGTAGGCTTATGCAGACCATTTTGTTGAAATGAGTTGGGCTACTACTTCTAAACACTAATAGTCACTAAAATTTATAATGATAGATATCTTCTAATATTCTCAAGACACTTCTTTATTCTCTTTTGAGATTTCGTACATAAGAACTATTTATGTGAACAAGCAGAATGTATATCCTACTCTTTTTACAATATTTTCTACAAAGCCCCAATCTACTTGTTAGTAGATTGTCGTGCATTATAAAATAACAATACTTTTAATATTTTCTCATTATAAGAAAAAGAATTGAGGGAAGAAATATGAATATCTTTGGGATCATTAACTTCATATATTGGGAAAAAATGTACCATGCTTTGCGTACCTATACTTAAACCGTTAAAGTGTTGGCGTTCCGTGGTAACTATGCATCTATTATAATATCGTGTGATTACCGCGAAAGAATTTCCCATTATTTAGTTAGCATGTGATCGATCGTCTTCACGCGTTCCCACTTCCCCGTTCAGAATATCGCGTACGCATCGGCTGCATATCTAGCCATCCCAAGGAGGAGATAAACAGATTCATCTTTCAAGTATAAAAATAAATTAAAAAAAAACAGATACATATTTGCAATAATGATAAGATTGATGATTTGCTTGCTAACGCCATGTAGCTGTGTGATATGGGTCCAGCTTTCGTCCAAATATTCCTAAGAGTGGCGTTGAATCATTATCGCCCGTTTCCTGTGAAAACCTAGGGTTTGAATCACCTTTTCTATTTCTCCCGTCGGAACCTCTGTAGCTATCTTTGCATCTGGGCATAGTGAAGAGATTTGGTATGACTTTTACAACCTAAAATGAGTTACAATTTCTGTTAACTGACCTGTTCCATCCATTTAATGCCAACAACAATTTCTTCATGAAACATATTCTGTCCTTACAAGTTCACAACAATTAACAACTTAAGAGTGTGTTACTTTCCATGTAGCATATGGAAGATTCCCAAATTTGCAACTTTTCCAATCAAACATACCTTTAGTTTAGTAAGGTTGGGCTTTTTTCATCTGTCGGAACATAAGGTTCAAATTTAGTGATATACGGCAACACTGCTAGACTGGAAAAATAACAGAACAATGCACCAAATATGATAATGATATACGTGAAAACAACATCATTCATTCACTTTTCTAAATATGTTCAAATGCGCGCCTACCTTTCACCGCATAATGTGACAAAACAAACATATAATGCTCAAAAACTCTTCATATACTAAAAGTTGTAACAAAAAACAAATGAGTAAGGACGCAGTGTGATCACTCCCCAACTTTTTATTCAGCTATCGTATCTAAGAATGTAAGTATGCATGTGATCTATGAGACCAATCAGGGCATGAAGCAACATGATAATTCATAAATAGTGAGAAATTCATATGAAATATATTATTGGACCATCTGTATTAGCTTTTTTTGTGTCCATTTAATCTTTTACCAGCTCTCCCTTGTCAGTATATAAGAAGCTCGCATGAAATATAAATGGTATCAATTCAAACCACCAATTTGAACTATCTGTAGTAAATTAAAATTGATTGTGCCAACTCTTTTTTTTTTTTTTTATAAATTCACATCATGAATCCAAGTCTAGCTTTTATGGTAAAACAAATTGAAAAATAATGTGCTAACTTAGTTGCAATGATTATTAGTTAAAAGACTTCATCCCCTAATGAATAAGTATGAGTTATAATGAATGAAGCTTGACAAAACTAAATCTAATTCAACTGATGATGTGATCAGACACAATAAGATATAATTCAAGAAAAACTATGGGCCAGTATGTAGTACATGCACTTATTAAGAGGAGCCATGTCTACGTAGAAAACCATGTCAATTCTATATTTCACATACTATAAAAATTAAAAGGAAGGCAATAACAAAAAAATCCAACATAAATATGCAATTACAAACTTGTACAAGAAAGAAGAGAGTAGTAAGTAGTAACACACTGAATCAAATGATTTAGTCAATTATTCAAATCATGGATCTTACCAAAGGATAGAGTGAGAGAACACCACTAAATTGTTTCATAGTATTGTTAGTAGGAGAAAATTAAATAAAATGATGTTGCAGTCAATGACCAGAGGAAACGCATACTTGAAAAAACAAATCACATGGTTGTAGGAACTCGTTGGCTTTTAACCAAACGACATTGCATTGGTGTCACTAAACGTGAAAATGGTCTTGGAAGATCATATGCGGAGTCCAAAGATGCCCAGAAAGCTATTAATGTTGAGATGGTCAACATTAAGAGAACAAACTGTTAAAGCGAGTACTGAGTGATGATGCTAGCCGAACCAAAAACATTTGTGGTGGTCGGGATTGCGGACACAAAGAACTTGATATTACGTGTCAATCCCCTTCAGCTTCTTAATGTAATTCAACGTCAAAAAGTGTCGGTGATTGCGAGAGGATTTATGTATGATCAGGTTGAGATGAACAATGTTGTTCAGGCGATGGTGGACATCGAAGCCACCCACTCAGTTTTTATTGAGTAGAATATTCAAAACTTTTCAACTGATTGATGCAGTCTCTATCTCAAGAAGATAGATCAAGTTTTGTTTATCAGTTGGGTAACAGGCAGATATCAAAATAGAGTGAATTATTTATGGAGGCGCACTGTGCTTTCTTTAGCATGGCAGGTGTTGATACCAAAATTAGTCTGCTGACATGGCACAATTAAGTGAAGACGCGTGGCAATCTGCGTGGCAATAACAAGCACTTACGAACAACACTTTAGCTTCGAGGAGCTCTATTTCCACGACCAACTCAGACGCTTCGACCTAAAAGAGTTCTCCGAGGAACTTCACTGCACCGACCAACTTATGAAGTACCGAGCAGCTTAGGCGGTCCGAGCTGCACCTCGAACAGAGCATTAATTGCAGGATAATCAACAGTTCGACTGCTCATTAAATGCTTATTATTATCATACAGATGTATACGCTTAAGGGGCATTAATGTATTACCCTTTCACATGTACAGCCTGAGTCTATAAATACATTGTATCATCCTCATTGGAAGGGGACCGGAATTTCTTGATAAAACTTGTAATCGAGAATTCCCAAACAAGTCAGCAATAACAGAAACAGTGGACGTAGGCCCTTCTTATAAGGCTGAACCACTTTAAAATTTCTTTGTCTCATTTAATTTTATCTGTGATTAAATAATTAGATACGATCTAATTTTTTACATCAACGATTGGCGCCGTCTGTGGGAAACGACTGATAATATCGTTTTTCATCAAAAATAATCCATCACAAATGGCTGATAATCCAGAACCCAGCAATGGAAACGCTGAAAACCCCCCAAATCCATCTGCTCTGCCAAACGTTCCAGATCTGGCTGGAATAATGACAAATCTGGCCCAAGGCCAGACAGCCATGCAAGAAACTATGCGACAACTCATACAAACCCTTCATGGCGGTGCACCAACCCATTCAGGACAGCGAAGTGTTCAAAGAAATACCTATTTACTTTCTTCACGTACTAAGCGTACTGATTCATATCGTGCTGATGAATCTGATGATTTTTCATACCAACCAGGAAGAACTTCGTCAGTACGAGCCACAGATACTGAACAAAAAGTCACTCTCTCTCCAGAAAGGACCAGTGCGCTGGAAAGATTAAGCAGGGTGTCTCCTTTTGATCGACTGGGCCCTAGGAGGAACAAAAGTCCTCCTAAGGCTGCATCGAAGAGTTTTAGACGACCAACAGACTTAAGGGAAGGATCTGCCCAGTCGCGATCAGCTGCTCGTCAAGATAGATCCCAGGAAGCCACATCAACACGATCAGTTGCTCAAACCAATAGGCCCGAGGAAGGAAACGATGCGTGGAAAGGCTCTATTCAGAGGCTGGAGGATAGATTAGGAGAAATGGCTAAGGCCAAGAACCCTTTACAACGAACTTTTGTTCAAGGAACACCTTTTGTCCAGGCCATTGTGGATTTTCCCACACCGTCGAAGTTCAAAGCACCCGTCGTGACCCCCAAATATGATGGAAAGACTGATCCTGTCCTTCATATAGAACAATACCAAGCCGCAGCCGACATCTATGCTGTTCCAGATGAGATGCAGAGAATTCTCGGGAACTCTTACCGGATCTGCTCAGATATGGTACAATAATCTTCCTCGGGGTAAGATCTCAACTTTCTTTCAACTGGCTGAGTTGTTCATTAGAAATTTCTATTTTGGGGCAAAGCCAGTTAAACGAGTAGCACATTTGTTAAGTGTTAGATAAAAAGCTGGTGAAAGTACCAGAGACTATATAACTCGTTTTAATAACAAGAAACTCGAAGTCATTGATTATGAGGAAAAGACAGGGATTACCGCCTTGATGAGTGGGCTGCTGCCCAACAAGTTGTACTACACTTTGGCCAAAGATCCACCCAGAACCATGTCAGAACTGATGGGAAAAACAGCCAGGATCATGAATGCCGAGGAGGCTATGGCTGCGAAGAAGAATATGGATGCCAATGAAACCAAGGTGGAGGGTGATAAAGCTAAGAAGAAAGAGCATAAGAACAATGGTGGTGATAAACAATCAAGAACAAAGTCGACATGGGAAGTATTGAAGAAATTTGATAATTATACTCCTCTGAAGAAAGACATCAACCACGTTCTAGAAGAAATCAAAAACAGCGAGGAGTTAAGCTGGCCAGAGAAAATGAAGACAGACCCTGACAGGAAGAATAAGGCCAAATATTGCGAGTTTCACAAAGATCATGGCCATATGACCAAGAATTGTATAGCTCTTCAGAATGAGATCGAAACACTCATCAGACGAGGAAAGCTGGCAAAGTATGTTGATCGTAGAAATGAAAGAAGAAACAACGACCGAATAAGAGAGAGGTCTAGATCTCCTCGACGAGCAGAGGAGAACAAGAAAAGAGACCATGAAGATGATCTAGAAGACGACCCCGATCTTCGGAAAAGGCCAAGATAACCAGAACGTGAGGTATTTTCAATACGTTTTGGGTCATTTGATTGTAATGTTATTACAGGTGGAGATGCAGGAGGAGGAGACCTTACTGCAGAAAGGAAAGCTTACCTCTGTGAGGCTCAACCTTGCTCATACATTCAACGAATAAATCTAGCTGAGGAGGATCGCCCGAGGAAGGTAAATAAAGAAAAGTTGGTCATTGATTTCTCAAAGAACGATCTCACGGGTGTTCTATATCCTTATGATGATCCATTGGTGATCAAAATGAGGATGAAGGAAGTGATGATTTCAAGAGTATTGGTAAATAATGGTAGTTCGGCAGATATCATGTTTTACTCGTGCTTCGATAGTTTAAACTTAAAGCTATCTCAACTGGAGCCTTATCACAGACCACTCATCGGTTTTGCTGGCGAGAAAGTTTTTCCACTTGGGACGATCAAGTTGGATATAGTGATTGGTACATGGCCTGCTTGTCGAATATAAAGAATATGCTTCTTCGTGATGGATAAGAATGTTCAGTCAGCTTACAATATCATCATGAGAAGGGTCGGATTGAAGAAGTTTGAAGCAGTACCATCTACGGTACATCAATGCCTAAAATTTCCAATAAATTTTGGAGTAGGAGTTGTGAAGGGTGATCAAAAAGTAGCTCGGGAATGCTACTATTCATCTGCCGAGCAAGAGGAACTAGAGAAATCAAGGAAGAAGACTACTACCTATCAAGTGGATGAAGGTACATAAATTGAAACATTAGATCCTAGAGATGAATCCCAACTCATGAAAGGTCAGGTAGTGGAAGCTACTGAAAATATCATTCTGGACGACGAGCATCCTGAACGAACAACTCAAATAGGTTCGTCGTTGGAGGCCTCAATAAAACAGGAATGGGTAACTTTCCTAAGAAGCAGAAAGTGAACTTTTGCATGGAATCATGAGGATATGCCCGGGATAGACCCAAATTTCTTATGTCACGAGCTCAATGTGAATAAAGAGATCAAGCCAGTGAAGCAGAGAAGAAGAGTATTCAGTCTCGAGAAGAATCAAGACATACAGGAGGAGGTCGAGAAGATCCAGAAAGCTTGCTTTATCGAAAATGTTAAGTATCCAGACTGGTTAGCAAATGTGGTGATGGTGAAGAAGAACAATAAATGGAGGATGTGTGTAGACTTCACCGACCTCAACAAAGCATGCCCAAAAGATCATTTTTCGTTTCCCCGAATTGATCAACTAGTAGATGCTACCTCGGGACACGAGCTGCTGAGCTTCATGGATGCTTATTCTGGATATAACTAGATTAAGATGAAACCCGAAGACAGGGAGAGTACATCTTTTATTACCCCTAGGGGAACTTATTGTTATAATGTTATGCCTTTTGGTTTGAAAAATGCAGGTGCAACATATCAGCGGCTGATGAACAAAGTGTTTGCAGAACAAATCAGTTGCAATATGGAAGTCTATGTTGACGATATGCTGATAAAGAGCAAGAAAGCTGCCGATCATCTAGTTGACTTAGGCCAGACCTTTGATCAATTGGATAAATATCAAATGAAGTTGAATCCGACCAAGTGTATATTTGGAGTACGAGAAAGCATGTTTCTCGGGTACATCGTCAATCAACGTGGCATTGAAGCAAACCCTGAAAAGATCAAAGCTCTGTTAGGGCTGTGATCTCCAACGACGAAGAAAGAAGTGCAAAGTCTTACAGGACGAGTAGCAGCACTCAACAGATTTGTATCGCGAGCAACTGATAGATGTCTCCCATTCTTCAAAACGCTCCGAAAGACTTTTGAGTGGAATGATGAATGTGAGAAGGCTTTTCAAGACTTAAAGAAATATCTGGGAGTACCTCCATTATTGTTCAGGCCAGTGATGGGAGAAAAATTATACTTGTATCTTGCAGTGTCGGAGAATGCAGTTAGTTAGGCATTGATAAGAATGGAGAATGGAGTGCAAAAACCAATCTATTACACGAGTAAGGCCTTCCGAGGAGCAGAGATCAGATATCCAAAACTGGAAAAATTGGCACTGGCGCTGATTGAAGCGAGTAGAAGAATGAAGCCATACTTCCAAGCCCATACCATAGTCGTATATACCGATATGCCATTGAGGCAAGCTCTTCATAAACTAGAAAAGTCAGGGAGATTGATGTATTGGGCAATAGAGCTAGGTGAATATGACATAGTTTATGAACCTAGATCATCGCTTAAAGGGCAGGCAGTAGAAGATTTTATAGCAGAGTTCACCTATCCTGATACCCCCGAGGAGCAAAAGCTACTCATCGACCAACCTGTGGATGTTACAGGATCATCAATCTCAAGCCCAGACCAACTCAGTTTGGTAAAAGGGTAAGTAGATGTCACAAAATCATCAAATTCGAACCCAGACCAACTAAGGTTGGTAAAAGGGCAAGAAAAGATGATCGACGAACAGCAAGAAAAATCAAGAGAGGGTTAAAGGAAGCAACAAATTTTCCACCAAGGAACTCTGTCAGATCAGAAATTTGAAGACGAGTTACCTATATGGAGTCTATATGTGGATGGCTCATCTTGCACTACAGGCTGTGGGGCAGGAATTATTTTGAACAGTCCGGACGAGGTCGGCGTGGAATACGCCCTATGTTTCCAATTCAAAGCTTCGAATAATGAGGTTGAATATGAAGCCATGATTGTCGGTCTTAGTTTGGCAAAAACCATGGGGGAAAAGTAGGTTATTATTTTCAGTGACTCGCAATTGATTATAAATCAAATGATGGGAGTATACGCAGTGAAGGGAGAATTAATAATCAGATATCATGCAAAGGCAAAGGAATTGGTGTCAGAATTTGCTGCTATTCAGCTGGTCAGAATATCAAGAATGGAGAATGGGAGAGAGGACGCCTTAGCTCGATTAGCATCAGCTACTCATACCGGACTACGAAGAACAATCCTAATTGAAGTTTTGGCTGGTCGGAGTATAGATGAAGATCTGACGATGAACTTTATTACCCTTGATTTAGGACCATCTTGGATGGATCCCATTAGGGCATATATTAAGGAAGGAAAATTACCGATTGACAAAACTGCAGCCAAGAAATTAAAGTTTAAAGCTGCTCGTTATGTACTAACTAATGGTATTCTATACAGATGAGGAATTATAGCAGGTTTGCAAAGATGTGTGCATCCCACCGAGGTGAAAGATTTGATTGAAGAGATCCATGAAGGGTCATGTGGAGCCCATGTAGCAGGTCGGATGCTTTTGCAAAGGATGATGACTCAAGGATACTACTGGACAATAATGAGGGCTGATTGTATAGCCTATGCAAAGAAATGTGACAAGTTTCAGCATTTTTCCTCCATCCGAAGAACTCCTCAAGCATTATTGACACCCATTACTTCTCCTTGGCCATTTGCCATGTGGGGAATTGATCTGGTCGGACCACTGCCAACGACCAGGGGAAGATTTAAGTATCTCGTGGTCGCTGTGGATTACTTTACTAAATGGGTTGAGGCTGAGCCTCTTATTGATATGACATATGACAAGGTGTACCAATTTATTTGGAAGAACATCATTTATCGATATGGTCTTCCTCATGCCTTCATCACAGCCCATGGAACTCAGTTCGACAACGAGGAGTTCGCGACTTACTGTCATCGATACTGTCATCAGTCATGCCTTCATCACAGCCCATGGAACTCAGTTCGACAACGAGGAGTTCGCGACTTACTGTCATCAGTCAAACATCTTAAAGATTCATTCAGCTCCAGGCCATCCCCAAAGCATTGGCCAAACTGAAGTGACAAACAGAACGCTGCTAAATGGCTTGAAGAAAAGACTGAGTGACGCAAAAGCAAACTGGATCAACGAGCTAAAGTCAGTACTGTGGGCTTATCGAACTACTCCCCGAGCAGCAACAGGGGAATCTCCATACATGCTAGCATTTGGAAGTGAAGTTGTTATACCTGCCGAGTTGGGCCTCCCAACACACAGGGTACTGAATTTCAATTCCCCTGTCAGCGACTTAATGAGAAGATTGGATTTGGACATGCTCGAGGAAGTTAGAGAAGAAGCAGCAATTAGAAATGCTGCTTACCAACAGCGAACAACTTTGTTCTATAACAAGAGAGTGAAGAGGTGCGACCTGAAAGAAGGAGACTATGTGCTAAAGAAGGTGATTCAAAAGCACAACAAACTGGAAGCAAATTGGCATGGACCCTACCGAGTTAAGGAAGTTGTTCGACCAGGGACATACAGAATAGAAACTTTAGAGGGGGAGGAGTTTAAGAATGCATGGAATGCAGAACACCTGCGCAAGTATTATCAGTGATGTAAAATCTCATGTAATGCAATTTCATTATTATGAATAAAGTAACAATGTTCTGCCCAGTTCTCTCCTTTGTTGGAAATTTTTACGGGGAATACTAGTGCTACACACTACACTACTCAGCAAAACTCAGACTACGCAGAAATCTAATCTATTCCTAAAAACGCCAATTAAGGTTGCTTAGGAAGTAAATCTATTCCCAAAAACGCCAACTAAGGTTGGTTGGGAAGTAAATCTATTCCTAAAAACGCCAACTAAGGTTGGTTATGAAGTAAATCTATTCCCAAAAATGCCAACTAAGGTTGGTTGGGAAGTAAATCTATTCCTAAAAATGCCAACTAAGGTTGGTTAGGAAGTAAATCTATTCCCAAAAACGCCAACTAAGGTTGGTTGGGAAGTAAATCTATTCCTAAAAACGCCAACTAAGGTTGGTTGGGAAGTAAATCTATTCCTAAAATGCCAACTAAGGTTGGTTAGGAAGTAAATATTTCCCAAACACACCAGCTATGGCACTAACTATAGTTGGTCGGAAAGGAAAATCTACCGACCTTGGTTAGTCTGAAACATTTTATGAGTACGTGAAAGTGATCGAGCAAAATTTTTGTTACTCGTAACTTTTTAAATTACTACTAAGTTGGCTGAGAAACAAAGCATCTACCAATAAGTTGGTCGAAAAACAAAATATCATTAATTTTGATACGCATAACATTTTTAAATTACCAATAAGTTGGTCGAGAAACAAAATATCATCAATTTTGATTAGTCGTCAAATGATTATCATAAATTCAAATTAGTCGACAATAAGTTTTAAACAACTCTAGTTGATCGACAAATAACACAATGTTGTTATCTTTTTAAAGAGATACATACACAAATGTAAAGTGTTTTACAACTACAAGACAATGGCAATCAAGATTTGCAAACAAAATTATGTCATTAAATCAAAAGCAAAGTACATCAAGAATACAAATTTATTATTACATAAAGATCCCTATTCTATTGGTTTCTTCCCCTCTTCTTTTGAAACAGGTTCCTCGCCAGCAGGTGGATCATCCAAAGCGTAAGGGGAATTTATAAAGTTAAGATCTTTAAGCATCCTGATGTTCATCACAGATGGTCTATCGAGCAGGTGCTCGGGGCGAGATATCTCGGCATTAGAATGGAGATTGTAATCGCCGAGGTATTTGGAAATCAAACACCGAGGGATGGCCCGAGCAGGGATCCAGCTCATGTCAAGCTTGAATGGTGGCACTGGTAGGTCGAGCAGCCCAGGATTATGGTAATCCCACAGGTAATGACCCTATTCCAGTTGTAGTACACCTAAGGCATTCAACCACCCCTGTTTATAACCCTCATTATTTGCATTTTCGATACGATCATCCAAATGGTAGAGAGCCTCATTGTATCCAGCCATCCAGAATTCTCTGGGATGATTGTGGAATTGATATGTCAATCTTTCCAGTTGCTCATGAAGATTTTTTGCAAAGAGTTCCTTATTCTCCAAGGCAGACTTCTGGGCAGAAAATTGCTCCTCGAGATTCATGATCTTCTTAGACATTTCAGCCAATGTCTGGTTCTTTGCCATCAATTGGAAGGCCTGATTCTCCAGAGCTGATTGGGTTCTCTATTCCTCGATAGTAATCCGAGCACCTCTTGCTCATCCCCGAGAAGCTCTTGCTCGTTCCCAAGCAGAGGTAGACGGACCATTTTTCTTCAAGGTCTCCAATTTATCTCGAAGATTGGCGTTTTCGACCTCCAAGAAAGAAAATCCCTCATCATTCACAGGGACTAAAGCATTTGAGGTAGAAGCAGCAGATTTCAATTGGGAGACTTCCCTTTGCAGGTTATTGTTTTCTTGCTCCAACAGCTCAACTATTTGCCTGTGCTCCTCAACCTCAGTTTTCAAAGTTCTCTCTCTCACTTCATAAGCAACAAACATTTTATCGTATCCTTTATCAGCATTCAGTTGCTGATATTTCTTCTCGTACCCTTCATGCAAAAGTGCAGTAGATTCCTTATATTGTTGTTGAAGCTCTTCAAGAGTACCCTGGAGATCTTCAATCATATCATAGTATGATACGTTGTTAGCTACTGCACGGTCGAGCAGGCACTTCAAATACTGGTATGCTTCAATGGCTTGCTCTGAAGCACCTTGGCCGAGGATGTTAACAATTTGTGCTGCACTCATATTTGTATGACCAGCTTGGAAGTACTCATTGCATTGCCTCAACAGTTTTGTATCGTGAACAGATAATAATTCCATCATGTCCATAAACTAGTAAAGGAAGAAAAAGTAATAATCAATAAGGAGCAAGAGGAAGAAAGACAATAGTATGAACAGGCAAAACTTCGAATTTTATTATTATTATAAAGGAGAAGTACAAAATTCAGAGTTACATTTGATAAAAAAAATAATAAACATAGAGAAAAATCTGAACAACTCTACACCTTTTCCTTGTCTCCTAAAACCTTCTCGGGAGGCTGGGACGAGGAGCTAAGTTGCTTGGATGGTACAGAAAGTTACTCGGGAAGCACTGGAGGTTGCTCGGATGAAGTAACAGGTAGTTGAAGTTGCTCGCTGGTAGACTGGATAGCTGGGGGGTGAGAAGTTTGATCTCCCATCACCATGGAGGATTCTTCATAAGCGGCTTCGTCCTCTTCTTCTTCTTCAGGAGTTGGAGGGGGGCCCGGGATGTGTCGCTGAAACAAGTCAGAATTTTCATCGACTTTCATCTCTTGCAGAACAGCGACCCAACCATCCCTAAAGTATTTGTGGCTACCATATTCCACCTGCGACATCATGGCAGTCAAACCTTTATTCCACCCCTTATCCCATCCAGTGCTGAAAGACTTCTTCACATCCAACTTCCTTTTTATTTTCTCCGAGGAGAGCTTCTCGGATATAAGTTCCTCGCTAGTCTTCAATTTATTCTCAACTTCCTCCTTCTCACGACCTACTTCATGAAGTTGGACTAACTCTTCCTCAACAATTTTGAGCTTATTCTCAAGCTCCCCAGCATTTTTGAGCTTCTCGTCAAGCTCTTTATTTTTCTATTCTAAATCTTTTATTTTCTTCTCTAATCCGTTGGAGGCTTCAACAGCTTGGTTCCTCTCCTGCTCGATGGAATCGAGTTTCTTCTCCCAGGAAGCCTTATCATCATCATATTTCTGACGAGAATCCTTCAGAGACTGCGTCAGGCCCACCAAAGCTTCCTCCACACCAGACGAGGAGCTTGAAGCTTTAATAGCTTCATCTTTCTTCAGAATTGTGTTAAAACAGGTCACCAACTAGGAAAAGAAAATGATATCATGTTAGTGCACAGATGTAACAAGGGAAAAATGGAAATGAAGACAAAAATACTCACAGAATCAATGTGACGAGCAGCTAATGTGGTAACCATGTCCCGAGAAAGATTTTCTTCGATACCTTGGATCTCGGGAATGATCCAAGTCTTCATCGAGCTCATGGCAGAGCTCAGAGCAATAAAAGTAGGAACACCAGTTCCAGTAGTCGGGGGCTGAGAGATGGTTTCAGCCAAATTGACCGAGGATCTTTTCTTTAGCCTCCTCAGAGGAGCATCAATGGTCTCAACTAACGAGGTAGTCTTGGTCGGTGATATGACAATCACCTCGCTTGGAGAAGCGGCCTTGCTCTGAGCCACTGGGGGCTTCTCGGCAACCTTCACAGGAGCAGCCGGAGGGGGTGCATCAATTTTCTTTGTCCCTTCTGGGACATCAATTTTCTTTGTCCCTTCTGGGACATCAGGTTTACTTCTCTTTGCCTCTCCAGCAACGGAGGCAGATTTCTCGAAGAGAGTAGGTCTTCTTTTCTTCATCCTTTCACTTAAAGGAATGTGTGACTCAGGGGAAGAACTTGCAGAGGCAGCTACTGGTTCTACTTCACTTATCACCGGACGAGCAGTAAAAGATGAGGTGTAACTCTTATACTGCAGCAAATACGAAGCTGATCTAATATGCTCGTCGGCAACAGTCTGATGCAAACTCCAGATAAGTTTTAAATGCCTTATGTTGACTTCTGCCTCTTTTGGAGATTTTCTTTTGCTGTCAACTGCAAATAAATGAACATGAAAAAATCAGTGACACCCTTTATCAAACACAAAGAAAGCATAATTTCAAAAATAAAATGAAATAAAAATAACCTATCCCATTGTCATAGGGAGGGCATCTGGGACCCTGATACACTTCATCTCCAGTTAAAGGAGCATGTTGCCAATTTTTTATAACGACCCCGGGCTCGAAATAGTCCCTACTGGCATCTGGGAGATTGACCACTAAAGCTCTATTTAAAAACCTAGTTTTTAAATAAAAAGTATTGTCACCAACAGCCCATCTATAACAAAACATAATTTCGAATATTTCTATACGAGTCCCATGAATTTGATTTAATCTATGAACTCTATTAACTATTCTCCAGGTACTGGGGGCTATTCTTACAGGAACAACGTCAAAATATTGACAGAATTCCAGACATAAAGGGTTTGGGGGAAAGGAAAAGTCACATTCAGCAACAAAGAGACTGGGGAACTAATGTCCCTCAGCCAAACGAAAATAATCTGAAGGCTCAGAAAGTTCCTCCAGAACAACCCATGAAGGAATAGAAAAATCAGAACGAAACTTATCAAGCGACTCTACAGGGTAAACCATGATGAATACAGGAAATCAAAGAGAAAGAAGGAGATCTTACAGGAAAAGGATGAGTCTGTTGACAACGAACGATGAAAGGGATGAACGCACAAGAGAGAGAGACAATGGAAAACTCAAAGATACAAATTTGAAAAAGTAGAAGACGATGGGACTGTCTGCAACGCTTAAATACTTTGCCTTGAGAAGGGGTAAAGATAATGATTACAAAAAGAGATGATTACGCTACCGGCGGCTAAAAAGACAAAAAGGGCGCGGGAACCAAAGCGGTCATAGAAATTCAAAAAGACTGATTCTACGAATTTGGAAGGAGAAATAAATACAAAAGAAAGTGCTCCTAAATTTCGGGATGATCATTTAAAACCGCAATACTTCGAGAAAGAATGTTCCACACTCCTCAAATCTCGAACTGTGAAACATTGGAGGCTTTTGTTGATACCAAAATTAGTCTGCTGACATGGCACAATTAAGTGAAGACGCGTGACAATCTGCGTGGCAATAACAAGCACTTACGAACAACACTTTAGCTTCGAGGAGCTCTATTTCCACGACCAACTCAGACGCTTCGACCTACAAGAGTTCTCCGAGGAACTTCACTGCACCGAGCAACTTATGAAGTACCGAGCAGCTTAGGCGGTCCGAGCTGCACCTCGAACAGAGCATTAATTGCAGGATAATCAACAGTTCGACTGCTCATTAAATGCTTATTATTATCATACAGATGTATACGCTTAAGGGGCATTAATGTATTACCCTTTCACATGTACAACCTGAGGGCTATAAATACATTGTATCATCCTCATTGGAAGGGGACCGAAATTTCTTGATAAAACTTGTAATCGAGAATTCCCAAACAAGTCAGCAATAACAGAAACAGTGGACGTAGGCCATTCTTACAAGGCTGAACCACTTTAAAATTTCTTTGTCTCATTTAAGTTTATCTGTGATTAAATAATTAGATACGATCTAATTTTTTACATCAACAGCAGGTTTGTGTAGAGGGAAGTTCGCCATTTTGTTAAGATATAGGTTGGATAAATAAGAGTTAAGGGAGAAGATTCAGTTTATTGTTTTCTTGTGGAATCATCTACAAGTGAATACAAGGGGCTGATATATATTTGCTGCAATTAGAGAGTTGTTGTGTCTTTTTATATTGTTGTAGAGATGGTGACTGTTCTGAGCATTTGGGAGACTGCCTTCGATGGCTTTTGTTTGTCCGGATTGCTAGCTGCCAGATGTTAGATTTGTAGTTTTGAGATTGCATTTTGTTTTTGTATTTTGTCCGTTGTCACTTTCTGACTTTTATCTAACTACCACCTCTTCTGTACGTGTTTTTATTACTCATCAATACAGTTTATTGTAATAAAAGAGGGACAGAGAGAGAGAGAGAGAGAGAGAGAGAGATTTTATGGAGCCTGGCCGAGAATAAAAGAGGGGTAGAGAGAGAGAGAGAGAGAGAGAGAGAGAGAGAGAGAGAGAGATTTTATGGAGCCTGGCCGAGAACCTAAGTTTGAACCCTTATCCTATTCAAAAAATTAGTATGATTGCATATATGTTTTAAAAAGCATAACAAAAATGAGGTCATACAGCCAAAAAATTGCACAAAATAGAAAAAAATCCTCTATACATAAAAAATACCACAGCCCTATTCACATTGTAAAATAACATAAAAGAAAAATGGCAATCACAACATGACTACGAAAAAAATCATAATAAAGTAGTATATGGAATTTATTATTGTTGAAACTTTAGATGTCAAATTTTTTAAAATAATGACAAGATTCTGCACAAAAATTAGTACAAAAATTATGTCAGTGATTTGATTGATCAAGTAATGAATAGAAACTATTATTCACAGGTAACTCACTATCTACAAATCAAATTATTTAACACATTATTTTGTGTATTAATTTTTACATACTTTTGCGTATCTAACATCATTATTAATAATAATAAATTCCGCCCAAACTGTTATTGTAATACATTGGGGGTGTTTGCTTTGTGATTTTGAAATACAATAATTTTTTGGCAGAAGCTAAGAATTAAAAAATAACCTCTTAAACCTCCCATATTGGGAGATCCAGATGCCCATGTGTTAGAATAAGGCCGTCTCTTCTTATAGATATAATAATTGTAGATCAATGCACTAAATATAAGCAGAGGTCAAATTATTTATGTGTGGGTCTTAATCTACTCTTCTATATAGACACTCTAAAGTGCATATGATAATCAACTCCTACATGGCTTATTAGCTTAAGCTTGAGGTTAGTTTTTTCTCAATTATTACAAATAATATACTTTGGTACGAAGGGAAATATTTGCATAAAAAATTCTACTTAACAGAATACAACATTCAATTATTTTTGGGTGGCGAAAGTCTGCTCTTGAAGAGAATAATGACTAAAGTCTAACTATGTATAAAAATGGTGGCTAAAGTCAAAATGATCCTATAATATGTGACTAATATACTACTATATTAATGGACATGGAGAAAATTGACTAATCTGCAGGAGGTGGTTAAAAGTTATACTCAGTATACAGTAGGTAATGGGGAGAACATTCTATTCTGGACTGATAACTGGCATGCCCAATAGGTTTAAGCCTAGAATTGTTCATGATGTTGCGAGTTCTTTAAAGGCAAAAGTAAGTTCTTTGATCAGGGTAAACGGAGGTGGCCTAGGCCCGTCTTTGATGCTCTTAGGGAAATTCCGTCATACAATGTGAATATAAATGCGGAATAGACGGACATAGTAGTGTAGATCTTGGTAGGAACGGTAAATACTCTAATGGTACAGCATATGAAGCCTTAAGCAAGAAGAACCCTAACCAGGAATGGAGAAAGTCAGTGTAGTTTGGCCAAGATATCCCTATGTTCTTTTATTCCGTGGTTATGTTGTCAAAACAAATTGTGGACTAGTGATAGATTGAAAAGTAATGGTCTCATTGAGGATAATAGTTATGTTCTATGCGGCAGAGAAATTGAAAGCAAAGATCATATATTCTTCCTATGCAGATTTTCGACAAAAGTTTCGGATCAGTTGTTATCTCTAAATGGGGAAGTTAGATATATTAAGGTTGGAATGAGCCGCTAACAATGATAGTACATTCAAATAATGGAAAAATAAACCCAAAGCAAGTTAAAAAGTCATCTTTTTCAGTAGCAATTTACGCTGTATGGAGAGAAATATTTTTCAGAACAAACCGTTAAATAAAGATGGGTAGTGAGGAATATTGAACTGTATAGTCCATGATGCTTTTCAAAACTGGAAATCAGTAGCGAGACATATGGGAAACTGATTCGTCCAGAATACAAATTGGTCTGATACAGATAGCATAGAAGAAAATGATGATTGCTATTGTTGAAGAGGTTTATGGGCATAAAATTGAAAATGGCACAATATTGAAGTCGTGATAGATAAGATATAGATCTCACTGATTTTAAGTGGGGTCACACTATGATGGGCGGCGTTTGGCTTTTTAAGTAGGGTTGCTTCACCAGTGTTCTGGTTATGATGTACAAATTGAAGGTTAGTTTATGAAAGCCTACTGAGTGGGATTTCTCTTTCAAGCAAGTTCATGTTTATGGAGGTGTTTGGATCTGCTTGGAAAATTTGGAATGATTTGTACAGAGCTTCATTGTTGTAGATTGCCAACTGCACAAGTATGAATTCTCTTTATAGGGTTTTGTTTGGATGGCTTAAACGTGTTAGATTGTAGAGAGGAGATGGTGACCGTCATGTAAGAAATTGGGCAAAACTACATGTAAGTAGATTGGACGAGTTGGGCAGTGCCTCGTGAGTGGGTTGGATCGATTTGGTCTGTTGCTGTTTCACGGAGTTAATCACATCTGCCTAAGTTGACAAAGAAGGATGTGCCATCTATGGTTTATTAATATGGTATTTGGGCCATAGAGTTGTATAGACCAATGTTGTTTTGCTGTGTAGTGGACTGCTGGTAGTTTTAGGTCGTTGGATGGTATGTGTTCTAACTGGTCTAGTTCATGTTTGTCACCCTTAAATGGTTGGTTGTTTGAGTTGTTTTTAATGATAAGCTTACATTTTACCAAAAAACAAACAATTATATGTCACTACTATACAACATTCTACTCCTAGTGTACTAGTACCCCACTGAAAAAAATGGTATTGTTGTATCCTGCCGTTTACTGTTCATTTCCCACATCTGTAACTGAACTTCTTACATCTCATTTACTGAGTATAACTTTTCACAGAATAAACAAACCTCCTCTACAATATCTATTTCATAAATCAACGTGTTAACGCTTCCCCTACTTCAATTCTATGAAATAACTTTGAATTATTAACTCGTTATTTCATTCATTTTGCATTTCCCAGCTTTCATTGATGTCATCAAGATATCTGATATCTCATCCATAAAGGCCAATTCCTCAAAATTATTATAGACTCATACATCTTACTCCTTAACATCGTATTAATATTCCCAACCTCTTCCATATGATCAATATCCATAATTCTCTGAAAGCAACATTTTTATTTTATAGATAAGTAAAAAAACATTATTTTCCCAGACTGGTATCACCATAAACCTCATTATACCATCCCTTACGCTTAAACTTAACACTTTCAATTTTTTTCATTATTTTAAACCCACCCCCCAATTTTCTCACCAAGATTTAGAATTCTTTCAAGGAATGACGATGAAACCACATATTAAGGCAAAAAAAATTCAATTTCGAAATCCCACACCTGTGATGCATTCACAACCGAGTAAACCAGAAAAAACCTGAACCGCAACACACACAATCCCAATGAATAAAGCACACAGTACTTATAGGGAAAAAACTCCCCAACCAAGTATTTTATAACCCAATAAATACAAAGAATCCTTACAAAATCATCTAGGTATCTCTCTAAACCTAGTTATGTAGGCTACAAAGCTTTAAATACAAGGTAATAATACAGTTGACAACCCCAACTGTTATGTACAAGTGTCTAAAAACTATGCTGCCAGCATTCCCTATAAAAACTGCTTCAAGTAACTGTTGTGCTGCCATGGGAACAGGTGTCTTAAGAAGTTACCAAGCGGTTACCTATGATTTCCCACTCCATAATTCGTGTAAATCCGTGTAGCCACCTATTCTGCTGCTCCCAAAATTGCCCAAAACTACTGAAAGACAAGCCTAACGACTATGTCAATGGAACAAGAACTTTTTCCACGTTTCTGAACACTATTACCTTGATCCCAGCAAGCTAAACTCACTCCATAATTCATGTAAATCCGTGTAGCTACCTGTTCTGCCATGTTACTACTCCGAAAAATACTCAAAGACAAGCCCAACCGCTACCTGAATGCAACCAACAACTTTTTTCACATTTCTGAACAATATTACATTGATCCCAACAAGCTAAACCCACATACTAGCAACCTGATGCAACATGGGCATGACTCCAGAAGTTATCCCGATCACACCCCGATAACCATCCACTACCAAACCCATGTTGATGTTTGGAGAATCCCACATATTTCACGAAGTTACCATAAGCCTAGGAGCACCTATGGACGAAGTACTAATTCTTCCTCGGAGGAACCCCCCTATATATGCTATTAACGAAAATTCACAAGTGGTAGCAGTAGACATCAACTGCTAAATGATCGTAGAGTAGATAAACTCTCCAACCTGACTTCATTTGCTCCAACACTTCTTTCCAGCTTACTTACCTTAGCAAAGTGCGACTAAGGCAAGCTTGTTTCCGCACCCATAACTGAAGTAAATTTAGGGTGTGACAAACCCTCCTCCACTCGAATCGACGACATACTCGTTGAAAGAGAATCCAAGTACCGGTGAATGACATGCTCAAACTACCACAACATAGTATCTTTCTCCCAAGTAGCTTCCTCGTCTCCCTTTCCTTTCCACTCCACAAGGTAAAAAGTTCTTCAATTCTTTCTACGTGATCCTTCCCTGTGGTGGTCTAGGATCTGTTCAGGAACCTCGAAATACTATTATCTTATTGTTGGTGGCGCTCTAACCCGACCTGCTCGATTAGGATCTGACTTGTCTTCATTAAACTGCTTAAAAAAGCTAACATAAAAAAAAGGTGCAACTTCAATCGGGAAGGTAATTCCAATTGATAAGCCAACTTGCCAATCGACTTTGTAATTTTAAACGGACCAACATAACTCTGAATAAAACCCTTATGTGTTGCTTTCCGACTCACTTTCTTCCAAACCTGTGAGGTAAGTTTCAACATCACCATGTCACCAACATCAAACTTTATCTCATGCTTGCTATCATCAACCCACTTCTTCATTCTCCGTATTGATTTTGCTAAAACATTTTTTGCCTCTTCCGCCCATTCCTGCCTTTCTCGTGCAAATCTATAAGTTGTTGGCCAATGGCTTTGAGATTTCCGTTTTGCAATTCATGAGTAAGAGGTTGTTTCCAGATTACAATCTCAAATGAACTTTTCCCCGTTGAAGAACTTTGATGAAGGTTGTGATACAACTGTGCAACATCAAGTAACTCAACCCAATTTTGCTAGTTGGCAGTTACATAATGTCGTAGGTACTCTTCCAACAACGCGTTCACCCTCTCCGTTTGTCCATCTATTTTATGATGATTCGCTGTTGATAATTTCAATTGTGACCCCAACAACTCGAACAAGGCATCCCAAAATTGCCCGATAAATCTCACATCTCGGTCACTTACAATATCAAGTGGTAAACCCCATCACTTAACCACATGTCAAAAGAACAAGTTCGCTGCCACTTCTGCTGAACAAACCGTCGGGGCTAGAATGAAGGTAGCATACTTAGACAACCGGTCGACTATCACCATTAATGAAGTGAAGTCTTTCACCTTCGGTAACCCATTGATGAAGTCCATAGAAACACTTTCCAAAGGTCTTATAGGAACCGGGGGTAGTTCCAGGTTCCCACTATCTGTCTTGTCCTGCTGACAAATCATGCATGTACTAACATACAATTCAACATTAGCTTCCATTCGGGGCCAATAGTAACTTTTGGATGACAAGGCAAGTGTTCTGTCTTGCACCAGATGCCTTACGTACATCATCGTGTGTCTTCTTTAGTACCCTTGGTCTGATTCCCCCTATTTTAGGAATGTAAGGCCTGTTCCCCATTGCGTAGATAACTCCCTCACCTACCCAGAACCTGCTAGTAATACCTTCTTTAACCTACTGTAATAACACCATTATAACACGATCTTCCTTTGTCAGATTTTTAGTGACTTATCGCCTCAAATCAGAGAAATGACCAAAGAAGATCCTGTTACAAAGGTGTTATTATAGCTTATAACAGGTTCTGGGTAGGTGAGTTATCTACTCAAAGGGGAACATGCCTTACATTCCTAAAATAGGGGGAATTAGACTGAGGTTACTAAAGGAGACGCACGATACTTTGTCCGTAGGGCATCCGAGGCAAGACTAAACACTTGCCTTGTTATCCAAAAGTTACTATTGGCTCTGAATGGAAGCTGATGTAGAATTGTATGTTAGACCATGAATGATTTGCCAGTAGGACAAGACGAAAAAGAAGAAGATAGCGAGAACCTTAGAACCACCCCCCGATTCTTACAAGACCTTGGGAAAGTGTTTCTATGGACTTCATTAATGGGTTATCGAAGGTGAAAGGCTTCGTTTCAATTATGATGATAGTCGACCGATTCTCTAAGTATGCTACATTCATTCCAGCCCCGAAGGTCTATTCAGCAAAAGCGGCAACGGAGTTATTCTTTCGATATGTTGTTGAGTGGTGGAGTATACCAGTTGATATTGTAAGTGACCAAGATGTGAGATTTATCGAGCGGTTATGGGGACTGCCTTGTTCGAGTTATTAGGGGCACAATTGAAATTTTCAAAAAAAATCATCCTCAAACGGATAGGGTGAACGCGTTGTTGGAAGAGTACCTACGACATTATGTAACTGTCAACCAGCAAAATTGGGTTGAGTTACTTAATGTTGCCTAATTCAATTCAACCTTCATTAAGGTTCTTCAATGGGGAAAAGTCCGTTTGAGCTTGCAACCGGGCAACAACCTATAACTTATGAAGTTGCAAAACAAAAGTCTTAAAACCGTTGTCCAATAAATTATAGATATGCACGAGAAAGGAAAGAACGAGCGGAAGAGGCAAAAAATCTTTTAGCAAAATCAATACGGAGAATGAAGAAGTGGGCTGATGAGAGCAAGCATGAGATAGAGTTTGATGTGGGTGACATGGTGATGTTGAAACTCACGCCGTAGGTTTGGAAGAAAGTGAGTCGAAAAACAGCACATAAGGGCCCTATTAAGAGTTATGATGGTCTGTTTACAAGGCGGATTGGCAGGTTGGCTTATCAATTCGAATTACCTTCCCAGTTGAAGTTGCATCCTTTTTTTCATATTATCTTTTTAAAGCGGTTTCATGAAGACAAGTCAGATCCTAACCGAGCAGGTCAGTCTAGGGCACCACCAACAATAAGACAGCAGTATTCCGAAGTTATCGAACGAATCCTAGACCACCGCATGGGAAGGAGCATGTATGAAGAATAGAAGAACTTTTTACATTGTGGAGTGAAAGTAAAGGCATACGAGGAAGATACTTGGGAGAAAAATAGTTTGAACATGTCATTCGTCGGTACTTGGACTCTCTTTCAACGAGGCCGTCGTCATCGATTCGAGTGGGGGTGGGTTTGTCACACCCTAAATTTACGCAAGTTATGGATGCGGCAACAAGCTTGCCTTAGTCGCACTTTGCTAAGGTAAATAAGCTGGAAAGAAGTGTGGGAGCAAAAGAAGTCAGGTTGGAGCATTTATCTACTCTACGATCATTTAGCAGTTGATGTCTACTGCTACCACTTGTGAATTTTTGTTAAGAGCATATATAAGGTGGGGTCCTCCGAGGCAGAACAACTACTTCATCCAAAGGTGCTCCTAAGCTTATGGCAACTTCGTGAGATATGTGGGATTGTCCTAACATCAACATGGTTTTGGTAGTGTATGGTGATTGGGACGTGATCGAGATAACTTCCAAAGTGGGTTTAGCTTGCTGGGATCACGGTTATAGTATTCAGGGGAAAGTTGTAGTCAGGTAGTGATTGGGCTTGTCTTTGAGTAGTTTTGGGTAGTTTGGGGAACAGTTACAAGGATGAACAAGTGGTTACACGGGTTTATATGAATTATGGCATGGGAAATCATATGTAAACCGCCTAGTAACTTCTCAAGACACCTATTCTCATGGCAGCACAACAGTTACTTGAAGCAGTTTTCACAGGGAATGCTGGAAACATAATTTCTAAACACTTGTACCTAGCAGTTGGGATTGTTAATTGCATTATTACCTTGTATTTAAAGCTTTGTAGCTTCCATAACTAGGTAGAGAGAGATACCTAGACGATTTTGTAAGGATTCTGTGTATTTATTGGGTAATAAAATACTGGGTTGGAGTGTTTTCACCGTAAACATTGTGTGCCTTATTCATTATGATCGTGTGTTATTGTTCGGGTTTTTGCTAGTTTACTCGGTCGTAAACGCATCACAGGTGTGGGATTTCGAAATTGAAAAAAATAATTTTCCCATGAACAATAATATAATGCTAGAACTAGAGCCTCCTCCCTAACACTGAAAAAGCTTCCCCCAAATGCCTAACGTGAGAGAAGAGGTTTATTCAATCTAGAACAAAACATTCTTACCTCAGATTAGGCGCCAATCAAAATATTTGTAACATGATAGTCCAGCCAATCTCTGATGGAGGTCTAGTACATCATATTCGATTCTACGAGAGCATAAACGTTTGTTTGACAAAATACTCTAAAGGGCTATGCCATGCCAAAAGGTCATGCTAGAATCCCTTTTTCAACTCCCACAAGAACAATAATGTTCTTCGACAAATGATGCGATACCAAGTTTATGGTCAGCTTTTTTCAGGCCCATTCATAAGTTCAGTATCATGTAGAGCATTATCAGCATTTACATAAAGTTAGCTGGTTCCCAGGAGTACTAAATAAATCTTCAGACATGTAAAAGTAATAAAAATACAGAAAGTAATTATTTCATGAGAAACATGGGGGAAAATAAAGGACTTGCCTGCAAACCAGTTGTGCAATTAAGAAGCATGCATATCACCAAGACCCTCGCGTGGGAATGATCCTCAGGCAGGAGATTAAAATGTGAGCTTGGAGGCTTCCAATTGTTATTCGATGTTCTTCTTTGATAAGCCTCATCCCACTTCTGTGCAGCAGAAAGAACTGTCTTTATTACGGGAGTAGATTTAGTCTTTTTGCGCCTTGCTGCCAAATTAGTTTTTTCTATAGCTCCATTCTGATTTAATCTTTTTGGCGATTTGATTTTCAAATGCTTCTTCCCACTGTTCACTAATTGTTCCCCTACTGAGTTCATAAAGTAAGAGGAAACAACTTGAACTTCTGCACATGCTTTCTTGCAACATTCCTTACTCCTCCTCTTGGATGAAACCTTCTCGATTGTCTAATTTTCATCCCACTTCTTTTTTTACGTTTTCACAAATGGGAGGGGCCTCATTTTCACCTATTTTACTTGCGACGTACTTGTCACCGTCATCCCTCATCCTCTTTGAATGCTAACACCTGAATTATTCCTATCTATAGGGCCGTTATGGAAATAGAGTAAAAACTTTTGTTTTGGCATTTTTATTTTCAGATGCTTCTCCTCACTTGCCACTAATTGTTCCGCTACTGAGTTAATGAAGTAAGAGGAAACAACTCAGACTTCTGCACGTGCTTTCTTGCAATGTGCCATTCGCCTCCTCTTTTACTAAACCTTCTCGATTTTTGTCTCATTCTCAACCCACTTTTCTTTTTTCAAGTTTTCTCAAATGTGAGGAGCCTCATTTTCAGACCCCTGGAAACAAGGATGGTGAATTTGTGAGTGCCGAGCATTCTTGTCACCTTCATCCCTCCTTGGCTTCGTATAATCTACTACCACTCGTATGTACAAATTACGGGAACAGGTCATCAATCTTATCCTTTCTGGAATTGCCGTCATTGGCTGCAATTAAGGTACTACTAATACTGCTCTTCCCCTCGCCTGAAAAAGTGGGTTGCATATTGTCTTTTCCCTCATCTTCGTTTATCTCATCTCTCATAGTCTTGTGTGAACACGGAGCAATCAAAACAGAACTCGAATCCTTTTTCCTCTTCCTCTTTTTCATCTTGCCATCATCCACAAAATTATCTGAAAAATTCACAGCCTTAATGGTTTCACTTTGTTCGAATGCACAACCACTGATTTCTTTAGTTTTTACTGAAAACAAAGCCACTTTGGCTACGCCCCCCTTTTGGCCTTACTACGTTTGGTCTTAGTTTTCCACAACGGTCTCCATACCTTTCTCGTCCGTCTCTTCTTTAACTGAGTAAGGTGAACATGTTACCTTTAATTTCTGAACCTTCTCACAATGTTCAACACATTTTTCTGTGTCTTTCCCATTTTCCTTCTTCCTCTTCTTGTTGCTTCCCTCGTCATATGGGACCGAAAAAGCAGCCTCATCTAGTGTTTTTTTGTTCTCCACCTTTTCAAAAGCATCCATTTTGGTTAAAGACATAGGGTTTTTTCTTCGTCACCTTCTCAAAACCATTTGTGAATGATGATTCGACATCAAAATCAATTGAAGAACTGGGTTTCTTCTTCTTCTTCTTCTTCTTCTTCTTCTTCTTCTTCTTTTTATCCACCTTGTCATGTCTCGCTTTGGTGTTAACAGTTTCAGAAAAGTAACCTAGAGAAGATTGCTGCTGAAACTTCTCGTACCCATGCTTACTTTTCCTCACAACACCCTCATAGTTATGTCCATTGTGTACACTCTCATCTGGGGCTGGGAGGGCCAATAGGAAATTCAATCCAATTAAGGAAGTTGGTGTTACTTTCATCGTCTTCATTTTATCAACGTTCTCTTGGAAATAGCTGCCTTCGCATGTCTGGAAATAATAAAAAGCTACTACCTTTTGGCATTTGGGTTGTATCTTCTTCGTATTGGAATATTCTTGTCGTTTCAAGGAGTTGATATCAACATAATCCTACATGAACTAGAGGACTGAGAAGAGTAATTTACTCTTATCTCATGATAATCACGAGACAAAAATTCCTTATCCTCCACCACCTCCTTACTTTTCTTCATCTTCTTTTGTGGCTGTTGTTGTCCATCATCTTCATAATAGCAGTAATACTCTCATACTGTTATGCAGTGAGGGGAAACTGCTTCCTGCAATAATAAGAAATGAAAAAAGAAAAAAAGTGGAAGCATTCCTATTTATAAGCTTTCTTATATTTATCCCCTAAGATAACTTGGTATTTAGGCGTACCCCCATCCCCCCATCCCCCCACCCCAGAGTGTGCTAGACGAGGGGTAGTCTAAGAAATGAACGTGTATGGGGAGTAAGTCAAAATAGCTAATTATCTCATAGGGTAAAATGAAAAAAGAAAAACCTTATTTATATTATGCTCTATTGCAACGCAATCACAACAAAAATTAATCCATCCTTCTAAGCTAAAAAAGTGCCCATGGTAACAAAATAGAAAGTAAATATTTTATTTTCTGAAGGAAAAGGGTAGCAGAAGGGAATCCTAATTAGAAAATTAATCCGAAGAAGTTGCATTCATATATGATGCACTGACGCACAAAATGATACATTTCCTTTATATAGGACATGCAGAAACTTACAAAATATCATGCTCAAATTAAGTCCTGTGATGAAACGAAAGGTGATATATAATTCATTCATTCAATAATAAATTTAGTTTATTTTTATATTCAATTAACCCTAACTGCTAAAACTAATAAATTTGGTTAAAACGCTATATTTAATACCTATAATATACGCAATAGTCTCTAAGTACGATCCTTCGACCCTGATCAACTAGTACACCGAAATCACACAAGATGTACCTCCTAGAAACTCCGTATCCTTTTCACATATAGGATATATAAATATATATATATTCTCTAAATATATATAGAATCACTCATTCCTATAACCACGTATACATAACACACATAATGTACACTTTGCAATACACATAACATAAACGGTTATAAGATACCAAAATACTGCACCATGCTATCATCTTCTAGGAATTACTCACTTTCTCCTGGGGTCACCACCTATCGGACTATTATCACACCGCCATGACGACAAAATCAATCATAACGTATGGGAATCGGTCATAGTTCCTAACCGGTCAAGTGAGAACGACTCATACCCAAGACTTCTCACCCCCAAAAAATAAAATCACACAAATAAAAATGGACGACTATGACCTGGGGAATATCCACACCTTGCTCCTCAAGCCAGGGGCTCACCCTCATCGCACAACTTCCCATGATAGCATGTGCCGGGTATGCTTCACACCATAAGTATATATATCATTCACACTATATATATATACCAGCATATGATCACATCATATATACAAACCATCACACACGATATAGATATTCACGCCATAAGTACACACATATATACATATATATCCACATATACCCATATATACACACTATCTCTCGTCCGTATGCATGAGATTTATATACTCGACTAAGTGTACATAGTCCTCATTATACTAGCCGTCACTCTAAGCGTATTAACTTAATCCATTATATAAATACGATCCCTCACTTGAAGCATATTCATCCATTTCCCCTATGATATGAATAGTCTTCCAATATATCCAACATTAAGGTTATTAACCTAAAGTTTAATGTATGTAACAATCATTACACATCCGATCTATATTCGAAAGCACATCGATATATCTAATAATAATTCCCGACTATAAGTATACACATAACTAATAGTCTACAAACTACAAGCTCAATCATAAGTTCATTTTTATGATCCCATCATATCTTGGGATACCCATCATTAATCACGCATAGATATGTAGTAACCACCCCGACTACCATTACAACACAACCTATCCTCATTGATAGCACAATCCAATTGTTCTCAATTCCGCCTACGGTTCAATTGCTCCTATGAACCCTTAACATTAACTCAACCACAATTAATTCCTTGAGTTTATCATCACTAAGGATACGCGACCACTCTCTCTCGTTGGCCCCCAATCATAACTTAAATAGAATCCTATCGCTATAAGGATTCGGCACAAACATCGGCCTACAATTTCACGTCACGCCCTCACCACTCTCCCTCTCAAAGAGTCATAAACCATACATCATATGTAAGCTCACTTATGACCTCTAAATAGAACTCCCGTTCTTAAAAAAAATTCCCACACTACACCAATCCAACAATCTCCAATACGTACGTACATTCGTATCCAAAATAGCTCGATATGTCCCCACCATCATATCATATAAGAAACCCCTTATAAATGTAACACCCCGCCCGCCCGGAGAGAGTGAACGGAGCGCTAATATCGATAAAACTAAACTAATCCACAATCACAAAGTATAGAGCATCTAAATCCCACAACAACAAGAGAGGAAACCACTAATCTCAAATCTCTTCAAATAAATACAACAAATCTCTCGAAAATAAAATACAAATCTCCAAATCTCTATACATCAAAATAATACAAATCTTTCCCAAACAATCCTCGCTAAAATCAATCTCCATAGCGTCCCAAAATCCGCGCTAACCTGCCACTAAAAGAAAATATGGAGAAGTACACAATACGACAGGAAAGATGCTCAGCAAATATATATTAGCGATGAATAAAACGTAACAACACGAGTACGAATATTCAAATCAAAATGCAAATCTCAAATCATTTATCAATAAATTTCTCAACAACACATCAATGGGTCACCAGGCCTCACCACATCCGTATATGCTTTATCAAGCCATAGCCCGGGAAACAGGAATTTTGGCAGGTGCCCAATATCCGTGCCATATTAAAATCTCATGACAACGTGCTCATCAATAATATAATGATACCACATGAATCAAAATAATTTCACCAATTATTTTTCAGATTTCAATGAATTTATCAATTCAAATATGAGTTCAATTAACAAGAATTCAAAGACAATGACACTTGCGAGATTTAAGGAACATATTGTGTAAAACCCCATACCTCAAACCATGATGAGAAACCAATGATCACATCCTCAAAATCAACTCAAAAGATCTACAAAAGCTCCTCCAAGAACCTCCAACAAAATAGCCCCAAGAACACCTCTAATCTAAGGTTGGAACTCACAAATCTCAAAGGACAATGTGTATATAAAAAGAAAGAGGAATATAAAATATATTTGCTGCCAAAATTTGTGTCAAAAGTATGTTAAAAGGTTGCCCATGACTTCCTTTTATAATGCAAAGAAATGAAGAGTTGGAATCCAAAAGACTCCTTTAAATAAGGCAAAGCAATGAAGAGTTGGAAGTCAAAACAACTCCAAGAGTTAAAAACATTTTAAAATCATTTTAAAATCTGTTTTAACTCCGTTTTTGAAACCGTTTGAAATTCTCGCCTTTAAAAATAATAACCAACATATTTGAGCAATAAAAATAATTTTATCAAAAACTTTATTTTCCTTCATTTTCCAAAAATTAATTAAAATAGCCCAAAATTACGCGGGTTGTTGCAATAAATATTCAAATCATATCTTTTCATCAAATTATAATGTTCCAAATCAATAAGCCCAAGAGAATAGGAGTAAAACACTCCCTAAGAAAAACTATTGAAAACTGCCCTGTTTCCGAATCGATTCGGCCCCTCCGAATCGATTCGGTCCTAGCAGCGAATCGATTCGATCCCAGTGAATCAATTCGGCCCAACTAGACCTGTAAGTCTGTTACATACCGAATCAATTCACAAGGGGTGAATCGATTCGGCCCTAAAGACCTGATGCTTCTGCAACATGGCGAATCGATTCGCAAGGGGCGAATCGATTCGGCCAGTTCAGAAAGTTGAGAAAAGGATTATTTTTCTCCAAACCCAAATTTCCAAAATCCATATTTATACATCCCCTAACCATCAATCTTCATATCCAACATATTTCTAACCCTAAAATTCATCATATAACTACCCAACAATTTCTATAACCTCAAATGCAAGATTTTTACCCAAAAGTTTAGGTTTTGCCATTAAACCCTAAAATTCAATTCTTTTATCCACAAATTATGAAATCAAATACACAAATGAATTATTTAGCAAGATTAAACACTTGCCTCGAAATTGTAGAGGTTGAATCATCCCCGAAATCGCGTACGGGCCGGAAATCTCCAAGCTTTCTCCTCTCTCTTTCTTCCTTTCTTCTTTCTCTCTTTCTCATAAATGAGATTGGCTGAATTCGTAAGCCTCCTAAACCTTTAAAACATAAGTCCCAGTTTTAAATGTTAATACCCTTTAAATGACTCGTTTACTCCAATTCGAGTCAAACTTACTTAAAGATATTCCAGAACCGAAATAAAACCCAAGGACAATCATTTTGACTATCTCGACCCATCCGAAATCAATGGCACACTCAGAATCGTCATCTGGAATACTTTATAACGTACTTAATTTTTGGACCTCAATTTCCAAAATTTAAAATTCTCCAATTTAAATAAATTTTATTTCTCCCCAAAATTTAATTTCTCAGTCCCAAAGTCACGGGGTATTACGCTATTGTTCTTTATGCTCACAACAATCAAACTATGAAATAGTGGAGCACCTTTTCTATGGTGTGCATTTGCTAAACGGGTTAGGTACTGGTTTAGATGATGCCTTTGGGTCCGGTTAAATTAAGATAGTGGTTTAATGTATTTTGTTCGTCGATGCCTTCAAAGAAACTTCAACACTCAATTTAGAGCGTTGTGTTTTGCAGCGTCAACAGCTTTTTTCTGGGGCATTTGGATGAAACAGAATGGGTGTTTGATAACAGACCTTATTTGATTGGGTTAGATTCCATACAGTAGGTCTTGCTATGGGATCTCCTGGCCAAGATGTAAATAGGGGTGTTTTGGGATTCATCAAGGCTTTAATTAGGGAGTTTTTCCCCAGAAAATTGGGGTTCACACGACCTTCTATGCAGAGTATTTTGCACTCCACTTAGCGCTAGAGACTGCTCATTCAAATGGTTAATATCGAGTGTGGTTTGACATAGATTCTACATTTTTAGATCAGATTTGTCACCTCCTTGGCGCCTCAAATGAAGATGGGATAGTTGCTTGGAGATTTTATCCAAGATGAAGTTTAGAGCTTCACATATTTTCCACCAATGGAATGTCTCAGCTGATATTGTGTCCAACTTGGCTTTTCATTGCAACGATTTCACATAATGGTCATCCATTATCGCCCCAATATCTTCGGCAATTGACTGTGATGTTGGAGGGTATTCCCTCTTATAAATCTTGCCCATGAATTGGTTGTGTACTGAATCTCTAATTGTTTTCTATATATTCACTTTACTAATAAAATTCTAGGCTGGTGTGCTTGCAAAGCCCTCTGAGGTGCCAACGTAGTTGGAATTGTTTTCAACTCTATCTATTTTATTCAATAAAAATTCCTTAGCCATAGAATGTTCATTTACAATTATAATTACAGGATCATTTCTTTCCCCATTTATTCAGCCAATTCATCAAAACCTCAACACTCCTTGAAAACTCGATTCCAGTGAAAAAGAATAAGGTTGAGAAATATGGGAGCAGATGATCGCCCCTATCAGCCTTTTTAAAGAAAATCAATGAAGATAAGTCTGACCCTAGTCAGACAATCCGTGTGAGAGCTCCTCCTACAGTTAGACAACATTAATCAGAAGTTGCCAAGAAAATCCTAAACCATCCAACTGAGGGGGAAAGTAGAAAGAATAGAGGTAGGACTTCTTATCTTGTAAAGTGGAAAGGGAAGGCAATATGGGAGAAAGACAGGCAGCTTTGATAGTTTGAGAATCCGATTTGTCGGTACTTGGACTCACTTTCAAAGAGGACGCCATCAATTCGAGTGAGAGAGGATTTGTCACGCCATCAAATCCTTACACTAAGTTATGGACGTGACAACACGCAAATCCTAGTTTCACTTTGACTAAGGTATGCGGCTGGAACAAAGCGGTTTATGCATTTCGAGGATGTTAAGAGTATGTGGGTATCTTATTAACTTGTGGTAGTTGGTGTCTACTGCTACCATTCTAGAATTTTTGTTAAGAAGTATTAAAGGGAGGGGGTCCTCCTCAAGGAAGAAATGGTCTTGAGTCAAGAGCAATGTCTTAAAAGGTACGAGGCGGAGTTGAGGCGTTTTGTCTTTGTGAGGCGAGACGTAAACCTCAATTTTGTCCAAAAAAATCACTAAGAATGATATAAAAATAATAATTAAATAAGGAACAATCTATGTATCATATTTATCATGGGTCTGAATTTTTTTTCCCGAATTCCCACACTTCTGATGCGTTTAAAACCAAGTAAACCAACAATAATACGAATAGCAATGCACAAAATCAGAAGAAGTAAGGCAACACAATATTTAAAAGGAAAAACTCCCCAACCCAATAATCTTATTACTCACAAAATATAAAGAACCTTTACAAAATCGTCTAGGTATCTCTTAATACCTAGATTATCAAGTTACAATGCTTAAATACAATGCAATATGCAGTTAACAACCCCAACTGCTAGGTACATGTGTCTAGAAATTAAGTTGCCAGCATTTCTCATGAAACTACTCCAAGTTACTACTGCATTGCCATCTGAACAGGTGTCTTTGGGAAGTTACGAGGTGGTTATCAGCATTACTCCTTTCAAACTCGAGCAAACCCGTGTAGCCACCTGTTCACCCATGTAACTGCTCTCAAAACTGCTTTAAGTGAAGCCCAACTAATACCTGAACGAAACCAGTAACTATTCCCACATTTCTGGACACCATCCCCTTGATTCCAAAAAGCTTTACCCACGTAAATAACAACCTGATCCAACACGGGTATGATTTGGGAACATTTCCCCGATCACGAACCAATATCCATGCACTACCAATCCCACGTTGGTCTTAGGACAATCCCACATATCCCACAAATAAGCCATAAGCCTAAGAGCACCTATGGATGAAGTGCCAGTTCTGCCTCGGAGGACCCCCCCTCCTTATATATGTTCTTAATGAAAAATCCACAGTGGTAGCAGTGGACATTAGCTGCTAAAAGACCGCAAGCTACATAGACATCCAACCTAATTTCGTTTTGTTCCATCACTTCTTTCTAGCTCAATTACCTTAGCAAAGTGCGACTAAGGTAAGTGTGTTTTCGTATCCATAAACTCAAGTAGGTTTGGGGTGTGACAAACCCTCCCCCACTCGAATTGACGACGTCCTCATCCAAGCAGATTCCAAATAACAGCGTATCACCTTCTCAAATTTTCACAACATCGTATCCTTTTCCCAAGTAGCCTCCTCGACTACCTTCCCTTTCCACTTCATAAGGTAGAAAGTTCTTCTATTCTTTCTACTTGCTCCCTCCGTGCGGTGGTCGAGAATTCTCTCGGCAACCTTGGAGTATTGATTCCTTACCATCGGTGGCACCCTAACCTAACCTGCTCGGTTAGGATTTGAGCTCTCCTTATAGAATTGCTTCAAGAAACTAACATGAAAAATAGGGTGTAATTTCAACTGAGAAGGTAGCTCCAACTGATAATCTGACCTTACAATTCTCCTTATGATTTTAAACGGGTCATCATACCGCTGAATTAGACCCTTGTGTGCTATTTTTTAGCTCACCTTCTTCCAAACTTGCTGAGTGAGCTTAAGCATTACCATGTCACCAATATCAAATTCCACATCGCGCCTGCTCTCGTCAGCCCATTTCTTCATTCTCCTAACTAATTTTGCCAAAACATCCCTTGCTTCTTCGGCTCGTTCCTGCCTTCCTCGTGCATATTTATATGTTGCTAGGCAACTCCCTTGGGATTTCATTTTTGTAATCTCATGAGGAGTGAGAGGTTACTGTCCAGTTGCAAGTTCAAATGAACTCTGCCTCGTTGACGAACTTTGATGCAGATTGTAACAAAACTGATCAACATCAAGTAACTCAACCCAATTTTGTTGGTTGGCAGGTACGTAAAGTCGCAAGTATTCCTCCAATAACGCATTCACCCTTTCTGTTTTCCCATCCGTCTGAGGGTGATTTGCTGTTGAGAACTTCAACTATGACCCCAATAATTCGAACAAAGCGGTCCAGAACCTCCCTATAAATCTAGCATCTCGATCGCTGACAATGTCAAGTGGTAATCCCCACCACTTCACCACGTACCTAAAGAAAAAATCTGGTGCCACTTTTGCCGAACAAATCTTCGGGGCTGGAATAAACGTTACATACTTGGAGAACTGATCGACTACTACCATTATTGAATGAACTCTTTCACTTTTGGCAATCCGTTGATAAAGTCCATAGAGACACTTTCCCAAGGTCTTGTAGGGACCAGGAGTGGCTCTAAGGTTCCCGTTGCTTTCTTCATCTCCGTTTTATCCTGCTGGAAAATCATACACGTTCTCACGTACAACTCCACATCGGAATACATTCGAGGCCAATAAAAACTTTCAGATAATAAGGCAAATGCATTGTCTTGCCCTAAATTCCATGCGTACAAAGCATCTTGTCTCTTTTAATAACCTCTGTCTGAATCCCCTAAATTTAGGAATTCAAGGATGTTATGCCCACTGAGTTACCACCTCGACGGGAAATGGATCACACTATTGAGTTACTGCCTAGAGTGAAACCTCCAGCAATGGCTCCATATCGGATGGTTCCAACAGAATTGGATGAGTTGCGAAAGCAGTTAACAGAAATGTTAAAGGTAGGGCAGGTTCAGCCTTCATTAGCACCTTATGGTGCTCCAGTCTTATTCCAGAAGAAGAAAGACGGTTCAATGCGGATATGTATTGATTATCGTGCACTGAATAAGGTGACGGTAAAGAACAACTATCCAATTCCTATTGCGAATGAGTTGTTTGACATATTGGGCAAGGTGAAGTACTTCACCAAGATGGATTTGCATTTCGGATACTACCAGCTGCGGATTGCAGAAGGAGATGAACTATAAAATTGCTTACATTATAAGGTATAGCTCATTCGAGTTTTTAGTTATGCCATTCGGCTGGACTAATGCTCCTGCTACCTTTTGTACGCTTATGAATAATGTTTTTTGACAGTATTTGGATAAGTTCATGATGATCTATTTAGACGATATAGTCCTTTATCGCAACAGTTTGGAGGAACATATTCAGCACTTGCCGGGTTCCCTCAAAAAGTTACGTGAAGTGACTTTGTATTTGAAGCTGGAAAAATGTGGATTTGGCCAGAAGGAATTTTGTTCCTTGGTCATTTAATTTCTGAGAGGAAGGTGAAAATGAACCCGAAGAAGGTTGACGCTATTACTGATTGGCTAGCGCCAACAACGGTGAAGGAATTACGCAGTTTTTTGGGTTTGGCTAACTACTACAAAAAATTTACGAAGGGTTTCTCAAAAAAGGTAGCGTGACTCATGGATCTTTTGAAGAAAGACCATTCTTGGAATTGGAGCCATGAATGCCAGGAGGCATTCAACAAATTAAAGGCGACAGTGTCGAGTCTCCCCATTTTGAAGCTTTCAGAATTTAACAAAGCTTTTGAAGTTCACATCGATGCGTCTGATTTTGCATTAGGGGGTGTCTTAGTTCAGGATGGGCATCCAATAGAATTTGAAAGTAGGAAACTGAATGACACCGAATGGAGGTATTCGGTTCATGAGAAGGAGATGACAGCGGTTGCTTATTGTGTTCATACATGGAGACACCATCTTTTAGGGCGTCACTTTACGATTTACACGGACAATGTTACCATAAGCTGCTTTAATTTAATGAAGAAACTGACCCGAAGCACGCTAGATGGCAGGATTTCATGTCTATGTTCGATTCCAAGCTGCTTTACAGACCGGGAAGTGAAAATCAAGTAGCAGATGCACTGAGTAGGAAGCCTAATTTGCAGGAAGAAAGAGATTCTAGCGCAGCCAGTGTGTGCATACTTGCTGCCCTTTCCCAAGTTGTTACTGACATGCGGCCTCAAATCAAGGAAAAGACCGCAGAAGGCCCTGTTACAAGGGTCTTATTACAGCAGATTAATGAAGGTGTGACTCACAAATTTTGGGTAGATGAAGTTGTTATCTACGCAAAAGGGAACATGCCATTTGTTCCTAAAATTGGGGGAATCAGACCGAGGTTATTAAAAGAGACACATGATTCTTTGTACGCAGGGCAAGACAGGAAGTTTGCCTTATTATCTGAAAGTTTTTATTGGACTCGAATGGATTTCGATGTGGAGTTGTACGTGAGAACGTGTATGATTCGCCAACAGGATAAAACGGAGATTAAGAAAGCAGCGGGAACCTTAGAGCCACTCCCGGTCCCTACAAGACCTTAGGAAAGTGTCTCTATGGACTTCATCAACGGATTGCCAAAAGTGAAAAAGTTCACTTTAATAATGGTGGTAGTCGATCAGTTCTCCAAGTATACAACGTTTATTCCAGCCCCGAAGATTTGTTCGGCGGAAGTGGCACCAGATTTGTTCTTTCGGTACGTGATGAAGTGGTGGGGATTACCACTTGACATTATCAGCGATCGAGATGAAAGATTTATAAGGTGGTTCTGAATCGCTTTGTTCGACTTATTGGGGTCACTGTTGAAGTTCTCAACTGCAAATCACCCACAGACGGATGGGCAAACAGAAAGGGTGAATGCATTATTGGAGGAATACTTGCGACAATACGTAAATGCCAACCAACAAAATTGGGTTGAGTTACTTGACGTTGCTCAATTTTGTTACAATCTGCATCAAAGTTCGTCGACTGGGCAGAGTCCATTTGAACTTACAACCGAACAACAACCTCTCACTCCTCATGAGATTACAAAACAGAAATCCCAAGGGCGTTGTCCAGCAACATATAGATATGCACGAGGAAGGCAGGAACGAGCCGAAGAAGGAAGGAATGTTTTGGCAAAATCAGTTAGGAGAATGAAGAAACGGGCTGACGAGAGCAGGCGTGATGTGGAATTTGATGTTGGTGACATGGTAATGCTGAAGCTCACTCTGCAAGTTTGGAAGAAGGTGAGACGAAAAATAGCGCACAAGGGTTTAATTAAGCGGTATGATGGTCGTTTAAAATCACAAGGAGAATTATAAGGTTAGCTTATCAGTTGGAGCTACCTTCCCGGTTAAAATTACACCCTATTTTTCATGTTAGTTTCTTGAAGTGATTCTATGAAGAATGCTCAAATCCTAACCGAGTAGGTCAGGTTAGGGCACCACCGACGGTAAGGAATCAATATTCCAAGGTTGTCGAGAGAATTCTGGACCATCACACGGAGGGAGCAAGTAGAAAGAATAGAATAACTTTCTACCTTATGAAGTGGAAAGGGAAGGCAGTCGAGGAGGCTACTTGGGAAAAGGATACGATGTTGTGGCAATTTGATAAGGTGATTCGCCGTTACTTGGAATCTATTTTGACGAGGACGTCGTCAATTCGAGTGGAGAAGGGTTTGTCACACCCCAAACTTACTTGAGTTTTTGGATACGAAAACACACTTACCTTAGTCGCACTTTGCTAAGGTAAGTGAGCTGGAAAGAAGGGATGGAGCAAAATGAAGTCAGGTTGGATGTCTATGTAGCTTACGATCTTTTAGCAGTTAGTGTCCACTCCTACCACTGTGGATTTTTCATTAAGAACATATATAATGAGGGGGGTCCTCCGAGGCAAAATTGGAACTTCGTCCATAGGTGCTCCAAGGCTTATGGATTATTCGTGGGAAATGTGGGATTGTCCTAAGACCAACGTGGGATTGGTAATGCATGGATATTGAGTTATGATCGGGGAAATTCTCCCGAATCATACCCGTGTTGGATCAGGTTGCTATTTACGTGGGTAAAGCTTGTTGGAATTATGGTGATGGTGTGTAGAAATGTGGAAATAGTTATTGGTTGTGTTTAGGTATTAGTTGGGCTTGTCTTAAAGAATTTTTGGGTAGTTTTGGGAGCAGTTACATGGGTGAACAGATGGCTACACAGGTTTGCTCGAGTTTAGAAGGAGAAAATGCTAATAACCACCTCGTAACTTTCCAAAGCACCTGTTCAAATGGCAATGCAACAGTTACTTGGAGCAGTTCTCATGAGAAATGTTAGCAGCTTATTTTCTAAACACGTGTACCTAGCGGTTGGGGTTGTCAACTGCATGTTGCCTAGTATTTTAAGCATTGTAACCTGATAATCTAGGCATTGAGAGAGATCTAGACGATTTTGTAAAGGTTCCTTGTATTTTGTGAGTAATAAAATATTGGGTTGGGGAGTTTTTCCTTGTAAATATTGTGTTGCCTTTCTTATTGTGATTTTGTGCATTGTGGTTGGTATTATTGTTCGTTTACTTAGTTGTAAACGCATCATGGGTGTGGGAATTTTGAAAAAATGGTGTAAAGTCGATTCCACGACACAATATAAATAATAAGACCATCATATCATCATCATAATACATATTCTACCATTAAAGACAAAAGAAATCCATAATTAAAACCATAATCCTCAAAGACAAGATAGTCATCATCACCATCACCAAACCATAGCCAAAAATAATGTAGCTAGCAATGAATCATCAAATCATCACTATATAATAAGTAATGGATCATCGATATCCAATGGCCGAGAAAATGGATAATATGCTTCATCTCCACCCCCATCCCCATCATCATCGTTTAAAGGATCATCCATGGAACAAAAAAAAGACCCGGCTTTCAATAACTAAGAAAAACACGAAAAAAATAGAGAAATCAAGAAGTTTTGAATGCTGAAAAGTAAGAAGGAAGAGAAATTACCAGTTGATTGAGGCTGGAAGAAGAAAATTTGATCTCAGATGGTAAAAAGAAATTTGGTCTCCGGTTAGGGCTTCCAAAAGAGTGAGGGAGGTTTATGTGTTGAGATAGGTTTAGGTCTTACACTAAAGAAATTTGGTCTTCTGTTATTTCTTTCACGTGACTTTTTTTTAACATTTGACCCGCTTTGACCATACAATTAGTGAGGCGTAAGCCTCAACCGCCTCAAGGCGGAAGGCACCAAGGCGTAAGCCTCAACCAAATACGCAAAGGCATAAGCCTCAAGGCTTCTTCGTCCTGCCTCGCCTCGAGGCGAGCCTCACCACGCCTTTTAAAACATTGGTCAAGAGTGATATTAGAATTTTGGCATCCTCGTGGGCATATGTGGGTATTCAAATGACCAAGTGTAGACTTAATAGTGCATAATTTTTGAGGCATGATCGGGAAAATTTCCTGGGTCACCCCGTGTTTAGCGCGAATTACGCGTGCTGAATTGACTTAGTTGAGGGTGGAATTGTCTAAAAAACATGGGAAAGGTCGTTGGTTGTCATCATGAGGTGGTTATGATTGTCTAAAATAGGTTTGGGCAGTTTCACAAGGGAGTTGTTGGGCATAGACAGGTGTAAAATGGGATTACATTCGCTAGGCACATGGAGAACATGAGTAACAGCCCTGGGACACTTGTTGGAGAGAAGATTCAGCATTTATGAAATCAGTTTCATTGGAAAAACATGTCCTAGAATTTGGGGATGACAACTACATTTATAACCTCTTTATGTAACTTATTATGGGATGAATTTCTAGGCAGAGAAATGCCTCGACGTTTTATTGCGCACCTCGTATTTAATTGAGCAATAAAATAAAAGGATATGGGTATTTCCTTGTATATTTGTGCGTGTGCTTGAATATAATTTTTTTGTGTTTGCTAGTTTGAGATGTTGGTTTACTCGGCGTAAAAGCATCACAGGTGTGGGAAAATTGAAAGTGAAATTTTTTGCATGTGACGCTATATAACTATATAAAGAAATCTATATATTTGCGAATAAGTGAGACGCCAGATAACAACTGAGTGCCTAAGGCCTAAGTGACGTGGTAGAGTGATTCCTGGCACCTAGGCGCATAACCCTGCACCAACCATAAAAAACATTACTATCGTAGGGATATTTATTTCCACTATCAAGTTAGATGGTAACTGAAGGATTATACGGAAAAATCAACAAAGCATGATAATACGAGCCACAAGAGAAATGCTCTCTAATCAAAGACTAGTGTATTATATCATTACTTCCGATCTCCGCAGCAACTAGACCTGACAAACCCAACCCACGATGTTAAAACTGCACATTTATATCCAACCCGGGTTGAATGCAGGACTGCTATTTATAAAACCGGGCAGAATGTGGGACGTGAGAACAAGTATTTGTGGGTTAAGTGCAACCCTATTCTACCCGTACTATAAAATTATAAAGTAAAAATTTAAAAATCCTAACCCCTCCAGCCACAAGCTCTCTCTCTCTCTCTGCCCAATTCTGTTCACTTTCCCCTAGCCCTCAACCCCCTCTCTCTCACTCGTACGCAACGACAAGCTTCCTCTATGTTGAGTCTTCTACAACTTGTGCTATTTGGGCTGAATTTCAGAAAATCAATATCATTTTGATTTCGTTGTTTAAAAGTTTTTGTTTATATTCACTTGCCCCCACCCCCTTCTTGTGGATTGTTTTTGTAAGTGCATATATGTATATTTGATATCTTATTATTTCAGATCGAAACGAGGGAAACAAAATTATATGGCACAGAACTTTTTTCTGTTAGTTGACAGAACCATAATATGTTTTCCCATTTGTATAAAAAAATCACTTTTAATATAAAAAGAATCTAGTCGAGGTTGGCGGGCCAGACCAACCCAAAGACAGCTTGCAAATGAAATCAGCCCAGAGGCAGCCCACCCGTATACATCCCAACCCATGGCTGGCTTGGACAAAGCCAACCAAGCACACCCATTTGCCAGGTCTACCAACAAGCATAAAAATCCCGCAGTCCCAAGATCGTTTACACACAACTTTGAGGAGGGGATTAAAGAGGCCACATTGAAAGAATTTAAAGGGGCCAATGACGCAATAGACACATTATGACTCGATGAGGCTCAACATAGTCTAGGAAATAGAGATTTTCAAAAGGACACTCTCACTTAATCATTTTTCGAAGGAGAATATCACTCCCATCCCACACCACAAACGAAACAAAACTCAACAAAGAACTAAGACCATCAGATATAAATTCCAAAGTGTTTCTAAAAGAACCTCGATCATTAGAATCTCACACATATTTTCCTAAACCATACTTATTCCTAATAATCGAGAACCACAATTGTTAATTAAATATTCATTAGGAGGGAATGTTATTATTGTTTCACCTCAAATCATTGTAAAGTAATCATCACTTGTTACAATCTAAATGATTTAAACTAAATCAATTGTTTAAATTCATTAATGGTTCACCTCACTGATAGTATTTAAGTATTTGGTATCAAAACCAACGCGAATAGTGTTTAAGCATTCGGTATCAAAATCAACGTTGAATACATATCGCAAAATTCATATAGCTTCATCGCCGAACTCCTGTTGTACCCGGCACCTGTGATCCCCTACCGTGTTGTAACTCTTGTTATTTTTGCTTTTTAGTATATGTAGTGTATAGCAAGGATTTCACCCCCTTGGGCACAATTCATGACAAAAAAATAAAAATATCGCCTAATACAAAAGACATTGTTCAAAAATATTAGCAAGTGTACCGAGTACATGTACAGAAAGTATGCCTGATTTTACATATACATCTACATGTATAAATGACTTAATAATCAAACAAATAAAATTATTGATATATGAAGGTCGATTTGGACAGTACCAAAATCAAAATTTTGGAGATTATACTGATTAGGCATAAATTCTTCACATTTATCCCCTTAATTTCGGTATTTTTATGATTTCTTGCGGTGTAAATAGATTGGATTTGTCTCATATTTATGCTACTAACCCTTTTTGGCAAGTATTTCGTATTTTGTGTATCTCCTATGTGTTTTACAGATAGTTCATGCAAGTTAGTGCCAAAGAGAACTCAAAATAGTGAAAGAAACCAAGAATCGGGGAGTTAAAGGGCATTTTCGTAATTTTTCAGCCCGATCCGGAAGAAGAAGTCAACTGGGAAGTTGAAGAGCTCGGAACAACGAGCACATTGGAAGAAACGGCACCCAAATCCGAGCTACGGTTGAAAAGTTATGCTCAGTTGAAGTTGAAGAAAAATCCAAGAAAAGAAGAGAAAAACCAGAAAAAAATCTAAGTGTTGAGAACAAGTCCAGGCTGGTACATGCGAACCCCACCCCGAACCGGTTCGGAGGGGCGAACCGGTTCGCTGTACCTCCGAACCGGTTCGCTGTACCTGACACGCGAATTTTGTCTTTCATTTGGATTGGTCTCCAAGTCTCCTATTAGGTTTAAAAGACTCCAAACTTGTAAAAAATGTAGGCATTAACCTAGGAGCAGCTTTTAGGGTTATTTGGAGAGAGTTTTTGATAGAGAAAAAGGGGAGGAACATCTAGGAACATCAAGGGCTAAAATTACTTCAAGAATTCATTGTTTCGGGTTTGCTTTTCTAGTTTTAATTCAAAATTCTTGTTTCTTATTATTGTTCTTGCATGCTTTGTTTTCCCATTAGATTCAACTTGTTTTCGCATTCATAATACGTATTTACATGTTTAGATTTAGTTTTATCATGAATTCATACACATGCAACGTTATTATTTCATGCATTAGTCCATTTAACATGTCCGGCTAGGTTTTTCAAGGTTGAGATGCATGAACCCAACCTGATGTGTTAGTGCGTGTGTATAACGTCGATCCGCTGAATTTAATGATTAATTTAAATCGTATCGCGTAATTTCTTAAGAATTGTAGATCTTTATATCTCGTTTGCCTCTGGGTACTCGTGATGATTTAGAGTACAATTTGAATGTAATTACCGCGATACCGATTCACTCATCCTCAGATTAGGTATGACGCGGGCTTGAACCTCGTATACATAATGCTTGGGAGTACTAAATTCCGGGTTTGAATTAATCGGATAAATTTATGATCAACGTTATCACTACACTACACTAGGGTTGGGGGATTGTATTCCCATCCTATTTTCTCATCATTTAGTTAAAAAGTTCAATTTAATTCTTCATTCTTCATTTAGAAAATTTAGTTAGTTGCATATTTTATCATAGTTTCATAATTGCACTTAGTTTAATCAATCCCAAAAACCCAAAATCAATTTTTTTCTTTTCTTCTTAGAGTCAACGTTAGGATTCCTCTTTCTTATCCCGTCGTCACAACTCCGTTGTCCTTTTTCCCTGAGGATCGATACCCGACTTGTCGGATTATTACTTGAACGACAGGCTTGCACTTGAGCCTAGAGAGTACACACTTTAGATACACATTCTGAGTCGTGTCAAGTTTTTGGCGCCGTTGCCGGGGAATTAGGTAGACTTTAGGTTAGGTTGGTTAATACCGAATTTGATCTTTTAAAAAATAAAAAATAAAAAATATGGGTGTCACGTTTTTGAATTGCCCAATTTGAAATGTCTTACTTTAACTCCTTTGGTGGGTTTAATTGTTATGATAATAGTGAGGAGGAGGACGAGCTCACGATTTATAAACATTGGATCAATATCACTAAAGATGAGTATAAAAAATACAAGCCCAGTGCTAAGGCTATCCAAATTTATCAAAATGAATTGCTTGAAGAAAAAAGACTTGAAAAAGAATATCGGGAAAAAAATCGTTATTGGGAGCAAGAGTTAGATGCATTATTTGAACCCAATGAGGATTTTCCTTCCGATATTTTTGAAGTTGAAGAATGTTTTCAACCAAATGAGGAATCCGAGGTGCTAGAACCAAGGAAGCCTACTTTGGAAGAACTCATGCTTATTAGCAAAAAGCAATCCGACGACCTTGCTACTTTAGAGTTGAAAGTTAGAGCAACTTGCAAGGAGTTTAATGATTATTTGGATAGCTTAGAGAAAGTCGGGACTTGCGCTTCCCCTAACCATTTTGAGAACGAAATCATTGAGAGTGATCCAAGTACTTTTGAATCTCAACCTATTATAAATATTTCAAAACCTATTGAGGTTGAGGATCAACTGTCTCCTTGTGTCACCACTATTATCGAACCATTAAATCCATTACAAGAACTGGATGAATGTCTTGAGGATGTTGATCCGATTCTTGTATGGGAATGTTTTTTTGAGATGCTTCATCTTACGGGCCATACACTTAGACGTGTCACTCCACCAGATCCAGTTGAAAATTTTGGGGGAGAAGATTTTGAGGACAAGGACTCTATGCTTGAATTGTTTTCCAAGATGGACTCTTTATGTTTGTGTGCTCTGCTTCCCATACAACTTGAAAAATCTTTGGGACATGATTCTATTTTTCTTGGATCCCAATGGTACTTGTCCCCCTATGCACTCAAATCTCTCATTATCCCCCTAAATTTTTTAAATGGTGATGGTTCATTTCATCCACTTTTCACATGCCTTTCGATGTTCAAACGGAATCCTTATTTTTCGGGAGGCATGCATCCTAGTGAGGGTACACCATTAATCCCTCAAAGTCAAATTATATTTTGGGTGGACCCTCAAATTTTTCGACTTCTAGTGTATAATTTATTAGAATTTGAAAATCGTAGGTTGTACAATAGTTAGCTTATTTTTTTTTTTTTTTAGTTTAGAGTTTTTGTTATTATTTTTGCTATGCTTGGTTCTAACATGTTTTGTAGATTCAATGGACTCGCATTCATCGGGGATCGCTCCAATTGGGTAATATCTTTATTTTCCTCTCTTTATGTTGTGTTCTCGATTCGCATTGAGGACAATGCAACATTTAAGTTAGGGGGTGTGGGATATTCTTCCCATTTATTGTTTAGTTTCATTGATTTGATCACGTGTTCGTTCCAAGTATGTTTTTTTTAGATAATAAAAAAAAAATCAAAAATTTCAAAAAAAAAAAAAAAAACATAAAATTTTGAAAAATTCAAAAATATTTTTGTTCAAAATAAATAAAAATTGGACTTCAAATTTTTCAAAAATATCATTAAAAGTCAAATTGGAGTCTCAAATTGTAAACATTCAACATACACAAAGCCGAAATTGACCAAAGATGGAAATTGTGCGAAAATTGACGACTTAACGAATAAATGTGGAGATTAACAAACCCGGTGAGATTCGAGCCTATCACTTTTTGCGAGTTTTTAAATCAATCCGAGTTAATTGTTAACTCAAAGTTCTTTTTAGCAGCTAATAAGTTGTCAAGGATCTCAATTCTTTCATTTTGATCGGTTTTGAAAAATGTGTGCAATATTGCCTTGAAAAACGTGCCAAATTAGTCTCTAAACTTAAATTCACCTCGAAACGCATATGGTAAGCAATTGGCAATTCGGACAATGAAGTAGGCCATCGTTTGTCACCCCAAAAATATTGGCCAGAAAAAGATGCGAAAAATCACCCCTTTTGCAACCCAAATTGAGCCGAATAATTTTCCCTTTCGTTTGACAACCCAAAAAACCCAAATAGCCGGAATTGCGATTTAAGTCCGAAAAGTGCAACAAAAAGGGGGCAAGAAAAAAATAGAAGAATGCTCAACAAAAATAGCAAGAAAAGAAAAGAAATGAAAAAAAAAATAGAAAAAGAAGAAAAAAATGAGCAATAGCCCGAAAAATGCACAAATGGACATCACGAATGACTTTTCCAATTCCAACCTTCCATACCGCCTTCATTTTACCAAATGCAACCTTCAACCCGAAAAAGTCCTAACCGAGTCCAAATTGCAAAAATTGAGTACCGCGTGGAGAGCTAATACACCAAAAGATAATATAAGAGGTTAAATGCGCGAAATAGAGGCGATGTTCCCGTTTTTAAAATCGTAATCCGTTGATGAGATCCTTTCACTATAAAAATTTCCGTCTTTCTAATTGCATGCGTGAATTTGCTTCCATTACATTTACTCTTTATATCACGCATGCCTAGAGAATAGCCATAATCCGAGAGATTCGTTTGTGAGTGCATTCCGTGAGAAATTGAAATCAAAGAGAATTTTCGGATAAGTAACGTAATGATCAATCGATGAAAATTGGCGGTTATATTTCTGGCTTTGCACACACACACTACAGTTTGAGACTTGTAAATATGACTTGATGATGTATATTTTCTGAAAAGTTTGAATTACACATTTTTTGCATATTTTGAATTTTATTTGAGTCGAATTTTGTGGGTATATTCACTGCAAACCCCCACGAGACACAACTCGTCCTACTAGGGTAACCTAGAGGTTTAAAGGCTTATTGCATACGCTAAATGCAATCGCTTGCCCGCGAAAAAGGTATTCTATCCCAATAAAGTTTTTGAAGGGTCATTAACTCATAATCTCGTTCTTTTACATTGCTCGGGACGCGCAAAGTTCTAAGTTAGGGGGATTTGATTAGGCATAAATTCTTCACATTTATCCCCTTAATTTCGGTATTTTTATGATTTCTTGTGGTGTAAATAGATTGGATTTGTCTCATATTTATGCTACTAACCCTTTTTGGCAAGTATTTCGTATTTTGTGTATCTCCTATGTGTTTTACAGATAGTTCATGCAAGTTAGTGCCAAAGAGAACTCAAAATAGTGAAAGAAACCAAGAATCGGGGAGTTAAAGGGCATTTTCGTAATTTTTCAGCCATAGTCTGGAGGTGGGGCCAACTAGAAAGTTGAAGATCTTTCAATTACAAGAACACTGGAAAAAACGTCACCTCAATCCGAGCTACGATGAAGAAGTTATGCCCATTTGAAGTTGAGAAGAAATCCAAGAAAAAAGCTGTCAGACCCAAACCGAACCGAAGCTGAGAAAAAAGAACCAGTCTGCCCATTTGTCACGCTCCAGATCCGTTACTAAATTAGTCCAGATCCGTTACTAAATTAGTCACGCTCCAGATCCGTTACTAAATTAGTCACGCTTTCTAAGTGTGACAAATTGGCAGATACGGGATTTTTATTTTGTGTTTATCTTTTAGCCAAAAGAGTTTTATGTTTTGGGGACTCTTCTAAACGACCCTTAGCCTATATATTTAGTCATTAGGACTCTTTTTATTAAGATTTCATTCATGTAAAAGCTCCATAACAAGTAGGAACATCTAGGAGAAAGATTCACATATTTTGCACCATCAATTCAAGAGCTTTTCCGGTTTTTCTTCAATCTTTGATTTCTTCTTGCATGTTCTTGTTCTTCAATCGTGGTAATTTTAATTTCCAGTACTTTTATTATTATTTACCATGTTAGGCTAGGTTTTTAAAGGTTGGGATACATGAACCCGACCTGAAGTGTTAATTGCATGTGTATAATATTAGTCCTCTGAATTTAATGATTGATTATGACCGTATTGCGTAGTTACACAACAATTGTAGATCTTTATATCTCGTTTGCCTCTGGGTACTCGTGATGATTTAGAGTGCAATTCGAATGCTACTATCGCGATACTGATTTACTCATCCTCAGATTAAGTATGACGCGGGCTTGAACCTCGTATACGTAATGCTTGGGAGTACTAAATTCCGGGTCAAATTAATCAGTTAAATTTACGATTAGTTTTATACCATCAATGCTCTAAGGTTGGGGGATTGTGTCTCTACCTTAATTTTTCCAATTAGTTTTAGTTAACTTCTTTATTTTTCCCTTTCTCACTCAATCATCTTATTTTTTTTCTTTTCTTTTTAGAGTCAAGTTAGGGTTAACAGTCTTACCTTTGTCGTCACGTTCATTCGTCCTAGTTCCCTGAGGATTCGATACCCAGACTCGCCACTATACTCCGCAAGAGTGTAGTTAAAGTTTAGGTTTTTTTGTATTGTGGTTGGAAGCCGACAACAACGACTAGCGTATTTACACGAACGTTCGGTTTCCGACAACGACTAGGCTCAAGTGCAAGCCTGTCGTTCAAGTAATAATCCGACAAGTCGGGTATCGATCCTCAGGGAAAAAGGACAACGGAGTTGTGACGACGGGATAAGAAAGAGGAATCCTAACGTTGACTCTAAGAAGAAAAGAAAAAAATTGATTTTGGGTTTTTGGGATTGATTAAACTAAGTGCAATTATGAAACTATGATAAAATATGCAACTAACTAAATTTTCTAAATGAAGAATGAAGAATTAAATTGAACTTTTTAACTAAATGATGAGAAAATAGGATGGGAATACAATCCCCCAACCCTAGTGTAGTGTAGTGATAACGTTGATCATAAATTTATCCGATTAATTCAAACCCGGAATTTAGTACTCCCAAGCATTATGTATACGAGGTTCAAGCCCGCGTCATACCTAATCTGAGGATGAGTGAATCGGTATCGCGGTAATTACATTCAAATTGTACTCTAAATCATCACGAGTACCCAGAGGCAAACGAGATATAAAGATCTACAATTCTTAAGAAATTACGCGATACGATTTAAATTAATCATTAAATTCAGCGGATCGACGTTATACACACGCACTAACACATCAGGTTGGGTTCATGCATCTCAACCTTGAAAAACCTAGCCGGACATGTTAAATGGACTAATGCATGAAATAATAACGTTGCATGTGTATGAATTCATGATAAAACTAAATCTAAACATGTAAATACGTATTATGAATGCGAAAACAAGTTGAATCTAATGGGAAAACAAAGCATGCAAGAACAATAATAAGAAACAAGAATTTTGAATTAAAACTAGAAAAGCAAACCCGAAACAATGAATTCTTGAAGTAATTTTAGCCCTTGATGTTCCTAGATGTTCCTCCCCTTTTTCTCTATCAAAAACTCTCTCCAAATAACCCTAAAAGCTGCTCCTAGGTTAATGCCTACGTTTTTTACAAGTTTGGAGTCTTTTAAACCTAATAGGAGACTTGGAGACCAATCCAAATGAAAGACAAAATTCGCGTGTCAGGTACAGCGAACCGGTTCGGAGGTACAGCGAACCGGTTCGCCCCTCCGAACCGGTTCGGGGTGGGGTTCGCATGTACCAGCCTGGACTTGTTCTCAACACTTAGATTTTTTTTTGGTTTTTCTCTTCTTTTCTTGGATTTTTCTTCAACTTCAACTGAGCATAACTTTTCAACCGTAGCTCGGATTTGGGTGCCGTTTCTTCCAATGTGCTCGTTGTTCCGAGCTCTTCAACTTCCCAGTTGACTTCTTCTTCCGGATCGGCTGCAAAATTACCGACATGCCCTTGAACATGCCTTCTTAGCTTTTCTTGCACAGTCTTGTTTCCTCCTTTGCACTGCTTGCATAATTAACCTGTAAAACTAATAGGAGAAGCACGAAACACGCAATACTCGCCAAGAAGGTTAGAAGCATAAAAGTGAATCAAATCCATATATGTTACATCATTCGGGTTCACAAAAGTACTGAAATTAGGGGGATAAATATACAATATTTATACCCAATCAAACCCCCCTAACTTAGAACTTTGCGCGTCCCGAGCAATGTAAAAGAATGAAATTAAGAGTTAAGGACACTTCAAGGACTTTATTGGGATAGAATACCACTTTCGCGGGCAAGCGATTGCATTTAGCATATGCAACAAGCCTTTAAACCTCTAGGTTACCCTAGTAGGACGAGTTGTGTCTCGTGAGGGTTTGCAGTGAATGTACCCACAAAATTCGACTCAAAGAAAATTCAAAATACGCAAAAATTGTACAATTCAAACTTTACCATAAAATAGTCATCATCAAATCATATTTACAAGTCTCAAACCGTAGTGTGTGTGTGCGAAGCCGGAAATATAACCGCCAATTTTCATCGATTGATCATTACGTTACTTATCCGAAAATTCGTTTTGATTTCAATTTCTCACGGAATGCACTCACAAACGAATCTCTCGGCTTATGGCTATTCTCTCGGCATGCGTGATATAAGGAGTAAATGTAATGGAAGCAAATACACGCATGCAATTAGAAAGACGGAAATTTTATGGTGAAGGGATCTCTTCAACGGATTACGGTTTTAAAAATGGGAACATCGCCTCTATTTCGCGCATTTATCCTCTTATATTATCTTTTGGTGTATTAACTCTCCACGCGGTACTCAATTTACGCAATTTGGACTCGGTTAGGACTTTTTCGGGTTAAAGGTTGCATTGGGTAAAATAAAGGAGGTATGGAGGGTTGGAATTGGAAAAGTCATTCGTGATGTCCGTTTGTGCATTTTCCGGGCTATTGCTCATTTTTTTCTTCTTTTTCTATTTTTTTTTTCTTTTCTTTTTTTCTTTGTTGCTATTTTTGTTGAGCATTCTTCTATATTTTTTTTTTTTTTTCTTTTTTTTTTTTTTTTCTTGCCCCCTTTTTGTTGCACTTTTCGGACTTAAATTCTGATTTTTTTTTTCGCAATTCCGGGCTATTGTGGGTTTTTCGGGTTGTCAAACGAAAGGGAAAATTATTTGGCTCAATTTGGGTTGCAAAGGGTAATTTTTCGCTACTTTTTCTGGCCAATATTTTTGGGGTGACAAACGAGGGCCTACTTCATTGTCCAAAATACCAATTGCGTTACCATATGCGTTTCGAGGTGAATTTAAGTTTAGAGACTAATGTGGCACGATTTTCAAGGCAATATTGCACACATTTTTCAAAACCGATCAAATGAAAAATTTGAGATCCTTGACAACTTATTAAGCGCTAAAAAGAAGTTTGAGTTAACCATTAACTCGGATTGATTTCAAATCTCGCAAAACGTGATAGGCTCGAATCTCACCGGGTTTTGTTAATCTCCACATTTATTCGTTAAGTCGTCAATTTTCGCACAATTTCCATCTTTGGTCAATTTCGGATTTGTGTATGTTGGATGTTTACAATTTGAGACTTCAATTTGACTTTTAATGATATTTTTGAAAAAATTTGAATTCCAATTTTTATTTATTTTGAAGAAAAATATTTTTGGATTTTTCAAATTTTTATGATTTTTTTGGAAATTTTGGGCATTTTTGAAAATTTGTGAAGTTTTAGAAATACGCACTTGTGACCCCCCCTAACTTAGACTTTTGCATTGTCCTCAAGCAAAAAGGACGAAAATCTAATTCAAGGCGAATGAAAAGTGCGGAAAAATAAAACAAACAAATGTGAAAAATGCAACAAGACACTATATGACCCTCATGCATGACTCAAAAATACAACAAAAATCACCCCATACGCGTCGGGGGTGCGACGACCTCTCATCTCTCCATAAACTCACCCGACCCCACTTACGGGGTTCGATGCTCTCCTTGTCACTCCCGTCCTAGGATTATATTCCAACAATCGGAACAAGTTGGGACCTCGCCCATAGATAAAGGATAGACCGGGAGACTCGTCGTGACTAATGGGAAAGGGATCCTCGTGATGCTGACTCAAAACATGGTCAACGTGCACTGACTCGGAGGGGACACCTAGGTTTCTTTCAATTTTTAAGATGCATGGGTCGGGCTCTAAGTCGGATGAACCACAACTTTTCTCCTCACTCGCCTTCGGGGCCTCTAGTGTTGTGGGTGGATTGTCACAACGAAGGAATTCATCAATTTTTGCTTTTAATTCACTGTCGTCTAAGTGACTACATGAATCCAATAGGGATTGGCCTTCAATAGTAATACTTTCATCCACCTTTCCGAATTCTCTTTCAAAATCTTCCATGCTCATGTCGCCTAGTTCTCCCTCTCTAGTAGTGCCTACATCCTCTCTTACTTGCTCGATCTCCAACTCCACTAGTTTTCTCTCTTCTACCCCCTCTCTCTCTCTTTCAATTGCGGTCACAACACACCTCTCCCCCTCTTTGCTCTCATCGTCACATCTACCACTATTACCTGATGAAATAGGGCACACCCCTAACGGCTCTCTCTTGTGGGACCTCTCATTCTCATGGCTCGACACTAAGCAGGACCCCGAAGCATCTCCACAATAATTCTCCTCGTTGTATTCCTCTACGATCTCCTCTATGAAGCTCACTGCGTGAAGGTCATCTTCTTCTCCCGTATGTTGGGCGACATGGAAGATGTTGGTCTCTAAAGTCATGTTCCCAAAAGTGAGTTGCATTCGCCCATTCCTAGTGTTGATGATTGCGTTAGCCGTAGCTAAGAACGGGCGCCCAAGGATGATAGGAACATGGTTGCTTGAGGTGAAGGAGGGCTCCGTGTCCCAAATGACAAAATCTACCGGAAAGTAGAAGGTGTCAACTTGAACGATCACGTCCTCAATTATGCCTCGTGGAATCTTCACGGTTCGATCCGCTAGTTGGAGAGTGACCTTTGTGGGCTTGAGATCGCCCAAGTCAAGTTGCCTATAAATGGAGTAAGGAAGTATGTTTACACTTGCTCCCAAGTCAAGTAAGGCTTTCTCAATTTTATTATCTCCAATGATGCATGATATGGTGGGTGCACCGGGATCTTTGAATTTAGGCGGGAGATCATTTAGTAGAATGGAACTCACGTTCTGAGCTAGAAAGACATTCTTTTTAACCTTCATCTTCCTTTTTACCGTCAACAAATCTTTGATAACTTTGCCGTAGGCTGGAATTTGCTTGATGGCATCAAGGAAGGGCAAGTTTAGCTTCACTTGCTTAAGTACTTCTAGCACTTCATCACGTGGGCATCCTTTCTGTGAAGGAATCAACCTTTGAGGAAATGGTGCCGCGGTGGGTGGTTTCACTACTACCTCGGCCTCACTAGTTTCATCTTTATCACCTTCATTCAAGGGGACATCTTCGGCCTCTTTCGTGCCGGGTGAAATCTCCTTGTCTTTAAGTACGTCTCGTGGGGGAGGTGACAAGTCAACTACCCTCCCACTACGTAGAGTGGTGATTGCACTACATTGCTCAAGATGGTCGTGGGGTGTTGAGCTAACACTAGTTTGACCTTGGAGAGGTCTTTGGCCCTGGGCAGGAAACTTTCCCTTCTCCTGAACACTCAACGAGGATTGTATCTTAGACAGATTTGCATTTAGGTCGCCAATGAGACGATCATACTTGGCATTGGTTGCGGCCTGGCTTGCGATGAATTGATTCACAGTATCCTCGAGAGTTCTCCGCTGTGGCGGGATATAATTTCCGTGAGGTGGTGGTGCTTGCACATGTCCTTGCATATGTGGAGCTTGTTGGAATTGGTGCGGAGGAGGAGGGGCAACATGCGAAGGAGGGTTCATTGCGGCGTGTTGTTGCCCGTAGCTAAAACCGGGATGGCTTTTCCACGAAGGGTTGTATGAATTCCCATGCGGGGCAGCGAAATTACCCTTGAAACCTCCTATACTACTAACTTGCTCTTGAAGCATTCCTTTGTAGGCGGGTATCGTCGGGCATTCCTCAGTTGAATGTCCCGCCTCACAAATTGCACACACTTTCTCGACGGGATTTTTGATAGATCCAACTACCTCACATAAATCTCGAAATCCTTTCTCAAGGGTGTCCAATCGACTGTCCGTCATAGAATGCTTATCTACGTGGAATAGGCCGGACGCCGATGGAGCAGTGGTGGGTTGTCGATTTTGATTTTGAGCGCTCGGGTCAGAGGTATCCCAAGATTGGGTAGTCTCGGCGACATACCTCATGTGAAGATCAGCATCATGGGCATCTAGATCGACAAATGGACCACTTCCCATGGTTTCAACAAGCTGTTTAGAATTAAGATTTAACCCATTATAGATAAAGGAGATGATTTGCGATGGGTCAAATCCATGATGGGGGCACGAAGCCACTAACTCGTTGAAACGTTCATAACATCGATGGAAAGGCTCATTTTCTTGTTGCCTGAATGCTTGAATTTGAGCCTTTATAGAGATTGTTCGATGTGTTGGGAAGAATTTCTTGAGAAATTTAGACTGTAGCTCATTCCAGGATGGAATCGAGATTGGAGGTAAAGACCATAGCCAAGCTTTGGCTTTATCTTTAAGCGAGAAGGGGAAGAGTTTGAGGCGGATTACCTCTTGTGTGCAGGTTTGATCGTTGAGAGTATCACACACGTCCTCAAATTCCCTTATGTGGAGGTATGGCTTTTCAGAATCCATACCATGATAATGTGGTAGTGTCTGGATCATCCCATTTTTGAAACGAAATTGCCCGGCATTATACGGGAGTATAATGCATCCCGGAGTGACAGTGCGCTCGGGATATAAGAATTCTCTCAACGGGCGGTACGGGGGCTCGTCCTCACCGGTAGGTGCATTACTGTGCTGCGACATCTCTCTTTCACTCGACGATTCGGCGTTCTCACTGGGTGTGCACGAAGTGTGTCCTACGAAGGAGAAAGGAGTGTTGCTAGAGATGGAGTGTGACGGTGTGGGAGGTGGGATCCAGAAGTGTGGGGCTTGTGGAGTGTGGGGACTGTCAGGATTATACTCAACAAGTGGATTTTCGTGAATGCTGGTTGGAGTATTATGGGGTGTGGGAGTGGTTTCAGAATTTTGCATTAAGCTCAGGAGAGATGATGATTGTGAATCTTTTTGAAGTTTTATTTTTTTATTTTTTTATTTTTTTGGATTTTTTAGAATTTTTGGTCAAAGTTTTGGATTAACTCGATCTAATCCTAAGTCTACCTAATTCCCCGGCAACGGCGCCAAAAACTTGACACGACTCAGAATGTGTATCTAAAGTGTGTACTCTCTAGGCTCAAGTGCAAGCCTGTCGTTCAAGTAATAATCCGACAAGTCGGGTATCGATCCTCAGGGAAAAAGGACAACGGAGTTGTGACGACGGGATAAGAAAGAGGAATCCTAACGTTGACTCTAAGAAGAAAAGAAAAAAATTGATTTTGGGTTTTTGGGATTGATTAAACTAAGTGCAATTATGAAACTATGATAAAATATGCAACTAACTAAATTTTCTAAATGAAGAATGAAGAATTAAATTGAACTTTTTAACTAAATGATGAGAAAATAGGATGGGAATACAATCCCCCAACCCTAGTGTAGTGTAGTGATAACGTTGATCATAAATTTATCCGATTAATTCAAACCCGGAATTTAGTACTCCCAAGCATTATGTATACGAGGTTCAAGCCCGCGTCATACCTAATCTGAGGATGAGTGAATCGGTATCGCGGTAATTACATTCAAATTGTACTCTAAATCATCACGAGTACCCAGAGGCAAACGAGATATAAAGATCTACAATTCTTAAGAAATTACGCGATACGATTTAAATTAATCATTAAATTCAGCGGATCGACGTTATACACACGCACTAACACATCAGGTTGGGTTCATGCATCTCAACCTTGAAAAACCTAGCCGGACATGTTAAATGGACTAATGCATGAAATAATAACGTTGCATGTGTATGAATTCATGATAAAACTAAATCTAAACATGTAAATACGTATTATGAATGCGAAAATAAGTTGAATCTAATGGGAAAACAAAGCATGCAAGAACAATAATAAGAAACAAGAATTTTGAATTAAAACTAGAAAAGCAAACCCGAAACAATGAATTCTTGAAATAATTTTAGCCCTTGATGTTCCTAGATGTTCCTCCCCTTTTTCTCTATCAAAAACTCTCTCCAAATAACCCTAAAAGCTGCTCCTAGGTTAATGCCTACGTTTTTTACAAGTTTGGAGTCTTTTAAACCTAATAGGAGACTTGGAGACCAATCCAAATGAAAGACAAAATTCGCGTGTCAGGTACAGCGAACCGGTTCGGAGGTACAGCGAACCGGTTCGCCCCTCCGAACCGGTTCGGGGTGGGGTTCGCATGTACCAGCCTGGACTTGTTCTCAACACTTAGATTTTTTTCTGGTTTTTCTCTTCTTTTCTTGGATTTTTCTTCAACTTCAACTGAGCATAACTTTTCAACCGTAGCTCGGATTTGGGTGCCGTTTCTTCCAATGTGCTCGTTGTTCCGAGCTCTTCAACTTCCCAGTTGACTTCTTCTTCCGGATCGGGCTACAAAATTACCGACATGCCCTTGAACATGCCTTCTTAGCTTTTCTTGCACAGTCTTGTTTCCTCCTTTGCACTGCTTGCATAATTAACCTGTAAAACTAATAGGAGAAGCACGAAACACGCAATACTCGCCAAGAAGGTTAGAAGCATAAAAGTGAATCAAATCCATATATGTTACATCATTCGGGTTCACAAAAGTACTGAAATTAGGGGGATAAATATACAATATTTATACCCAATCATATACCAAATTTACTGACCGGATTTTGAAAACTATATGCCTATACCAAACAGATCTTGTTTTTGTATTATTTGCCACCATTCAGTTTAAAAAAAAATCCAAATGTGGATACTTATTACTTCACATGAATACGTATCCCAGTGCTGTAATAGCTAAAAATGGTCCCAAATCACAATAGAAATTTTTTGGACCCAACCTGAAGTTGCCCACCCATGACCACAGGACCTCAAAATGTAAATAATCCTTGGTAACCTTACAACAATGATTTAATTAAATAAATCTTCTATCACAAATTCCAAGGGTAAAAGTCAAACAAGGGGAGACATTTCCTGAAGAAAATCTTTTTGGCTAACAAACACTGGAAAAAAAAATCATGTGGCTGTTGTAGAGAGTATACCTTTTTGTATATGGGTAACACTACATGCATAAACAAATCACACAAAAAAGTTAAACAAACTAATGTGGGAATACAATGAAGTATTGTACATTTATCACTACATGACATGAGAGTGTACACCGCATTATTACAATGCTCGTCAGTTTGTGCAACTTGTTCGTGTACTTTTTTTGTGCACAAAGCATTTTTCATGTTGAGGGCTTCGCCTTGTTTTCCTAGCAAATGGGTCGTGTTGGATTTGTGTATTTGTTAGTTTTTTTATAGCGAGTTTGTATCGTAAATAGTTAAATTTATATCAACTCATTTTTTAAGATTCATTATCGGCTCAACTCCAGAATCCTATCGATTGGTTGAAAGGTCTGAAAGAGAACGTTGTTCTAAGGAAATGATACACATTAGTACCGGATTCGAAGGATTAGTACACCCTTCAAGGAAACATAACAACATTCCCTTAGAAACCAAAAAGAAGAATCTATTCGGGGGGAAAATGAGAGAGATTTTATTCCTTCGAATCTTTCAAAAACAAATGCAACCCATTTAGTAATACGTTACTCCCTCCATCCCGAATTAAGAATTCACTATTCCTTATTGGGTTGTCCCAAAATTAAGAGTCCATTTTCCTTTTTAGTCAAACACAAATGAACAAAATGTCACAACAGGGACTCTTAATATGGCTTGATTTTGGCCACTGCTTAGTGTATCCTTAATAAGTGCAAAAGTCAAATATGTATCAAATTCGTATCATTATTTGTTGCTTGTCATGTTAAATTTAAGGGTCAATTACCAAATAGTCCTCAATGTAAATAAATATTTTATTAATGATAGATTTAGTAATGGTTAGTGCAGCATAATGCTAATTTATTCACGGAAAATATTACTTAATGATAGATTTAGTAATGGTAATGAATAAATGGGTATAATCGTGTTTAATATTTTATTAATGAATTAACTTGTATACAGTTCTAAATTATTTATTACCTTAATGGGTACTAACGAGTGAACACGACACGACACATTAAGGTAACGCGCTGATTTGAGTATGATTTTTTCACACGATAAAAAAGTCACATGTTTAGACACGAACCCGATAAGACCCGATTACGAAAAAACGACTCGACATGACCTTTTGTTAGATCTACTAACAATAACCGCAACGAATAAACTAAGAGTGCGTTTGATTTTGTACTCTAGAAAGTTTATTTATTTGTTTGTATGAATGAAATCTATGAATATATACTTTTTGTTTGCAGACGTTATGTTTGAAATCTGAATGCAGATTTTTACTTTTAACTTGCTAAATAGTAGAGATCTACTCACTACAAAGCTAGTTTGTGAGTACAAAACAATGTTTAAAAAACAAAAAGACAAAAAGAAAAACAACTTTTCCCAAAAAAGAGTGGTGTAGCGTCTCTATAAAAGCAATTTGTCATAAAAGACAGATGGGTAATCACGCATAAAAAAAACAAGCTTGATATATATGTGTTTTAAAAGAGACAAAGAGGGTTCAATACACCAAAGAAGGTTTTTTGTCACCTTTCACCCGCAAGGAGCTGTCCAGTTCAAAAACCTTGAAAAAAATACACGAAGCCCTTGTCACGGTCTTTGACCCTAACACGCCTGTGACATCAAGTTGTCACGGTTGTGCTACGGTCAAAGACCTTGACAAGGGTGTTGTCATGGTCGTGTCACGGTCAAAGACCGTGATAACATTTGTTCGTTGTCACAGTTTTTGACCCTGACATGACCGTGACAACAAAAAAAAATAAAAACCCTAATCGCTTATTCTAGTCAGACGTTGTTTCACCAAATTCTCTTTCTCTCTCTCTCTTAGTCGCCCGTTCTCTCTCACACACACAAAATCGTCACCTGCAACTACACCATCGTACTCCACAAATCGCCATCACCACCTACAACTACACCATCACTACATGCAACTACAAATCGAAGCCCTCGGCCTCATCCACAAATCGAACACAGTTTCTGGGTGTTTCCTCATGTCAAAGCCTCCCTCTCGTACAAAACTTCACCTCTCTCTCTCTAGAATAGAACCACAAATTGAAACCTCAAATCAGTTTTAAGGTAATATTTACAGTTTATTGATTAATTTGTTTCTTTATAATATTTATATATCATATATTAAGACTCAAGAGTTCAAATTGTTGCGAATTTAATTTTTTTTTTTTTTGGTTTTAGCTGTAAATTCATTATGTGTTTTTGAAATCAGGGGTTTTGTTCAATGTTAACTGTACGCGCGCGTGCACGTGAGTGTGTGTTAAGCAATGCAAGATTAAATTTGTATTAAAAATACTGATGAATTACGGTAATTTTTTATGATGAAATGAAATCAGGGGTTTTGTGAATTGAATTGTTTTGTGAATGTTAAATTAGGTTTAAAGCTGTGAATGTGAAATTAGGTTTTTTGTAAATTAACAATGCATGCAAGTTTAAATTTGTATATTTAAAATATTAACGGTATCAAAAGGCCTAAAAATTCACATATTTAGGTCCAAACTTTTGTGAACTTTGGTTAAAAGGAGTATATATGAATTTATATGGTATTTTTTTAATAGAGAATTAAGGTAAAGGTCATGTTCCCTCCCATAATTGAATTTTTAGGATAATGATTTTCAAGTTTATAAATCTAGTCACTGTGGTACAATAGCACTTATTTGTGTTGTCCCTTTAGAGTTAGGAGTTCATTTTTTTGGTCCGCGCCAGCAGCACCATTTTTCACCATTTCTCATGGTGTTTTTATACACATGGATTAAATTTATAAAATTATTTGGAGTGTCCTATTTTTATACACTTTGAGAATTACGAGGACCTTTCCCCAAAACCCCCTTTTTATGATGATATCAAATTAGGGGGTTTGTGAATTCGATTATTTGGTTCGGTTTTAGTTGTGCGTTCAATTTTGTTTATGCAACACTTTCAATGTATTAATTTAAGTAATGATTGTCAAATATTCCTAGTCACTTCCAGTGTATAAATTTTTCAGTGATATCTTTTTGGGGGGCTTTCATTAATGTTTCTTGCATGTGTATATGTATGTGTAGTGGCAAATATTTGATAATAGGATTTTGATTTAATATGTATTGATTCTACAGTTTAGGTCGTTGTCTCTCCTCTCCTCTCCTCACTGCTACCTTACCACCACCGTTGCCTCTCTCTCAGTCGCGTATCACAGTCTCTCTCGGCCGCCTTTCACAGTTCTCTCTCATTTTAAAAGATATGTATACTCATGGTTCACCAAATTAATGTTGTTGTTGTTGTTTGTTTGATCCATCCTATGTGGGCTTTTAGGTTTTATCGTTGTTAGATTATTTGATCCGTCCCATTTAATACTCATGCGATGATATGTTTCTGTATAGTGTAGTTTGAAGCTTATTCTCTTTTTTCATTGATTTATATGTACTTGTTAATAAAAAAAAAGCACAACTTAATATCACCATCTGCTGCAATTAGTCACTTTTGTAAAAATTACCCACTCAATTGGTGTTATTTGCTTAATCTTCCATGTAAATTGTATATTTTCATAATTTATTTAATGCTTATTTGAAACTCCTAGTTTAAATGTCTTTTTTCATGGGATTTTGGTGTATTGATTTCAGGGTGAAGAAAAAGGATTCTTTTAGTTGTTTGTAAATTAATTTAATTAGTTGTTGTAGAGCCATTTATGTCGGTTGAGGGAGGGAAGGTGTTAACTAATAATACTTATGTATACTAGAATTTAATTTGAGTGTACCATTGAATATTTGCATATACCAAAGAGAAAATGTGCGTTCACCTCAACCCAAGTACATGAACTACATGAACCATTAGCATTAGTAATATAAAAATAATCTCGACGCATGAATTAAAAAGCCCAAATCATCTTTATCTCAAACTCAAATGTAAAACACACATGCTAGTCATAAAATTAGGGGTGTAAACTGGGAAAATAAAAGCAGTCGGAAAGAGCCTCAATGTGTTTCAACAAAGAAAGAGTATGGATCTTACCTGAGGGCTATGGACAACAACGTGGGTGGGTGAGGAAGGCATACGCAAGAGAGGCGGAGAGGATGAGGTAGGCGATGAGGGAGGCAGGTGGATGAGTGATAATGAGCGAATGACAAAAGGGTTTGTCTTTGGGGGTTCAAGTGGTGGAAAGATAGAGGAAATCGAATGAGTGAGGGAGGGAGACGGGTGAGGTTAGGGTTTTTTTATGAGGCATCAAGTGATTTTCTCTCATCTTCCATGTACATGGCATAATCTGAGACCTTTGGATCTCAATAGGTGAATAAATCTCATCCCTTGATTTTTTGGAACAGTAAAAGATCATCCTCTCAAATATATATATATATATATATATATTGAGAGTGCCCTTGCAATCAATGAATAAACTTGTTTAATTAAATTTCAATTTTGTGTCCAGGTTTTAATTAAAACCCTAGCTTGTGCATCCAATTGTGATTGACAGAATATACGTGATCAAGCATGCACACAATCACAAACACATATTTGAGGAAAAATCCCTCAAAGGGGTAAAACCTTTTTATTTCACTATATTGCGTAAACCACGACTTACAAATACAGAGAAATACAGCTTCTTATGACACACGAATACCCAGCAGACGTCAGTTCGTTGTCGTCGACAAGAGATCCAGCAAGAGCTCTAATGATCAGCAGTGAAGACAGTCTTTCTTCACAAGATGTACTCTAAGAACGAGTAGAATGAGTAACAAGGGTTTCGAATGATTCACATAAATATTTGGAACGTTTTAGTGAATCAAAATAGGTTTAAAACTCAAAAGATGAAGTCTTAAAATCGCAGATATTCTACAGAAAGTGGAGTTGTAAAGACTTGAAAAACCTAGCTGCAAAATCAGGTATTTATAAAAATAATTAAGTCGGTGCGGTTGTTCGAACGACAAGGGCATGTCGCTCGAAAGACATCGGATGTCGCTTGAAACCTTATCTCGTGACCTTCTAACGACCAATTAAAAACACAAACAGTACGGGGTCATTAGATGACTTGCTTCAGGCGAGCTTCTCGCGACAAATCGCGTGACATTTGATGTCGCTTGATGGGTTATTTGAACGACATCGACCTGTCATTTGAACGACATGGCTTTGTCGTTTGAAAGAGTCAAAAAAATATTTTTTCTAAGTTCACCAACGCGTCTTTAAAAATTATTTTTTACTCAGAAAACCCGATTTATTTTGATAAAAACATTTTAGAAAAATTCCCAAATAAATACGAAAACATTAAAAACTCCAAATTAAACATTATAATAATTTAGCGAGTGGAGTTAGTGGTAACGGTTGAAGATGCACGTTTCAAGTTGCTCATTGTTGTTGTACTATGCACATTTGAAGATGATGGGTGCATGAAGCTTCTGTAGGAGGGTAGTGTAATCGGGGTCTATCAAGAACTGGATCTAGTGAGGCGTGGCTTGCCTTCAACGGATATTAAGGGAGTAATCTGGTGTAAATATCTTCAGGTGTAGCATTCAACAATAATAATAGCAGATATTTAATCTCCATGAGAGAACCTTTGAAAGCTTTGGAGAAGAGGGTGAGAGAATAAGCACTCCAAAATAAGAGAGAGAGGGTAGCAGGGTGTAAAAGTACCAAGTGTGTGTGAATGAATTCTATAGACTCTACCATTGATGATATAAATCTGGTGTAAAATACTATGACTAAGAAGCTAAAACTTCAACCTTCAACCTTCAATGACTTTTTTTCTTGAGACTAAGAGCCTCCATTTATGCTGAGTATTCTTCCCTCCTTTTCACATTATTCTCTCTAGTGAGGGATGATCCTTGTATTTATAATAGGTGTGGGTGAATTAGGGTTTCACCAACATGTGACATGTGTCCTCATTAAAATAATATAAATGAACTTGTCTTTATCATTTAAATAATATAATGAAACTTGTGGGACACAAAATTGACATACCCAATGGCAAACTATGCGCTTGACCCAAAATAGTTAATTTATAAAATGTACGTGTGTCAAGTCCCTTTTTATGTAGGACTAAAATAAATAAGTAAATATTAAACTGTCATTTAAAAGTAATATTTTTCTGGATTGCATAGCATTTATGCGGTGAGCATGATTTGTAGAGAGGTTGTGAACCTGCTTGACTGACTGTTAATTTAATTATGACTTCTAGAGGGATATGAAGCCTCCTCGAGTGACTATTTATGAACATGACTTGTTAAGAGGTCTTGAGACCCCTCGACTAATTATAATGTAAATGACCTCTCGAGTGGCCTTAAGGTCCCACGAGGGTAGTGTGACTTTCTCGAGTAGCCACGAGTTACTCGAGACTTTTGGTGCTTTTCTTTTTTTATATTAGAATGGTTGAGCATTTCACCTCACTCAAAAAACCTTACTCTCCAGCTTCCAAGCCAAAACCCTCAAAGATCCCACTGGCTACTTTGGTGGGCTCCTAGGCCCCTCGAGCCCTGCTAACTCGAACCATTGACTGGACCAAAGTAACCTTCTTGGCAACTTTTAATATAAATTACCATTAGTACTGAAATAAATGCATAATTAATATAAACTGTAATTAATACTAAGAAGTTCAGGGAACCCTCTACATTAGCCCCCTCGTACAGATGTCTCTTGCTTTGTAAGAGAGTTGTGTACGCACATTCCAATCATCATGAAAGTTTTCATACCGTTTACTCTTGCTGGGAATAACAACCACAACATGCTTGCCCTTTCAACTTTACGCTAGGTTTCCACATGTGCCATATGTTGCTTTGGGGACAAACTCACAACTTATATTTTGTTGTTTGGGAACCCCTCTACATTAGCCCCCTCGTTTAGAAGTGTCTTGTAGTGTCAAGAGACTTGTGCATGAAATATCAACTATTTAATCATTAGCATAATCAAAATTATACTATTTGTTCACTTGCACGAGGACTTCTCAACATTAGCTCCATTATGCAAAATACATGTGCACAAATTAATTTAAAAATTAGTCGGTAAAAGTCTTTCTATGGGTTAGCACTACCCTTTTTGTTTATAACATTATTTCCACCCCCTTTTTTTTTGCTTGTCCCATATACCATGGGTATATGTGGCCGTGAAACTTTGTACAAAAACATTTTGCGAGTAAATACTGATATATTTTTTTATTTACGTTTTCCTTAGACTGGGAGACTATCTGCTCACCAAACTTTTGCATGTAAAATCTTTGCGAGTAAATATTATACTATTGACTATCCCGTATACTGTGGAACTATCTGCTCACAAAACATTTTGCGATTAATTGTTGATGCACTCTTGTTGCTTTCCCTTATACTGTGGGATTTATAAGTTCGTAGGACATTTTGTTTTGTAAATTACATATGTTGCAAGTGAGTACGAATAATATGATATACTTTCCCTTGTACTGTGGGAAGAAGTTGTTATGCTCATTACGCTTCGTTTTTGAGCAAAAATATAATAATTGTGCAAGTATGTCCACTCTAAATATTGTGAGCAGAAATCAACTTAATAAGTAAAGAAAATGAATTTCTTTTCATGCTTTGCAAATTTTAAAATTACCTTGCACGTTGTATTTTGATATTTGGACATTGACCTGAAAGAATGTCCCCTTAAAATTTGATTAGCAAACCAAGTAAATTTGCTAGAGGCTTATGTCTTGGGTACTCGGATATTTATGGTGTCCTAAGTACAATATTAACTAAAAGTCTAGCTTATGTTTTGAATTTTAATACTGCCTTGCATTACTCAACCTTTTTATTGGGTCGAAACTAATGCTAAAGTTTATACCCTCGGTACTCACGCTCTTGTGGAGTCCTGGGTACATCACATACTAGCACTCCTACTTTGTGTTTTAAATTTGGTCGCATTTCTTAACCTGTTTCCTTCATTTCATATTGAAGCGAATGCTAAAACTTTTGTCGGGGGTACTCCCATGGCTTTAGAGTTCCTAGTATAATATTTACTTGAACTTATATTGGATGCCTCCCACATAGAGATTAAATAGTATTTATTTATGTGATCACTGGTTTCTATGTTTTCACTTTGCCAATATATTGAATTCGAGTGCTCCTATTCGAGTGGAGCCTTGAGCACTAGATTGTTATATCTTTTTGTTCTTTTTCTTATATTGCGTAAATACTTGATTCTTTATTTTCAGGGGAGCCCAACGAGTGCTCCTATACCTGTGGAGCCTAAACTTTCGTACCTTTTTATATGTTAATATGTATACTTGGAACTTGCTCGTCTGCATAACCTATTTCTTTGTTTTCAGGTTAATATTACGAGTGCTCAGGTGCCCTTAGAATCTTAGGTACTAAACTATCGTACCTTTTTATTCATTCTTGATGTTTTCTCATCTACTTAACCCGTTTCTTTTTTCAGGTTAAGATTAAGAGCGAGTCGGTGCCCTTGGAGTCTTAGGTACTAAGCTATCATACATTTTTACTCATTTTTGGCATTTGCTCGTCTATTTAACCTGTTTTTTTATTTTCAAGTTAATGATGTGAGCGTTCATATGCCCGTAGAGCCTGAGGTACTAAACTGTCGAACTTTTATTTTTACTTGGCACTTGCTTGTTTGCACAACCTAATTTTTTATTTTCAGGTTAATACTACGAGCGGTCCTATGCCCTTGGAACATGAGGTACTAAACTGTCGTACCCTTTATTAATACTTGGCACTTGCTCGTTTGCATAACCTATGTCTTTGTTTGTAAGTTAATACTATGAGCGCTCCGGTGCCCTTGGAGCCTTAGGTACTAAATTGTCGTACCTTTTTATTTATTATTAGCATTTGTTCGTTTACTTAACCTGTTTCTTTGTTTTCAGGTTAGTACTATGAGCGCTCCTATGCCCTTTGAGCATGAGGTAATAAATTGTCGTACCTTTTATTTATACTTGGCATTTGCTCATTTAATTAACATGTTTTTTTATTTTCAGGTTAATGCTATGAGCGCTCCAGTGCCCTTGGAGCCTGAGGTACTAAACTGTCGTACCTTTTATTTATTCTTGGCATTTGCTCGTCAACTTAACATGTTCCTTTATTTTCGGGTTAATGCTACGAGCGCTCCAGTGCCCTTGGAGTCTTAAGTACTAAACTGTTATACCTTTTTTTATTTATTCTTGGCATTCGCTCATCTACTTAACCCGCTTCTTTGTTTTCAGGTTAATACTCTGAGCGCTCCGATGCCCTTGGAGCCTGAGGTACTAAGATGTCGTACCTTTTATTTGTTCTTGGCATTTGCTCGTCTACTTAACCTATTTCTTTATTTTCATGTTAGTGCTATGAGCGCTCTTGTTCCCTTTTAGCCTTAGGTACTAAACTATTGTACCTTTTTATTTATTTTTGGCTTTTGCTCGTGTACTTAATGATAATACGCAAATATCGCTATTTCATCCGTCGAACCTACGCATTTTAGCCCCCTCTGGTGCCTTAATCTCTATATTCAAGCCCGTTAACCAGACAACCTCTATTTATATTGTTAACATGCTATATGAGGTATAATTGGGCTTTTGTAGGTATTTAGGTACCAAGTATGGGATTCAAATGCATTTCGCGCAATTTCCGTACACAATCGCACGTTCAAGGGCAATTCGATCATTTCACAACTTGGGCACCTGGCTCGACATCTACACGGAAGTTGTATCCCTCCTCGTTAGGTTCGCGTGGCCACGAACGGTGCACGATTCTGAGCCCGTATAACAAAGTTACGGCGATTTGAGCGGAGAAGAATTATATGCCAAAACAGGGGTAACTGCAGGCTGCCCTGCTTGATCGATCGATCGAGCCTAGGGGTCGATCGATCGACTCTTCAGAATTTTGCCACGAATTTAACAGTCGATCGATCGACCACATAGGTCGATCGATCGACCACATAGGTCGATCGATCGATCCCCTTTTTTTTTCCTTCAGATATTTTCTTTTCATTTTCTTTCTTCTTTTCTTTTATTCTAACTTACTACTTAAGCCAATTTTTGTTGTAATAAGAGAGATACTTAGACTCTCATATTCTGATATAGATAGTTTAGTTAGGGTTTGGTTTGGAGAGTTCATTTTCTCTTCTTCTTGGATTGACAACCCATGGGTTTTGTAAGATTGAACTATTCATTGCCATCTCCTTTAATATAGCTTTGTTCTTCATTCTTTCTTTGCTTTGTAACTAGTTTACATGCTTTAATTCTTGCTTTCCTAGGTTAATTATCATAATTTAGTTTAATTCATCATGCACCCTTAGATAAATAGGGTCGGGATTTCATTTCCTCCATTTTCGGACCCCGAGCTCCGAAAATTAGGTTTTGTGTAAAATTGCGTTTAATTGGACCCGCATGAATTAAAGTCTAATTATTATGCGTTTAACTTTCTATGTCATGCATCGTTAGTGTTTATACCGATAATCCGAGTTTAATACGCGTGCGACCAATTTTCGGTTAAATGTTTATTCTCGCAACTTTGGCTTAAATTCCTTATTGTGTGAAGTTTATGTTTAATTGTTAATGCTCGATTAAATTGCTTTCGAGCCGGAATCTTGATTGGTAGTTGTTTCGATCCGTATGGTTGGATGATATCCCAATCCTCGCTTTTACTCTATTTAGACTTAACTTCTCTTTTCTTTTATTTACGACCAACAATCACCTTTTTACACTTGTATTCCTGAATTTAATAATCTGTTACGATCTATCTAACATTCTCTGTGGATTCGATACCCGACTTACCGTTGTACTCACCAGTTGAGTGTAGTCGTAATTTAGGTTTTTGTATAGTTCAGGTGAGCCGAACATAAAACGACTGACGCGTAGGTGACTCTCGTGCCGCGACGAAACCTCCGTTCTATCAAATGGCGCCGTTGTCGGGGACTGTTTTGTTATAGATTGTAATTGACTTAGTAGTTCGTAGTATTCTTTTCTTTATATTTGTATTCTTTCTTTTAACCCTTTTTTGCAGGACTTCTACATTTGAGCGCCTAGGAACGCTTGAATTCACCGTCGCACATCTTCTTTATGGAAGTCGTCCTCTCGAGCCTTCGTTGGGGTAAGCATGCCTTATTCTAACTTTTCTGGTAATCCTAATGATAATTCTCAAAATTCCGGTAAACCTTTGACTTTTGGTCAATACTTGCAATCCCAAAAAGTTGCAACATCTAAAATGACATTGGGTGAGTATTACTAAAGTCAAAGTTTGGATTACAACAATTTTGTGCATGATCATTGTTGATACCAAAATTAATATGCTGATATAGACGAATAATAAGAAGACACGTGTCGACCTACGTGGCACAATAGCAACGAGAAAGTTTATTTCCCCGACTAAGTCATACTCACTCCGAGCAGCAAGTGCACTCCGAGGAACTCCAACACTCCGAGGAACTCATGAACGACGAGCAGCTAAGGCGGTCCGAGCTGCATCTCGGTCACAGCATTGATTGCCAGATAATCAACAGCTCAACTATTCATTGAATGCTTATCATACAGACGTATATTCTTAAAGGGCATTAATTGTTTACCCTTTTCACATGTACAGCCTAAGGGCTATAAATACATTGTATCACCCTCATTCAAGGGGACCGAATTTTCTTGATAGAATTACATATCGAGAACTCCAAAACACTTGGCAATAACAGAAACAGTGGACGTAGGCCATTCTTATAAGGCTGAACCACTTCAAAATTCTTTGTCTCATTTATATTTATCTGTGATTAAATGATTAGAAGCAATCTAATTTTTTACATCAACAGATTGGCGCTGTCTGTGGGAAACGACTGTTGTTATCGTTTTTCACCAAAAATCATTCATCATCAATGGCAAATAATCCGGAATCCAGCAATCGAAACGCTGGAAATGCTGAAAATCCTCTTAATCCCTCTGCACCTCCAGATCTGGCTGGAATTATGACGAATCTGGCTCAAGGACAAACCGCCATGCAAGAGACAATGCAGCAACTCATACAGACCCTTCATGGCGGTGCACCTGCACATTCGGGACAGCGAAGTGGTCAGAGGCAAACCTATTTACTGTCTTCACGATCTAGGCGTACAGATGCGTATCGTAATGAAGAATCTGATGATTTCTCTTATCAACCTGGTCAAACTTCATCAATACGGGCTACAGATACTGAGCAACGTATCACTCTCTCTCCAGAGAGACCCAGTGCTTTGGAAAGACCGAGTAGGGTGTCTCCTTTCAGTCGATTAGGCCCTAGGAGGAATAGGAGTCCACTTAAAACCATGTCGAGGAGTTTTCGACAACCATCAAATCTAAGAGAAGGATCAGCACAATCACGACCAGTTGCTCGTCAAGATAGATCTCAGGAGGCCACGTCAGAACAATCAATTGCTCGAACTAATAAGCCCGAGGAAGGAAATGATGCGTGGAAAGGTTCCATTCAGCGGTTGGAAGATAGATTGGGAGAAATGGCTAAGGCGAAGAATCCCCTACAACGAACTTTTGTTCAAGGGACACCTTTTGTCCAGGCCATTGTGGATTTTCCTACCCCGTCGAAGTTTAAAGCCCCTGTGGTAACCCCCAAATATGATGGAAATACAGATCCTGTTCTGCACATATAGCAATATCAAGCTGCTGCTGACATCTATGCCGTCCCCGATGAGATGAGATGCAGAGCATTCTCAGGAACCCTTACTGGATCTGCCCAGATATGGTACAACAATCTTCCTCGGGGTAAGATTTCAACTTTCTTTCAATTGGCAGAGTTGTTCATCAGCAATTTCTGTTTTGGAGCAAAGCCAGTAAAACGAGTAGCACACTTGTTAAGTGTTAGACAAAAATCTGGTGAGAGTACTAGAGATTACATAACTCGTTTCAATAACGAGAAGCTGGAAGTCAGAGATTATGAAGAAAAGACAGCAATAGCCGCCTTGATGAGTGGGTTGTTTCCTAACAAATTGTATTACACTTTGGCCAAAGATCCACCTACAACTATGTCAGAGTTGATGGCAAAAGCGGCCAAAATATGAATGCCGAGGAGGCTATGGCTGCGAAGAAGAATATGGATAAAGAAACCAAGGTGGAAGTCGACAAATCTAAGAAGAAAGAGCATAAGGGCAATGGCGGTGACAAGCATTCCAAGAATAATAAGTCGTCATGGGAAGTCCTGAAGAAATTCGATAATTATACTCCTTTGAAAATGGGTATTAATCATGTCTTGGAAGAAATCAGGAATAACGAGGAAGTAAAGTGGCCAAAGAAACTGAGGTCAGACCCTAACACGAGGAATAGGGAGAAATATTGCGAGTTCCATAAGGATCATGGCCATATGACCAAAAATTGCATAGCTCTTCAGAACGAGATTAAAACACTCATCCGAAGAGGGAAGCTAGCAAAGTATGTTGATCGGGGAGGTGAAAGAAGAAATAATGACCGAACTAGAGAAAGGTCTAGATCTCCTCGTCGAGCAGAGGAGAAAAAGAAGAGAAACAATGAAGATGATCCAAATGATGACCCCGATCTTCCCCAGAAACCAAGGCAGCCAGAACGAGAGGTATTTTCAATACGCTTTGGGTCATTTGATTGTAATGTCATTACAGGCGGAGATGCAGGAGGAGGAGATCTTACTACAGAAAGAAAAGCTTACCTCGGTGAGGCTCAGGCTTGCTCATACATTCAACGGATAAATTTGGCTGAGGAGGATCGCCCGAGGAAGATAAACAAAGAGAAGCTGGTCATTGGTTTTTCAAAAAACGACCTTGCAGGTGTTCTTTACCCTCACGACGACCCTTTGGTGATCAAAATGAGGATGAAAGAAGTAGTGATTTCAAGGGTTCTGGTAGATAATGGTAGTTCGGCAGACATCATGTTCTACTCATGCTTTGACAGTTTAAATTTAAAATTATCTCAATTGGAGCCTTATCATAGACCTCTCCTGGGTTTTGCTGGCGAGAAAGTTTTTCCACTTGGAACGATCAAGTTGGATATATTCATTAGAACTTGGCCTGCTTGTCGAACAGAAAGAATACACTTCTTTGTGATGGATAAGAATGTGCAATCAGCTTACAACATCATCATGGGAAGAGTTGGTTTGAAGAAGTTCGAAGCAATTCCATCTACAGTACATCAGTGATTAAAATTCCCAACAAATTTCGGAGTAGGAGTTACGAAAGGTGATCAAAAAGTAGCTCGGGAATGCTATTATTCATTTGCCGAGTAAGAGGAGCTTGAAGAGTCAAGGAAAAAGACTACTACCTACCAGGTGGATGATGGTACAGAAATTGAAACACTGGATCCTAGAGATGAATCCTAACTTGTAAAAGGACAGGTGGTGGAATCTACAGAAAATGTTATTCTGGACGACGAGCACCCTGAACGAATAACCCAGATAGGTTCGACATTGGATGCTTCAATAAAACAGGAGTTGATAACTTTCTTGAGAAACAGAAAGAAAATTTTTGCATGGAGTCATGAAGACATGCCAGGAATAGATCCAAACTTCTTATGTCATGAGCTCAATGCGAATAAGGAGATCAAGCCTGTAAAGCAGAGAAGAAGAGTATTCAGTCCCGAGAAGAATCAAGCCATACAAGAGGAGGTCGAGAAACTCCAGAAAGCCCAATTCATTGAAGATGTGAAATATCCAGACTGGTTAGCAAATGTGGTGATGGTGAAGAAAAATAATAAATGGAAAATGTGTGTTGATTTCACCGATCTCAACAAGGCATGCCCAAAGGATCACTTTCCATTTCCCAGAATTGATCAGTTAGTGGATGCTACCTCGGGACACGAGCTGCTCAACTTCATGAATGCTTACTCTGGCTATAACCAGATCAAAATGAAACCTGAAGACAGAGAAAGTACTTCTTTTATCACCCCTAGGGAACTTATTGTTATAATGTTATGCCTTTTGGTTTGAAAAATGTAGGAGCGACATACCAGCGGCTGATGAACAAGGTTTTTGCCGAACAAATCAGTTGCAATATGGAGGTCTATGTCGATGATATGCTAACAAAGAGCAAGAAAGTTGCTGATCATCTAGTTGACTTAGGTCAGACCTTTGATCAACTGGATAAATACGAAATGAAGCTCAACCCGACGAAGTGCACATTTGGAGTACGAGAAGGAATGTTCCTCGGCTACATTGTCAACCAGCGAGGCATTGAGGCGAATCCAGAAAAGATCAAAGCTCTTTTAGGGTTGCGATCTCCAACGACGAAGAAAGAGGTGCAGAGTCTTACAGGACGAGTTGCAATGCTCAACAGATTTGTATCCCGAGCAACTGATAGATGCCTCCCATTCTTCAAAACACTTCGAAAAACTTTCGAGTGGAATGATGAATGTGAAAAAGCCTTTCAAGACTTGAAGAAATATTTGGGAGCACCTCCACTATTGTCCAGGCCAGTAATGGGAGAAAAGTTGTACTTGTACCTGGCAGTATCAGAGAATGCAGTCAGCTCGGCATTGATCAGAACAGAGAATGGAGTCCAGAAGACAATTTATTACACAAATAAGGCTTTCCGAGGTGCAGAGATCAGGTACCCAAAGCTGGAAAAATTGGCATTGGCATTAATCGAGGCAAGTAGAAGAATGAGGCCATATTTCCAGGCCCATACCATCGTAGTGTATACGGACATGCCATTGAGACAAGCCCTTCATAAACCAGAAAACTCAGGGAGACTGATGTACTGGGCAATAGAGCTCGGTGAATATGATATTGTGTATGAACCCAGATCATCATTAAAAGGACAAGCTGTAGCAGATTTTATAGCAGAGTTTACTTATCCTGATACCCCCGAGGAACAAAAGTTGCTCGATGATCAACCTGTGGATGTTACAGGATCAACAAACACAAGCTCAGACCAACTTCGGTTGGTAAAAGGGCTTGTGGATATTGAAGGATCATCAAATTCGGGCTCAGACCAACTCGGGTTGGTAAAAGGGCAAGAAGAGATGATCGACGAGGAGCGAGAAATATCAGGGGAGGATGAAAGGAAACAACAAATATTTCACCGAGAAACTTTGTCAGATAAGAAATTCGAAGACGAGTTACCTATATGGAGGCTATATGTAGATGGCTCATCTTGCACTGCAGGATGTGGCATGGGAATAGTTCTGAGCACTCCAGATGAGGTCGACATGGAATACGCCCTGCGATTCCAATTCAAAGCTTCCAATAATGAGGCTGAGTATGAGGCCATGATAGCAGGTCTTAATTTAGCAAAGACTATGGAAGTGCAACAATGATGGTATTCAGTGATTCTCAATTAATTGTGAATCAGATGATGGAAACATATGCAGTTAAAGGAGAATTAATGGTCAAGTATCATGCAAAGGTGATGGAGTTGTTGCCAGAATTTGATGCCATTCAGTTGATCAGAATACCAAGAATGGAGAATGCACAAGCAGACGCACTGGCCCAACTAGCATCAGCTACTCGTACCGAGCTGCGAAGAACGATACCAATTGAAGTATTAGAAAGTCAGAGCATAGATGAAGACCTGATGATGAACATTATTACCCTTGATTTAGGACCATCTTGGATGGATCCTATCAGGGCATATATTGAGGAGGGAGAATTACCGGAGGATAAGCTCGCTGTCAAGAAATTGAAGTTTAAAGTTGCTCGGTATGTACTAACTAATGGTGTTTTGTATAGACGAGGAATTATGGCAGGTTTGCAAAGATGTGTACATCCCTCCGAGGTGAAAGAATTGATTGAAGAGATCCATTAAGGGTCCTGTGGAGCCCATGTAGCAGGTCGAACACTTTTGCAAAGGGTGATGACGCAGGGATACTATTGGCCAACGATGAGGGATGATTGTATAGCCTATGCTAAGAGATGTGATAAATGTCAACGTTTTTCCTCCATCCGACGAACTCCACAAGCATTGTTGACACCCATAACTTCCCCTTGGCCATTTGCCATGTGGGGAATTGATTTGGTTGGACCACTGCCAACGACCCGAGGAAGATTCAAATACCTCGTCGTCGCAGTGGATTATTTTATTAAGTGGGTAGAAGCTGAGCCACTTATTGATATGACATACGAGAAGGTGTACCAGTTCGTTTGGAAGAACATCATCTGCCGATATGGTCTCCCTCACGCCTTCATCACAGACCATGGAACACAATTTGATAACGAGGAGTTTGCCGCCTATTGTCATCAGTCAAACATTTTGAAGGTTCATTCAGCACCAGGCCATCCTCAAAGCAATGGACAGACTGAAGTGACGAACAGAACATTACTAAATGGTTTGAAGAAGAGGCTAAGTGAGGCTAAAGCTAATTGGATTAATGAGCTACAGTCAGTATTGTGGGCCTACCGAACAACTCCCCGAGCAGCAACTGGAGAATCACCATGTATGCTGACATTTGGAAGTGAGGCCATAATACCTGCCGACTTGGGTCTTCCAACACACAGAGTGCTGAATTTCAATTCCCCAATCAGCGACTTGATGAGGAGATTAGATTTGGACATGCTCGAGGAAGTTAGAGAGGAGGCAGCCATTAGGAATGCTGCTTACCAACAACGAACAGCCCTGTTCTACAACAAGAGGGTGAAGAAATGCAACTTAAAAGAAGGAGATTACGTGCTAAAGAAGGTCATTCAGAAGCACACAATAAGTTGGAAGCAAAATGGCATGGACCTTACCGAGTTACAAAAGTTGTTCGACCAGGAACTTACCAAGTAGCAACTCTAGAAGGAGAGGAATTTAAGAATGCATGGAATGCTGAACACCTACGCAAGTATTATCAGTGATGTAAAATGTAAAGCAGTTCCATCAATATGAATAAAACGATGATATTTCGCCATCTTCTCTCCTTTTATTGAAAGTTTTTCGGGGAATACTAGTGTGTAACACTACGCTGCTCGGCAGTAAAAACAACACGATAGTTCAAGCTCAGACCAACTCCGGTTGGTAAAAGGGAGAGAACAAACCATACTCCTTTGGTTAGGAGGCGTACACTAGCTCAGACCAACTCCGGTTGGTAAAAGGGCGAGAACATGATATTCCTAAAAATACCAGCTCCGGTTGGTTAGGAAACCATACTCCTTTGGTTAGGAGGCTGACACTGGCTCAGACCAATTTTGGTAAAAGGGCAAGTGGACATGATAGTTCGAACTCAGACCAACTCCGGTTGGTAAAAGGGCGAGAACAACATTCCTAAAAATGTCAACGTGTTTGGCTAGGAAGCAAAATACTCCTAAAAATGCCAATCTCGGTTGGTTAGGAAACAAGATATGCTCTCAAATGCCAACTTATGTTGGTTGGGAGGTAAGATTATTACAGAAAATACAAAAGTTCCTCGAGGAATAAAATAGTCCAAATTGTACCAAGTATGGCTGGTCGGGGATAAAAACCCACTAACTGTAGTTGGTCGACAAGCACAATTTAACAGCCTTGGTTGGTTGGAAAAATTTTAAACATTTTTATACTCGTTACTTTGTTATTAAGTGATCGAGCAATATTACTGATACTTGTAATTTTTTATTACTAAGTTGGTCAATAAACCACACAATATTGTTATGCAACCACAAATATAAAGTGTTTGACAAATACAAGACAATAGCAATACAAATTTGCAAACAAAAATGAAACTCTTTCATTAAATTCAAAATGAATTACACAAATTTATTACATTGATATTAAATTGTGTACTAATTATTACATCAGAATTTCCTATTCTACTGGTCTTTTCCCATCTGCTTTTGAAATAGCTTCCTCGCCAGCGGGAGGATCTTCCAGGCAAAGGGGAGAATTAATGAAGTTAATATCTCGAAGCATTCTGACGTTCATTATTGAAGGTGTGTACAGTAGATGCTCGGGACGAGATACCTCGACCTGAGAATGAAGATTGTAGTCATCGAGGTATTTTGTAATTAAGCTCCGAGGAATGGCACGAGCTGGGATCCATTCCATATCCAAATTATATAGTGGCACAGGCAAGTCAAGTACCCCAGGATCATGATAGTCCCACAGGTAATGTCCTTGTTCGAGCTTCAGCACGCCCAAGGCATTCAGCCAACCTTGCTTGTAGCCCTCATTATTGGCATTCTGGATACGATCGTCTAAGTGGAATAGTGCTTCGTTATATCCAGCCATCCAGAACTCCCTGGGCTGTTTGTGAAATTGAAATGTTAACCTTTCAAGCTTCTCGTGAAGACTCTGGATGAAAAGTTCATTAGTCTCCAACACTGATTTCTTTGAAGAGAGTTGTTGTTCCAGTTCTCTAATTTTCTTTGACATGTCAGACAAAGCTTGATTTTTTGCCATCAATTGGAATGCTTGGTTTTTCAACGCTGATTGCGTACGAGCTTCTTCAACAGTACGACGAAGAACTCTTGATCCTCCCCGAGCAGGTCGAGAACTTGGTTCCTCGACAACATTCTGAGCAACTATTCCTCGTCCACGAGAACCTCTTCCTCGTCCCCGAGTAGCAGTAGAAGGCCCAGCTCTTCCCAAAACCTCTAACTCTTCTCGTAACTTGGCATTTTCCACTTCTAAAAATGAGAATCCTTCATCGGTGACCGGTACCAAGGCAGTGGAAGATGAAGCAGCAGACCTCAGCTGAGCTAGTTCTTTTTGCAGATTATTGTTTTCTTGTTCCAATAGCTCAGCGATTTGCCTATGCCCTTCGACATCTGCTCTCAATGTTTTCTCTCTCACTTCATAGCCAGCAAGCATCTTGTCGTAGCCTTTTACACCAAGTTGTTTGAGTTTCTTCTCATACCCTTCATGCAAAAGAGCTGAAGACTCTTTATACTGCTGCTGATGTTCATCGAGAGTACCTTGCAAGTCTTCAATCGTTTCATAGTAAGCCACATTATTGGCCACATCTCGGTCAAGTAAGCATTTCAGGTACAGAAAAGCTTCGATTGCCTGCTCTGAAACATCCTGACCAAGGATGTCGGCAACTTCTGATGCATTCAGGTTTGTGTGACCAGCCTTGTAATATTCATGACATTGCTTCATCAGCTTTGTATCATTAGCAGACAGCAGATCCATCCTGGCCAGAAACTAGCAGAGAAAGAAAAAGATTTCATCAACAGGAAGAGAAAAGAGACAATCATATGGAAGAAAAGAACTCAAATTTTATTAGATCATAGTGCAGAGTTACAAAGATCTTGGTTACACTTGAAAAAGAAGAAAAATAGAAAGAGAATACCGAACAACTTCACACCTTTTCCTTGTCTCCCAAGACTTTCTCGGGAGGCTGGGATGAGGAGCTCGGTTGCTCGGTGGGAACAATGAGTTGGTCGGCTGGAGCTGGAGCTTGTTCAGGAGGAGCAGGCAGAGATGAAAGCTCCTCGTCAGCAGGCTGGGTAAGGATGAGATCACCCACTACCATTGAAGATTCTTCGGAGGAAGCTTCGTCCTCTTCTTCATCTTCAATAGCTGGGGGAGGACCAGGGAGATGCTGTTGAAACAATTCTGAGTCCTCATTAACCTTCAGTTCTTGCAGGGAAGCCACCCAACCATCTCGTAAGTATTTCAAACTCCCATACTGCACCTGAGTCATCATTGCTGCTACTCCCCTGTCCCATCCTTTGTCCCAACCAGTACGGAAAGATTTTTTCACCACCACTTTTCTTTTCGTTTTCTCCGAGGAGAGCTTCTCGGATAGAAGACCCTCGGTGGCCTTCAACTTAGCTTCCACCTCTTCCTTCTGGCGGTTCACTTCTCGCAAAAGGGACAGTTCTTCTTCTGCTATTTTCATCTTGTCTTTCATCCCTGTCTTCATTATATACTGTCACACCAATTCTAGTACCCGATGAATCGGTGCCAAACTTTACAGTTCCAAACCGTTTCACCGACGAGGAGTACTCGCTCGAGCCGCTTTCCATAACAGCATCTTTGCCCTCATGTGCACCACCTCCCATTCCAACTTTAAAATACTTGGGAGATGATTCATGTTTTCTCATCCCGCATGTGTATTTGTTGCCCGTCCTATCCAAATCCCCCATCCTCCCTCCTAAAGTTCCAATTGGGGATGGTTCACTTTTATCGCCTTACACATGCCTTCCGTTGTTCGAACGGAATTCCTATTTTTTCGGGAGGCATGCATGTTCGGGAGGGTCCACCGTTGATCCGCCAAATTCAAATTTGGTTTTGGATGGACCCTTAAAAGTTTCATCTTTTAGTATATATTTAATTACACATCCTAACTGTAGGTTGTATATACTAACTTCTTCATTTTTATTTTTTTCTTAATAGTAGCCTAGTGTAATTAGTTAATCTCTTTTTATTTCTTTTTGTATGCTTGGTTCTAACTCTTTTGTAGGTTCAACGGACTTGAATTTGCGGAGATAGGCGCTCCGGCACACATTTGTTAAGAAAACAATCAAAAAAGTCACAAAAATATTTTTCCTTTATTTTTCACACACGCATCCTCACGCATTTGCATTTTTTTTTCTTTTTTCTTTTATTTTTTTTTTCATTTTTTGTCGTGAACATGCGTGTGTGTTACTCGTTGTACATATTTTTTAATTTTTGGTTAGCATAGGCCTATTTGTGTGCATATTTTAGCCTATGTCTATTTAATGCTATTTTATTTTATTTTTTATTTTTATTTTTTTATTTTTATTTCATATATATATATATATATATATATATTTTATATTTAAACCCCCAATATTCCCCAGAATTGCAAATCCCCCCCATTTTTAAAATAGAAAGCAGTGTGCCTATACCTGCTTGCTCGATCGATCGATCGAGCAGTATTAGGCCGAGACTGCAATTTTTTTCCCCATTTCCGTATTCTCTCTTCTCCTCTCCTACACTGTTTCGTGCCCTAGATTTCTCCCCCACCACATTTCTTCATTTTCCTCCAATTTCTACACTACAAAGGTATAATCCTTCCTACTTTATATTACTTTTATAGATTTTGGTACCTATTTGTCACAAATTCCATGTTTTATGCATTATTTAACATTTTTGGAATGTGTTGGTTTTTCCCTTGATTTGTGTTGTTCCAACCCTTGTTTCTTGTGATTCTTGTTGAATATCCAATCATGAACACTTGTATATTGCTGCATTGTTGTTTTGTTCATGAGTGGGGCTTTTTGGTTGGTTCAAATCGGTATATTTCACCCTTGACGCACATTGCGCACGTCAAGTGTTCGCTAAAATGCCCAAAACAGTTTTCAATCCTATTTTTGGCGCACACTTGGGTGATTTTCACTCCTTGTCGCATTCCGACATTTTTTTATCGCAATGTTGCAATTTTTACCTCGGTTTTGCGCACTTGCACCCCCATTTCAACTTGTACACTAACTAACCATTAATTGTGCTTAGAATTTTTTTTCCCTGTATTGCTCAATTCTTGTTTTGTAGGTTGATATGGAAAAACAAAAGAAATACAAATATACTAGGTGCTTACCCGCCGGGGGCATTAAGGGGTTCCGCTGCGATCAGGAGCGGGATTGGTACCGCGTCCATTTTCACACATCCGAGCGTCCACTTGGGAATCATTTTGCGTGGACCATTGAGCATATACCGAGGGAGGCACGTGTTCTTCTGCACCGCCAGAGATGGGAGCCCTTTCTCGCTACCAACGGGCGCATCAATGAAGAACTAGTCCGAATATTTTATGCGACGTTGGTAGAGGTAAAGGGGGATGGGCCGACTACTTATGAGGCGATGGTTCGTGGGGTGAGGATTCCTTTCAGCATTTCTGATTTGGCTGACTACATGGGTGTGCCACACCCCACGGATTCTGTCAGTTTCCTGGATGGGAATATCTTCGGCCGTGGGACATTGATACAGTCCCTTACACCGGGGGAGGCATGGAAAAAGGGTGCTTTTCGATCGGCGGCAATGGAGGACTTTCCCAGATTACTTCATTACATCGCTATCCACTCTTTTATGGTGATGAACAACCGGTCAGAGGTGCGTCACAAGCACGCTGCATTGATCTACAAACTGATTAATAATTTGGGCAATATCAACTTACCCAATATCTTTCTGGACATGATGTGCGTGACCGCAAAGGAGATTGCCTGGAGGTAATCCCTTCCTTTTCCTGCTCTCATTACGAAGATTTGTATATCGCACGGTTGCCTAGAGTTTGACGCTGACCGCAAGCACGAGCCACTCGGGCGTCTCTCCAAGGATAATATTTTAAAGATGCTAAAACACGAGTGGGGGCAACCAGGCAGCAGCAAGAGGCAGAGGGCAGAGGTGGCTGATGAGCCAGACGTCGAGGAGGATGAGATTAGGTGGATGGGGAAGGGTGAGGGTTCTCACGCGCCACACATTGATTATGATGCCCACTTTGAGGCATTACAGGCCGTGCAGGACCAGCGCTGGGAGGAGACCCAGCTCAGGTAGGCTACATGGGAGTCCCATCTGGACCAGCAGCATGCCGAGTAGTGGCAGCAGTGGGCCCAGCAGAAGGCGCAGCAGGAGCAATTTCAGGCCGAGCAGCGGCATGAGTGGGCTTTGCAGAGGCAGACTAGAGCGCAGCACAGACATGAGTACAGGATGATGCAACAGATGATGAGAGATTTTTATTTGCAGCGGCATGATTCCGACACAGCGCTACCTCCTCATTTTCAGGACCCTTCTGATCCTAGTGGTTTTGGCCACTAGGCTGCCGTTGTACTGGGTCGTTTTTGGCATTCTGGGATCGAATATTATATTGTACTTTTTATTTTTATTTGTATTTGTATTTCTTTTATTTCACTAGTTGTAATGTATTAAGTGATTTTGTATTGAACTTATGGAATGGGAAATGAAAATGTAGTTTGTGGTTGTTTATTGAATTTTGATGTGTGTGACCTTCCATTTTATAAAATCAAAAAGTTCACCATCAATTTATTTAGTATTTGCACTTCAGCCCCTCTATATTATTGTGACTTGTGACATAGATTCTCTTAACTTAATACATCGGTACATATTCTTCCTATGCTTTATAATAACTTGTTTTGCAGCTTCATTTGGACTTGTACTTATGGAGATGGCTCCAAATTTGGGTAATACCATTCTTTTCCTATCTTTGTGTTGTGTTCTTTAATGGACGCATTGGGGACAATGCAACATTTAAGTTAAGGGGTGTAGGATATTCTATCCATTTTGCTGATTAGTCCTTGAATTTGATTACAATTTAGTTACAAAGCATGTTTTTGTTAAAAATTTAAAAATTTTCAAAAATATTTTCTTTCTTTTTTCTCCTTTATTGGGCATTTTGCCCTTGTTTTCGATGATAAATTTTAATAATTGCCCGATCAAATAGACAATTCAATTGTTCAGAGGGTGATGAATCTGAACAATTTCCACCTCACCCCAACCCCCTCTGCCTCAAAACCAAAGTCTGAACTCATGTCTAAAAAACCCATAGAGAAACCGCCCATAAAAAAAAGAAACATGAAAGCAGCACCAACCAATTACTTTTAAACACATGTGAGAAAACACTGTTCGGAGTTGATCTCGAAGAGGATGAAATTTTTAAGAAACAAGTGAACTTGCTTTGTAATGATGAAAAGCAAAGTTGGCCAGCAAGTGGCACGAGGTTGAATTGGCCGCTGTCGATTTGTACTAAAAAAAGATGACTTTTTTTAAGTTGAAAGCTGATGTGGTGTTAAAAGCAATGAAAAAAAATAGGAAATAGGTAAATATACATCGATTTTGGTCTCCCATTTATGTTATTTTTTTAATGTATTAAGTACTATATCTACTCAATAACTCCATCACAAGACTAAATTGAATAGGGATGCCCTAGCAATAAAGTTCTGAATTTGATATATTTTTCATTTATATTCAGATTTCATAACACTTCAATGTCTTGTCCTTACAGGAAAAAGACGGAGAGGAGGAAGAGAAAGAAGTAAAGGGAGGATGGGTTTTCAGGAGTGACCAAGTTGTTAGTAATAGGTTGTTTTTGGTAGAAAGCTTCTCTTTATTAATTAGTGACAGAAGCAGGTTCTTTCCTAGCTAGGTACTCTTATATATGTGAACCGATTTTTAATTTCCAACATGATGCAAGATGTTTTGTTTTTGTTTTTATTTTATATATTAAGCAAGATGTTTTGTTTTCATTTTATATATATTCGACTATTCAGACTTTCATAACCGCTTTTGGTGTAAAGAAATTATTGTCAATTTTGATTTTGCTCAAGAAAATTACTTCTAAACTCATATATGTTTTTATGCCTAAACATACACTGTCAGTAGTATCCTTTATAAGTTACTGACATTTTATTTCTTATCAATATGGATAAAACTCATGAATTTTTATTAAAAAATAAAGCTTAAGACTATAAATAAAATATTTGTTATTCTATTTTTAAAATACATATTACAATAGGTCCTAAATTTTATAAAGCTTCATTTTACTACATGTGGAAAATAAAATCAACTAAATCTAAAATTAAATTAATAATAATCTGATTTAAATATGTTACAATACAATATATCTCATATGAAGAATTATTCTACCTCAGGTAATTAAATCATGTGACAATTTTAATTCTAAATCATACAGAGAATAAGATAAGAAAAGAAGAATAACAAGTATGCTTTTTTTACGTGGTAAAAACCCAAATTAGGGAAAACATCCACGCCACAAAACAAAAATTCCACTAAAATAAAGATTCAAGTTTCAACACTAAGCAAACACACATAGATCCTAACTAAGTTCAGAATATACCAAATTGAGATTCTACACTCATTTGTACATTGTTTTGTTTTTTATGCGCTGTCAGGACCACTACAGGTAAGACAAACCAAAATACAACACTATAAAACCAGAAATAAAAAAGGGATAATAAAAAGAGGTACCCGAAATATTGTCCTAAAATTTTATTCTTTACATTTTTTTGGTACAATTAATTTAGTGCGTCCAAATGAAGCTAATAATTTTTGCACGTTTTATTTATCAAAAAATTAAACTAATAATATTTTTTTAGTTTTTACTTTATTTTTTTGCAAGATGAACTTATTATGTTTACATCCTCATTATTTGTTTGTTGCATAATTTCTTGTCCTTATTTCTTCTAAACCTGAACGTAAACAAACAATAGGGAGGTTTATTTGTTCAATGAAAAAGTTCTAAGCAACATTTCTATAAATGGAAGATATGAACTTTGAGTGTTATTAATTGTTGTAATTTACTATTCTTGTAGCGTGGACTTTGGAGCAATAAAGAGACTTGAGAAGTGACGTGAGAGGACAGAAATAACCATGAAAGAAGAGAGAGCAAAGAGGAGGGAATAGAAAAAAAAAAATAAACGTGTAAAGAGTGGAGATAGGGTCATAATTTTACTCTCATATGTGCACATAAGAGTTCGGATTGCTCCCATACGATACTACCGTATGCAAGCACTATTTTGTGTTTGTAATTCAATCATATGTTATAATCGATTCTCGACAGCGAGGATGAACATCGTCTAGCATGCGTGTTTTTTAAGACACATTAACATAGGCCTGTCAACGGATCAAATTTTATCCGAATCCGAATCTGATCCGTTTACACGGATTTGGATCACCCTTGAAATTCGATTACCCGATTATCCGATTACCCGATTACCCGTTTATTAAATGGAGCGGATTTGGATTCATATGATCCGATCCGTTAATAATCCGATCCGTTTAATATATATCTATATATATAATATTTTTAATTTATATATATATTGTATTTAGAAATTTATTAATATTTTAAATATATATTTTAATAGTTATTTATAATTATTTATAATAGTCATATATTAATATATATTGCATTTATTTATAATAGTAATTTATATTATAATAGTTATTTAAATATATTTTTTGAAATATATATTATAACAGTTATTTATAATATATATTGTATTTTGAAATTTATAATAGTTATTTATAATATTATAATCGGATCGGGTCGGATAAATGGATCGGATTAACGGATTCTTAACGGATTCGGATAATCGGATTCAGATTTGGATAATCGAATAATCGGATCGGATCCGAATCCGTTTAACATAAACGGATTCGGATTTGGATTGGCCTGATCCGGTCCGAATCCGACCTGTTTACAGGCCTACATTAACACACCCCTTCACCCGTGTGTCTATTGTCACTTGCACAGATTATTTATAACATAAGAATTAAAATTAATGAATTGTTAAGATATTTTTTGTTAAGATATTTAAAAAAAACATTAGCATAACATATGCATGCACATGAAATGAGAATGTCGTGCACTGAAAAATGAAGATATTTTTGCCAAAATCATGATCCTTAAATATAACGGACATACGCATACTCACTTAAATAAATTCGATTCAAATTCGAATTTATAATAAGATCAATTGACAATCTAGCCAACAAAACAAACGCTCAACAAATTATTAAAGACAGTTTAATAAAACGATGGTGTTTAAGATGACAGTGGGAGTAAGTTGGAATCAACATTCGGAAGTAACTGTTAGAACATTAAGTGAACAGTTTCGATTAAAAAATGAAAATCTAATTTTGGTTTTAGAGAAAACCGTTTGTGATGTTTAGTATGTTTAACACGATAAGGTAGATGCTATCAGCTAAGGCCAAATCAAAGGCGAGTAATCAAGTCGTGATCAGATTAATAATAAAGGCTATATGGCTACAAGACCTGCTACGATCAAATATGTATGCCATCTAGTAACAGCTAGGGACTAAATCTATATGACCTGCTAATGGTCATTGATACAAAAGATATTAACAACCAAGTCCACTAGCTACTATGGTCAAATCGGTATCAGTCAAACATCCACGCTTATGAAACATATAAAATATTTATCACATACTGTATAAATCAGCAAATATATATACTACATACATACGAACATATGCTTGGGTGGGAAAATCTGAAATTTAAATATATATTTTTTAATGAAATTTATAAATTTCAATTTTAATTTTTAAACAGTTATACAAATTCTTTTTAGACGCACACTCAATCAGTAGACATAATTAAATTTAAATGTAGTGTCGTGCAGCGTTCTAAGTGAACATTAAAATCCTATGCGATATAGATACGCTGTGAGAGACAACCTTTCTTTAAGTGATGACCGAGACAATTGCTGATTTCTCAAATTAGAACAATCCGGGTTGATCTAATCTATATGAATAAAAAAGTGTGTACGTGAATGAGTGTGGTGTAGTAAGTGATTTTTAGGTGACATGCAAATGAAAAATTCTGAAATCACTTTTAAAGGCCAAACAATCATATTCATAAAAATAATATTATTTCAAATATCTTCAATAAAATAACAAAGTCAAATATTCATAATTTATTTTTCAAAAAACTAATATTAGATTAAATCAGATATTAATATAAAAACTTAACTATTTTTACAAATATTTCAGATTAGTTAAAGGATTAAACAGTGTAGTTTTTAATAGAAAAATGTTTTTGTTAGGTAAAAAAAAATAATGTCATATTGCTTTTATTTGGATCGTGATCGTATTAGTTAAAAAAATAAAATTTTCCATCATGTCACTTTTATTTGAGTCGTGTTCATATTAGATAGAAAATAAAATTCTGTTTCGTATCACATTTTAATTAAGCGGTGTTTGTATTTATATGTATTAAATATATTAATTTAAATATATATATATATATACACACACACACATAATAAATTGTTAAGAAATGAATCCAACACAGAAACAGGACTTGAAGTTGTGGAGAGGAGGAACTTTGAAAGGGAGAGATGCTGATGGGTGATGTCATATGAGATATATTGTAAATAATAATATATAATATATACCGTAAATAATATAATATATAGTATTATATATTACAGTATATATACTATAATATATATATATATATGTATATATACGTATATATATATATATATATATATATATATTTGAAATTAATATATAAAAATAATATATATTTCGTATATATACTAATATATATATATATATATATATATATATATATATATATATGTGTGTGTGTGTGTGTGTGTGTGTGTGTGTGTGTGTGTATTCTCTAAATAATATATATTCAGTATATTTATAATATATGTACGAAATATAAATATATATTAAAATATATGAATTATATAAATGTACGCAATATATAAAGATATGAAATATATATAAATATACGCCATATACATATATGTGCTAAAATATATAAAATATACGAAATATATGTGTGTGTGTGTGTGTGTGTGTGTGTATTCTCTAAACAATATATATTCACTATATTTATAATATATATACGAAATATAAATATATATTAAAATATATGAATTATATAAATGTACGCAATATATAAATATATCAAATATATATAAATATACGCAATATACATATATGTGCTAATATATATATATATATATATATATATATATATATACAAAATGTATATAATTACATTTATATATATATAAATATATATTAAAATATACAAAATGTAGATATTTACATATTTATTAACAATATATATTTATATATATTTATGTAATATATAGAGTTTACAAAAAAAAATGATTTTGAGTGATTTGCCACCCAAAGGTGGCAAACAAAAACCTGACCCCCCAAAGAATTGAATTCCACCTTAGGGTGGCAAATTGTGCTTAAGGGGGTGTTGTACATAGAAAACAAATTTCAGGACAAATTAAGGCTATCAAACAGTCTAAAAGTTGAAAAAGACCAAAATTTTAACTTTTCGGAATTTGCCTCGGCCCTCGGAATTGGAAGGCTATCAAACGGACCCTTAGTGCTTTTTTCTTCTTTGCTTTTCATATATTTTTTGGATGCTGTGTACTTTTCAAACGAATGTGTTCTTTTTTAGCTTCCAGAAATAATGATTGTTGAAAGAAAATAGTAGATAAATTCTCTCCAAAAAGGATGAAAAGAATTTCTTATTGGGAGAATGATTCTTTCTATAAAATCTGTAGACTTGAAAAGCATTAAATGCTTAATAAATGCAAACCGTATGTTCTCCATGATAGTCTATACAACCGATAAAGAGAGAGGTTAGTAGAGAGAAAAATATACAATAAATTTGCAACTGGTTGGATTCATTTCTTAAGTAGAGATAGTAGAGACCGTCTATTCAAAGCAGATATGAATAGATATGAGTAGAGAGTTTATTCAAGTCTATTCAAAGGAGATATGAGTACATATAGACTGTCCGGCCAAATCAAAGCAGACATAACGGATGAGAAAATATTATTTTTAGTAAAAAAATATTAAATTTTTTATTGTTGTCAAACAAATAAGGAAAATATTATTTTTAGCAAAAGAACCCTTAATATTTTTCTTTTTGACAAACAAACAAACATGGAAAATAATATTTTTAGCAAAAAAACACTTCTTATTTTTCTTTTTGACAAACGAACACTAAATATATTAGTTTTGATAAAAAAAATACTTATTTTTTTTCGGCACCCAAACAATAGAAAGTATTATTTTTAGAAAAAAACAACTTCGTAACTCTTTAAAAAAAAGGAATATAAAAAGTAAAATGTTTATAATAGTTTCAATAAAAATTAAAAATCCGAATTTTTAATAAAAGTATGTTTTTTAAAAACAACCATTCTAATAAGAAATTACTTAAAAAAATTATTTTTACGGCATTTATTCCCTCAAACACCCATTTACATAATATTCTTTTATTCTTGAATGTCGCCACCTGCGACACACCCTATTTTTAAGCTCATTTTTTAAAATATTTATATTTAACCCATACATAGCGTGAAAATAGTATTTTTGTCAAAAAAAAATTAATGATATTAATTTATGATAAATAAACACTCAAAATGTGGATCCGCGCCAGCGAAATTAGAACACTTCTATTATAACCGAAAAAATGACATAAATTTTGATTGAAATTACACGCAGCAGCGTGTTAAAGGTTGATTCTATGAATGAGCCATATGATACCAATGACGAGTTATTTTAACAAGCGGGGTGTCACATTGTGTTTGCAACCAAGCATTAGCAATATTCGTTAGTTGCTGACAAATTTTCGGAAAAAACCATATTATCCCCATTTTAATCCAAATCAATATGAAACTTTTAAAAAAATGAAAATTACAAAATATTCATTAAAAAATATTTAAAATATGAAAATAATAGAAAAATGGTAAATTTTTTTGGAAATTGGATAAAATATATTTAAAAATCGAAAGATCATGAAAATAAATATAAATTACAAAAAATATTTTAAAATTATTTTAAAAAATCGAAATCATAGAGAAATCATTTTAAATAACAAAAAAACTTATAAAGAATATGGAAACCATAAACCTATATTTTCATAATACAGAAATCATGAACATAAATATAAATTAGAAATATTTTAAAAGGTAGAAATAATAGAAAAACAATTAAATTACAAATAAATTATAAAAGAATAAGGAAAAACTTATAAAAAAATCTTCAAAATCTGGAAATCTGAAATATAATATAAATAATTTTGAAATAATAGAAAAATAATTTGAATGACAAAAAACTTGTAAAAAGAAGGAAAAACTTAACAGGCCTTCCATTTTTTACAATCATTCAACATCAATTCAATTAAAAAATTAAAAAATTAAAAAAAAAAAACAATCGAAAACCTAACATAAAAACATACCTTATCTCATAGGCTATGGCTTTGGAGGTTCCCCAATTCTTCTCGAGTGCCGTGAGCAGTGAATACTACCTGTAGAACTGAGCAAAGGGGAAATATGAAAGCCATTTCTCATATCGAACCCAGGACAAAGATTAGTTGGAGTAGGAGAGAAGAACAAAAGGGAGAGAGAAAATGAGATCTTTTATTCTTATTCTTTTACATAAGAATAAAACTCCTGTAAGACGCTTTTACATATATGAGACCTCCAAAAGTCGTTGTTCGTGTGAAGTTCTTGAAACCCCGCATATTTTTCGGCGAGTAAGCATTATATTTGAGTATGTAATTGTTAAAGACTGAAAGTAACACAAAAAAACGCATACCTGTAAAATAATAAGGTTAAACTTTATAACAGATCTGGGTTGAGAGAGAAGGACAATTGATCTGGGTTAGGGGTAGTTTGGTAGCGGTGGTGAATGGGGCAGAGATGGTCTTAGGCGGTGGACTGAGCCGGTTCAGAGGCTGAGATCTAATTGGTTGTAGCGGTGGTGATGGGCGGTGGTGATAGGCTGAGTTGTGTTTGGGTAGTGGTTCAGGGTGATAGCCAGTTTCTCCTTCTCATTCCATTGCCCCTTTATTTGGCCAATACAGAGAGAAGATATGGGTTTAAACTGGAAATTGAATTTGAATGAATGGGAAGTACCGTGTCTTGAGCCTTGTGCTCTGATTCCTCGGGTAGTGGGCGGGTGAAAGACAGCAAAAGAGCTTGGGAAGTACGTGAGAGATTTAGAGGCTCAAGGTACAAGAGCTTTGAATGAGACCCCCATCATTTATAATACTTACCACATCATCTTTTGCGTTGTCGGTGTCATGTTTCGGGTCTGTATTTCATTGATTTTTATTTTGTATTTGAAGTTTCAACTTTGATTTTTCTAACTCACTTAAATTTTCTCACCTCTCTTTCTTATTGTTTGTAATATATTTGAACAGTACAAGTTTTGGTCGTGGTTTGGTTTTATTTTTTGTGCTTGAGACGTGCTAATATTTTGTTAAAAAAAAAACTTACTAATACGAGGAACATGGAAAATATATATTTTTTTTGTATTTTTTTTTTGTATTTTTCATATTTTTATTTTTATTTACCGTTTTTTTTTTGTATTTTCCAGATTTTTCAGTAATTATTGAATATTTTTTCTCTATTATATGAGAAATTCGTTTTTAATTGGAAATCGTTTTTTCACAATAATTTGTGAAACTCTTTAAAATATTTATTCAATTTTTTGCCTGACTTTTTAAAAATATTTTCAAGATATTCTGTAGATATTTGTAGTATTTTTCTATTCTTAATAGGAAATTTGTTTTTTGTTAAAAATTTATTTTTTTATCAATTAGAAGTCTATTCTTTTAATCTTTTATAGGAACTATTTTTTTTTAAATTGAAATATTTTTAACATGTTTTTATTTAATTTCCAAATTTTTAAATATTTTAAAAAAAATTATTATTCAATTTTCATTTATTCAAAGGTTTATATTGATTTTTACCAAAATATGCTCAAATGTGATCATGGCACTTGATCGTTGTGGTTTGTCGGGTTTCGGGTGGCCAGTGTTGCAGCAGGTATTTCATCGCTACGAGTCTTTTGTGGTAGAGGGTATGGGTAAATAAAACTACAAGTTATAATTTTTTATTATTATTTGTTATTATAAAGGTATGAAATGACTATCACAATTTTCTTTCCGCGCATCTTGCGTCTTACACCTAGTTTATATAAAATACACCCAACACAAAGCGGCCTGATATTGTTGATTAATTATGTCATTCATTTACTGAATTATCTCTCCTGTATGAGAATAACTTTTCAAGTTATCTGACCTTGAAAAGGAAACTATAATGTATGAGAATTATGTCATTCATTGTTTTTTGCAAAGGAAATCTATTTTGTCAATATGATGTTTTTTCAGGCAAAAATTCAACGGTGGATATTGCTCCACAATCGGATGATGATGAGGATTTGGAGGCACCTCCACCATCTCCATGCAAGAAGCATATATTTTATCTTGACTCCAATATGAAATTGGGAGCTAATTGATGTTTTGTGTGGTGTTCGTCCAATTTCATTTATTGAAATTGAATTTAGAATATTTTAAAATATTTACAATATTCTAATTTCAATTCGAATGTGTATGAAATTAAGACGAACATCAATTTAAGTAGACGGCAGAGGGTAGCTTTTTAATTTAAGTATGTTATGAAACACTTTTTGTTTGGTAGTGTGATAAAACACTTTTTGTGTAAGTAAGTGTGCAAGTGTAAGTAAGTGTGCTATAAAACACTTTTTGTGTACGCAAGTGTGCTATAAAACACTTTTTGTGTGGGCCTTTTTTTATTTTTGTTTAGATTTACGGTTGTTTATAAATAACTATACTATTGAATTTTAATAGAGGGACTAAACTTTTACCAACTTGTTCAAGGCATAGAAATATTACTTTATATCGTGGAGCAATATATACCATGCGTGGCCAATAAAAAAAATGACAACAATGTCCGTCTGGTACATACAAATATTGCAATTATCATTGTAACATTTGTCTAAAAGACAAATATTATTTCTCATATTAAACTATCAAAAATCTAAAGAGGTCAAATAAGTTTTTTAGGTTAACATTTTAATTATAAATTTTTAAAATAGATTTTTTATAATATTTTTTTAAAAACATTTTAACAGTTTTTGAAAACGTTTTTTTTATAATAGTCTTTTAATTATTCAAACTTCATTTTGAAAACAGTTTTAATGTTTAAAACATTTTTAATATTGTTTTAAAAATGTTTAATACTGTATTAATGTTTTTTACAGTTTTTTAAAATAATTTTAATGTTTAATGTTTATTATCTAGGGGTATGAGTTGTTGGGTTCAAAGCTTAATCATGAAGTGGTGGGTTCAAAGCTTCTTGGTATTTTCTTCAAAAACCCCTATGGGGTAGGTTCAATGGCGAGTGTTACCCCCACTTTCTGCAGCTCATCTTTAATTCATTATATAGCTCTAATTGGAATTTTCTATTGAAGTTTCTTTGAAAAAAATTATTTAAAATAATTTAAAGTTTATAAATATTTCAGTATGGAATATTTCTGTATATAAACAAATATTTTTAACTCAAATAGTAAATTAAAATTTGTTAACATTTCTGATAAATTGCCTGAAAATTTTAAATTAAAATTTTTAACTCAAATAGTTATAATCAGATACAAACACTAAAAAAACATTCCGAGTGATCAGGCCATTCGAATTGCCTGAAATTTTGGGGCGTAGTCGCTGAAGTCGAGAGGAAGGAAATAAGATGTTAAGGTTTATTCAGGGATAACATCTTTCAGTTATACACATATTGTTGTAAGGTTTATTCAGGGATGACATCTTTCAGTTATACACATATTGTTGTACACGAGAGGAAGGAAATAAGATGTTAACGTTTATTCAGGGATGACATCTTTCAGTTATACACATATATTGTTGTACGTGATATGAAATGCAAGGATCTTGCAAAAAAGGAAATAAGATGTTAAGGTTTATTCGGGAATGGCAGCGAATGCATGTATTTTAATATAAAGCATTGCATTATTTTATTTGTTGTATGAACAAACGTGTCATTGAAGAAAAAGTTTTAAAGACACAGTGTGGTATAAAAGTTATAAACCGTCTATTAGTTTAAAATTTTGTTTAGGATCAGCTGTTCGGATAGGTTAGCTTCAATTGTAGACCTGCTTCGTCCTAGGTGTATAACTCACACCAAGATTTTAGCTTTCGGCCTCGGGGAGTTTTAGTCTTTAAAACATTAGTACTAATATCTTACAAGTACACTGTTTCCTCAGTTGTTGTATCCGAGATACATGATGGAAACCCCCTGCTTGATGGAAACCCCTTGCTTAGTAGACTTACTCATTAGCTGTAAGAAATTTTTGGTAATGAATAGTACCAATTACTTTTGCGGTAACAATATCTTTTGTTAGCCTCTTTACCGGCGACTACTTAGCTTGACTTGACATTGACTGCATAAGATTGATTTGAACCCTTAGGATGCTACCGCCTAATTAGTAGATTTCGTCCTATACCTGCTTGGTCATAGACTGTTCGATTTCTTTTATCCCACTAGGAGGTGTTTTGACCGAATAGGACTTGGTATAGCCTCTTTACAATTTCGTCGTTTTGTTGTTAAGCCTTTAGCCTTACCGAGAATTACCTTATGGCTCATTTACTTTAGGACTCATAACAGGACGTCATGACCTCTTGACCTTAGGAGTTCAATCCAGTTTCCTTCAACTTGATTTGTCCGATGTGAATCTGTTAGGAGTACTATGAGATTTAACAAAAAATTTATTGGTATATAATAACGTATTGTGTTTGTATTGATATGTATTTTAAGTGAGTTCAAACACGAAATAATACACGATATGTCAATCTATACAAATAATTTTATATGAATCCTATATATGTGTAGAATAACTCAAGATTTAATAATACTTTTTATTTATATTGAATTGAGAGTTTAGGGTTACGCCTTTTAACTGCGAGATATTCTTTATATCACATTGGTGTATTTTAGATTGCATTCCACCTGTCATTATTTAAGCGTTGAAGCTTTGTTCAGGCAGAACCAATAGAAAGCTTTGAGGATTATAACCGTCGGAGTTTGTTACACTAAAACCCTATACCATAATGGTTTTCAAGAGAATGGTTTTAGTTTGTTTATAACATACTTAGTTTGTTTAGTTGTTTAAAATTTCTAATTAGTTTTAAATCAAATTGATCACAACCCTTGGATTAATAACTTTTAATCCGGACCCTTGATTTTAGAGTTTCTAGAATAATCTTTTTCTCACCTATACAAACATCATTTGAGAGTTTATTGGAGTTAGAATTTTTGAGAGACTTTTCAGTCATATGTTTTAGAGTGAGAAACACAAGAGGGTTTAATATTTTTAAGAGAGAAAAATATAAAGAATTAGAGAGTATATCTAAGAGAGAGATTGGATGTTACTTTGCACACATTGTGTTATTTTTACTTCATCTCTATTCTGTTTTTATTTTTGAATTCTCAATGATCTTGCACATCATCTCATATTTTAGAGATTGAATTATTGTGTTATTGTAGAGAGAATTTATGTGCTTTCATGATGAAATAATTTTTTACCAAAATTAGAATTCCTTAGATTTTTAGATCCGAATTTTATTGAATATTTTTATGATCTAAATATTCTAATTTTGTGTTAGATGCTATGTGATGTTTAAATCAGAATTTCTTTAGATCTTACTTGTTTATTGAAAATCATTTTAAAGATATGTTATCTCATATTTGTGAAATAATTTGTAAAACACTGTCCTCATAAAATTGGATTTTATATTTTTTAGAGATTAAGAACACATGTTAGGGTGATTATTTTATGTCTACATTATTGTGTCCATGATAAGTGTTGTATGTATTTCTTATAAAGAATGTTTACAAGATTTATGATTGGAAATTTATTTTGTTAGTTTTTGTAGAAAACTTAATTGTTTGATAATTGAAAATGTATTTTTCTTAAGTTTTTATAAAAAAACTTATGTGCTTGATTACAAATGCATTTTTGTTAAGTTTTTGTACAAAACTTATATGCTTGTGTTAAGAATTAAGTTCTTGCATGGTTTGCATTTAGAACATATTAACTTGCACGTTTTGCACAACTAGTATGTTGTTGAGAGATCAGTTTTGACTGAGTTGGAATTCGCTAAAAAGGAGATTAAGGAAAAAGCAAAGCAGCAACAAAGAAAAGATCAAGTTCTAATCAGATTACCTTTGGAGTGGAGAATCTCAAGTAGCTATATTCAGAACTTAGTTAGGATCTTTGTGTGTTTGCTTAACTGTTGTAACTTGAATCTTTATTTTAGTGAAATTTTTATTTTGTGATGTAAAGATCATCGTGGATGTTTTCCCTAGTTTGGGTTGTTACCACGTAAAAGAATCATACTTGTTATTCTTCTTTTCCTCATCATATTCTTTGTATAATTTAGAATTAAAATTATCGCATGATTTAATTGCTTGAGTTAGAATAATTTTTCATATGAGATATATTGTATTGTAACGTAATAAATTAGATTGTTATTAATTTGATTTTAGATTAAATCAGATTTAATTAATTTTAATTTTCGCATGTATTAAAATTTGATTAATTAGATAATAAACTTTTTCTTGATTTGATTAGATATATGTTAATCGGAGTATGTTTATGTGTGCGTATGGAGATTGTTTCATGGGCGCCTCTCAAGAAATGTCCCTTCCGGGATTTTTCAATTTGGTGCAAAAATTATTTTGGGTGTATGTTAAGTTAATTTAATTCGAATCAATAATTTTAATTTGATAAAATTTGGTTTGGTCTAAATATTAAAATTAATTAATCTTGTTAGGCAAATTTTAGGACTTAGGTTAACTTAATTTTGTTTAAGTGAATACTTATGGTGGATTAATTTTAATTCACTTTAGTTGAGTTTAATTTTAATTTGAAAGACATTAAAATTTGAAGGTTATATGTGTGTTGTATTGAACCATCCTATTCCATAATTTTAGAAAATTAATATTTAATTTTAAAAGAGGAATTTTAAAATTGGGGGTTCCAACGTTTTCATGACTTTCAAACTATTATATACACATATTGAACCAGTAAATTAAGATTAATAATAAGAAGTAAGCATGGGTGAAAAGCTTTAATGGTTCATTATTAGTTCGCAACTTAATTCCAGGTAGAAAATGCAACCAAAACGGGAATCCCTGCTCATGAATTGAAAAATAAACTCAACTTGTAAATCCCAAGCAAACATTTAAACAAATTGAAATTGATCATTACCCGTAGTTCCACTTAGCATAAAATCAAAATGAATCAAACCCAAATTAAAAAAAAATGCAAAATGACCAAGAGAATTTAAAAACCATGTCATCAAAAAAAACCAAACCATCAAATTAGAAGAATAAGCATACTTGTTTTAGGATTCAATCTGCAAAAAAATCATAAAAAAAAACTAACTACATATCAAAACAATATTAAACACAATCTACAAATGAATGAACATCACGACCTCAATATTAACTGTAACAAAATCCAAAGCCAAAAGAAATTGAAGATATCTTCACTTTCAGAAATCATAGGTTTACTCTAATTTATTTATGAGAGACTACTTTACGGATGAAGTTGGTGGTGAGGGAGGCATCGCAGAGTAGATGCGAAAGAATGAATGAACGATGCAAACCAACAGAATCAATAAACCATAAACAAATTGATTCAATAAACAATCTACATAATGAATAAACAATACAGAAATTAATAATCATTAAACAAATTGATGAAACATGAACGACACAAATCTACATGAATAAATAAACAATACATAAAATAATAATCATTATTAAAAAAGGCCCTCTTTGAGCATCATAAACAATATGTCAAATGAAAAATGAATGAAACCTGTCTAATGAATGAATACCCAAAATCCACAATATAAATGAATCTGCAAAAAATCCACAAAATCCAATCGCAGAGAGAGCATGACAGATAGAGAAGTTATACCTTATAGATCTGGAAAAAAAATGTAAAAAGATTTGGATCTCCATATATAAATGAACCTAAAAAAAACGTAAAAACGAATGTAAAAAATCATGATTCCAAACCAAAGATTAGGGTCTAGAAAACTTTCATTCGAGTTGAAAAAACCCACAAAATCGAATCGTAGAGATAGTGAAGGAGAAGGTTTACCTCCACGGTCAAATCTGTAATAAAACAAATGTAAACCCATTACATGCTCTACGAAAAAATGGAGATTGTTCCGATCTCTCTCTCTCTCTCGAGAGAGAGAGAGAGAGAGAGAGAGAGAGGAAGGCTCACCTACATCATGCACTATACATCACACCATACATCACACATGATTCTAGGTCCTAGAATTTTTTTTTTCAAATTTTATATTTTTCCCTTGAAATTAACCTTCCAATCAACACATATGAAAAAAATTAGGTCAAAATACATTTTGTAGCTATTTTTAAAAAATCCACAAAAAACTACTGGCGCAGACCCTTATAAATAAGGTATTTTTAACAGTTTTTTATGGATTTTTTAAAAATAGTTACAAAATGTATTTTGACCTAATTTTTTGCATATGGGTTGATTAGAAGGTTAAATTCAAGGGAAAAATATAAAATTTGAAAAAAAAAAGTTTTTTAGGGCCTGTAATTAAGCGTGATGCATGGATGATGTATAGAGCATGATGTAGGTGAGCCTTCTCCTATATATATATATATATATATATATATATATATATATATATATATATAGAGAGAGAGAGAGAGAGAGAGAGAGAGAGAGAGAGAGAGAGAGAGAGAGTTGTTTTGACTAAAAAACAAATGGAGGGAGAGTTGTTCGATTGGTAGAGAAAGTAGTGTACTCGAGCAGTGTAAAAAGGTTCCATCACACATGGACACATGAAGATCTAGGAGTATACATCACACATGGAGACATGAAGATCTAGTATCACATAAGCCCCAGAAACACAAACATACAGTTGAACACATTTATAGTACTACAGATGCAAATGAATAAAGTTCAAAATCTCTCAAAACTCACCAAATTATTTTTCTTAATTTTTTAGTAAATAATAACCCCAAAGCAACAAAATTACTTGTATAAGAATAACAACATCAAAATAAAAATTATTATAATAAGAACCTCACATAACAAAATATCATAATTAACTGCAATGTGACACATTTGACTTTAATCCCAAAGCAAACCACGTATTAGAATAATTAAAAGATATTGCTATATTCAGACAACTTCCTTCTAAACATATATTTGTAATTCGTGGAAAAGGCTCTACATTACTTCATATCATAAGCACGCAATTATTAGATTATGAAATCAAGTACTTCGTATACTTCCTACCTCATAAACCTCTCATTTGAGCGGTATGTGACCTATTCACTTTCTCATTATCTAAAAAAAATGCAATTTTGTTATATTAGCACACCAAAGTACAATCTAATTTAAGTGATAAGCGTACCAAAGTATTTAAATAGTGAACATAATTTGCTTAATATAGACAAAAAATTGAAAGAGGCATTGGGGGGGGGGGGGGGGGGGGGGAGTAATACTCATCACTTATTTAATAAAAAAATAAAACCATGACAATACCGCATCACTTTAAAATCAACATATGAGATTTTCATATGAAATGAACAATAAATTAACACATGAGATGTGAAAAATTCCAGCAGCAATCAAATATATCAGATAAACAGGAAAAAATTTTTGGTGAGAAATTTAGTTACGATTGAATATTAAAATCAATATGAGGTCAAGCATGAGATATGTAAAAAGTATGCAAATGGTTAAGAAATGCACGTCCCTAAAAAGCATCAGGTGGGAAATTAGTACCATGTTATAAAACATAGTTCAAGGTACAGAAAACCATCTCTATATTCTTTTGAAAAAAATAAAACTTAGACCATTAGATATATATGATTTGGAATAATAGGACATTGCTTGCAAATTCCCAAGCACAATATAAGTTAGATCTCCACGCCCTCATAATACAATGATATAAACTCTCAATTACAGTAAAAAATCATAATTATAATCGAACTAATTGGGAAATATGAGAAATTTATATTTACCTTGACAATGGTACAACATTCCATGGCGATTAGCACCGTCACCACTGCTACGTAAAGTAAAAACCATCTGATAAGAACTAATACATGCCAAACCTCCCAAAATTATATTGTCTGCAAATTTAAGTAGAAATGCAGTAAACCTGACATCCCTCAAATATAAGGTAAATAAAACTGAAGTAGGTTCAACACCTAAATCTCCGTCAGGCCTGCCGCAACAAGATAGTATCTACGTACGCGTATAGTAAAACAATCAATCATGAGTATAAATAATAATTCTACAATTATTAATTTTACTTCTATATAAATATATAAACGTGGGCCAACCTTCCATTTGTTTAGGGGTCTCACAACGCATAATGTTTCTCACAGATTTATAATCAATGTAATTATTTCATTGATAATTAAGGCCCATTAGCATATCTAGGACCTCACTCATGTAAAACAAAATGAAATGAATAATATACATAAATGACCATCATAAACACAAATCCAACCTCACCTTATGCACCCCAAATACCATAAAAAATAAAATCATTGTAGTCGCATTTGGCCCCAGTTCCTTCTGGGATATTACAAGCATTATGCTATCGGAATAATAATTTATTAATATGTGCCACAAATAATAGAATTTTTGGAAACTTAAAAAAAAAATTAATCCAGAATGTGATTTCCTACAAAAACACACGAATGTGATATTATCCTAATGCACGTGGCCATCTTATCCCACACTATGCTAGTCGTATCTTCAGTATTCGATGACGCTTCATTTAATATTTTATCTTGAAGTAAATTTAATTTTTATCCTTTTAATTTCCATTGAAATAATCAATAACAATCTAATAAATGAAAACCCCAAATATTAACCCACCCAAAAACTTATTTATATATCTCAACCAATGATTGGTGATGAACTAATGAACCGATGGTTTTAAAATGAAGTTTAGTGAAGATCATTTGAACAAATCGGTGTCGTTGAGAGTATATATAGTAATTGAAGAGTGAGTTCGTAACCAGATAGGGGGAGAGAGAGATAGAGCTTACCATAGGATTCCAACAAATCGGTGTAATTGAGAGAAGGAGAAATGGGGTTTGAGAGATGAAAGGGGAGATGGGGAGTGAGGTTATCGAGATGAGGAGGAGATAAAAGTAGGAGAGAGGTGAAAATAAATATTTGGGCGGGAGATTAAAATTGCAGAGTCAATCATGGCCCTTTATTTTCTCTCGGAGAATCGGGAGCATTATTATGCTTTTATATTTTCTAAATTCAAAAACCATGCTATCTTATTATTTGGATATATATATATATATATATATAATATGGGAGAGGTGTGTTTAAATAGTACCAATTATCTGACGGTGTTGTTTATCTATCTACTACAATATAAGGGTGCCACATTGCACCATGTCATAATATGAGAGTTATGACATGGAAAAAGTGGAGAATTTCCCCTTAACCCAAAATAAAACCCATCTTCCTCCTTTTGTACCTTTCTCTCATTTCAAATATTTATCCCTCTCCACACAAACCCTCTCCTCCGTCGCTCACCATCGCCCTCCGCCGCCAACCCTGTTGCCTTCTAGTAGTCCTTCTATGCCACCCTCTTACAAACGTGCACACACACACACACACACACACACACACACACACACACACACACACACACACTCATACACACATGCACAGACGACTCTGCCACTGCCTCCCCGTCGTCTCTCTCTCTCACCCTCTCATATTTTTGTGGTTCAAATTTGGGTAAGATCTTTATTTTGTTGGTGGAGCCTCTGTGTTTTTATGTGTGTTTTATGGTTTAGATCTTGGAGTTTTCGTGCACATTCGTTTCAGGTATTTGTTGAAAATATATCCCAATTGTCTATATTTCGTTTTCTATACCCAAAAGCAGAATAAACTTTTTGTATTTGTATTTCACAGGTAACAAAAGAAAATCTCAAATGTGTACTTCATTTCACAGGTTAATATGTTTGGATTTTAGGTTGTTCTACTTATATAAGTTTTTTAACATAGATCCGAAGTGTTTTTTTGCATATCTAACCACACTGTAGTATTTTTTGCAGATCCAATCCAAACCTAAATATTTTTTTTTGTTTTTGAGAACTTATCTAAATGGATGTGTGTGTTTTTAACACTATAATCGTGATTTTTTTTCTTCTGAATTTTTATTTTTATGTATGCATTAGTGGTTTGTTTAAACATTTTTAATTGGTATGTTAGGGGTTTGACATTTGAAGTTACATTTTATTTAATAACTTCTTTCTCTTTTGTGATTCAAAATAGATGTTATGAGGTTTCTTAAAGTACCCTTCTTATTGTCACGTCTATTATTTATGTGGGCTTCTATTGGTCGAAGTTTAGTTCTTGGACTGATATTTTGTAGATGATGATATTTTTTTGGTTGTTGTTTTTTGTTGTTTTTTCCAAATCTATATCTTTGTAAGGTTTGTATTTGTTCTAAATACTTTCTAAAAAAGCACGAAATGGTGTATTTGTGTTTTCGTTTTGTTCTTAGATGTTTTGAATGAGTTAGTTGTTCTGTTTGTCTTTTTCTATGAACATTAATGTACACATCTTTTTTAGTTGGTTTGGGTTTTTCATAATGATGGTTTAATTTCACATTTTAATGGACATGTTTACTATTGTGGGGTGGTAATTTAATGGGTATGCTCACGTGTACAAAGTTTCAGTTAGTTTTTTATTGTCACCTGTTTGATTACATGGGTAGGTTTATTGCTTTGGTTTTTTGGGATTTTCAATTACTAGCATATATTGTTTGAAAATAATGGAGAGGTCATCGCAGTTATGGTTTGGAGGGTGAGGAAGGCTGGAGAAATGAAAAGGAACGAAATAAATGAGGCACTAGAAGTTGGTTTCAAAAAAATCTTGAATCCTTTTACACCCTTCATAAGGTGAGTAATCAAAATATGAGGCACTAAAAGTTGGTTTCAAGAAAAATCCAGGTTAACTTGGTTCTTAGGTGAACTTTATAGTATCGGTTGAAAAGAGCGAAGTCCATTTAGTTTTTCTTTTGAGATCCATCTCCAGGGGGGAATACTAGCATGTACTAATGTTTCCAGCTACCTTTCGTTTTGTCAAACTATCTGAGTTGAATGCAATTGAAATGTTTATACCTATATGTATTAATAACTTTGGTAATTCCCATATCCTTTATTTTATTTTGTAAAGCAACAACAGTAAGATAAGAAGATAAGTCGTAGCTCTCTTTGTGGATTCGCTGCCATCTTATAAACTATGACATGTGTTGATTTTTTTGTTCTGTTTTATACTTTTTAAAATTTGTTTTTCTAACTATTTTTTTGCTTCATTTACGGCATAGCCCCACAGACAAGTTTTTAGTTAAAATTTTATTTTATGATCCTATTTAAGGATTTATAGCGTACACCCACTAATTGGTCTAATAGCGTTTAATCGTGTTATGTTGGGTCGAATATAATCTTGTTCAATCAAACCATACTTGTTATTGCAAATACTATTATATCACATCTCAAAATTTTAATCGATTGAGTAGTTTAATTACTATCAGGTTGCTCAATATTTATGGGTTGTCATGATATATTTGCTAAATATTTATATATTTTGTGTTGATGACATTAAATATGACGTAAATTTTTTGTACCTTCCTTGCGATATGATGTATGAACCTTTAGTGAACTGTGGGAAAAATATAGTATAGTAACTACTGATGTAAATTGCTGACACGGGAGAAAACTACTTCAAAAATAATTTGGGTTTATTATTAATTGAAGTGGATCAATCCAATTTCTTTTTCAAGTCAATACTATGTTAATGCAGAACTACGGTTATGGAAACATTTTTACATAAATTCTTTACATCGTAGATTATAGCATTTAGTTTGGTTAGTATGCATATATCTGTATCACATTAAGGAATTTTTTGCAATTGGTTATGTTCATAATTTAACGCATCCACATTTGTGGCAATTGGTTTTCTAATATTCCGTTTACACTGTTTTGTTAGGGAGCGAAATTTTTTTCATTTTGTAATTACACATTTTGGAAAAAATTTGTCATTTTGCAATTACGTACTTTGAAATTTTTTTGTTGTGCCTTCAGGCACGGGCATACGCTAGTCTATATAATAAGTAGTAAAACTTATCTATGTCATAAGAGACATCTTATGATGTCATAAGATGAATTTTTCCTGTGATACATAATTTCCCCTTAAAAATTTTGGATTCCCCTTTTTTGACACACTCGAATTTGTTTCTCCCTTTTCTTCAAAATTAAAAAATAAGGATAGAATAATATTTACACTCATAAGATAAACTTATTCTCGCACTACCTATTCTATCCTTAACCATTTGAGTTCCCTCTATTTTTTCACACTCAAATTAATTCTCACTCTTCGCCAAAATTCAAAAGGAAGGGTAAATTTTATTTGACCCATTTTGATGTCTCTCTCATAAGAGTAGGTGTGTATCACTATTTCATAAAAGAATATTCGTTCTAAACCCACATCTCAGTCATCTCTCTGTTGCTCTCCATCCCTTTACTTTTACCAAATCTCAACACCGTTCTCGGCATACTACTTTCGCCACACAACGACCACCATTGAAGGTAATATCTGCTCAATGAGATTGGGGTTTTTAAAACCCTAAATAAGATCTAACAAATATTTGATTTTATAATGAAGGTATCTCATATTTGGTTGTCTAATCGATTGGCAGATCAGAGATCACATTTTAGGTATCATTAATCTATGTAATGCTCTATTTTAATTTGTGCACTTTTCAATGTAGAGAGAAAATGCCATTACCGAAAATACAATAACACTGGCAACCAATGTCGCCATAAGACAAGGAACCCGCCGGAGAGAAAAAATAGTGTAGGACTATTGGTGAAGGATAAAAATAGTGTGACTATATTTGGGGCGCAAAAAATGTAAGAAAAAGTACCGTGTGGAGAGAAAAAATAAAAGTTAATCTAACACTTTTTTACGGTACGCGACACCATGAACACGCAACTATGCGTGAATTGTTTATGACTATTGGAATGTCAAAAAAATAAAATGAGCATATATATGAGGCCCTAAAAATACATATAAAAATACCATGGGTTCAAAAGTAAAAAAATAAATACAAATTATTTTCGTCAAAACAGAAAAATTACTCAAAAAATTCTGAAAATCACCATGCCAACTTAAAATTTAATTTGGAGCAACTTTCTCTTCTCTGACAGCTGCATGAAAAATAATTTTGACCCATATTGAATTGATTTTTGGTCCAAATTAGGTAAAATTTCTTTATTGAACACACTTGCTTTCCTTTGGATTCTTTATTCCTTCAAGCCTAGTGTTGTCCAACCTCCTTATCAGATATTGGTTGTAAAGTTTGGCATGTTTGAGTGGGTCTTTTGAGTTGGCATTTGGTATTATAAGAGAGAGAGGTAAGCCATGGACTTGGGCATTCATTCCCATCAGATTACTGTCATCTCTCTCACTCCCTTAAGCTCCCCAATACCAGCAACCATGTCCAAATTCGTAGGTTCCCTTAAACCACCATGTTTTGGCCAAGAAAAACATTATTTCTTCAAGTATAATCATATACATTATGTTGGGTTATTGGAGATATTATTCTTGGAGATTTATGGGGGATTATGGAGCTCTTTGGAGACTTAAAGAAAAAGAAAAAGGAAATCTTGGATGGAGCTTAAATGGAGGGATTCTATTGTGACCCCTTGATGCCACCTATGGAGGTGGGGGGAGTACTCCTCCTACACCAACACTTCTTCTATTAATTTGGGACTTTTGAGGTGGGATATTCTTAACATGATTGAGGTTTTAATTTTGATAATTTTCAGAATGTTAATTACATATATTAGGCTTGATATATGTAGGATTTTAGCTATTTTGTAACTAAGTGTTGTTTAGTCATCATCTCATCATTTGGTGTATAGAAATGGATTTTTAAGAAGTAATTTTGATGGGTTTAAAGCTTGGATAAATTTCAGAATATTAAACATGAACATTTGAGGAAATAAAATCTATCAAAGTGATGTTTTAAAGGTAAATAATGTAATTTCATGTTTAGAAACTCATTGGCCTAATATAGGCAATATTTATTAAATAAAAATGGAGCTTTCTTAACAAAAAAATGAAGTAGAAGAAGAAATTGGACTTTTGTAGAAAATGGGTATTTTTTATATGTATAAACACATAATAAGAAATATTTTGGGTTGATATGTAAATGAGCAAAGTACAAGGTGTTTACTTTTAATTATGACCTAAGTGTGAATAAAGAAAGTGAGGAAGGCCAAATGTGTAAACAATGTCGAAATGGGTATTTTAAAATGTATAAACTCTTTTAAAAACAAATAAATATGTGAAAAGTGAAGATTTTCCACAAATTACAGTAAAAAGCTGACAATTGAAAGTGCGAGTCTCAAAAGCGTAAATTATGGTAAGTATGTGGTTATGATGCAAATTTCAAAAATTAAAGTTTGTACTTCAAATATGTGGGAAATACGAGATTTATACTTGAAAATGGGATACCTTGCATATTGAAAGTATTAAAATGATAAGTGTGAGATATGAGAAAAAATATGATTTTTGACAAGTGTTAAATGATTAAAAGTGTTTTTAAAGTTATGTTGGAAACTTAATAACTATCTTTGGGAACAACACTTGTTAAATGGCTAAATGTGTGTTTTGGTAAGAAATAGGTAAATTGGTAAATTTACGTAAAGTGGAACATTTTTAGGAAATAAAAATGTCAATTAATAATTTTGATGGAAAAGGAAATAAGTGATTTTTCAAGTGAGAATGAATGTGAACATTTAGAATAATGTTGAAACACATGGAAAAGATAAGAAAGGATACGTGAATGATGCCAAAAATTAAGTAGGGCATGAAGTCCCTAGTGGTGAAAGGCCCCAAAGCCTATACAGAAGAACATATGGCGACTGGAAACCGGCGGTGTGGAGCCCGTGAAGTCCAGAGATAATGGCTAGACTTCAAGGTAAAGATTGATAATTATTGTATTAAGAAATGAAGAATGAGAATTTTCTTGAACTTAATGCAAATGAGTCTTGAGATTTGAAAAAGGTTGAAAGATGGAAATAACCAAAGTTTTTATGAATTAATAAATATTCAATGTCGTGTGGTGTATAAGTTTCTCAGTGAAAACGAATATTTTCCTAACACGAGGTGTGCGTGTAATAACGATTGCTTTAATGAGAATATTAAAATAATGGTAAAGTTACTCTTGCGTGAGTTAATGAAAGCGAATAGATGAATGTTTTCAAGTAAAGAAAGGTTTTTCCAATAAATGATTAACCGTGTGCATTAATGGGAAATCATGCTAATCTTTAAAGCAAAATCATACAAAATGACTATTGTGGTAAAGTCAAAGAGGATGTACAGGAATTACTAATTATTTTGGAATAAAACTGTTTAATACATTGGGACATGTATTTTCAAATGTATAGATGTAGATACTTACTTATTTTTACGAGCATATAACGTGTGAGTATTCTTTGATGCCGTTCGTTTCTATATTGTATTTGTATAGTTCCCACTGAGCCTTTCGCTCACTCACTCCTCTTTGTTACGGCAGGTTGTATGCAGTCCCGTATTTTGAGAGCTTTATTCAGGTAATATATACTTGCATTAACGTAATAGCTATGTTTACTTAGCCTTGGGGTCTCTTCCCTTGGGTCCTGCACGCAGTTGTTTTATATTATAATCGCACGCTAAGAAAAGTGTAATTTTATACAATAATAAAACTAGAATAGGAACATTATCTAGGTTGTTCATTGCACTCCACATTTGACACTCGGATCGGATCGGGTTGATCTTTTAATAACCCTTAAATTCGATTAGGGGCATCACAACATAGTATCAGAGCTTTAGGTTCAATGTTTCTTTCGGTTATGACATGGTGAGATCGGTAGTGGATCTTTCGACGTCAGTGTTGGTTTAACAATGAAGTCAAAATTATTAGCACAATGTAAACTTTCTACGAAATGGTAACATATCCTTATTCCGTGGTGTTTCTGATATAGATGTGTTAATAGTTAGAGGTGTCAATATAAGCCGATGTCGGCAACATCGTAGTTCATTTGTATGAACATATATTGTATGTTAAATTTCATGGTTACAATGAACAAGAGTAGTTAACGCACTAAATAGTGTGAGCTAAATTGCAGCTCGAAGAATTACTTGAGTTCAACTTTGGAGATTGGGTGACTTGAGTGTATATTGTAAGTGTTGACTTCTTAGTGAGAGTGTATTAAATTGAAGACTTGGGTTAATGTATTTGGGTGTATATCTTGGGTAGTACATTTGTAAGTAGTGCCCCTATAATTAGAAATTAATAGGTCCCTTAGTTAAGGATATGGGTTTAGTATACCATAATGTATGTATTTTGGTTATCATATGGATTTAGATAATCGTGATGACTTGAGGTGACCTGGGAGTTAAACTAAATAGTCCTTGTGGCACAATGTTGATAATGGTATTAATTTATGATTTTGAGATATTATAATTGTACGGTATTGAGGAATAAGATCTCTTGTGAGAAAATTGGTGTGACGTTAGAAGAAACAAATCAATGATTACCATATAAAGATATTAAAGATTAGTGACTGTAATCAAATCGTTATGTTAAAAAATTGGGTTGGCTTGAGTAGAGTGCTTTTGGGGACATTGTTACGATAATCTCCTGTCGCTATGAAATAAGAATTGTACTTGGTAATATGTATTAGTTTCAGGAAATGGCTAAAGTTCATGTCGTTGCCTTAAAGATTGGAAAATTATTACGTTGAGGATTACATAAGTAATAATAGGTCATTACTGACTAAATTGTGTTGACGTGCGAAAATTCCTTAAAATTAGTGGCATAAAATGAATTGATTCAAACTATGAACACGTCTCTTGATATAACTCTTGGAGAAATTTAAGTTGGTAATTATATCCGATTGTTGTGACAAGCACTTGGATGGGCCTTTATTAGCATTTATTTCTAGGACATTGAGCGTGATAAGATTTTAGTGTGACCGAAAAAATCTTAAATTTGATTGTTTATGCACCTTTAGAGAAATTTGTAAGTTTAAAGTGGTTATCTATAAAGCCTTGGAGAATATTTGTATTAGGGTTTGTGCAGGTGTTGATAAATCATTAATGGTTGTCATACGATAGGTCATGTTGACTTATGGCAATGCCTTGGAAATCAGCACCATGAATTGTAAACTCTATCTTAATATGACCTTTGAGGATTGTGTTGTAAACATGATGGAAAGTGCTAGGTTGTACGCTTGGGAGAACTTAGAGTAACTTGTTGTTGTATCGATATTCAATGAATAACTCTTCCAATGGAGTGTTAGGATTATTCATAGCACCCTGTTGTGCTACCAATACGTTGTAATAACTCTAGTAAATAGAAATCATCATTTGCCTAGCATAATCCTTAGTGATAGGACAAGGTGATAATAGATCCTACCTATGAGATTAGAAGCATTTGCTTCAATTAAAGTGTGATATTCGGGATTTCATAGGATGTTGCTAAGAGTTAGGAAGTTGTCAAAAAAATAAGTTAGTTAAAACTGTGCATATGTGTCGAACTTGAAAATTTGGGGTTAGATACCGCGTATTGAAATTTGGAGACCTAGGTACGATGGATCAACTATTTATGACAAAATACGAGAAGGGTGAACTCGTGTAAAATTGGCACAATACGTACAAATATAAAGGCGTAACCCCTAACATTAGTCCTAAGGAGGGAAGCCTTATGTTTTAACTTCCCTAAGGAATTAGTTCATACTTCAATGAGAATGGAAAATTTGTGTAGGACCAGTCAATGTACATAGCAGGAACATCGATTATAAGTTGGGGGCCTTAAGAGCACTTATGGGTTCGTACTTTGTGAATAACGATTTGTTGCCTGAATTAATTTGTTATCCTTTGGCTCGGTATTTACTTAATTCTTCGTGATTCCATATGTTTCGTCTGATCCCGGTAATGGGAAGTTGTTATTCGGTCGTGATCTGGTTATGACACTACATAAGCTTAGTGGTTGTGCGGGTTAAGCCGGTTGTGGCTGATGCATCACGGTAAATGAGTGGGCATTTCATTGGAAGCACCCTTACCTTTTCATCAGTTTGTGTGAGTGCATGGTCTCACGATTTGTTGCTTCTATTTTGCATGTGTAAATCGATTGTCTTAGGTTAACGGCCCTGTTAGTTAACCGATAGAACTTGTTATAGTTTAGAGTTACAATATATCTAGTTACATTCCCGTCATGGGTTCAAGATTGTAATTTTAAGAATTAAGTGGATGTCAGACTTAATGAAACCTTAATTGAAAATGTTACATTCCGTATTGAGGATATAGTTACTCGTATGTATAATTTGGAGAATGACGTCTAGGATGCTTCCAAATTAATGTGAAGATATCATGGGAGATTTTGGTCTTTCAGGCCATTGTGATAAAGTGACTATCTTAAGATCGTCGATATGAATGACTAGTAAGTATTCAAGATGTATTAACCTAGTTTTAACGTGATTCAAAATTTGAGAAAAACGTAGATTTGTAAATCCTAACTCTTGATGATGAATTCATTAATGACGGCATGATGTTTGAGGAATTTCGATTGCCTTGAAAATTTGTTCGGATGAATAAGTTAGGCATGCTTGTGTGTTGTTAATAAAATCTTAATATCCACCAAGATTGGGTTAACTTGATGATAATTACAGTGGATGGAATCATTGGGTTTTAACGAAAATGTTGAGTATACTCCAGAATTAGAAATGGTTTACGTAGATGACCAAATGATTAAGATTGATGAGTTAACAATTTCGAGGACGAAATTCCCTAAGGAGGGAAGAATGTAATGCCACGCCCTAGATAAATAAGTATTTAAAGATAATTAAGTATTTATTCAAAGTAAAATTTGAGGAATAAATATATAAGGGAATTGGGCCAAAATGGCATGAAAAGTGACACGTTATGAAAAGTAATCAAGGAGAAAAAGAATCCCCATGTTACATGGTTCGCATGTATGAGCATTTAATTCCTTATAGTCCTAGTAAGTATGTTGGTTAGGTTTGATGTAAAAATGCCAATGAAAGATTGTGACACGGTCATGGTTAATATAATGCCATTTTTGCCAGCACGTGTCGCGCAGGACTCGAACTTGCATATTTTTGTAGGACTATTAGAGAAGGATAAAAATAGTGTGACTACATATTTCGATCCCTACAAATATAAGAAAAAGTACTGTGTGAAGAAAAAAATAAAAAAAATAAAAGTTAATATAATATCAAAATCCCGAATGGCCAACGGTATCAAATCAACATAGAAATCTCGCTCACCCATTCGTAAGACACAATTTTTATAAACATGCTCAACCAGAATCATACTTTCCATTGGGGTAGAAATATATAAGGCACAATTGAGAAATGAACATGGTCTACCCAAATATGAAACAATATCTAATGCCACAAATGAATGCGTAGATCCAGGATCAATGAGTGCATATAAATCTTTGTTCGCAATAGAGAGTTTACCTGTAACCACTTCAGGTGTAGCATGGGCATCTTGCAGCGTCATCGCAAACACTCTTCCTCCTTCCTTCGATCCACTTGCTTGTCCTGTACCTCTTCCCCTGGTGGCACTTCCTGGAGATGATCCTTTATGAGGCCCCACACTACTGACTGAAACTGCTCTTGATAGCATTGGGCAATTCTTTCTCAGATGGCCCTTCTGAAGACAGTTGAAACATTTTATACTCTGTAACTTTGGGCAATTTCTTTTTATATGGCCTGATGTACCACAAAAGAAACAAACGTTCGAATCTCCTTGCGCTGAAGCTCCCGAGCCTCTTCCACTACTAGCCTCACCCCTCTGTAAACCACCTCCCATACCTCTACCATGCTGAAGTTTCTGCCCTCGAAGTCTTGAATATTCTGTATCACTACCTTTTTGATAACTTGGATTGAATCTGCTTCTTTTTACACCTCGTTCTCGATTCCTTCTTGCTTCATTCACGTCATTTTCTACCAGCAGGGCTTTATTCACCAAGGCTGAATAATTAACAGTCTCTAAAGCCGATAGCCTTGATTTAATAACTAACTCTAGTCCATCGAGAAATCGGCTACACATATCTTCCTCATTCCCTATAAACCTCGAAGCAAACCGAGATAAAGCTATAAGTTTAGCTTCGTATTCTCTAACTGTCATACTCCCCTGATTTAACAGGAAATATTCTTTCTTCTTTTGTTTTTGATACATCGGAGGAAAATACTTATCATACAAGGCTTTAACAAAAGCATCCCATGAGATATCATTCCCACCTCCTGGAGTAATCAACAAATGTTTTGTGGCATCCCACCAGTACTTAGCTTCTCCTCTTAGCATATACGTCGCCAAGGTCACTCGTTGATTTTCAGGCATTCTCATTACCCCAAAAATAATTTCAATCTCTTTAACCCAGACTTCTGTCTCTGCTGGATCAACTGCTCCTTCAAATGAGGGTGGATTCATTTTAATAAATTTCTCATGTGAAGTACTCCTTTCTTCCCGGTGTATCACCTCCTCAGCCTTGTCCAATGATTGTGCCTCCAGTTGCTTGGTCTGTTGTTCTTCCACATGAGCCATAAATCTAGTTTGTTGCTCTGCCATTAAAGTCATAGCACGTGCCAATTTTTGCATGTCTGTCAATTGTTCCGGGTCAGGTTCTACATTTCCATGAACAGGTTGTTCAACCTCTGCTTCCGCTGCCATATTTGAAGCCTCATCTTCTATTCTCTCATTAACATTCCCTCCTTCCATCCTTTTATATCTGAAATGAATCAAAGATATAACAACATACATATATACATATTTTTCCTACCATAATCATTAGTATCAAATAAAATATATTTTTTAACATTCACTGCCAAATCTAGACTCTTCTAACTCCAGAACCTCTAAAACCTAGGCTCTGATACCAAAAGCTGACACACCCCAACCCAGTTACTTATAATTAAGTCTGAAAGTCAAAGTGAGTCAAACCATAATTAATCTAACCAAACCATAAATACGAGTTTTAATTTCAGAGTCATCATTGTAAATCCATATAACTGAAAACCTTTTTACAACATCAGAGTAATCATGCCCATAAAAACTTTCTTGAAGGATAAGTTAACTTAATTACATCATTTACATTTAAACAAAATCTTTTTTTCTCCCATTCCTGGCTAACCCAACCCGACTTCCTAGATTTGGCAGTGACATCGCATTACCTGAAAAATGTGAACATAGGAACCATGAGCAAAAATAGCCCAGTGAATGCATCACTACTACACTATTGCATGAATTGAAATGCAATAAATCATGTCCATATAATTATGTATTAAATTATCCGGCTCATTCATAATGAATGACCAACTTTTCTGAATCATGATTCACATATCCTGTCTAAATAGACAATTCTCCCCTATTCCTGGTCGAGGAGTAACCCCTTGTTTTTAATAGACAAATCTCCCCCATTCCTGGTCGAGGAGTAACCCCTCATTTCGGTAAACCGAAATGAACAATTTTATATTCATAACATTATGATCACATTTGTAACAGTATACAAATACATCATTCCAGTGAGTACACTCACCTTGGGTTGTCAACTACGTATTCAGGTTTCCTTCTGGTGGAGCTGAGCTGGGTTTATAAGACCTTACACCTGTCAATCCAACTAGATCAGTATGGAACCTCAATCATAAATATTATCCTAACATAATTATGTAACTTTCCATGACTATACATCAACAATATAATTCCAATTAAGTCACATTCCATAAAACATAGGTAAAGGCAAAACAATGATATACATGTTGATAAAGTTATGAACATTCAACCGTAGGAAATACCTTATGAGGAATTTATAACCAAAGTCAAGTAAATATGAAATTATACTCCTCAATGTATATACACATGAAACATGTACTCAAAGTACCCTTTGTAAGGACGAAATACAAACATTCATTCAAGGGGTATCCAGTATGGCCTGAAATTATTGTCCTACATACCTGACCATCCTATATTCCTAAATTGTACAAATACAGGGGTCCAACTCATCAATATGAAAACATATATGAATATACTATCCAATACAAGTGACGGTGTAATTTTTCAAGCTTCCTAGGGCAAGTTATGACCATTTTTCTACAACACAAGAAATCTGCCCTATAAGTTCCTCTATTGTTCCTTCAACTTGCAAGAATTTTCATAATTTTTCTACAGCATAAATTTCCATGATTTTCAAACCAGTTACATTACACATACTTAATAGTACAGAATTAGTTTCATAATTTTTTGACTGCATTTGCTATCTCAAAAGCTTGACTAAAGTTTGGGCATACCGAAGTCAAGTATACAAACAGCAACTATGCACCAACTTGAAATCATCACTACGGCATAACTACAAGGAGATAAATTCTAATTTTCGGATATGATATGAATATATGAGTATAATTTCACATCCAATTGGAATTTCTCAATTCCAGTAATCACACAAAGAGATATGCAGGTTTGAATACAAGGGGTTTCAATACAAAGCAATTTTAAGGGCTTCTACACTCAACTTAACATAAACTTGCATCTAACCATAAATATATATAAAGGGCTGAAACTTTCGTAAACCTATGATGATTTATATCATATAAATCAGTAATATAAGATAAATAACAATAATTGCAATTAGGATTACCTTCAGGGCTTTTTACGTAATTTCTACGGATTTTTCTACACTTTTTCTCCTCACTTTTTCTTCCTAAACTTCTACCTTCTCTTTCCTTAAGCTTAAAACCCTTTCATGGCTGATTTTGGCTGAAGGATAAGTCTATTTCAAGAGCATAAGGTCGGCCAAGGCTTCCTCCCAAGCCAACCAATCAGATTAAACCATTTGGTTTAATAAAAGACAAAATACCACTTAAAGGGAATGGACAACTTTGCCCTTTGTTCGTAATTTCAGTATAACTCTTTACTCGGGCATCCATTTGATGATCTGTTTGTTGTGTTAAAACTCTAACGCACATGTCTACAACTATCTAGTTTTCACCTCAAGTCATTTATAATGTCATAAAGGTCAAAAACTAGTCTCTAACAGGAACCTTTCCACCGAAAACAACAAAATTTGTGTTTGTAAATAATTCGACCTTTCATGATTTATGAAAGTAGGATTATAATAAAAAAAATCACTTAACATTAGATATACTAATATCACATTATTCATATCACATAAGATAAGCATGATTTAAATATAATTTATCATAATTATATTCGGGTTGTCACAATAATAGAGTACGTAATAGAGAATTATTACAAAACTTAAGATTCCCTACCTTGAGCTAATTTAAATGGTACTAGGATGTCTTCCTTGCTAGGGTGACTTAGAGAGGCGATGGCAACTCTGAGCATTGGAAAGCCAAATTCATTGATGGCCTTCCTGCTTTCTTCGTTGAGAAAGTTAGAAAGAAATTGAGAGAAGCTAATGATAGCATATTTATCCCTTACCATGAATATACTTATTGTCAATTAATCGGCGTCATCATCAAATAGGGTATTTGTCTCTGTAATGACCTTAAGCTACAAAGTCAGCTTAAGAAGTAAAATCTTTATGGAAAGAAAGTGTAAGGAGAGTTTTGTGATCAATTTGCTTACAATACTCTTGAGACTTCTACTCGTAAAGTCTCCAAAAGGAACAATAAGATTCCTATAAAACCTTCTTATAAACATAAGAAGAGACATACTAACGTTTCTCATAATCAGGGTAATAGTTCTAAAAAGAAATTTGTTAGGAAAAAGAAAACCTACAAATCTAACCCTAAATGTTTCAAATGTGGTAAATATGGCCACTTTGCTACTAAATGCAAAACTAAAACTAATAATCTTCAAATACATGATCATTTGAAGACTCAATTATGCAAACTTTTTCTTAATTCCAGCTCCACTGAAGAACTAGAGGACTCCTATGAGAGCAATGATGAGCTTTATTATATTCAAAGCTCTAGTGACTCAGATATCTCCGAGAAAGGAGATTGCTAGTGTAATCAATTAATTGAGAGACACAATCATCTCCAATCCATCATTCAAATGAATGGATTAAGTTTTAATGTTCTTACCAGTCAGTAATAATCTATGATTGATGTTATCAATCAAGTTACTGACCCAGACATTAAGCTCAAGTTCATTGAGTCGTGCTATGCCAAGGAAAATGCTCCTAATTCTTCAAATTTCCTTTCTAAAACCCAGCAGTACAGCCATAACGAGGTACTCAACCGTTTAGAAAAGGTTGAAGAATTTAATAAACCCACTAGCATTGTTGACCTAAGACATAAGGTTAACAATATTAAAAGTGAATTAATACACCTTAAGGATCAGCATAATAATGTGCAAATTGAGATTAATAATCTCAAAAATGCTTCAAAGCATTCTAATCCAGAAACTTCAAATCTTAAAGATTCAATGGATTATTTAGGTGTTATTGATCGTGTACCTAGTCAAAAATGGTACATTACTGTCAACCTGGTTATCAACAGTGAATTTACTTTATGTAACATCATTGCCCTCGTTGATAGCGGTGTTGATATGAACTGTATTCAAGAAGGGTTAGTTCCCACTGAATACTTTGAGAAGACAACTCAATCCTTATTCAATGCCAGTGGTGACAACATGGGCATTAAATATAAATTAACTAAGGTTGTCATTTGTAACAATGGAATTTATTTGGTCAGAACCTTCTTGCATATTAGCGATTTATCCGAGCAGATAATTTTAGGTACTCCTTTTTTATCTTTGCTTATGCCTATGGATAAAATTGATTCTAGTGGAATATATACCACTATTCAAAATCAAATTATTGTTTTTGAATTTATTACTCAAGCAGAGATTAAAACAATTACATCTTTGACGAATAATATTATTTTCAAAGAAAACCATTTAAATTTTCTTCAAAAGGAAATATCTTTTTTAACTATAAAACAGAAACTGGTTTTACCTAATATATTGCAAAAAAATAATGTTGTTAAAAATCAATTAATAACTGAAGTTTGCAGTGATATCCCTAATGTTTTTTGGGATAGAAAGAAACATATTGTTTCTTTTCCTTATGAAACTGGTTTTAATGAGAAATCCATCCCTACCAAGGCCAGACCGAGTCAAATGAAGACTGAACTTTTTGACCTTTGTAAGAATGAGATTCGGAGTCTTTTGGATAAAAATATTTTAACTAAAAGTTATTCTCCTTGGAGTTGTACAGCTTTTTATGTTAATAAGGCTTCTGAGAAGGAAGGAGTTGTTCCTATACTTGTAATTAATTACAAGCCTCTTAACAATAATTTGCAATGGATAAGATATCCAATTCCTAATAAAAAGTATTTACTTGATCGGCTTAACTCTGCCACTATCTTTTCCAAGTTTGATTTAAAATCTGGATATTGGCTGATCCAAATTTCCCCACAAGATAGGTACAAATCTACTTTTGTGGTTCCATTTGGCCATTATCATTGGAATGTTTTGCTTTTTGGGCTTAAGAATGCCCCGTCTGAATTTTAAAATATCATGAATGAGATATTTAATCCTTATTCTGATTTCTCTTTTGTCTATATTGATGACATTCTCATCTTTTCACAATCGATTGATCATCATTTTAAACATCTAAATTTTTTTAAAGATGTTATTAAGACTAATGGATTAGTCATTTCTGCCCCTAAAATGAAAATCTTTCAAACTAATATTAGATTTTCAGGGCATGACATTGGGGAAGGGAAAATACTCGTTATTGATAGAAGTATTGAGTTTGCTTCTAAATTCCCCGATGAATTAAAAGAAAAAACTCAACTCCAAAGATTTCTTGGTAGTCTTAATTATATTGGTGATTATTACAGAAATCTTGCACAAGATAATGCAATCCTTTACACCAGGTTGAAAAGAACCCTGCTCCTTGGACTTCAGAACATACTAAGTTGTTCTGAAAATAAAATTGAAAGTCAAGCAATTACCTTGTCTAGCTTTAGCTAACCCTTCATTTTCAAACATTGTTAAAATTGATGCCTATGATATTGGTTATGGTGGAATTTTAAAACAAATTAATTCTTTAACTAAAAACTATGAGTTAGTTCGTTTTACTTCTGGATCTTGGAGAGATGCCTAGAAAAATTATTCTATAATTAAAAAGGAGATTCTTTCGGTTTTTAATGCATTATAAAATTTCAGGATGATTTGCTAAATCAGAAATTTTTACTGCGTATTGATTGCAATGCTGTTAAACAGGTTTTGCAAAAAGATGTAGAAAATATTGTTTCTAAACAATTTTTTGCCAGATGGCAAGAAAATTTATCCTCTTTTGATTTTGATATTGAATATATCAAAGGTGAAAATAATTCTCTTCCATATTTCCTAACCAGGGAGTTTTTGCAGAACCAATGAGTGGCCCCTCAAAAGGTCGTGGCAAAGGCGTGGGGAATCCCACCAAAGGCCTAAAAAAGAGAAAATGGTGATAAATGAAGATAAATATCCTCTGATGCAGGATTATGTGGAATTTCTTTGCCCGAGTGCGCCAAACGGGGGAAAATTGAGTTCTCCTCCTAACCCCTTTGGCAGTAAGAAATCTGCTAAAGAAGTTTTGCAGACCGTCAAGCATGATTTCATTCCTAATCAAAGGACTTTGGAATTGATGCTCATCCTCAATGATGAGGATGAGAAGCAGATGTATTCTTCGTGGGAAATTAAGTCCCTTAACTTCCAAACACATAATTATGATGTACAAGAAGGCAAGTACCGGACGGTATATGAGGCTATCCTCGAAGAAACTGAGTCTGTGGTGATTAGTCATACGAATAAACACCAAAAGAATTTTAAATCCCCCATTACTTATAGTAAAGAGGCTTTGAAGAAGTTCATCTCTCCCTCAGAATGGGGAATTCATCCGTTGAAATCGTGAAATTTGAGTTCGCAAACCGAATCCTATAATTATTGGGATTACGTCTAGGCTTGGACTAAAGCTTTTTATTATCAAAATGCTGAGCACAAACACATAAATTGATATGTTTCCTGATGAAATTACCAAGGAAAATATTTTTCTACCTTGGATTCAATTTCATCCAAAACTAAGAGGGAAAAATAATGTCCCAGTAGGGCTCAATACCTTACTATTTTTTACTGAAATTAGCATTCCTTGGATCTCCAGATGGGATCTTCAATGTAGAGTTAATCATCTTAAGGTTCCTCTACTTGAAATGATCTTTTATTATAGATGGTGGGTTGGTATTGATATCCTTAATACCATTTCTCTAATAAAAGATAGCCTTAATTATTATGTCTATGGTGGAAGAATCAACCTCCAGTTGAGAAGATGACGTCGGGAGCCAATCCAATCAAGGATTTGAAGTTTGCACTCAAGAAGAAATTTCCTAATGCAACGAAGCATGAGCTACTGCGAAAGGTGATGTATTATACTCAAAGCCAATTCAGATTGTCTTTCACCTATCCCGAAAAAGATACAAACCTTATTCCTCAACCCTTTGATGATGATGCATCCATGGCATCAGTCAAGAATGACAATCCTTTCTTTTGTCTTGTCGGAGAATCCCAAAATCCAGAAGATGAAGAATTTATTGGGGACATGTTTGATACTAACACCCCTACTGAGCCAACGATGGAGGCTTTCTTCAACTCACTGAGTTTAGTATTTCCAACTCGAAGGTTGGACGGTAGCTTGCCCAACCCATGCCTAGATGACTTGAGATAGTTGGCCCACCTGTCCCCAGTTGTTTAGCTCGCTGACGCATATGTACAAATCATTCTTTATCTAAGCAGTCCGATTATTGTGGTAGGACCCATTGGCCCAACAACTGATGCCTCGTGACAAATTGTAGGACCCATTGGCCCAGCAGCCGACACTTTAGGACAAAAGACTTTGTCAGCCTCGAATTTGGAGGGACCCACAGGCCATTTTCTAAGGAATTATTTATTCCTTTTGTGATTGTATAAATTGAGGGCTTTACTCCCTCATTCCTCACCTCTTTCTTTACTCTCTGTCTCTCCCTCTCTCTAAATTTTTAATAAGCTTGTGAAGTTTTTGGCCTTATTCCGATGGACTCTTATAAAGTTTGTAAGTTTTTTTAATTTTCATCTGTAATAAAAGTTTGTAATATATATTTCATTTATATTTCAATTCCGTTTATATTGATCCTCTTTAAATGGTTGTTTTAGTTTAGAGATTGAATTTTAATGAGTCTTTGTTTTATAAATCTAAGGGGATAACCCTGATGGTGTTTACTTCCAATAAAGGCTACATCTGATGGTGTTTATCAGGGGGATAACCCCCTTAATTATACACTTCAATCTCATCAAGTACTAATTTGAATGTTGTTAGACTATTTATTATTTGTTATGTAGGATGGATAGTCCCAAAAACAAAGGGGATTGTGGCCAATTTTTTTAGAATTAAACTTTATTTTATTGGGGAATGAAATTTTTACCACTTTGCGATTACATACTTTGGAAATTTTTGTCGTTTCGTGATTACTTACTTTGAAAGTTTTTGTCATTTCGTGATTATGTACTATGAAAATTTTTGTCGTGCCTTCAGATATGGGCATTCCGCTAGTGAAATGTGTGTGTGTGTGTGTGTGTGTGTTTACAATATTTTATGACTCAAATTAGTTTATGTGAAATACTATTGATATCCAATTTATTACGAAGTATAATTTTATTATGGTTCGTATTTATGCACTTGATGAAATTTTTCTCAATGCCATTATTTAATTATTCACTTCACTTTTTTTTTAATTAAATAACATTATTTACCAACGTGAAGAGTTTCCAACCCACCCACATGCACCCTTTGTATTTGCCATTATCTATAAGGCAATAAATATTGAAGTGACAATGATATTTTTATCACCAGCACATGATGCATTTATGTTGGGTACTTCAAAAGAGTACATTTTATAAACAATATTTGTTTTAATAGAAAATATGTACAAATAAACCTGGCAACGGATCATATAGAGTCATGTTCTTATCGATTTTTATTGTGTTCGGGTTCCTGTTTAAACGGGTGACTTTTTTATCGTGTGAAAAAATCATATTCAAATTCGATACGTTATTTTAATGTGTCGTGTCTTGTTCACCCGTTATTACCCATTAAGATAATGACTTATTTTTAACCGTATACAAGTTGATATATATAATAATTATATAACACAATTAGACCGATTAATTCTTTGACATTACTAACTCTCTAATTTAGTAAAATTCATTATGATTAAATTAACACTAAGCTAAGTAAACTCTTTATAAGTCACAACAATATATCTTATTTCCTTAAATTAACGGGTCTTATCGGGTATTAACGGGTGAAGGGTATCAATACTAACCCGACCCATTAACTATTGTGTCATACTGGGTTGGCAGTGATATGATCCAAAATCATTAAGAGTCCACCCATTAACTTATAATATCGCATCGTTTTGTATCGTATTATCGTGTCATGCTTCATTTTATCGGGTATATGTACAAACAACAGACCGTGGCAAGACCTTTTTCTTATATAAAATGTTGAAAGATGTTTTATCTCAGTCTCTCTCCTTATATCTATCCAAGTCTTTTGAAAGGACATGTATCCTTGATATGCGTATATCTTTTTTTAACCACTGTAACTGACTTAACATGATAGACCATTTTATTTTAAAAATTTTATTTCCACTGAAATTATTCCTTTTAATGAGGACCTAAGACTACATTCTAACCTTTTCGTCGAAAAATGCATAAGAAGAAAACGTCTTTACCAACTAATGCTTTTTACTATATTAATTCTCCATTCTCGCCATATATATCTGTTGTTGTATATATGTTCTATATAAAGCCAAGAGCCTCTTAAGTTTATATAAACTATATAATACTTATGTAACCGCTACTTCTATACATGTCACAAACCGATATACTACATATATATATATATATATATATATATATATATATATATATATATATATATATATATATATATATATACTAGTTGTAAACTGGCGCGATGCGCAGACGTGTCCACAAATAAAATCTGTACAATTCAAATATAACATAAAAAATTATAGTAAAGACATTTTAGTTGATTTATATGATAAAATCTCAACACGACTTAAAAAGGTCTGTACCGTAAATTTTATAATTATATATCAAGGGTTGTGATAACTGTAATACCCCTTACTTTTGAGTGATTATTTTATTTTAAATTATCGGGTGAGTTAATTTTATAAAATAAAGAAAGTCGAAGTGAATATTATTTTAAGGGATCTAAGAGATAATATTTACTCAGTTTTGCATATTTACTGTTATGTGAATGTAAATAGCATTATATTGTGTTTTATTGCGTCGTTGTGCTTTAAGCGACGGTTATGACTTATATTCCAATTGGATCATCATTAATTATTTAATATTACGTCGGAACATAAAATATTGTATGATATCCCGGATGCCAATTTAGAGGGTACGGTTAGTCCGGAAATGGTTGAGATAGTCAAAATAAGTGTTAAGTTGTATTTTCCGGGGACTTTTGATCGGTTATAACTTAATTATGGTGTTATGAGTCATTTTAATTCTGTAGTAGCATTTAAATGCTAGACTTAATGTATTTGGGGTATTTAGTCTTCTAAGATCCTTATGTCTCTTATTTGTGTTTCTAAAACTTAGAAAGAGTTAGAGAGAGAGAGTGAGAGAGAGAGAGAGAGAGAAAGAGAGAGAGAGAAAGAGAGAGAGAGAGAGAGAGCTTGGGAGAAAGAGAAGAGTGAAGAGAGTATTGGAGATTGGGAGCTTGTAATCGTTGCAAGGAGAAGAGAATACGAGACTATAAACTTGAGGCAAGTTTCTAACTTGCAAATGTATGATTTAATGTGGATAATTTGTATATATAGTTGTGTTTTTGATATTTAAACTATTTATAGGTTTTGATGATTTTTGGTGTTTAAACCCTTAATCTTTGATTCAAATTTGATTTGAGATGAATTTATTAGTTAGTGGTTGTGTAGAAATGATTTGGTGGAATTATTAGTTATTGATGTTGAGGGAAGTGGATGAATTAGGTTTTGGGGATTTTAGGGTTCATACAACCCGTAGCCCTAACTGGGCATTTCGTCCAGGGCGAAACAATTCACCTTCCCTAGTGAATCGATTTGCTAAAGATAGGGGCTACAAGTCTGGGGAACCGAATTGATTCAGGTTAAGGCCGAATCGATTCGGGCTGAGACAGAGAGTTGGTTTTCTCAGCCGAATCGATTTGCTTTTTGGGCGAATCGATTCTCTACTAGGGGCGAATCAATTTGGCCCTAGGCGAATCGATTCGAAAACCCTGCTATTTTATAGGGTTTTTCTAGTTTAGTTTCTAGTCCTTTTATTTTAGGTTTAAGGCCTATGAACCTTCTCTTGGGAAGTAATTAAGAGTATTAACGGTCTATATTAGGGGAATAAGTAGCCTAGATTAGTATGGGAATAATGTCGATTATTCAGGGGTTATTTAAAAGAAGTTAGCAACGTTTTCATCTAGGAGACTAGCCTGGGACTAAGGGAAATGGGATGGTATGGTCTAGGATTCTTGGAGACAAGTATTGAGGAAGATTTAACCTTGGTGGCCTATGGTATTGCTTTGGACTCTTGGAGACGTGTGTGAGGAAAATGTTACTTTGTGGCCTAATTGTTAATAACACATGACTTCATGAATAAGAAATGCATATTTTAAAATTGGCACATATTGCTAAGCATAAATGATTTGTGAAAATTTAAAAAGTGAATGTTTTAAATGTAAATAAATTATAAATTATAATTTGCATATGCACACCTCTCTAAATCATTATCATAAGGGAAGTTACGCGCATGAGGTGAAATCCCCTGGCTAGTGAATGCAGGGAGAATATAGTCCTCGACCATAGGACCGATTATTATATTGTATGATTATTTTTCGAAGTGAGATAATTCCGGGTGTGGTTATGACTCACTGTCGAAGGTATATGGCGCTTTCCCGACGTCACGCGATGTAGGATGCCCAGGTTATCTTAGTGATAGGCCCCGGAAGATGATAGCTATTTAATGTCTCATCCAGTGGGGAAACCCGAAAGGATGGGCTTAGAATCGTTATATGATGTGATTATAACTATACCTAGTAAAGTAGAACTTGTATTAATGGTAAAGCATTTTATGAGAGAAATTGCTTTGAATATGTTTCCTAAAGAGAAAAGGAACTGTGCAGTTAAATTGTGTAAAACTGAAAAGAAAATCTTATTAAGTTCAAAATAAGTCATATCCTCTTGCATTAATGTATACTCATCATTGTAAGTTAAACATGATTATGGGATATAGCTATTTATCTAAATTAAACAGGAAGTTTAATTCATAATGATTTAGTGCGACTCTGGGATGTGTATTTTAGTTGATAGGCGAGAATGACTATTATTTAAGAGCGAATCCATCTTGTATATGATGTTTAGTAATTATAATTGTTATGCATTTTATTCACGCGTATATCATATCAAATCGGGCCCTAACCCGTTTATATTTCTCTTCCTTGTGTGGTTCTCTCTTCTGCTCAGGTTCTCCCCCGCAATGGGCGCCTGCTATGATCCTTCCTTCTCACTGTCAGGGAGCTACAGCATTTTTACGGATGTTGTAGGATTTTTGGTTTTTGAAGCATCCATCTTCTCTATACTCTAGTTACGATCATTCTGGACATTCGTACTTGCTTAAATACTGTACTATTTATTTGTAATACTTGGTGTAACTATTGTATTGGACTATTAATTGACAGCTTATTCGGTTATTATTTTGTTGTATGGTAATTAATCTATTATGCGCCCTCTTTTTATCCATCGTCTTTTATAAATTGGATTGTCTATATGGTTTTACTCAAACATGCAATTTATTTGACATCTGTTTTCTAAAATAATTGGTAGTTAAGTCATATTTTTTTACATGACAGTGATGCTAAGAATGGTCCATCTATGATTCCTATATATTATTGGAGTATCAGGCTGGCCACCTCTTATTTTAATAGGTGGGGTGTCACAGATGGTATCAAAGCGCCAGGTTCTAGTGTCCTTAGGAATATGTGCGGACGTACTACACTTTCAGCGTTACTTTTGATTTGATATAAAACCTTAGGATTAGGATTGTTGATTCCTCTTGTCAGATTTCGTTCTTCTTCCATAATGTAATATTTTAGTAAATCTTTTGCGCGTTCGTCTGAGATTCGTATGTTGATTGATGAAGGGAGATCAGGGAAGGCCGTTATGAGGGCACCAGGAGGTGAGGCTTAGTCAGAACTATAAATAGAAGTCGAAGAATGAGTACCGCATTGTAATTCACTCCCTTCGTGGAATTTTCTTAGATTACTACAGCGACTACAAAGTACAGTAGCTATAGTTTCCCAAGTACTGGTACAAGTAGAGAATGGTACTAAGTTTGGATTTCCCAGCAAAGTTAAATTGAAGGTTGAAATGTCCTTGATAAGGACCACACGTTGAAGTTAAGTCATATGGAGGCAGTGTAACTTCATTCGGTGGAAGTATAAGGCTCAGAAGCTTTGGCCTAGAACGGGGTATAGAAATTCCCAGATGTGAAAAATTGAGGAAAATTTCTCACCCGTTGGAGTAATGTTGAAATGATAGAAAGAGTAGTCACCATAATTGGAGGAGCATGATATTTTGCTCGTAGAGGAATCCTAAGGATAGTTTTAGCAGCGAGTACTTTTTATATAATAAATGATGAGAATGTAGACTCTTCAAGTATTCACATAAGGATCGGTTAGAGGCCGGCGGTGAATAAAGAGTTATATGGTTAAGGAAACCTTACACCGAAGTAAGGTAGGTACAAGGAATAAAGAGACTTTCAGTAGAAGGATAGGTTCACTAGAAAGTGTTGCTAAAACTTATGAAGAAGTCGTGTTCGTGAAACCTCCTTGGTGGACTTCCACCCGGGGAATTCATCAAAATAAGGCAGTTGAGGCCGGTAGCATATTTTCCTTTGCTGAGGGAGTTAAGGGAACTACTATGGTGATTGTCAGGATTAAGGATATAGAGTCTGAGATGCTGAAAACTTTATCATGGTCAGGATGGCCAGAGATGGGAAATGATTGTGTTGTGGGATGTAGAAACCACACTCTTTGAATTTGTCCAGTAGGAGTGAAAAGACAAAATAGGGTGCCTAGATGGGGGGTTGATTAAGGTAGTTTTTGGTACAGATAGGACGAAGGCATGGTATATGGGAGCTATTTGAAGCTGCAAGGGTAACTAGCAAAAACGTTGTCGTGAATTCCACCTCGGTTGAGGGTGGTGCATTCTGTATGGCAACATGGAGTAGTATTTTATTAACCTTAGATTCGGGTGTGTAATTTGATATTTGTGGCAGTATCAGTTATATTATAGAGGGTATATCTATATGTTTTCCGCGGTAGCGAGGTTTATTTTCTTTCATTCGCCGTGAAAGTGAGTGTTGATATTTTAAAGTTATATCTGGTTTGTCTTACTCATTTTGTATGTGTTCTACGAGTATAAATATTTTGAATTGACCAGATCGATAGCAGGCTAATAATTACAAGGCTATCATGTCTGCGGTTCCAGAGTGGAACTAGTTATTCTGTAATATCTCACCTGGATAGGGCTTGAGACTTTATGGAGATGGTCAAAGGTATGTAAGAATTTTTATTTTACTCATTTGGTGCTGACATATCTCCACGACCAACCAAGTTAAGTAGTAGTGTATCGGAGGGGTTCCTTATTTGGATTTTGCTTGCGAGACACTCCACGCATGAACCTATAATACCCCGTATTTTTATGGCTTTTAAAATTGGGGATTTATTAAATTTAAATTGAGATATTAATTTAATATTAATTCGGAAATTTATTTTTATATTTACTAACGTGATGTGAGTTTGTAATTATGAGAAAATTGTTGAATATTACTAGACGAGTAAAGTAATATATGAGATTCATTTTATTAAAAATTATCACGAGTGAATTAAATGGCAATTATGGAAATTTAAGTAGGGACGCGCCTGTGTCGTGTCGGGACTAAATTATTATTACATAAAGTGAAGAAATTATAAGTTGCTCGTATGGTCATTTTGAGTGCGCCAATATGTCCGTAAGTGTTGAGATAGTCAAAATAAGGTACCCGGGGGTTTAGTTTGGGTCTCGGGGCGTTTTTAGGCCTAATGAACACCCCGGGTGGGCGTTTTGGACATTTTACATTTTTGGGCATGAAAACCCACGAAAATTCTAAGGGTATATCAGATGGAAAGAGTCATCTTCTAGGGTTAGAATCACCATAAACCAAAGACGGCTATAGGAGAGGAAGAGGAGAGGCTTTCCAATGGGTTCTAGGCCAAGAACTCCGTCGTTCGCACCGCCGTAGCCGCCAAACGATAGATCGTGCAACGAGGATCACCACCACACCAATCTCTCCATAAATCTGAACCAAGAATTCTTAGGAAAGTATCTATCTTGCTCTATTTCAGTTAATACTCCAATAATATTAGCCTAGGATTGATTAGGACTAGTCTTTGTGAAGGAAAAACCTATTTTGGAGATTTGAATTCACATGTCGTATGAGAAATCGATGTATTCTGGAAACCCAATTCATATGTAGAGATTGAACCACGAAGTTACAGTAAATAAAGAGTATAAAATCTGGTAAAAGAATAGGAAGAAACCAAAAAAAAGAAATATTAGGGTTCTTGATGTTTTTATGGATTATGCCCTTTTAATTCGTTATTCATGATGAAAATTCGCATGCTTGACGTAGGAAATCATTTATTTGAGGTTATAATGCTTGTAGTATAAATTATTGGGAGTTTGGTAGTCGAATATATCATTTTGGATGATATTGGAAGAGGAAACCCGTAACTGGAAATTCTGCAGATTTGCCATACCTGCTTGATCGATCGATCGACCCTAGAGCATCGATCGATCGAACACCTGCCATCGATTGATCGACCCTTCCTGTATAACTCAAGTTCCCTTTTTAATAGGTTTTTCCAACTTAAATGATTAGACATTCTTGGATATTAATGTTAGAATATTTTGGGATATAAAGAAGACCAGTAGGACTTTAGAAATATATGGAACCGTAGATGTAAGGCGAGATTAACATTTCACGGGGGTATTTTACATATAAGGGACAATGAGAATACGTGTTAAAGGGTGAGACTCGTAAGGAAGTTACGTTGTAAAATGAATAAGTACCTACTGAAATTACACTTGGGAAGATAGGAATCCACGAGTGTTACGTAGTAAGTTGGAATAATCCCATAAATTAAAATAAGAGACAAACCGTTATATGTGATAACTAAATAAGGAGTAATAACGATAAATATCATAATTATGGTTCGTGAGAGTGTACCTAAATTTGATATGGGAATAGTAGTATACATATATGACTGTGTTTATGCATATATTATATACGTGTAAAAATCATGCCCGCGCTACTTGCTATCCCTGAGGTTACCGTGCTGGGACAGTCTTATCTTGATGTGACCTTTATGGGGGATATTGACTCGTACCCTAGAACATAGGAATCCTTGGTACAGATCGATAGTCGGATGGTCCTAAGAGACGTGAGGGTATGTGCTGACCTCTTAGTGACTTGGAACTATGCTTCGCCTCATTTTGTATGTGTTTTGTGTTAATACAGTTCGAGAGTGATTCCGAACTAGTATTTTCCTTAGTACGAGTGATACGGGGACTGGATAGCAGAGTATGCCCGCACCATAGATTTTATGTGGGGTGCTATTAGAATATATATTATATGAGTATTTAATATATATATTTAAATCTGGAATTTGGGAACTACCTGCTGTGACTATGGTATGTAAGAAAAGAATAATTATTTCAACTTGGGAATAAGGGTTTGAAAAGTATGATATATTACTGAGAAATTTTATTATCAAATAAGGCTTATGTGAAAATTGTGCTGTTAAATAAAATTAACCTCCGTAACATTGGAAATTATAGGCTTGAAACCTTACGAGTGAAAAGAGATAAGATAAGTTAAACTGTTGAAAATATTAGTGCGATAGGTGTGCACATTAGAAGAGAGGTGAGAATTTCTCAAGGGAGTACCGCACTAATATGTTGGTTTCATTGGCCGGTAAGAACTTTAAATACTTGCTAAACTAATTTTAAACTGTTTTACAATCGGGCTCTGACCCGTTTTCTACTTTCCCTTCTCTCTTGTATATATATGTATATATTACAGGTGCCCATCCACAGGGGCGTCTTGCATAGGATCCTTTGGAAGGAACGTATTGCAGCTTAGGTGGGAGTTGCAGGCCTCTTGCTTAGACGACTTCATTGTTGAATCCACTTCTAGCACTATTTATTTAGTTGGGCATGTGTCGCCCTTTTCCATTATGCAGTTGTTTTATTGGAGATTGTGATTCCTTTATTTCCAGTATTTATACTTTGGGATTTATTACTGTCAGGATGTTTTCCTTTAAGTTTTAAAGTTGGAATTAATTAGTTGGATGTTTAATTGTTTGGATTATATGTTCTAGTATAGTTGTTGTGTGATTCTTTAACTATGAATTACGTAAAGTTTTAAACGTTGGTTTTTAAAATAAAATTTGGAGATTGATGTCTAAAAAATGGTTTGACACTTAGCTTAATTATTTAGGGTGTTTAATTAGAAAAGTTATTTTTGCGACAGTGATGCTAAGAATGAACCAATCGTTCACCTTGATTATAATTTAATAAAGGACTGATCACCCAGTATTTAATTAGGCGGGGTGTCACAGAACCTTAACGATGTTGGGAGTGGAGAGATGTTACTTTATGTTAGGATGTTAATTTTAGTGAACTTGGATGAGAGTCACGTGATTGATCAAGGGCTAAAAGTAGGTGTGCGGTGCAAAAGCATTGGAAATGTTTCTCTTATCGTATGTATGTGGGAGAGACAAGGAAAAGGAAATCGGGTATAGTCTTATAGCCAGGACTTGATTAGAAGGTAAATGTAAAGGATATATATATATATATACATATATATTATCGGTAGGAAGTTCATAACACATTGCAGAAAGTAGGCGCCCCTATTAGTTAGACTTTCCATTTCGCCGAAACGGAAGAACATAGAGGTAGAAGCGCGTTAGTAGGGTTACGAGATAGAGTTTTTAGTGGTTCCGATTATGTGCCTTAGGGCGTTATATCTTGATGACCGACGATGCGAGGTAGTAGTTTAACAGGAGGGTTCCTTGTTTGGATTTCGCTTTGCGAGACATCCCACGCATGAAACCTAGCGAAAGTCAGAAATTGAGAAAGGTCTTGGGCACTAGGGATATAGTTAGTAAAGTACTCATTCTACGTGCGTAGGAAACACATCGACGTTAGGATTATTAGTAAGTAAGGACAGTAGGGCAGGTGGCGCTGCTTTAGGAAGGTTGTGGGTAGTTAACCACAAGAAGATTGATGGGTTCACTTTAAGAAGGATTGGGTTTCTAGGAATAAGAAGAATGGTATCTCGAGTAACTCGGGACACCAGGTCGACTAGAATGTGAGGACCATCTTTAGAGAGAGTGTTACGTCGGTAACCTAGCTTTTGGCGAGCTAAAGGATAAGTTGACTTCTCCTCCTGTACTCGTGTTTCGAGGAGCGGGAGTGGACTGCACTCCTATACCCGTGAGAAGAATTATCCCACATATGATTTGGAGCTCGCCGCGATAGTGTTCGCCTTAAATATCTTGAGGCACTACCTCCCAAATAAGAATCTAGTCTTTTCACGAACCACAAGTCGTTACAGTACGGGTTTGGGGCGACAAAGTTGGTGCTTAGTGTTCGTAAAGGAGTATCAATTCGATGTAGATTCTCACCCAGGAAAAGGAAAATACGGTAGCGGATACACTGAGTAAAAGCGAAGGCATGGGGAGCTAAGTGGAATGAGCTTATCCAAGAGGATGCTATAACCAGAGAAATTATGTAAATATTGACTATTACACCTACTAGTGTAATGAGAGGAGTGGAAGCGCAAGGAATGAACATTTTTTAGTTTGTCTCCCAATGCGCCACCTGTCAATGATTAACGGGATTGTTGTAACCGTTAGAAATACCGGTGTAGATATGGAAGGGTATATCCAGGGATTTTTCTCATTGAATTTCTGACATCGCAATGGTCATGATTTTATTTGGGTAATCATCGATCATTTTACCAAATCACCACACTTTCTACCAGAACGAACGGATTATTATACGGCATGTTACGACCGTCTCTTTATAGTGGAGTTGTGAAACTTTTTGAGGTGCCTACTACTATAGTGTCGTAACCTATACTAGACATTCATATCAAAGTTCTGATGAAGTTTCTAGGAAGTGATGGGAACTAAATTGAAGTTGAATACATCCTACCACTCACAAATGGATGGACAAACGGAGAGAGTTAACTAAATGTTGGAGGACATGCGTCGAATGAGGGGAAGGAAGAAATACCTTCCATAAGTAGGGCCCTATAGGTATGGCACCATATGTGGCATTGTATGGCCGATCGTGTCAATCACATGCTTGTTGGTTTGAAGTAGAATACAATAATATTCTTGGACCTGAAACGATCCAAGATATCTCTTCGAATATTGAGTTCATTGAAACCGCATACGAATTGCACAGCATTGTCAGGAGGACTATGCCGATAAGAATAGAAGTCTAGTAGAATTGGAGGTAGGGAACCAAGTTTGGGGCGAGTATCCCCGATGAAGGGTATAACGCAATTCAGGATGAAAGACAAACTTACGCCGCGTTGGGAGTACTTTTTCCCATTATTGTACAGCCCGATAGTTCACATGAGGAACGACCGGTTACTATTTTAGATCGTGTAGAGTATAAACTAAAATCGAAAGTGGTACCCTTGGTCCAAGTCCACTTGGGACACCACATTGCCGAGGAATTAACTTAGGAACGAGAGAACGATATTTGAAAGAAGTACCCCCTAGTCTTTTTATAAGGTACGCCTGAATTTTGAGGGCAAAATTCCCTTATAAGGGGGGGAGTATGTAATACCCCTTACTTTTGAGTGATTATTTTATATTAAATTATCGGATGGGTTAATTTTATAAAATAAAGAAAGTTAAAGTGAATATTATTATAAGGGATCTAAGAGATAATATTTACTCAGTTTTTCATATTTACAGTTATGTGAATTTAAATAGCATTATATTGTGTGTTTTTTGCGTCGTTGTGCTTTAAGCAACATTTATGACTTATATTCCAATTGGATCATCATTAATGATTTAATATGACGTTGGAACATAAAATATTGTATGATAAACCGGATGCCAATTTAGAGGGTACGGTTAGTCTGAAAATGGTTGAGATAGTCAAAATAAGTGCTAAGTTGTATTTTTAAGTTTCGGGGACTTTTGACCGGTTATAACTTAATTATGGTGTTATGAGTCATTTTAATTCTGTAGTAGCATTTAAATGCTAGACTTAATGTATTTGGGGTATTTAGTCTTCCAAGAGCCTTATGTCTCTCATTTGTGTTTCTAAAACTTAGAGAGAGTTAGATAGATAGATAGATAGAGAGAGAGAGAGAGAGAGAGAGAGAGAGAGAGAGAGAGAGAGAGGGGGCGCTTGGGAGAAAGAGAAGAGAGAAAAGAGTATTGGAGATTGGGAGCTTGGAATCATTGCTAGGAGAAGAGAATCCGAGACTACAAACTTGAGGCAAGTTTCTTACTTGCAAATATATGATTTAGTGTGGATAATATGTATATATAGTTATGTTTTTGAGATTTAAACCATTTATAGGTTTTGATGATTTTTGGTGTTTAAACCCTTAATCTTTGACTCAAATTTGATTTGAGATGAATTTATTAGTTAGTTGTTATGTAGAAATGATTTGGTGGAATTATTATTTGTTGATGTTGAGGGAAGTGGATGAATTAGATTTTGGGGATTTTAGGGTTCATACAATCCGTAGCCCTAACTGGGCATTTCATCCAGGGCGAAACGATTCGCCCTCCCTAGCGAATCGATTAGCTAAAGATGGGGGCTACAGGTCTGGGGAACCGAATCGATTCGGGTTAAGGCCGAATCGATTTGAGTTAAGGCCAAATCGATTCAGGCTGAGATAGTGTGTTGGTTTTTCTCAGCCGAATCGATTCACTTTTTGGGCGAATCGATTCTCTACCAGGGGCGAATCGATTCGGCCCTAGGCGAATCGATTCAGAAACCCTGTTGTTTTATAGGGTTTTTCTAGTTTAGTTTCTATTCCTTTTCTTTTAGGTTTAAGGCCTATGAACCTTCTCTTGGGAAGTAATTAAGAGTATTAAGGGTCTATATAAGGGTAATAAATAACCTAGATTAGTATGGGAATAATGGGGCTTATTCAGGGGGTTATTTAATAGAAGTTAGTGTCGTTTTCATCTAGGAGACTAGCCTAGGACTAAGGGAAATGGTATGGTATGGTATAGGATTCTTGGAGACAAGTATTGAGGAGGATTTACCCTTGGTGGCCTATGGTATTGCTTTGGACTCTTGGTGACGGGTGTGAGGAAAATGTTACTTTGTGGCCTAGGTGTTAATAACACATGACTTCGTGAATAAGAAATTCATATTTAAAAATTGGCACGTATTGCTAAGCAAAAATGATTTGTGAAAATGTAAAAAGTGAATGTTTTAAATGGGAATAAATTGTAAATGATAATTTGCATATACACACCTCTCTAAATCGTTATCATAAGGGAAGTTACGCACATGAGGTGAAGTCCCCTGGCTAATGAATGCAGGGTGAATATAGTCCTCGGCCATAGGACCGGTTATTATATTGTGTGATTATTTTTCGAAGTGAGGTAATTCCGGGTGTGGTTATGACTCACTATCGAAGGTATATGTCCTCTTCCCGACGTCACGCGATGTAGGATGCCCAGGTTATCTTGGTGATAGTCCCTGGAAGATGATAGCTATTTAGCGGCGCATCCAGTGGGGAAACCCATAAGGATGGACTTAGAATCGTTATATGATGTGATTATAACTATTCCAAGTAAAGTAGAACATGTATTGATGATAAAGCATTTTGTGAGATAAATTTCTTTGAATATGTTTCCTAAAGAGAAAAGGAACTGTGCAGTTAAATTGGGTAAAACTGAAAAGGAAATCTTATTAATTTGAAAATAAGTCATATCCTCTTGCATTAATGTATACTCATCATTGTAAGTTAAACATGATTATGGGATTTAGATATTTCTCTAAATTAAACAGGAAGTTTAATTCATAATGATTTAGTGCGACTCTGGTATGTGTATTTTAGTTGAGAGGTGAGAATGATTATTATTACAGATCGAATCCATCTTGTTTATGATGTTTAGCACTCATAATTGTTTTGCATTTTATTCACGCGTATATCATATCAAACCGGGTCCTGACCCGTTTATATTTCTCTTCCTTGTGTGGTTCTCTCTTCTGTTCAGGTGCTCCGCCGCAATAGGAGCCTGATATGATCCTTCCTTCTCACTGTCAGGGAGATACAACATTTTTTCGGATGTTATAGGATTTTTTATTTTAGACGCATCCATCTTCTTTATACTCTAGTTATGATCATTCTTGACATTCGGGTGTGTTGCCCAAGATTTTACTTGCTTAAATATTGTACTATTTATTTGTAATACTTGGTGTAACTGTTGTACTGGACTGTTAATCGACATCTTATTCGGTTATTATTTTTTTGTATGGTAATTAATCTATTATGCGCCCTCTTTTTATCCACCGTCTTTTATAAATTGGATAGTCTATATGGTTTTATTCAAACATGCAATTTATTTGACATCTGTTTTCTAAAATAATTGGTGGTTATATCATATTTTTTTACACGACAGTGATGCTAAGAATGGATCTATGATTCCTGTATATTATTGGAGTATCAGGCTAGCCACCTCTTATTTTAATAGGTGGGGTGTCACAGATGGTATCAGAGCGCCAGGACCTAGTGTCCTTATGAATCTGTGCGGACGTACTACGCTTTCAGCGTTACTTTTGATTTGATATAGAGCCTTAGGATTAGGATTGTTGATTCCTCTTGTGAGATTTCGTTCTTCTGCCATAATGTAAGATTTTAGTAAATCTTTTGCGCATTCATCTGAGATTCGTATGCTGATTGATGAAGGGTGACCAGGGAAGGCCGTTATGAGGGCACCAGGAGGCGGGGCTTAGTCAGAACTATAAACGGAAGTCGAGGAATTAGTACCGCATTGGAAGTCACTCCCTTCGTGGTATTTTCTTAGATTACTACAGCAACTACTAAGTATAGTAGATATAGTTTCCCAAGTACCGCTACAAGTAGGGAATGGTATTAAGCATGGATTTCCCAGCAAAGTTAAATTGAAGTTTGAAATGTCCTTGATAAAGACCGCACGTTGAAGTTAAGTCATATGGAGGCAGTGTAACTTCATTCGGCGGAAGTATAAGGCTCAGAAGCTTTGGCTTAGAACGGGGTATAGAAATGCCTAGTCATCTGTAGCACTCCGCTAAATTCTGGCGTCGGCCGCCACCAAAATTGAGCCCGGCGTTAATAAATTAAATATCATTCTTAGCATGTGACCAATGTGAGACATATAATTTAATCCACAAGATAAATATTTTAAATCAATCCCAAATTTTAAGGACATCTAACTGATTTATCATCAAAGTGATATATAAAGTCCGTCACATGAAAATCTCTGAATATCTTAATTATTACAATAAATCAAGTCCAACTGAAATCTCTTAAGACAACTTTGGTACCAAAAGGCCCAATAAAATTCAAATATAGTCTCACAATAAATACGATTGAATTGGAGAAGAAATAAATGACTAAAACGATAATATAATTCCAGCTGCACTTCCAAAGGATCTCCAAAAATATCTATGCAGCTACGCCAATTTAATTCCTGAAAATATTAGTCAACGCATGTGTCAGTGCCAAAGCCCTGAGCATAAATACCGGATACTCCTTCCAATTAGGGTCCTTGAACCCACACAATAGTGCTATACATATCGATCATAACAATAGAATATTTTAATTAAAAGAAAGTCTATAATCCTTAACCATTAAATTTTCTAAATACCCCCAAGGTTTAAATATGCCACACCAATATTATTTTAAATTTAATCCAAGCCCCACGATGTTAATGTTTCTGAATTAACCAGGATGAATTGTTCTCAATTTATTATTAGGTATGGCGGTCCTCCCGCCGTGGGTGATTTACACCAAAATAGATTAATATTACCACACATCCCCTTGTCAAGACCATCGTCTGACCCGTTTTAATATGTGGCCCTCGACATATGACAAGCTTCCACACACACACACATCCCCTTGTCAAGTTCGCTGTCTGATCCGTTTTTATCCTGCGATCCTCACGATATGACAATGTTCCACACACGACACGACATAAACGTCCTCTGACCCGATTAAACTTTTGGCCCTGGACACATGATGTCGCCATCAATTTCAATACCGGTTTTAGTCTTGCGGTATTAATTTTCCAAAATTTCTCATACTAGTTATTCACATAAATTTTTCCCACCCTTAATAGCGACGTGAAAATCCTCAAAATATTTTTGTCCCCAATTAAAAGTTCCCAAAACACAATTTCATCACATCATAAATAAATAAATGATGATTTTAACAATTTACTTCAATTAGATATCAATTCTAGGTTATCACATCAACGGTAAAAATAGAGAATTTGCCCCCACCCCAAATTACATAACCCGCATATATTTATATTAACTAGTCTCATACCTAATTAGCATAAATCGCAACTGTGGTACCCGGAATTTAGTGCTATAAGCCTGGACGAGTAGCCCAGCCCAAGCAGCCCAAAGTTCAGGCCCCTCATCTTTTGTATGGATCCGATTTCCCCACGATCCCATGAAGGGAAGTTATAGGGGAGCACGATCCCATGAAGGGAAGTTATAGGGAAGATGGCTAATATGGAGGAATCCATCATCTCCATTAATTAACCTATACGTATATAAATTAAACCCTAGGTCCGGGGCAAAGGACAAGTTATATTCTCTGTACTCATTCCCCAGAATATTGAGAAATAATACTGACTGCACCACCGTGGACGTAGGCACCTCTTTGCTGAACCACGTACATCCGTTGTTGTGTGATTGGCGTTTTATTTGTTCTTTCTTGGTCACTACTTCTTTCATATTTATTTGTGTTGCATAATCATTATCACCACAATTTGCGCCGTCTGTGGGAAGCATTCATCTTTCCCTGAGAAGAGCCCACGCCAAGAAAAGAATCTAAGATGTCTGGTCACAACAGCAACGCTCCTCAAGCAGGAGATATTCAAGAGCCACCTGCTCCTCGTAGGATTAGGTCTGAGGTCCGACGTTCAGATCGTGGGGCTCGCTTGGAAAGGCCGGCCTCAGAAGAAAGTCAAGGACCAGCAAGGTCCATGCAGATATCCAGATTGATTGATGCATACGAGGCAAGGCTCCACGAGCAGAGGGAGTCTTCTCGCAGATACGAGGCTGAGAATGCTCGCTTGAAAAGAAGACAGGAAAGACTGGAGAAGGAACTACGTCCTGATACCAGGAGACACCCCTATCGCACTCCTAGCCCTCAGGCGACCAAATCTCGCAGCCGAGGAAGGATCCCTAGGCGGGAATATCAAAGGGTCGAAGGTGGCGACTCAGACGACGACCTCCGCGAATAACTAAGAAGAGCTCGCCGCTACCAGAGCCCTGCTCGCAGCGATGAAAACATACGGAACCTGGTCCACAGAGAAATGGACCAACATCGAGATCACCGCGGCACCAGGTCGACCAGAGAACTCGCCAGGAGAGCCCTCAAGACCCAGATGAAGTCACCATTCACAAAGGAAATTGAAGAGGAAGAGGCTCCCAAGAAATTTGCCATTCCAAGGTTCAAGATTTACGATGGGAAGACTGATCCCATTGATCATGTCAGGCAGTACCAGCAGGCCATGACCCTCTGGAATCACCGGGATGCGCTGATGTGCCGTATTTTCCCTTCGAGCCTCCATGACGTGGCCCAGAAATGGTTCGAAAAACTCCCTCACCGATCCATCAGAAATTTTAAATCCCTGGCCGAGCTCTTTACGGCCCGGTTCATCACCAGCAGCTCCCATCCCAAAAGGATGGATTCTCTATTAACCATGAAGAAAACGCCTCAAGAAACACTCCGAGACTATGCGAAGAGGTACTGGGAGTTATTCAACGAGATCGAGGACTGCGCGGAAGAGGTGGCAGTGGCTTCCTTCAAAATTGGGTTACCTAGCTCTTCCCTCCTTTACCAGTCCTTGACAAAGAAGGAAGCTATGACCATTGACGACCTGATGGACCGAATTGAGAAATATGCAAAGGTGGAAGATGTCACCCGCCTTAATGTAGAAGAAAACGGTCGAGCCAAGCTCACTACCAAGGGAAGTGATAAAGTTGAGAACCAGAAGAAAGGAGGAAAGAGTGGGGTCAAGAATGGCTCCAAAAGCGGATGGAACCCTGACGTAACAAAATCATTCCAGGTGGTCAACACCGTCTTCAAAGAGCCAATTTACAAAATTCTCGCGAAAATCAAGGATGAGCCATTCATCAAATGGCCCCGGAAAATGGGAGGAGACCCCTCGAAAAGAAACAATGCTTTAAGATGCACTTTCCACAAAGAGGGAGGGTTTAAGACCGAGCACTACAAGGCTCTTAAATCCCACCTCGAGGAGTTGTCCCAGTCTGGACATTTGAATGACTTTGTGGAAAAGAAGGTAGAGAAAGTGGCTGCCCACAAAGAGGCGAAACTCGACAACGTGCTGGAAGATGATGCCGGACACGAATTCGCAGTAATCCACGGGGTATCCGACGTCAAGAAAATACAAGGAAACTCAGCTCGAATGGAGGTAAAGAAACTGACAGTGGTAATGCAAGCTTTTCAGATTGATCCAGTAAAATCACAGTCAGGAAAACGTCGGCGAGCAGAGGACATCAACTAAAACAAGCATATTGTTTTCACGGATGAAGATCTTGTGGGAGTAAGGACTCCACATAATGATGCCTTGGTCATTACACTCAGGATAGCAAACTTTGACATCGATAGGCTGCTCGTCGATCAAGGAAGCTCATCCGAAGTAATGCACATCGACCTGTTCAGGAAATTGAAGTTGAGCGTCGCCGACCTAAAGGGAGCTACTGTCCCTCTGGTCGGCTTCGCTGGAAAAATGACCATGCCCCTGGGCAAAATAGTACTGCCAGTGCGCGCTGGAAATGTTTCCAAGATGATCGAGTTTTTGGTGGTCGACATTGATTCACCATATCAGGCCATCCTCGGCAGGGGATGGCTTCATGCGATGAAGGCAGTCTCCTAGACCTACCATCAAAAGCTCAAATATGTTACCGAGCGAGGAGTAATGGAGATACACAACGACCAGGCGATGGCAAGGAAGTGCTTCATAACAGCCATCCGACCAAAGCCAGAGAAAAAAGCCGATCAACCCATCGAGAAAGTGGAGGAAGGTGCAATTCCTTACAAACAACAATTAAAATATGGAAGGCCTGGAGTGGAAGAGACCAGGCTCCTCCCCTCCGAGCGTGTCGTCGAGGACCTGGTAGAAGTGGAGGCTAGGGAAAGCGACAACAGCAGAGTCTTCCTGATCGGAGCATCACTCACTGACCAAGAGTAAAAGGAGTTATCAACCTTACTCAGAAGCAACATAGATGTTTTCGCTTGGGAACCTTACGAGCTGCCAGGAATCGATCCCAATATGGTCTGCCACCAGTTGCACGTCGATCCCACATTCAAGTCGATAACACAGAAGGCACGGCGAACTGCTCCCGAGAAGTCCAGAGCAATAGAAAAAGAAGTTGAAAAACTGCTGGAAGCAGGATCCATACGGGAAGTGAAATTCCCCAAATGGTTATCCAACCCAGTGGTAGTTCCGAAAAGCAACAGAAAGTGGAGAGTTTTCATAGACTTCACTGACCTCAACAAAGCCTGCTGCAAGGATATCTTCCCTCTTCCAAAAATAGACCAACTAGTAGACGCCACCGCAGCTCACGAACGAATGAGTTTCCTGGATGCGTACTCAGGATATCACCAGATTCCCTTGTATGCCCCAGATCAGGACAAAACGGCGTTTATCACGACGGTTGGTTTATATTGTTACAAGGTCATGCCTTTTGGGCTAAAAAATGCAGGGGCAACCTATCAGCGGCTAGTTACTAAAATGTTCAAGAATCAGATGGGAGACACAATGGAGGTCTACATCGACGACATGCTCGTCAAGAGCAAGGAGAAGGAGAATCACCTCTTGGACCTGTCAAGTACCTTCGAAATCCTCAGGAAGTATCGAATGAAACTTAATGCGAGCAAGTGTTCCTTCGGTGTCCAGTCAGGAAAGTTTCTTGGGTATTTGATCAGCAAGCGAGGCATAGAGGCTAATCCAGACCAGATTGATGCAATCAATAGAGTGCAACCTCCTCGCACAATCCGGGATGTACATAAGCTCACTGGAATGCTCGCTACTCTAAATCATTTCATTTCTAAATCCTCCGAGAGATGGAAGCATTTCTTCTAACTCTTAAAGGGCAGCAGAACAGTAGAGTGGACCCCAGATTGCTCGCGAGCATTAGACGAGCTCAAGTCCTACCTAAGCTCTCCACCACTGCTTATCATACCATATCAAATGGACTCTTTGTACCTCTACCTCTCTGTATCCAGTCATACTGTCAGCTCAGCGCTAATGTGTGAAGTTACAGGAATCCAACATCCAGTCTATTACGCGAGAAAAACCTTATTAGACGCTGAGCACTGCTACCTACCATTAGAAAAGATCGCATTCGCCCTAGTAATAGCCTCGAGGAAACTGAAGCATTACTTCGAAGCTCATACGATCATCGTCCTTACACACACCCCCTCAAGGCTTTCCTAAGGAAGGCGGATTTGTGAGGCAGACTGTCTAAATGGTCAGTCGAGCTCGGCCGGTTCGACATCCAATTTCAACCAAGGACATCTATCAAAGGTTAAATCCTTGCTAATTTTATAGCTGAATTCACAGGCAAAGAGCCCTCCTACCATCCTAGGCCAACAGAGCAAAACAACCAAGCTACAGTGGAAAGCTGGAAACGATTCGTTGATGGAGCCTCCAACTCAAAGGGGGCAGGGGTAGGAATTATTCCCATCACTCCGAAAAACACAGTCCTTGAGCAAGGGATCAGGCTGGGATTTGCAGCTTCCAATAACGAAGCAGAATACGAGGCCTTAATAGCAGGTCTCCAAAAAGCGCAAACTCTGGGAGCAAAGTGTTTGCAGGTATTCGGTGATTCGCAACTAGTTTCCAACCAGATAAATGGAGACTATAACGCGAAGGATGAGAGAATGGCAGCCTACCTCTCCTTGGTGAAAAACTTAATGACGAGCTTTGAAGAGATCAACATCCAGCAGTTTCCCAGGGGGCAAAACAGCCACGCTGATGCGTTAGCAGCGCTGAGCTCGGCAGTTGATTCTAGCCTTAAAAGGGTTATCCCTATCGATTTCCTCAGTTGCCCAAGCATTTACCCCAACTGCGAGCTGACAAAAGCAAAACCAATACTCCAATTGGAATCAGCCCCTAGCTGGATGGATCCCTTGAAGGACTATTTAAAGAACGGAACGCTTCCAGAGGACAGGAGAACTGCCCACCAGATAAGAGTCAAAGCTGCTCGCTTTCACTTATCCACAGGAGGCGACTTGTATAAAAGATCTTTCTCCGGCCACTACCTTAGATGCGTCCACCCAGGCGATGTCAAGGCAGTGCTTCACGAGCTTCACAAAGGAATCTGTGGAAGTCATGTCGGAGGAAGGTCTCTAGCCTTCCGAGCAATGAAGGAAGGTTATTGGTGGCCATACATGCAAAAGGACTCCGCAGTATATGTCCGCAAATGCCTGAAATGCCAACTTCACGCTCCTATGGTCCACCAGCCCGCCAACGAATTAAAATCCCTGACCAGCCCCTGGCCCTTCGCCCAGTGGGGAATGGACATCGTGGGACCACTGCCCACCGCTGCCGGCAATCGCAAATACCTGTTGGTTGCAACTGATTACTTTACCAAGTGGATCGAGGCAGAACCACTGGCAAACATCCGAGATGCTGACATGATAAGGTTCGTATGGAGAAATATAATCACTCGATTCGAAATCCCCAGAACCATCATCACTGACAATGGAACACAGTTCGAGAGTGGCCCTTTTCAGGACTTTTGCAACAAACACGGGATCAGGCACCACTTCAGCTCGGTGGCCTACCCTCAAAGCAACGGACAAGCTGAAGCTTCCAAAAAATAGTGATCGCTGGATTGAAGAAGCGGTTATAGCAAGCTAAAGGCGCATGGGAAACCGAGCTACCGCATATCCTATGGGCATACAAAACGACTCCTAGGCGAGCAACAGGAGAAACGCCATTCTCACTAGCATATGGTATGGAGGCGATCATCCCACTAGAAGCGGGATTGCCAACAATGAGATCCGACCTTGTCGAACAAGGCCAGAATGATCAGGCTTTGCTCGCTGAACTCGACCTGGCCGACGAGCGCAGGGAACTTGCCCTAGTAAAACTAGCGAGCTATCAGCAACAGGTCGCGAAGCACTACAGCAAAAGGGTCAATCCGAGGAAATTCAAAGTTGGGGACTATGTTCTAAGAAAGGTCCTGGGCAACACAGTGAAGCCATTGGACGGTAAACTGGGCCCGAACTGGGAAGGACCTTATAAGATAATTAGAGATGACCTGCAAGGTGCCTATCATTTGGAAACGATGGAGGGCAGGGAGATACCACGAGCATGGAACGCAGCTAATCTCAAGAAATTCTATTTTTAGGAATTCTATTGTTAAATCTTTTATTGTATTCGTTATGTGAAAGGACAGTTCATTTCTCACTTCGCTAATGAAAATATCTCAGTTAATCACTCTCTAATTAGTAACAGTTATATTTTATTACACATCCCTTCCAAATCACAGGCATAATGGTCGACATAGCAGGGGATAACCCCTCCTCAGGTCATCGTCATGAAGCACGACAGACCTCTTGCCCCTGGCAATATATGAAGCCCTATAGAGTATTCTTAGGCATCGAACCTACTTTGGTTAAACAAAATCCTGATCGGATGAAGACATCCAATACCAGGTGGAAGCCTCCGAACAAGATAGTCAGCAACTTTAGATCTTCTTCCATCATCAGGAGCGGGGGTTAGCTCTTCCACGACCTCATTTGCGTCCAACTCCAATAATTATCGGGGAATAGCATCAATGGGGATCTATCGATCATCCCTTCTGAATGGATTGGGCATCAGAGTGGAGGAGGATATCTCATGTCGATACCATAACGCCGAGTTCCTCGGGACCTGCAGCTCTCTCAGGGCACTCAACCACCCTCTGATAAAGGAAAGTTCCTCGAACTCTGATAGTCTCGTTGGAACATCCATCCAGTCTTGATCGTAGCCATCAGACCACACTTGTCGAGGACCCTTCTTGAATAAATGCCGCAGTCGGGTGACATCCCTCTGGAGCCCAGCAGCAGTTACATAATCTCTCCGAACATCGTCGCGCAGCTCCCCCATCTCCCTCTCACTCTGTTCCTCGGCTTCCCTGTTCCTACCCCTGGCACTCCTGCCAGCACGCGGGAGGGGAGGCCGAGAAGCTCGCGACGAAGAAGAGCCTTGTAGGACTGCCGAAACGGTGCTCAGCGAATGCTCCTTAAGCCATAGGACCTCCCTCCTCAAGTCTTCATTCTCCTGCTGCAGGAACTCCCCAACCTGGTTAATCTCGGTGGCCTCCAACAACCTTGCTCTCAGTGCACTGACTTCTTCTTGTACTGAGGCACCGATTTCTTCCATCTCCTGGAGCCTGTCCTTCAGCTTGGCCACTAGCTCGGACTGATCCTTATATTTTTTGTTCCTTGACTTGGCAAACCTGCAAAGTCTAGCAAAGGCCTGGCGAACTTCAGGGCTTGCATTAGGACCAAGAGTCCTACCCAGTTGGGAGGTAACAGGAATATAATCATCAAAATCAACCAACTACAAGTAAAAGAAAGAGAAGAGAAAGAGATCAGCGTAAACAAAAGGATAACCTTCTCATTTCATTAATAAAGACCAAGTACATCAAGCAGAAAAAACTTGAGAGATTACAAGCAAAAAGTACAAAAGTAGATCCTAAGAACAGATTAACTGGCAACCTCAGGCTGCCCAGCGATGTCTGGCTGCTTCCCCTTATCAGCTGCAGTAGAGGTATCCCCCTCAGCAGTAATGCTTTCAGTCACCTGAACAGGGCAAACACCAGCAGGAACTGTATCCGAGGGAAGATCAGTACCCTCGATGGTTGGAGCAGGAGCTTCTTCGTCCATAGTTGGCTTGGGACCCGGGTTGTGCTCATCAAACAGGGAAGACTCAACATCCACACCAGCAGCTAGAAGAGCTTTGTTCCAGCCCTTCTTGAAGTTCAAACGGCTGATGTAGCCAATCTGAACCTCATCATCATCATAAGCAGCAGCCCACCCAGAATTGTATGAGTCCTCCTTAATGGTGGCTGCCTGGGCTTATTCCGCCTCCAGCTGCTCGGCCAGAACCCTATTCTTCTCTGCGAGGTCCAGCTTGCTCGAGCACACTAGGTCATAAGCCTTCCTCAGCTCGCCCAGCTCTTTAACCGCGTTATCCCTCTCGCGGGCAGAGTTGACGAGAGCCAGATCAGACGAAACTCGAGCTGCATCAGCAGCCTTCAGATCAGCCTCCAGCTGAGAACCCCTGGCTTCTAGAGCAGACCTTTGTTGCTCCAACTCACCGTTCCTCTTCACCAGCTCGTCGCGAGAACGATAGAGCACAGCGAAGTCGGTCACAAACTGCAAAGAATAAAGAAGGAATCAGGAAGAGGAAACAATCAAGACTTGTTAAAAAATTGAGAATTGGAAGGGAATTTTACCAAAGCCAGCCTCTGGCTAGCTTGCAGGGCCAGCTGATCGGACCCCAGCGTCCTCTGACGATCCGCAGGAAGAACTGCTCTCTCAAGCAGTGCAAGAGTTAGCTGAGGAGAAATGGCCACCAAAGCCCCCTCGGGCAAGGAAGATACTGGGACCAAAGCTTGACCTGCCTTGGTCCTTGATTCCATTTTCCTCCTCTCCTCCTCCTTCTCTCTTTCCCTTCTCTTCCTCTCCTCTACTATCTTCTTCTCCTACATCTTTTTTCTCTCCTCCTCCTTTTTTCTCTCCCTCTCTTTCGCCTGCTCCTCCTCTCTCCTCTTCCTCTCTTGCTCCTGAGAGGAAGGCCGAGAACCTGTAGCCATAACCCCTGAAGCAGTCTTCTGTTTCTTGGGCCTTTGTTAAAGGAGCACATGGTCATCATCATCATCATCATCATCTCTGATCAGGTTCTTCCTTGGAGGCATATCTTCACCAGAGCTGCTGGAAGTACTCGACGATCTTTGAGCCTTAGAAGCCTCCTCAGAATCAGAAGAGCTGCTACTATCAGAGCTCCCTTCACCGAGATTACCTACAGGCTCACTTTCAGAGCTGCTCTCTTCTTCGTCCAACGGTATCGGCTCAGCAGTAGTCTCTCCTAAAGAATCAAACTCTGGTACACAGTCCACAGGCCGTGCTATGAAGCTAGAGCCTACGTTCTTATACTCTAACAAGAAAGCGGCAGATCTGGGATGCTCGTCGTCACCCAAAGGCTCTCTGATGTTCCAAGCTTTAACCAACTCAGAAATTCGGACCTCGGCGAGGGCAGGCTCCAAGTTCTTCGACCTCGCTATAGAAGAAAAAATAAAGAGGAGTTAAAAAAGTCATAAATCAGCAGAGATTGAAACAATTTCATGATATCTACCTATATATTCTTCCCCATAAAAGGGAACAGTGAACCTCTCAGACCTCGACCCTTCAGATTGAGGAGAAAACTGCCAATTCCTAACAAGAAAACCTTCCTGCCAGTAGTCCTTATGGGAATCAGGTAGATTTACTACCAATACCCTATCAGGGCTCCTAGCTTTGAGGTACAGGACACCTGAACTGGTTCGAGAGAAGGAGTAACAAAAGCAGACCTCGACGAGCCCTAATCTTGTGCCATACAGTTGATTTATCCTATGCACGCCGTTCACTATTTTCCATACATTGGGCGAGCATTGTGCAGGTACAATACTAAAATAGCTAAAGAAATACAGAAACAGATCATTAGGGGGAAAGGTAAGTCCCCCTTGGGAGAGCAACAAAACATGAATCCAGTGGGCATCCTCTATATCCCTAACGTTCCTAGGAGGCGAGGCACAACACTCAATCTCTACCCACTCAGGAATGTTGTAGAATTTTCTAAATTCCGAGATTGACCTATTTTCAATCTTCGCCATTGGAAAACACAAGAAAAACTACAAACTAAAGAGAAAATGCAAAGGGCACGAGAAACTTACAAGACAGAAGATCAGGTCAAATGACGAAGAAGTAACGAGAGTGGAGATCGAAAGCAGAAGGTACGAAGTGCAAGAGTTCTCAGAAGATAGAGGATTGATGGAAAAGATGAAACGATGAAAAGAAATGTGCCTTATTCCAACAAACCTTCAAAATCTAATCATATTGCACAGTAAGCGAAGTGGCTGCCGCCAGAAATCGACTCTACAGCTCCCGAGGAATTGCAACACAATAATCATTTAAATCTGTTGGGCCCACATGCATGGCACAATAAATTTAGGGGCAATTGTGGGTACCCGGAATTTAGTGCTATAAGCTTGGACGAGTAGCCCAGCCCAAGCGGCCCAAAGTCCAGGCCCCTCATCTTTTGTATGGATCCGATTTCCCCACGATCCCATGAAGGGAAGTTATAGGGGAGCACGATCCCATGAAGGGAAGTTATAGGGAAGATGGCTAATATGGAGGAATCCATCATCTCCATCAACTAACCTATACGTATATAAATTAAACCCTAGGTCCGGGGCAAAGGATAAGTTATATTCTCTGTACTCATTCCCCAGAATATTGAGAAATAATACTGACTTCACCACCGTGGACGTAGGCACCTCTTTGCTGAACCACGTACATCCGTTGTTGTGTGATTGGCGTTTTATTTGTTCTTTCTTGGTCACTACTTCTCTCATATTTATTTGTGTTGCATAATCATTGTGTGAACGGCGTGCAATAATCATTTAAATCTGTTGGGCCCACACGCATGGCACAACAAATTTAGGGGCAATTGTGGGTACCCGGAATTTAGTGCTATAAGCCTGGACGAGTAGCCCAGCCCAAGCGGCCCAAAGTCCAGGCCCCTCATCTTTTGTATGGATCCGATTTCCCCACGATCCCATGAAGGGAAGTTATATGGGAGCACGATCCCATGAAGGGAAGTTATAGGGAAGATGGCTCATATGGAGGAATCCATCATCTCCATTAACTAACCTATACGTATATAAATTAAACCCTAGGTCCGGGGCAAAGGACAAGTTATATTCTCTGTACTCATTCCCCAGAATATTGAGAAATAATACTGACTGCACCACCGTGGACGTAGGCACCTCTTTGCTGAACCACGTACATCCGTTGTTGTGTGATTGGCGTTTTATTTGTTCTTTCTTGGTCACTACTTCTCTCATATTTATTTGTGTTGCATAATCATTGTCACCACAGCAACTAAGGCCCACTTTATTAGTCCCATACCTAACAAGTGTACTATAACGAGGGGTGAAAATCAATTATCTAAAATATCAACGTTACCGAAATATTCAATGTTATAATATATCATAATTGACATGATCAACAATTTATAATAATATTCTCATTAATACTAAATTCCCAATAAATGATTTTTAATCCAAATATGGGGATATTAAGAACCCGTAATTATTAAGATTTTTCCAAATCATTATTAATTGCAAGTTCCATAATAGTTATTTATTTTTTAGCACAAGTAATTTAATTGCTTTAGGAAATTACATAAACATCCAAATTAAATTACTAAGGTCCTCTACATGTATGTATCCACTAAATTACTAAGGGGTCCTCTACATGTATTTGTCCACTAAATTATTAAGGGGTCCTCTACATGTATTTATCCATAAAATCACCAACTAAGTAATTGCAATTCAAATAACAACAAAATTATTTTTATTTGTTATAATTAATTATTTTTACAAAACATCCCCATAATTATTTTCTTCAATATATTAAGTTCTTAATTTCTTTTAGAACACATGAGTTTTAATGGAGGCTATAATCAAGACATATATCACTAAAGGAAAAGAATAGGATAAACATGCCTAATTTTCAGATGTTGAAATTGATGAGAGATTCGGGTTCTCCTAAAAAAATTGATCGAAAAACTCTCTTGCACCTCTTTGAAATAATTCTATTTTGACCCCTAAAAGAAATCTTGAAAAACTGTTTTAATGGTGTTTTGAGTTTTGGTGGTGGAATATGAATAGAGAAGGCTGTGGTGGTTGCTAAGGGTTTGCAAAAATTGTGTGTTGAAACCCCTAATCTGAGCTTCATTTTATAGCAAAGTTTGAGGGTTAAAAAATAAATAAAATTAAAAAAAAAAGTGGTTTGGCCGAACATAAAAATATCTTAAATAGGGTCTAAATGACGTTTTTTGGAAATGTCGAAGAAGGTAAAGTTGCTTAAAATTAAATTTTAAGTCGTTATGGTGATTTTCAGAATTTTCTGAGCATCTTTATTGTTTTGAATAAAATAATAATATTTTATTTGTTTATTCATTTTTCGACTTTTGACCCCATGACACTCTTAGGCCTATTTTTAGCATCCAATAAATATGGTCAAATTATTTTTAACCCAATAAATCGTCCTACAAAAATCACGCAAGTTCGCGTCATGCGTGACACCTGCTGACAAAAGTATAATTTTATTTAAAAATACCCATTTAAAAATTCAGGTTATTACATGTCGCGCCCCAAATTAATTAAGTTAAACTCATCCTTTTAATTAGAGATAAATTGGCTTAAACAATGCTTTAATTTAAATCTCTAAGGAAAATAGCATAAGATTTTTTTTTTCCAAAGGTATGTGTAGATGAAAACATAACTGCCTTTACTTATAACTAATAAGTACTACATAACTTTACATAACCAAGATCCTTAGTTTAATAATTACACAAAAGAAATCCTGATATTCAAACCATACTAAATATCTGTCACTCCCCCATTTTAAGGTCCTAACTTGGCAGTGAACTCCAAATTATAAGCATACCTGAAACAAAACATTATAGGAGTGTAAGCTATAAAGGCTTAGTGAATGACCAAATACCACACATATAACCAATTTGAATAACCATTTTTATTTTGTTCTAATGCTATAACCCAATAGGAATTGTGAAACTCTCGCAAGCCTGGACCCGCCACAGTCCAATTAACCCACCACAGTTATTAGGGACCACCACATCCCTTTATTAGGCCCGAGTACACAAACCTTTATGTTGGATTAACAGGACCACCACATCCCGTAGGACCCACCACAGTCCTTAACATTAGATAAAGGACTCACTAGTCCATATCATTATGTAACATCGCTTAACATTTTTAATCATATGCATATGTTTCATAAATACAACATCACTCCCATAAACATTTTCACACATGTGTTTAACTACACATTTCCATATGAAATTATAAGCATTTATATTTCATAAGGAAGGTCACTCACCTTGGATTTGGTGCTAAGATTAATACCAACTACTTCCTTGGTATGGTAGTATTAGCTGCTTCCCCACCTAACAAGTCAATGTCGTTAGTATTTGAATACACCGATTAACATCAAACCCAGTAACACATCACATAATTTGGTCAATCAGAAATAACTAAGGAGGAATTACATATGACACTTCACATTTATATAACACCCAATTAATTAGGGTTCTAACACAATTTACAGAATTAAATTACGAATTTGCTAGACAAAGTTATGCCCATTTTATTACAGCCTTTTCCAAATCGTTTCTCAAGAAAAACAACAACCCAACTTCAACTTCCTAGAATTCTCATAATTTTTGTACAACATAACTTTTCATGATATTCCACCCAATATCAGTAAACACATTGAATAATACAAATTTAATGTTTCATAATTTCTAGGGCTCATTTTCTATGTCGAGCAAAACGTCAAACACTTGGTATGCATTCTTGCTCCTTTAGGGAAGATTTTAAACCACGACTTCAAACTATCACCAAGGGTTAATTGCTTGGTATTTTTACACAATTTTCGGATATGTTATACATGTATGAGTGTATTTTACTCTACAACTTGAATCACTCAATTCCAACAAGTATTCCATGATTTATGCCATTTTTAGCATAACTAGGTCAAAATACAACATTAAGGCATAACTTAACATTTTTAAGCATACATAACCTTGACCTTGAGTATAATTCATGGAAACATATAATAAACATGTTTTAGCAGAAATATACATCATAATCATGGATTTTCTAAATCAAAATGCTTTACGAAAAGATGATGTAAATTTAGGACTTTAAAGTATGCATTTACGATCCTAGCTCTGGTTCTAACTTATGTTCTTAACCCATCCTTGTTCCAACACAATTCAGCAATATGGGTATCATTAAAATATATATCCAAATCAGAAATAAAAACATGACAAGTATATAACTCATCCATGTGACAAACTTTAATAAAGATGTAATTACCTCACGAGAATTCCTCGATTTATGGTGAATTTTCAAAGAAATTCTTCCTTAACTTTGTTTTTCTCTCTCCATAAGCATATTTTTCTCAAGCTTGTAATAGGAAATGAAAAGGATGATAAGTTCTTCCTTATAAGCTTAAAAACGTGGCTATGTGACCACTTTAAGGTGGTATTACGCGATTCGTTGGGCAAGGGGTCCAATAGGACAATTCCGTTAATGACAGATTTGTCCTGCCTCGTAAAATCACCATAACTCACTATTTCGGGCCCCGATTTACTCTCACTTTGTGTCTATGAGTATATAACTTAAACATATACAACTTTCATGTTTTGTGTTTTCCCAAAATCATAAAACTAGTACACCTAATTTGGGCTCGAACAGAAGAGTAATTATTTACTCAGAATTTCATAACTTTCACATTTGGCGACCAAACATCGCCACTTTCGCACCAACACTCTAGCTTACTTTTTATAAACATAATTATTCATTTAGAAACATATTTTCATGATGCATTTAACCACATAACCAATTTATAACTTATAACTCATAACTTATACTTAATCGTATAATTAACCTTACTAATCATGTTTTAGGGCCTTACAATTCTACCCCTCTTATAAAAATTTCGTCCTCGAAATTTAACGCATAAGAAACTTACCAAACAATTGAGGATATTGCTTCTTCATGTTATCCTCCCCTTCCCAGGTGGCATACTCCGCATTCTGACTTCTCCACATCACCTTAACTAGTGAAATGGTTTTACTACGTAACACTTGCTCCTTTCGATCTACAATAGCAATTGGTTCCTCCACGTAGGTTAGGTCCTCTTGAAGCTCTATCGGTTGTGAAGTAAACACATGTGAAAGATCAGACACATACTTACGTAACATGGATATATGAAAAACATCGTGTATCCGAGACAATTCTGGTGGTAATGCCAACTTATAAGCTACAGATCCAACCCGTTTCACTATCTCATAAGGGCCAATGTACCTGGGACTTAACTTTCCCTTCTTCCCAAATCTCATAACCCCTCTCCAAGGAGAAACACGTAGGAATACTCGATCACCTTCCTCAAATTTCAATTCTTTCCTTCGGTTGTCTGCATAACTTTTCTGTCTACTTTGCGCCGCCTTTAAGTGATTATGGATGAGATTGATCTTTTCAGTAGTCTGCTGTACAATTTCTGGCCCAAGAAGTTTTCGTTCTCCTACTTCAGTCCAACACACTGGAGTTCTGCATTTTCTCCCATACAAAGCTTCATAAGGAGCCATCTCAATACTCGAATGATAGCTATTATTATAAGCAAACTCTATTAGTGGCAAGTGTTCATCCCAACTCCCCTTGAACTCCAACACACAGATTCGTAACATGTCTTCAAGTGTTTGGATCGTTCTTTCTGACTGCCCATCAGTTTGAGGATGAAAAGCTGTACTAAATTTCAATTTAGTCCCCAAAGCTTCTTGTAAACTAGGCCAAAAGCGAGAAGTAAACTTAGGATCTCGATCAGAAATAATAGAAACAGGTGCACCATGCAATCTGATAATCTCATCCACATATAATTTGGCATATCTATCCATGGAGTAAGTAGTTTTAACACGAAGAAAATGTGCAGACTTAGTCAACCTATCAACGACAACCCAAATAGAATCAAACCCTCGTGATGATTTTGGTAAACCTATAAAAAAATCTGTAGTAACATGCTCCCATTTCCACTCAGGAATAGGTAAGGGCTGTAGTAAACCACTTGGCTTCTGATGCTCCACCTTCACCTGTTGGCAAACTAGACATCTAGCAACAAAATCTGCAATGTCGTGTTTCATTCCCGACCACCAATAACATTGTTTCAAATCTCTATACAGTTTCGTGTTCCCTGGATGCATAACATACAAAGAACAGTGGGATTCCTCTAAAATCGTTCTTCTCAAATCAGGCACATTAGATACACACAAACGGTTCCCATACATAACAATATCATCATCCCGAATAGAAAATTCATTTGCTTTACCCTTTTTCATATTATCTCTAACTTTCTCCAATTCTGTATCTCCTCCTTGTGCTTGTTTTATCCAGTTTATCAATGTGGGTCTAACATTTAAATGTGCTACTATTCCGTAAGACTCATTCAAAGTTAATTCCACCCCCATTAAAGCTAACTCTCTCAGCAGATCAACTCGAATACAATAAATACAAGATACTATGCCTAGAGATTTTCTACTCAAAGCATCAACAACAACATTAGCTTTACCTGGATGGTGATGTATCGTACAATCATAATCTTTTATAAGTTCCATTCACCTTCTTTGCCTCAAGTTCAAGTCTTTTTTAGTAAACAAGTATTTTAAGCTTTGATGGTCAGTAAAAATTTCACAACTAACACCATATAATTAGTGTCTCCAGATCTTTAATGCAAAAACTACTGCAGCTAACTCGAGATCATGAGTAGGGTAGTTGCGCTCATGTATCTTTAACTGTCGAGAAGCAAAAGCAATTACCTTTCCATGCTGCATTAATACACATCCAAGTCCTTGATACGAAGCATCACTATAAATAACTAGACCTTCTGTACCTGTTGGGATAGTCAATACTGGAGCTGATGTCAACTTACCCTTTAAATTTTCAAAGCTTTTATCACAATCTCCACTCCACACAAACTTGTTCTCCTTTCTGGTAAGCTTAGTTAATGTCAATTCAATAGAAGAAAACCCCGGTATAAACCTCCTATAATAGCCCGCCAATCCCAAAAAGCTACGCACCTCTGTCACACTAGTTGGTCTTTCCCAATTCATTACCGCTTCAACCTTCTTGGGATCTACACAAATACCATTAGCAGAAATAACATGCCCCAAAAATACTACCTTGTCTATCCAAAATTCACATTTAGAAAATTTAGCATACAACTGCTTCTCTCGCAAGGTCTGTAAAATAATACGCAGGTGGCATTCATGCTCATCCCTACTACGAGAATATATCAAAATATCATCGATGAAGACAATAACAAAAGAATCCACATATGGGTGAAATATACGGTTCATCAAATCCATGAATACGGCCGGTGCATTTGTTAACCCAAATGGCATGACAAGAAATTTATAATGTCCATACCTGGAACGAAAAGCAGTTTTAGAAATGTCACAATCTCTTACTTTCAATTGATGATATCCGGATCTGAGATCAATCTTAGAAAACACTTTGGCTCCTTGCAACTGATCGAACAAATCATCGATGCGGGGTAATGGTATTTATTACGGATAGTCACCTTATTCAATTGACGATAATCGATGCACAGCCTCATGGTTCCATCTTTCTTCTTCACAAACAATACTGGGGCTCCCCACGGTGATACACTAGGCCTTATAAAACCACGATCTAACAAATCTTGCAACTGTATTTTTAGCTCCTTTAATTCTGCAGGTGCCATGCGATATGGTGCAATAGATATCGGTGCGGTGCCTGGTACCAACTCAATCGCAAATTCTACCTCACGATCTGGTGCTAACCCTGGGAGTTCTTCTGGGAAGATATCTGCAAACTCATTAACTACTGGTATATCTGATAGTTTTCCAGCCTCTTGTCGCATGTCCACCACATGGGCAAGATAACCCTCACATCCTTTCCTTAGCAGTTCATAACATTTTGTAGCAGAAATCAAACAAGTTGGAGTGACATTTCGTTCCCCAATAAATTTAAATTCAGGTTCACCCGATAACTGAAACACTACCTCCTTTTTAAAGCAATCCAAACATACATGATATGAAGCTAACCAATCCATACCCAGTATTACATTAAAGTCGCGCATATCGAGAGGTAATAAGTCAACTAGTAATTCTTTTTCACCCACTCGCACCACACACTCCCTATATACCCTCTCAATAAAAACCAACCCCCCTACTGGAGTAACAATAGCTAAACCAAAATCTAATGATGATAATGGTTTATTAAGATGCAACAGATAAAGCAAAGACACAAAAGAATGTGTAGAACCAGGATCTATCAACACATAAGCATCTTTATCACCAATAGGAAGTGTACCTGTCACTACGTTAGGCATAGCTTGTGCATCTTGTTGCGTCAGTGCAAACACTCCGCCTTGGCCTTGACTTTGCGATATACCTCCTCTACCTCCCCTGGGTACATTCTGTGTAGAACTCCTTCCTCTTACTGCCACACTCCCAACTGATGTTGTAGCTCCCATCGCTGGACAATTCTTTCGTAAGTGCCCCGGTTGATGACAATGGAAACACAAAGGTGTCGTCTCAGCTATTGTACACTCTCGAGACATGTGCCCTTGACCACCACATCTATAACAAAATATGGCCCTCGATCCCATCACAAATGCATTTTCTGACCGATTCATCCCAGTCCTTCCACCTCGAGCTTGAAATCTTCCACGTGCATTTCTATTATTTTTAAATTCTTGGCCCTTAGGAACTCCTCGTGCTACACTCTGAATTGAGGTTCCCGCCTCCCATCCATATGATCTTATACTATCATGTCTAGCTTTCTTCGAGTGTTCAACTTGCATTTCTTTTATTGACTTTTCTGACACCATGGCCCTATCCACCAAGTCCACATAATCCATTATCTTCATATTAGCAACCATGCTTTTTATATCTACACTCAACCCGGTTTGAAACCGATCACATTTACTTTTTTCCGTCCTCACCAAGTCAGGTGCAAATCTAGATAAGGATATAAATAAAGCTTCATACTCTGCCACTGTCCGATTCCCTTGTTTCAACGTGATAAATTCTTCCTCTTTCTCCTTCCTATAAAGCCTTGGGAAATATTTTTCAAAGAACACTTTCACAAACCTCTCCCATGTAATTCGTGGAGGATTTATTGGCACCACTCCCCCCATTGTACTAAGTAATCTTTCTGTTGCGTCCCACCATAACTTTGCATCATCCTCTAACCTAAAGGTTGCTAACAAAACCTTTTGTTCATCTCGCACTTCCATCACCTTGAATATTGTTTCCATCTTTCTAATCCACCCCTCTGCCACTAACGGATCAGTATTCCCAGTAAATGCTGGCGAATTTAACTTCATGAACCTCTCATGCAATTTGTCCCTATCCCCACCATGTTCTCCACCTCTTGCTTGTTCCATAAGTTGTGCCACAGCACGCAATATTCTTCCCACATCATCAACAGGTTGTTGTTGCACCTCTGGTTCATCCACTTCAATAGGTATATGTCCTTGCTGACTATTAGGTACATAGGATGCCTCACCCTCTGCTCTATCATGCGGCTCGTGTGGATCCATCACTCACTTCAATATAATTAACTTAAACAAAATATAATAGTAGCAGTTTAATATTAACATTGTTAGTCGAAATCCAGGTGCATAACAAACTCACTTTCTAGTGTCCACTGCCAATCTAGACCCTCACACCCTATCCAGAACCAAATAACCACGCTCTGATACCAAGTTGTCGCGCCCCAAATTAATTAAGTTAAACTCATCCTTTTAATTAGAGATAAATTGGCTTAAACAATGCTTTAATTTAAATCTCTAAGGAAAATAGCATAAGATTTTTTTTTTCCAAAGGTATGTGTAGATGAAAACATAACTGCCTTTACTTATAACTAATAAGTACTACATAACTTTACATAACAAAGATCCTTAGTTTAATAATTACACAAAAGAAATCCTGATATTCAAACCATACTAAATATCTGTCACTCCCCCGTTTTAAGGTCCTAACTTGGCAGTGAACTCCAAATTATAAGCATACCTGAAACAAAACATTATAGGAGTGTAAGCTATAAAGGCTTAGTGAATGACCATATACCACACATATAACCAATTTGAATAACCATTTTTATTTTGTTCTAATGCTATAACCCAACAGGAATTGTGAAACTCTCGCAAGCCTGGACCCGCCACAGTCCAATTAACCCACCACAGTTATTAGGGACCACCACATCCCTTTATTAGGCCCGAGTACACAAACCTTTATGTTGGATTAACAGGACCACCACATACCGTAGGACCCACCACAGTCCTTAACATTAGATAAAGGACTCACTAGTCCATATCATTATGTAACATCGCTTAACATTTTTAATCATATGCATATGTTTCATAAATACAACATCACTCCCATAAACATTTTCACACATGTGTTTAACTACACATTTCCATATGAAATTATAAGCATTTATATTTCATAAGGAAGGTCACTCACCTTGTATTTGGTGCTAAGATTAATACCAACTACTTCCTTGGTATGGTAGTATTAGCTGCTTCCCCACCTAACAAGTCAATGTCGTTAGTATTTGAATACACCGATTAACATCAAATCCAGTAACACATCACATAATTTGGTCAATCAGAAATAACTAAGGAGGAATTACATATGAAACTTCACATTTATATAACACCCAATTAATTAGGGTTCTAACACAATTTACAGAATTAAATTACGAATTTGCTATACAAAGTTATGCCCATTTTATTACAGCCTTTTCCAAATCGTTTCTCAAGAAAAACAACAACCCAACTTCAACTTCCTAGAATTCTCATAATTTTTGTACAATATAACTTTTCATGATATTCCACCCAATATCAGTAAACACATTGAATAATACAAATTTAATGTTTCATAATTTCTAGGGCTCATTTTCTATGTCGAGCAAAACGTCAAACACTTGGTATGCATTCTTGCTCCTTTAGGGCAGATTTTAAACCACGACTTCAAACTATCACCAAGGGTTCATTCCTTGGTATTTTTATACAATTTTCGGATATGTTATACATGTATGAGTGTATTTTACTCTCCAACTTGAATCACTCAATTCCAACAAGTATTCCATGATTTATGCCATTTTTAGCATAACTAGGTCAAAATACAACATTAAGGCATAACTTAACATTTTTAAGCATACATAACCTTGACCTTGAGTATAATTCATGGAAACATATAATAAACATGTTTTAGCAGAAATATACATCATAATCATGGATTTTCTAAATCAAAATTCTTTACGAAAAGATGATGTAAATTTAGGACTTTAAAGTATGCATTTACGATCCTAGCTCTGGTTCTAACTTATGTTCTTAACCCATCCTTGTTCCAACACAATTCAGCAATATGGGTATCATTAAAATATATATCCAAATAAGAAATAAAAACATGACAAGTATATAACTCATCCATGTGACAAACTTTAATAAAGATGTAATTACCTCACGAGAATTCCTCGATTTATGGTGAATTTTCAAAGAAATTCTACCTTAACTTTGTTTTTCTCTCTCCATAAGCATATTTTTCTCAAGCTTGTAATAGGAAATGAAAAGGATGATAAGTTCTTCATTATAAGCTTAAAAACGTGGCTATGTGACCACTTTAAGGTGGTATTACGCGATTCGTTGGGCAAGGGGTCCAATAGGACAATTCCGTTAATGACAGATTTGTCCTGCCTCGTAAAATCACCATAACTCACTATTTCGGGCCCCGATTTACTCTCACTTTGTGTCTATGAGTATATAACTTAAACATATACAACTTTCATGTTTTGTGTTTTCCCAAAATCATAAAACTAGTACACCTAATTTGGGCTCGAACAGAAGAGTAATTATTTACTCAGAATTTTATAACTTTCACATTTGGCGACCAAACATCGCCACTTTCGCACCAACACTCTAGCTTACTTTTTATAAACATAATTATGTATTTAGAAACATATTTTCATGATGCATTTAACCACATAACCAATTTATAACTTATAACTCATAACTTATACTTAATCGTATAATTAACCTTACTAATCATGTTTTAGGGCCTTACATTACATCATCTCTCCAGCACACCGAAATCCTCATAAACATGTATTCTCTTCTATTATCATGCTTGTACGCCTTTTTAGGCATGATTACTATGTACCAAACAACATATATAATGAGAATATGGCACCAAAGTGGACGTAGGCTCATTGTTATAGCCGAACCACTCTATATCTTGTGTCGTTTGTGCACCCTGAGGGTATTCTCTCATGGATAAAGCCTAGTAGGTATGCTCTCCACATGTTTTGGGGTAAAGTTTCTGGGTTTCAATTTTAGGATTGTTCCCTTCACTGCCTAGTGAGGGATGCGGCCTGGCATTTCAACTGCCTTTCTTATCGCGGCCTCTACTAGTGCGGTTTCATTACAACAGCTTCAAATCATCGGGGAATAGACTCAGGTGGTATCCAACTCAACCTTGGTGAATATTATTCGAAGGCCATGGAAGTACACCTATGTACGTTATTGGTCGCTGCCCCAACAATAATATCGTGCAGCAGTGCAAATGCTACATCTCAACTTTATACTATGTTCATACTATATTTCTATGATCACTCACTTCTGTTAGTTTTATCTCAGATTATATATATCTCTTAAAGACTAACAAAACATAAAATGGAAGGAGAATCCAGCCAGAGCACAAAAGTCAAAGATGAGATTATGCAATTGTACAATCACCTCAAACATCTCTATGATAGTCATGCTTCACTCCAAACTCAAGTCAACTATTTGACTCAGAGTGTCCTCATGCTAGAGGCCGTAGCCTCAACCAATGTGGGTGCGACACCCAGGATGGTTGCGGCCACGGCCGTACAGGAAGCTCCAGCCGCGAAAGCAGCTAGCAGGAGCCAGAAAAGGAAAGTTGAGAAGGCATAGGGGAGCTCACAGGCCTACATCCCATTGGACTTTCAAATTGAGAACATCTTGGAATTCATAAACGAGGATAAACAGCTCAGATGGCCGGAGAAGATGAGGTCACCACCCCACATAAGGGACAAAGCCAGGTGGTGCAAATTCCACCAGGATCACAACCACGACACTAAGTAATGCTATGCTCTGAAAGATGAAATTGATAGACTCATAAGGCAACGGATGCTACAACGCTTCCTCAAGGATGCCTAGGGGATGCAGCCTAGTCTGACAGGCCACATTCCTCTTTTTTATGCCCATATTTATGTTTAATCTATTTATGTGCTTAGTAAAAGCTCTTTTGAATAGTTCCATGTGAACTTTGTATTATCCTAAAAAAGTCATGAATATATGAATAAATATATGAAATTAAGTTCACTTTATATTTCATCTATTTCCAACTGCCATATTTTAATTTCTCGATTTTATTAAACATTATCTTATAAAAGACTCTTTGTCTTAAACAGATTCCGAATCGAGACAATATGTTATATCGAGAATGACAATATCTAAATGGGACCACAACGCTCGTAGTGATGCTTGATTGTCTGAAGATAAGTGATAATTAAAAATGGAGAGAGCAACTATTGAGAGTAGCTATCCGAATTGGTCTGCAACGTCACTCATAGGGACTATATTCCAGCATACTATGGCTACATTCTTGAAAGCATTTATCAGAAAGCGTTATTAGCCACAAGGGATTACAATGCCCGTTCTTAGATTTTGGGATGCGTCATTAGATGGGGGGCTCATAATACCTAGCCATGGATGGCTTTATATATATCATCGGCTGTGGATAGCTTAATATCATAACCTAGCCCGGGGAGGCTTAAAAGTGTCCCGCACATTATCTTGGGAAAGCTTTATAATACCTAGCCCGGGGAGGCCTGATAATAACCCACATGGGCCGAAGACTTAATTGTCTACGGATAATACTATATTTGAAGGGGCCGAATACTTAATTGTCTATGGATAATCCTATTATATCATGGGAAGACGTTATATATATCCAAACATAGCTTGGGGAAGCTTTATAATACCTAGCCGGGGGGGGGGTGAAAATAACCCAATCGACTAAAGTAAGCTATAGAGCCCAACTAAAGCGACTAAAGGAAAGCTATGAAAGGCAGTTAAAGTGACTAAAAGATGATGTAATTAGCCTAGCATGTTTTCATCAATTTCTTGGCAAGGTCTTGATCACTGCCCCAACCCTATTAATAATCTCTACACAATTTACATAAATTATACGTCCCCAAATTCATTTAATTCAAAATCAAGATTTTTCTACATGCAACTTACACCAATAAGACTCAAAATCCACTCATCAATCCTACCTCCTCAAGGGTTATGAATATTCTTCAGATTAAAAGATTTAATAAAAACAGTCCCATAATTAGTGTCCACTTTTTCTAATTAAGTCACTACTTTCTTTTAAGAAAAACATGATTAAAGGTTTGGACAATACTTAAAATGCATAATACCAAAGGAAAGGAATAGAGTATTCATGCATGAGATTAATTTGAAGAAAAACTGGTAGCGTGATTGGATTCCTCTCGAAATATTAACAAAGAAGTGTTCTTGAACAAACTCGATTAAACCCCAATCAGGCCTTCCAAAACTTGTGACAAAAACTTGATTATGTTGGAGTTTGATGATTATCGTGGAGAGGAAAAATTTTTGGAGGAGATCCCTGGAGAAAAACATGGGAAAAATAAATTATGAGAAGTCCCCCCACGAATTAGAATGGTTAACTACCAATTGGGAATTCTAACCCAACTCAAACTATAAAATATAACGCACCGGCTCAAAATCTGGGCATAGTTGATCGATCACTCCCAGGGTCGATCGATCGACCCTACAGGTCTGGCAACAGTTCCCCACAAAATGCCTATAAGGCAAAAATAATTAAAAACGCAATTAAAAATTCATTTTAAATCTGATTTAAATTTCGCTTGAAGTTTTATTCTGCTAAAATCAAAACCAACATACTTTACTAATAAAAATCATTAAATCCAAAAATTTATTTTTGTCAAATATTCTAATTAATTAAATTAATTAATAAAAACATGGGGTGTAACATATATAAATATAAATATATATATATATATATATATATATATATATATATATATGTGTGTGTGTGTGTGTGTGTGTGTGTGTATCGCGCGCGCGCGCGTGTGTGTGTATTTGTGTGTGTATATATAAATATTTGTGTGTGTGTGTATGTATATTTATATATATAAATATACATACACACATGCACACACACACACACACACACACACACACACACATATATATACACACACACACACTAGTGGGGCCTCTTGTCATGTATGCATGGATGATAGGTGCATTCATGAAATATCATGCATACAAATATCAGGGCTGAGCTATAAGGCCATGTCCAATGGAGAGGCTAAATGTGCGCATTTACATCTTTTCTCCCTCACAATGGGTAACAAGATGCACATTTTGGAAAGAAAAAATGTAGCCGGAATGTATATTTCATACATATTAAACTAACAACACTTATAAATTGGTTGACTTTAAAGCATGATATTTTTTTTCCTCTAAAATCAAGAAGTGATTTATAAAATTGTACCTTTTATGCTTAAAAAATAGTATATTCTTAAAACATTTTAAACAAGCATTTTCGTCTTTGTTCAAATACTCCATGATGTGCTTAAGAAAACTTGAACATTTATATATATATATATATATATATATATTTAGCTATATCTATATACTATTTCACGGTCATGGATGGATCAAAATATATGTATGATATTTTTTTGCTTTTGATGCATGATATTCTTATGTGTTGCATGCATACATAAAATATCATGCTTGTAAGGACATTTTTCTCATGTCCAACATGTTATATTTGAGAACGTCGTGTAATACGGATTTAAATTAAATTTCGCAAGTTTTTAAGTAACCCTTATTTAATTAGAGTCTACTTTTAAATCAAATAAATTCAGCCCCTAAACATGCATCTACGGTGCATGTGTCAACCCATAAACAAATAAAGTATGCGAAACAAGTTTCAGGAAAAAATCCCCGCAGGGCAAAAACCTTTTATTTCACTATAATAAGTAAATCGCAACTTACACGGATTACAATGAAATACAGTGACACACGAATACCCGCAGGCGTCGGTCGGTGTCGTCAAGTGGTACGCAAGGGAAGTCAAAACAGTGAAAAAAGGCACGATAGGAGTGTTCAAGGGCATTTTCGTAATTTCACATCCATATTTCACGACGTTCTCAAATTGGTATCAGAGCAGGTTGCGCTAATTTATTGCGTATTCCTTTTTTTTCTGCAAAATCGTGTGATATTGATTTTTTTTGAAAAATCAGTTTTGTGAAAATTCGCATTTTTTATGGAGCACTTATATAATCAGATGCCTATTTTTGATGGGTCTAATTATGCCTACTGGAAAGCTCGTATGAAATCGATTTTAAAATCTATTGACGAGCGTGTTTGGTTGCTTTGCGAAAATGGTTGGACTCCTCCCACGGTCACTGTCAATAACATCACCACTTTAAAACCCGTGTCAGCCTGGACTGAAGATGATTATAAATTGTCCAATTTTAATTCCCGTGGTTTGAGTGCTATTTCTGGAGCTGTCTCTCCTGATGAGTTTCGTCGAATTATGGCGTGCACCACGTCTAAAGAGGCTTGGGATGTTTTGAAATTGACACATGAGGGTACGAACGCGGTTAAAGAATCAAAATTACAAAATTTGGCCACCCAATTTGAAACTATCACCATGTCTGAGTCTGAATGCTTTGATGATTTTTATGCTCGTTTGTCAGACATTGTTAACACATGTTTTAATTTGGGTGAGGTGATTGATAACACGCGTGTCGTTAAAAAGATTTTGAGATCTCTCCCAAAACGCTTTATTCCTAAAGTCACTGTTTTGAACGCTTTGGGAAATTTGAAATCACTTAAGTTGGAAGAACTTGTAGGAGATCTTCAAACCTATGAGATTGATATGTTTCCCAAAACCATTAAGGCTAAGGATAATGGCATTGCTTTAAAGACTCATTTTAAGAAAAAGAAAGAAAAAGTTTGTGAGTCTGATTCTGAGGGAGATTTTGATTTTAATGATATGGCCTTGTTTGCGAAAAATTTTAAAAAATTTCTCAACATGAACAAAAATAATTCTTCCAATAAAAAGATTTTTTTTGAGAAAAATAAAAGGAAGGGAAAGGCCAAAGAAAGTGGTGAGAGGGAAAAAGAGAATGACTCCGATGAGGAGTGTGAGGAAGATTTTGAGAACGTCACTTGTTTTGAATGTGGGGCTAAGGGACATAAGTCATTTGAGTGTCCTACATGGCTTAGAAAGAAAGGAAAGAAAGTATCCATGCCTGCCACACTTAGTGATAGTGAGGGTGATGAGACTAGTGGTGAGAAGTTTGTAGCTTTTTCTAGTCGTGTGAGCACACCCACCTTGTCCCACAATAGTGCACACGAAAGTGATAGTGATGGTTTGAGCGCTTTAAGTGAGGGAGAAAGTGAGAGTGAAAGTGGAGATGAAAGTGAGCTCCAAAAAGCTTTTAGAGATTTGTACACCGAGACCTTGAAAACAAAGAAGTATAATAGGGATTTAGGTCATCGGGTTTTAGATTTGGAGAAAGATAAGGAGGTTTTGAGAAAGGAGAAGTGTGATTTGGCCGACACGTTGTCTAGTCTGACGACACGTGTATCCCAACTCGAGAGTGATCTCGAACGTGGCAGGGAGGTCAAAGTCATGTTTGAGAATGCACCTAAGAAGGTTGAAAAGGTGGTTCTTAAGGGTAAAGGTGAGAAGTTAGGAATAAGTCATGACGGTGCTTCTGCTTCCCAATTAGCACCTGAGCCGGTTCCCAGTTTAGTGATAGTTTCACATGTGTCTCACCCTAACCCACCTAGGCGTCCCATTCCTATTAGGAAAGTGCGTCCTAGAGTTTTTGAGAGAGGTGTTCCTAGGCCTATTTATGTTTGCTCACATTGCAAGAGGAGAGGACACCTTAGGGAATTTTGCTTTAAGTTGGGGTATCTGTCACGTTTTGCTTCTACACGTGTTTCTGGCACACATGCACCCACACATGATACTTTACATGCTCCCGGAGACTACATGAGAGAGTTTGCACATTTAGGTGAGCAAGTTAAGTTCTTAGTCAAAACTTCACAAGAATTTATGGAGGTTTTTCATAAGTTGTCACCACCTTTGGAAAACCCCTTCGCACCTAATGATTGAGGTTTGAGTTGTTTACTAGCATAGGGTGATTTTCATGATGTCATTGTTTACCTATTGCTAGTATGTATCATTTTTGTATGTTTTATTTTTTTTGAAAATTTTTGAAAAATACAAAAAGATTTTAGTTTGTTAAAATTTTGAGAAAATCCAAAAAGATTTTTGTATTTTGTTTGCACCTTTTATGGATGAACACTTAGGATGACCGAGTCACAACATCATTCCATTATTTTCATGTAACTATTTGATAGTGTTTTGAGACAATATGTCAATTCATCCATGTGCTTTATAATGTTTGGAGTCATTAAGATGTAATTTAGTGTTGCTTCCTACATGTTTGACTCATGTTTCCTTTAATGCACACATGCACGGATTTGTTTGATTATTGTGCTTGTCTTATCACATGTTGGTTGGGTGTTTTCACTTCAATCCTGTCTTTAAAATGAACCAAGCGCGATAAATTTTGATAAGGAAATTGTGCATTTAAAAACCGTTTTGTGAGATTGTGTGCTTTGTTTAAGAACGGGGAGGGGCTGCGAAAGGTAATTATCTCTTCTTTGCGCAAAAGCCACCGTTCCAAAGGACCTAAAAAATGGAGGAATTTTATTATCCGGGGTCCAAAGAGGTTTAAAGAGCCCGAAAAAATTGAAAGGCAATAAAAAGAAATTCATGCCAAATTATGGGTCATTTAGGTTTTTGCACCAATTCTCCAATGTTTGAGAATTTAGATTACCTCTAAAAGAAAATATATATGAGGGAGTTTGGTTGGAGAATTTAAAATGGGTTTGCACGTCCTTGAAATGCTTGATAATGCGCTAAATAATTTTGGACGTTATTGGTGTGAAAATCACTTTGGCTTTGATTTGTTGATTTGCATAAGACGATGTCATTTAAATTCAACAAATTTTTTTACACCTAAGGATACTTTGGATGATCATTCGTTAGGAGTACACATATGCATCGTGCACATATGATTGATTGAGTTGATTTACCTATCGAATGTGTTCACACCCATTCATTCCATTTCCATGACTTGGTTGTTTGAGTCTAAATCCATGGTGTGATTTTGGTATCATGTTTTACATTTTTTTTCAAAATGGTATCTATTTTTTGTATAAAAAATTAAAAAAAAATCAAAAATAGTTTGCGAAGATTTTTTTTAGCATCTCCTTGCAAGAGCACGTTTGTCATTTGATTGATGCCTTGATTTGTATACCGTGACGCCCCGATTTTGCTTATTTGATTCATTCTTCTCATTTGTCTATTTGGGGACATCATAAAAAGGGGGAGAAAGAATTATCTTATTTTGGGGGAGTTTGAATTTTGGGGGAGTTTTTGAGATTTGACTTATGCTTATCATATATTGGTATCTATGTTTATCTCATTTCAAACTCGATACATCACTTGGTATTTTTCTTTATCTCATGTGTGTAGGTACTACATTAATGATCTCTGAATTGCACACCCTGATGAGAAAAGATTTGAGATTCCTGAAGATTTGAAGAACAAACGATGAAGACTATTCATTTGTACCTTTTCCAGTTTTGGGTTCATGGGAGGGTAGATTTGTATAGGCAATTTCATATTTGATAATTCGGATTTTTTATGTATGTACCGGCATAGACATAGGGGGAGATTTGTAAGGACATTTTTCTCATGTCCAACATGTTACATTTGTGTATGTCGTACGCCGCTACATTTGACACGTCACCTCACGATCTCACATGACGGCCTCTATCCGAATTCCGGGAATCAAGCATTCAACATCTCCATTAATATGTCCCACATCTGCCTCAATGACTTCACGGTCCATGATTTTAGGGACTTAATGCAAGTGGTACGCAAGGGAAGTCAAAATAGTGAAAAAGGCACGATAGGAGTGTTCAAGGGCATTTTCGTAATTTCACATCCATGTTTCGGAGGTCTGGTCAACTAGAAAGTTGAAGAGCTCGCCGCAAAGAAGATACTGGAAAAAACTTCACCTCAATCCGAGCTGCGGTGAAGGAGTTATGACCTTTTGAAGATAGAGAAAATTCCTTAAAGAATGCTATTTTTTTTGTACGCTGGATAGAATTTTAGAGTTTTAAGAACATGGGACTCTTCATATTTTTTCCTATAAATACCAACTTCGGGGGAGTTGTTTTGCAAGACTTTAGAAGACGTTTTTTAGAGTCCAAATACCTCTAGTATTCATATTTTTTGAGTCCCAAGACTCATGTTTTGATTCACACAATTGCCAAACCTTTGTGAATCTTTTTGGTAACCCAAGAACACAACCTTGTGTTTGTTCAAACCTTTGTGGAGAGATCTTTGCAACCGAGGGCTGCGTGTCATTGCTGAGGGAGTCTCTACAAAGTTTTATGGCTGCGTGTCATTGAGGAGTGCTGCGGTTCTTCCTTTGTTGATTGGACTGAGGTTCATGTGGGTTCGCTGCGTGTGGATTCATTGCTGACGACACCGACCGACGCCTGCGGGTATTCGTGTGTCACTGTATTTCATTGTAATCCGTGTAAGTTTCGATTTACTTATTATAGTGAAATAAAAGGTTTTTGCCCTGCGGGGATTTTTTCCTGAAACTTGTTTCGCATACTTTATTTGTTTATGGGTTGACACATGCACCGTAGATGCATGTTTAGGGGCTGAATTTATTTGATTTAAAAGTAGACTCTAATTAAATAAGGGTTACTTGAAAACTTGCAAAATTTAATTTAAATCCGTATTACACGACGTTCTCAATGCTAAAAGCATAATATACATCTATAAAAATAGCATGCTAAAAGCATAATATACATACATAGGCAAAAAAACAATGGCAACATCTATGTCCACATCCATCTTGCATCTTAAACCTTCTGATCCTCCTAATACTCTCAACAAAACCTTTTCCAAAGTTTTGAAAGGCACGACATCCTCTGATGATATCACAGTACTCCCTATCTCTTCACATAAAGGTGAACCAACCATTTAATTTTCTCATGCAGACTTTCAAAAATTATCCGAACCCTACAAATTTTCTATTGTAGGCAAATTTTCTCATAGCAGACCAACTCTCGATGAAATCAGGAAAACTTTTCATACGATGAACCTCAAAGGATCCTCTCATATCGTCCTTACTGATCAGAAACATATTTTGATTAAACTTTATATTGAAGAAGATTTTATAAGAATATGGATGAAAAGCCAATGGGATTTTGGTAGATTTCCAATGAGTTGCTTCAAATGGAATCCAAATTTTTGACCTGATATGGAAAGTCCAATTGCTCCAGTTTGGTTATCCCTACCTACCTTACCTTTCCATTTTTTCTCAAAATCTGCACTTTATTTTATTGCCAAGGTGGTGGGGAGACCCCTTAAAGTAGATGCATTTACAACATCAAGGAATAGACTAAGCATCACAAGAATTTGTGTTGAACTAGATCTGCTGGAATCAAGATCTAGTCGATGTTGGATAGGATGTGGTGAGGAAGGCTTCTAGAAACAGATCATCTATGAAAACATACCTCATATTGCAGTGAGTGCTCAAATCTTGGGCATGATATTTCAAAATGTATGTTCAACAAAGATACCCAAACCACAACAGTTCCTCGAAGACTAGAGAAAAGACCATAAATTAAACTTTCTATTGTGCAAACCTTTCTCCCAAAACCTTTTATCAATAAGCCTCAAGCCCATAATCCTCAAAATCCATGAAGACCTGAACAAGAAATTAATACTAAGCCAACCCAAACTACAACAGTTAACCCTACCATCATATCTAAATTACCAAATGATTCAAAATCAAACCTTAAACCTAGCCAAACAATTCCAAATATCCTTTCCCTTCCAAATATATTTTCATACGTTAAAATCACAGATCTTCAAACCAGTCATGAAATGCTCGTAGCAGGCCAAGAAGTGCAACCTAAAACCAAAGAAATTGAGGCGCCACTTGTATTAGGCGTAAATTCGACGACCATCTCGAAAAATGAACGGCCAAAAGGTAAATCTCATGAATTATCGGAGAGTAATCAGGGGGATCTTTTGAGTCCCAGATTCTCAGATCCAAATATATTTTGATATACAACGGTTTTGAATAAGTCAAGTGAGCACGACACTGCTGAAAATTTGGGTGGAAAAAGTGTTATAAAGTTAATAAATGTTGCTGAGGTAATTAACGATCCAAAAATGTGGGAAGAAAAAATTCTTAAATGTAAGGAAGACCCAGAAAATACTAGTGAAAAGGTTCCAAAATCCTTGGAAATTAATTTGGTCACTCCCCATTTTGATCGTGAGAGTCAACCATCTATTGAGATTGTTAAGGATGCTAACAGTGGCTAATCGGATACGATTTTTTAAAAAGAATGGAATTTTTTCTCGAGATCAAGAAAATGCAAATAGAATTTTGTTTTTGGTAAACAGTGAAATAAAAGATCGGGGAGGGATTACACAAATCACAACATCAGAAAGGTAGAAACTAATGCCCCATAGCGGTAGGAATCAGCTACATCATGGGGTTTTTAAGGATCCAGTGCATCGCAGAAGGGACGTCCTTAAGCTCCACAAGTGCTTATTCTTGTAGTTTTACCTCCCGAGCCTGCCAGTCAGTGCGACGTATCTTGCCTAGGTGGGCATAGGTAAAATTCATGTCCACAGTCCTCATCAACTCGTAGTAGTCCATCCTAACATTCTCGTAGTCGATCTCATGGTATTGAACCCCCTTGAACATCTCGATAATCTCATGTGGGTCAGTCTCAATCATAACGTCCTTCCAATCGCGTATCTTGGCCATGTGAAGACTGATAGAGACCCTCCATCAAGGCGCGTAAGAGGGTGGAGGTACCCCGAAGCTGGCCAAAGAGGACACCTTTCCACTTTCCCATATCATCGAGAGAATATCCTCTAAACGTTGCGATGCGGTAGATGGGTTCAATGTAGGCTTGGAGTGTAACCACCATGTTCTTTGGGTCCTCATGCTCAAGGAGGAAGAAGAAAGCTTATGGGATCTTATCGTGCTCGGTATAATCCTTCTCATTTTGTCTCCCAAGGTGGGCAAGGCCATCAACCCACATATTATTAGTTATCCTAATGTGGTTGATATTGATTCCTAATTCTCTCATGATGTCCATACACTCATTAATCATGTTAGAAAGGGGGTGGTTCCTGTGTCCCTAGCCTTTGAGGATTTGAACTGCATCGAGATAGTCACTGCGAATAGTGCATCCATTCCAACCCTTGATTCTAGCAAGATTAATCCCATGAAGAATGCCCACGAATTCTGCTTTAAGTGGATTGTTGCCTCCTCTGATCCTACCATTGAAATCTAGAATCCATCATTGATCAATATTCCTCACCATGCCACCAAATCCTCCCAATTTGCCAAAGGGATCATAGCTACCATCCGTGAATATTTCGATACCTGAAGAAGAATCAAAAATCGAAAGTGTGTTAGTAGTATTACTTGGGATATGGTTAAAAGTAGCCTTGGAAATCGCAATAAGAGCTAATTCTGAGAGAGTAGCTACAGCGGAAATATTGCGACTTCTCAAATAAAAACCAATTTTAATTAATCCCAAATTTTAGTTAAACCCTAAGACATGCATCTAGATGATTTATCAAATAAAATATAGCATGCAGGATAAAAACAAACAATTTCAGGAAAAATCCCCCAAAGGGGCAAAACCTTTTATTTTCACTATAATTTGTAAGAAAACGGCTTACAATCGGATTACAATGAAAATACAGTGACTAAGAATTACCCTCAGGTATCGGATTCTGTAGTCGGCGGCTGGAAATATCCCTTTCCAGGAGGGCAGCAATGAATCCACACGCAGTGAACCCACATGAACCTCAATCCAATCAACAAAGGAAGAACCGCAGCACTCCTTAATGACACGCAGCCATGAAACTTTGTAGAGACTCCCTCAGCAATGACACGCAGCCCTCGGTTGCAAAGATCTCTCCACAAAGGTTTGAACAAACACAAGGTTGTGTTCTTGGGTTACCAAAAATATTCACAAAGGTTTGGAAGAATTGTGTGAATCAAAACATGAGTATTGGGACTCAAAAATATGAAGACTAGAGGTATTTGGACTCTCAAAAACGTCTTCTAAAGTCTTGCAAAACAACTCCCCCGAAGTTGGTATTTATAGGAAAAAGAATGAAGAGTTCCGCTTTTTTAAAACTCTAAAAATCTTATCAGCGTACAGGTACACCGAACCCATTCTGGGGTACACCGAACCGGTTTGGTGGTACCATTCTGGTATGGGGTTAAAAAACAGCATTCTTCAAGGAATTTTCTCCAACTTCAAAAGGTCATAACTTCTTCACCGTAGCTCGGATTGAGGTACCGTTTCTTCCAGTATCTTCGTTACGGCGAGTTCTTCAACTTTCCAGTTGACTAAACCTCCGAAATATGGATGTGAAATTACGAAAATGCCCTTGAACTTCCCTATCAAGCCTTGTTTCACTGTTTTGACTTCCCTTGCGTTCCACTTGCATTTTGTGCCTAAAATCAAGGAACGTGAAATCGTTGTGGCAGATGAGGGACACATTAATGGAGATGTTGAATGCTTGATTCCCGGAATTCGGATAGAGGCCGTCATGTGAGATCGTGAGGTGACGTGCCAAATGTAGCGGCGTACGACATACATAAATGTAACATGTTGGACATGAGAAAAATGTCCTTACAAATCTCCCCCTATGTCTATGCCGGTACATACATAAAAAATCCGAATTATCAAGTAACAAAATTGCCTATACAAATCTACCCTTCCATGAACCCAAAACTGGAAAGATAAAAATGAATAAGTCTTCATCGTTTGACCTTCAAGTCTTCAATACATTCAAAGCTTTTCTCATCAGGGTGTGCATTTCAGAAATCATCAATGTAGTACCTACACACATGAGAACAAGCAAATACCACGTGACATATCGAGTTTGAAATGAATGAGCTAAACATGTATACCAATAGATCATGAAACTCAAAAAACTCCCCCAAAATTCAAACTCCCCCAAAATAAGATAATTCTTTCTCCCCCTTTTTATGATGTCCCCAAATAGACAAATGAGAAGAATGAATCAAATAAGCAAAATCGGGGTGTCACGGTATACAAATCAAGGCATCAAACAATATGGAAAACGTGCTCTTGCAAGGAGATGCTCAAACAAATCTTCACAAACTATTTTTGATTTTTCAAATATTTCGTAAAAAAAATAGATACCATTTGAAAAAAAAATGATACAAAAATCACACCATGGATTTAGACTCAAACAACCAAGTCATGGAAACGGAATGAATGGGTGTGAACACATTCGATAGGTAAATCAACTCAATCAATCATATGTGCACGATGCATATGAGTACCCCTAACGAATGAACATCAAAAGTATCCTTAGGTGTAAAAAAAAAAATTGTTGAATTTAGATGACATCGTCTTATACAAATCAACAAATCAAAGTCAAAGTGATTTCCACACCAATAACGTCCAAAACTATGTAGCGCATTTTCAAGCATTTCAAGGACGTGCAAACCCGTTTTAAATTCTCCAACCAAACTCCATCATATATATATATTCTTTTAGAGGTAATCTAAATTCTCAAACTTTGGAGAATTGGTGCAAAAACCTAAATGGCCCATAATTGGCATGAATTTTTTTTATTGCCTTTAAATTTTTTCGGGCTCTTTTAACCTCTTTGGACCTCGGATAATAAAATTCCTCAATTTTTTAGGTCCTTTTTAACGGTGGCTTTTGCGCAAAGGATAGATGATTACCTTTCGCAGCCCCTCCCCGTTATTCAAACAAAGCACACAAACTCACAAAAACGTTTTTTAAATGCACAATTTCCTTATCAAAATATATCGCGCTTGGTTCGTTTTAAGGACAGGATTGAAGTGAAAACACCCAACCAACATGTGATAAGACAAGCACAATAATCAAACAAATCCGTGCATGTGTGCAATAAAGGAAATATGAGTCAAACATGTAGGAAGTAACACTTAATTACATCTTAATGACTCCAAACATTATAAAGCACAAGGATGAATTGACCTATTGTCTCAAAACACTATCAAATAGTCACATGAAAAAAAATGAAATGATGTAGTGACTTGGTCATCCAAAGTGTTCATCCATAAACGGTGCAACAAAAAAAACTTTTTGAACTTTCTCAAAATTTTATCAAAAGCAAAATCTTTTTGTATTTTTCAAAATAAAAAAAATTTATACAAAAAGTACAAGTCATCACACTAGTAAAAATATATCATGAAACCACAACTAGTGTATGACAAACAAGCAAACACAATCAACCAAAAGATTTCACATGGGGCATAAGCCTTTAAATCCGATTTTCTAACCCAAATTGATGTGTAACGGAGTGTGGGGGTTTTGGGAATCGAATTTATTCTTTCATTAACCTTCCTAGGTCCATTTAAAAGCTTGTAACAAAAGTGCCTAAGATGACCTTGCCTACCGCAATGTGTGCAAGAGTAAATCGGGCGATGTGTGTTACCTAAAGGTGGCCCTCTCCTCAAATTTCTCGGTTGCTCTCTCCGAGTTTGCCTAGGTGGGTCTCTCCTAATGATCCTAGGAGGTTCTCTCACGATGCTCCTATGGGGTGCTTTCCTAACAAACTTAGGTGCCTCTTTCTTAACAATCCTAGGAGGCTCTCTCACACGTGTGGGAATGGGTGCAACATATTTTTCAAGCCCAATCCCACCCCTATCAGTTTTGATCTCGACTGTGCCTAAAATCTTATCAAGTTTTTCAGATCTAGACTCCAAATCAAATTTCACTTTACTTGAATCTTTCAATTTCACCTCAAGTTCACCTATCCTAGATTCAAGTACTCGTTTCGAATCCTCAAACTCTAAAAGCTCCTTTTTTATAGTCTCCATCAACCCTCTAAGACTATCTCTCTCACCCTCGACGTACTCAAGCTTCTCTTTCAAAATTTTCACATGAGCCCTAAGTTCTTCAACTAAAAAATCATTATTTTTTATGGCACACTCTTTCAATTGAGCTTTCAATTTCAAATTTTCTTTCTTTGTTTTCAAAGTTTCGGCATAAAGTTCATTGTAAGCAGTTTGCAAGTCATGCTCATCTACACTTTCCTCCTCACTTTCATCCGCACTCCCATCACTTTCACTATCATCACTAATCACACGGATGGGAAACTCTCGCCTAGAAGCATAAAAAACTTCTTCTTTTGAATCACAATCACTAAGGGTAGAAACATGAGAAATCGATTTATCCAATTTCTTCTTTAAATTTGTGGTACACTCATGTAACGTGTGACCAACACCCTCACAACAAGGACACCTCTCAGATTCGTTTTCAACAGAAGATTTAAAACAAGAGTTTGTGTGAATTTTCCAAATTTTTTCAAAAATTTGACATCGAAGATCATCAAAACCATCAAAAGCCATTTTTGTGCAAAATCAGGATCAAAACACAACAACTTAGTGCAACAGGCTCTGATACCAATTTGAAAACGTGAGTAGACAAATTGTATCAGAAAGTAAATCCTCGAAAAATCAGGATCACGCGATAAATTAGCGTAACCCGCTCTGATACCAATTTGAGAGAGTAGCTACAGCGGAAATATTGCGACTTCTCAAATAAAAACCAATTTTAATTAATCCCAAATTTTAGTTAAACCCTAAGACATGCATCTAGATGATTTATCAAATAAAATATAGCATGCAGGATAAAAACAAACAATTTCAGGAAAAATCCCCCAAAGGGGCAAAACCTTTTATTTTCACTATAATTTGTAAGAAAACGGCTTACAATCGGATTACAATGAAAATACAGTGACTAAGAATTACCCTCAGGTATCGGATTCTGTAGTCGGCGGCTGGAAATATCCCTTTCCAGGAGGGCAGCAATGAATCCACACGCAGTGAACCCACATGAACCTCAGTCCAATCAACAAAGGAAGAACCGCAGCACTCCTTAATGACACGCAGCCATGAAACTTTGTAGAGACTCCCTCAGCAATGACACGCAGCCCTCGGTTGCAAAGATCTCTCCACAAAGGTTTGAACAAACACAAGGTTGTGTTCTTGGGTTACCAAAAAGATTCACAAAGGTTTGGAAGAATTGTGTGAATCAAAACATGAGTATTGGGACTCAAAAATATGAAGACTAGAGGTATTTGGACTCTCAAAAACGTCTTCTAAAGTCTTGCAAAACAACTCCCCCGAAGTTGGTATTTATAGGAAAAAGAATGAAGAGTTCCGCTTTTTTAAAACTCTAAAAATCTTATCAGCGTACAGGTACACCGAACCCATTCTGGGGTACACCGAACCGTTTTGGTGGTACCATTCTGGTATGGGGTTAAAAAACAGCATTCTTCAAGGAATTTTCTCCAACTCCAAAAGGTCATAACTTCTTCACCGTAGCTCGGATTGAGGTACCGTTTCTTCTAGTATCTTCGTTACGGCGAGTTCTTCAACTTTCCAGTTGACTAGACCTCCGAAATATGGATGTGAAATTACGAAAATGCCCTTGAACTTCCCTATCAAGCCTTGTTTCACTGTTTTGACTTCCCTTGCGTTCCACTTGCATTTTGTGCCTAAAATCAAGGAACGTGAAATCATTGTGGCAGATGAGGGACACATTAATGGAGATGTTGAATGCTTGATTCCCGGAATTCGGATAGAGGCCGTCATGTGAGATCGTGAGGTGACGTGCCAAATGTAGCGGCGTACGACATACATAAATGTAACATGTTGGACATGAGAAAAATGTTCTTACAAATTCCTTATCCAAGGCATTTGATTTAAGACAGACCATGTACGGGGTGATATTGCATTTTTCAAAGATACGTTTATTACGTGCAGTCCACATATGCCATCAAGTGGAAATAAAAAAGAATTCACCATTGATCGAGGGATTTTCCCATATGTTAAATTTGAGCCATTCAAAAAATTAGAATTTTCATGAGTGATCCAATCGGGTGGGGTATATATAGTTTTCCAAACCGCAGTGGCAAGGTGACATCTCCTAAGGACATGCTAAATATCTTCATCAAAAGCACATAAGTCACAGTTTTTTAGTTTCAGTTAAATGTCGTTTGAATCTATGACAGTTCGTAAGTAGATTATTGTGAAAAATGAGCCAAAGAAAATATTTTAATTTTTAGGGGATTTTAATTTTCTAGATTAATTTCCAGTTAATGTGGGAGGACGTATTGAGGTCAATCTTAATAAGGGAGTTATAACAAGATTTAATAAATTAGCTGCCATTGATGGCAAGGCCCCAGCTGGGGCTATCAGTTCTCCCAGGGCAGTATAGGAGAGCAGTACCCCAGATGTTATTAGCCGTGTCATTATTAAAGGTATCTTTTAGGAGTTTTTCTTTCCTAAGAACCCGTCTTTAATGAGGTCAGTAACCCTATTGATGTGGTTATTGGTGTGAGCCTGGGTGACCGGTCCAGTAGTCTTTGTAGATGTCGATCGACCTACCATCGCCAACCACCCACTTAGTGTTCTTAATAATGTCACATTTACATTTAAGCACACCACGCCAAATATGGGATGCCTGGGCCATTCGCGTCCAGTGTTTGGGATTTTCGTGTGCTTTGTATTTCTCACTAAGAACGCGGACCCACGGCGAATTCTTATCGTTCATAATCTTCCAACTAATTTTGTACATGATAGCATGATTATTTTCTTCAGTAGTTCTGAGGCCCAGTCCCCCAAGGTCCCTGGGATGAGAAACAGTATTCCAATTGATAAGGCGGACTTTTTTCTTGTCATACGAATCTCCCCAAAGAAAGTTCCTATTGAGTTGGTCAAGTTTCTCATTGATCGCCTTAGGAAGCAGGGTAGTTTGCATGTTATAGATGGGGATGGTAGAGGAAACAGTCGGAATGAGGGTAGTTCTCCCCGTAAGAGAGAGAAGATTAGCCTTCCAACCTGAGAGTTTTTTTTGGACCTTGTCAATAATGTAGGTGAAGTGATTAGTATTGGCTATACCATGTATGAGGTTTGTGCCCGGGTAAGTACCTAGGTCTCTAGTGATGTTAATCCCACAACACCTGCTCAACTCAGAAGCATCATGCCTAGGAATATTCAAGGAGATGAAGATTTTGGATTTCGAGAGACTCAAAGCTTTCCTAGAGATGTCACAGAACAGAATAAGAGTTCTCAAGATAACGTCACAACACGCTATAATAACTCAAATTTTTTAAATGGGAATTTTTAAATTTATTTTGGAAATCGAAGAAAAATAAAATTTTGGATTTAGTTATTTTTAATAATTAAATATTTTTGTTTTTATATTCGAAATTCGGAAAGCTAGATTACAAGACTTCTAATATGAGTATATATAAGTCTTGGGGTGTTTTGAAGAATCCTCAAACCCTAAAACTCTCTAAGAGTCCTCAAAATATAAAACTCTCTAGAAAAAAAAATATATAAAAATATTTGACCATTCGATCGAGTTGAATTTTTTTTTACAGCTTCCTCTCATCTTCAGCTAGTAAGCCCCAAAATTTCATGTAATTCCAACGGTCCGATCATTCGAAATGGTTTTTTAGTATTTGTATCTGATTAGAACTCTTTTCTTAATCAAACTCTCAATCCTTTATATATCAACAAACTTGTGGCTTATCTTTTCAAATCATTTTTTCATCAACTTTCCAACCAGAAGGCCTCTCCATAACTATTCCCTTTCATCTACAAACCCTAGCCCCTATTTTATTCAATGTTCAACCATAGATTTGGAGGTATATTTGGGGTTATTTTGTGTTGGCGCTAGAACGTGACTGGACTATTTTCGCGGGGGAATGTGATGGTGCAATCTAATTTTTTAGGCAGAATATATGTAATGATTCATGTGATGATTTTGAGGTACGGCACATACACAATATGCTCCTAAATTCTCTGGAGAGTATTCCATTTGTTTTTTTGTTAATTGCACTCATGTTGAATTGTGATATTCATTGAAATCCTAAAAATTTGTTAGAATCAATTATTTGATTCATTGAGATATATTATATTGTTGATTTTAGCATAGTGTCATGAGATTTTAATATGGCACGGAGAATGGGCACCCGCCAATAGTCCAAAAACCTTTATATGGCTTTGAGATGCCTAGGGGAGGTGAGGTAAGACCTAGTGACCTATTGATGTGTTGTTGAGAAATTTATATTGATATCATGATTGAGTATTGAATTTTATTTGTATATGCGCATTTGTATTGTTGCGCTTTATTCATCGTGCTAATTAGTTTATTGATCATCTATTCATGTCATATTGTGTACTTCCCCGTATTTTCTTTCACTGGGAGGCTAGCGTGGATTGGGACGCTATGAAATATTTTGGAGAATTATTTTAGAGCTTGGATTGGAAGATTTTTTTTATTGTTGTATAAATTGGTGGTGTAATTATAGTTGGAGAATTTTGTATTTTGAAAGAAACATTATTTTAATTATTTTGAAAGTGTAACAATTTATGGATTTTTATATTTTAATTGTGGAAAATAGATGCTCTATACTAACTGTTGAGGATTTTGTTTAGTTTTTATCGTAGTAGCACGCCGCGTGTCTCTTTTCGTGTTTTACGCGGGGTGTTACAGACGGTATCAGAGCTTAGGTATACGAAAACCCTTGGGTCTTTGGGTTTTAGGTCTAGCATGCGTGGGAGATGTGTTTTCTTTGGAGATAGAGTATTTTTTAAGACGTGCCAGGTATCGAGGTTGAGATTTGTGATCTTGATGTGAGAACGTGTAGACTTGATTGAGGACTTTAGTGTTGTGATTTTTGGGAAATAGAATCAAGTAGCATTTTATTTCTGAGCGTTAGACTACGTCGAATTTCGAGAGCGAAATTCCTTATTAGTGGGAAGTATGTAACAACCCGGATTTTTTTAAATGGAAATTTTTAAATTTATTTTGGAAATTGGAGAAAAATAAAACTTTGGATTTAATTATATTTAATAATTAAATAAATTCGAAAAACTAGATTACAAGGCTCCTAATATGAGTATATATAAGTCTTGGGGTGTTTAGAAGAGTCCTCAAAACCTATAACTCTCTAAGAGTCCTCAAAACATAAATTTTTCTATATATATATATATATAAAAGTAATCGACCGTTCGATCAAGCTGAAATTTTTTGTGCAGCTTCCTCTCGTCTTCAGCTATTACATCCCAAAATTTTAGGCAATTCCAACGATTCGATCATGCGGAATGTTTTTATAGTGTTTGTATCTGATTAAAACTCTTTTCTTAATCAAACTCTTAATCCTTTATATATCAACGAATTCATGGCTTGGCTTTTCAAATAACTTTTTTATCAACTTTTCAACCAGAAGGCCTCTCCAAAATTACTCCCTTTCATCTACAAACCCTATCCTCTATTTTATTCAATATTCAACCATAGATTTGGAGGCCTATTTGGGGTTATTTTGTGTTAGGTCTAGAACGTGACTTGACTATTTTTTGCAAGGGGAATGTGATGGTGCATTCTAATTTTTGAGGCAGAATATGTGTAATGATTCATGTGATGATTTTGAGGTATGCGACTTATACAATATGCTCATAAATTCTCTCGAGAGTATTCCATTTGTGATATTCATTGGAATCCTGAAAAATTGTTGAAATCTATTATTTGATTCATTGAGATATATTATATTGTTGATTTGAGCATAGTGTCATGAGATTTTAATATGGAACAGAGAATGGGCACCTGCCAATAGTCCAAAAACCGTTATATGGCTTTGCGATGCCAAGGGGAGATGAGGTGAGGCCTGGTGACCCATTGATTTGTTATTGAGAAATTAATATTGATATAATGCTTGAGTATTGTTGTCGTGCCCCAATTTAATTAACTTAAAATCATCCTTTTATTTAGAGATAAATTATCTTTAACAATACTTTACTTTAATTCTCTTTGAAAATAGCACCAAAATTATTTTTTTTGCTTTTTCAAAAGCATGTTTAGATGAAAACATTACTACCTTAAAATGTAATTTACAAGTACTAAACAACTTTACATACAAAAGTTCTTTAGTTTAACATTTACTAAAAAAGCTTGTTGATATTCAACCCATATTAGATATCCATCACTCCCCCATTTTGTGGCCCTAACTTGGCGGTGAACTCCAAACGATAGGCATACCTGAAACATAACATTATAGGAGTGCAAGAAATACAAGCTTAGTCAATGACCATATACCACACACACACCACACGTATAACCAATTTGAATAACCATTTTATTTTCAAATGTTATAGCCTAACATGAATTGTGTAACTCTCGCAAGCCTGGACCCTCCAGTCCAATTAAGTCCCAGTTAACGGGGATACCACATCCAATAATTAGGTCCGAGTACAACAAACCTTTAAGTTGGATTAACGGGATCGCCGCATCCCGTAGGACCCACCATAGTCCTTAACATTAGATTGAGGTCACACCTCAGTCCATAACATTAGATAACATCATTTAACATTTTTAATCCACTGTCCTTAACATTAGATATAGGTCCCACCTCACTCCATAACATTAGAAAACATCATTTAACATTTTTAAACATACGCATATTTTTCATAACACCACATCACTCCATAAGCCTCACCACACATGTATTTAACTACACAATTCCATATGAAACTATAAGCATATATATTTCATTAGACAGGTTACTCACATTGAATTTGGTACTAAGATTAATACCAAAACTATTTCCTTGGTATGGTAGTGTTAGCCACTTCCCCACCTAACAACTGAACATCATTAGTATTTGAATACACCTAATCACATTAAACTCAGTAATACATCACATCAATTGGTCAATCTGACATAACTTGAAATTAATTGGATATGATACTTCTCATTTCTATAATACCTTATTCATTAGGGTTCTAACACAATTTACGGAATTAAATTACGAATTCTCTAGACAAAGTTATGCCTGTTTTATTACAACCTTTTTCCAAATTATTTTGGGAGAAAAACAACAACAAAACTTCAACTTCAACATAACCAGCCAAACCAAAAGATATTTTATTCTCCCCTTCAAGTATATCATACTCATATATGTTCTCTAACATTTCCAGTTGGAATTTTTTTATTTCAACAAGTATTCATTGATTTAGGCCACTTTTATTACATCTAAGTTTGAGTAGACCATCAAAGCATCAATTAACATTTTTGAAGCATATATAACCTCCACCTTGGTTATAAATCATGGGAACATATATTAAATAATTTGAATAATATAAAATTGAAGTTGCATGTTTTTTAGAGTTCATTTGCTAAGTCAAGAAAAACGTCGAAGACCTGGTGTGCACACTTACACTTTTGGGGAAGATTTTACACCTGAACTTCAAACTATTATCCACGATTCATTTCTTCATATTTTAACATAATTTTAGGCTATGATATACACATATGAGTCTATTTTAATCTCCAATTGGAATTTCTCAATTCCAGTAAGTACAAAAAAAGATATAGAAGTTTGAATATAAAAGGTTTCTAAACAAAGCGATTTTGAGGGTTTACACGTTTAACTTTGCATGAACTTGCATCCATCTGTACATAACCACAAAGGCTTGGAAGTTCAACAACCAATTGTTTATTTCTACCATTTTAATCATCAATACCAAAAATATAACAAGATTTAGGGATAGGATTAATCGAAGGACTTTTTCGTAATTTCCTACGGATTTTTCTCCAACTTCTCCTTGCTTTTAACTTCCTAAGCTCCCCGGTTCTCCCTCCTCAGTCCAAACTTTCTCTTGGATGATTTTGGCTGAAGGAGGAGGTCATATTAAAGGTTTAAAGTTGGCATAAGGTCACCCCCCTTGATCCAATCAAAATATGGCATCTGGCGCCATATAAGACAAAATATCATTTAAAGCTAATGATCACTTTACCCCTTGTTCATAAAAAGACCATATCTTCTCACTCGAATGTCTCTTTGATGCACCGTTTATTGTGTTACAAACTTAATTCATATATCTATAACATGCATATTCTGTGTTTTCCCCAAATCATAAAATTAGTATGCCTAATTTGGACCCGAATAAAAGAGTAGAAATTTACCAAAAATCTCAAAACTTCCACATTTGGCGACCAAACATAACCAATTTCCGACCAACACTTTGGTTTAATTTTATAATCATAATGATGTAAGAAAAACATATTTTCATGATATATTTAACCACATAACTAATCATATGATCTAAATAAGTTATTCCCGATTATAAGCTCGATTAACATTTAATGTAACCAACACATACATTACATGAGTATGCATCACCTAAATACGATAATTAACATGTTTAACACCCCTCACCAACTTATAAATTATAACTTATACTTAATCGTATAATTAACATTAATAATCACATTTTAGGGACTTACAATTCTACCCCTCTTATAAAAATTCCGTCCTCAAAATTTAATGCATAAGAACTTACCAAAGAGATGAGGATATTACACATTTGTGTTATTCTCTCTTTCCCAGGTGGAATTATCCACATTTTGATTTCTCCGCATTACCTTAACTAATGGAATGGTTTTATTACGTAACGCATGTTCTTTTTGATCAAAAATAGCAATTGATTCCTCCATGTAGGTCAAGTCATCTTTAAGCTCGATCAGTTGTGAAATAAACACATGTGAAGGATCGACCGCATACTTAGGTAACACTGAGACATAAAAAAAACATCGTGTATCCGAGACCATTATCGTAGTAAAGATAATTTGTAAGCTACGACTCCAACTCGTTTCACTATTTCATAAGGCCAATATACCTAGGACTTAAATTGCCCTTTTTCTAAAATCTCATAACCCCTCTCCAAGGAGAAACATGTAGGAATACTTGATCACCTTCCTCGAATTTCAATTCCTTCCTTCCGTTGTTTGCATAACCTTTTTGTCTACTTTGCACCACCTTCAAGTGATTATGAATAAGATTTATCTTCTCAGTAGTCAGCTGCACAATTTTCGGCCCAAGTAGTTTTCGTTCTTCTACTTTTGTCCAACACACCGGGGTCCTTCACTTTCTCCCATACAAGTCTTCATAAGGAGCCATCTTAATACTCGAATGATAACTATTATTATAAGAAACTCTATTAATGACAATTGTTCATACCAACTTCTCTTGAACTCTAATACATAAATTTGTAACATGTATTCAAGTGTCTGGATCCTTGTCTCTGACTGCCCATCAGTCTGAAGATGAAAAGTTGTACTAAATTTCAATTTAGTCCCCAAAACTTATTGTAAACTAGGCTAAAATTGTGAAGTAAATTTAGGATTTCGATCAGAGATAATAGAAATAGGTGCACCATGCAATCTAATTATTTCATCTACATATATTTTGGCATATCTATCCATGGAATAAGTAGATTTAACAGGAAGAAAATGCGCAAACTTAGTTAATCTAGCAACGATAACCCAAATAGAATCAAACCCTCATGAATATTTAGGTAAACCTATAACAAAATCGATAGTAACATGCTCCTATTTCCACTCAGGAATAGGTAAGGATTGTAGTAAACCACTGGGTTTCTGATGCTCCGCCTTTACTTGTTGGCAAGCTGGACATCTAGCAAAAAAATCTACAATGTCGTGTTTCATTCCCGGCCACCAATAGCATTGTTTCAAATTTCTATAAAGTTATGTGTCTCCTGGATACATAGCATATAAATAACAATGGGACTCCTTTAAAATCGTTATCCTTAAATTAGGAACATTAGGTACACACAACGGTTATCATACATAACAATGTCATTATTAAGAATAGAAAATTCATTCGCTTTACCCTTTTTCATCTTGTCTTTAATTTTCTCCAACTCTATATCCCCTACTTGTGATGGTCGTCTCCAGTCTATTAGCATATATCAAACATTTAAATCCGCTGGTATTCCATAAGACTCGTTTAAATTAAATTTCATCCCCATTAAATTTAACTCTCTCAGCAGGTCAACTCGAACACAGTAATACAAAATACTATGCCTAGCGATTTTCTACTCAAAGCATTAGCAAAAATATTAGCCTTACCTGGATGGTGATGTATTGTGTAGTCATAATCCTTTAAAAATTCCATCCATATTCTTTTTAACCAACACAATTGCCATCAACAAAAATAACATGCCAAAAAAATACTACTTTTGTCCAGCCAAAATTCACATTTAGAAAATTTAGCATATAGATGCTTCTCTCGCAAGGTCTGTAAAATAATACGCAGGTGACATTTCGTTCCCCAATAAATTTAAATTCAGGTTCATCCAATAACCGTAACACTACAACCCTTCTAAAATCTAAATGTGACACCCCGCTTATTAAAATAAGAGGTGTCCATCCCAATACTTCAATAATTATAGGAATCATAGATGGTCCATTTTTATCATTACTGTCGTGAAGATAATAATAATACGAGATAACCACCAATTATTTTGGAAAACGGTATCAAATTAATTTGTAAGGTTAAAGATAACCATTTTGAAAATCCTATTTGAAAATAAGGTGGATATAAATAAAAACAATTAACTGTATAACATTCATACACAACATAAAAACCGAATCAGTCGTCGGTTAATAGACCAGTACAAGCGGTTACACCGAGTATTAAAATAAATATCACAGTATATAAGCAAGTACAAAATTTGGGCAACACGCCCGAATGTTAAAACTGATCATAACTAGAGTATACAAAAGATAGAGGCGTCTATAGCAAATATCCTACAACATCCGCAAAAATGTAATAGCTCTAGGACACTTGAATGGAAAGTTCAACACGGACGTCCTTGCGGCGGAGCACCTGGGCGTAAAGAGTATCCATGCAAAATAAGGAGAGATATAAACGAGTCAGCGCCCGATTTGATATGATATACATGTGAATAAAATTCATGATAGTTATGATTGTCTAACATCATGAATAAGCTTAGCTCGCTCTTCACAATAAGAATAATCGTCACCTCTCATCTAAACGCACAACCTAGCGTAATGTCATTTATAGTATGAACTATGCATTAAAGCAAGAGAAATAACTCAATTTCAACTTAATAAGATTACATTACAGTTTTACACAATATGACTTCACAAGTCCATTCCTCATTAAGAAACTTATTCCAAACAGTTAATTTATAAAATGCTTAACCATTTATAAAATACAACTTTCTTGAGAATAGTTATAATCACCATATATAACGATTCTAAGACCATCCTTCCGGGACTCAACCCACTGGATGCGCCCCTAAATAGATATCGTCTTCTAGGGCCTATTACCAAGACAACCTGGGCCTAAATCGCGTCACGTGGAAAGCGGCCATGTACCTTCGACAGTGAGTCATAACCATACCCAGAATTACCTCACTTTTAATAAAATAACATCACAATTTATCAATCGATTCCTACGGCCGATGACAATATTCAGCCTTCATTCACTTGCCATGGGACTTCACCTCATTCGCGTAACTTCCCTTATGGTAGAATTTAGAGAGGTGAGTATATGCAAATCAATATTCATAAGATATGCCAAATTAAAATGTACATTACATTTTATCCGGAGCCATAAGCGTTTCATGTCATAATTTATAAACCACAACGTTTAATTTATTTCCATATTCGTCTCCATGAATTTAACGACAACCCTATAAGTCATCATGTATGATGTTACCTCAACCTCCTTTCAAAAATGCCACAATTATATATATAACCCCACCTCCCCCTAGACCTAAACTAGCTCACTATGTGAAAAGGACCCTCACATTCTTCTAACAACTAATTAATCAAGTCCCAAACTAAGCCCCAACACTCAATTTCAAACATAGGTTCATGATTCCCTTAATACTAGACTCTAATACTCTAGTTTTTCATGCAAGAAGGTTCATATGTCTAAACCTTAAAAGAAATGAGCTAAGGAAAACTAAAGTTTTCGAGTGAAAAATAGGGGGACTGATCGATCGGCCCCTCACCCCCAGTCGACTGCGCCTATAAGGTTTTCTCTTTTAAGAAATTCAATAAGCCTAATTCTCAAGGCCCAATTGACTGGTCAGGAGACCGCGGTCGACTGCGCTTTTAAAATATGCTTATCGAGAGAAGCAGTGAGCTTTTCTCTTTAGGCCCGGTCGATCGGGCTCTGGACCGCGGTCGACATCGCTCACCAAATCTCACGGATAAACCCAAACCTCTAACCCTAATTTCTTTCAATATCATAACCCCATCAACTAACAACATTACCACAACATTTCTACACGACAATAAACCAATATAATCAATTCAACTCTTACAAACAACAAGATCTAAGGGTTAAACACCAAGATTTCTCAAATCTTACAATTTGTTCAATTCTTCCAAATACAAAACTATCACTATAATTTATCTATATAAAATAATACATTTGCAAGTTATAAACTTGCCTTAAGGTTGTAATCTCGGATTTTCTTCCGGTAGCACTAAATCCAAGCTCCAATTCTTCAATTTTCCCTCTTTCTCTTCTTTTCTCCCAAATTTCTCTTTCTATCTCTTTCTCTCAAAGTCTAAGACATATAAATGAGAATAAATATGGTTGGAAGACTTAAATGCCCATTAACACTAAATTCCATCTTTAAATTTTACTACACCATTAAAATGACTCGTAACAACATAATTAAGCCATAACCGGTCAAAAGTGCCCGGAACCCAAAAATACAAGATGGCACTTATTTTGACTATCTCAACCATTTTCGGACTAACCGCGCCCTCTAAATTGGCATCCATAATAACATAAATTAATTCATGTTCCAACATCATTTTAAATCATAACTGTCGCTTTAGGCACAACGACGCAACAAAACATAATATGATGCTATTTACATTCACTTAACAATAAATATGCAAAATTCATTAAATATTATCTCTTAAATCACTTAAAATAATATTTACTCCAACTTCCTTTATTTTATATAATTACCCTACATGGCAAATTAATATAAAAACAATTACTCAAAAATAAGGGGTATTACATACTCCCCCCTTAAAAGGGAATTTTGCCCTCAAAATTCACGCGTACCTTGTAAAAAGAGGTGCGGATACTTCTCTCGAATATCGTCCTCACGCTCCCAACGGAGAATATTGTTACCATCCTCGTTTGAAGTCAAGTACACACATTCTAATCATGTCCTCTAACATCTGATTGACTCTCTCTGTCTGCCCATCCATTTACGGGTGGTAGGAGGTACTCAACTTCAATTTCGGTTTCATTAATTCTTGGAAAATTCGCCAAAAATGGGACACAAAAATCATGTCTCAACCAGACACTATATTAATGGGCACCCCATTGAGTCTCAAAATCTTTGCAATAAATAGTCGGGCATAACGAGTCATATTATAATCCTTTCGTACCACTAAGAAATGTTCTGATTTAGTTAGACGATCGACGATAACCCAAATAGAATCATGACCGCTTTGTGATGTTGGCAATCCCGTGATGAAATCCATCGAGATACTTTCCCACTTACATACCGGTATGTCCAAAGGTTGTAATAATCCCGTTGGTCACTGATGGTCTACTTTCACCAATTGACAAGTAGTACATTAGGAAACAAATTCTGAGATGTCCCTTTTCATACCCGCCCACCAATACTGATGGTGCACATCTCGGTATAATTTGTCTCCACCTGGATGTATTGCAAATCTGGACCCATGAGATTCAGTCATTATGGCACACCTCAAATATCCCTCATCTGGGATAATAAGTCTCCCGTGAAAACGTAGTCCACCCTCAAAACTTATAATGTAGAACTACGCTCCCTCGGTTAACAACTGGCGTATCTGATCTTGGCAATATTTGTCCCTTCCTTGAGCTTCCACTACTCTCATCACAGTCATAGGCGTAACGGTCAACACCGACATAAACGCCCTTACTATAGCATCCTCCTGGCTAAGTTCTTTCCATTTAGCCTTCCATACTTTTGCTAACTCCCCCCTCGGGTTTCTGACTCAGCGCATTCGCTACCACATTAGCTTTACCCGGGTGATAATGAATATCAAATTGATAGTCTTTTATAAACTCCAACCATCGACGTTGTCGCATATTCAAATCCTTTCGCGAGAATAAATATTGCAACGATTTGTGGTCCGTGAGAAGACTAAACTTCTCCCCCAGGAGGTAATGTCTTCAAATCTTCAAGGCAAACACTACCGCAGCAAGCTCCCGATCATGCACTGGATAATTATTTTCATGGGGATATATCTTGCGAGAAGCATAAGCAATAGCCCGATGCTCTTGTTGTAGCACACCTACCAACCCTTACTGTAAGGACACAAATTTCCAATTGAGTCCATGTATTGTGTTGGCTCAATTCTGAACAAAAACATTTATTCATAGGATATTATGTCATTGTAATACTCTCAAGCCTATGAAGTGTTTGTTGAAGACGTAGCGGCAAAGAATATAAAGCTTCATCAAATGTGCCGGTTTGTGTGCCTCGTTTCTACGTCATCAACTATGGTTCCATGCTCCTAAGGTATGAATGCAATTATATATATATAGGAGCTTGGAACAAAGTTTGTTGGGTGTTAGGTTTAATAAAAAACAGCGTTTTTATTTTCAGAAAAATTTAATTAGAACTTTAAATTAAAGTATATAAAGTTTCTGGGCCAAAATCGAATTTTACAAAATTTCTGGAAGTCGTTTGAAATGTCGTTCGAACGAGTTTTTCGTTCGAACCAGGTTTCGTTCGAACGAGATTGCCAACGAGTTCTCACTAACCTATACTGGTCTGTCGTTCGAAATGTCGTTCGAACGAGATTGTTCGTTCTAACGAGATTTCTAACGAGATTCTAACGAAGTCCATACTGGTGCGTCGTTAGAAGTCTCGTTCGAACGAGAGTTCGTTCGAACGAAATGTCGTTCGAACGAACTGCCAGGCGGGAACAGTTTTTGGCAGTTTTTCACCCACTTCCCCACTTGGTTTTTAACCAATTTTTTTAGACTTAATAATGTGTGGGAATCACATTTTCCAATCTAACTTTTCCAACCTTTACAAATTGGTATCAGAGCATTGAATTAGAAAATCTCACGCTTTCAAATTGGTATCAGAGCTTTGATTTAGAAAAGCTTTGCACTTTCAAATTGGTATAATAGACAAAAACGATAAGTTATTTCGTTAAAGATCCTTAAATAATTTTTGGCTAAAATGGATTTTTCCCCATTTTCAAAATTTCCTATTTTTGATGGTTCAAACTACGCGTATTGGAAAGCGCGTATGAGATCGGCACTAAAGTCTATCGATGAAAGAGTTTGGATGTTTGTTATTAACGAGTGGTACCCACCAACTTGTTTAGTTGAAAATGAACGTGTTCCCAAACCCGCCGATAGATGGACCGAAAATGAGTTTAAACTTGCTAATTTCAATTCCCGTGGTTTAAATGCATTATTTAGCGCTGTCACACCGGATGAATTCCGACGTATTATGACGTGTGAGACCGCTAAAGAAGCTTGGGATATTTTACAGTTAACTCATGAAGGAACTAGTGTCGTTAAAGCTTCAAAACTCCAAAACCTCACCACTCAATTTGAAACTATCAAAATGAATGAAAAAGAAACGTTTGATGAATTTTATGCTAGACTTTCTGATATTGTTAATTCATCTTTTAACTTGGGAGGGAAAATACCCGACGACTGTGTTGTAAAGAAAATTTTAAGGTCCCTACCCGATAGATTTATTCCAAAGGTGACCGTTTTAAATTCTTTACCCACTTTAGCCTCTACGAAATTAGAAGAGCTTGTAGGTGATTTACAAACCTATGAACTGGATATGTTTCCCTCTAAAACTGAAAAGAAAATCGAAAAGGGCATTGCTTTAAAAGACCGAAAAGAGGTCAAACAAGTAGTAGAGAGCGAGAGTGATAGTGACTCGGAAGACATGGCTTTATTTGCTCGTAAATTTAGAAAATTTCTTAAAATTAACAAAGATAAATTTAAAAATGATTTTAAGAAATTTGAATCTTCTAAACATGATAAAAGCGAGAAGATTTCTAAAGCCGAAAAGATCCCTAAACCTAGAAATGAAGATTTAGATAGGGACGAGTCCAATAAGTGTTTTGGTTGTGAAGGTTATGGCCATAGGGCTTTTGAGTGCCCCACTAAACGAAGGAAATAGGGTAAGCGACCCATTTCATATAATACGACCCTTAGTGATAGTGATACGGAAGAGAAGCCCGATTCCCCCACTAAGAAAAATTTTGTGGCTTTTATGGCTAGTCATGTGAATGATAGTGAGAACTCATCGATTGATGAAACCTTAACACATGACACTTCCAAGGTCAAAGTTTTTTATTCCCTTGTTTTTGATGATAGTGAGAGTGAAGAAGAAAGAGAGAGTGAAAATGAAGAAGAGGTTGATGTGAGTGAACTTCAAAATGCTTTTCATGAACTATATAATGAATCTATTAAATTGAAAAGGGCTAATTTGAAGTTAGAAGCTAGTTTAAGAGAGAGTGTCAAGGTCGTTCATGAAAGTGCTTTAATAGAAGACCTTAGGACACGTGAGAGGACTCTTCGAGAGAAGCTTGATTATGTAGAAGGCGAGAGAGATAGCCTTAAGGGTTTAATGGAATCCTTGAAAAAGGAGCTTCTTGCTTTAGAAGAGCAAAATGTTTTACTAGAGTCTAACATTTTAGAATTGGAAAATAAATTAAAAGATTCAAGTTATGTCAAATTTGATTTGGAGTGTCGTTCAGAAAAACTAGATAAAATGTTAGGAACGGTCCAAATTAAAAATGACACTTGTGGTTTAGGCTTCAATTCTTGTAATAAATCTACTCATAAAGCCAAGACCAATGTTTTAGGAGAATCTACTAGGAATGCATTTAAAGATCACTCCTTGGGTAAATCTTTTCGACATGTTTTTACTTGTACCCATTGTGGTCGAAAAGGTCATCTTCAGAAATTTTGTTTTGATCTTAAACGAATTCCTAGAAAATCCCATAGTAAAGTAACCACGGTAGTTAAAGTTCCTACACCCCAAGATAGTCATTCTTCATTAATTTGGGTTAGGAAATCCGACTTGGTTGCCTTGCAAAATAGGGTTTTTGATTCTCATTTACTTTCACATACTTCCTCCCTCGCTAAATTTAAAGGTTGAATGTGTTAGTGTTTTCTGCATACTCTAGTTTTTTGTGCTTCATATTATATATCTTTGCTAGATGTATGCATGTTTAGTCATTTTCTAGTCATTGCCTCATTTCATATCATATGCTAGAAATTATGACTTGTTTATCTTTTTGTATTATATTTTGTGTTTGAATTACTTGAAAAATATAAAAAGAGTTTTTCTTTATCATTTGTGTTTTATTTATTTCATTTAAGCTTAATGATAAATATGAATGATTTTTGTTTATTCTTTTGAGTGTATATCTTTATTTTTGGTTAAAATTGTCAAAAAAAAAACTCAAAAAGATTTTTTTGTGTGTATTTTTGTTTGACACACTTTATGTGGCATATACTTGTGTTTGAATCCCATATTTTACGCTCCCACGTGGCTTGAACTTTTGGTTTAGATTGTCAATCCTTATTATGTTCTTTACCATGTTTTATATGGAGTAGTTGGATTTTGTGTTGTTTAAAATGGATTCTATTTTTATATGCCTCTATTCACACATGCACGAGCTCTTTTGAAATTTTAACTTCATATGTATATTTGAGCTATGTGAGGTGTTCTCCTACCAATCTTGTCATATACATATTTGTGACTTAGGAGGACTAGTGCATGTCAAAATCCGTTGCATGTGAGATTTGTGTGAAAAATGAAAACATGATAAATATAATTATGCACGGGGAAGGGCTCCGAAAGGACTAAGTGATCCTTTGCGATAGTAAGCCACCGTTTGAATGGACCTAAAAGAAATACGTGGTCCAAAGGCCTAAAAACAGAAAATATGGCATTAAAAAGAAAAATAAATTGCCAAGGCCTATGTTTGATTGATATGTTCATTCAAATTTAATATAAATGCATATTGAGGGAGATTGGATTGTATATCAAAGGTTTGCACAATGTTCGTTTATCCTAGTTGCGTATTTCATGTCATGACTCTATTGGTTTGTAGAATCATCAATATGCTAGGCTTCTATGCATTGTGTATGTTTGTTCATTGAGTTCAATATATATTGTCACATGAGGTTATATTCAAATGTGATGAAGTTTGCAATCAAATGAGAACTCCGTGAACGTTTATTAAGTGTTTGGGTCTAAATTTACTTGTTGCTAGTTCACATCCCTACACTTCCGTTTCCATATGACACATTTTTGCCATACGAGTGTGAAAGACTCCTATTATATGTTGTGTGTGTCATTTGTGTGTTTATATCTATACATATGTGCGTGTGCATTATTGATATATTTCTAGTACATATATATATGATATTTTGTTTTGCCTTTGCCTTGCTTTTGTTGCCCATATGCTTTCATGTCTTATCACTTTAAGCTTCAACATGCTTTTATGTTTTGATTCTTTTGCCTTTGTCTATTCCTGAACAAAAAGGGGGAGAATGATAGGGGGAGAAATGGTATCTAATCCTATTATTATCATATCTTAGTTTAGGGGAGATTTATCTTAGGGGGAGACGTCTTTCTAAGTAGGTCATGTGTTTGATAAAGGGGAGAATCCACTTAGGGGGAGTAATTTACTTAATTGCATTTTATATTTTGATATTCCCTATGCATTTGATGAGTTTGCTTAAGTGTGCAGGTATTCTACTAAAGCGGCATCTTTAAAAGGCAAAGTGTTTAATCCTTGGGTTGAGTCAAGTTATGGGTGGGTTATGTTATGTTTTGTGTCTAGTAGAGCTTGACGGCCCTTTAGGATTTTTGTTTTGGTTTTTGTCCCGGAATAGCCAAAGGGGGAGATTTGTAAGGACACAAATTTTTAATTGAGTCCATGTATTGTGTTGGCTCAATTACGGACAAAAACATTTATTCATAGGATAGTATGTCATTGTAATACTCTCAAGCCTATGAAGTGTTTGTTGAAGACGTAGACTCAAAGAATATAAAGCTTCATCAAATGTGCCGGTTTGCGTGCCTCGTTTCTACGTCATCAACTATGGTTCCATGCTCCCAAGGTATGAATGCAATTATATATATATATAGGAGCTTGGAACAAAGTTTGTTGGGTGTTAGGTTTAATAAAAAACTGCGTTTTTATTTTCAGAAAAATTTAATTAGAACTTTAAATTAAAGTATATAAAGTTTCTGGCCCAAAATCGAATTTTACAAAATTTCTGGAAGTCGTTCGAAATGTCGTTCGAACGAGTTTTTCGTTCGAACCAGGTTTCGTTCGAACGAGATTGCCAACGAGTTCTCACGAACCTATACTGGTATGTCGTTTGAAATGTCGTTCGAACGAGATTGTTCGTTCTAACGAGATTTCTAACGAGATTCTAACGAAGTCCATACTGGTGCGTCGTTAGAAGTCTCGTTCGAACTAGAGTTCGTTCGAACGAAATGTCGTTCGAACGAACTGCCAGGCGGGAACAGTTTTTGGCAGTTTTTCACCCACTTCCCCACTTGGTTTTTAACCAATTTTTTCAGACTTAATAATGTGCGGGAATCACATTTTCCAATCTAACTTTTCCAACCTTTACAAATTGGTATCGGAGCATTGAATTAGAAAATCTCACGCTTTCAAATTGGTATCAGAGCTTTGATTTAGAAAAGCTTTGCACTTTCACTTACAAAGATGCGTCAATAAAGACTAAGTAGTCCACCCCGGCCTTGGTAATGTGAGTACTGGAGAAGAAGTCAACTTATCCCTCAACTCATCAAAATCTAGTTGACAAGAATCATCCCAAATAAATTTCACTCTCTTTTGGGTCAGATTTATCAAAGGGCTAGCGATCTTGGAAAATCCCTTAATAAAACGACGGTAATAACCAGCCAAACCCAGAAAACTATGAATTTCTATGGATGTCGTGGGCTGACTCCATTCCCTCACCGCGAAAACTTTACTCGGATCTACCTAAAGGCCCTCAGTTGTCATAATGTGACCCAAAAACTGCACTTCCTGTAACCAAAAACTACACTTCTCAAGCTTAGCATATAACTGATGATCCCATAACATGTTCAGGACCAACCGTAGATGTTTAACATGATCAGCTTCAGTTTCGGAATAGACTAGGATGTCATTAATAAACATGAAAACAAACTGGTCCAGGAAGTCCTGAAACACTCTATTGATTAGGTCTATAAACACTACAGGAGCATTGGTTAGCCCCAAAGGCATAACCAAAAACTCATAGGACCCATATCTAGTCAAGAATGCAGTTTTGGACACGTTCTGCTCTCGAATCCGCAGTTAATGACACCCAGTCCTCAAATCTATCTTAGAGTAGTACTATGCTCCCTTTAGTTGATCAAAAAAATCATCAATTCGAGGTAGTGGGTATTTGTTCCTGATGGAAACCTTGTTCAATTCCCGATAATCAACACACAACCGGAGGGAACCATCTCTCTTTTTCACAAACAACGCAATAGCACCCCACGACGACGTGCTAAGCCTAATTAACCCCTGCTCTAACAATTTCTGAATTTGATCTCTTAACTCCCTCATTTCCACAGGATCCATACGGTATGGAGCTCTAGTAATTGGTCGAGTTCCCGGTGCTAAATCAATCACAAACTCATTTCACGACTTGGAGGTAAACCCAGAATCTCCCAAAAAACATCTTCAATGTCTCTAACAATGGGGATCGAATATAAGGAAACGACTATATCACGAGAAGTCTCCTCTGCAATGTAATATAAGTACATGCTAGAACCTCCCTCCAAAAGAGGCATAGCCACTAGAAACATCTCTTGCCCCGAAATGGCAAAAATTTACCATAGCACGGTATTTCACTAACCAATCCATACCCAAGATAACATCATACCCAACCATATCCAGGACGAGTAAATCGGCCTCAAAACACAAATTTCCAAGGTCTATTCCTACTCTTTTACATACAAAGAATATGAGCGAACCATCACCTATGGAAGAGTCGACACTAATAAGGGTACTCTCCACAGACTTAATCAACCCCATTGATTGAGCAAAATTTCTATCAATAAACGAGTGCGTTGCACCAGTATCAAATAACACACGACCCATATACCCATGTATGGGAAACTTACCTTGGATAGCTGGCGGCGCGGGCGGGCCTGAAGGAAGTAAAGCATACTGAATCTGATAAACACGCCCATCCCTTAATTGACCCTGCTGTAGTGGGACGGCTGGAATAGGCATTGGCGGCGGTAGATGTGCCTGCTGATGTTGTGGACCCCTAGGCAACTGTCCCCCATTCAACTGTGGATAAGCTTTCCTAAACTACCCCAAACCTAGACCCGGATGGCCTCGACCTCCATTATTATCCCAGCCTGCTTGGCCTTGCTGGCCCACCTGCTGCTGCTGCTGGGCACCCTGACCGTGCCTAAAACTGCCTCCACCAAAATTAAACCCCCCAAAATGATGTCTATTGGACAAATCCTCTTACTGGGTGTCCCTCTCCTTCTTCTTACTTCCCGACGATTGAGATGAGGGTAGTGCTCCCCTGTCACCGTTACCTCCCTTGCACATGCAGACGGTGATCTTGACAATGAAGCAATGTTACATTCATCGTGTCACCAAATGTTTGCAATGCGGGATTTCCCAACAAGTGTTGCCGTATTATCCAATGTAAGCCTCCAATAAACTTCAATATCCTTTTTTCCTCCGAAATTACTTCATCCGTCACAAAGCTCGCCAGACGAGTGATTCCTCCTCATACTCCGCAACAAAACATTCTCCTTGGACTACATCCTGGAGTTTCCTCCTCATCTCCTTTTGAACTGCCGGAGGAAAATACTTTCGATCGAACAAAACCCAAAAATCCGATATAGTCATAGTATCCCTTTTCTCCGATGTGGTCACCGACTCCCACCAGTGTAAAGCTCGTCCTACTAGTTTGAAAGTGGCAAGGATTTGCTTTCGTTCCCCACTACAATCTACCATTCGAAGATGACGTTGAAAATCCTTCTTCCATTGGTTTGCTACTATCACATCAGAACCACCCTGAAATTCTGTGGGGTGACCCTTGAAGAAAGATTCTTCTACTCTCTCCCACGGGGAAGGTTCCACATGGGCTTGCACCTCCGGTACTATCGGTTGTTGGTCTTGAGGAAACTATTGAGCCATGGCAGTCATTACAGCATTGACTACCTGGGCGACGATATTAGCTACCTCCGCTGCATTAATAGTTCCTTGTGGTGGTGGAGGTTCTACATTATCTCCTGCAACTTTATTTCTCTTTGCTGGGCGACCTCTTCTAGGTGGCATCTGAGATGGAGACACAACTGAATCAGAATACAATTTAAAACAATTTATCTTTGCAAAAGATCGCAATCATATACAAACAAAATATTCCTAATAATAGGGCTCTATATCAAAGAACGCTACGGTAGAACATGACAAGTCCGCATAGTTCCTAAGGAATCTAGAACCTAATGATGTGATACCATCTGTGACACCCCGCTTATTAAAAAAAGAGGTGGCCAGCCCGATACTCCAATAATTATAGGAATCATAGGTGGTCCATTCTTAGCATTACTGTCGTGAAGATAATAATAAAAATAATACGAGATAACCACCAATTATTTTGGAAAATGGATGTCAAATTAATTTGTAAGTTTAAAGATAACTATTTTGACAATCCAATTTGGAAAGAAGGTGGATATAAATAAAAACAATTAACTGTATAACATTCATACACAACATAAAAACCGAATAACCTGTCGGTTAACAGATCAATACAAGCGGTTACACCGAGTATTAAAATAAATATCACAGTATATAAGCAAGTACAAAATTTGGGCAACACGTACGAATGGTAAAACTGATCATAACTAGAGTACACAAAAGATAGAGGCGTCTATAACAAATATCCTACCACATCCGCAAAAATGTTATAGCTCCAGGACACTTGGATGGAAAGTTCAACACGGGCGTCCTTGCGACGGAGCACCTGGGCGTAAAGAGAATCCATGCAAAATAAGGGATATAAACGGGCTAGGGCCCGGTTTGATATGATATACACGTGAATAAAAGGCATGATAGTTATGATTGTCTAACATCATGAATAAGCTTAACTCGCTCTTCACAATAAGAATAATCCTCACCTCTCATCTAAATGCACAACCTAGCGTAATGTCATTTATAGTATGAACTATGCATTAAAGCAAGAGAAATAACTCAATTTCAACTTAATAAGATTACATTACAGTTTTACGCAATATGACTTCGCAAGTCCATTCCTCATTAGGAAACTTATTCTAAACAGTTAATTTAAAAAATGCTTTAGTCATTTATAAAATACTACTTTCTTGAGAATAGTTATAATCACCATATATAACGATTCTAAGACCATCCTTCCGGGAGTCACCCCACTAGATGTGCCCCTAAATAGATATCGTCTTCTAGGGCCTATTACCAAGACAACCTGGGCATCCTAAATCGCGTCACGTGGAAAGCGGCCATATACCTTCGACAGTGAGTCATAACCATACCCGGAATTACCTCACTTCTAATAAAATAACATCACAATTTATCAATCGAGTCCTACGGCCGAGGACAATATTCATCATGCATTCACTTGCCAGGGGACTTCACCTCATTCGCGTAACTTCCCTTATGATAGAATTTAGAGAGGTAAGTATATGCAAATCAATATTCATAAGATATGCCAAATTAAAATGTACATTACATTTTATCCGGAGCCATAAGCATTTCATGTCATAATTTATAAACCACAACGTTTAATTTGTTTCGATATTCGTCTCCATGAATTTAACGACAACCCTATAAGTCATCATGTATGATGTTACCTCAACCTCCTTTAAAAAATACCACAATTATATATATAACCCCACCTCCCCCTAGACCTAAACTAGCTCACTATGTGAAAAGGACCCTCACATTCTTCTAACAACTAATTAATCAAGTCCCAAACTAAGCCCCAACACTCAATTTCTAACATAGGTTCATGATTCCCTTAATACTAGACTCTAATACTCTAGTTTTTCATGCAAGAAGGTTCCTATGTCTAAACCTTAAAAGAAATGACCTAAGGAAAACCAAAGTTTTTGGGTGAAAAATAGGGGGCCGGCCAACCGGCCCCTCACCCCCGGTCAACCGCGCCTATAAGGTTTTGTCTTCTAAGAAATGTAGTAAGCCTAATTCTCAAGGTTCGATCGACCGGTCAGAAGACCGCGATCGACTGCGCTTTTAAAATATGCTTATCGAGAGAAGCAGTGAGCTTTTCTCTTTAGGCCCGGTCGACCGGGCTCTGGACCACGGTCGACCGCGCTCACCAGATCTCATGGCCAAACCCAAACCTCTAACCCTAATTTCTTTCCATCTCATAATCCCATCAACTAACAACAATCTGTTGATGACTAGAAATAGCATCTATGTTATCTTATCGGCATCAACAATTACCACAACATTTCTACACAACCATAAACTAATATAATCAATTCAACTCTTACAAACAACAAGATCTAAGGGTTAAACACCAAGATTTCTCAAATCCTACAATTTGTTCAATTCTTCCAAATACACAATTATCACTATAATTTATCCATATAAAATCATACATGTGCAAGTTAGAAACTTGCCCTAAGGTTGTAATCTCGGACTTTCTTCCGGTAGCAATAAATCCAAGCTCCTATTCTTCAATTTTCCCTCTTTCTCTTCTTTTCTCCTAAATTTCTCTTTATTTCTCTTTCTCTCAAAGTCTAAGAGATATAAATGAGAATAAATGTGGTTGGAAGACTTAAATGCCCATTAACACTAAATTCCATCTTTAAATGTTACTACACCATTAAAATGACTCGTAACAACATAATTAAGCTTTGGCACCAAAATTATAATTTCATGAATTCCGTAATATACTCCATATAATTATAAACAAAATCTCTTGAAAACAACATGACATATTTTTCATCCCATTTCAACATGTAACATATAATTTTCCATTCAACTATAATTAAAGTTCATACAAAGTAAAATACACAATTTAAACATCGTGTCTAACATAGATCTCTCTACACAATTTCACTTGCCTCATTAGAAAAATACATAAAAAAAACCATTTACTCCTAACATAAAATTATGTATGCAAAGTAAACTCGCAATCTTTAAGCATACAACCTCCAATAAAACAACTTCAATGACCTTCCTTGTCCACAAAAGGTTTCCACCTGTAATAAAATTTATTTAGTATCAGTATCTTAAATAAAGAAGAAGTCGTTTTTAATAATTCATATGGATGAGAATCTTTAAAAACATTATTTCTTCAAGCTCGGTGAATAATGTCATCCTGTGTAAATAGTCATAGAGCTCACATGGCAGAGTCGCTCTTCATTTCTTCTAATGATGACTTGAAGCCTACTTTTGAAAAATACTAAGAGGACTAAATAATCCGTGCAAATAAAAATGAGAGCCAATGGAAATTATTACATATGGAATAGTAAGCATAGAAATTGGAAAAAAGATTGATTTTTACCATATTTCAACTCAATTGGCAGGTAAAGGACTATTAATCCTTTATTTGATAAAAATGTCACCCATTTTTAACAAATCTACAAATCCACTTGTTAATAAATGAACATATTGAGTACCTATAATCAGTATTCAAGGATGGTTGCTAAGTATATCATCGTTGTTGCCCCCACCAACCCGCTTCCATTACAGCATCAAATGCATTTTTCGAAATATTTTATTCTCCTAAAATAATGATCAAGGAAGCCAGATGTATAATTCACTTTTTAAGTTCACACAATCATATAAAATATGTTATATAAGTTGTCGGTATCTTATGGCAAGGATACAACTTTTGGATATCCCAAGTCATCATATATATAAACTAAAGTCTCCCTGGTTATAAAAATAATTCTTGTAGAATATTAATGGCACCTAGGTTTCCTTGACAGAGATTGTCCTGTAACAAGAAGAAACCCATTTTCACTAACGAATCATATAAAGTTATGACTATTGGCTGGAAATCATTAGCTAAATGTATTAGTACATATTCTGAAAGAGAATTACCACAATGGCCACATGTTATGAATCCTTCAAAATCCGCAACACAACAGTAGAGTTGATATACCCTGCAACACGTGTTAATAAGACATTACTAATGCATGATTCATAACGAGAGAACATGGTAGGGGAAGAAACAATAATAAGAATCAGATATGAAAGACAAATATGACCATTAAGATTATAATACTGAAAAAGAAACTGAAGGCAACAAAAATAAAACTAATGTATAACTTCGCTACTTTGTAATCAGAATTTTTCAACCCATGCATATGTCGATTTTAGAACTGTGTCGTATTGGGAAAAGTGAAGATAATAATACTTTAGTATATTGTAACTTCTACTGAGCATTGAGGATTTTTGGGGGATTAAAATCCCATTCTTTAGGATCTAGATAATATTACTTACTGGATTATTGGGTCCTGAAAGTGATAACAATTTAATACATGACTGTGCTTGGATAATGCGATGATATATGCCATGTATTCGACCCAAGGAAGAGCATGTGTTTGGTGTTGGAATTGCTGGTGCACCATGGTGAAACTTTTACTGGGGAACTACTCGTTCTAAAGGTAAGAAAAAATCAGAAGCACTTGATGACCTGATGCCAGCATTCAAAGCAATAGCCCTGCCTTGCCAATTGATTATTGGGGAACCACTCGAACCACCTTTAGTCCCTGAAGTTGCTTGCCATTTGGCCACAAGAAAAGTATACAGTAATATAATTTTATTTTAATTAACACAACCAATAAGCATAATTTTTCCATGAAGAAGCATAAAAAGAAATTAAATGTAAACCCATGAAGAAGAATCAATATAGGATAAAATTAAAAAATATTTTAGCAAATAGAATAATTTTGCCATGAAATCATTAAAAGATCACAACTACTAAACGGTTATGTACCCACAATTAGTTACTCTATTTGAAATATAGGAATAAAACGATCCGTAAGGTGAGAGATAACCATTATGTACTCATTATCCAAAGAAATATGGCGCTTTTCTTCTCCGAAAAGGATAGGAAAGAGCTGAAGCTTTGGCGCTGATATTTAAAGTTGTTTTTTATTTCTTTACTTGAATAATCTTCTAATGATTTAATTTTATATTTGTGACAAAAAAACTCCAACATGGCATATTTACCCAGCGAGTGCTTTGTACGGTGAAGAATGGAAGGATACGTATTAAACAGGTGCTTTGTGCGATAAGTTGCGCGTAAAAGTGACTCTTTCAGCCACTCAAGCCAACCCCAAGGGATTGCCTCTAAGAAGGTCTTGATACTGAGTTATCACAAAAAACATAAATCCACTCTAAAAATGAAAAGGTTATGATTGTTGATACCAAAATTAATATGCTGATGTGGACGAATAATATGAAGACACGTGTCAACCCACTTGGCACAATAGCAACGAGGAATCCTATCATCCCGAGATACTGCTACTTCTCCGATGAACCAAGATGCTACATGCAATCCGAGGAATCGAGATACTATATACGCTCCGAGGAACTCTTGATCAACGAGCAACTAAAGGCGGTCCGAGCTGCATCTCGGTCGTATCATCAATTACCAGATAATCAACAGTTCAACTATTCATTGAATGTTGACACACACGCTGCATTAAATGTATTACCCTTTCACATGTATATCATTTAATGTACCAGCCCATTCATCTACAGCCTAAAAGCTATAAATACCTGGTATTTCCCTCATTCAAGGGGACCGGAATTTCTTGAGAGAGCTTGTAATCAAGAATTCCACAAACACTCAGCAATAACATAACAGTGGACGTAGGCTTTATTCCTAGCCGAACCACTTTAAAAATCTTTGTCTTATTTATTTATCTGTGATTGAGAAATTAGAGTGATCTAGTTTTTTACATCAACAGATTGGCGCCGTCTGTGGGAAACGACTGTTATTATCGTTTTTCATAAAAATCATTTATCACCAATGGCAGATAACCCAGAATCCAGTAATCGAAATGCTGGAAATACTGGAAATCTTCCAAATCCATCTGCATCTCCAGATCTGGCCGGAATTATGACGAATCTGGCTCAAGGACAAACCGCCATGCAAGAATCTATGAGGCAACTCATTCAAACTCTTCAAGGCGGTGCACCTACTCATTCAGGGCAAAGGAGTGATCATGGGCAGTCCCGATCCAGACGTATTGGGTCATATCGCCAAGGGGAATCTAATGATTCTTCTTATCAACCTGGACGAACTTCATCAATACGGGCTACGGATACAAATCAACATATCACTATTTCTCCGGAGAGAATTAGCGCTTTGGAAAGATTAAGCAGGGTGTCTCCTTTCAGTCGGTTAGGACCAAGGAGGAACATGAGTCCACCTAGGGCTCCATCAAGAAGTTTTCGACCACCACCAGGTTTAAGAGAAGGATCTGCACAATCACGCCCAACCACTCGTCGAGATAAATCTCAGGAAGCTACGTCAGAGCAATCAGTTGCTCGGACTAAGCGGCCCGAGGAAGGGAATGAAGCATGGAAAGATTCCATTCAACGGTTGGAGGATAGACTGGGAGAAATGGCTAAGGCGAGGAACCCCTTACAGAGAACTTTTGTTCAAGGGACACCTTTTGTGCAAGCCATTGTGGATTTCCCTACACCGTCGAAATTCAAAGCACCTGTAGTGACCCCCAAGTACGATGGAAAGACAGATCCCGTACTTCATATAGAACAATACCAAGCTGCTGCAGATATCTATGTTGTCCCCGACGAGATGAGGTGTAGAGCATTCTCGGGAACTCTTACCGGATCTGCACAGATATGGTACAATAATCTTCCTCGGGGTAAGATTTCAACTTTTGTTCAGTTAGCCGAATTGTTTATTGGCAATTTTTGTTTTGGAGCAAAGCCGGTAAAGCGAGTAGCACACTTGCTAAGTGTTAGACAAAAATCAGGTGAAAGTACTAGAGATTACATAACTCGTTTCAATAACGAGAAGTTAGAAGTCATAGATTATGAAGAAAAGACAGCAATCACTGCTCTGATGAGTGGTTTGCTGCCTAATAAGCTGTACTACACTTTGGCCAAAGATCCACCTAAAAATATGTCGGAGTTGATGGTAAAGGCGGCCAAAATCATGAATGCCGAGGAGGCTATGGCTGCGAAGAAGAATATGGATAAAGAAGTTAAAGTGGAGATCGACAACTCTAAGAAGAAAGATCAGAAAGGTAATGGTGGTGACAAACATTCCAGGAATAACAGGATGAAGTTGAAAGTTCTAAAGAAGTATGATAATTATACTCCATTGAAAATGGGTATTAATCATGTTTTGGAAGAAATCAGGAATAACGAGGAAATCAAGTGGCCAGAGAAATTGAAGACAAATCCCGACATGAAGAATAAGGCCAAATATTGCGAATTTCACAAAGATCATGGCCATATGACCAAAAATTGTATAGCCCTTCAGAACGAGATTGAAACACTCATCCGAAGAGGAAAATTATCAAAGTATGTAGATCGCAGAGGTGAAAGGAAGAATGATGATAGAACTAGAGAGAGATCTAGATCTCCTCGTCGTGCAGAGGAGAAAAAGAGGAGGGACCATGAAGAGGATCCAGATGATGACCCCGATCTTCCCAAGAAGCCAAGGAAACCTGAACGAGAGGTATTTTCCATACGTTTTGGGTCATTTGATTGTAATGTTATTACAGGAGGAGATGCAGGAGGAGGAGACCTTACTGCAGAAAGAAAAGCTTACCTCGGAGAGGCTCAAGCTTGTTCATACATTCAGCGAATAAACCTGGCCGAGGATGATCGTCCGAGGAAGGTAAACAAAGAGAAGCTAGTGATTGGTTTTTCAAAAAACGACCTGGCAGGTGTTCTTTACCCTCATGATGATCCTTTGGTGATCAAAATGAGAATGAAGGATGTGGTCATTTCAAGGGTGTTAGTAGACAATGGTAGTTCGGCAGACATCATGTACTATTCATGCTTTGATAGCTTGAATTTGAAATTATCTCAATTGGAACCTTATCACAGACCCCTTCTGGGTTTTGCTGGCGAAAAAGTTTTTCCACTTGGGACGATCAAGTTGGATATACTCATTGGAACTTGGCCTGCTTGTCGAACATAAAGAATACGTTTCTTTGTGATGGATAAGAATGTGCAGTCAGCCTACAACATCATCATGGGAAGAGTTGGATTGAAGAAGTTCGAAGCAGTTCCATCTACAGTTCATCAATGTTTGAAATTCCCAACGAATTTTGGAGTTGGAGTTGTGAAAGGTGATCAAAAAGTAGCTCGGGAATGTTATTATTCGTCTGCCGAGCAAGAGGAGCTTGAAGAGTCCAGGAAAAAGACTACTACTTACCAGGTGGAGGAAGGTACAGAATTTGAAACTCTTGATCCCAGGGATGAATCTCAACTTGTAAAAGGACAGGTGGTGGAGTCTACAGAAAATGTTATTCTGGACGACGAGCACCCTGAACGAATAACCCAGATAGGATCGTCGTTGGATTTTTCAATAAAACAGGAGTTGATAAATTTCTTGAGAAACAGGAAGAATACTTTTGCTTGGAGTCATGAAGACATGCCAGGAATAGATCCAAACTTCTTATGTCACGAGCTCAATGTGAATAAGGAGATCAAGCCTGTGAAGCAGAGGAGAAGAGTGTTTAGTCCCGAGAAGAACCAGGCTATACAAGAGGAGGTCGAGAAGCTCCAGAAAGCCCAATTCATTGAAGATGTGAAATATCCAGACTGGTTGGCGAATGTGGTGATGGTAAAGAAGAAGAACAACAAATGGAGAATGTGCGTTGATTTCACAGATCTCAATAAAGCGTGCCCAAAAGATCATTTTCCATTACCCAGAATTGATCAACTAGTAGATGCTACCTCGGGACATGAGCTACTCAGTTTCATGGATGCTTATTCTGGCTACAACCAGATCAAAATGAAACTTGAAGACAGGGAAAGTACTTCTTTTATTACCCCAAGGGGAACTTATTGTTATAATGTTATGCCTTTTGGTTTAAAAAATGCAGGTGCAACATATCAGCGGTTGATGAATAAGGTTTTTACCGAACAAATCAGCCGCAACATGGAGGTCTATGTTGACGACATGCTCACCAAAAGCAAGAGAGTTGCTGATCATTTAGTTGACTTGAGTCAAACTTTTGATCAACTGGATAAATACCAGATGAAACTTAACCCGACGAAGTGTACCTTTGGAGTACGAGAAGGAATGTTCCTCGGATACATCGTCAACCAACGAGGTATTGAGGCAAATCCAGAAAAGATCAAGGCTCTTTTAGGGCTGCGATCCCCGACGACGAGGAAAGAAGTGCAGAGTCTTACCGGACGGGTTGCAGCACTCAACAGATTTGTATCCCGAGCAACTGATAAATGCCTTCCATTCTTCAAAACACTGCGAAAAAGTTTTGAGTGGACTGATGAATGTGAAAAAGCTTTTCAAGACTTGAAAAGGTATTTGGGAGCACCACCATTGTTGTCCAGGCCAATAACTGGAGAGAAGTTGTACTTATATTTGGCAGTATCAGAAAATGCAGTTAGCTCGGCGTTGATCAGATTGGAGAATGAAGTCCAGAAGCCAATTTATTACACAAGCAAGGCTTTCCGAGGTGCAGAAATCAGGTACCCAAAGCTAGAAAAATTGGCATTGGCATTAATTGAAGCAAGTAGAAGAATGAGGCCATATTTCCAGGCCCATACTATCATTGTGTATACCGACATGCCATTAAGACAAGCCCTTCACAAACCAGAAAAATCAGGAAGATTGATGTATTGGGCAATAGAGCTCGGTGAATATGATATTGTGTATGAACCCAGATCATTATTGAAAGGGCAAGCTGTAGCAGATTTTATAGCAGAGTTCACATACCCTGATATCCCCGAGGAGAAAAAGGTGTTTGCTGACCTACCTGTGGACGATACAGGATCAACAGACACAGGTCCAAACCAACCAAGGTTGGTAAAAGGACTTGTGGATGTAGAGAAATCATCATGTTCAAACCCAGACCAACTAAGGTTGGTAAAAGGGTGCGAACAGATGACAGACGAGGAGAGAAAGATAGCAGGGGATGATGAAAGAAAATTACAAACATTTTGCCGAGGAACTCTGACAGACAAGAAATTTGAAGACGAGGTACCTACATGGAGATTATATGTAGATGGATCATCTTGCACAGCTGGTTGCGGAGCAGGGATTATTTTAAACACCCCAGATGATATTGACATGGAGTATGCCTTGAGATTTCAATTCAAAGCTTCCAATAATGAGGCTGAGTATGAGGCTATGATAGCAGGTTTTCATTTGGCGAAAGTTATGGAAGCACAGCAAGTAATTGTTTACAGTGATTCTCAATTAATTGTGAATCAAATGATGGGAACATATGCAGTTAAAGGGGAATTAATGATGAAGTACCATGCAAAGGTGATGGAATTATTGGCAGACTTTGATGCCATTCAATTGGTAAGAATACCAAGGATAGAGAATGCTAGAGCAGATGCATTGGCCCGATTAGCATCAGCTACGCGCACCGAGATGCGAAAGACGATACCAATTGAGGTACTGGAAAGTCGGAGCATAGAAGAAGACTTGATGGTGAATATAATAACCCTTGATTTAGGACCATCTTGGATGGATTCTATCAGGGAATATGTTGAAGAAGGAGTGCTACCGGAGGATAAGCTCATTACCAAGAAGCTGAAGTATAAAGCTGCTCGGTATGTACTAATTAATGGTGTTTTGTATAGACGAGGAATTATGGCAGGTTTGCAGAGATGTGTGCATCCATCTGAAGTCAACAATTTGATTGAAGAAATCCATGAAGGATCATGTGGAGCTCATGTCGCAAGTCGGACTCTTTTGCAAAGGGTGATGACACAAGGATATTACTGGCCGACGATGAGGGCTGATTGTATAGCCTATGCTAAGAAGTGTGACAAGTGCCAACGCTTTTCCTCCATCCGACGAACACCACAAGCATTGCTAACACCAATAACTTCTCCTTGGCCATTTGCCATGTGGGGAATTGATTTGGTTGGACCACTGCCGACCACCCGAGGAAGATTCAAGTACCTCGTCGTTGCAGTGGATTATTTTACTAAGTGGGTAGAGGCTGAACCACTAATTGATATGATGTATGAGAAGGTATATCAGTTCATTTGGAAGAATATCATTTGTCGATATGGTCTCCCACATGCTTTTATCACAGACCATGGAACACAATTCGATAATGAAGAATTTGCTTCCTACTGTCATCAGTCGAACATTTTGAAGTTTCATTCAGCACCAGGCCATCCCCAAAGCAATGGACAGACTGAGGTGACGAACAGAACATTACTAAATGGGTTGAAGAAGAGGTTAAGTGAGGCTAAAGCAAATTGGATTAATGAGCTACAGTCATGTTTGTGGGCTTACAGAACAACTCCCCAAGCAGCAACAGGAGAATCACCATATATGCTAGCATTTGGAAGTGAGGCTGTGATACCTGCCGAGTTGGGCCTACCAACACACAGGGTGTTAAATTTCAATTCTCCGATCAGTGATTTGATGAGAAGACTGGATTTGGATATGCTCGAAGAAGTCAGAGAAGAGGCAGCCATTAGGAATGCTGCTTATCAACAACGAACAGCTCTGTTTTACAACAAAAGGGTAAAGAAATGTGATCTAAAAGAGGGGGATTATGTGCTAAAGAAGGTCATTCAGAAGCAGAATAAACTGGAAGCAAACTGGCATGGACCTTACAGAGTTACAGAGATTGTTCGACCAGGAACTTACAGAATAGCGACTCTAGAAGGAGAGGAATTTAAGAACGCATGGAATGCTAAACACCTGCGCAAGTATTATCAGTGATGTCAAATGTAAAGCATTTCTTTCATTATGAATAAAACGAGGATGTTTCGCCATTTTCTTTCTGGTTGAAAGTTTTTCGGGGAATACTAGTGTAATACACTACACAACAAAAGTGCTCTAAGGAGCCAACCTCCTTTGGTTAGGAGGACAGCTCTACGGAGCAAAAGTGCTATAAGTAGCCAACCTCCTTTGGTTAGGAGGACAGCTCTACGGAGCAAAAGTGCTATAAGTAGCCAACCTCCTCTGGTTAGGAGGACAGCTCTACGGAGCAAAAGTGCTATAAGTAGCCAACCTCCTTTGGTTAGGAGGACAGCTCTACGGAGCAAAAGTGCTATAAGTAGCCAACCTCCTTTGGTTAGGAGGACAGCTCTACGGAGCAAAAGTGCTATAAGTAGCCAACCTCCTTTGGTTAAAAGGTGTACACCAGCATGATCAATTACGGTTGGTAAGACAAAAATATACTCTCATATTACAACTTATGTTGGTCGGGAGGTAATATTATTACAAAAAGTTCTTTGAAGAACAAAATATTCCAAAATATACCAAGTATAGTTGGTCGGGGATAAAAACCCACTAACTGTAGTTGGTCGACGAGGACAAATTATTGACCTTAGTTGGTCGGACAAATTTTTATATTTGAAATTGAACCAAGTATAACTGGTCGGTCACCTGTAGTTAGTCGACAAACATTATTTATCCATCTTGGTTGATTGGAAACAGTTTGAACAATTTATACTCATTATTAAATGAGTGAGCAACATTGATACTTGTTAATTTTTTTTTTTTTAACAGATACACAGATACGTATGCACAAATTTAAAGGTGTTTGATAAACACAAGACAATAGCAGAATTGGCAAACAAAAAATGAAAGTCTTTTCATTAAAAATCCAGAATAAATTACAAGTTACATGAATGTGCTAACTGTTACATTGAAAAACCTATTCTATTGGTTTCTTCCCTTTATCTTTTGAAACAGGTTCCTCACCCGCAGGAGGATCTTCCAGGCAAAGAGGAGAGTTAATAAAATTCAAGTCCCTCAGCATTCTGACATTCATTATTGAAGGAGTATCCAAGAGATCCTCGGGACGAGATAATTCAACCTGAGAATGAAGATTATAATCACCGAGATATTTCGAAATTAAGCTGCGAGGAATGGAACGAGTTGGGATCCAGGCCATGTCCAATTTGAAAGGTGGCACAGGCAAGTCTAACAGCCCAGGAGCATGATAATCCCATAAAAAGTGGCCTTGCTCTAGCTTTAACACACCCAGGGCGTTCAACCACCCCTGTTTGTAACCTTCATTGTTGGCATGTTCAATACGAGCATCCAAATGAACAAAAGCCTCATTATATCCTGCCATCCAGAATTCTCTAGGTTGTTTATGAAATTGAAAGGTTCATCTATCCAATCGCTCATGAAGCTTTTTGGCAAAAAGATCCTTAGTATGAAGAGCAGACTTCGTCTCAGCCAGTTGATCTTCCAAGGATAGATTTTTCTTGGATAATTCAGACAGAGCACGATCTTTAACATTCAGTTGGAACGCTTGAGTTTCCAGAGTAGATTGGGTGCGAGCCTCTTCAACATTTTGGCTAAGAACTCTTGATCGGCTCCGAGAAGCTACTGGAGAACTTTGCTCCTCGACAATTCTTCCTCGTCCCCGAGAACCTCTTCCTCATCCTCGAGCAGTTCCAGAAATGGCAGATTTTCTTAAGTTATCCAACTCTTGCCTTAACTTGGCATTTTCAACTTCTAAGAACGAGAAACCTTCATCAGTAACTGGTACTAGGGCAGAGGAGGATGATGCTGCAGATTCAAATTGAGCCAACTTTTTCTGCAAATTATTATTTTCTTGTTCCAGGATCTCGGCAATTAGCCTGCAGGCTTCAACTTCACCTTTTAGGGTCCTTTCCCTAATGTCATATGCAGCAATGATCTTTTTATGACCTGTATCAGAAGAAAGTTGTTGATATCTATTTTCATATTCCTTGTGTAATGAAGCCATTGATTCATTGTGCTGACCTTGGAGATCCTCTAAGGAACAATGCAGCTCTTCAATCAAGTCATAATAAGCGACATTGTTGGCCACAGCTCGGTCGAGTAAATCTTTCACGTACCGATAAGCCTCAATCGCCTGTTCTGAGGCATCATGACCAAGGATGTCAGCAATTTCAGAGGAACTAAGGTCTATATGACCAGCCCTATAGTATTGGCGACATTGCTGCATCAGCTCGGTATCATGGGAAGAGATCAATTCCATTCTAGCAACAAACTAAAGACGAGAAAAAGACAACAATCAACAAAGAATCATCAATAACAGAGATAAGCAGAGAAGTATTTTATTAGATCATAAAAGGATTACATTGTTTGATTACAAGTAATGAAAGATAGAAAATATGCCGAACAACTTCACACCTTTTCCTTGTCTCCCAAGACTTTCTCGGGAGGCTGGGACGAGGAGCTCGGTTGCTCGGTGGTAACAATGGCTTTATCGACAGGAGTCTTCTCGGGAGGAGGAGGCATGGAAGAAATGTCCTCGGTGACAGAAGGGTGAGAGGCAGGAACTGGATCACCTATAGCCATAGAAGACTCGTCAGAGACAGGCTCATCTTCCTCTTCTTCCACAACTGGTGGAGGAGGACCAGGGATGTGTAATTGGAATAGGTCAGAATCATCCTTGACCTTCAATTCCTGCAGAGCAGCTACCCAGCCATCATAGAAGTATTTCAACTTCCCATACTGGACTTGGGATGTCATAGCAGCAATCCCTTTATCCCATCCTTTCTCCCAACCAGCACTGAAATGTTTCTTGACTGCAGCTTTTCTTTTCAACTTCTCCGAGGAGAGTTTGGCATCCAACTGTTCTTTTTGGACTTTGATGTCTCGCAGGGTAGATAGTTCTTCTTCTGCTTTCTTCAGTTGGTCGTCGCATTTTTGCTGATTGACCTCTAAGCTTTTCACCTTCTCCTCCAAATTCTTGGAGGTTTCAGCCATCTTCATCTTATCAGCCTCAGCCACAGCCAGCTTTTTCTCCCAAACAGTTTTCTCCTCGACGTACTGTTGGCGAGATTCCTTCACAGATTGGGTTAAACCCAACAGAGCATCGTCAACATCGGACGAGGAACTAGAAGCTTTAATAACTTGATCTTTCTTCACGATGGTATTGAAGCAGTTCACCAGCTGAAAGATAAGAAAAACAATAAAGTCAACACAAATACAAGAATTCAAAGAAAGAAAGACCAAAGGTATGAGAAATTTACTGAAGAAAGATGACGAGCAGCTAGGGATGTCAGTGTATCCCTAGGAATTTTTTTATCAATCCCGAGAACCTCGGGTATAACTGAGCTCATTGAAGAACTCGGAAGAATGATGTTTGAAACACCACTACCACCAGCGGGTAGAGAAGAGGCAGTTCCAACCAGATTAACTGAGGATGATTTCCTCAATCTCTTCAAAGGAGGGTCAGCAGCATCAACCAAGGAAGAAGTCTTGGTCGGAGAGATTGTAATTACTTCCAGGGGAGCTTTCTTCTTGCTCGGAGCCACTGGGGGCTTCTCGGCAGCTTTTGAAGGCTCAATATCCACCTTCTTAGTCCCTTTTGGGACATCAGTTCTGCTTTTCTTAGCCTCAGCAGCAGAGGAAGAATCATCAAATAGAGCGGGAGGAGTTCTCTTCTTGCCCATTTTCTGACTTAAGGGGACGTGAGAATCTGATGAGGAGTCCTCTGGAGTTGATGCAGGCTCAACAGGACGAGCAGTATAAGAGGTCGTGTAGCTCTTATACTGCAGCAAATATGATGCAGACCTAATATGCTCGTCTGCAACTATCTTATGCAAACTCCAGATAAGTTTCAAATGCTTGATATTCACTTCTGACTCTTTTGGAGTTTTCCTTTTACTTTCAACTGCAAATAAACACATAGCAAAATATCAGTCATACATTTTGTCAAACATAATGAATTCATGAGTTCAGAAATGAGATAAAATGAAAAATAAACCTATCCCGTTGCCATATAGGGGACATCTGGGACCATTGTACACTTCATCTCCCACCAGAGGGGCATATTGCCAATTTTTGATAATCACCCCATGTTCAAAATAGTCTCTATTTGCATCGGGGAGGTTAACTACAAGGGCCCTATTTAAAAACCTAGTTTTTAAATAATAAATATTATCTAAAACAGCCCATCAATAGCAATACATGATTTCAGGGATCCCTATGCGAGTCCCATGAGTTATATTTAATTTATATACCTCATTAATAATTCTCCATGAATTTGGGGCTATCTTTGCAGGAACAAGATCAAAATATTGACAAAATTCGAGACACAATGGGTTTGGTGGAAAGGAAAACCCACACTCAGCAAGAAAAAGACTGGGGAATAAATGTCCCTCAGCCAAACGAAAATAATTTTGAGGTTCCGAAAGTTCCTCTAGAATTACCCAAGAAGGGATAGAAAAATCAGAGCGGAATTTTTCAAGAGATTCAATAATGTAAACCATAATGAACAAAGGAAGAAGGAAGAAAATCTTACAGAAAGGAAGAAGGTCTGCTGACAACTAACGAAGGAAAAGACGAACGCACAAGAGAGAAGGAGAGAATAGAAAGCTTGAATGCAGAAGATTGAAAAACGTAGAGGATGGTATGGTTACCAAAGAAGTTTAAATACTTTGCATTGGGAAGCTGCGAAAGAAATGATTACCATAAAGAAACTACTGAACTTCCGGCGGCTAAAAGGACAAAAATCGCACGAAGATCGAAGCGTTTATGAAAATTTAAAAAGGCGAAAACTGCGAATTCAGAAATAAATTCAAATACGATGCTCCTAAAACCCAGGAAGATTATTCAATATTGCTACATACCGAGAAAGAATGTTCCATACTCCTCAAAGTTCGAAATATGAAACATTGGGGGCTTCTGTTGATACCAAAATTAATATGCTGATGTGGACGAATAATATGAAGACACGTGTCAACCCACCTGGCACAATAGCAACGAGGAATCCTATCATCCCGAGATACTGCTACTTCTCCGATGAACCAAGATGCTACATGCAATCCGAGGAACCGAGATACTATATACGCTCCGAGGAACTCTTGATCAACGAGCAATCAAAGGCGGTCCGAGCTGCATCTCGGTCGTATCATCAATTACCAGATAATCAACAGTTCAACTATTCATTGAATGTTGACACACACGCTGCATTAAATGTATTACCCTTTCACATGTATATCATTTAATGTACCAGCCCATTCATGTACAGCCTAAAAGCTATAAATACCTGGTATTTCCCTCATTCAAGGGGACCGAAATTTCTTGAGAGAGCTTGTAATCAAGAATTCCACAAACACTCAGCAATAACATAACAGTGGACGTAGGCTTTATTCCTAGCCGAACCACTTTAAAAATCTTTGTCTTATTTATTTATCTGTGATTGAGAAATTAGAGTGATCTAGTTTTTTACATCAACAATGATAATGTCAAACACGTTCCTTTTTAGTAGCTTAGTTATCTAGACCATACTTTGATTCACTTCAATCGAACCATTATCAGCCGGACAAAAAGAACAACGAGCAGGTTTAGATTCATGTAAGATATCATGGAGGCTTCTATTAGGAAGATAATCATAAATGAGGAGATTCTCTCCTCTACTCCCCTGATAGAATGCTCTCAATGGAATCAGATTCTTAATCTTTATCTATGCAAGGTTATTTAATTCAGTGGTGGCTTCACTCTGGCTCCTCAATACTATCAAAATGGTTATTTTAAAAAATCCTCGTTAGTATTATTTAGGATATTTATCTTGGCAGGAACAAGTAATTATTTGAGTTTTTTCCCATGAATTCGAAAACTATATTGTATAGAGTAATGAGCACTATATCAGATCTATCCAAGTTCATTAGCAACAAAGAAAGAGCAGAGGATATATGTCAGGAAGCTAGGATAACTTTTAATATTTCAATGCTAAATCCTCCCTTCTTGTCTAAGAATATAGTCCTTTGGAAGAAACCAAGTAGAAGCAGTGTCAAATTGAATGTTACAGCCTCATAAGAGAGCCAAAAGGTGAATGGAGCAGGGGCAATCAACAAATTTTTCAAAACAAAACTCCATCGTCTGCCAACTGTATCCACTAGTTTGGATCATGGATTTGTTGCATTGGTAAAATGGGAACATGTGCTATGTTCAACTAAGTTTTTTTTACTTACAGAGCATCTGTTTCTTTCAAATTCAAGGGACGATAAAAATAACTCCCAAAATTGTCGAAGTTATACCTTCCTTCCCTTTGAATATGGGAAAAGCAATACTAATGAATTTTATCTTATCTTTATGTCAAATATAGCTATTGTTGAGAGTGTTTTTATAAATTGCAAAGTCTTTGTAAGAGGTTCTTATTATAGTTGTATTGTCTATAGTTATGCCTTCTATGCTGAAACGATGGTTGTCATTGTAGAATTGAATTCACTTCGAGATATAAATGGCTCAATTTGTGATTAGAGATAGACTCAAAGTTAGTTCTATAGGTCCTTCAAGATGAGAATTACATTACTCCTTGGTCTTTGAGGGCCAGATGGTTTAATTTCAAAAATTTATATTTCTCTAATGAATTTCACGTGTTACCACACATATAGAGAAAGTAGTGGGAAGGAAATGTAGTCGGCCAATGCAAGACAATCATTGATACTCAGCGAGAACATTCTATATCAAGATGAGTCTTCATGAGATGATCTGTATCAAAGTCCCCCTAGGTATGAGCATAACGAGTGAAAAATATGCCACATAGGTAGAACATTGCATATGATTAAAATCAAATAACACTCAAGTGTTGGCCATCGCTGATAGGGTTAGTGAGGTGATGACAAATACATACTAATGAAAATTGATAAATAAAGTGGAAGTTTATCTATTAAGGAAACAAATATAAGCAATTAAATAGGACAAATGTTTGGTACATTTAACATATACTTGCTTGAATATTATTATTATTATTTAAAAACTATACATTCTTAATATGATTCCCATACAATAAATTTAGAAAAAATTCATGTTCAAACAATCACGTTTGAAACCCATACACGCGCTCATACATTCAAAACTCAAACAATCACACGACATATGGTTCGTTGAGGGAGGTTATTGAAATTCCGTGTGACAATATTAAATGCATCAACTGGTGCGCCAAATGTGAGAGCAAAATAGATTTAAATTTGCTAAAACATTGCAACAATCTTATTAGGCTTGAGACTCTGTAGATACTTGTGGTAACTTATGGAAACCCGTGTAGATACAACAAATCTCCACTAGTGCTATAGTTGTAGTTATGGATTATGTAAAGTCCCTCTACCAAAGCGACTTATTCGGAAGAAAGTGTTTGAAATATCGAGGGGGATGGAACTAAAGCCTTGAATATAGGGCGAGAGTGATGATAGTCCCACCCATCTTCTCTTAAGAACAATGCCACACATAAAAAATCTACGAATCAAGTAATCTTCAGGCATAAATGCTATAATAAACAGGAACATTTGCGAGATTTAGTATCTACTCGACAAAACTTTGAAAATCTTGTGAGTTTTAGTCCATTCCACTAGAGGGTCATAAAAGAAAGTTTTAAGAACACTCATTAGAGTCCCTCTGTGCCCTTGGAACTGAAAGTGTGATCTTGCAGGTTTTAAAAAATATCCCCACATATCTAGTAATGACAACATCATCAATCATATTTTGTATATCCTGTTATGTGATGTTGAGAATTTAAAAAGTAAGATTATCAGGGAAAAGTAGGCATGAATGTTGAGTTTGAAAAAATATTCTCTACCAGCTCAGGTGTGTGTTTATACGGGAATATTATAGGAAGAATAGACATAACCAAACCTCCTAAACATAAGAGAAAAGAGAAAAGTAAACAAGGAGATAAGGATATCTCAGACCAGAAAACTAAACTAATGGTGTCGAGAAGTGAGTATGTTTACAATTACATCAAAGATATGATGGAATTGGGATAGCAAGCCCGACAAAGGGTAAATTAAACGATCCATTTATAGGATTTCTGAGTGTCTTCTTAAGATAAATGATAGTGCATCTGCCCATGGTGTGTTGTCCATTAGGACTTTGCACAGAAATGATGAGCCCCTCGTAGGTATGCATGCATGATGATAAAATAATTTACACGCATAGCCTCTTGGATAAAATCGCTAAAGTGAGACAATATAATGTTGATGATATACTACGTGTATGTGTGGATGCCATGTCAAATTTGGCACCCGATGCTCGTGCATGCTACGAAGAAGGATTCAAATACAAAAATGTGGAGTTTAAAAAAATAATGTTGGTTGATGGTTGTTTCATACTTGACTTTATCAAGGTTAGTAATGCGTGATCATAATGTTATGCACCCGATATTCATTAAGGATTTAGATTACCTTATAATGAAACATGACTTACTATTACTGGAAAACCAAGTTCCTTTTTGTCCGGGCAATTATCCCAGTGTGTATTACTCTACAACTGATCTTGATAGGGCACGCATCAAATTCGAAGCGAGGAATGAAATGATTTTATTTATCAAATCATAGATTCCTCGATGGTATATCCTTACCAAATTATATCGTCGAGGTTACGAGACCCTAATAATACATTTCATGTGATTGTGACAGAGGAGAAGACTCCAGCATTACCCATGACCCTAGCAGAGGAGACGACTCCAACATTACCTACGTTGGAGGCAGATGAGATGACTCCAACATTACCTAAGGAAGATGAGACGACTCTAATATCATGTAGTGATTTTTCTTGTTAGGGTTGTTCAATCTTCTACGTCATATAAAGGTCGTACCTAGTGTAAAAGGCTCCCGCTTTACTGTAGGGTCTGGGAGAGGTAAATACCGATTGGTTTTACCCCCATATTATTGTATAATATGAAGAGATTTCTCCCAAGTCACGAACTCGAGATTAACCATATCTTGGGCCTGAGCACTTGCCATCGCTCTAAAGTACGACATATATCAAATTTTATTTTTGTTTAGTTAGTTAGTTGTGTGAGATGTGTGGTACGCATTGTTTAAAATTAACACATTATTGAATTATTTGCAAAGGAAATAGTGTAGGGCACTATCTTCTACATTACCCCTAAAAATCTTTTTTTTGAGTATCAACACGTTTTCCCCTTGAATACACCTTGAAAGGGAAATAAACTTGCGACTTTTGGTAGTCAACCAAATGTCAAAAAATCAAATTCTCCCACTCGCAGTAAAGAACATGAATGCGGACTTAAATTAGATACTAGTGGTAACCGTACGATGCATGGAAAAGTGTGATTGACAAAGTTACTATTTTATTAATTTAATACGGTCATTCAAATAGCACTCCCCATAAAGTGTAGAACTAACAAAAGTTTGGGGAAAAACTAAGTTCACTTAAATACCACGTGAACAGAGACCACGAAAATATTTAAGTTTCATATACAGTGAATAAGATTTATTCAAATTGATAACCAATATTCACTATTTGTCTTGAATTAAAAACATGACATGTGTTGCCACATAATTATCTGTATTCGGTAAGAACTTCACCTTTAGAAATTCCAGTATGCTTTAATCTCCCAAGAAACTGTTCATTACAAATATTAGACTTCCTTAACAAAATAAAGAACTTCATTAAACATACTTATTTTTTTATTTTCCTCTAAATTTTGAAAGTTTATGCTTATTGGTCATGAAGATAACATTTATACACGTTTGACCTTTCGATTGGTCTAGGATTCACCATTACAAATACCTCACCTCATATGTTGGAATTTGTGTCCCAACACTTAGTGATTTCAATGTTAAGATTTAGCATTTGATATGGTGTTGGATAACATTGACAATTTTTTCAATGATGATGCATATTTGAATTAATTAGGTCCATCACATATATCACAAAATAAAATCATAATCGAATAGTAAATTAAATTAGTGGCATAAAATACTCGCGAAAGACATAAATTAACTAACATAAACAAACATATCAATAATTCTAACTAAAATTCACACAAATAAGTATATAAATATTATGATATATTAATCTTAAAACAATACTACCACAACCAATTGACAATCCGGGTTTTCAATTGGCTCACCCTCAACCTCCTATCACCACTACAAATCAATCTAATAAAAAAACAAATGATATTAAGCAATAACCAAAAGTTAAAATTACCTTTTATCCGTATCAATCCGACGATACTATAACTTGAATTCCTGTAATTAGATCAAACATTTAAACGTCAATGAAAATGTGTAACACAATCAGTAATTCCCCTATAAATACCCATCAATGAAAAACATATGATGGCCATTTAAAAATCATAGTTATGATATAATGCAGAAAAAATTATTATTCTATTATTATAAGTAATTTTTATTAGAATAAAAACTCCAACTGTCTCAATAACAAACTAATTACATCAACAATACATCAAATTACTTTTTCATTACCTTTACTTTCATTTTAATAGCAACCAATAATGAAATTTGATTTTTTCAACCATAGACCTTAAATTGATAATTTCCAATTACATTTAATCCTAATTTTTGAAACCCTAACTAGCTAACAACCTACACTACCATAATCTCACCACAACCAAAAGAAAATAAAAGATGAATTACCAGCTGTGAGGGAAGGAAAGAGATCAAGGGCGAGCGACAATGGCAGGGAAGAAGTCCAGGGTGAGCGACGGCTGTAAGGGAGCGCGGGTTGCGTTCCTTTTGTCGGGGTTGAGAAACGAGATGCTTATGTTTTGCTTATTCTTTTCATTTTTTGTTTTCTATATGCAACGTTTCATTTCTCTTCACAAGAAAAGGCGAGAGTTAAAATCATGAAAGAGGGAAATTAAATTATTTCAGCCGTCTCAAAAGGTGGACTATTTGAGATGGCTGTTAATATGCTGTCACAGCAACCTCACTTTATAAGACAGGTAATATATTTTGTCTTAAATAATATTAGTTTTTGAGACGACTTTTTTTACCTTTCTCAAAATGTATGCTTTAGGGACTAAAATTTAAGCTGTCTCAAAAACCTCCGTCTTAAAAACAACCTTTTTTTTGTAGTTTTAGTCCTTATAACTTTAGGTCCTAAAAATTAACCTCGACCCTCAAAATTAATTGTAGCAACTTAAGGTCCTCAGAATTGACCTCGACCCTCAGAATTGATCGTTGTAACTTAAGATCCTTAGAATTGACCTCGACCCTTAGAATTGGTTGCTACAACTAATGGTCCTCATAATTAACGTCGACCCACATAATTGGTTACCACAACTTTAGGCCTCAGAATTTATCTCATCCCTCAGAATTGGTCATCACAACTTAAGGTTCTCAAAATTGACTTTGGACCTCATAATTGGTCATCATAACTTAAGGTCCCAGCCCGCAGAATTGGTTGCTATAACTTTAGGTCCTAAAAATTGGTCTCGGTCTTCAGAATTTGTCGTTACAACTTAAGGTCCTCCAAGTTGACCTCATTTTGCAGAATTGGTCGCTACAACTTAAGGTCCTCATAATGGACCTCAGACCACATAATTGGTCGTCGTCACTTTAGGTTCTCGAAATTGACTTCGACCCTCAGAATTGGTCTCTATAATTTTGGGTCTTCAAAATTGACCTCGACCCTCAGAATTGGTTTCATAAACTTAAGGTCCTAAGAATTGACCTCGGACCCTAGGATTGGGCATCGCAACTTAAGGTCCTCAGAACTAACCTCGTCCCTCAGAATTGATCATCCCCAACACAAATGACCTCGACCCGTTGAATCGGTCATCCTCAGCTCCTTAGGTCCTCAAAACTGACCCCGACTCGCTGAATCAATCATCCTTATCTACATAGATCCTCAGAACTAACCTCGACCCACTAAATCGATCATCCTCATTTATTTAGGCCCTCAAAGTTGACCTCGACTCACTGACTAGGTAGACCTCATCCTCTAGGTCCTCAGAATCGACCTTTAAAACGTCTTTACCAACATCAATGTCATGTCTATCATTCGATGAGCTTCACTTGTTCCAAGATCGCCAATCGAGGGGCTCTCTATAGACACCCTTAACAGTTCCTTAGGTCCCTAGCACTCACTCATTCACCCTAAGCATCTACAATCCTGATCTACTTTGGTTCTTCACACGGAGATCTATTTCTTCCCCTCTGTCTTTAAATTCTCTTATTTTATCTTTAGTTACTTAATTTTCACTTTAGTACTTTACTTCTTACATCACACATCTAAATATCCAACCTTTTATTATTAGTATTCGCACATACTTTATTTTCATAGAAAAATCCAAAAATAAGAAAAAGAGGGCTCACTTGTAAATTTTAAAGGGGGATTTCTCATCATATTTTCTCACACTAAAAACACCTATTTCTGCACACACACATACATAAAAATAAAGTCCTGGGTTGGATTTATGGGTTAAACCCCGCCTCATATTGTCTTCAAATTATGTGGACTTTGATCCTCCTAAACTTCCTAGGCGTCTTTGGTAAATCCCTCGACTCGAGTCCTCCCACATACATCTGTTCTCATCATATATTCATCATATATACATTTTATATGCTTGTTTGCTTGTGTCTTGTCTAATATACACAATCATTCCTTCATAATGACTTGTGAATCGACAAACACTTACATTATCTTTTTAATTATTATTTAGGGAACACTCACAAGAATGATCTCGCTTCTCTTTTATCCATGAAGTGAGTCGAGTGATTCCATCCTCCATTTACATAATTCACATAAGCACACACATCAAGGAGTTGTACAAGAGAAGATTAACATGCGCCCATAAGGGATCTAAATGGAAGGATGGGTGCCTAACACCTTCCCATTCCATAACTTTATCTTCGGACCCTTGAACTACTTCGTTTTGCAAGCCTCATTATTGTGACACCCCGCCTAATTAAATACTGGGCGATCACTCCTTTATTAAATTAAAATCAAGGTGAACAGTTGGTTCATTCTTAGCATCACTTTCGTAAAAATAACTTTTCCAATTTAAACACCCTAATTAATTAAGCTAAGTGTCAAAACTATTTTTAAACATTACTTTCCAAATTTTATTTTTTTAAAACAAAGATTTAATTATTTACAACATTTCACAATTTAAGAATCACACCACAATAATCCTGGAACATATAATCCGAATAATTTAAACATTCAACAACTGAATCCCAATATTAAAAACTTAAAGTAAACCATCCTCACAATAATAAATCCCCAAATGACAATACTAGAAATATTTGAATCATAATGTCCAAATAAACAAATGAATAATGGAAAGGGCGACACATGCCCCACTAAATGAGTATGCTAGGTGTGGAATCAAATAACTGAAGTGGTTTAAGCAAATGGCCTGCAACCCCCACCTAAGCTACAGCTCGTACCTTCCAAGGGATCCTAAGCAAGATGCCCCTGTGGCTGGGCACCTGTAATATATACATATATATACAATAGAGAAAGGAAAATAGAAACGGGTCAGAGCCCGATAGTGTATATGATTTAAAAATTCGTTTAGCAAGTATTTAAATTATTTACAGGCCAATGGAACAACATATTAGAGCGGCACTCTCTTGAGAAATTCTCACATCTCTTCTAATGTGCACGCCTATCTCACTAACCTTCCCAACGGTTTATCTTATCATATATCGCAATAAACTTCCCACGAATTTAACTTATCTTAGGTTACTCGTAAGATTTAAAACTGAACAACATAATTGTTTAAGAGGATAATTTCATTTAGTAACAAAGCTCTCAATTTTTAACTTTATTTATTAATAAAGTTTCCAAGTATCATATTATACTTTTCAAAACAAGTATTTTCAATTTGAGTCATTATACATGTCTTACTTACCATAACACAGTAGGCAGTTCCAAATTTTAGAATTTCTTATATATATTAAATGCTCGAATAATATATATATATTCTAACGGCACCCCACATAAAAATTATGGTGCGGGCATACTCTGCTATCCAATCCCCGTATCACTCGTACTAGGGGAATACAAGTTCGGAATCACTCTCGAACTGTATTAACACATACACAAACAATATTGAGGCGAAGCATATTTTCCAAGTCTAAGAGGTCAGTACATACCCTCACGTCTCTTAGGACCGTCCGACTATCGATCTGATAGCCCGTACCTAGGATTCCTATCTTCTAGGGAACGAGTCAATATCCCCTATGAAGGCCCATTCGAGATAAGACTGTTCCATCGCGGTAACCTCAGGGATAGCAAGTAGCACGGGCATGATTTTCACATGTATATAATATATGCATACACACAGTCATATAAACATACTACTTATATTATATCAATTTAGGTTCATCTCATAACCCAAAATTTCGACATTTAACCTGATTTTCCAATTATTATTTATTACGTATAACGGTTCGTCTTTAACTTTAAATTCGAGGAATTATTCCAACTTACTACATAATGCTCATGGACTCTATCCTCCCAAGTATAAAGATTCAGTAGGTATTCATCTATCTTCCATCGTAACCATCTTACGTAATCTCTCACTTTAATACGTAGTTTGACCATTTCTTATATGTAATATCCCAAAAATACAACTCTCGTCTTACATTAAAGGTCCCAAATTATTCATATACCCTACTGGTCTTCTTTATCTCACAAAACATATTTACAAGGGTGTCCAAGAATTAATTATCATTAAAGTGATTTTAACTAATTTAAAAAGGGGAAAATATGAATCTGCCAGGAGGGGTTGATCGATCGAGGTCTGGGGCTCGATCGATCAAACCTTCAATCGATCGAAGCTCTTGGCTCGATCGATCGATCAAGCAGGTGTGCGATTTCTGCAGTTTTGCAGTTACGAGTTTCATCCTTTAACCTCAATCAATTCCATATTTTTCATTCCCAAACGTCCAAGAATTTGTACTACTAACATTATATCATCATATTATGTATTTCCTACGTAAAGCATGTAAATTTCTGTCACTAAACATGGATTAACAAGCCAAAATTCATATAAAACTCAAGAACCCTAGAAATCTCTTAATCATGGTTCTAATCTGTTTTTCCCAGAATTTTCTTCTTATACAACATCAAAATTTCTTGGTTTAATCCTCTACATGACAAAGGGTTTCCAGAATATCATTTAAATCATCACTACATGCAATTTCCTATCTCAAATTGGGTTTTTCTTCCATACAACTCATCCTAATCATTCCTAAACTAATATGAGTGATGCACCAACGAAATAAGCAAGATAAACACTTGCCTGGGATTTTTGACGTTTTGGTTTGCGAATGATTTTGGTGTGATTGTGTTCCCCGTCGCGCGATCTATGCGTTGGTGGTGGTAGCGGTGCAAACGGATGGATTTTGGGCCTTGGATTGCCTTGGGAACTCTCTCCTTTCCTCTCCTATGGCCGTCACTTGTCTTTGGTTGTTCTAACCGTAGAAGGCAACCTTAGACATATGATATAACCCTTAAAATTTCGTGGGTTTAATTACCCAAAAATGTGAAATGTCCAAAATGCCCTCCCGGGGTACTAATTAGGTCTAAAAACGCCCCGAGACCCAAACTAAACCCCCGGGGACACTTTTCTGACTATCTCGACCCTTCCGGACGCGTTGGTGCACTCAAAATGACCATACGAATAACTTAAAAATATTTCACTTTTATTGATCAACATTTAGTCCCGACACGACACAGGTGCGTCCCGACTTAAATTTCCACAATTGTCATTTTATTCACACGTGACAATATTATAAAAATAAATCTCATATATTACTATACCCATCCAGTAACATTCAACAAATAACAAATAACAAATTTCCAATAATTACTAACTCTCGTTACGCTAGTAAATATTTAAAACAACATTCCGGATTAAAATTAAATTAATTTAATTCAATTAAATTTAATAAATCCCATAAATTTAAAAGCCATAAAAATACGGGGTATTACATACTTCCCCCCTAATAACGGAATTTCGTCCCGAAATTAGGAAAATAAGGCCTATCAGGTAGCACAATTCTGGATATCCTTTTTCGTACACAAACTATTTACATCGTAAGGCGCTCAATCACTATAGCCCTTTCCTCACAGCAACCCTGTTTTACATTCTCATTGGAGACACTTCACATTGCGCTCCCAACCAACAACATTCGAATAAGTCACGCCTACACGTTATAATTTTCCATTATCTCACTATCATTAGGAGGCCGCACCTCACTACATGACAACTACTCGGATTTATTCATATACAAAATTCCCATCCTGAGAAGACCATACGAACATTTGACCACTCTCCTTTGCCTAAAACAGTCCTGGAATTGTACCATAGTTATCGGATATTTTCTCGACCAATCCAAAAATTCTGATTATCTACTCTCCTCTAAACATACGGAAGGAGAATAGTCGAGGTTCTTGCATAACAAAACCTTAATAAGCACCTCGTACGCGACAAACAGATACGAGTGCTTCTACAGAGCATTCCTGAAATCATCGTACCAAGATTCCAAAATCTCCTTCACGTGACTCCACTAATCTTTAATCATCGAGCGCATATTCCCTGGCTAAGGGTAATACATCCTACTCGAAACGAAACCTTATCTCCGCTGGTTCCTGAAATCCTATATCAAAGGTGGGATTCCCAAATCTCATCCTGATTCAGAAGTTTAAACTGCGCCGGACCATGCACTGGCGCGATCCTTCCTTTCAAAGGAAGTCTGGGCATACTAATTAATATTGTAAACCTGCCCCAAGGAATATCAATCACTTCCTTCTCGGCGACTTAATTCACATGTTCGGGGTGAACCCCTTGATCTTGTTTTGAGGATGGCAACCCATCCAGGAACTTTACCGGCTTTACCGACCTCTTCTAATTTTAGGAATTGTCGATAAACACAAAATTCTTTGGTTGATTCTCCTCTTTCAACCCAAACCTTACCTATGGGTGGTGCATGTAGAGACTATCACTACGTCCCGCTAAACATCTATTTTTCTTTGAAATGTCTCACATTAAGTGCACGTAATACTCCCCTTCCTTCCTTGGTGTATGCCGAAAGTTCCGACCCGTGTTACCATGTTAACATCTCACTATTTGTACGCTCAAGTCTCTCTCACACTTGACTATTAACAACTCCGGTCCGAGTGTTCTTCATAATAATTTAATTCTGCTCCATTCAAGGAATACCCTTTCTTAAATGGATTCTCACAGCCAATCAAATTAGGGTGTGCTATTCTAGTTACATACTTATGAATGGATTATCGTCACTCATGTGACGTTTAATCCACTCTATCACTTCCACTTCGTTGTTAGCCCCACGAACACATTTTACACACGTCCATTGCCACGCCCCTTCATCTCGGACGAGTTTTAACATCAGTTAACCAGGATGTCTACACATCCTATAAACCGTGCATACTAGCGTAAGAATCACATACGCTTCATACTAATAAACAAATTCTTTGTTCTTCCCTGGTACTTGCAGCGTGATTACAACACTTTAATCACCCAAAAAAAATCAAAATTTTAAATCTTCCTTATTATCATTCCGCCCCCTTAACTCGTGGTGACAAAGCAAAACTTTCAATGCTTTCTTATCACACAATCCGGCTCCAGTGGCTTTAAACCAAAATTCAACTTCCAACTTACATATGTATTTACTTGATCCCATTTTGACCGCGGTACCGAATTCATGGAATAGTGACCAAACGTCTCCCTATTTCCAACCTTATGCTAAGTTTCATGTGTGGGATGTCTCGCAAAGTGAAATCCAAATAAGGAACCTTTCCGATACACTACTACCTAGCATTTTCGGTTATCGAAATCCGTTGGGTCCTCCGTCCATAGCATTTACCCCTTTACTCCGTATTTTGACAGAAAAGTTACATTTCCTCCCGTATTTACACTTAACAAAGAACATCTCACCAATTGCACTATCGTTCAGAATTGGGTGATGTAAATTGCGTTCCATGAATCTAGAATACATACAATAGGAATCCTTGGAATCCCTTTACCTAATAATAGGGTATAACTCTTAATTCTCACATCTCTGGAGGATAGATATAACAATACACTTTTCCTATTACGAAGTCCTGCGTGTTCAACAGAATACTAAGTCGAATCTTTTCGCTCAACAGTAAACCTGATACATACCAAATCATAATGATAAAGTCTATACATACGTTGGCATCGAATATCTCGAGCCCACTATTCCCTCCGAAGTCTCTAGGATAGATAATATAAGTGCGAGTTCAACATTCTTGCAGGTGAAGTCTCGCCAGAACAAAGATATGCTGTACTAATGCAACCACTCTGATAGACTTACAATAAATTCCCACTATCGTATTAACCATTTCTATAACATTTTAACGATGATAATATCATACTCGCGTATCGCATCACTACAACGAGTAACCTTAGTAAGGTACATAACACTGTGTATACACTCATTCATCCTCCGCGGATGGCACTAAAGAGAAATAAAAATCCCGCTACACTAGGGAAAAGTATTCACATAATAATAACGTTTATAATTAATCCATTAAACTCGTCTCACATGCAAATCTAACAGTGAACAAAATATAGTGACTCGTTAGTGTCATATAAACACGCCTCATTCTCTGAGGATACAACTTATACTCCCACCTGTCAATCGTCTTGACTGCACAGATGGTCTTCGAACGTAACACGTATACTAAAACCAAACAAAACTACTTTAATCGTTTTCTTTTACTAGGTACCATACTCTTATCCCCTCTGCTTGCTTACACAAAATACCTCGATACTTAATTTACTTAACACCTGAATTACATTAAGAAACTCACGAATGACTGGAATCAAATCCAGGAGGATCAAAATCTCCTTAGAGGTAATCTACTTTATATAAAAATATAGGCGCAAGATCCCCCTTATGGGCGAAGCATCGCCACTCAAACATTTCTTGCCCTAGAATGGAAAGGGCAATACTCTCACCAAGGCAATCTATCATGGCTCTATAAGCTGCGGGTCAATCCATACCGATAATAACGTCGTGCTCATGCATATCTAATACTAACATGTCTACTGGTAACACTAAGCTACCAATCTCTACCCCCACACCCTGGCATATAAAGAAAATAAGCGAACCATTTCCCAGTGGTGAGTCTACACACGTCACAGTGCTCTCTGCTGTGGCTAATAGCCCTAAGGCCTTCGCAAAATGAGTAGCTATAAGTAGTGTGTTGCCCTAGTAGAAAATAAAACTCGACCCATAGTACCATGGATAGGAAACATGCCTCTTTTCTCGGTTGGGTCCTGAGATGCTGCTATTTGGTGGACGTTACAGACACGTCCATGCCGTAACTGCCTCTGCTGAACTGAGGCTGTTGGAAAGGGTGGTGGAGCTGGCTTCTGTGGTTTATTACTAGCATCTTCCTGCTGTGGAGACCTATTCTTCTCTGGGCAATCCTGGCGTCTATGGCCATATCTGCCACATTGGAAGCACCTCCGCCGAAACTTCTTCACTTCACTACGTTGTTGACTAGTCTCGCTTTTTCCCTGGTCTGGTTGGCCTTGGTGGGAAATTTGCGGAGAAACTATGTCAAGGTGAGGACAATCCCTCCACTTGTGACCCGTCTTTACACATATATTGCAGAGTCCCAAAAGTTCTCGATGGTTGATTTGGAGTTCCTTTTTAGACTGATCCGGACAAATTTGACGTTCATAACCGTCCATTCCACATTTAAAACACTCCTTCGTGACTTCACCCGGACCCTAGCTTTGTTGACCCTGACGCCTTTGGGCTTCCCCGCACAATTCGTTTCCTTCGTGGCTTTTACGGGCCTGAGGAGCTTGTTGTTGCGATTTTTGTGTCTTCACACACTTGTTATTGCCAGTCACGACAGACTGACTGTACTCTCTAGATCTTTTGCCCCTCATGAGTTGTGTGCTGCGTTCTTAATACTACAAGACTGCAGTGGTAACTGCCTGTGCCACAATACCTGCTAACTCGGCGATTGATATTCTCTCTCGAGATACCTGAGGTGTGAGTCGATCTTGCTCGTTGACTCCCCTAACCGTTTTAGCTAGTTCTTCGTGACGATCCATCTAAAAATTTAAATAAATTTGGATGAGTTTATCATTCGCATAAACAAATCGCAGAAGCATGAATTCCCAACGTATAGAGATGAACACAACATTCCTAGTATTAGGTCTCTATAGCAAAAAAAATGTTAAGCTGAAACCGAAATAAGCTGTACAGATCCTAAGGACACTAGAACCTGATGCTCTGATACCACCCGTGACACCCCGCCTAATTAAATTCCGGGCGATCACTCCTTTATTAAATTAAAATCAAGGTGAACAATTGGTTCATTCTTAGCATCACTTTCGTAAAAATAACTTTTCCAATTTAAACACCCTAATTAATTAAGCTAAGTGTCAAAACCATTTTTAAACATTACTTTCCAAATTTTATTTTTTTAAAACAAAAATTTAATTATTTACAACATTTCACAATTTAAGAATCACACCACAATAATCCTGAAACATATAATCCGAATAATTTAAACATTCAACAACTGAATCCCAATATTAAAAACTTAAAGTAAACCATCCTCACAATAATAAATCCCAAAATGACAATACTAGAAATATTTGAATCATAATGTCCAAATAAACAAATGAATAATGGAAAGGGCGACACATGCCCCACTAAATGAGTATGCTAGGTGTGGAATCAAATAACTGAAGTCGTTTAAGCAAATGGCCTACAACTCCCACCTAAGCTGCAGCTCGTACCTTCCAAGGGATCCTAAGCAAGACGCCCCTGTGGCTGGGTACCTGTAATATATACATATATATACAAGAGAGAAAGGAAAATAGAAACGGGTCAGAGCCCGATAGTGTATATGATTTAAAAATTCGTTTAGCAAGTATTTAAATTGTTTACAGGCCAATGCAACAATATATTAGAGCGGCACTCTCTTGATAAATTCTCACCTCTCTTCTAATGTGCACGCCTAATGCATTAACCTTCCCAACGGTTTATCTTATCATATATCGCAATAAACTTCCCACGGATCTAACTTATCTTAGGTTACTCGTAAGATTTAAAACTGAACAACATAATTGTTTAAGAGGATAATTTCATTTAGTAACAAAGCTCTCAATTTTTAACTTTATTTATTAATAAAGTTTCCAAGTATCATATTATACTTTTCAAAACAAGTATTTCCAATTTGAGTCATTATACATGTCTTACTTACCATAACACAGTAGGCAGTTCCAAATTTCAGAATTTCTTATATATATTAAATGCTCGTATAATATATATATATTTTAACGGCACCCCACATAAAAATTATGGTGCGGGCATACTCTACTATCCAATCCCCGTATCACTCGTACTAGGGGAATACAAGTTCGGAATCACTCTCGAACTGTATTAACACATACACAAACAATATTGAGGCGAAGCATATTTTCCAAGTCCAAGAGGTCAGTACATACCCTCACGTCTTTTAGGACCGTCCGACTATCGATCCGATAGCCCGTACCTAGGATTCCTATCTTCTAGGGAACGAGTCAATATCCCCTATGAAGGACCATTCGAGATAAGACTGTTCCATCGCGGTAACCTCAGGGATAGCAAGTAGCGCGGGCATGATTTTCACATGTATATAATATATGCATACACACAGTCATATAAACATACTACTTATATTATATCAATTTAGGTTCATCTCATAACCCAAAATTTTGACATTTAACCTGATTTTCCAATTATTATTTATTACGTATAACGGTTCGTCTTTAACTTTAAATTCGAGGAATTATTCCAACTTACTACGTAATGCTCATGGACTCTATCCTCCCAAGTATAAAGATTCAGTAGGTATTCATCTATTTTCCATCGTAACCATCTTACGTAATCTCTCACTTTAATATGTAGTTTGACCGTTTCTTATATGTAATATCCCAAAAATACAACTCTCGTCTTACATTAAAGGTCCCAAATTATTCATATACCCTACTGGTCTTCTTTATCTCACAAAACATATTTATAAGGGTGTCCAAGAACTAATTATCATTAAAGTGATTTCAACTAATTTAAAAAGGGAAAAATATGAATCTGCCAGGAGGGGTCGATCGATCGAGGTCTGGGGCTCGATTGATCAAACCTTCGATCGATCGAAGCTCTTTGCTCGATCGATTAATGATCAAACAGGTGTGCGATTTTTGCAGTTTTACAGTTACGTGTTTCATCCTCTAAACTCAATCAATTCCAAATTTTTCATTCCCAAACGTCCAAGAATTTGTACTACTAACATTATATCATCATATTATGTATTTCCTACGTAAAGCATGTAAATTTCTGTCACTAAACATGGATTAACAAGCCAAAATTCATATAAAACTCAAGAACCCTAGAAATCTCTTAATCATGGTTCTAATCTGTTTTTCCTAGAATTTCCTTCTTATACAACATCAAAATTTCATGGTTAAATCCTCTACATGACAAAGGGTTTCCAGAATATCATTTAAATCATCACTACATGCAATTTCCTATCTCAAATTGGGTTTTTCTTCCATACAACTCATCCTAATCATTCCTAAACTAATATGAGTGATGCACCAACGAAATAAGCAAGATAAACACTTTCCTGGGATTTTTGACGTTCTGGTTTGCGGATGATTTTGGTGTGGTTGCGTTCCCCATCGCGCGATCTATGCGTTGGTGGTGGTAGCGGTGCAAACGGGTGGATTTTGGGCCTTGGATTGCCTTGGGAACTCTCTCCTTTCCTCTCCTATGGCCGTCACTTGTCTTTGGTTGTTCTAACCCTAGAAGAAAACCTTAGACATCTCATATAACCCTTAAATTTCGTGGGTTTAATTACCCAAAAATGTGAAATGTCCAAAATGCCCTCCCGGGGTACTAATTAGGCCTAAAAACGCCCCGAGACCCAAACTAAACCCCCGGGGACACTTTTCTGACTATCTCGACCCTTTCAGACGCGTTGGCGCACTCAAAATGACTATACGAATAACTTAAAAATATTTTAGTTTTATTGATTAACATTTAGTCCCGACACGACACAGGTGCGTCCCGACTGAAATTTCCATAATTGTCATTTTATTCACACGTGACAATATTATAAAAATAAATCTCATATATTACTATACTCATCCAGTAACATTCAACAAATAAAAAATTTCCAATAATTACTAACTCTCGTCACGCTAGTAAATATTTAAAACAACATTCCGGATTAAAATTAAATTAATTTACCTCAATTAAATTTAATAAATCACATAAATTTAAAAGCCATAAAAATACGGGGTATTACTATTATTTTCCTTGATGTCGTTCTCTTGAGGGGACAACATTTCTTTTGCTTATTTTGTGCAAAATAGGCTGGCAACTCTATCTCTACATATCACCCCACATCGATGACGGCTAAGCGCTCGGACAAAGTAATCAATACTTGTCCCTGATAGAAAGGGGAAGGAAGGAGGGATTCACCTCCGGAGACACCCCCTGTGGATATTTACACAGGGTCCTTATTAATAACTTGGATATTAACTATGAGAAAACATAATTTTTGAAATGTAAATTTGCAAAAACTACTTATGCAGGAAATAAAACTAAAAGTAAAACTTCTTGAGGTTGGTTGTGTTCCATGCTTGGGATATATCCCCTCCCTCTATTGTTTCCAAGTGATAGTATCCTTGTAAATTATCCTTGATCACTTTACACGGACCTTCCCAATTGGGCCCTAACTTGTCGTCCGATGGTATTTTGACACTCTCGAGGACTTTCCTTAGGATGTAGTCCTTGACTTTAAATTTCCTTAGATTGACCCCTCTATTGTACTTCTTTGCCAACTACTTATATAAGAATCCATCTTGATCATGTATTGTTCCCTTCGTTCTTCTATTAGGTTATGTTGAGCGATAAGGGCTTCGTCGTTCAGTACTTGATTGGCAACGTTTGTCCTCATAGTTAGCAAACCAGCTTTGAGTAGAATCACAACTTTCATTTCGTAAGTGAGGGCGAAGGTGTTACCTCATTTGGTCTTCTCGGTATTGTTTGATATGTCCAAGGACATGAAGGATAATGTCCACCCAAGCAACTTTTTCTCTTTCCATCTATTTCTTCAAGCCATTGAGCATCGTCTTGTTTAAGGCCTCTACTTAGCCATTACTTGGGGGTGTGAAATAGAACTAAAGTGGTGTTTGATTTTTTGCTCATCGTAAAACCCTTTAAAAGGCTCGGTCTCAAATTATGTTCCATTATCCGTTATGACTTCAATGGGTACCTAAAAGGCAGTTATAATGTTCCTCTAGATGAACCTGATCTTATACGCATCTCTAATGTTTGTCAATGGCTCAGACTCAATCTATTGAGTGAAATAATTTGTGCTGACTAATAAGTACTTTAGCTTTATGGCATAGTGGGGAGTGGCCCAATAATATCCAGCTCCCATTGCATAAACAACCATGGATGGGTAAAATTCCTTAATTCGTTTGTTGGTTAAAGAAGCATGGTGATAATTGTTAGCACTTTCTGAGCATAAATATTTGCATCTTTTTTCATATATGTCCATCAGTAACCTTCTTTGATTGCTTGAAATTCCAGAGACTTTCCTCCTACGTGACTTCCATGGATTCCACAGTGAAGTTCAGTGAGAACTTAATCAACACCTTTTGGGTGTATGCATTGGAGGTAGGGTCATGTAAAAGATCTCTTTTAAAGTTTCTCCCCATGTAAAAGAGAGCATCTTTCACCTTAACTTGATGATCCTGATTTATGCCAATTGGCAGTGCGTCATTTTGTAGGTAGGCGATTATTAGATCCATCCAACATAGGCCTTTTTCGATGGAAAGAACTTGCTCGAAGGCCACAATTTTTTTAATGCTAGGCTTGACGAGGAACTCCACTTCAATTATTTTCCTGAAGTTGGAGTCTAATGCTGAGCTTAGGGTGGCTAAATCATATGCATAATTGTTGTGCCTCCAGGGGGATTTTTGAACATGGACTTCCTCAAATTTTGATATCAACTCACATATTACTTCGAAGTATACTGCCATTCTCTTATCCTTAGCGTTGAAATCTCCATTGATTTCGCTCTACACCATCTTTAAGTCATAATACACTTCAAGTTGATTTTCCCCTAGTAAACCAGCCTTAGGCAGTCCGACTATCAGTGCTTCGTACTCAACTTCATTATTGTAGGATTCAAAACCTAACATGACCCCTTGCTCAATCATGAATTTTTTGGCGTAGCACGAAAAGTTACTACTCTAGTCCCATTAGGATTAGAGGATCCATCCGCGTACAATGTCCAGCTCTTGAATTAATCCTACTTGCGATCAATTAAGAACTCATCCATTTATTTATTTGTAGGAGAATCTCCTATGAATTCTTATATGAAATTGGCTAGTATCTTCCCCTTGACTGCTATCCTCGATTGAAAGTGAATGTCAAATATACAAAGTTCTACTGACCATTTGGGCATTCGTCCAGATAGATCGACCTTGTGAAGAATAACTTTAAGGAGGAAAGAGGTGGTGCCGGTGATGGAATGGGCGTCTAAGTAATTCTTTTGCTTCCGAAAGAAATTATCTGCATGTAGGATAATTTTTCCAGTGGTAAGTAATGTTGCTCGGCATCCAAGAGAATTTTACTGGCATAATTAATGAGGAATTGTTTTATCTGTTTCTCACAAACCAAGGCCAAGATAATCGCATGGCTTCAGACTGTAAGGTAGAGGTAGAGAGGGCCCGTATATAGGGAAACAATGCGAGTTTACTCAGGTATGATTTAATCTCTTTGAGAACCTTTGAAAATTCATCATTCCAAGTGAGTCTCTTTTCCTTTTTGAACAGTTGAAAGATCAGTCGACAATGACCCGACGTCTTTGAAATGAAGTTGTTAAGTTCTCTGTGCATCCCAATGAGCTTTTGGATTTCATGCAGCGTCTTTGATGGCTGAACATTGTTTATCGCCTCTACCAGATTGGGTTTTCCTTCAATCACCATCTTTCTAACCAGATAGACCAGGAACTTTCCTGAATGGAACCCGAATGAGCACTTGCTCACATTGAGCTTCATCCGGTAATGCTTGAGGGTTTCAAACGTTTTGGCCAAGTCTTTGAGGTGGTGACCATATCGTCAACGTACACTTCCATCGCTTCCCCCATTTGTTACTTAAACATCTTTGTGACTGGTCTCTGGGAGGTGGATCCGTCATTCTTAAGGTCAAAAGTCATGACGTTATAATAGTACAATCACAGTAGATTTATAAATAAAGTCTTGTCTTGGTCCGAGCTGAACAGACGAATCTGTTGATACCCAAAGTAAGTATCTAAAAAACTCATCCATTCGTGGGGTGCCGTGGCGTCGACCAGTTGGTCTATCTTTTGCAGGGGAAAATATCCTTAGGACAATCCCTATTGAGGTCAATAAAGTCTATAGAGACTCTCCAAGTTCCATTGCTTTTATGAACCATTGTTATATTTAAGAGACACTTTGAGAATTGAACTTCACTAATGGACCTTTCCTCTATAAGTTTACCTACCTCCTTTTTTTATCGCCCTTCCTTCTTGTGGGTAGTGAGACGAGCTTATTGTGTGGAAAACTTTGAGAACACACTATATGGTTTACTTACTTCAGTCTGTGCCATATAGGAGTTCCAACTAGTTTGGCCATGGTGACAAAATGTTCTAGATTTGTAAGAGCAATCCTCGCTCAAAGTATTTAAGCTTTAAGAAGATAATCTAGTCTAAGAACCTCAAAAATCTACCAAGGGAAGTATCCTCAAACTCTTGAACACACAATAGGACACATTTCATGCATATAGGTGTTAGTATGTGTACATAAGGCTTCGACTAATTTTAGGAATTTTATAAACATTTGTATATATTTTTAAATCATTAAAAAATGATTTTTAAACATTTAAATATTTGTTTTAAAAAATGTGGTGGACTTAAATATAAATATTTTAATTCCTTAAAATTTGTTCGGTGTAGAAATCGAAATCGGCTTATAATATTATGGGTCCAAGTTGGATTTATTAAACTTTGAAAACATGCATTTTTTATTCCGTCGAAGCCTTACACATGTTGGAACCTGAGCGGATAGATTTGTGTTTGCTGATGTGTCTATACCTAAGATGAAATCGCAGCCTTTGGTTCTTTTTAATCAACGTCCTGCATGTATTCCAAAACGATCCTTGTGAGTTACAATTGAACCAATCAGGTAACGTTTAATCACCGCTTCTTTATGACCCTTATATCATTAGTTAACCATTCAGACTTAATCCAAGCCGTTGATTACGTTCGAAGTTATGGATCCTTCCCAGTTCACTATATAAAGTCCGCTGTCTGATCCGTCTTTATCCTGTGATGCTCGCAATATGACAAGGTTCCACACACGACACGACATAAATCGTCCTGTGACCCGGTTAAACTATCGGCCCTGGACACATTATGTCGCCAATAAATTTTAATACCTGTTTTAGTCTTGCGATATTAATTTCCCAAAATTTCTCAGGCTAGTTATTCACATAAATTTTTCCCACCCTAAAAGTTATGTGAAAGTCCTCAAAATATTCCTTAATCCCAACTAAAAGTTCTCGAAATACATTTTCATCCCATCATTAATAAATGATGATTATAAAAAAATTTACTTCACCTAGATATCAATCCTAGGATACCACAACACCGATAAATATAGAGAATTTTCCCCCACCCCAATTTATATAACCCGCATAGATTTATATTAACTAGTCCCGTGCCTAATCAGAATAAATCGCAACTAAGGCCCACTTATTAGTCCCATACCTAACAAGTGTACTTTAACTATTGGGTCACGCGCAGTGTCCTCCCTGTTTAGTAAGCACGAGGGAGTCCAAAGGGCTCGTTCGTGTGAATGTTCAGGGTCATTAAAAAAAATAAAGGGTGAAAACCAATTATCTAAAATACCAACATTCCCGAAATATTCAATATTATAATATTTCATAAGTGACACAATTTACAATATATGATAATATTGTAAACAATACTAAATTCCCAATAAATGATTTTTAATCTAAATATGGGAAAATTAAGAACACGTAATTATTTGATTTTTTCGAATCATTATTACGTGCAAGTTCCATAATAGTTATTTATTTTCTAGCACAAGTAATTTAATTAATTTAGGTATTTATACTTGAAACACCAAAATTAGATAGATAAGTGCTCCTGTACATGTATATGCCCATAATATAACCAACTACGTAAAAACAATCCAAATAACAACAAAGTTATAATTATTTGGTATCATTAATAATTTATACAAAACAGTCCCGAAATTAATTTCTTCAAAATATTATGTTCTTTATTTATGGTGGCTACAATCAAGAGACATAACACTAAGGGAAAAGAATAGGATAAACATGCATGTGATTAAATGTAGAAATTGACCAGAGATCCGAGTTCCTTTTGAAAAGTTGAACAAAAACCCCTCTTGAACCCACTCAGGACAGATTTGTTTAAGCCTCCAAAGTTGATCTTGAAAGTGGTTTTAATGGTGGTTTATGGTGTCTCAAGGGTGGTTACAAATTTTGAATTTACTACTGGTTTGTGAGAGCATAAGGGAGTGGGAAGATGGAAAAAATCTCTTTGCTTTCTTATCTCATCAACCCACATGGTTAATACATTATATAACCCCATAATTCATTAGTTTATTCATTAATTAACTCCAAAAATCTTACACCCATCCAATATTGGTGAGGTTATTCAAAGGGGCAGGCGAGGGAGGTATAGATTAAGAGTTGAATCAATGGATGGCTTAGGAATATGCCAAAATAAAAAATAAAACCACAAATTTATTAATATTTTTATTATTTTTACAAATGAAAATAGCTCTAAATAGGTCTAAATGACATTTTCTGGAGATGTCTAAGAAGAGAAAGTTGCTCAAAATTAAATTTTAAGTCGATCTGGAAATTTTCTGAGCACTCTTATTTTTTAACGAAAAATAATAGTATCTTATTTATTTATTCATTTTTTTGTTTTGACCCCTTGGCACTCTTAGGCCTATTTTTAGAATCCAATAAATATGATCAAATTATTTTTAACTGCAATAAAACGTCCTACAAAAATTATGCAAGTTCGCGTCCTGCGCGATACATGCTGACAAAAGTCTCGTTAAATGAACCATTACCGTGTCACAATCATTACTTGGAATTTTTGGATCAAACTTGACCAACATATTTATTTAATCAAAATCATTAAATTCTAAATTTTTATTTTTCTCGAATATTCCAAATTAGTAATTAAATAAAATAATAAAAATATGTGGTGTTACATACTTCCACACTAACAAGAAATTTCGTCCTCGAAATTTGATGAAAACCCAAACGCATAAAACAAAATAAGGCTCACATATGCCTACCCTTAGAGTGCTAAAATCGGGAGGCCATACATCCAATCCTAGCCGCACAAAATTCGACGATCGAAACTATAGTGCTTATCACCCATATATTTATATATCACCACCCAATTAAATCTCCAAAAGTCATATAAACACCTAGGTCCTCAAAGTTTCTTCACATCACAAAAATCGATACTTACAATAACCAACCATTTCACTAGCAATATCCAAAATAACTCTCATCTCCAAATCACCTCTAAAGATACTCGGTTAGAAATTAATTATTTTTAACCTCAATTACCATAATCAACACAAAACTCTTAGTCATTCTAATGCTAACACATCCTTCTCATCGACATTCCTATTTCAAAACTTCGCTAACACGTATGCTAGGACCATTATTTTAGAAGGTACGAATTAACAAAGGTAATCAAAGATCGGTAACGTGGAAGCTAAGTGGACTCATAACCTACGAGACCTAAGACCATGCTCTGATACCATCTGTAACACCCCGCTACATTCTGGCGTCGGCCGCCACTAAAATTAAGCCGGGCTTTAATTACATAAATATCATCCTTCACATGCGATAGATGTGAGACATATTTATTTTAATCCACAAGATGAATATTTTAAACCAATCCCAAATATTTAGAACATCCAACTGGTTTCACCAAAGTGCGATATAAAGTCCGTCAGATGCAATCTCCGAATATCTCAATTATTACAATAAACCAAACCAAACTGAAATCTTAAGAAAACTTTGGAACCGAAAGGCCAAATAAATACCCAAATGTAGTCTCACAATAAATACGACTGAATAGGAGAAGAAATAAATTACTAAAATAATAATATAGCTCCAAGTGCACTTCCGAATGATCTCCAATAATTTTTATGCAGCTACTCCAATTAAATCCCTGAAAATATTAGTCAATGCATATGTCAGAGCCAAGGCCCTGAGCATGAATACCAGCTACTCCTTTCAAATAGGGTCCTTGAACCCAGACAATAGTGCTATACATATCGACCATAACAATAGAATCTTTTAATTAAAAAAAGTCTATAATCATCAACCGTAAATTTTTAGGTACCCACAAGGTTTAAATGTGCCACACCAATATTATTTTAGATTGACCCAAGTCCCACGATGTTAATGTGTTTGAATTAACCAGGATGATTTGTTCTCACTTTATTATTAGGTATAGCGGCCCTGCCGCCACGGGTGATTTACATCAAAATGACATTATAATATTACCACCACCCATCCCCTTGTCAAGTCCACGTCTGATCCATTTTTATTTTGCGACCCTCGCGATATGACAAGGTTCCACACACACACACACACATGACCTTGTCAACTCCTCCGTCTGATCCGTTTTTATCCTGCGATCCTCGCGATATAACAAGGTTCCACACACGACACGACATAAATCGTCCTCTGACCCGATTAAACTGTCGGCCCTGGACACATTATGTAGCCAATAAATTTTAATACCAGTTTTAGTATTGCGGTATTAATTTTCCAAAATTTTTGATGCTATTTATTCACATAAATTTTCCCCACCGTTAAAAGCGATGTGAAAGTCCTCAAAAAATTCCTTAGTCCCAACGAAAATTTCCCGAAATACAATTTCATCCCATCATTAATAAATGATCATTATAACAGTTTTTACTTAACCTAGATATGAATCCTAGGATATCACAACACCGGTAAATATAGAGAATTTTCTCCCACCCCAATTTATATAACCCGCATAGATTTATATTAACTAGTCCCATACCTAATTAGCATAAATCGCAACTAAGGCCCACTTATTAGTCCCATACCTAACAAGTGTACTATAACAAGGGGTGAAAACCAATTATCTAAAATATCAACCTTCTCCAAATATTTAATATTATAATATTTCATAAGTGACACAATTTACAATATATGATAATATTCTAAACAATACTAAATTCCCAATAAATGATTTTTAATCTAAATATGGGAAAATTAAGAACACGTAATTATTTGATTTTTTCGAATCATTATTACGTGCAAGTTCCATAATAGTTATTTATTTTCTAGCACAAGTAATTTAATTAATTTAGGTATTTATACTTGAAACACCAAAATTAGATAGATAAGTGCTCCTGTACGTGTATATGCCCATAATATAACCAACTACGTAAAAACAATCCAAATAACAACAAAGTTATAATTATTTGGTATCATTAATAATTTATACAAAACAGTCCCGAAATTAATTTCTTCAAAATATTATGTTCTTTATTTATGGTGGCTACAATCAAGAGACATAACACTAAGGGAAAAGAATAGGATAAACATGCATGTGATTAAATGTAGAAATTGACCAGAGATCCGAGTTCCTTTTGAAAAGTTGAACAAAAACCCCTCTTGAACCCACTCAGGACAGATTTGTTTAAGCCTCCAAAGTTGAGCTTGAAAGTGGTTTTAATGGTGGTTTATGGTGTCTCAAGGGTGGTTACAAATTTTGAATTTACTACTGGTTTGTGAGAGCATAAGGGAGTGGGAAGATGGAAAAAATCTCTTTGCTTTCTTATCTCATCAACCCACATGGTTAATACATTATATAACCCCATAATTCATTAGTTTATTCATTAATTAACTCCAAAAATCTTACACCCATCCAATATTGGTGAGGTTATTCAAAGGGGCAGGCGAGGGAGGTATAGATTAAGAGTTGAATCAATGGATGGCTTAGGAATATGCCAAAATAAAAAATAAAACCACAAATTTATTAATATTTTTATTATTTTTACAAATGAAAATAGCTCTAAATAGGTCTAAATGACATTTTCTGGAGATGTCTAAGAAGAGAAAGTTGCTCAAAATTAAATTTTAAGTCGATCTAAAATTTTTCAGAATTTTCTGAGCACATTTATTTTTTGACGAAAAATAATAATATCTTATTTATTTATTCATTTTTTTTACTTTTGACCCCATGGCTCTCTTAGGCTGATTTTTAGCATCCAATAAATATGGTCAAATTATTTTTAACTCCAATAAAACGTCCTACAAAAATTACGAAAGTTCGTGTCCTGCGTGACACATGCTGACAAAAGTCGCGTTAAATGAACCATGGCCGTGTCACAATCATTCCTTGGAATTTTTGCATCAAACTTGACCAACATATTTATTTAATCAAAATCATTATATTTTAAAATTTTATTTTTCTCGAATATTCCAAATTATTAATTAAATTAATTAATAAAAATACGGGGTGTTACAACAAGCATCTGGTGAAGCCTTGGAGAGAGAAAACAAGCCTGATAGGATAAGATTAAGACTGTTAAGGACCAGGACAGAGTAGCAGAAAAGGCACGAAAGATTGATGTTGTGGAGTTGACCTTAGCTAAGCGCCAGGAAAAGGATGTTGAGGACAAGATTGTTTGCCTGATTGTTAATGACTCTGCTCTAAGGGTAAAAAGGACTAGGAAGAGGCTGCAAATAAAGGATGGGAGAAAGCCTTTGCTGCTGCAGCCATCCATATAGAGTATGATAGGAAGAAATCCTTCAAAGAAGGTTGGTCAAAAGCTTTGAAGGAGGTTGGTACTCAAGAAGACTCTGAACTTTTTTAAAGACATGACCCAAGAACTCCTCCCAACCTGGACGAAGACTTTGATGATGACGAGGAGGATTCTGGGTGGTCCTCTATGGTGCCTGTTGACCGTGCCGACCTACTTACTATTGACTAAGACAAGACCAATGAGAAGTAAAAGGACAAGAATAAGGTTTAACTCCTTTTAGTTAGTTTATTTTTCCTTTTCCTTTATGTATTTTCCATCTCTTCTTCTTCTTCTTCTTCTTCTTCTTCTTCTTCTTCTTTTGCAATGTAATCAACTCCATAACCTAAGGAATGATCAATGAAAAGACATATTTTGCCCAATTTCTCCTAACTTCTTGTGATGTTGATTGCTTATTTCTTATTGTCCTCAATACTATTTATATCAGTGTTCTAAAAGGCACGTCTAGGCTTGAGGCTTGGGAGAAATGCCCCGCCTTAAGACTTTCAAGCCTTATTCTTGGTAAAAGGCTTCAGGCACACTTTTTTAAAACAAAAACGCTTTAGTGAAATGATATCGCCTTTTAAAGACTTTTTTTATAAAAAAAGGGACCATATCTCATTCAAAACAATAGAAAGACAAATGGTATCCCAAACTTCTCATCTTCTCGTCCAAACAACGCACATTTTTTTGTGTGTGTTTTTTTCCCTTAATATTTAAAAAATAATATTTTAGTTTGCATATATTCAAACATAGTTTAAGGTATATACCATTTTAGTATTTTTAATAGCATCGTTATAATTAAAATTGTAAAAATATATTAAAACGGCCTAAACGCCTTTTCACTCCTTTTTACCCATAAGGCCCGCCTAGGCTTCTAAGTCTTAAAGTTTGGTCTCGATACCTCGATCATGCCCGTATTTTTTAGAACCTTGGTTTATAATATTTTTTATGCTTAGTTGACCCTTGAACTTATACTTGCCAGGAAGAAAGCTATTATTTCTACTGAATTAGACCTACTCAGGTGATGTAAAAATATCCTTGAGGCTGGCCATGTCCCATTGATGGAGGAAGATTTAGTGGGGTTGCTCGGCCCATCTACCTCCGATCGAGTGAATGAGTCTTATATTCACCTTCCTAGCCGTCTAAATAGAGCAGTGGCGAACAACGCCAGTTATTATGAGATGATTGAGCAGATGCAGAGTGACCACAAGCTCTCAATGGATTTGCGTCACTCTGATTATGAAGCTAAGTACCATACCTCGATTGAAGGTTATGGATTTGATAAAAAAAGGACAAGATATCACCTTGTCTTACAATAAAAAGGATATGGTTTTAGCCCCAAAAGCTGAAAATACTCGATCCATTGGTGCATTTCTGGAGAAGAAAAATAATGCTCTAGGGAGTGAGTTGGACAACTTAAAGAAGTCCACCGATAATGGTCCAGATAAGGGGTGCCTTTTTAGAGACTGAGAATGCCAGGTTGTTGGAAGAGTTAAAGGCCTTGTAGAAAAAGAAAAATAAATCGGGTCATCTTCTAGGCAAAGCATTATTGTTCGGCCAACCATTGATGGAGAGAAAACCAAGAAAATCTTGGCTGACCAAGTCGCGATGCTCAAGGAGAAGGAAGAGGCCATAAAAAATCTTCAAAATAGTGTGGACCGACTAAATTTTCATTTCCATAAGAAACTCAAAGTTGTTTAAATGGACGGGTATGATGAATCCTTCGCTTACATGGATAAGCACATAAAGACGGCTAATAACGAGGGATATTAATGGGGTTAGATGAACCTGCTTACTCTACTGAATATTCTTAAGGGCAATTAACTATGGTATTGGCATGACCCAGGAATGTTGGAATGTATTGATCCTCCTTTCTCAATTGACGTTGGTTGGGTTCTTCCTGATGCCATTACTTAGAGATTGATTAGAAAGTACATCGGGGATTTCATCCTTGAAGGATAAGTGGAGTATGTTCATCCTCATCATTTACTTGATCAGCCGAGAAGCAACATACGTAATAGGAGGAGATATTATATATCTATTAATCATCTGAGCACCCTTGATGAACCTCCTGTTAGGATGATCAAGGCTGAAGGAAAATGTCCTGTACGATAGGATTGTATTTCTTGCTTTATTGATCTTCACATTATAATACACATTTATGAACTGACGTTATTTATGATTCCTTGTCTTCTTCATTTAAACTTGTGGTTAATATTAATCTTATTACTGACTAGGTGATATGCATAATGATTAGTTAATCAGCTCATTGACTAAGTAACCTGCTTAAATGTTAAATGTTTGAATCCATTTGTACTGCCTTAGATTCAACTAATGTTATTAGATAAAACTGTAAATACTTTTATTGCACTGAGATGTAGAATTAGTTATTAGTGGAAACCAAGTGTATTAGGAATGTAGTTATCCATGTACTTTAATTTAGTCGGGTAAAACTTCTTGTGTTTTACTTTGAGTCTTATATGAGGTTTTACTTACTTCTTATTCTCGATTTGTCGAAGATGAATCATACATGAAGTCTATAATTATTTCTTAACCTTCCTGAATTTTGAAAAGTTTTAAAAATGAACTTTTTTGAAGTTGGAAAATTTTGAACTAAGAATGAACTTTTTTGTAGTTGGAAACCAAGAACGAACATTTTGTAGTTGGAAAAGTTTGAACCAAGAGTGAACGTTTTTGTAGTTGGAAAAGTTTGAACCAAGAATGAAATTTTTTAGAGTTGGAAAATTTTGAACAACCAAACAAAAGTTTTGAAAACACTAACTAAACTAAAGTAAACCAAAGTTATACTTTTGTTAGGTGGTGTGAGTAGCACAATACTCTGAAAAAAAGGAAGCATAGGTATTGGAAAATTGAAACTTTATTGAACTAAATAATCGATTACATGAAAACAAAATTACTGATAATATTTACGAAGATGATCTGCGTTCGAAGGATTCCTAAACTATTCACCTTCCAATGTTTGCATTCGATACGTTATTGGTCGGACAAGTACCGAGATACAATATGGACCATGCCAACCGGGCCCTAACTTGTTATTTTTTTAGATGAACTTCTTAACTACTAGATCTCCCTATTTTTGGTTATCTTGACCTTATAGTTGTAGAATCTAGCAGTCTTTTATTGATAAGCAACCATCCAGATTATAGCATCTTCACTGACTTCTTCGACAATGTCAAGATCTAGTCGCCTCATGAGATAACTTCTGGGTGAGTCAAAATTTAACACTGTGGGTCGATAGGCCTATTTTAGCTAGTATTACTACCTCAGTGCGAAAAGCGAGCATGTATGGGGTCTTCCCTATTGCTATTCTTAGAGTGGTCATATAGGCCCAAAGGACACTGTGTATCTCATTGATCCAATTGCCTTTAGCTAACTACAACCTTTTCTTCAATCCATCAAGAAAAGTTTTGTTAGTGATTTATATCTGGCCATTACACTGTGGGTGTCCTGGTGCTAAATCAAGCTTCTTAATGCCAGAGCTGATGCAATAATCTTCAAACTCCTCGTTATCAAATTGGTCACTATGGTAGGTAATGAAAGCATAAGGCATTCCATAACAACAAATGATCTGTTTCCATATAAACCGAAAAACCATCTGATGAGGCATATCAATCAAGGGCTCAGCCTCTACCCATTTGGTGAAGTAATCCACTACTACAATCAGATATTTGAACCTTTGTTTAGTAGTAGACATTTTTTCGACCAGGTCTATTCTACAAATAACTAAGGGCCAAGGCGAATTGATTGGAGTTAAGGTAGCCCTTGGTCCTCTGTGGATGGTGGAGAATTGTTGTCACTTATCACACTTTTTGGCGAAATAAACACAGCTTTCTTTCATCGTCGTCTAGTAATTGCCTTGCATTGCTATCCTTTGTGTTAGTGATCTTCCTGTGGAATGAGCTCTACACGATCCTTCATCTACTTCTTTAACAAGGTCATTCACTTAATTTGGATGAGCACAACTAAGTAAGGAGATAATATAGCATATTCTATACATAACACCTTTTTCCAGAACATTATTAGCTACTCTGTACCTCATCTTCTTAACTTCTTTCTTGTCGGAGGACAATAATCCTCTTTCGATGTAATCTCTAATTGAATCCATCAAAGAAAGAACTAATTCCACATATATTATACTGATATCTATTCATCAATTTTTCTATGAGCGAGGATTTCTACTGAACTTGTTCGCTTTAGCTTTGTCTGAGTTATCGCGGCGAGCCATGCAAGAGCCTCTGCTCGGGCATTCTCTACCCTTGGGGGGTCCTCACCATCCTGACTACAAAGAATAAATAGATGACCTCCATATAGTTTTTATGATATCTCACCATTGTTTCTCCTTTAACTCCATATATTTACTGCATCTAATTAATAATAAGATGAGAATTACTATGTGTTAACACTTGCTCAGTACCTAGTGATGAAGCTTATTATAGTCTAGTAATCAACACTTTATATTTAGCTTCATTATTGGAAGCCTGAAATTGAAATCTCATAGCATATTCCATATCCAAGTTATCTAGAGTGTTGATAATGAGCCTAGCTCCACTCCCAGTAGCACATGAGGATACATCTAAAACAATTGCCAGATTGGAGTGTCATTAGAGAAATTTTCTTTTATTAGTACTCCATATTTAAACATGTTATTGCTTTGCTCCGCGATTCGTTGAATCCTTTATTGAACATCCAATGATTCTGGTTGATCGATCACAATATCAGTTTTCTTTTTAGATAAGCTCTCTTCATAAGAAGTATGATCGATAGGCAAACTTGGATCATTTTGTACTTCTACATTTGTGAACTCTTCTATGAAGTTGCCACCGCTTTCTCATTCAGTTAAATTCTGGGCTCATAAATAATTCCATACTCTCCAAGATCAACTGCCCAATACATTAACCTTCCTGACTTTTTAGGCTTGTGCAAAGCTTGTCGCAGGCGTAAGTCAGTGTACACCACAATGGTATAGGCTTGAAATTATGGCCCCATTCTTATGGAAGCTTCAATGAGTGCCAATTTTAACTTTTCCAAGCGTGGGTATCCAATTTTTTATCCTCGAAATCCCTTGCTATATAGTATAAAATCGTTTTAATTCCTCCTTCTAGTTTGATCAAACTAGAGCTAATAACTAACTCCGAAATAGCTATATACAGATCTAATTTTTCTCCTAAAATTGATTATGATAAAAGATGTGGAGTTCCCAAATACTTATTCAATTCCAGAAAATATCTCTCCCATTTATCATTCCACTCAAAGGTATTTTGAGCAACTTAAAGAATGGAAGACATTTATCTATAACTCGAGAGATAAAGCGATTTAGAGCTGTCACTTTTTTGTATGTCCTTTTTGTTAGTCGAGAACTGCATTTCCAGTAAGACCTTCATTTTATGTGTATTGGGTTCAATTCCCCTTTGATTGATTGTGTATCCTAGGAACATTCCTTCCTATAAACTGAAGATACATTTGGTCGGATTGATCTTCATTTAATGTTTTTCGAACTAATCAAATGTTTGGGCCAAATCCACAATATGATTGGCAATAAATTTGCTCTTGGTGAGCTGTCATCTACTTACACTTCCATATTCTTATTAATCTCATCTTCAAATACTTTGTTTGCCAACCTCTGATAAGTTGTTCTAGCATTTTTATCCCAAAGGGCATAACATTGTAATTGTACGTTCCTCGATTGGTAATGAAGAATGTGCATTTTTTTTTATCTTCGAGTCATCTTAATCTGGTTATAACCAGAATAAGCATCCATAAAATTGAACAGTTCGTGACCTCCAGTTGCATCTACCAATTAATCAATCCTTGGCAAAATAAAATGATCTTTTAGGCCTGCTTATTAAGGTTTGTGAAATCCATGAGCATGCGCCATTTGTTATTCTTCTTTTTTACCATAACCACATTGGCCAACTAGCTGGGGTATTTGACATCTTCTATAAACTTTGCTCGCTACAACTTCTTAACTTCCTCTTGGATTACCATATTATTCTCGGGACTAAAAACTCGACATTTCTACTTGATCGGTTTAAAATAAGGATAAATATTTAGTTCATGGAAAATAAAATTCAGATAAATCCCAGATATATCCTTGTGGCTCCATGCAAACACACTCTTCCTTTCTTTAAGTAATACAATCGATTCGTGTTTGAGGTAAGGAGTCATCCTTGAACTGATTTGAGTCTTTCTTTCTAGATTCGCATCATTAAGCACAATAGTTTCTATTTCTTCCATAACTTGTCCCTTCACCAGTTCTTCCTTTTCTCGAGGATCCAGAGTGAAGATATGGAATATAGTTAAGCCATTTTGTACTTCATATTGGTCGGTTGAAGTATAATAAGATTGTCGAGCTTCCGTTTTGTTACCATACACTATGCCGATTCCATAATTCGTAAGAAATTTCATGCACTGATGCACGGTAGATGGCACGACTTCTAATTGCTTCATTTTCACTCTACTGAGGATAATATTATAAGCTGATGGGATGTTTTTATCTAACAAAAATAAATAAATTATTTCCTTCCTACTTACTATTCAGGTGCCGATTAACGCATCTAGCTTGATAGTTCCCAAGGGATATGCCCTTTTGCTTGAGAATCATATGAGAGGCCTGTGATATGGTTCTTGTTAACTATCTCGTAGCCCCACACTACTGTAAAAGTTGTATAACATGACGTCTGTAGAACTCCCATTGTCCACCAGTATTCTTACAATTTTATCGTGGTGAACCCTGCAAGTGATGACTAATAAATCATCACGAGGATAAAGCACCCCACTTAAATCATTTTTAGAGAATCCGATCACTAGTTTGTCCTTGTTAATCTTACTTTCCCCACCATTTATCCACTCAGACACGTCAATCTGTCTGATAGATGGGCAATCCTTAGATTTGTTAAGATGATCTTTCCTTTCTACAATATCATCTCCCCCTCCAGCGTCTCCTCCTACGATGAAGTGACAACCAAAGGAAATCATTCCTATTTCATCAGGCTTCTTCGACAAGTTAGGATCACCTTCAAAATTATTATTATGTGCTCTTTTGTTGTCATCCTTTCCTCGAAAAGGAGATTTAAACCTTTTTCGAGCCTCTTGGTTTCCATTTCGATTAACAAACTTATTCAATTTTCCTCGTCGAATAAGATTTTTCCTCATTCTTCAAGGTGATGCAACTATCAGTAGTGTGCCTAAGATCTATGTGAAAATTGTAGTATTTGGATTTATCCCCCTTTTTGGGTGGTGACTTCAGGTTTCCAGTCCAGTTCAAGTCTCTGTTTCCCATGATTTCCTCCAAGATGTGATCGACAACTTTGGTGAGTGGGGTATACTCATTGCACTTATTGATTCAATGAGTCCTTTTATCTTTTTATCTTTCTTGAATGAGTTATTCTTTGGACTTTCCACCTTTATCTCTGGAACTTCTTTAGCAGCCATAGACTCCTCTGCGTTCATAATCTTTCCAGCCTTAGCCATCAATTTTGTCATGGTTTTGGAGGGATTTTTTGCCATAGCATAATAAAGATCTTTGGCTAGCAATCCACTCATGAACGCTGAAATGGTTGTCTACTCCTCATAATCTTCCACCTCTAGTTTCTCATTGTTGAAGCATGTGATGTACTCCCGAGTACTTTCTCCCATCTTCCCATGCACGGTCAAGCGATGACTAACACTATTGATTGTCTTAGCCCCAAAGAAAAAGTTATCAATAAATAATTCAGCCAACTAATGGAAACTAGAGATTTTGATGTTGGGACGATTGTTGTACCATATCTTGGCTAGAACCGTGATAAAATTAGAGAAATCTTGTACCCCATCTTGTCAGGGAAAAATAAATATTAGCAGTAGCTTAATATTGTTCTATATGAAGGACTGGATAAGTTTTCCCATCATATTTAGGAGTTACACCGGGTGGATTCAATTTGAAAGGTGTGGTATAATCCATAATAGCTTGAATAAAAGGTGATCCGTTTATAAAATGCGACACCCCGTCTAATTAACCCCGGGTGATCAGTCCTAAATTAAATTAGAACAGGTTTCTCATTTGGTTCATTCTTAGCATCACTGTCGCCTTTTTAATTACTAACCACTTAAGTGAGAAAATTAGAATGGTGCCAATTTTTTTTTTATCCATCATTAACTTAAATGAAATTCTCATGCGAAAACAAACAAATATTACAATCATAATTAACTGAAGTCAACCATTCACAATTAATTAACTGGCCGAATACCATCGGTTCAAAATGCAACAGAAGTAAAGACAAGAAAATAAATCTCAACAAGTCTGCCATAAGTACTGAATGGAACAGTGAGCAACATGCTCGAATAACTGATAGGATATTTCAACACTAGAAATGAAAGGAATGAGGCGCCTATCAAACTCCCATAACATCCACATATGCTGCAGCAACGGGTCCTTGGAAAGATATCAAGTCTGGCGTCCCTGTGTCTGGACACCAAAACGGTTTTCAAAAGTTTTTATAGCAAGGGTTAGTACCCAAAACATTTGGAAAAGATTTAGCAAAGGATTAACTTGAAGTAATAAATAAATATGCATGCTCTCCATATTTTAGTTAGTGACTCACTCCCTTGAGAACATCCTCACCCCTTCTCTAATGTGCACTACTAACGCCTAAATTAACTTACCTAGTTATTTATCCGATGACTAGATAACTAATACAACCCCTTGCAACCACCCCACTCTAACCGGGTGGGACATAAATATGATTTCAAAGTTATTACTGACATTAACTTAATTAATCATTTCCCTTTTTAAAATCATATAACTTTCACGCCCATTATATGTATAATACAATTCAAGGCCTGTATTAATTTACCCGTATATAATTATTTATCTCATTATATACGTATAGATATATTACAACATTCACAAATATGCTGGAATAATAATTACTATAGAACATCCTCCCGAGTAATAACTCACCGGATGTATATTCTCTAAAGTGCTATCCCACTAGGAATATTCACATAACCTAGTTACCCCAAGTCAGAATCGCTCACTAACTTGGTTAATATATAAAAATTGGAGGCGGTCATGTTCCTTCCCTAAAAGTGAGATACCCCTCACCCATATAACGGACGCTATGACCTGGGAATATACTCGCCCTACTCCTCAACCTAGGGGATTCATCCACTACGCGCAACCTCCCCCTATAGCACTAGAGTATGTAATAATAATAATATCTAGCCATTAATACTAATGTACACACCATATATATATATATATATATATATATATATATATAGATATATAGAGAGGAAGGCTCACCTACATCATGCACTATACATTACACCATACATCACAGCTAATTCTAGGCCCTAGAAAATCTTATTTTCAAATTTATATTTTTTCTGGAAATTAACCTTCCAATCAACACATATGAAAAAAATTAGGTCAAAATATATTTTGTAGCTATTTTTAAAAAATTCACAAAAACTGCTGGCGCAGACCCTTATAAATAAGGTATTTTTAGCAGTTTTTTGTCGATTTTTTAAAAATAGTTACAAAATGAATTTTGACCTAATTTTTTGCATATGGGTTGATTAGAAGGTTAATTTCAAGTAAAAATATAAAATTTGAAAAAAAAAGTTTTTTAGGGCCTATAATTAAGCGTGATGCATGGATGATATATATATATATATATATATATATATATATAATTAAAATAAACTATCCTGGCTATCCTGTGTACTAAGTCCGTAACACAAGCCTATTCAAATTATTAAGAGTTTATCTTCCGACTCTAATTATTAATTAATTCACACATACATTAATTGAATTACTTTTGGTGTCGCCCCAATCAATATATTCGGCCTTACTCTCGTTGCCCGAAATAAAACAATACCCGAGTCTAAATTCCCGACTCCAAATTATTTAACCTTCGTTCTAAATAAATTTAACGTCTTGGTATCGCTCAACCAATAACCCTGTACTTTTCCACTCAATCCGTATTTAATTATTTTGAAATATTATTCCAAAATTTTATTCATATTGTGACACACATTAATTCTTTCCGAATACTAATTAATTTTCCTTCAAAATTAATTAGGTTGAATGTCCAATATTTATTTATCATTAAATAAGGCTTGGAAGAAATTTTAAGTATAATTTCCCTTGTATACATAAACTGGCGGATCTGCCAAAAATTTCTGACCATCGATCGATCTATCCCCAACCCTCGATCGATCGATCGTACAGGTCATTGTCTTCTCCAGATTGTCTGTTTCAGCTATGGACGAAAAGTTTAAAACCCTAGCTTCTTCTACCAGCAAACCTAAGTCTTCTTATTATTAATATACACTAAAAATCTCTTGAGATACCCCCATAAAGTCCTCAAACATCATTTAATTTCAGTCCTCTACTGTTTTCATCAATTGGGGAAAAATTCGATTTAACCTTTAACCCTTTTAGACATCAAATCCTTGCCTCAAATTCATTCCTAGTTTATTCGGATTACATCCTACCAGATATATATATATATATATATATATATATATATATACTATTCTCAGATCACACATGAATTTCTTACACAATTTAGAAATCAGAATATTGGTTTACAAAAACCCTATGTTTATACCCTTTAAATCCCAAAACGAATTTGAATTATTCACATCACATAAATATGAATTGAAAAGCAAATTAAATGCTATAGCAAATTAACCACTTGACTTATAATTCGTAGGATCTGATTCGCGGTTGTGAATTGCCAAGGTTGAAGACAAATTCCTTTCTTTTTGGCTCTTTCCTTTGTCCCCAAAATTTGCCTGTAACTGCCTCTTAGTGTTTCCTAACCCACTAAGTATTTTCTAAACTCAATTTAGCCGTTCCCTTTTTCCTTATAATTGTTTAATTAGGCTAAATCCCGTTTTTTCCTAATGGGCCAAACTCAAGTGACCCAAATGCCCCTGTGGGGGCCCAACTATGCCTAAAAATATCCCGTGACCCGTTTACTACCCCCGGGTGCACTTTTCTGACTATCTCGACCCATCCGGACTCAACCGTATACTCAAAATTTACATTCAAATTAATTTATAAAATCCGTTATCTCACACTCAAATTAGTCTATACCGACTCCCGACTGAGATAAGGACATACGCCGTCATTAATACCCGAAATGACGTAAATAAATTATTACTATTCACTTAGTAAATAAATTTCCCTAAATATTAACCATCCACTCCCCGATTAATATTTAAATATATTTTTCCATACTTAATTCAATTAAAATTACGACACAAGTAATTTTAAATTCCTGAATTAATTAAATATTAAATGCACAAAAATACGAGGTGTTACATACTTTCCCCCTTACAAAGGAATTTCATCCTCGAAATTAGTTCGTACCTGTGGTGAAAAGCTCTGGATATTGCTCCCGCATATCCTCCTCCCGCTCCCAGGTAGACTTGTCAACATTGTGGTGCCCCCACTGTACTCTAACTAGTGGAACAACCTTGGATCGTAACTTCCACTCACTTCGGTCCATAATGGCCACCGGTCTCTCCTCATACGAGATGTCTGGCTGTAAATTAATTTCCTCGAGTGGAATGTGCCAAAAGGCCCTCTCAATCCTTCAATATTTCTTCAGCGATGCCACATGGAACACGTCGTGTATTCGCTGAAGATGCTCCGGTAATCCCAGTTGTTATGCTATCGGTCCCACCCTCTAAATAATAGGGAAAGGTCCCACATACCTCAGTACTAACTTACACTTCTTTTCGAACCTCATCACCCCTTTCATAGGGGACACCCGAACCAATACCTGATCCCCAACTTCTAACTCCACATGTCTCCGTGAAGCATCCGCATAACTCTTCTGTCTATCCTAAGTTATCCGAATCCGTGCTCGGATCAACACTATCTAAGCAGACTTCTCCTGGACAATCTCCGGCCCCAATAGCTTGTTGTCCCCAACCTCTAACCAACAAGTCGATGAACGACAAGGTCTCCCATATAGTGCCTCGAACGGTTCCATGCCAATCGTGAATTGATAAGAGTTGTTATATGCGAACTCTACCAAAGGAAGGTATTTCACCCAACTTCCCCCAAAGTCTAAAATACACATTCTAAGCATGTCTTCCAGCATCTGATTGACTCTCTCAGTCTGCCCGCCAGTCTGTGGGTGATAGGTTGTACTCAAACGTAACTCCGTGCCCATGGCCTCTTGAAATCTCTGCCAAAAGTGGGCCACAAAATTTTTTTCTCTGTTAGACACAATATTTATCGGCACCCCGTGTAGCTTAACAATCTCCGCTATGAATACCTGTGCATAAACCATCATCTCAAAGTCTGTGCGGACCGACAGGAAGTGGGCCACCTTGGTCAATCGATCCACAATGACCCATATGGAATCGTGACCCTCTGTGATGCAGGTAACCCTGTAATGAAGTCCATTGATATGCTCTCCCACTTACATACGGGAATCTCTAGCGGTTGTAGCATCTCTGATGGCCTTTTATAACTTTCACAAGATGACACGTGGTACATTTCGAAACATACTTTGCTATTTCCCATTTCATTTATGCCCACTAACACAGCCGCCTCATATCCTGGTACATTTTATCCCCATCGGGATGTACCATAAATCTCGACCCATGGGACTCTATCATAACAGCGTGCCTCAACTCCTCATCCTCTGGCACAATTAACCTCCCATTAAGGCGTAGGCCTCCTTCTGAGCTAATCAAGTAACCCTTTGCTCCCTCAGCTTACAACTGGCTCACTCTATCTCGACAGAACTGATCCTCTGCCTGAGCCCTCACCACCCGTATAATGATCTCCGGTGTGATGGATAATGCTGACATGCAGGCCCTGGCTACATCATCCTCATATCGAAGCTCTCTCCACTTCTCTTTCCAGACTTCTGATATCTCCTCAATCGGTCTCCGACTCAATGCGTCTGCTACCACATTAGCCTTACCAGGATGATATTAAATATCAAACTGGTAGTCTTTCACAAATTCTAGCCACCGCCTATGCCTCATATTCAAATCCTTTTATGTGAAGAGATACTGAAGTGATTTGTGATCCGTGAATAAAGTGAACTTCTCTCCTAGAAGATAATGTCTCCATATCCTCAAATCAAAAATGACCGCTGCTAGCTCCAGGTCATGAGTGGCGTAATTCCTCTCATGGGGCTTTAGCTTTTTGGATGCATATGCTATAGCCCTTTCTTCCTGCTTAAGCACACCCCCAAGTCCCTATAATGAGGCATCAGTGTAAACTCGATACTCTAGTCCTCCCTTTGGCTAAGAAAGTACGGGTGCAGATGTCAACTAGTCCTTTAGCTCATCGAAAGCTAATTGACAATGATCACTCCAAGTGAAAGTCACCCCTTTCTGAGTCAGATTCATCAAAGGGCCCGTAATCTTTGAGAATCCTTTAATGAACCGCCTGTAATACCCGACCAATCCCAAAAAATTGCACACCTCGGTCGGTGTCGTGGGATGTCCCCACTCCCTCACCGCCGATACCTTACTCGGATCCACCGCAATACCCCGATCTGACACCACATGGCTAAGAAACTGTACCTCCCGTAGCTAAAATCCACACTTCCTGAATTTGTCATAGAGCTGATGATCTCACAATGTCTGTACAACCATACGCAGATCCTCTACATGTTCCTCTTCGTTACACAAGTAGATCAGGATGTCATCAATGAACACGATGACAAATTGATCGAGATACTCCCTGAAAACCCTATTTATGAGGTCCATGAACACTGTTGGTGCATTGGTGAGTCCGAATGGCATCACCCTGAACTCGTAAGATCTATACCGCGACAGGAAAGAAGTCTTAGTAACATCCTCATCTCGAATGCGCAGGTGATGATACCCTGATCTCAAATCGATCTTGGAGAAGTAAGATGCCCCTCTCAATTGGTCAAAAAGATCATCAATCTTAGGTAACGGATACTTATTCCATATCGTCACCTTGTTCAACTCCCTGTAGTCCATGCATAACTGAAGTGAACCATCCTGTTTCTTTACAAACAACACCGGTGCACCCCATGGCGATGTACTCCGCCGAATGAAACCCTGAACCAGGAGCTGCTAAATCTTCTCTCACGACTCATGCATCTCTAAAGGGGCCATACGGTAAGGGATCGATCAATCAGCCTCGTCCTCGGTGCTAAATCGATTACAAATTCGATTTCCCTGCTGGGTGGTAACCCTTGTATTTCCTGGAGCACATCCTCAAAGTCCCTCACTACTGGGATTGAGTCCAACGGAATCACCACCTCCTGTGAGGTTTCCTCCTCGATGTAATACAACTGGGTGAGCGACCCTCCCTCCGGTAGCGACATCGCTATTAGGAACATCTCCTGTCCCGAAATGGAGAACACAATTGTCCTTTCGCAATAATCCACAGTTGCCCGATAACCTGCCAACCAATCCATACCCAGGATGACATCGTACCCCTCCATATATAACACTAAGAGGTCTGCTGCTAAACTAAGCCTCCAAATTAAAATTTCCACCCCCCGACAAATCGAGTGAATTAAAACCCCGCTGCCCACTGGTGACTCTACACACATACAAATACTACCGGCGGTCTCTAGTAATCCGGTCCGTTTAGTAAAATTAAATTTAATGAATGAATGCAATGCTCCCGTGTCAAAAATTACATTACCCTCATGACCATGAATGAAAAACATAACCTTAACAGCTGGCGGTGCCTACTGTGCTGGAGGATTAGGAACATCCTGAATGTTATACACACGCCCGTAGTGCATTTGCCCCTGCTGTTGTGGGGTGGGTGGAGCTGGTGCTGCTGGTGGCATCTGCCCCTATTGGGCACCCTACTGATGACCTCTACCCCTCTGCGGGCACTCCCTCTTGAAGTGTCCTGGCTGGACACAGACAAAATAGTGTTTATGACCGTCCCCTGGCATTGGCCCTGTTGGCCCTGACTTGGCTGGCCCTGTTGGTCTCCCCCATTGTTCCCTTGGCCCTGACGGCCCTGAGGAACCTGTTACTGCTGCCCTCTCCTCCCGGTCGGAACCCACCTGGCCTAAATTTCTTAGCCTGATTCCCCTACCAATTTCTAGTTTATTGCTGAGTACTACTCGTATCACCACTAGTAACTGCCTTTCCCTACTGGCTAGGATCCCCTACTCTCTTGCTCCCCTTTGCATGGAAGCGATGATCCTGGCAATGTATGAAGGAAGCATTAACGACATTTTTATAAGTCACTAATGCCGAATTCCCAATCAAATGCTGCCTGATCCTCCAGGCTGATCCATCCATGCACCTCGACTTCTTCCGCTCCTAATCGCTCACCTCATTTGGCACAAAGTTTGCCAAATGGGTGAACTCTTCCTCACAAGTTAGTTTCATCTTCAAAATTATTATTATGTGCTCTTTTGGTGTCATCCTTTCCTCGAACAAGAGATTTAAACCTTTTTCGAGCCTCTTGACTGCCACTTCGATTAATAAACTTATTCAATTTTCCTCGTCGAATAAGATTTTTCTTCATTCTTCAAGGTTATGTAGCTATCATTAGTGTGCCTATGATCTATGTGAAAATCATAGTATTTGGATTTATCCCTCCTTTTGGGAGGTGACTTCATGTTTCCAGTCCAGTTCAAGTCTCTGTTTCCCTTGATTTCCTCCAGGATGTGATTGACAACCTTAGTGAGTGGGGTATACTCATTGTAATTATAGATTCAATCACTCCTTTTATCTTTTTATCTTTCTTGAATTAGTTATTCTTTTGACTTTCCACATTTATCTCTGTAACTTCTTTGGCAGCCAAAGCCTCCTCTGCGTTCATAATCTTTTCCGCCTTAGCCATCAATTTTGTCATGGTTTTGGAGGGATTTTTTGCCAAAGCATAATAAAGATCTTTGGCGAGCAATCCACTCATCAGCGCTGAAATGGTTGTCTACTCCTCATAATCTTCCACCTATAGTTTCTCATTATTGAAGCATGTGATGTACTCCCGAGTACTTTCTCCCAACTTTTGATGCACGGTCAAGGGATGACTAACACTCTTGATTGTCTTAGCCCCAAAGAAAAAGTTATCAATAAATAATTCAGCCAACTAATGGAAACTAGAGATTTTGCCATTGGGACGATTTTTGTACCATATCTGGGCTAGACCCGTGATAAAATTAGAGAAATCTTGTACCTCATCTTGTAAGGGTCAAAATAAATATTAGCAGTAGCTTGATATTGTTCTATATGAAGGATTGAATAAGTTTTTCCATCATATTTAGGAGTAACATCGGGTGGATTCAATTTGGAAGGTGTGGTATAATCCATAATAGGTTGAATAAAAGGTGATCCGCTTATAAATATGACACCCCGCCTAATTAACCCTGGGTAATCAGTCCTAAATTAAATTAGAATAGGTTTCTCATTTGGTTCGTTCTTATCATCACTGTCGCCTTTTTAATTACCAACCACCTAAGTGTGAAAATTAGACTGGTGCCAATTTTTTTATCCATCACTAACTTAAATGAAATTCTCATGCGGAAACAAACAAATATTACAATCATAATTAATTGAAGTAAACCATTCACAACTAATTAACTGACCGAATAAACCATCGGTTCAAAATCCAACAAAAGTAAAGACAAGCAAATAAATCTCAACAAGTCTGCCATAAGTACTCAATGGAACAGTGAGAAACATGCTCGAATAACTGATAGGAAATTTCTACACCAGAAATGAAAGGAATGAGGCACCTATCAAACTCCCGTAACATCCACATATGCTGCAGCAACGGGTCCCTAGAATGATATCAAGCCTGGCATCCTTATGACTGGACACCTAAAATGTTTCTAAAAGTTTCTATAGCAAGGGTTAGTACCCAAAATATATGGAAAATATTTAGCAAATGATTAACTTGAAGTAATAAATAAATATACATGCTCTCCATATTGTTTGTGCCGCACTCCCTTGAGAACATCCTCACCCCTTCTCTAATGTGCACTACTAACGCCTTAATTGACTTACCTAATTATTTATCCCATGACTAGATAACTAATATAACCCCTTGCAACCACCCCACTCTAACCGGGTGTTCCATAATTATGATTTCTAAGTTATTACTAACATTAACTTAATTAATCATTTCACTTTTTAAAATCATATAACTTTCACACCCATTATATGTATAATACAATTCACGGCCTGTATTAATTTACCTGTATATAATTATTTATCCCATTATATACATATAGATATATTACAACATTAACAAATATGCTGGAATAATAATTACTATTGAACATCCTCCCGGGTAATAACTCACCGGATGTAAATTCTCTAAAGTGCTATCCCACTAGGCATATTCACATAACCTAGTTACCCCAAGTCAGAATCGCTCACTAACTTGGTTAATATATAAAAATTGGAGGCGGTCATATTCCTTCCCTGAAAGTGAGATACCCCTCACCCATATAACGGATGCTATGACCTGGGAATATACTCGCCCTACTCCTCAAGCTAGGGGATTCATCCACTACGTGCAACCTCCCCCTATAGCACTAGAGTATGTAATAATAATATCTAGCCACTAATATTAATGTACACACCATATATACATATATATATAAAATAAACTATCCCGGCTATCTCGTGTACTAAGTCCGTAACACAAGCCTATTCAAATTATTAAGAGTTTATGGTCCAACTCTAATTATTAATTAATTCACCCATACATTAATTGAATTACTTTTTGTGTCGCCCTAATCAATATATTCCGCCTTACTTTTGTGGCCCGAAATAAAACAATACCCGAGTCTAAATTCCCGACTCCAAATTATTTAACCTTCGTTCTAAATAAATTTAACGTCTTGTTATCGCTCAACCAATAATCCCGAACTTGTCCACTCAATCCGTATTTAATTATTTTTAAATATTTTTCCAAAATTTTATTCATATTGTGACACACATAAATTCTTTCTGAATCCTAATTAATTTTCCTTCAAAATTAATTAGGTTGAATGTCCTATATTTATTTCTCGTTAAATAAGGCCTGGAAGAAATTTTAAGTATAATTTCCCTTGTATACATAAACTCGCGGATCTATCAGAAATTTCTAACCATCTATCGATCTACCCCCAACCCTCGATCGATCGACCGTACAGGTCATTGTCTTCTCCGGGTTGTCTGTTTCAGCCATAGACTAAAAGTTTAAAACCCTAACTTCTTATCTACCAGCAAACCCAAGTCTTCTTATTAATTATATACACTAAAAATCTCATGAGAAACCCCCCATAAAATCCTCAAACATCATTTAATTTCAGTCCTCTACTGTTTTCATAAATTGGGGAAAAATTCGATTTAACCTTTAACCCTTTTAAACATCAAATCCTTGCCTCAAACTCATTCCTAGTTCATCCGGATTACATCCTACCAGATATATATATTCTATTCTCAGATCACACATGAATTTCTTACAAAATTTAGAAATCAGAATATTGGTTACAAAAACCCCATGTTTATACCATTTAAATCACAAAATGAATTTGAATTATTCACGTCACATAAATATGAATTGAAAAGCAAATTAAATGCTACAGCAAGTTAACCACTTGCCTTATAATTCATAGGACCTGATTCGCAGTTGTGAATTCCCAAGGTTGAAGACGAATTCCTTTCTTTTTGGCTCTTTCCTTTGTCCCCCAAATTTGCCTCTTACTGCCTCTTAGGGTTTCCTAACCCTCTAAGTATTTTTTAAACTCAATTCAGCCGTTCCCCTTTTCCTTATAATTGTTTAATTAGGCTAAATCCCGTTTTTTGCCTAATGGGCCAAACTCAAGTGACCCAAATGCCCCCGTGTGGGCCCGACTATGTCTAAAAATGTCCCGTGACCCATTTACTACCCCCGGGTACACTTTTCTGACTATCTTGGCCCATCCGGACTCAATCGTATACTCAAAATTTGCATTCGAATTAATTTATAAAAATCCTTATCTCACACTCAAATTAGTCAATACCGACTCCCGGCTGATATAAGTACATACCCCGTCATTAATACTCGAAATGGTGTAAATAAATTATTACTATTCACTTAGTAAATAAATTTCCCTAAATATTAACCATCTACTCCCTAATTAATATTTAAATATATTTTTCCATACTTAAATATTAAATGCACAAGTAATTTTAAATTTTCGAATTAATTAAATATTAAATGCACAAAAATACGGGGTGTTACATAAAACTCATTTGCAAATGATGCTTCGTTTTGGTCATTTCTCCTAGTTGATCTTCCAATCGCTGCATGGATCCTTTCCAAAAAAGTTCCTTTGGTTTAGACTTGGATGAAACATCTTGTCTAGTTTTATTATGCCTATGTACTGAGCTATCTTCTTGAGAAGTCTTCTCGACACACACAGAACCTCTCATGATCGTTTTAGATCTCGTGGATCCATATCTATGCTCGTGGTGACGTTCCTGCTCCCTGCAATGACGTTTGGTTACTCAGGGACCTAAACGATCAAAAATAGATTTCCTACTTAGCCTATCCAACATGTTTGACCTCTTATTGGAAAAACTTCTATCGTTATAGTAATCCATTGATTAGAATGAAGATGTTTCTCCAGGATGGTGTGACAGGTCACGAGAAGATCTATAATGATTACTCACTTCATTCCTAGATGGTGGATGTGGCATATCTCTTTTAGAATCGGAGGATTTGTCTTGCATCATGCGAGTTAATTGCCTAACTGATTATTTCATAGCTTCCTGTCCTCTATCCAAGTTAGGAAATATACCGTCAACATTTGTCCCGTTAGGGAAGCAAATGGAGTTAGGTTATTATCTGCAGTCGCTAGGCTAATCTTTGGAAGAGTCACGCTTCTTCGGAGAATGAAAAAATAAATAAGAGTAGAGAACAATGATGAACAATCATTCCCACAGACGATGCTAATCTGATGATGTCTAAAAATAGATAAGGTCTATATTTATAATCACAGATAATTTAAAGTAAGAAATCTAAATGAACACACAAAAGGCAAGGTTTTTAAAGCGGTTCAGCTATGAAGAAAGCCTACGTTCACTGTTGGTATTATTTAGACGGTTACAATAGCTCACCCTGGCATGATTGTGATTGAATCAATCATCCCCTAAGCTGAGGAAGATTATGTATTTATAGTGGTGTGAAATCTTAGAGATGAAATTCCTTTATATCTCCAGTCATTTACATCTATATACAATAAATGAGACTCTTAAAATTTAGTGTTGGTCACCATTCCATCTGAGTAAACTTTTTGTTCTTGATGATTTACATTCTCATAGTTGGTCGGCATTCTAGATGACTAGGTATTTATGATGCCGATCAAGATAGCTGATTGGCCACGTAGGATAATAGGTGTCTATTATTCATTGGTCCATGTGGAAGACTAATTTTTACGTACAAAAGCATATCCATAAGAGCTTGATTTATGTCGCACCCTCTCTGACATTGAGATACCTCTCTCTAAACCTTCTCGCGTGAGCCATATGAACCTCTCTTTATGTAGAGGCAATTTTTCTGAATTATGAATTTCCTTTTGGGATCTTGAGGGTATAGGGTTAAACAATATGAAAAATAAGACAATGTAGTGTGTGATTAAATCATGTAATCTTTAAGTTTTACATGTTTTGATGTTTATTTTATTGCAAGGACCTTCATGCGTATCTATATATTTGGGAAAATGTACAATCCTATATATGGGGAACTAAGCACGTATATACGTTGTGAGGAACCTAAAACTAAGTCCACTAAACAATTCTAAAATTTACACAAAGTAGTCATGCAGAGAGAAACATTAAGCATAGTAGAAAAGAACATATAAATAGTTCGATTATTTTTATTTCTCCCTAACGGAGTTTCCACAGTGGCGTTATGAACCCCAAGAGTGATCTTCTTGTGACGTTGCACTAGGGGGAAGATATAATATTATTCATCACAAGGATGCAAGAGTCACTACATAAAAACAGGCAGATTGTGACGGTTTTAAACTATGAGCAAGGTCTATGGGTCACGATTTTGGACCATGACCATATTTTGTGTGATAAAATCTTTGGTCACAGTTCAGTGGGTGACATCAATGTTTCTTGGGTGGACAAAATCCAAAATTGTCACCATTAGTGTGACCATTTAAAGGAACGTTATTGTTGGTCACAGTCCAAAACTGTGACCTCTAGTGTGACCATTTAAAATAATAACGTTCAAACTTGATGAAGAGAGGGATAAATAGTGAGATCTTCGATAGAGAGAGGGAGAGAGCTTAGAAAAAGATATAGAGAGAAATTGAATCGATGGGTGCAATTCGAGACCAATTTATAGCTTTAAAATGGTCAAAATTCAAAATCGTGACCCATACTATGACCAATGGAACAGTGAAACTAGGTCACGGTTCTAGATCGTGACCCCTACTGTGACCAATTAAATAATAAGAAATGGTCATAATTGTAAACTGTGACCAACTTAACGTGGCCATTTTGAACTAGGTTAAGGGTCACAGTTCATAACCATGACCAAAATTCATTAGTATTGATCACGGGTGGGTCACGATCTTAAACCGTAAAAATCATGGTGGCAATTTTAACATTTGGTGTGCATTAGCCACAGTCTGGAGTCGGGACCAAATTCGTCATGGCCCCGAACCATGACCAATCACCTGCTGGTGTTACACTTTGGCCTGGTCACATGATTTAATATAGGTTTTAGTAGTGGGATACAGTTTTGAATCGTGACCACCTGGTAAAGACTCTGTACTATGATCAGTTGATTATCACAATATTCCTATTTAATGTAGTCAGTGCTTGTCCCCCACTTTCGCAGTGTCCCCTTACTACGAGGTCGGGTTATCGGTCCGAGATTAGGCTCGATGACTTTCACTTGGATGTGATTTGATGCCATGTCCAGTATCTTTTGGGTTATGTTGGTTGTTTAGAGTCACCAGTTTGTTTCATATAATAGCAAATAAAAAGGTTCGGGTTAGCCATTTGGGGCCAATCCTATGGAAGGCTTTAATGTATTCGATTGATCCATAAATTCGTATTACGCAGGTTTAGGTATCGAGTTACAAGTGAGGAATTTTTTAGGCTCGCAACTTATTTTGTATGCTTCCTTAATTCTATATTTATTATTTCGTTTTACATTAATTGACTACGTTTGAGTTGTTTTAGAGTTTGTTTAGAGACCGCAGTGTGAAGGTCCCTTAAAATGTATATAAGTTCTCAGGTTGGAATGCGGTATAAATGAGATGTGTAGGAACATCTCTCAACTAATGCAGGTACAGGGGGTCCTTAATTATTATGTGAGTGTTCAAGAAATCTCGTCTTCGAGATAGTTTGATATCCCGTTTGTGTTTTTAGGAGAGACAAAAAAAAGACATGAGAGATGGATGCATCTTCGTTATGATTAGCATATACGTGTTTGAACGTTTGAGCACTATTAGATAGTTGGGAGATCACGCCTTGAGATAGTTTGATATGTCATCTTGTGTTATTTAGATGAAATGGATGAAAATCAAGAGATATGTCTATCTCTATGGGGGATGGCATATCATGAGATATGTTGTAGAGGCTTAAGTTCAAGATAAGGACTAGGTATTGTTCCTACGTACCCAAAAATTCTTGGGATCAAAGCCTACATAGTACAATTTGTTCACCCAATGTGATGTGTGTGTAAGTGTAGGGATGTGTGAAAGATTGCAACTTTGAGATATTTTGATATCTCGTTAGGAGTATAAGAGCTAATGGATGAGCGATAAATGCATCTCGGCGGGGACAATATATCAGGGACTTATTTTTTAGGTTTGAGATTATAATAAGGACTCAATATTGCACTTATATATCCAAGAAGACTTAGGATCAAATCCTATGTAGTTCCAATAATGGGGTTGGGTGAGAAAGGGTGATTGTATTTGAGATGGAGCCATCCCTAAGAAATAAAAAACTGCGAGATGTATTATGAGGCTTTGGCTTCATGAGTTTAGCTTGATACAATTCCTATGTACCCAAGAAGACTTGGATCAAAGCCAACGTAGCTCTGATGATGGGTTTGGATGAGAAATGGGTGTTTGGATTAAAAATGGAGGCATCCCTAAGAAATAATACGCTGAGAGATGTATTATGGGGGTTGGACTTCATGAATTTAGAGACTTGGGATAAAATGCAACGTAGTTCCAACAACAGGATTTGATGAGAAAGGGGTGTTTGGATTATACATGGAGGCATTCATGGTAAATGATATGACGAGAGATATATTATGAGGAATATACTTCATGAATTTGACTCGGTATAGCACCTACTTACCCAAGAAGAGTTGGTATTAAAGCCAACATAGTTCCATCAATGGGGTTGGATGATAAAGGTGTGTTTGGATGAGAGATAAAGGCATCCCTAAGAAATAATATGACGAGATATGTATTATGAGGCTTGGGCTTCAAGAGATTTGCCCGGTATAGTGCCTACATACCCAAGGAGACTTGGGATCATAGCCAACGTAATTCCAACACACGAGATATATTTAGGGGTGTAGGCAATAGGATACCGGGTATATAAGGTACAACATTATGGTATTTATGGAGCCCAGTCATTAATGTAACGTTGATGTTGTGTTGAATTTATATATTTATATGTTTAGAATATGCTGATCAAATTCCGATGTGTGAAAATCATTTCTTGAAAACACATATTCGAGGTGACGCCGCTTGGACAAGCTTTGTTTGCTCGGACAAGTGGTGAGAATTGCCAAATTTTAGAGTTTGGCCTACAAAATTTTGAGTTGGAATAACTCATTGGCACTTTCTTGAGAACACATTGAAAAGTAAGTTTTCATGTTGATGTATTTTAATCATGCAATTTGATATGTATTATTTTAGCATATTAGCATGTCAATTAAATATAAAAATAGAGTTGATAGATTAGAAACCATGCTTTTGAAATATAAACGTTGTAAATGTCATAACCAGTCACCGTGAAGATAAACATGTATGTACAGTTTATCACAATATATATGTGGGGTATTGCCCAAAAATTTGTGTAATGGTTTGTTACTCTTGAGTAGAGAGAGGACTTTTTTCCTGGGGAGTGCCTGTGTTTAGGTGCCCGAGGTGGGAAGAGCTTCATTTTCAGTTGGGCAGAGATTTGTTTAGAATATTCAACTGTTACAAATCCATGTAGAGTTTCGACTATGTTTTGTTTTTTAGGTGACTTTCAGAAGTACGAACCTCTTTGAGGAAGCGATTCCATGGAAAGAGTATTTTTTGAAGTGAGAGCCCCTCCGGGACTTTCTAAGAACAAGCTCGAGTCTCTCGTGCGCTCGATATTGAAGAAAGTTAGACGATCGATTCAATATTGGGTTTTTGGGTGATTTTAATGACTGGTGGGAACCTCTATTTATTGGGTTTGGGCCAAGAATTTAACCGATCCGTTATTGGGGAGGGGAGATTTAACCTAACAGTTAAGGTTCGGAGGGGCCTTTATTTGATCGGTTTAAAGTTCCCGGGGGTGTTTGTTTGTTGTTGATTGGTTTATTTTATTTTTGATTATTTTCATTTTGGCCTTATGTAATATGATCTCATTCGAATGAAGTTCAGTTCGCTTTTATCGACCTCTAAAAAATTTAGAGAGTAGGCCCCCATTTGAAAAACGCATTGAAAGACCTTTAAATGACATGTAATCTCATTTGAACAAGATTTAAAAATAAAATTATTTTTCTTTTCGAAATTAAAAAATCTTGTTCATTTTTGTTAAAAAATAAACATTCCAAAAATAAATTTTGTAAATTAAATCAAACTCTAAATTGCTTTATACCTTTATAAGATGTTGATAAGTCTTCAAACTTGGAGATGCTTGAGTTTGGTTCGTCTTAATGGTGCATGATGATGTGTAAAGGGATATGCTAAACTAGTCTAAATCTATGCTATGAACAATGTTGGAAATATTGTTCTTAAAAACTGCACATCTTTTACGAAAGTTCTTCTTGTTTTAGTGTTCCAAAACACTTTTGAATTCACAACAAATAACCTTGAATATTGTTCTTGTGAATTTGTTTACACACTAGAGAGTTTAGTATCTTTCATACACCTTTGTGGAGTTGGCATCTCCATGGTTAACTTGTGAAACCCGAGGGGATCATTGCTGAAGACAAAGGCTGAGGCTGAAGAGGGAGGGATTTGGTCTTATGATTCTTGTCAGGATCATAGTGGTTCTTTAGGAATTTACGAATATTAGCACGTTATACTTGTGGTGATTATCAAGTAGTCTGTAAGTTGACTAATTTGTAATATTTCTAAACTGCTGAAAAAAGGTTTTACCTGAAAGGGTTTTTTTCCTAAAACTTTGCCATTATTGAATACTTGTTTTACCACCTAGATGCATGTTTGGGATAAAAAGATGAAATTGATTAAGATAAAAGTTGGAAACATTATTTTTATCCATCTTTGTTGAGCACATTTATTTTCGTATTTTCATAGTGGTATCAGTGCCTTCCACCATCTCTATGTGTTCTCAGAGCATTCATACCTCCTTTTCAAATTGGTATCAGAGCGGGTATGGTATATCTCCCTTACCCATACCAAAGATAGAATTATCCAACACGGATCTCTCACCAAATGACTCAAAATTCTCACTCGGTTCCCTAGAAATGTGACTCGTAATGGAATTTGGTGGTGAAAGAGGTGGAACCCTAAACTGAGGTGCGTTAGGAGTGTGGGGGGTGTCGGGGTCGTACTCGACTATGGTATTTTTGTGAATGCGGGTGGGAGTTGATTGAGGAGTTTGTTGCGGATTTTTCATGAAAGGACTTTGAGAGAGGTTAAAAAAAATTTGGATTTTTTTTACTTTTTTTACTTTTCTGAATTTGTTTGGATTTTTTATTCCTTTATTTTTTTGGATTTTTAAGAATTAGAGTCAACTTTTGGATTAAATCGACCTAACATAGAAGTCTGCCTAATCCCCGGCAACGGCGCCAAAAACTTGACGCGACTTAAAAAATATATCTAGTGCGTGCTTATATCAACTCAAGTGTAAGCCAGTCGCTCAAGTATAAATTCGATAAAAACCAGGTATCGAACTCAGGGAAAATGACGAAGAATAATGATGACATATAGGAAATACGCTGATGTAATACCCCGTACTTTTGGTTATATTTATTTTTGGGATTAATTAATTAAATGCGTATTAATTGGAAATTAATCCGGGTTAAAAATGCTAACGAGATGCGAGTTGGTATTTGATTATGTGCATACATGTTTTTATATGAATATTGAATTATGAAATTTGTCGTGAGACTTACATACGGCAATTTGGGAATTTTGTTGAGACGCGTGTGACCGCCGCGTCATGGTATATTATTTTAATTATAAAAGTGATTTTTATTTCTATTATCCGTATGGTCGTTTTGAGTGCTCCAACGCGTCCGTAAGGGTCGAGATAGTCAGAAAACACTAGCCGGGGGTGTAGTTTGGGTCCCGGGGTATTTTTAGGCCATACCGGCAACATAAAGGGCATTTTAGTAATTTTGTATTTTTGGAGAATTGAAAGTGACGAAAATTGGGAGTTTTAATCTGATTGATTATTGACCCACTAAGCCACTACCAACCCATATTAACCCAACAATCTACGTAGGTTATTAGAATTAAGTTTTCTAATACCTTCCCAAAGCAAACCCTAGCCACCATAGCCACCATTGGAGAAGAAGCTTGAAGAGAGAAGAAATTCTGCAGAAAAGCTTCATCAAACCTACACCAAACTCAGAAACAACCAAGGAAAGTGACTTAATTCCATTTAATTTCAAAGAATGTTCTTTCCATGTTAGATAATTCAAATTTTGTATTTGTTCTTGGTGAAATATGAAAACCCATGTAGTTTGGAACTTAGAACTTGAAAATATTGAGGAGAATTGCATGTAGAATGATAGGTAGATGATTATTCCCATGATATTTGTGATTGGAAGAAATTAAAACGGATTTATATTGGGTTAATTCATGATTCAAAAAGTTAGGGTTCATGTTCTTGGAATTTGGGGAAAAAGTGTAGAGATTTGTAAATTTGGTTGATGTTAGGATGGATTAATCCTTTAAAACGTGTTAGGATGTGATTATAATATGTTTAGGATTGTTTAGAGACCTTAAAACCTTGTTGGAACGAACTTTGGAGAAGATTTGAGGAGTAAGAATGGTGAAAAATGAAATTTAGATAAATCTGGGACGAAACTGGTAGGTCGTTAGAAGCCCCTTCCAGGTCGTTCGAATGAGCTCGTTCGAACGAGCTTCTAACGAGTTGACCAGTCGCTTCTAACGAAGGGAGATTTCGTTCGATACCTTCGTTCTAACGAGATGTCGTTAGAAGGTACAGTTCGTTCGAACGAACTGGATCTCGTTCGAACAGTCTCGTTCGAACGAGACTTCTAACGAGCTGACAGTTTGATCTCGTTCGAACAGCCTCGTTCGAACGAGACTTCTAACGAACTGGCAGTTTAGGCCTTTTTGACCTGTTTTGATTTTTGGAGTCCCGTAACTTGTTCGAGGATAAAGATAACATCCCTTTGATGGTGTATTAGTATATTTGGGACAATTGGGTTATATTGAGGAGTAAATTATATACGAGTGATTTAAATAATGGTTAGTACGGGATTGAGACGTGAGTGTTTGCTACGAAGTGAGAATATTTATGCCGCGTATAATTATGGACCGGGATAAAATAAGTTGTATATATATTAAGTTGGTACGAGATGCGATATGTACCAATATATTATAGTGATTACTAAGATGCGTGTTTACTTAGTATTGGTATATGAATTGTGTGTATGACATACCTACCATACTTGCTATCACGGGAGGTTTGCGTTCGCTTAGGGCCCTCTAATCCTTGTGTTGCCCGGATTTAGACTGGTTACCTTGATGAACATAGGTCATAGAAAGACTTATTGGGATATTAATAAGTCCGCTGATCGTGGGAGCGTAGGTATGTGCGTGACCCATGTGATGTGACTGTGTTCGCCTCCATTATTTGTGATGTTGTTATCTGAACAATTCTTGAGAGATTCGGAATACGTGATTCCTTATGTACGTGATGTACCGGGATGGATAGCAGAGTATGTGTGCACCGCAGCTTAGTTCTCGGGGTGCTTATATTGTATATTTATGATGTGAATAATATACACTTAATTAATGGGAACCTTCATGTTAATGTTGTGAATATAATTACGGTATTGTCTCGAGAAACATAACGGGTTAGCTGATAGTGAAATATATTGCATATTGTGCACCTGAGTTTACGTTAAACCCCTATTTAATATCGAGCGTTATTATGTTAATAGAACCAAGTAATAAGGGTAGGACCTATGATAGTCTAGCTAGTTATAATGTCACTTAGCTAGTGGGTTGTGTCGTTATAGATGGGTACTTACGTTAGGAGTGCACAGTTAGACGAGAGGTGAGGATATCATGTGAGTGTACGTCCTAACATGTACTTTGCATTTAATGTTTTAAATGTTTTTAAAGCACTTGCAGGTTTTTAAAAATATCTCCACATTCGGGCTCTGACCCGTTTGCTTTCAAATCTACTTTTCTTGTAAAACCATTTTAGGTGACCAGCCACAAGGACACCATGCATAGGATACTCATTCCGGTGACGAGCTGTAGCTGTTTGTGGAAGCTACAGGGAATTGCTTTTAGACGCTTCTATCATTTGGACTCCATATTCAGTATTCTACCAGTTGTAGGGCATGTTGCCCATTTCTATTAGAGTTACATCTCCATTACAGCTTTCAGACTTTGGCATGTATTGATTTAGTATTCAGTTTACTTATTTCAGTTGTGGGATTGTAGTGAGGAGTTTTCCTCCAGACTTTATTTACATTGCATGGTTATTCTATTTACTTCAGTATGGTGAATGGTGTTATTTATTTCTTCATTACACTTGTTGCATGTTAATCAGACTTAAATTAAAATTTGGCAACTTACTTTTTAAATACTAGGTGGTTAGTAATCATTAAAATGTTTTCGACAGTGATGCTATTAACTGGACCAACTGGGCATTTTGAATTAATTTAATAAAGGAGTAGCTACCCAGTATTTAATTAGTCGGGGTGTCACAGGTGGTATCAGAGCATCAGGTTCTAGTGTCCTTTAGTATCTGTACCGCTATTGTGTTTCCGCTAAGTTTCTTTGATGTAGAGCCCTATATTTTAGGACTGTTGTACTCTTTTTGTGTATGCTTCGTTCTTCAGCTATTTTAAGTTTATAAACAACAATTATAAACTTTATTCTTATTTCAGAATGCCTCCACGACGTGCACGACGAGTTCCCAGGGATGCAACGCCCGAACCCCAGCCCGCTCCAGTTCAGGGCATGATGAACGCCGCTGAGGTTGCAGCTATAGTAGCCCAAGCGGTAAATGCCGCAATTGCCGTTGTTCAGCAGGCACCACCTCAGGCGCCGGTTGTCGCGCCAGTACAGGCAAATGCATTCCCGTCTGCTTGGGAGCGTGTACGTGACGCTTTTCAGAAAGCGCACCCGCCAGAGTTTGCAGGTAGCTCAGATGTGGTAGTCTCGAGCCAGTGGAGGAAGGATATGCAGAGGCACTTGAGGATGTATGAGTGCACGGATGTTCAGAAGCATGTGCTAGCTACTTTCAAGTTAGTTGGATCTGCACTGCAGTGGTGGGAGTCTATTACCACCGCGGAGGAGAGGGATACTCTCACTATTCAGGACTTCTGGGTGCGGTTTGACCGCAAGTACTTTTCGTCCGCTGTTCATACGGAAATGAGGAGGAAACTTATGAATTTGAAGCAAGAGGGTAAGACCGTGGCCGAGTATAAGGCCGAGTTCACGAATCTGTTGAATATCGTTCCAGATGAGATACCAACAAAGAAGAAGAAGATTGAGAAGTTCACGGACGGGTTGACATGGAGGATCCGTCAGCATCTGTTAGGGAACCTTTCGTTGGCCACGTATTCTGATGTGGTTAACGCTGCATTGTTACACTGCCAGGACCACCGTTTTCATATGGCCGAGGGCAAGAGGTCGGGGGAGTCTAGCCATCAGGGCAGGATCGGAGGACATGGTGCCAGCGGGGCACAATCTGGTCAGGGGCAGAGACAGAATGAGCAGGTCTCCCAGCAGGGGGATAATAAGAGGTTCCGGTCAGGGAACTACAGACAGGGACAGGGAGGTTTCCGTCAGGGCCATCAGGGTCCAAACGGCCATCAGGGCCAACAGGGGCAGAATGGGCAGCAGTTTCACCAGGGCCAGCAGGGCCAAGGGAGGAACGGTAACGGCCACCAGGGCCGGGGACCGCAGGGTCAGAGAGGAGGGAACTTCCCAGGGAAGTGTTTTGTTTGTGGCAAGACTGGCCATAAGCGACAGGATTGTCCTGATAGGGGCAGGGCCCCACAACAGCAGCAGCAGGGTGCTCGCCAGGAGCCGCAGAGGCCTATGTTTCTCGCCGCTCTCCCCGCACCGCCATAGATGGCAGCACTGCCACCCATTCCAGCAGTCCCAGTTCAGCAGGGACAGCTACAGTATGGACGTGTCTACAACGTCCACCAGGCTGCAGTTCCACAGGCACCGCCCGCGATTGAGGGTACGTTTCCTATCCATGGCACTATGGGTCAGGTATTGTTTGATACGGGTGCTACACATTATTTTATAGCTACACACTTCGCGAAAGCTTTAGGATTGTTAGCTACGGCAGAGAGCACAGTGACGTGTGTCGACTCACCATTGGGGAGTGGGTCACTTATATTCTTTATATGCCGGGGAGTGGGAGTAGGGATTGGTAGTCTGGTATTACCTGCGGACATGTTGGTATTAGATATGCATGTTCACGATGTGATTATCGGTATGGATTAGCTCGTAGCTTATAGGGCCATGATTGATTGCTTCAGTGGAAGCATTGTTTTTGCCATTCCGGGGCAAGAGATGTTTGTAGTGGCGATGCCTCGCCCAGAGGGAGGATCGACCGCTCATCTGTATTACATTGAGGAGGATACCTCTAAGGAGGTAATGATTCCTTTAGATTCTATTCCAGTTGTCAGGGAGTATTCGGATGTGTTTCAGGAGATACCAGGCTTACCCCCCAGTCGAGAGATAGACTTTGTTATAGATTTGCTACCGGGTACGAGACCTATAGCACGTGCACCGTACCGTATGTCTCCGGCAGAGATGCGAGAGCTACGAGATCAGATAGAGCAGCTGTTAGGTCAGGGCTTTATTCGCAGGAGTACCTCACCTTGGGGCGCTCCAGTTTTGTTTGTGAAGAAGAGGGACGGTTCACTGAGATTGTGTGTGGACTACCGAGAGTTGAATAAGGTCACGATACGGAATAAGTATCCGTTGCCTCGAATCGATGACTTATTCGACCAGTTGAGAGGAGCTTCTTTCTTTTCGAAGATTGATTTGAGATCGGGATACCATCAGTTGCGTATCAGGGAGGAGGATGTCTCGAAGACTGCGTTCCTGTCGAGATATGGTTCTTACGAGTTTCGGGTTATGCCTTTCGGTTTGACCAACGCTCCAGCAGTGTTTATGGACTTAATGAACAGAGTGTTCAGGGATTACCTAGATCAGTTTGTCATTGTCTTCATTGATGACATTCTGGTTTACTCTCAGACAGAGGAGGAGCACGCCGAGCATTTGAGGCAGGTTTTGCAGACACTTCATCAGAACGAGTTGTATGCAAAATATGAGAAGTGCGAGTTTTGGTTGAAGGAAGTCCAGTTTTTGGGACACATTATTTCCGACCGGGGAATATCTGTTGATCCGGGGAAAGTATCCGCGGTGAGGGAGTGGGGACAGCCCACAACACCAACGAAGATTCGTAGTTTCTTGGGTCTAGCAGGATACTACAGGAGGTTTATTCGGGGTTTCTCGGAGATAGCAGGTCCTTTGACACATCTGACTCGTAAGGGTGTGCCCTACATCTGGAGTGATGCCTGTCAGTTGGCATTCGATGAATTGAAGGACAAATTGACCTCAGCGCCTGTGTTAGCATTGCCGAGACCGGGAGTTGAGTATTTGGTTTACACCGATGCGTCTTTGCAAGGGCTTGGAGGTGTATTACAGCAGGAGAGAAAGGCCATAGCTTATGCTTCCCGTAAGCTTAAGCCTCACGAGAAGAATTACCCCACGCATGATTTGGAGTTGGCAGCAGTGGTATTTGCCCTACGGATTTGGAGGCACTATCTTTTGGGGGAGAAGTTCCAACTGTTCACGGACCACAAGTCCCTACAGTACCTGTTCACGCAGAAGGAGTTGAATATGCGGCAGCGTAGGTGGCTTGAGTTTGTGAAAGACTACCAGTTCGATATCCAGTATCACCCAGGTAAGGCTAACGTGGTAGCAGACGCGTTGAGCCGTAGGCCAACAGATGAGGTGGCAGAGGTGTGGAAGGCAAAGTGGAAGGAGTTGGGACACCAGGATGCAGTGGCCCGATCTTTCATGTCTGTGATGACCGTTACACCGCAGATTGTCACGAAGGTAGTACGGGCACAAGCTGATGACTCGTTCTGTCAGGAGAAGATAGTTCGATTACTAGCAGAGGGAGCCGAATCCTATACCGTTAGCTCAGACGGGGGACTACGCTTCAATGGGAGATTGGTGGTTCCGGAAGGAGAGGAATTGCGACACGATGTGATGGCAGAGTCGCATGGCTCACGGTTCGCGGTACATCCCGGAGGGGACAAAATGTACCAAGACATGAGACGCCAGTATTGGTGGAGTGGTATGAAGAGAGATATCGCTGAGTTTGTTTCGAAATGCGCCACTTGTCAGCTTGTAAAAGTGGATCATCAGAGATCGGTAGGATTGCTACAGCCGTTGGAGGTCCCGGTGTGGATGTGGGAGAGCATATCCATGGACTTTATCACGGGGTTGCCTACGTCGCAGAGGGCTCACGACTCCGTTTGGGTAATAGTGGACAGGTTGTCCAAGGTCGCTCACTTTTTACCCGTAAGGACTGACTACACTACGGGACAGTATGCCCAGCTCTTCATTTCAGAGGTTGTGAGACTTCACGGTGTGCCCCTAAATATTGTGTCTGACAGAGACAAGATATTTGTTTCGAGGTTTTGGGAGAGTTTCCAGGAGGCAATGGGCACGGAATTGCGATTGAGTACGGCCTATCATCCGCAGACCGATGGGCAGACAGAGCGCACAAATCAGATGTTGGAAGACATGCTACGCATGTGCATTATTGACTTTGGGGGTGGATGGGAGCAGTACCTACCACTGGTGGAGTTTGCTTACAACAACTCCTATCAGTTCACTATTGGCATGGCTCCGTTTGAAGCATTGTACGGTAGGCCTTGTCGTTACCCAGCATGTTGGTTAGAGGTGGGGGACAACAAACTACTTGGGCCGGAAGTAATTCAGGATACTTCGGCAAGGATTGAGTTGATTCGAATTCGCATTCGGGTAGCTCAAGACAGGCAAAAGAGTTATGCTGATGCGAAGAGATTTTTCAGGGAGTTCCAAGTGGGGGACCAGGTTTTGCTCAGAGTATCTCCTATGAAGGGGATTATGCGATTCGGGAAGAAGGGGAAGTTGGCACCAAGGTATGTGGGGCCGTTTCCTATTATTGAGCGGATCGGACCGGTTGAGTATAGACTTGGGTTACCGGAGCATTTGCATCGGATTCACGATGTGTTCCATATTTCCTCGCTGAGGAAATACCTTAGAGATAATTTGGCTCATTCTCACATTGCTGTGGAGGACATCGATCTCCAGCCGGATAGCTCCTACGAGGAGGGGCCGATTGCTATTTTGGACCGAAGCGAGAGGAAACTGCGGTCAAAGATAGTCCCGTTAGTGCGTGTTCAGTGGCGACATCACAATGTCGAGGAGTCCACATGGGAGCGCGAGGATGAGATGCGCGAACGTTATCCAGAATTGTTCATACCAGGTACTTTCTAGTTTCGAATTTCGGGACGAAATTCAGTTATTAGGGGGGGAGTATGTAATACCCCGTACTTTTGGCTATATTTATTTTTGGGATTAATTAATTAAATGCGTATTAATTGGAAATTAATCCGGGTTAAAAATGCTAACGATATGCGAGTTGGTATTTGATTATGTGCATACATGTTTTTATATGAATATTGAATTATGAAATTTGTCGTGAGACTTATATACAGTAATTTGGGAATTTTGTTGAGACGCGTGTGACCGCCGCGTCATGGTATATTATTTTAATTATAAAAGTGATTTTTATTTCTATTATCCGTATGGTCATTTTGAGTGCGCCAACGCGTCCGTAAGGGTCGAGATAGTCAGAAAACACTAGCCGGGGGTGTAGTTTGGGTCCCGGGGTATTTTTAGGCCATACCGGCAACATAAAGGGCATTTTAGTAATTTTGTATTTTTGGAGAATTAAAAGTGACGAAAATTGGGAGTTTTAATCTGATTGATTATTGACCCACTAAGCCACTACCAACCCATATTAACCCAACAAGCTACGTAGGTTATTAGAATTAGGTTTTCTAATACCTTCCCAAAGCAAACCCTAGCCACCATTGGAGAAGAAGCTTGAAGAGAGAAGAAATTCTGCAGAAAAGCTTCATCAAACCTACACCAAACTCAGAAACAACCAAGGCAAGTGACTTAATTCCATTTAATTTCAAAGAATGTTCTTTCCATGTTAGATAATTCAAATTTTGTATTTGTTCTTGGTGAAATATGAAAACCCATGTAGTTTGGAACTTAGAACTTGAAAATCTTGAGGAGAATTGCATGTAGAATGATAGGTAGATGATTATTCTCATGATATTTATGATTGGAAGAAATTAAAACGGATTTATATTGGGTTAATTCATGATTCAAAAAGTTAGGGTTCATGTTCTTGGAATTTGGGGAAAAAGTGTAGAGATTTGTAAATTTGGTTGATGTTAGGATGGATTAATCCTTTAAAACGTGTTAGGATGTGATTATAATATGTTTAGGATTGTTTAGAGACCTTAAAACATTGTTGGAACGAACTTTGGAGAAGATTTGAGGAGTAAGAATGGTGAAAAATGAAATTTAGATAAATCTGGGACGAAACTGGTAGGTCGTTAGAAGCCCCTTCCAGGTCGTTCGAACGAGCTCGTTCGAACGAGCTTCTAACGAGTTGACCAGTCTCTTCTAACGAAGGGAGATTTCGTTCGATACCTTCGTTCTAACGAGATGTCGTTAGAAGGTACAGTTCGTTCGAACGAACTGGATCTCGTTCGAACAGTCTCGTTCGAACGAGACTTCTAACGAGCTGACAGTTTGATCTCGTTCGAACAGCCTCGTTCGAACGAGACTTCTAACGAACTGGCAGTTTAGGCCTTTTTGACCTATTTTGATTTTTGGAGTCCCGTAACTTGTTCGAGGATAAAGATAACATCCCTTTGATGGTGTATTAGTATATTTGGGACAATTGGGTTATATTGAGGAGTAAATTATATACGAGTGATTTAAATAATGGTTAGTACGGGATTGAGACGTGAGTGTTTGCTACGAAGTGAACTTTTTTGTTATAAGGGGAACACATGAATGTCACATTCCTTTGTTTCTTCAAAGATAAACCGCTAGTATAAGAATCACCAATCATAGATGTTAAAATGGATTGATATATAAAGATGGCTTGGCTAGATGAAGATCTTTCACAATAAAAAAACTAAACCACATTTATCCTTAGAGGATTGTTTGGGTCAAAGTAGTATCTTATCCAACATTTGAGACCTATTCGAAAAATATATCTTTAGAGTGGACACGAATAGTAGTTCGATAAAAAGTAAAGAGATTTTGTTCTCTAAGTCTATCCTTGAGCTTTCACTCTCATGTAAGGATTTCCTAAGGAACTCTACCTCTTGGCAAAAAAAGTCATTGATACTTATCTGCAAATGTGGTTCATTACTTATCACATGTTGAGTATTAAGGTAACTCATACAACTCTCACTCGCGATAGCCTATTTATTATCAGTAGTGGCTAACATGGTGGAGAGCTATATGTTTCACCTTTTGAGGTTTTTGGATTCCTAAAAAAGCTTAACATACTCGGTTTGAATATAATCTTCTTCTTTCTCAATAGTACTTAAAGAGGTGTTAGAAGTAATCGTTTATTCACTAACTGTTGAGGAACATCAAAACCCTCTAAATCATCTAACTCATCAAATTTCTCGAATGCCATAATATAGACAAATATATTTTCTTGAGTGTTAGCATTTGAGTTTGAGTCATCATCATTAAAAGTGGCTTGATAAGCATTCTTGCCACCACCTTGACTCAAATCTGAGGGACATTGCTTGGAAATATGTACACAACCATGAGTGAAACAAGTAATGGATTTTATATATTCAACCTTCTTATCTACATTTTCGATAATTCTTGGGATAGACTTTAAATTGAAATTACTTTTGCCAAGTTTTAGAAAACCCTAAGTATGTTTGTCCTGGCCAAGAACATTCAGACTGAAAATACATGAAAAGGATGAATATTCTAAGAATATATTTTTTCTATATGAAGAGTACATTTTCATAGTGTATTTGATAATTTATCCAAACAAGGTTAATAAAAACAATTAAATTACGGAAATAATTAATCAAGTAGTGAATCTAAGTCCACTTAGTCTTATACCTTTACTAAGTGGTGTACTTGAGCTTTGACGTGAATGAACCCCTTTGAAGTTTATTAAGATTTTCAAGAACCTCTTGGATATAAACCTTTCCAAGGACCTCTTAAATATAAGTCCATGCGAATGTTGACCTTGAGACTTTTTGTAAGCATATCATCAACATAGACCTGCATCATTTTCCCAATTTTATCCTCAAACGTCTTATTAACAAGCCTTTAATAGGTAACCCCAACATTCTTCAAACTCAAGGGCGTGACCCTGTGAAGTATGTCCCCTTATCGGTTATGAAGGCAGTCTTCTCATCATCGATATGGTGAATAAATATCTGGTTATAGCACAAGTAGGCATCCATGAATCTTATCATCTCATGGCCGGCTATTTCATAAACCACGTGGTCAATTATTAGCAAAGGGAAGCTATCCTTGGGGCAAGCCTTATTCAGGTCTTTGAATTTCGCACACATCCTCTATTTTCCATTAGCTTTGGGTCCGATGACAGCGTTGGCCAGCCACGTAGCGTATATCACTTCCCTTATAAAGTTAGTTTTTTCTAGTTTATTAACTTCTTCTCGAATGACCTTATATTTCTCTCGAGAATAAATCCTTCATTTATATCGTATTGGTATAGCATCATCGGCCACATTAATTTCATGGAAAAAGAGTTCAGGATCTAATCCTGACTTATCCTCATGGCTCCACGTGAAGATACTCTGCCCCCTTCAAGGGTTTGATTATCTCTTCCTTGACATCAGTTCTTAGGGCTTTGCCAACCTGGACATTTTTTTTTACTCGTCCTCATTGAGGATGATGGATTCTACCTATTTTATAGCCTCCCCTTTCTTTAGTTTGGTCTCATCCCTGGGATCTAGAGTATCGACACTATAGGTTGTGGTTGCTTTCTTGTGTGCTTCCCTCTCCTCGACTGAATTAAAGTAGCATTCATGTGCCAATACTTGATCACCTTGGACTTATCCTACCCTATAAGGGGTCGATAATTTTAGCATTTGGTGTACAATAGATGTCATGGCCATAAGTTCCTCACACCCCGCCTAATTCTGGCGTCGGCCGCCACCAAAACTATGACGGGCGTGAACTAAATAAAATACCATTCTTAGCATGAGACAGATATGAGACATAAATAAATCAGTCCATAAGATAAACAATTGAGTCAATCACAAATGATCACAAATAACTAAGCGATAAAAGATCCATCACATGCAAACTCCAAAAATCCAATCTCCAATAATGAGTAAATAAAATCTGAATAATCCCAACAGAAAATTCTCTAAACAACTTTGGAACCGAATGGCCCAATAAAACTCCAATGAAGTCTCATAATACGACTGGAAAAGAAAGTCTAACTAAACTATGCCATAAAGTAAATAACTTCATCTGCACCTCCAATGATAACTCCGATAAACTTATGCAGCTTCTCCAAATTAAATCCTGAAAAAGATTAGTCAACGCATGGGTCAGAGCCAAAGCCCTGAGCAAGAATACACACTACTCCCCTCAAATAGGATCCTTGAATCCAGACAGTAGCTTTATACGCAATAAATATCACAATAGAATATTTTAAATTAAACGGGATAATTAAACGCGATAAATATAAATTACTAACTACCCGTAGGAATCCCCATTTAAAAAGGCACACCAATATGATTTTAAATACCCAAGTCCCACGATGTTAATTTAATTAAATTAACCAACTTTTATTATAGTTCTCACTTTTTATTAAAGTGTCACACTTCCCCTTATCAATCGCCCTCTGACCCGTTTAAACTGTCGGCCCCGACACATGACAAGGTTCCCCTTGTCAATCACCCTCTGACCCGTTTAACTGTCGGCCCGACACATGACAAGGTTCCACACACGACACGACATAAATCTCCCTCTGGCCCGTTTAAACTGTCGACCCCGACACATTATGTCGCCGCAAATTTTAATACCCGTTTTTATCTTAGGCATTAATTCTCAATTTCTCAATTTATAATCACCCACCCTTTTAATCGATGTGAGATCCTCAAAGTACCCCTTAGTCCCATAACTAAGGGTCCCCAAGTTATCAATACGTCCTAACCTATGTATAGGATGAATTTCTAACTTAAATTTCGACCTAGTCTCATGCTTAGGCTAGCGTAATGACGATAAAGTATACAAAATCAGCCCACCCCCAAGATGATAAAAACGCGATAATCTATCCTCACTAGTCCCATACCTAGAAGACGTAAATCATCAAAAGGCCTACCCACTAGTCCCATACCTAGAAGGCATTCTAAAATATAGGGAGAGCAATAATACCCAACAACCCGTCGTCACAAAGGCAACATCATAATGCCAACAAGTCACACAAACAAGCATAATTAATCAATATATAAAACTACGCATGATATTCCAAATCAATTAATTCTTTAATTTAATTATCACCTCGTCAACAATATCCAATTAATCTCGTTTAATTATTTTAAATTAAATATACCAAGTTTTCATCATATATTCATCAAAACCAAATTTTATTATCTCTACGTGTATTACATGAGTTATACGCACCCAAAATTTATTTATTTTAAAACTAGGGTTTTTCTACATGCAACCTACACCAATAAGACCCAAAATTCACTCATCAATCCTACGTACCCAAGGGTTATGAATATTATTCAGATTAAAAGCTTTAATAAAAACAGTCCCATAATTAGTGTCCACTTTTCCTAATTAAGTCACTACTTTATTTAAAAAAAATATGTAATTAAGTGTTTGCGCGACACTTAAAACGCATATTACTAAAGGAAAAGAATAGAGTATTCATACCTGAATAAAAGTTGGTTTAGAAATATGATCTTGAATGTGTATTCCTCTCAAAAATTTGACAAAGATTCGTTCTTGACGCGTCTTGAGAAAATCAGGTTAATCTTGACAAAACTTGAGTTGAAAGTTATGTAGAATGGAGCTAGGGTTTTGAGGTTGAAGAAGATGAGAGGATTCTGATTTTTTAAAAGGCTAAAATGTGTTTTAAAAGATCTAAACTCGTCACTTTATGTTTATATACCAAAAAGAATTAGAGTCCTAATCAAATACAAATACTTGAAAAAATTATTACGGGCGATCGGACCGTTAGAATCACTTGAAATTTTAATATGTTGTAGCGAACGGCGAGACAGGACTGTTGACAAAAATTCAGCTTCGGACCGTTGGATTTCTAAAAATATTATTTTTACTAGAGAGTTTTATGTTTTGAGGACTCTTAGAGAGTTTTATATTTTGAGGACTCTTCTAAATAATAAAAATTCAATTAAAACTCCATTTTAATTATAATTTCAATTCCGTTTGAAAATTTATTTTTCAAATATAAAAACCAACACTTTAAATTATAAAATTTATAAAATCCAAAATTTCATTTTTCGCTGATTTTTAAAATTAATTTAAAAATTCCCATTTAAAAATTCGGGTTATGGGCTACTCTTCCCATGATAATATTATAAGCCGAGTATGTACTTTCTTCCATTATGAATAAATTTACCTTCTGATTAAGCCTCTTCCCTCAAATATCTCCTATTCTGACATCCATTTCTAATAGGTAGACCTTCTCACTGCTGAACCCTATCAGTGGATGATGATAGGGTATGAGCCTCTTTTTGTTGAGTCATAATCCTTTAAAACATGGCCAGAACATGACGTCAGTCGAGCTTCCCCCGCCGACCAATATCCTTGGCACACCATATCCAAGTACTCTAGTTATGATTACCAAAGGGTCATCCTGAGGAGCTAGGATTCCCTTGAAGTCAAGTCTTGAAGAACCCATAATTAATGTATTCATATCTACCTTCTTTATCTTCTCTGGCTTCGTACTTACTTCGATCGAGTTAACAGATTCAACCTTGGGGAGGTCCTTAGCCTTGGCCATATGCGCCTTACGGTCGACCACCTCTGTACCACCCCCACGATACCTCCACATATCATTTTCACATCAAATGGGATCATATGGAGGTGACCTTTTCGATCATTATCCTTTGGCTGCAGGTCTGGGTCATCGCCTTCATCATCGTTTGAGGTGTCATCCTTTTTTTATGGGGCATCTTCCTTTCACTTATCTGTCGTTCTCTTTATAAGGTCATCTCATCCACCCTTTGAAGCACCTTTGTCTACAAACTTCCTTATCATTACAGCTTTCAACATCTTCTCTATCTCATCTTTCAAGGCAAAGTATTTATCGGTCAGGTGCTCGTGGTCTTGGTGAAATTCACACCACAAGTTTTTATTCCTCTTATGAGGAGGAGCCTTCAATTTTTTGGTCCACCTTAGGGATCGATCATTCTTAATTTCATTCAAAATATGGTCACAACTTACCGTGAGGTGAGTGTAAGCTACAAACTTATCATTTTTTGTCCTCTCCTTCCCATATGTATTCTTCTTTTGGAACTTACTCTCACTACTACCCCCTTTTTCATCCTCATATTTGGCTTCCATAGCTTCTTCGACATTCATGACCTTTATAACCATTGCTAGTAGTTCATCCATATATTTCGAAGGGTCCTCATCAAGCTTCCGTAGCAGTTTCCTGGAGACCTCCTATTAGTGTTATCATAACAATACTTTCTTTGTAATCCTCCACTTATAGATTCCCCTAATTAAACCTTGCAGTGTAGTCTCGGAGACTTTCATTCTTTCCCTGCTTGACGTACAACAGGTGACTAGTCTTCTTCTGAGGTCTTACCCCAAAGTACAAATTATGGATGAAGCTTTATATAAGTTGCTTGAAACTTTCAATGGAGTTCTTCGGGAGTGAAATGTACCAAACATGGGCAGCTCCTATCAGAGTGTTTGAAAAGGCACGACATCTCATCTCATCTGAGATAGATTAGATGTCTTCTGCTGACTGATACATATCTATATGATGAACGTCATTGTTACTCCCATCATACTTTAGAGAAATTACAGGTGGCTTGAATTTGGCAGGGGTTGGAAAGTTAACTATCTTGGCCACAAAAGGAGAGCCTTCAAAATACCCCCACTATAAAGGGTCACGAATCTTGAGGATGTCTCCAATATTGTTTTACATCCTTCCAATTGAGTCATTCTAAGGCATCTCTTTCGCTTCCACAACGTCGGCCTAACCGATGCCATCCCTCGCTACCTCAGCTGGCCAAACTGCGGCTTCCCTTACTACTGACCTCCAACGGTTATTCACTTCTCGTTGGACCTCGTCTTGGCCACATGGGGTTGACTATCTACCCCCACTCTCCTTGAGCTAACATTTCTCCTTGACCTGGATAACTTTTCTCTTAGATCATCAACTGGGATGAGACTTTTAAATGCCTACCCTCTACTTAGTTGGTCAAAAACTGAACCCCTTTGTCGGGTATCAAGACTCTGCCTCTAACCATGCCCTTTGCTTTCTTCGATGGGGCACACAACATTTCCATATGTTTTATAAGGCTCCCAATAATATGCTTGAGCATCTTCAGCTTCATAATCATCATATCGGTCCTCCAAGATGGGTTTACCTTGCCTTCCTAGGCATCAACGCCTGAGGTTACCAACATACCTCCTCCATTGAAGAGGAGGTAGATCCTTACGAGGTTCCTGGAGTGGTCCCATAGCCTCCTAATGATGCTCCCCAGCTGTTAGAGTAATCTTCTCTGGTCGGGCTCCCACTGGACTGACTATCACGTTCTGGTTGACGACAGTTAGTTGCTCTTGTATTGCTTGTTGGCTTGTCGCCTAGGATCTCAATGTGGTTGCCACCTCAGCCATTTCTTACTCATGAGGAGTGTGACTGGAGCTAGGACCACCAGTTGGTGGTGGAGGTGGTGGAAATTCTGATGCCATGTTGAAACCTGATGAATGATCTAGATTTATAGAGTGAAAACCTTATAGTTTAACAAGAACTCTTTCAGTGGTGAAACAGTTCCACAGAAGGGGATGATCGGTTTAGAACCAGAGACTCCGCTGAGGACAAGATAAAAAGTGGAAGAGATGATTTTACTATTTCCCATATACGATGCCTGACTGATAATACTATAAATGGTACCACCAGGTCACATATATATATATATGGAGCTCAAATAGGTATACAATAATGGAAATAATCATACAATAAATCAACAAAGAAGGAAATGAGGTGAAGAGGATGAAAACCTGAATTTAAGTGGTTCAGTTGGAGCCTACATTCACTTTCTGCGTGTGTGCGAGTGAAATCCACTAGTAAATATGGCTCTAATGGCCTGGTTACAACACTCAAGCTTTTTCTCTCTCTTCTGTGTACAATTGAGCAGAGTTTTTACTAGGGTTTGAATAATTTGATCCCTATAATGAAGAAGATGAAAGGTATATATAGTTCTTAGGGGGTATAGTGTACCCCTGAAGCATGTTATATGCATGAGTATATTTCTCTTAGCCAATCCAGTGTGGGAATCTGGCCCTGTCACATATAGGTCATGATGGCTAAATATTTCCTCACATGAGGGGATGATCTGGTAGTAACGGTTTTGTCCACTTCTATTCAATGTCCCATACATACCGATCCACTCGTCCCTCAAACCACGCGCTATAATTATGTCACCCTCGGCCAATATTCCCGAGCCGAGGTCGAGGCGGTTTATTGAAGAGTTGTCGATATCATTGATTCTATAGAGATGGGTCGGATCGACCATAATCTTGCATTAAGTTGAGGATGAGATCGAGGCTTCATATTGGGCCTAGGGCCTACTCTTATTAATTGATGGAAAGTTAGCGTTCGGCTTATCACTGAGGCCGAGGTCGAGGCAGCTCGGATACAACCTAGGGATGAGGCAAGATCCATTATTCTAGCTTAATTGATGTGTTGTCTTAGGCCGAGTATACTGTCGACCAGGATGAGGGTGTATTCTAGCATATCATATATATTTGTGAATCTACCTAATTGATGGAAAGTTGAGGACTTTGTTAGGAATTTAGTGTTTTGATACGTTGTGATTATGTGGAGGATATATAAGGTATATGGTTTAGTTTGGGGAGTGTATAGGTAGATATGTGTGGTTAAGATGACATACTGCATTCGTATATACGTATTTCTAAAGTGAATGTTTTGCGTCTTCTTATGATAGGTCATACCATCTTGGGGTAACTTATTCATTCTGATCAAAGAATTACTATGATGGTAGATATTTTTCTAAATAAAGACCAAGTGTCTTAGAGAGGCTAAGCAGGGAGTCTGCTTTTGATCATCTTGGACCTTGAGTAACTAGAGGACATCATACTAAGTTAGAATGTCATCATGAGGACAGAGAAGGGTCCACAAGATTTAGGGCCAGTAAGATGGGCTGTGTGCATGCCACAAGGTTTTATAATAGCTAAGTATAATGTGCATATGAGTGATTCGAGTTGTCCCTTGAGCTAAAAGAATAGTATGTATTTATATGTGTCAAACCCTAGAGATGGAGCGACTTTATATTGATAGGAATTTATGTCTGTGTACAATAAATGTAACTCTTGGAATTTAGTGTTGGTTGGCATCTTATCCGAGTAACTATTTGTATTCCTATTAGTTGGCCTTCTGAAGTTGGTCGGCCTCATAACCTACTAATAATATATGAATCCGATCAAGGTGGGTAGTCGGCCACATAAGAGGACAAGTGTCTATTCATCATCGGTCCATATAGAAGAGTAATTTTTACTTATAATACCATTAAAAACTCAATATGCAGTTCACATCATAGAAGCCAAAACAAAGTTTCTTAACAACAATCTTAGATATCTCTACTTCTCTTTTTTCTAAAACCAAATACAATCTTCCCAATTGATAAATATTTAATTTAACTTTCAAGAAAGAATAATCACTGAATACATGGCAAAAATGGTATAAGAAACTGTGGAAAACTTCACTTGAGTATTAGAAAATTGTAGAAAACTTCACAGTAAAGTCGCTAAATCTACCTCGACCAATTCTAAGCTATAAGAACAACACTAGAAGGGATCCACGCATCAACTGGAAGATCAGTTAGGTTGAATGGCCAAAATCATAAATCCATTGCAAAGGAGTTTTGTTAAAGGCTCACTTTTCATCCAAGCTATTGTGGAATACCCCACACCTTCGAAGTTCAAGAAAATAGTGGTCACTCCCAAGTATAATGGGAAAACTAATCTAGTCCTTCACATAGAGCAATATCAAGATACTTCCAACATTTACTTAGTGCCCAACACAATGAAATGTAGAGCTTTCTATAGTTCAATCACTGGCCAAGCCCAAATCTTGTATAATAATCTCCCAAGACGTAATATTTCTACTTTTCATCACTTAGGTGAATTATTCATAGATAATTTTTATTTCGGGGCTAAGACGATCAAGACTATCACTTATCTCTTGACCGCGTGACAAAAGTTAAAAGAAAGCACTAGAAATTATATTACGCATTTTATTAATGAAAAATTAGAAGTGGTGGACTATGAGGAGAAAATAGTCATTGCACTTATGAGTGAGTCGCTTGCTAAATATCTCTACTATGCTTTATGGAAGAATCCACCCAAAACCATGATAGAACTAATGGATATAGCTGAAAAAAATGAATGCCGAGGAAGCTATGATAGCCAAGGAAACTCCTGAGACCAAGGGTGAAGGTCAGAAACACAATTCTAATTCTTAGAAGAAGGATTAGAAATACAAGAAGCTGGATAGGATCAAGAAGTATGATGAATATACCCCGCTTAACAAGGGTGTTCACCATATCCAGGATGAGATCAAAGGGAACAGATAATTGAATTGGCTTAGAATGTTAAAGAACCCCCCCCCCCCCCCCCCCCCCCCCCCTCAATAAGAGGGATAAGCCCAAGCACTATGCTTTCCACAGGGATCATGGGCACAACACCAATAGCTGCATTTCACTAAAGAATGAGATTGGAAATCTTATTCGAAAGGGAAAATTAAACGAGTTTGTTGATTGAAGTGGCAACTGAAATGATCGGAGGAGGCCTAAATCCCCCCGCTCGAGCAAGGGAGGACAACAAAAGGGCCGAGAATAATGATTTTGAAGAAGATCTTGACTTGTCAAAGAAACCTAATGAACCAGAGGTGGAGGTCGACATGATATACTTTGGATGCCACTTCATAGTAGGAGGAGATGCTAGAGGAAGAAACGTGATTTCAGACAGGAAAGATTATTTGAATGAAATCAAGGCATACATAATTGTTAGAAAGATTGATATGGTTGAATCCAGTGATAGTCGTCCAAGGAACTTCAACAGAGACATGCTGGTGATCGAATTCTCTAAAAATGATCCGAGTGGGGTCCTTTACCCTCACGACAATTCGTTAGTTATCACATGTAGAGTTCATCATGGCATAGTTGTAAGGATCTTGGTTGATAATTGGATTTCATCTTATGTAATGTTTTATAAATGTTTCCAAAGCTCAGGGTTGAAGGACAACAAGCTAGAACCATACAATAGACCTCTCATTGGATTTTCAGGAGAGAAAGTATACGCACTGGGAATAATCAAGTTGTAAGTCTTAATCGACACTTGGCCGACGAGAGGGAAAAAAAGAATTTATTTCTTTATTTTGGATAAAAATGTCCCGTCATCTGACAATATCATCCTAGAAAGGATGGGAATAAAAAAGTTAGAGGTTTTGCCATTTACAGTGCATCAATGCATGAAATTTCTAACAAATTATGGAGTTGTCATATTAAATGGAAATAAAAAAGACGCCAGGGAATGTTATTTTACTTCGGCCGACTAATAGGAAAGCAAATGAAGGGAGCAACAAATTTCCACATTAACATTTTGGATCCTCAATAAGAAGAGAAGATGTTAAAGGGGAAAGTCATGGAAGAAATATAAGTTATTGTATTGGATGACGAGAAGCCAGAAAGAACCACCCAGATCAGCTTTAGATTATCTCCCTCTCTCAAACAGGAATTAATTACATTCCTCAGATAAAGGAAAAACGTGTTCGCTTGGAGCCATGAAGACATGCTAGGGATTGATTTAAACTTTTTTTGGCATGAGCTTAATATATGCCCATATGCTAAGCCGATTAAGCAAACGCAAAGAGTCTTCAGCCCCGAGAAGAATATGATAATCTAGGAGGAAGTGGAGAAATTACAACGAGCATAGTTAATTGAACATTTCAAGTATTCTAGTTGGTTGGCTAACCTGGTAGTGGTCAAGAAGAAAAATAATAAATGGCGCATGTGAGTAAATTTCATAGATCTCAATAAGGCATGTCCAAAAGATCATTTCCCTTTGCCAAGGATTGATCAATCAGTTGATGCTACAGCAGGATATGAGTTACTTAGTTTTATGGAAGCTTATTGTAGTTATAATCCGATTAAGATGAAACCAAAAGATAAAAGAAAGTACTTCCTTTATTACTAGCCGAGGAACTTACTGTTACAATGTCATTTCCTTTGGGTTAAAGAATGCTAGATTTGTCTATCACAGACTATTGAACAAGGTTTTTGAAGCCCATATCGATAAAAACATGGAGGTCTTCATATATTATATGCTCACTAAGAGAAAACATGTTGTCGACCATATTGCGGACTTGGATCAAACCATTGATCGAATGGAAAATCATCAGATGAAGCTCAATCCAACCAAATGTATTTTTGGGGTACAGGAAGGAATGTCCTTGGGGTTGTAAGGGAAATTTTCAATCGAGTCAATTTGTAGTATTAGCTTAATTCCAGACAAAAAAATTTAATTCATAGGATAGATGTTCAATTTGTATCCTTTCAAGCCTATGACAAATGTATGTTGAAGACGTAGAGGCCAGAAATTGAAGTATATATCCTTATCGGTTCTTGTGCCATGTTTCACGTCATCAACATGTGCATTCCAATGTCTCCTAAAGGTATGAATGCATTAATATATATATATATATATATATATATATATATATATATATATATATATATATATATATATATATATATATATATATATATATATATATATATATAGGAGCTTGGAATATTTTTTATAGGTGTTATTTTTATAAAGTTTTGTCAAAGATACAATAGTTTTTAGGCTTAAATGAAGAAACTGTATTTTCTATAATGTCATTCGACTCAAACTGGGATTCATTTGAACGAGATGCCCAAGCCATTCGAACGAACTACTAATGAGGTTCAAACGACTTTGTGCTCCAATTTTTTGTTTTTTCATTCGAAGTTTCGTTCAAACATTCTCGTTTGAACGAGTTTATCTAACGAACTTTTGACCTTGTTATTCTCTATTTTTTTTTCAAACGGTGTCATTCAAATGACATCAAAGAGTCATTCAAACGACCTGTCGGCATAAATAGTTTTTTATAGTTTTTTAATCCCACTTCCCAACCACTTTTTATCGGGCTTTTTATGAGTTCGGGGAGTAGTTTTTTGACAAATTTTGAGAGAGTTTTTACAAGATCTTTTAAAGAGAATTTTTCCTACACGAGGTCCTTTTCATGTGTTATAATTCAAGAATAATATTTCACCAAAACACATGTTTATACTTTCTTGGAGAGTTTTTGGCACCAGGTTTTCATCTCTACACAATAGAGAGTGTTTGGGTTCCTTCTATACCCCTAAAAGGAGAGTTCATGTCTGGTGCTGCGTGCTCATACAGTGAAAGGCACCATATATGGATTGACGGTGAACGAGCCCCATCGGTGGATTTCGAGACTGGAGTAGAGTCCCTGGTCATTGATTAAGCAGAATTGGAAGAGCGAAGGAGCGTTAAGGCTTAGAGGAAGTCAAGTCGTTGTTGTAAGTTTCTCTTGCCGTGTCTTTTATAAAAATACCGTACTTAGTGGAATTGAAGGTACGGTCGTTCGAGGTCCTACCTACAAGTCCAATGTACATTCTCAATCAAAGTGGAATAGAAGAAGATCCTGCCAAAATTAGAGCCTTGCTTGAAATGCAATCCCCGGCCAACAAGAAAGAAGTTCAAAAACTGATAGGAGGAGTAGCTGCATTGAACTGTTTTGTCTCCAGAGCGACTGATAAATGTCTTCCACTTATAAATGTTCTTATAAATACCTTTGAGTGAAATGATTAATGTGTGAAATCTTTCCTGGAGTTGAAAAATTATTTGGGTTCTCCCCCACTCAATTCCCGACTACTTATGGGAGAGAAACTATATTTATACTTGGTTGTTTCAGAGTCAGCTGTTAGTTCGGCATTGATCCAAGTAGATGGAGGATTTTAAAGGCCAAATTATTATAATAAAAAGGCATTTCGAGCATCTAAAATTAGATATCCATGTCTGTAGAAATTAACATTAGCTCTCGTTGAAGCTTCCGAGAGAATGAGACTATATTTTCAAGCTCGCAGCGTAGTCATCTACACGGACTTACCTCCGCGACAGGTATTGCATAAACTTGAGAAGTCTAGTATGACACCCCGCTAAAAATAGTAATGGGTGGCCATCCCTATACTATAATTAATCAGGAATCTCAAGTGGATCATTCTCAGCATCTAGTGACGATACTAAAATAAACATAGCTAACTACCTAAAACTATAAAAAGAGGGTGCCAAAAAAAATTAAAACATACAATGCAATGACCAGCCGACAACATAATAACTAATAAAAAGGATAATGTACACACACACGCATAAATAAAAGAAAATAATTCTATAGTACCAGAAATATACAAAAGGAAATACCCGAATATGCTATCGGGTCACAGACAATACAACAATCTGAAAAGCAATATAAAGTGCTACAAACACAACCCTTGGGTGTAAACCCGATATTCAAACTGAATCCTAAACTAGATTTACAAAAGATAGGAAACGACTATAAAAAAATCCCGCAACAGTACGCATCTGCTACGGCTCCACGAATACCCTGGATAGAAAACATCGATAGGGTCTTGGTGGAGGAACGCCTAAAATAATACAGTATATATAGCAAGAGAAAAATATAAATGGGTCAGAGCCGAAGGTGTGAAAACATTTTAGCAAGTGCATTAAAATGCATAATAATGATAAATGCACTATAACATGATTAAAGTGGAGTTGCACTCTCCTGGAAATCCAACTCACCCCACAACTAGAGCGCGCACCTAAACGTATGCACATGGTCCTCAATTGACTACCCAACTCTTTCTAGGTACAATTCAATATAACCTACGCCCAAATTCACACTCGCATAAAACTTCATCCATAATAAATCCATAAACTACCTATTCTAACTTACCCCACATGTGCAACTAAAATTGTATTAGCATATATATATATATATATCTTACTAGAATTTAACGGGTTCTAGTTATTAACTTACACGAGTTATTAGCATCTAAATGCGAAGGACCAAGTTGCTCCCAACTCTCAACATTGCACTGCGTTTCTTGCATGGGATGTCTTGCGAAGAGAAATCCAAATAAGGAACCCCCCGATACGCTACTCCTTGGTACCGTTGATTGTCGAGATTCATTATGTCCTCAATGCACGACGCATATAACATCAACTACTCATTTAAAATATTTTACCAGTTTATTCTCATAAAGCATTGTTCCACTATAACATATAAATCAGAGTACTAAGGACTAAACTTCTCCTAAATCTCAACATTGCACTGCATTTCGTGCGTGGGACGCCTCGCAAAGCGAAATCCAAACAAGGAACCCCCCGATACACTATTCCTTGACAATGTTGGTCCTTGAGATCCATTATGCCCTCGGTACCCAACACATAACTTCGACTACTTATGAGGATCAATAATCTCTAATAACACAAATAAGATATTACACCGAACCTTTAGGGTATATATAACATCCTTCTAGTTTTAAAGCACAATCAATAAACCCCAACAAGTAAGTGAACATAACACACTTAACGTACAATTAAATAATAAAAATCCAATCACTTATGGATATACAAAATACTTCACAATGCTATCATCTTTCAGGAATTACTCACCTTATCTCGGGTTACCATATATCGGATTATTATCACACCGCCATGATAATAAAAAAATCACAACATATAGGAAGCGGTCATAGTTTGGAACCTGAAAGTGAGAACGAATCATACCCAAGACTTCTCACCCAAAATAAACTCACACAATAAATAAATGATGACTATGACCTGGGGACTATATGTACCCTGCTCATCAAGCCAGGGGCATCACCCACATCGCGCAACTTCCCATGATAGCACTGGAGGGTATGCTCACACCATAAGTACATATATATATCATTCACACTAGATATATATACAATCACATCATATAAGTGCAAACCATCACACAAGGTATATACAATTATGCCATATAGGTATACATACTCTATTACGCCCGTATATAAAAGAAGTGAATTCATTATTCAGTATATAACTATCATCATACTAATCATTGCTAACTCGCATACCTTCCCATTTTTTTCACAATACAACCCCTCACTTGAAACTTACTCATCCATCACACCAATTAGCATGAATAGTCTCCCAATTCAGTCAGCATTAAGGATACCATCTATATCCGAATGCACACCGATCAATAATAAATAATCCCAAAATAGAAACCTCGATGATAGTAGGATTCCCCACTAGTCGATACAATAATCCTCAATTTATATTCTCTCAAAATAACTCAATACGACCCCAACATTTTATCTTAGGTGAAAATCCTTAACAATCTCCAAAACATACTTCTCATAACATATGTGGATGGTCCAAATCGATAAAGCCAAACAGAACGAAGCGAAACTCACTCTAGAAAAACCTCGCAAAACAGCCCTTTTTTCAAATCGATTCGGACCTAACAGCGAATAGATTCGGCCCAAAGGGACCTGTAAGTTTGTTATATACCGAATCGATTCGCAATGGGCAAATCGATTCATCCCAAAAGACCTGTAGGTTCTGCAACATGGCGAATCGATTCCCAAGGGGAAAATCGATTCGGCCTATTCAACAACCCACGAAATGGGTTATTTTCTCCAAAACCCAAAATCTCCAAAAAATAGTTCAATCATCTTATCTCCAATATTCTTCAACCTAAACATAATTCTAACATCAAAACTCACTAAATATGTTACCCAACTAATTATATAACCTCAACCTCATATATATATACCTCAACTGCAAGATTTACCCAAAATCTAGGTTTTAACATTTTTAACACCAAATCTATAAATTTATCCACAAATCGTGAAATAAATGACACACATGAATTATTTAACAAGTTTAATCACTTGCCTCAAAGTTGTAGAATCTGAATCTTCCTCGATATCACGGTTTGGCCGGAATCCCCAAGCGTTTTCTTCTCTTTATCTTCTTCCTCTCCTCTTCTCTCTCTCTCTCTAGGGCTTTCTCTTATTCTCTAAATGAGATTGGCTTCTCACCTAGGCTTAATAAGCCTTATCTCCAAAATCCCCAACTTTAAATGATAATACACACTTTAATGACTCGGTCGCTCCAATTCGAGTCAAACGAACTTAAAAATGTTCGAAACCCAAATAAGACCCAATTACAGTCATCTCAACTATCTCGACCCATCCAGGATCAACCGAACACTCAAAATCATCATTCAAAATACTTTCTAATTTCCTCAAATTTTGACCTCAATTGCCAAATATAGAATTTTCCAATTTAAATAAATCTTATTTTTCCCAAAATAATTAAATTATTATCCTAAAATCACGGGGTATTACAGACTTCCCCCTTACAAGAATTTCATCCTCAAAATTAAGCTAAGCCTAGTACTCAAAACCTCAACTAGGTCCTAAGACACCTACTCTCAATATCACTATATCTATTCCTCCCACTTCTCACGACGAATCATTTTAATTAAAGACCAAATTTGTTAACTAGGGCTCCCATATACCTTGTACCCGAGCTCAATTCGTAAAAACATACCCGGATTCACTTAGCCTCAAATTGTATAAGAACTCTAAACAAATTAGTCCAGAAGGACATACTAATTTTATAAAAATTTTGAAATGTCCGAAGATTTAACTCTTCTCAATTCTTGCCATTCGCCACTTTCATGCGCGGGAGGTCTCGTAGGCGAAATCCAAATAAGGAACCCTCAAAATACACTACTATGTAGCTCTATCGGGGATTGAGATCAGTTAGATCGGGACTAAATTTTAAAAGAAATATTTTTAAATCATTTTGATATTGCCCTAAGGCCTATAAAACAATTTTATTTTAAAAACATTCTATGTCTTTCGATATTCAAATCAAATACCTTATGACCGAGACACAAGGCGCCAACAAATACCATACTCTTACCAACATTTAGTTTTCAATACTAGCATAACCATAAGCTAAAATCCCTAGCTCAACAATAACCCATTAAACCCTGAATCTCTTCAGTAACAAGAATCCTTTACATCCTATCAAAACATTGCCATACACTAGGCTCTTCCATAACTGGAATATTACAAATACATAAGTCTACACAACTCAAAAATGATAGCCTTTATCGTTCCTACTCAACTCGTTTCAACGATTCCTACATTCAAAACAAAGTCGTAACTCTCTACTAGCTCATCACAAGAAAATCAATTCTCCCAAAAGATATCGCCTAAGAGCCTCACTTGCTCAATCCTCCTTTCCGGGTCATTCCATACATAATAGGGTTATAACAACTAACCACTCATTTAAAATCTTACACGCGATACTCCCAATGGTCCTCAAATCATAACCTAATCACAAAGGAAAAATAATTTACATAATACCTCCCTAGTCTGACTGCATCGCTTCATCGATGGGTTCCTTCTCAATGTCCTCCTTCCAAAAATGGTTGAGGACCTGCTATAGGGGTTGCACATCCAAAACTTTCTCAAAATGTGGCCCTCTACCTCTTTTGGGACAATCCCTCTTCTTATGACCTACTTCTTTATAAAAGAAACATCTACTAATAAATCCTCCCTGCCCATCCTGAGGAACGAAACGCTGTTGCGGCCCTCGATAATCTTGTTCTTACCATTTTGCTTCACTAGCATTATCTCCTCCCGACTTACTTGATGAACCCGAGTCTCTAAATTTCTTATCTCCTTGCGAACGAAGACAATATTCCTGACACTGTAACAATGCCGCATTCACTACCTCAGTAAAAGTCAATAATGCTGGGTTCCCTAACAAATGCTATCGAATTCGCAATTTTAAACCTCCCACGAACTTCGATATTCACTTCTCTTCTGTATTTACCTCACTGAGCACTAAATTTGCCGATCAGGTAAATTCTTCTTCATACTCGGCCACCGTTCGATCACCTTGAGACACATCCAGTAACCTCCTCCTCATTTCCTTCTGGATTGTGGAAGGAAAATACTTTCGGTCAAAGAGTTCTTAAAAATCTGCTATGGGCATCACATCTCTTTTCTACGATGTTGTGATTGCTTCCCACAATTGGAGAGTTGCCCCCGTTAATTTAAAGGTGGCGAGGAATTGCTTCTTCACCTCACTACATTCAACCATTCGAAGGTGCCTTTGTATACCCTTATTCCAACGACTTGCAACTATTGCATCAGCTCTCCCTGAAAATTTTATAGGATGTCCCTTCCTAAAAGCTTCCCATACTCTTTCCCACATAGATAGACCTGGGTGGGCTTGGGATGCTTGAACTGCAGGTTGATGTGCCATTGTAAAAATGGCAACACTTACTTCTTGTGCCACAATATTGGCAACTTCATTTATGGTCATAATCCCTGGAGGCATTTGGGGTTCCATATTCTCAGCCCCTCCGTTTGCCCTGCCTGGACGACCTCTCTTTGGTGTCATCTGAAACAAAAACACTTGTATCAGAACGCCATTCAAATGACTACACATCTCAGAAGAAAATATATACGTAATGAACACAACAGTCCTAATAGTAGGGCTCTACACCAAGTACGCTTACGAAAGAATGCAAAAAACTCACACATATCCTAAAGACACTAGAACCCGATGCTCTGATACCACCTGTGACACCCCGCTCAAAATAGTAACGGGTGGCCAGCCCTATACTATAATTAATTAGGAATCTCAAGTGGATCATTCTCAGCATCTACTGAAGATACTAAAATAAACATAGCTAACTACCCAAAATTATAAAAAGCCGGTGCCAAATTTTTTTTGAAACATACAATGCAATTACCAACCGACAACATAATAACTAATAAACAGGATAATGAACACACACACACACACATAGATAAAGGAGAATAGTTTTATAGTACCAGAAATATACAAAAGGAAATACCCGAATATGGTGTTGGGTCACAGACAATACAACAATCTTAAAATAAATATAAAAGTTCTACACACACAACCCTTGGGTGTAAACTCGATATACAAACTGAATCCTAAACTCGATTTACAAAAGATACGAAACGACTATAACAATATCACGCAGCAGTTCGCATCTGCTACGGCTCCACGAATACCCTGGACAAAAAACATCGATGGCGGAGGAACACCTAAAATAATACAATATATATAGCAAGAGAAAAATATAAACGGGTCAGAGCTCGAGGTGTGAAAACATTTTAGCAAGTGCATTAAAATTCATAATAATGATAAATGCAGTATAACATGATTAAAGTGGAGTCTCTTTCCTGGAAATCCAACTCACCCCTCAACTAGAGCGAGCACCTAAACGTATCCACATGGTCCTCAATTGACTACCCAACTCTGTCTAGGTACAATTACTACACCAAATCTGCCGAATTATCACGGTCATTGACCTTGACAAGTTGAACTTGTCAAGGTCAATGACCGAGATAATTTTGGGGGTGACAACTTTTGTTATCACGGACTTATCATGGTCATTGACCGTGACAAGTTAGTTAGACTTATCACGTCCTCGACCTTGACAAGTTTTTTCACGATTTAGGACCGTGACAAACCGGTGACAGTCTTTAAAAAATTATCACGGCCAATGACCGTGACAATTCTGGGCAGAATTGAAAAAAAAAATTTGGGCAGTTTGGCCACTACCACTGTCCTGCAGTATATTTGTTCCTGTTATAACAACGTTGTACCTGTTCAAGCATCATATATACAAATAAAATAGAGATAATGCATATATACATTCAAAATAGAGACAATAAGAATCACGATATAAACTAAATATAATTCAAATGTACCAACTTAAAAACAATTTCATTCAAATAATGTCACTGCATGTCTTGGGTAAGGTTAAATATAAGGAGGTGAGTAGGCCACATGATATACAAATAGACACACCCACTGTTATACATCATGCCACATTGTTCGCGCAACCACAATGGGGAGTTCTCCTTCTCGGGTATCACATGCATGACGAGCACCTTGGACTCGATGTCTTAAAGCTCACGTCCATGAACTAGTCCACCCTTGATTATATTCGGGTCCCTCAACCCTCCCCTTATCCGCTAGCCAACAAATATGTCTAGTATAAACACGCTCGTCCAACCAAGTGTCGACATCGGTCGGTCGAAGGGAGCCAATTAGGGAAGTGGATCATCAAAGTCTGCACGTGTCGATGATGAAGCAGCGAGGTCCACATCCTCGCCATCCTGCACCTTGTCCTCTCGCCCCTCCTCCTCCACCTTCTTCTCCTTCCCTTTCCCCTTGCGTTTTTCGCCCAATGATGGCTTCATGAATGAGAACATATCTTGGACCGTCGCCTCCAAATGGGACAGCTTTGCATCATGCGAGCCCACCGTTCGAGCCAACCCAGTGTCGCTCATCTCCAATCCGATGATCCAAGTTCATAAACAAATTTTGAGTAACTATGCTTATAATTGAAAAAAAAACAAATCCAAATTTCAAAAAAACTCAAAAAACATAAAAAAAACATAGAGGTACGTAAAAATGAAATCCCCAAATCTCTACAGACCCATATATAACCAAATATAACCAAGAACCAAAACATGGTTAGAACAAAATTAGTAGACGGATCTACAAATTGAAACCAAAATTATAAAGCCTTAAAAACAATAAACAAAACACAACAAATTCTCAAAATCATAATTTTGATCCCTAACATCACAAACCCTAAATTTAATAAAACCCTAACAAAAGAGCCATTAATATACACACACCTGGAATATGAATAGGATTAGCCGAGAGAGTGAGAGTGAGAGTGAAGATCGTGTGCGCTAGGGTTTGTGAGGAGTGAGAGGGGGCAGAGACTCGGGTTGTTAGAATGTCTTGAGCCCGTGTGTTCGGTAGAGAGAAAAGAGATAAGTTTCGAAGAGTACAATTTACCTTCATACCCATGTTTTTGAATTTTGAAGAAAGTGGGAAATACATTAGAGTGTGTTAAAAAGAGGAGGAATTCAAAATTTTCAAGGGCAAAATAGGCATGACAGGATAAATTATATTGATGACATCATACTTGAAGCTTATGACATACATAAGTTTCCTACTCTCTCTCTCTCTCCCTCTCTCTCTCTCTCTATATATATATATATATATATATATATATATATATAGAGAGAGAGAGAGAGAGGGAGAGAGAGAGAGAGAGACAGTATATATATGATACAATTATGAATATATCTGTGTGTGAATGGTATATTTATGTGAATCATACCCCCTCTAATGCTATCATGGGAAGTTACGCGATCTGGGTGAGGCCCCTGGCTTGAGGAGCAGGGAGCGTATAATCCCAAAGTCATAGTGTCCATTCTATATTAAGTGATTTTATCAGGAGTGAGACGTGGTGGGTATGTTTCGTTCTCATTTTCGGTGAGGAACTATGATCGCTTCCCATACGTTGTGATTTATTTTTTACCAAGTCGGTGTGAGAGTCTGACTGCTAGTACCCAGGATGGTGTGAGTAATTACCTAGAAGATGATAGCATTGAGAGACTTCATCCATTGAGTTATAGCTCTCAGGGATGGTTATTATACTTATATAGTGTGTGATATCTTGATGTGCATAGTATATATATATATATATATATATATATATATATATATATATATATGTGTGTGTGTGTGTGTGCGTGTGTGTGTATGTATGAGATGTTAAACATATATATACGGACATAATAAAGAATGGAATGTGAGATAAATTCTAAATCTTACGAGAGTATAAAATTCGGAAGAAAAATAGGGATACACATATATAAAGATGAGAATATTATATACGAGCTTAATAACACTAAATCGTGAATAGTGTAAATAACTAGTGAAAGTTATTCATGGTGTAAGGATGAATTATAAGGAACAGATTAGAGTATTTTATAAAGAATGAATAAAGTGATATTCTCCTTCTGGTATATATATATATATATATATATATATATATATATATATATATATATATATATATATATATATATATATATATATATATATATATACGGGATAGATAAAATATAGTATGTACTAAGGGCCTAATGGATCCCGACGATCAACATTGTCATGTAGTAGTGTATCGGGGGGTTCTTTGTTTGGATTTCGCTTTGCGAGACACCCCACGGACCAACGTAACGTAATGTTGGTAATGGGGAGAAGTTTAGTCCTTAGCACTCGGATTTATGAGGGGTTTTTGAAGATGGGTGAAATACATTAGTTAGGTCGGGTAGCTTAACTAGGTTGCTTAAAAGGTATGCGATAGTCGCGCCCTATTAGAAGAGGGGTGAGGTGTATCTCATGAGAGTGCGATACCAGTTTAAATATGAGAAATATCATATTTTAAAATATGGATTTTATGGACTTGCAAAATATTTTCAAACTCGGGCTCTGACCCATTTCTCCATTTTCCTTCTTTTGCTATATATGTATATATATTAGGTGTCCAGATGCAGGGACACCTGGATGATGATTCTTTCAAGTCAGACGTTCGCTGCAGCAGCTGTGGAGGCATGCAGGTTCATTATGGACCCTTCATCCTTAAGTTATTGATAGGAGGTATTGTACAAACATTCGGGCCGATGGCCTAACTGTATTCATTTATTCTTTTACCGCCTTTTTGTGCGGCATTTGATTTGGTTGTATTATATTGTACCGAGTGTTCGGTTATTTTATTTCATTTCAGTTGTTGCATATAAACTGTTGTGATTATTTATTTGAATGGTTTGGATAACAAGATTAGTTAAACAAAACATTTGACGCCAGCCTAATAGGTTATTAGTAATTAAATTGGTTTTCAAGAGTGATGCTGAGAATGGACCATATGAGACTCCTGTTTTAATTTGGTATAGGAGTGATCGCCGAGTATTATATAACGCGGGGTGTCACAGGATAGACTAAACATAATAACTTAATATTATATATATGAATAACACATTACCCATATCACATAATCTAAACCTGATTCAAACATAATTAATCATAATTATATTCGAGTTGTCACAATTGTCCCCCGATTGGGAAATTTCGTTCATGAAATTGACATACCTTGGTTATTCAAATCAAACAAATATGGATAACAAATTTCATACTATCCTCTCTCTCCCATATATATTCTTCCATGTAATTCTTTCTCCACACAACTTTCACTAGTGGGATCACTTTGGATCTCAATATTTGTTCCTTCCTATCCACAATTGCAAGTGGTTCTTCCACATAACTCAAGTCTTCCTTTAACTCAATAAGTTGTTCTACCAATACATGTGAAGGATTCTCTACATACTTTCTCAACATAGAAACATGGAAAACATCATGTAATCGGTCTAACTCTGGTGGTAATGTTAACTTGTAGGCAACCATCCGACTTTCTCAAGAATTTTATAAGGTCCAATGTAGCGTGGACTTAACTTCCCATTCTTTCCAAACCTCATAACTCCTTTCCATGGTGATATTCGGAGATATACGTAATCTCCTTTCTAGAATTTCAACTCCTTTCACCGTTTATCCACTTAACTTTTCTGTCTGCTTTGAGTTGTTCTCATTAGATCTTAAATAATCTTCACTTTTTCAGTGGTGATTTCAATCAACTCTGGACCTTTGTCTTCCTTTCCCTAAATTCATTCCAATATACCCGTGTACAACATCGTCTACCATATAATGCTTCATATGACCCCATACCAATAGTAGATTGAAAACTATTATTATATGCAAATTCTATCAAAGGCATATATTCATTCAAATTACCTTTGAAATCAAGCACACAAGCTCTAAGCATATCTTCCAAAATTTCTATTGTCCTCTCAGATTGCCCATCTGTCTGAGGATGAAAATCCGTACTAAACTTTAAGTTAGTACCCATAGCATACTGCAAACTATCCCAAAATCTGGATGTAAAAATAGGGTCCCTATTTTAACCAATAGAAATAGGCTCTCCATGCAATCTAATAATCTCATTAACATACAATCTAGCATACCTATCAACTGTATACGTAGTCTTGACTGCTAGAAAATGAGATGACTTAGTCAATTTATCCACCACTACCTAAATCGAATCTGATCCCTTCTGAGATCGAGGAAGCCCAACAACAAAATCCATCGTTAGGTGATCCTATTTCCATTATGGTATTGGAAATGGCTGAAGCAAACCCGTAGATTTCTGATGATCCACTTTCACTTGCTGACATATAAGGCATCTAGCAACAAAATCAGCTATTTCCTTCTTCATATTATTCTACCAATAATGCTCCTTCAAATCCCTATACATTTTAGCACTACAAGGATGCATAGTATAAATTGAATTATGAGCCTCATCTAAAATTTCCTATTTCAATCCATCCACATTAGGCACACATAATCGCTGCTTATATAATAAAGTGCCATCATTGACAATACAAAAATCATCAGACTTACCATCTCGAATATCTTTTCGTTTCTTCTCAAGAAAAAGATCCCGACTTTGCAAATCACGAATACTAGTAACTAATAAAGGTCTCACACTTACATGAGCAAAGAATCTGTCACCATCTGCTAGCTGTAATTCCACTCCCATTAATCTCAACTCCATACTGTGGGCAACTGTATCACATTGAACATAAGATAACCTGCTCGAAGCCTTTCTACTCAGAGCATCTACAACTACATTTGCCTTCCAGGGATGCTAGTGAATTTTACACTCATAATATTTAATTAGCTCCATCTATCGTATCTGCCTCAATTTCATCTCTTTCTGGGTAAATAAATACTTGAGACTTTGATGTTCAATAAAAATTTCACATACTTCATCATATAAATAATGACACCATAATATTAGGGCAAACACAATAGCAACAAGTTCTAAATCATATGTAGGATAATTTCATTCATGTGTACGCAATTTTCTAGAAGCATAAGCAATAACCTGACCATGCTGCATAAAAACACAACTCAATACCTAATGCGAAGCATCGGTATAAATAAAAAAATCATCTCCACTATGTGGAATAGTAAGAACAGGTGTGGTTACCAAACTTTTTTTCAATTCTTCAAAACTATTTTCACAATCGGAATTCCATTCAAACTTAACATCTTTTCGGGTTAATTTAGACATCGGCAAAGAAATCTAAGAAAATCCCTTAATAAACCTCCTATAATACCTAGCTGAACCCAGAAAACTCCTCACCTCGGTCACATTATTAGGCCTCTCCCATTTTACAATAGCTTACACCCTTTTAGGATCAACACGTATACCATCCCAGAGATAACATGGCCTAAAAATACAACTTATGATAGAAAAAATTAACACTTGCTAAACTTAGCATATAATTTCTTATCGTTCAACACATTCAAAACAGTTTTGAGATGCTTTTCATGCTCAATCATATCATAGTAAATCATAATATCGTCTATGAAAACTATCACAAACAAATCAACAAAAGGATGCAGTATCTAATTCATAAGATCCATAAATGTAGCTGGACCATTATTCAATCCAAAGGGCATCACCAGTAATTCAAAATGACCATACCGAGTACAAAAAATAGTTTTAGAAATATCACCTTCCTTCACCCTCAACTGATCTCAAGTCTATTTGTGAAAACACTTTAGCACCTTTCAACTGATTAAACAAATCATCTATATGAGGTAAAGGATATTTGTTCTTAATTGTAGATTTATTCAGTTGCCTATAATCAATACACAAACACATAGTTCCATCTTTCTTTTTCAGAAAGAAAACTGGTGCACCCCATGGAGACACACTAGGCTGTATGAACCCCTTATCAAGTAAATCCTACAACTGAATCTTGAGTTCTTTCAATTCAACAGGTGCCATTCTATACAGTGCCATAGAAATAGGGGTTGTCCCCAATGATAATTCAATACTAAATTCAACTTCTTTCTCTGAAGGTAACCTAGGTAACTCAATTGGAAACACTTCTGGAAAATCTCATACATCAGGAACATCAACTAATTGTAAAGCCCCATTCCTAGTGTCAAGAACATATGCAATAAAACCCTCACAACCCTTACTCAATAATTTCCTCATCTGAATAGCAGATATGATGCAAATGGGGACAATTTTCCTTTCCCCCACCAATTTAAATTCAGACTCACTAGGCATATTAAAAATTACTTCCTTATGGAGACAATACATAGACATAATATTTTGATAACCAATCCATTCCCAAAATTATGTCAAAATCAGATATATCCAATGGAAGTAAGTCTATAACTGTATCCCAAACACCCATAGTCATGGGAATACCCAAACCCACATCTAAACGAGTACATAGTCTATTTAGATATATACTAAAATTATAAAACACAAAAGAATGTGTGGAATCGATATCAATCAAAACATAAACATGTCTATCAGTAATAGAAAGTGTACTTGTCACCACATCTAGAATAACCCGAGCTTCTTTCACCGTAAAGACTCGTCCACCTGGCCTGGAGCCACTGGCTTGTCCCATGCCCCAGGTTACATCTATAATAATTGAGTTATAATAATAAACACAAACAGTTTATAATACTAAATTATTGGTTAGCACGTAAAAAATTCATAATTATCAAATCAACTCAACAACTGCCATCTAACCATCACACATGTTTAGAATTAATAACATAGACGTTGTGATACCACTAATGATCACATACCATGCCCAAATCCATTCTAACCATTTCATCTATATTATAATTAAATCATAACCTTAAGTCCATTCGAAATATAATTCATTTATCATTATTTTTTTCATGTACAATAAACATAATCATGTTCTTTGTACCATTACGTAATTAACATCAGAGTTATGATTAAGCGAACATACTATACTATAACTACCTATGATTAAATATTATAATCATCAAATCAACCCATGCTAACTCAATATATATAGATGTGCGAGTGTAGTAAAACCTCAGTGTGACAATGACAAAATCCCAATGTCTAATCCCCAGCTCTTTCTAACAGTGCAAATCACTGATAATATGATATCCTAACTTGGAGCGTACGAACCTGAAAATATTAAAATATAAATTGTAAGCATTAAGCGTTGTGAGGTACTCCTTCCCGGTTGTAAAATGGCAATTCTATATCAAATCTCTGGACAAAAAATCCAAGCAATCCTTCCTTTTAATGAGATAGCAATTTTATATCAAATTTGTGCATATAAAATCAAAACAATCCATTCCTGCAATGAAATAGAAATCATATATCAAATCAATGGGTATAAACTCCAAACAATCCATTCCTTCAATGAAATAGAAATTTTATATCAAATTTGTGCATATAAAATCCAAACAATCCATTCCTGCAATGAAATAGCAATTTTATATCAAATTCGTGGATATAAAATCCAAACAATCCATTCATGCAATAAAATAGCAATTCTATATCAAATATGTGGATATAAAATCCAAATAATCCATTCATGCAATGAAATAGCAATTATATATCAAATCTGTTGATATAAAATCCAAAAAATCCATTCCTGCAATGAAATAGCAATTCTATATCAAATATGTGGATATAAAATTTAAACAATCCTTCCCATTGGCAGTAACAAATCCCACAACATAAGTTTCAACAAATCCTTGTCATAAGACAAAATGAATCATTGCATCTTTGTCCAATTCAAATCTTAGATCATGAGACCCATATGATAAGACCCAAACAAATCCTGCATAATTGAATATCCAAACAAATCTTGAATACCGAAGTATTCAGACCAATCCTGCTCTTAGAGATATATTCAAATCTAACACAACATTTTCATATCTATATATGAAACAATCATACGTACACCCACCTTGGAAACTTATCAGTCTTTTCTTCTTTCCTTTTCTGACACTTGTTCAACCGGTTTTTCTTCCATTCTTTAGGGATTTTTACGTAATTTTCTATGAATTTTTCTCCAACTTCTCCTCGCCTTTTTTTCCTAAACTTCCCAATTCTCTCTCCTTAGGTTAAAAATCTTCCATCGCTGAAATATGCTGAAGGAGGGGCTTATTCCAAGTGTTATAAGTCGGCATAAGATCACCCCCTTGGTCCAATCAAATATAACATGTGGCGCCATATAAGACAAAATATCATTTAAGGCTAACTGACTACTTTAATCCCTGTTTGTAAAAAGACGATATCTTATCACTTGGATGTTTGTTTGATTCAATGTTTGTTATGTTACAAACATAACTCACATATCTACAACTATCTAGTTTTCACCTCAAGTCAATTGTATATTATAACGGTCAAAACTAGTCTCCAATATGAACATTCCTATCAAAAACATCAAAATTTTGTGTTTGTAACTAATTCAATATTTCATGCTTTATGAAGGTAGGTTTAAACTAAACATAATAAATTAATATTATATATATTAATAACACATTACCTGTATCACATAATCTAAACATGCTTCAAACATAATTATTCATAATTATATTCGGGTTGTCACAACTTCAAATCTATGGCATATCCCCAAAGCAACGGTCAAGAAAAAGCTTTCAAGAAAACCATGATCGACGCCTTCAATGAGAGGTTGGAAAGAGAAAATGGTGACTATATGAATGAGCTCCCCTATGTTATGTGGGCCTACTGTACTACTCCTAAGAAACCAATTGAGGAAACACCCTTCACGCTCGCCTATGAAATGGTAGTTATTATCCCACTTAAAGAAGGTCTCATTAACGTGAGAACCACCTTGGTCAACCAAGGTATGAATGATGAAGCGCTATGCACTAAACTTGAATTAGTAGATGAGTGAAGAGAACATGCCATGATCGAGTTGGCTTCCTACCAATAGTAGTTGTCCAAGCTGTACAACAAAAAAGTCAATTCGAGGAAATTCTAGGTAGGAGACTATGTCCCAAGGAAAGTCCTTGGTAGTGTCGTAAAACCATCAGTTGGCAAGCTGGGACCAAATTGTGAAGGGACTTTTCAGGAAATAAGGGACAACCTTCAAGGATCACATCAATTGGAAATACTGGAGGGACGGAGATACCTAGAGCGTGGAACACAACCAATCTCAAAAAGTTCTACATTTAGTCTTCTTCATGTTTTTTTTTTTCAAACTTACGTTTCTTGTAAGTTATTAATAAATGAATAAAGTCCAATTGGCTCTCGCATTTTGATCTCATACATTATCTTCTTCAAATTTCTTGTTATGCATCTCAGTATTGTGCATCCTTTCCAAATGAGAACTCTCTCGACCACAAAAAGAGATTACCTTTGGTTAACAGAAGGTTGCTTAGCTTGTCTAAGCCATAGAACTTCCTCATGCATAATGAAATAACGTGGATTATAGTAAGTTGTTCAACTTATTTCAATAAAAAAAGTTTCATTATGCTAAACAGGGCTCATAGTAATTATATTAAGTGATTAAACTATTTTAATTTCTACATCCCTTAGGTCTTTGTCACAAACACATTAGACCTCATGATTTGCCTCGACAATAGCGAAAGCTCTATAGGGAGTCCTTAGGCAAAATAGCCAACTTAGGTTGGTCGATAATTATTTTGGTCGTAAAAAACCTGCTCGGGCGAATGACCCACCAATTAGGTACATTCCCACCATCATCTCACCTAGGCCTAAGGGAGTGTTACGACACGATCTAAAGGGTAAGGAAGAGGGAATTATAATGCTAAGGAATATTGGATTGGGAGAATGTATAAGCATAAGTTAGCAATCTCATTTAGTCAGCAGGGTCCCAAAGTGGTTAACAATTGTCTTCAAATTATATAGTCAGCTAAGAAGCCCAAAATGATTAATTTTAAATCTAACTCATTAATTGGCAAGGAGCCAAAAATGATCAACGATGTTACATGGTCGATAAAGGTCTTAAGTGGTCAATATTTGACAAAACTTTCTAGTTAACAATACAAACACAAAGACACTTATTAAGTCATATATAATCATCACATGCTCTAAGTATGGAACAAGTTAATAAATTAAACTTTATATATTTAAAAAAATTAGAAAGTGCAATTACATGATGACAAAATATACAAAGACCCAGTAAAAACCTAAACCAAAGAAGGATGTCGAGCAAGATAATTTGTTATGCGTGCTCTTCATCCATCATCTATGTTAGGAGCGGATAACTCCTCATCATCTTTAAGGTAATGGTTAAGGATATGGACATGAATAGAATTAATAGGGATCAACTTGTCATCTTTCGAGAAGGGATTATGACAATAAGAAATGCAATCAACTTGGTACTTATACCACAGGTCTGATTCCTTAGGAATCTTAACATCCCTTAGGGAAGTCAACCACCCTCAATAAAATGCAATTTACTCAACCTCCTTTAGCCTTGCTAGGGCATTAGTCCAAACCTCATCATAACCATCCATTAAGGCTTCTCGATTGCCCATTCAGAACAAATGTTTTAGCCTTGTGGAATCTCTTCGGAGTTCGGCGGTAATAATATATACCCTTTGAACATCCCTTTTCAGCTTGGCAGTGTCCTTGCTCAGAGCGTCATTCTCGTATTGAAGCACTTTTCCCACTTGGCTCACGTCACTATTATCCTTGAGCTTGTCCCTCAGACCAGTCATATCCTCTCGAACTAAAGAACTGATATCCTCTATAACTTTAAGATTATCCTTCAGCTTGGCAATTAGCTCGTACGATCCTTACATTATGCAATCCTCACTCTCAGTGAGTTTCAGATCGTTATGAACACCTCGCGGGCTTGATTGATGTTATTTATCCCTAGAATCATCCTTAACATTGAGATAGGTGGAATGTAGTCCTCATCGGACCATAAATAACACAGTAAATATAAATGCGATTAAATTTCGTCATAAATAAGAAGGCAAAACACAATAATGAAAACAAATGTCCTTGTCATGAATTAACAAAGGAAGGCCAAAGGCCAATACAACCGAGGGAAAAAGGAAATAACAAGGGACAAAAAGAGAAAAAGGAAACATCCTAAGATAAAAAAAGTCTTATTCCTTCACCTTCTCTGAGTTGTTTATTGCCTTTCCCTTGTTGGCAACCCTCCTTTCATGGTCGGCGACCGCCCTGACCTCATTAGATTCATCTTCAGTATGGTCGGTAGGATGACCAGTGGGAGCTTATTCCTTTATAAAAGGATTAGGTCCAGGAGAGTGGAGCTTGAAGAGTTAAGAATTAGAGAGAAATCCCTCTACCCCCATGGTTTGGTCCCATACTTTTTTGAAGGATACCATCTTGGCATACCCTATTCGAAATGCAGCATCATCGTAGTCATATTCCATCCTTTGGTATCACTACTGTCCTTATCACAGGGGATCTCTTCCTCTAACTTTTGAACCTTCCTAGCCAAGTTAATGTTTTCTTCATCCAACTTCTCCTTTTTAGTAACCACCAGGTTCTTGGTAGCCTAGAGATCGGTATAGTCCTTTATCAAGCTCTCCCTTTCCCTCTCCTAAGCAACGCGGACATCAGCCAAGTCTTTTTCACACTTCTTTAGGGCATTTTTTTTTTATCTCCTAGTTATTTTTTGATTAGTTAGAATAACCATCCAAGAGAGTAGTGAAGTTGGCATGAATTGCATAAAATAGAAAGAGTGTTAGTATAAGGGAAATAAATGCAAAAAAGAAGAGATAAAGGAATAAAAAAAGAAATTTACCTGAGCAGACTAGAATGCAAGCTAGGCCTACCCTATCTGTGAGGAACTCTTGCAGTCGATCGCGATCACAGCCCGCTTCAGTAGGTCAGGGGAAAGGATGGGGGTATTAGTCACACTAGATCTCCCAGCATTAGAAGTAAAGAAGGACACATTAGGGGCCTTTAAAGCTAACATCTTCTTAGCCTTTTTCTTCTTCTTCTTCTTCTTCTTCTTCCTCTTCTTCTTCTTCTTCTTCTTCTTCTTCTTCTTCTTCTTCTTCTTCTTCTTCTTCTTCTTCTTCTTTGCCTCTTCTTACTCTTCTTACAATTTTTCTCTCTTTCCTTCTTTATTCTTTCTATCCTTTCTTCTTCTCCTTATCTTTCTTCTTCCCATTATCTCTTGGGATGGGTCCCCTAACCATTAGGGAATTAATCTCTTACCTCCTCAATGACTTTAATCGATCAAAAAACACTTCCTTATCCTTGTCATCAACATGTAATACTCTCCTTTTAATAGGGGTGCCGTTTATTTTTATTTTTCTTCTTACTCTTCTTCTTCCTCCTCTTCTTCCTCTCCTTCCTCTTCTCCTTCATCCTCTTTCTCTAGCACCACTGGTTCATAGGACCTACTTCAAGAATCTTTGAGTCACTGACTTTGACATAGGCCGAGCAATAAAATTAATAGTCGTGTTCTTGTACTCTAACAGATAGGATGCAGAGTGAATGTGATCACTATATAAAAGCCTCCCTTAAACTCTCTAAGCTTTAAAGAAGTCAGCAACGTTCACCTCACTCAAGTCAGGCTGTTAATTTTTATTCGACCTGCAAAATTAAGGAAGAAAATATAAGTTAGAGGATTGGAAACGGAAGTATCCAACAATCAAGAAACATAAAATTAAAATAGTAAGCAAATGATGAAAAGAGAAAACAACCAATATGCTCTTCCCCCAAGTCAGAAATCTAGGGGCCCTGGTACCTCTCACCCTTAGGTAGGGGAGGGTGTTATCAATTTCTAGTAATGAAGACATGACCCCAGTAATCTTTATGAAAGTCATGGAGATGTAAAACTAGAACCCCTTATTCTCTCCTCGTCTTCAAATACAAAATGTCATCACTGGTGCGCCACCAGACGTAATAATAGCAGAGCTCAGTTAGACCTAAATTGGTCACATACAACATATTTATTCTATGAACCCCATTTAGAATCTTTCAGACATTTGGGGCACACTGGGAAGGGATACCATCAAGATATTTGAAGAACCTTAGAAAAATAGGGTTTGGGGGAAATGTCAAAACCCCTAGTTTGATCATAAGGGTATGAACCTAGTGCCCCCTTTCAATGTTACAGACATCTCTAGGCAGCGGGCACTATCGATTTCCACCCAATCAGGAATATTATAAGCTTTCTATAATTTTACTATCGACTTGTTATCTAACATCACTAGGGATAATACAATAAAAAAAATCCCTAATAATAAACGGAGAGCAATTGAAGAAGTGAAAGCATAAAAGAAGTGATGGGAACTTACTGGAATCAATGGAAGCTCTGAGAATACGAGAAGCAGAAGTAGGCATCAGAAGCTTAGTAGACAAATAAACATCTGAAAAATAGCGGTCAAGGGTGATGTATCTCTATTTAAAGTTCGAGTTAATGATGGAACAGAAGAACCAAGGAGGATTTTGGGGCTTCAAATGTCTTCTCGGAGCAACATATCCTTGCTTATTTAACAAAACTGCAAGTTTGCCATAGTGTTTGACCTAGAACGAGCGTTCCCTCTTGAGTTCAATAGAATTGCAAATTTTCCACTTCAGTTTTAAACCATAGGGCTTGAACTTGATTAAAATTTATTGGATCAAATATTTAGCCCATAAATTTTAGGGGCGATCGTGGGGGTCCATTTATTTTAGCCCAAGAGAGTAGCCGACCAGCCCAACATTAAAAGTGGACTTCTTGGCCCAAATCAGTTTTTTAATTAGGACTCATGTATTCAACATGAACTTAAATACATAAGGATATACTCAAATTGGTTACCAACAATCTCATTGAGCCATCTTTGACCTCGTCTTTTGGCCACACTTCCTCAGGTCGATTTATGACCTGAAGTCACTCGAGAAGTGGTGATGGACTGATGGACATGTCCATTGTCTTGTAAGGCCCTTCTTTTGGCCAATGAAAGGATAAAGGAAAGGTACAACTGCAGTCAGTATCTTAAGCACTAACACATTTTCTCACACAACCCAAAGTCTGTTGCATGAGGCTTTTACTAAATGGCAAGGAAGTGAGATCGAGGTCCACTTCAAAAAGGCTTGGTCATATTTTTGTCAACTAATTCACCAACAAGACCAGGCTCACTTTGTCTACATTCCAGTAATCTTTGACCACCCTATAATAGCAAGAAAGAGAAAGGAAGTTAGTAGACGTTATGCTCTTCCCTAGAAACCAGATAGATCTAATGGCATCTGTCATATCTTGTTATAACCTTATAGATATTCAGGGACACCTTGAGATATCCACGATCTCATTGAGTTTCTTGTACAACTCAATTTCTTATTTTACACATTTAAAAATTATAAACCCTGTCCCGGGTCAAGGAGATGTACCTTGAGCTTTGAGAGACACTATAATAAAACAGTAACCTCTCTATGGACATAGGTAAGTTGTCGAACCACATATATTGTTGTTATGTGTGTGATTTTTACTATCTACGCTTATAATTGTTTTCCTGGATCTTTTTTATGATATTTCCTGCATTCATAGTAAAAAAAATTAGATTTTATGTTGTATAATGTCACGTGGTGTCGTGATTTAATTATATCATTTTGATAAAAATATAAATTTTGTGTTGTGTTGTATCCCCTTTTTCAGATCGTTCGTATTGAATAAAAAAAATATAATTTGTGTCATTTTATGTTAAATACGTCCCAATTAAATCACAAAACAGCACATTTTTTTACATTTCACGAACGATCCAAATAAAAGGACACTACACATCATGAAATTTATTTATTTACCAAAAATAACTTAATTAAATTACGGCAACACCTCACACCGTACAACATAAAATCTTTTTTTAGTTAAGATGACCATGTGACATATAAAAATCAACGCGACACCGAAGATATATTAAGTACCAAAACAAGTGGACCCCAATACCCATATACTAAGAACCACCAGACTCCTAATCAAAAATGACCCCAATTAAAATCATTATTGAAACCTAAATTCACTATAACAATACAAACACAAAAAAGTATTGTATTAAAAATATTTTACAAATATTACTTTAAAAGAATACATAATAAAAGTAACAATCTTAATTCAAATATCTTGTGAAAAATGTCTAAATTATATTAAATTTAATTGAAGTTTTACTACCTTTTAAATAAATCATGATTCTAATGAAATGTTGATCTAATTACTACTCAACTCGACAAAGCCTTTTCCCAATTATTTAGGGTCGGCTACATGAATCCTATTTTTCCATCCCACTTGGTCCAGCACAATATCTTCAGTTAAACCATGTGATATCGTGTCCTTTTTTATCATATCAACCAAGTCAATTTAGGCTTACATCCACCCCTTGTGTTACTATCATACTAACTAAATCACTCTTCCCTAAGGGAGCATCCATTGGTGTACGCTTGACGCGTCCAAACCATCTAAGTCGGTTTTCTCTCAATTTATCTTCTATAAGAGCTACTTTTACCGTCTCACGAATTTGTTCATTTCTAATTTTATCCTTTCAAGTCTTACCACAAATCCATCTCAGCATTCGCATCTCCACCAAACTCATTTTCTATACATTTTATTTCTTCGTTTCCCAACACCCTGTCCCATATAACATAGCGGGTCTAATGGTCATCCTATAAAATTTTCTTTTAACTTTAAAGGTATACGCCGGTAGCACTTCTCCACTTGACCCAGCCTGCTCTAAACCTATAAGTAACATCATCACTAATATCTCCATATTTTTGGATAATCGATCATAAATAACAAAATGATAATTTCTAGGTATCTCTTGACCCTTCAATTTCACCACATCACCATTTGTCCTCCCACGTATTCTGTTTTAGTCCTCCTTATTTTAAAACCTCTTGTTTCTAAGTTTCTCTTCATAGTTCCAACCTAGAATTAATTTTTGTCTTAGTCTCATCCATTAAAATAATATCCTTTGTAAATAGTATACACCATGGCACCTCATCTTGTATTTGTTCAGTTAACTCATCCATAATAAGAGCACAAAGATAAGAACTTAATGCTCAACCTTGGTGTAGACCTATTGTAATTAACAATTCACTACTTTCTCCGGCTGATGTTCTTACTGTAGTCATAGCCCCATCATACATATCCTTAATCACATCAATATATCTACAAGTCACTCCTTTTTTTATGTATAACCCAACATATTATATATCTGGGTTTCCTATTATATGCCTTCTCCAAATCTATAAAAATCATATGAAGATCCTTTTTTTTCTCCCTATACCTCTCCATTAATCTCCTCAATAAATGGATTGCTTCTATTATTGACCTCCCAGGCATAAACCCAAATTGATTCTTAGATATTGTTGTTTTCAATCTCAATATATATTCAATCAGTCTCTCCTAAAGTTTTATTGTATGACTCATTAATTTAGTACCACAATAATTTGAATAACTTTGTATGTCCCCTTTATTTTTATAAATAGGTACTAAAACACTCTTTCTCCGTTCATCGGCCATCCTATTAGTCATTATAATTATATTATATAATTTTATAAGCCAAGATACTCCTTCCTCCCCCTAAGCACATCGAATCCTTAATAGGGATACAATTTGGTCATAAAGCCCTCCTTATTCTAATCTTTTTTAGAGAAATCCTAACCTCTGTTGTCCTAATTCTGTGAAAAAATATACTTTCTCAAGTCTCTCTAAGTTCCTCTATATCTAATCTAATCCCATTATCTCCATTTAATAACCTCTCAAAGTAGTTTTTCCATCTTTGCATAATCTCATCATCTTTGATTAGGACTCTCGAATCATCACTTTTAATACACTTAACGTTATTAAAATCTTTTGTTTTCTTGTCCCTAAGTTTAGCAAGCTTATAAATACTTTTTCCCTTTCTTTGTGTTCCTAATTTCTATAAAGATCATCATATGCTTTTATCTTAACATCTCTTACCACTTTCTTAACTTCCTTTTTAGCCCATTTATATTTCTTAAAATTTTCTTCATTTTTACTTGTTTGCCATATTTTAAAGCACTCCCTTTTAATTTTACTATATTTTGTACTTATTCATTCCACCACTAAGTTTCTTTAGATTGTGGCCCCTTGCCTTTTGATTCTCCACGAATTTCTTTTGATATTATCCTAATGCATGTGGCCATCTTAGTCCACGTTATGTTAGTATCTTCTTTAGTATTCCATGATGCTTCATTTAATATTTTATCTTTAAATAGTTCTAATTTCTCTCACTTTAAATTCCACCACATAGTTCGTGGATTAATTTTCCTTTTCACACTCGTTATTGATTTTTAATATTTATATCCAACACCATTATCCTATGTTGTGAGGTTAATCCCTCTCCCTAGATAACCTTACAACCTTTACACATTAATCAGTTTCCTTTCCTAGTAATGAAAAAAATCTATTTCGCTCTTATGTGTTCCACTTTTATAAGTTATTAATTGTTTAAGACTCTTTTTAAAACATGTGTTTACTAGTACAAAATCATAAGCCATCGCAAAATCTAAGATAGACTCTCCACCGTTATTCATATCTCCAAAACCATATCCTCCATGAACTATCTCATATCCCACACGATCTTCTCTTACATGACCCTTAAAATATCCCCCTATGTAGATATTCTCACCTACGAGTATTTCTTGAATTATTTCATCGATTTGTTCCAAAAATTATACTATAGTGTGTTCATCTAATCCTACTTGGGGTGCATAAGCATTAGCAATATTAATTATATTTTCACCTAATACTTGTTTTACAAGTATAAGTTTATCACCTTTTCTAATAACTGTTACAATATCATCCTCGACCCATTTACTTTCTTGTGAACAAGCTATGTTAACTTTTCTTCTTATCATGGTGAATACCAACTCCATCCCTTTCCTCGTCATAGACCCTATATTCCAAGTTGCTAACCTAATTCTAGTATCCTGTACTAGATTCTTTACCCGCACACGTCCGGATTGTTGCATGAACTCTTGCATATTTCTCGTCACATCCAGGCATCGATGCAATGCCCCTTGCCTTTTTTTTAGACACCCAGTGGAAGGTGCAACGCCCTTGCCTATTTTTTGAGACACCCGGTGGCAGGCGTACTGCATTGCTTAAGGGGAATGCCATAACATTAGCACGTATATTCATAGGATTCATGTTGATAAGGATCTGATAAAGTTTTACGCTGGCTGTCAGCTACCTATCGCAACCCTCCTCCTTCATCCAGGATTGGGACCGAAAGACTCCAAGAAAAATATAAGAAGTTAAGTGCAACACAGGCGGAGTTTCTAAAATAATTATAAAATTTTAAAAACATTCATTCAAAAAAATATTTTAGAATTTATGGGTTTCATTTAAGTTGACAAAATCATATTTGGTTAAATTTAGGCTAAATTTAATATGGGACCCACACGTCTTTTGAGACGGTTAGAAGTAGTAACATGTTCTCCCATGCATGGACTATAATGTGATATACTCATATGCTTAAAACCATAAATTAGTGAATGAGAAATTTTAGCTGAAAGTACGCACTTTGAGCATAGAACTTGTAAGGCAAAAGTCCTTGTCCCACATTTGAAGAATGTGAAAAATGGGTTTAATATAATATAACCTATTTTGGCTTAAAGGCTTGGTGCGCTTGGGGTCTCCCAACTCTTTGAGGAGGGAGGACTTACATGAGCTTGGGTTGACTTCTAAGCCCACGTGCCTGACCGACGTGAAATTTGGACTGCTACTGGACAGAGTATCAAACGCTTGCCTCAGTCATCTAATATACATTTAATATCACTGCAAGTTTATTTGTTGTTGTTTTCATATTACTGTTTTTGCATTTTTTTCATAGTTTGTATATTATGTGTATTAATTTCAAAGAATTTTGAATAACAGCCTTAAGAAGAAATTTCTTTATTTTCAGTTTTAAAATTCCAAAATGTTTTTCTATGTTAATTAATTACAGAAATATTTGATAATATTCTCTATGCTAAGAATTTTTTTCAGTGTTTCAAAAATATTATTTTCATATTCTGAGAAGATTTATGTGAAAGAAAATTTTATTATACTATAAAAAATAGTAGTTCCATGTTTATATAATTTATTTATTGCATGTATTTATGTCACTCAGAAAATTAGTGTAGTATTAGTTTCTAGTGAATTGTCAACAAGTTATTTCTCATAAAATTCATGACATTATATTAAAAAAATTTATTCACTCACATCCTGTTATTAATATATATTTATTTCTGTTTAAAAACATATTTGGCATATACTTCTGCTTTGCCCGTTGCGATTGTAACAACTGACATGGTCAAGGGACTGATTTCAAATGTTGGAAACAATAAATGTAATTTATTTAACAACATTGAACTTAGAAAAAATTTTAATGAAGAGGCACCAACTTTAGAAGAAGGTGAAACTAACAAAAGAATAATTGTCTTTGTGGATGCATGGAAACATGTTGATTTTCTATGTAAAAATTATATCCTCAACAATCTGGAAAACACATTATATAATGTGTATGACCCTCTTAAAATTATTAAAGTGGTGTGGGAGTCTTTGAATAAAAAATAAAAAATAGAAGATGCCAGAATGAAGAAATTAGTTGTTGGTAGATTCTTGAATTTTAAAATGGTTGATTCAAAGACTGTCATTAGTCAAGCCCAAGAGCTCCAATTAATTTACCATGATCTTTTCTGAAAAAATGGAATTGAGTTAGTCATTTCAAGTGGCTGGTATGATTGAAAAATTGTCACCATCTTGGAAAGAGTTTAAAAATTATTTGAAACATAAACATAAAGAAATTGGACTGGAGGACTAGATTTTGAGGTTAAGGATTGAGGAGGATAATTGGTTGTCACAAAAGAAAATGGGTAATCCTATGGAATTCAAAGCACACATAGTGGAAGAAGGGCAAAGTAGCAAGAATAAGAAAAGGAAGTGTGTGAACTAAGGTGGGTGAAAACTTTAAAAAGTTTTATGTATAAGGCTTTATGTGTAACAAGCCAGGACATCATGCTAAAGATTTCCATAATCAAAAAAATCAAGGGAATAAGAAACATAAGTAAACACAAGCCAAAGTCACTGAAGGAAAAGAGAAATTATTCTACTTCAAAGTTTGAAGGAAAAGAGAAAGTTATAATCAAGATGACTTCGGGAAAGGAACTTACTCTCAACAACGTGCTTCATGTCCCAGATATTCGAAAGAACTTGGTTTCATGATAACTGCTTAGCAAGAAGGGATCTAAACTTGTTTTTAAATCTGATAAATTTGTACTCATTAAAAGTGGTATGTATGTGGGTAAAGGATCTTTGAGTGATTTGGGATCTTCAAACTTAATGTAATGACTATAATTCCTATTAAAAATAATAAGAACGTGTCTTGTGCTTATTTGTTTGAGTATTGTAAGGTATGTAATGGTATATTAGGTCATGCTAATTATGATACTATTCGTAGATTCATTAAGTTAGACTTAGTACCAAAATTTAGTATTGACTCAAGTCACAAGTGTGAAATGTGTGTGGAATCAAAGATAACTCAAACTCCTTTTAAAAATGTTGATAGAAGTACAAACCCTCTTGAGTTAATTCATAATGATATATGTGATTTAAAATTTGTACAAACAAGAGGTGAAAAAAAGTATTTTATTACCTTTATTGATGATTTCACAAATATTGTTATGTGTACTTATGTAGAAGCAAAGATGAGGCAGTAAATGTTTTCGAACATTATAAAAATGAAGTTGAGAATTATCTTGGCAAAAATATTAAAGTATTTAGTAATGATAGAGGAGGTGAATATGATTCTCCTTTTCAATATTTTTTTTTCAAAACACGAAATTATTCATCAAACTACCACTCCTTACTCACCTCAATCCAATGGGATTGCAGAACGCAAAAATCAAACTCAAAAAGAGATGATGTATGCTATGTTGATATGTTCAGGTTTATCTCAGAATTTGTAGGGGGAAACTTTTCTTTCTGCAAACTACTTTCTTAACAAAATGCCTTAGTTGAAATCACAAAATACACCATACGAATTGTGGAATGGTTGAACACCTTTCTACAAATACCTTAAAGTGTGTGGGTGTCTTGGAAAGGTAATTGTTCCCGATCTTAAAAGGATTAAGATAAGAATAAAAACTATTGATTGCATATTTATTGGTTATGCAATTAATAGTATTGCATAACGATTTAATGTACATAAATCTGAGATTCCTGATATACACGTAAATACTATAATTGAATCTAGGAATGAATATTTGTTTGAAGATAAAATTTCTAATAAAAATAAAGTGGTTGATTCAAGTTTTTGTAAAAGAACTTATGATACTGCATCTAGTAGTCATCAAAATAATATATAAAATGAATGTGTTGAGAAAGATGGTGACCTCAAACCTAGATGCAGCAAAACGATAAAGACTTCAAAGTCTTTTGGTCCAGATATTCTAACATATATTTTAGAAAGTGAGCCTAGAAACTTCGCAGAAGCAATGTCAACTCCAGAAGCCACTTTTTGAAAAGAGTCTTTCAATAGTGAAATTGAATCCATCATGCAAAACCATACGTGGGAATTTGTTGAACTTCAACCAAGAAGTAAACCTCTTAGATGAAAGTGGATATTTAAGAGAAAATTAAAAGTTGATGGATCAATTAATAAATACAAAGCTAAACTTGTTGCTAAAGGCTATAAACAAAAGGAAGGATTGGATTACTTTGACACTTATTCACCTGCTATGAGAATAACATTCATTCAAATGTTAATAGCTATTGCAACATTACATAATCAAAAGATAAACCGCCTTCTTAAATTGAGAATTAAATGAAGATATATACATGGAACAACCATAAGGGTTTAAAGTTTCGTGAAAAGAAAATAAAGTGTGTAAACTTGTTAAATCCATTTATAAATTAAAACAAGAACCTAAACAATGGTATGAAAAATTTGATAATGTAATGATGTCAAATGGATTTAAAATAAATGAGTGTGATAAATGTTTATACATTAAAAACACTACAAGTGGCTATGTCATTATTTGTCTCTATGTAGATGATATGCGTATTATTGAAAATAATAAAGATATCATTAAATCTACTAAGAAAATCTTGTCCAGTAAATTTGTTATGAAAGATATGGGTATTTTTGATGTTATATCAGAAATTAAAATTTTTAAAACACTGGAAAGACTTGTTTTGTATCAATATCATTATATTGAGAAGATACTCAGTAAGTTTGAGAAAGGTAGTGATGGCATCGCTAAAACACCTAGTGGCCCAAATCTTCATCTATATAAAAATACTGGAAATGGTATGTCTCAATTGGAATACTCTTGAGTAATCCATGTGAAGACCATTGGAAAGCCATAATAAGGGTTCTTAAATATCTAAGATATACTCTTAATAATGGATTGTACTACACTAGATATCCAGCTGTACTTGAAGGATACAATTATCCTAATTAGATATTTAATTCAAGGGATTCTAAATCCACAAGTGGTTATGTATTTACACTTAGTAATGCAGCGGTGTCTTGAAATTCCTTAAAACAGATTGCATTGTTAGGTCAACTATGGAGTCTGAATTTATAACTTTAGATAAAGTTGGAGAAAAAGCAAAATGGCTTTGGAACTTTTTAGAGGATATTCCATGTAATATCCCGTATTTGTATGGATAATTAAATTTCATAAGTGGGCATAATTTGGAAATTTGAGGAATTATTGTAAATATTCATTTTAGAATTTATGAGTGTAATTTGATGAATTGAGAATTTAAAGTGAGTAGTAAATATTAGTTTGCAAGTGTTGGATTAATATTTACATGGGTTATATTTTCCTACAGGACTAAGTATACGAGTTGGATTACTTTAATTACTTGTCGCAGTTGGGTAAAGCGACAAAGGATAATATTTTAGTTGGAAAATGCGTAGTGAGATGTGTTGGGTCTAATTAGTGAATTTTAGTTAAGTGACTCGGAAGGAAATTTTGAGTGCACGGTTGGTTTCTAAATGGATGAGATAGTCAGAATAGAGTACCCGGGGGTAGTGTTTGAGTTCCGAGGACTTTTGGACTAGTAGGACTCGCAATTGAGTAAACGAGTCATTTTTGGGTTTATAAGGGACAAGCCCTTATTTTCTCTCTTATAAGGAAAAAGAGACGGAGAGAAATAAAGAAAAGGAGAGAAAGAAGAGAAAGAGAAGATAGGAAGGAAAAAGAGGAAGAAAAAGGGGATTCCGGCCCAAACTCCGCGTGATTCGACTCTAGGTCGTCGAATTTTATCCATGAGGCAAGTGTTTACTTGCGTTATTTAATTGAGTGTGTGTACCTCTTATTATAGTTGGTAAACTCTATAATTTTGGGTTAAAACCCTTATAATAAATTTTGGAAATTTGAGTTTAAGTTTACAAATTGATGTACGGTAAACTCTTAATGATTTCTAGTGTTAAACCCATGTTAATGGTGTATATATATGGATTGAAATTGTATAAATGATAAAACTAGGGCTTTAATGGTTTTAAGGCTTAAATCTAAGAGAACTGCTTTAATACCACAAATAAATTGGTGTGTTAGTTATAAATCAGTGCTAGGATGATTGTGGAAATGTTGGTTGACATTCGAAACCATAAGAATGGATATTGGGTTGATATCTGGAATTTTGGAGAAGATGATGAATAGTAATTCAACGTCCTTTCCGAATCAATTCGGCCATGAGGCGAATCGATTAGGCTCTTTTTCAAAAAAAAAAAATTTGTAGATCTTTTTGATACGATCGTGCAGGCACTGATCGCTTATTTTTTTTTATTTTTTTTGGATTTATAATGATTTTTCTACGGAAGGCAGTCCGAGATCGAAATCGTTAGCTAGAAATCAAACCTGATATTGGGAGAATTAAGGCTAAAATTGTTTGGAGATTATCTTGAGGGATTCTAGAAATGATATTAGGACTCCTAGGTAATGGTATTGAGGGTGATTAAACCTTGGATCGAAAGAGAGAACCTCGGGTTAATTTGATGTACAATCCGGGATATGGACTTAATGAATGTATAAATAACATTCACGGGAAGTATTTGGCAAGCCTATGTAGATAAATTTACGTGGTTAGAATAAATTTGGGCTTATTGTAATTGAGTAAATCCTAGAATTCGATTAGGATGGAATTTAGGATACAAGCTTAAGAGAATTGCGCGGTTATCCGGTATGTCTATTGAGGACTATTATTATAGGTGATGCGATACCTATGGAATTAAAATAAGTTGAGAGTATACTTATTTAATTATTATGAATTGGTAATTTCTTAAAAGAGATTAAGGTGCAAGTTATATATTAAGTAAGAGAATACTTATAAATTTAGTATTGTAAGTGTGTGAATACTTAGATACTATTACGAATGGGAACATTCGGGGTTATCGACTATCGCCATGAGAGTTTGGCAATTTTAGCCATATATATATATTGAGAAGTGATATAATATATATATATATATATATACGGAAGATATTAAAGTATATATATGTGATGATACGAAAATAAATATATCTGTGTGTAATTGGTATATTTGTATCTTAGAGGCTAGTTCCACAGGCTTCCCTAGGTGTAGGGTTGGACAACCACGTTATATGTTCTCTAGTTCGATCCAGGGAGGTTGGGAGATGTGGGTAAATCCCCTGGCTTTCGGAGCAGGGAGAGTATATCCCCAGGTCATCTCATCCCGTATACGAGTGCGATGTGTGTACTCCACTTATAGAAGGGAACATGACCGCCTCCACCGTTGTGTATTTTTACCATGACCATGAGTGAGCCTGGCTTGGTACCGTGGTTGAGTGAGTAAACCCTAATTCGAATAGGCACTATGAGACTGCATCCTCGAGTTATAGATCGGTGGGATGGTTATTATACTTATCATTGTGATCGGTATTATTATACTTGTTGCGCATACTATATTTGTAAGGACATAAATTTCCAATTGAGTCCCTGTATTGTTTTGACTTAATTCAGTGAACAAAACTGTGTTTGTAATATGTCATAGGGAGAATTTTATTTTGTCACGATCCCACTTGGTCTATGACGTATTGAAGAAATTAAAGACGTTGCGGCAAAGCTTCAAAGATTTAATCATGCCGATGTTTATTTGGTGCAAGCTTACTCATCTTCAAAGTTAATTTCATTACGAGATCACTCAGGTATGAATGCGTATAATTAATGGTGCTTGGGATTATTTTATAAAAGACAAGGATGTAATTTTTATAAAGAAAAATGTTTTTAAATACTTTAAATGCGTTTTTATGGTTTAAAATTCGTTTTATGATGATAAGCTCAAAATAGAGTTTGACTAATTTGAATCTCTTTATTAAGAAACGTTTTTATTAGAAAGTCAAAGAAAGTCAAACTTTCATGAGGTCGCCCAACGACATTGGATCTCGTTCGAACGAGATACAATGTCGTGCGAACGACATGCTTAAGTCGTTCGAATGACACGTTTTTTCACGCAGCATTTAAATCCTATTTAAACAGTGTTTGCATCATAATTTCATAAGTGTGCTTTCTGGAAAACAGTTTTACAAACCAGAACCTTGTTTGCACATGTTTTCTTAGGTTTAAAAGTCTTAAACACATCCTTAGAGTTTGCAAAGATTCGAGTTATCATTCTTATATGTTTACGTGATTTTGCTGCACCAAAGTTGTTTGTTCTACACATTGAACACAAAGGGTTTTACGGTGAAGAAGCGACGGACATCGTGTTCGACATCGTAGACGTATCAAAGCCATATTGGAGGACACCGAGACATACGTGGACGCGTGTGTTGTGGACAGAGATCGTGGAAGATGGAATTTCTGCGTGGGTACTATTGAAGAACGGTTGAAGATCATAAGGAGCGGCAAGACCCATGGGGATCGAGTCTTAGTGTAAGGCTAATATGTCTTTGTAAAACCATTATTCATAGTGATTGTCTGGCTTGGGCCGTCCGAGGTTGTTGTAATAACCCGTCCTTTTTGGAGGCGATTAAATCCCATAATTAAGAATAATTTGGGAATTTGGAGAATTTCTCGAAATAGTGATTTCTGGGATCTTCGAGGATTTAATGATTTTCGAAGGGTGTTGTTAATTATTTTGGGACCATATAGGTCGAAATATTTTATTTATGTGTCGCCGTGGGGTATAGCGACAAAAGAGGTGAGATTTTGAGTAGAACACCGCATTTAATTATTTTGGATTAGAATAGTGATTTGCGGTCAAGTGCCTCGGATGGAAATTTCGACTGCGCCACGAGTCTCGGAATGTCCGAGATAGTCGGAAAAGAGTGTCCGATTGTTGAAATTAAGTTCCGGGTAATTTTGGAGTTAAATAGGCTCGTAATTGGGTAAACGAGTCGTTTTTGGGTTTTTAGGGTTAAAACCCTTTTTCTCTCTATATATAGAGGTAGAGAGGGAAGAAAGAAGAAAGAAAAGAAAGAAGAGAGAGAGAGAGGGAAGAAAAGAAGAAAAAGGGGGAGATTCCGGCCGGCCTCCGCGGGATTCGGCTCGAGGACGTCGGATTGTATCCACGAGGCAAGTGTTTACTTGCTTTATTTATTTTTGAGCATAAATATCTCATATCATTGTTGGTATAACAAACCCTAATGATTTTGGGTTGAGTATTCGTGAATAAAACGGGTTTTCGGGAGATAAAACGAATAAACCCCTAAATTGGGCAAATTGGAGATTTTAGAAATTAACCAAATATATTGGGTGATTCCGGGTCCTGGGATGTTTAGGACCCGTATTATAAGTGTATTTGTTATTGGTAGAAGTTGTAGGCCGTTGGGTGGAGAGATGGAAGCTTGGGGGAAGCTTCCATGGCCGAAACAGCTTCTCGGAGAAGAAGCTGCCCGACTTGATCGATCGATCGATCATCGGGAGTCGATCGATCGAAGCCTTCGATCGATCGACGGCCATGGGTCGATCGATCGACCCCTGCTGAAAAGGAACAATTTCTTTAGGGTGATTTGGAAGGGATAGATTCCATTTCATCTTGCTTTGAGGATAATTAGGTGATAACCTAAGGGACCTTTTAGGACTTCACGGTCCATAAATTGAGGTAAATTTAGGAGGGTAAAGTAAAGGTTTTAAGTATATAACCCTTAATCTATATTTTCGAGGAAAATAGAATAATTGTAGAAATTGATGGATTAGGGTTCCTAACTTTAATTAGGGACTTCTAAACGATTATTTGGACTAGGTATAGTCTTGGGGTTTAAGGAAATGAAATCCTTAACCCGTTAAGTTTAAGGTTGTTCGGGTGAGATAAAACCCGAGGATAATTCTCGTAGGCATATAAGCCTATATAATTATGTTTATAGAAGGCATAGTTATATCGATTATCGTTAAGTATATCCTAAGAGATAATTAGGATAGTTTGGGGGTATATATATATAATGTATATACTTCACTTTGAGGAGAATAGTATCATTGGAGATATCCAATAAATCCTTAGAATAGGATTAAAGTACATAGTGATCATTAAAGTAAGAAATACCTTGGTTTTAGAATCATGCTAATATTAATGCATGATTATGATTCCTGGAGGGAATCTTTGGGATTATTGTCATCGTTAGATGCTATAGGCCATTAAGGCCGTTTATATATATTCTAGGAAGAATATATAGGATATGTATATACTGTGTGTTTTAGGTATATATATATATGTTGATGGTAATGATTTTGAAAATATATAAATGAATATTTTCAAAATGGAAAGAGAAATGTTTTTCATCATTAATAAAATATGGATTACACACCTCTCTAAATCGCTATCATATGGGAAGTTGCGTTCGTATGGTGAAGCCCCCTGGCTAATGATGCAGGGTGGATATAGTCCTATAGGCCATGTGAGCGTTTGTTGTTATATTTTCTGCGCTGGTTAGGAGATTTCGGGTGTGGTCTTGACTATCCCGCAGGCACATGGTCGCTTCCCGACGTCTTTCGATATAGGATCCCAGGTTGTCTTGGAGGCCCTGGAAGATGATAGCCATTTAGGGGCGCGCACAGTGGAGAAATCCGGACGGGCGGTCTTAGAACGCGTTTATTAAAGCAGTTCATGATAATGGATTTGCTTTAAATACATTTCCTGGATATAGGAAGGGAAATGGGTTATATATAAAGTGGCTTCGGTAACACTTCCCGGATGGAAGAAGGGATGTGGAAGCATATGTTATGATCAAAGCATTTTTATGATAATGAAAATGTCTTTGAATACATTTCCTGAGTATAAAAAGGGAAATGGGATATTTTGATAAAGGAAAAGCTTTTTATGTTAATAAAACTGGCTTTCAAAAAGTATATGGTTTGTTAAAGCAATTCATGATAATGAATTGGCTTTTATAAATACATTTCCCGGATATGAGAAGGGAAATGGAAGTTTTTGAAATGAAAAAGGATAAGTATTTATAAATACTTTATGTATCTAGTAATCCTCAGTCCGGGGGATATTTATTTTATCCGGAAGTATATTGTAGATGTATGTATAAATTGGGTGCTGAGGGTCTAATGAATCCCGACGATCGACCGTGCCGCATAGTAGTGTATCGGGGGGGTTCCTTGTTTGGATTTCGCTTTGCGAGACACCCCACGCACGAATATGGCACTGTGTTGAGACTGGGGAGAAGTTTAATCCTTAGTGCTCTTATATTATTAAATGTTATGATATATATATTATATATCTTTCTGTACTGAGGGACTGGCGGATCTCAAAGATCGACCTTGCTGCATAGTAGTGTATCGGGGGGGGTTCCTTGTTTGGATTTCGCTTCGCGAGACACCCCACGCACGAACATGGCATAGTGTCGAGATTAAAGTGAAGTTTGGCCCTTAGTACATTTGTTTGACTATCTAGGTTAGATAGTGGTTGGGTATTAGATTAGTTTAGCTGGGTAGCTTGACTAGGAGGTTTAGGGATGCGCTAGGAGTGCACTGTTAGAGGAGAGGTGAGGGGTATCTCACGAGAGTGCGATACCAATTTAAATATGAGATAAAACTATTTTTCTAAAAATAAAGCATTTATGCACTTGCAAAATATTTTCTAAACATTCGGGCTCTGACTCGTTTGTCTACTCTCCTTTCTTTCTCTATATTGTATATATATAGGTGTCCAGACACAGGGACGCCTGGATGGAAACTCTTTCGAGTCAGACGCCTGCTGCAGCAGCTGTGGATGCTTGCAGGTTATCGGTAGACGTTTCTTTTCCTTGTACTCTAGATAGGAGTTATTGTATAAACACTAGAGCCAATGGCTCAATTGCATTTATTTATTCCTTCTGCACCTCATTCGATATGGTTGTATTATTTGGACCGAGTGTTCGGTTATTTTAATTCATTTCATTTTCATTTCAGTTCATTACGCATTTAATTGTGAATGTTTTAATTTGTGCGCTAAAAAGAGTAGTTAGATAAAAGTTTTTAACGGCCACCTAATAGGATATTAGTAATTAAATGGATTTTCGACAGTGATGCTAAGAATGATCCATATGAAACTCCTGTTTTAATTTATATTGGAGTGATCGCCCGGTATCTTATTAGGCGGGTTGTTACAGATGGTATCAGAGCATCAGGTTCTAGTGTCTTTAGGAATCTGTGCGGACGTACTACGCTTTCAGCGTTGCTCTCGATTTGTTATAGAGCCTCAGGAATAGGATTGTTGATTTCTATTGCGAGATTTCGTTCTCCTGCCATATTATGAGATTATAGAAATCTTTTGCGCGCTCGTTTGAGAATCGTGTGCGGAGCTTGGATGGCAGCAGGAGGTGAGGCTTAGCTGGTGCAGCTGGTAGAAGGTTGGGATGAGTACCTTAGTAGAGGTTACTCTCTCTATGGTAATTGTTAAGAATTCTCTCAATGACTACTAAAGCATAGTAGTTCGAGTACCATAGTGCCGCCATAGTAGGGTGTGGTACTAAAGTTGGATTCCCCGTGGAGATAAGGAGTAGAAAGGGATCTTACGGATAGTACTAACCGTGAGTCCCCATGAATAAGCAGGATGAGAAGAATGCGTTTTGGAATTTTCAACTAAGGTTTAGCCAGAGGCCGACGGTGAATAAGGATGAAGATGTTGTTATGAGTTTTACCTCAATTGAGGAGGTATATTTGGCGTGACTAGATATAGTCGCGGTATTAGTTAGCCCTAGACTCGTGTGTGTATTTTGAGTTGTGGCGGTCTCGATAACATTTTAATGTGTGATTATGTGTTTTCCGCAATAGCGGAATCTTATTTTCTTCGTTCGCCATAGAGGCGGGCGATTATATTTTGTATATATACGTATACGGTATATGGTGTAACGGAGCGATAGCAGGCTATTGATGGCAAGTCTATCGTGTCCGCAGTTCCCGGAGGGAACATGTTGTTATTGTGGTGTCTCACCTTTATACAGGTTGAGTACACCTTTGTTATATTGGACTTATGGAACCTCGATAAGCAGAGGCTTCCTTATTATTGGATGGTATATGTGGCAACCTTATAGATATAATTTAAGGCCCACAGAATCGTTTTTGAGCGGTAAGATTTAGCTCATTATTTTGCGCAAGGACTTAAAAGTGAGTGCGAGCGCTGGGTGGTGTGACTCTCAGTTAGAGATAGGAGTTCAGATCACCTTTTTGTTGGATTAGGGGATGGGGATATCCCGCTTGCATGTTGAAATGACTGAACTCCACAACCAACGAAGTCAAGGGTTAATGTGTGGAGGGGTTCCTTGTTTGGATTTCGCTTTGCGAGACACTCCACACATGACTCTTAACGGCGTAGGGAGTGGGGAGCTGTTATGGGATGCAAGGATGTTGATCTTGTGGAACGGTCTTATAGTGTGAATGAACCACTATAGGCTATGAGCCACATAATGTTAATATGCTTATGGAAATATTGTGCTATGGAAAAGCACTAAAGTGGTCCCCTCGCCACAAATGGGTGGGTGAGGTTGGACTTAGAGAATTGATTTGAGGACAATAGTCAGGCCTTAATGAAAAGGCAAGTTTTGAGGAGCTACATTTTGGGTATCATGTTCGTGATACTTTCTACAGAAAGTGGGCACTTTGATTAGTTAGGTTTCCTTCTGTATGGGCGGAAGGATAAGATAGTAGGAATGCGTTCGTAGGCTAGCCTAGTAGGATTTAGGACGTCCCGCTTCTGTGTCTTGGGTCGTTATATCTCGATGACCGACTACGCGAGGGAGTAGTGTAACGGGAGGGTTCCTTGTTTGGATTTCGCCTTGGCGAGACGTCCCACGCATGAAACCAAGCACTTGTCGGGAGTTGGGAGAGGCCTTGGGCACTAGGGACATACTTAGGACTATATTAGTTTCGAATAGGTAGGGTAACGCATAGATCATAGCATTTTTAGGATATAGGTTCGCTAGTATTAGCAGCGCCGAGGTTAGGAGTATTGATATGCGCGGGTTCGGAGGACCCATAGGTGAGTATTACACCGAGGAAAGGAGATCCTTATTTGGGAGAGAGTGATGCGTGTTAGACGTTCGTAATGTTTGTGCTGATATGCACAAGTTAGAAGGTGTATGGGCACCTTGGTAAGGTGGTTTGATATACCGCCTAGTTAAGATAAGAGTAGTACACGAGGTTGTAATTCATGCCGATAGGCATTATAGATGATGGGTATTTTGTGACGTATAAGAGTCACTTTGCGATTGTGGTAGTTGTGTAGCACATGGTTGGGAACCGTTGGGTTAGTATTGTTTCCCTTGAGGTATTAGGATTTGGAGTGATCCTAAGATTTGTGGTGTAGGTCGCATCTCAATTTCGAGGACGAAATTCCGTTGTAAGGGGGGGAGTGTAATAACCCGTCCTTTTTGGAGGCGATTAAATCCCATAATTAAGAATAATTTGGGAATTTGGAGAATTTCTCGAAATAGTGATTTCTGGGATCTTCGAGGATTTAATGATTTTCGAAGGGTGTTGTTAATTATTTTGGGACCATATAGGTCGAAATATTTTATTTATGTGTCGCCATGGGGTATAGCGACAAAAGAGGTGAGATTTTGAGTAGAACACCGCATTTAATTATTTTGGATTAGAATAGTGATTTGCGGTCAAGTGCCTCGGATGGAAATTTCGACTGCGCCACGAGTCTCGGAATGTCCGAGATAGTCGGAAAAGAGTGTCCGATTGTTGAAATTAAGTTCCGGGTAATTTTGGAGTTAAATAGGCTCGTAATTGGGTAAACGAGTCGTTTTTGGGTTTTTAGGGTTAAAACCCTTTTTCTCTCTATATATAGAGGTAGAGAGGGAAGAAAGAAGAAAGAAAAGAAAGAAGAGAGAGAGAGAGGGAAGAAAAGAAGAAAAAGGGGGAGATTCCGGCCGGCCTCCGCGGGATTCGGCTCGAGGACGTCGGATTGTATCCACGAGGCAAGTGTTTACTTGCTTTATTTATTTTTTAGCATAAATATCTCATATCATTGTTGGTATAACAAACCCTAATGATTTTGGGTTGGGTATTCGTGAATAAAACGGGTTTTCGGGAGATAAAACGAATAAACCCCTAAAATGGGCAAATTGGAGATTTTAGAAATTAACCAAATATATTGGGTGATTCCGGGTCCTGGGATGTTTAGGACCCGTATTATAAGTGTATTTGTTGTTGGTAGAAGTTGTAGGCCGTTGGGTGGAGAGATGGAAGCTTGGGGGAAGCTTCCATGGCCGAAATAGCTTCTCGGAGAAGAAGCTGCCCGACTTGATCGATCGATCGATCATCGGGAGTCGATCGATCGAAGCCTTCGATCGATCGACGGCCATGGGTCGATCGATCGACCCCTGCTGAAAAGGAACAATTTCTTTAGGGTGATTTGGAAGGGATAGATTCCATTTCATCTTGCTTTGAGGATAATTAGGTGATAACCTAAGGGACCTTTTAGGACTTCACGGTCCATAAATTGAGGTAAATTTAGGAGGGTAAAGTAAGGGTTTTAAGTATATAACCCTTAATCTATATTTTCGAGGAAAATAGAATAATTGTAGAAATTGATGGATTAGGGTTCCTAACTTTAATTAGGGACTTCTAAACGATTATTTGGACTAGGTATAGTCTTGGGGTTTAAGGAAATGAAATCCTTAACCCGTTAAGTTTAAGGTTGTTCGGGTGAGATAAAACCCGAGGATAATTCTCGTAGGCATATAAGCCTATATAATTATGTTTATAGAAGGCATAGTTATATCGATTATCGTTAAGTATATCCTAAGAGATAATTAGGATAGTTTGGGGGTATATATATATAATGTATATACTTCACTTTGAGGAGAATAGTATCATTGGAGATATCCAATAAATCCTTAGAATAGGATTAAAGTACATAGTGATCATTAAAGTAAGAAATACCTTGGTTTTAGAATCATGCTAATATTAATGCATGATTATGATTCCTGGAGGGAATCTTTGGGATTATTGTCATCGTTAGATGCTATAGGCCATTAAGGCCGTTTATATATATTCTAGGAAGAATATATAGGATATGTATATACTGTGTGTTTTAGGTATATATATATATGTTGATGGTAATGATTTTGAAAATATATAAATGAATATTTTCAAAATGGAAAGAGAAATGTTTTTCATCATTAATAAAATATGGATTATACACCTCTCTAAATCGCTATCATATGGGAAGTTGCGTTCGTATGGTGAAGCCCCCTGGCTAATGATGCAGGGTGGATATAGTCCTATAGGCCATGTGAGCGTTTGTTGTTATATTTTCTGCGCTGGTTAGGAGATTCCGGGTGTGGTCTTGACTATCCCGCAGGCACATGGTCGCTTCCCGACGTCTTTCGATATAGGATCCCAGGTTGTCTTGGAGGCCCTGGAAGATGATAGCCATTTAGGGGCGCGCACAGTGGAGAAATCCGGACGGGCGGTCTTAGAACGCGTTTATTAAAGCAGTTCATGATAATGGATTTGCTTTAAATACATTTCCTGGATATAGGAAGGGAAATGGGTTATATATAAAGTGGCTTCGGTAACACTTCCCGGATGGAAGAAGGGATGTGGAAGCATATGTTATGATCAAAGCATTTTTATGATAATGAAAATGTCTTTGAATACATTTTCTGAGTATAAAAAGGGAAATGGGATATTTTGATAAAGGAAAAGCTTTTTATGTTAATAAAACTGGCTTTCAAAAAGTATATGGTTTGTTAAAGAAATTCATGATAATGAATTGGCTTTTATAAATACATTTCCCGGATATGAGAAGGGAAATGGAAGTTTTTGAAATGAAAAAGGATAAGTATTTATAAATACTTTATGTATCTAGTAATCCTCAGTCCGGGGGATATTTATTTTATCCGGAAGTATATTGTAGATGTATGTATAAATTGGGTGCCGAGGGTCTAATGAATCCCGACGATCGACCGTGCCGCATAGTAGTGTATCGGGGGGGTTCCTTGTTTGGATTTCGCTTTGCGAGACACCCCACGCACGAATATGGCACTGTGTTGAGACTGGGGAGAAGTTTAATCCTTAGTGCTCTTATATTATTAAATGTTATGATATATATATTATATATCTTTCTGTACTGAGGGACTGGCGGATCTCAAAGATCGACCTTGCTGCATAGTAGTGTATCGGGGGGGGTTCCTTGTTTGGATTTCGCTTCGCGAGACACCCCACGCACGAACATGGCATAGTGTCGAGATTAAAGTGAAGTTTGTCCCTTAGTACATTTGTTTGACTATCTAGGTTAGATAGTGGTTGGGTATTAGATTAGTTTAGCTGGGTAGCTTGACTAGGAGGTTTAGGGATGCGCTAGGAGTGCACTGTTAGAGGAGAGGTGAGGGGTATCTCACGAGAGTGCGATACCAATTTAAATATGAGATAAAACTATTTTTCTAAAAATAAAGCATTTATGCACTTGCAAAATATTTTCTAAACATTCGGGCTCTGACCCGTTTGTCTACTCTCCTTTCTTTCTCTATATTGTATATATATAGGTGTCCAGACACAGGGACGCCTGGATGGAAACTCTTTCGAGTCAGACGCCTGCTGCAGCAGCTGTGGATGCTTGCAGGTTATCGGTAGACGTTTCTTTTCCTTGTACTCTAGATAGGAGTTATTGTATAAACACTCGAGCCAATGGCTCAATTGCATTTATTTATTCCTTCTGCACCTCATTCGATATGGTTGTATTATTTGGACCGAGTGTTCGGTTATTTTAATTCATTTCATTTTCATTTCAGTTCATTACGCATTTAATTGTGAATGTTTTAATTTGTGCGCTAAAAAGAGTAGTTAGATAAAAGTTTTTAACGGCCACCTAATAGGATATTAGTAATTAAATGGATTTTCGACAGTGATGCTAAGAATGATCCATATGAAACTCCTGTTTTAATTTATATTGGAGTGATCGCCCGGTATCTTATTAGGCGGGTTGTTACAGTTGTATTCCCGTCTTGGGTTTTTTTCTCGTACATCCGGCGTTGTGAGTATTCTTTACTTTACTTTTTTTTGCTTTAATCACTAGATGCTTGTTTAGTATTAATCAAGATAAAATTGGTTTAAAGTGAGAATTGGGTTTTCACAACTTGGTTGGTGCATAATTAAAAGTTGGATCTTTTGAAAGAAAAATTGGTTTAGCTTTGAAAACACACACATCAGGCCACTCACCGCGTTTCACAAATTGGTATCAGAGCGAGAAAACATTTTTATTTGTTTTGTGATCCCGTGTGTTTTCAAAGATTAATTCTGGATATAATGAATTTTCTCGAACTTCTGTTTTTTATGGCACTAATTACACTTATTGGAAGATGAGAATGAGATGTGCTTTAAAATCTATTGATGAGCGAGTTTGGCTTGCAGTTGAGAAAGGTTGGACACCCCCTGTCACTATTGTAGGTGAAGTCACTAGTTTAAAGCCTGTTGAGTCATGGATCGAAACTGAACAAAGACTTGCACAATATAATTCTAAAGGTCTGCACATTATTTCTTCACATGTCACACATGAAGAATATAACAGAATTATGACTTGTGAAACATCAAAAGAGGCTTGGAATATTTTGGCACTCACTCACGAGGGCACTAGCATGGCTAGGGCGTCAAAACTTTAAAATCTCACTACACAGTTTGAGACCATTAGGATGTTAGAGAGTGAGACCTTTGATGAGTTTTATGCTAGGTTGTCCAATATTGTCAACTCGTCGTTTAACCTAGGTGAGAAAAATCCCGACAACCGTGTCATTAAGAAAATCCTTAGGACATTGCCTAGTGGGTTTGATGCGAAAGTGACCATTTTAAACTCCTTGGGTAGGTTAGAGTCCACGAAACTTGAAGAGATTGTAGGTGACTTACAAACCTATGAAATCGACATGATTACCTCCAAGCAAGTGCCTAAGAAAGAAAAGGGTATTGCTTTGAAAACCCGGAAGGAGGAAATTAAAGTTTCAAATTCCGATTTCGATTTCGATTTTGAGGATGTTGCTTTGTTGGCAAAGAAATTTAAAAAATTTATTAAGTTTCAAAAGCAATCGAAAGATGCCAAGAAATTTGAAAAATTCTAGAACAACAAAGTAGATCCCACCTCTAAGTATAAGTTTGAAAAGCCTAAGAGAGATGAGTCGGATAAGTGTTTTGGGTGTGAGGGGTACGGTCACAAAGTTAAGGAGTGTCCCACTAGACTTAAGAAAGAGGGCAAGAAACCCGTGGTCTATAATGCCACCTTAAGTGATAGTGAACCGGAAGAGGGAGAGAGTCCCCCCATTGAGCATAACTTTATTGCGTTTATGGCATGTCATGTGAGCGACGACAATACAACTCATGTGAATGACACTTCCGAGGAGGTTTTGAGTGAATCCCATGTTAGTGAGGGCGAAGAGAGTGACGAGGAGAAGATTGATGTGAAAGAATTATAAAATGCGTTTAATGAGTTGTATGCCGAAACGGTGAAGGTGAAAAAGGCTAACTCAAAATTGCAATCTAAGTTGAATGAGCGTACCATAGAAAATAATGATAGTTTGATTGAGGATCTTAGGGCACGAGAGAAGAAGTTTAGGGAGAAATTAGAGTTTATGGAGAAAGAGAGAGATAATCTCCGTGGTTTGACTAGTCGTTGAAAAATGAGATTTTAGAGTTTGATGAGTCTAGGCGTTTGATCGAGTCTAGGATTCACGAATTGGAGGAGAGATTGAAAGACTCATCTAGAGTCAAGTTTGATTTGGAGGCTAGGTCGTAGAAGTTAGATAAGATCTTAGGCACCATCCAAATTAAGGGAGATAGGGGAGGTATAGGTTTTGATGAGAGAGTTGTTCCCATTCCCCCCGCACGTGTGAGAAACACTAGGATTGTTAGAAAAGGTCCACCTAAAGGTAATAATTCCCACCACCGCTTCACTTGCTCGTTTTGTGGCAGGAAAGGTCACCTTAGGCATTATTGTTACGATCTTAGACAAGCTCCTATAAAGTTTAGGAATAAAGTTGCCCCGGTTCCCAAAAACCCCATGCGCCATTTTACACCTACTTGGGTTAGGAAATCGGATTTAGTGGCTTTAGGAATTAAACTTCATGTTTCTCGTTTGGGTGCACTTGATTATTCCCATGCTAAATCGAAAGGATGATAGTGTTGCCATGTTTGTCATATGCTAGTTTTCTTCATGATATATTCATTGCTAGTATTATGACATGTGTATCATTTTGTATTTTATTTTTCATTTGTTTGAGTCTTTTTTTTTAAATACAAAAAGATTTTATTTTTGGAGAAAACTTTTGAAAAACCGAAAATAGTTTTGTTTTCTTGTTTTTGTTTTTGAGTTTACATGTTTGATGGCATATTGGTGTGCTTGGACCCCCCCCCCCCCCCCCCCCACATCGTTTCATTATCCATGTGGCTAGGACATTTGGTCATTATTATCGATGCTTAGAATCATCTTAACCATTGTTTATTTTGGGTTGTTTCGAAGTTGATATGCATCTTGATTCGACTTTGTATATATGCCAACATCGCACACATGCACAAGTTTATATGGATGTTTGACTTCTCTTACATATTTGAATTTGGTGAGGCGTTCTTATCTCAATCTTGTCATCTATGCATAAGTAAACTTAAGGAGAAGTGTGCATGTAATAACTGTTTACCGTGAGGATTTAAATTGAAAAAGTGATGAGTGATTCACAGGAAAGGGCTGCGAGAGTTCAAAATTAACTCGTCGTGAAAGCCACCGTTTTAAAAGAGCCCAAAAAGAAAATGTAATATGCTAAGAAAAGGGCCAATAAGATTTTCTCTAAGTTGAGAATTCTAGAAACCTCAAAAGAACTTGAAAAAGTATGTTTATATGAGGGTGTTTGGTTGGAGAAAATTTAAACGGGCTTGCACAACTAATCCTAATGTTGAAACATTGCAATTTGACGCTATTGTTTGTAGAATCGTCCAAATTCTGGATTTGTGTGCATGTAGTATGTTTAGTTCGTTAAGCTCACACTTTAATTGTCATTTGGCTATGATAAAGTTTGATGATTTATTGCTATCAATTAGAGCTTCTTGATCGTTTCGATGTGTTGGAATTATGGCTCATTTGTTGTAGTTTCACGCCCATTCATTCCATTGTCCATGTTTGAGCACATCGGTACTATGTTTGCATGTAACTCGCATTTTTAGTTTTTATGAGTTTTTGCATTTTGTGCGAAAAACTTTCTGCTTTAGCACTGTTTTGCATCTGTCAGTCCCTTCCTGGAATTTTTTTTGTGAAATTTTTTCAGTGGGCAATACTTTATAATATTTATGGGAAACTGAGAAATTTTAGCAGGTCGTGCGAAGTCGTTCTAACGACATCTCATCTCGCACGAACGACTTATGTACTTCGTTCGAGCGACTTCCTCATCTCGTTTGAGCGAAGTCCCTGGCTCGTTCGAACGACAGGGTGAAAAATGGCTTGTGATTGGTTTGCAGTCCTCTGGTTTATATTGTTATATTTTTGGTACCGCGGGAAGCATTTTTGGATTGTTTGGTTTATATGCAGGTTCTTTTATGTTCCAAATTGATATTTTGCATATAAGACTGTTTATCACACTTGATTTCATTGGTATACTCTTTGTGTGATTCCTTGGTTTACTAGCTACCATTCTGTCATTATATGATCTTTTTTAACTGGTTGATTCATGTTTATCTAGCGGTCTTCCTTTTTCACAATTGGTATCAACTTGATTTTATTTGGTATCATATTCTCATGCTAGATATTTCATATTGGTTTATCTTTTCACCGGACTGTCTATTCGAGACAAAAAGGGGGAGAGATTTGGTATGTGATGTAGGGGGAGATTTGTTGAGCACTTATTTATGATATTTGTAACAAATTGGTATCAAATAATTGCTCACATGTTTCAAATGATATGTTCTTATTGTCTATATAAATTGGTTTCATTTGTTCCTCCATACTTCACTTGGTATTTGTTTGTCTGTTTCATGTGTGTAGGTATGCTTCAGCGATTCGAGATTTCAAGTCTACATCACATTCAGACAGTTCATGCTTGCCGGTGCTACATATATTAGTCCGTGTCCTGTATTTTTGTTTTTGGGTTTATGGGATTGGATTAAGGCGTCATATGGCTTGACGACCCGGTTAGGCATTTCACTGGTTTAGTTTTGTCCCGAAATAGTCAAAGGGGGAGATTTGTAAGGACATAAATTTCCAATTGAGTCCCGTATTGTTTTGACTTAATTCTGTGAACAAAACTGTGTTTGTAATATGTCATAGGGAGAATTTTATTTTGTCATGATCCCACTTGGTCTATGACGTATTGAAGAAATTAAAGATGTTGCGGAAAAGCTGCAAAGATTTAATCATGCCGATGTTTATTTAGTGCAAGTTTACTTGTCTTCAAAGTTAATTTCCTTTCGAGATCACTCAGGTATGAATGCGTATATTTAATGGTGCTCGGAATTATTTTATAAAAGATAAGGATGTAATTTTTATAAAGAAAAATGTTTTTAAATACTTTAAATGTGTTTTTATGGTTTAAAATTCGTTTTATGATGATAAGCTCATAATAGAGTTTGACTAATTTGAATCTCTTTGTTAAGAAACATTTTTATCAGAAAGTCAAAGAAAGTCAAACTTTCGCGAGGTTGCTCGAGCGACATTGGATCTCGTTCGAACGAGATACAATGTCGCGCGAACGACATGCTTAAGTTGTTCGAATGACACGTTTTTCAAGGCAGCATTTAAATCCTATTTAAACAGTATTTGCATTATAATTTCGTAAGTGTGCTTTCTGGAAAACAGTTTTACAAACCAGAACCTTGTTTGCACATGTTTTATAAGGTTTAAACGTCTTAAACACATCCTTAGAGTTTGTAAAGATCCGAGTTATCATTCTAATATGTTTACGTGATCTTGCTGCACCAAAGTTGTTTCTTCTACACATTGAACACAAAGGGTTTTGCGGTGAAGAAGCGACGGACATTATGTTCGACATCGTAGACGTATCAAAGCCATATCGGAGGACACCGAGACATACGTGGACACGTCTGTTGTGGACAGAGATCGTGGAAGATGGAATTTCTGCGTGGGCACTATTGAAGAACGATTGAAGATCAGAAGGAGCGTCAAGACCCGTGGGGATCGAGTCTTAGTGTAAGGCTAATCTGTCTTTGTAAAACCATTATTCATAGTGATTCTCTGACTTGGGCTGTCCAAGGTTGTTTTCCCGTCTTGGGCTTTTTCCTCGTACATCCGGCGTTGTGAGTATTCTTTACTTTACTTTACTTGCTTTAATCACTAGATGCATGTTTAGGATTAATCAAGATAAAATTGGTTTAAAGTGAGAATTGGGTTTTCACAACTTGGTTGGTACATAATTAAAAGTTGGATCTTTTTGAAAGAAAAATTGGTTTAGCTTTGAAAACACACACATCAGGCCACTCACCGCGTTTCACAATATTACTTGTATATGAAGACGAGACATCATATAAATTTAACTGGTGTAAAGAGTAAACTGAATAAGGTTTTATTCTCATTCTGGGAGATTATATTTGAATTTAAATTGTGATTCGTATATTAAAATGAGAATTATATATACGAGGTTTTATATACTATTTTAAACTAGTGAAAGTTTTGGAATATGAACGGTATGCCTATATATATGAGAAATATATAAATCTAATCGAGGATTATATTAATTTTAAGCTCGTGTGATAGCTTACTGTATAGCGGATATTATATCACGCATGGTAGGTGATAGTTATGAGGACTTAGAGGAGGGGTGTTACAGATTAGTTAGGAAGGGATGCCAGGATGATGATTCTTTTGAGTCAGACGTTTGATGTAGCAGCTATAAATGCATTCAGTTTTATTATAAATGCTTCTATCCTTGAGATCTAGATAGGAGGTATTGTAGAAACATTCGGGCCGATAACCCAACTGCATTCATTTATTCCTTTATCGCCTTTTAGTTCGGCATTCGATTTGGTTGTATTTGGTTGTACCGAGTGTTCGGTTATTTTGTTTCATTTCAGTTGTTATATATAAACTGTGTGATTATTTTACTTAGTTGATTTGGATAAAAAGATTAGTTAAATAAAATTTTGACGCCCAGCCTAATAGGCTATTAGTAATTAAATTGGTTTTCGACAGTGATGCTGAGAATGAACCATATGAGACTCCTGTTTTAATTTGGTGTAGGATTGATCACCCGGTATTTTATTAGGTGGGGTATCACAGATGGTATCAGAGCATCAGGTTTTAGTGTCCTTAGGAATCTGTACAGACGTACTACGCTTTCAGCAATGCTTTCAACTTGATATAGAGCCTTATAATTAGGATTGTTGATTCCTCTTGTGAGATTCCGTTCTCCTGCCATTATGTAAGATTATAGTAAATCTTTTGTGCGCTCGTTTGAGATTCGTGTGCTGATCGAGGAAGGGCGACCAGGAAGGCCGTGATGAGGGCAGCAGGATGTGGGGGAATAGTAGGAGCTGTAAGTTGAAGTTGGGGATGAGGACCGCATTAGAGGTCACTCCCTTTGTGGCATTTTTATTGATTGCTACAACGACTACTAAAGTATATTAGTTATAACTATTCAAGTACCGCTATAGTATAGAGAGTGGTGCTAAAGTTGGCCTACCCAGTGAAGTAAATTGGAAAAAATTAAAAGGGTCTTTGATAAGGACTATATGTTGAAGTTAAGTCATGCGAAGGAAGTGTAGTGTTACTCAATGGAAGTAGGAGGCTCAGAATCTTGGGCTTAGAGCAGGGTATGGAAATACCCAAATGTGAAAATTTGAGGAAAAATTTTCACTAATGGGAGAAATGTCGAATTGGTGGGAACGATAGTCACCATATTTAAGGGGAGCATGATGTTTTGGCTCATAGAGGAATCTTATGGATGGTTTTAACCGTTAGTTCCTTTGGTTTGTTAGAAATGAGGAGAATGCAATTTTTGAATTATTCTTATGAGGATCAGTCAGAGGTCAACATTAAATAAAAAGTTATGTGGATAAGTTAACTGTAAGTGCAATGAAGAGAGAGTCTTTCAGTGGAATGATAGGCTCCCTAGTAAGTGTTGCTAACACTTATGGAGATTTTACACAGATTTTTGGTGAATATAAGGGCCATGTTGTGCCTCATATATTGGTAATCTTAACGCTTCCATGAGAATAGAGCTGGATGAGTTAAAGAATTAAGTCCAAGGGTAAAAGTAGAATTATTTGTGTTCATGAGACCCCGTAGGTGGAAATCAACCCCGAGATTTATTGAAACATGGCTATTGAAGCCGGTAGTGGAGTTTCCTTTTGATGAAGAAGTTAAAGGAATTATGAAGGCGATTATCAGGATCGAGGCTATAGAGCCCAAGGTGATGATAACTTTAACACGGTCAGGGTGGTCAGAGATAGGGAATAATTTTGATGTGGCATGTAAAACTACACGGTTAGTCCTTGCCCGGTAGGATTTGAAGGACGGGAGTAGGGTGCCTATATGGGGCATTGATTAAAGTAGTTTTGGTTCGGTTAATACAAGTATGCTAAGTCTGGGAACCATTTGGAGTAGCCAAGGTGAGTGGCAAAGTTATTTTTATGAGTTTTACCTCGGATGAAGGAGGTATGTTCTGTGTGGCAAGATTGAGTCACAATATTTTATTATCTGTGGATTCGTGTGTGTAATTCGAGCTTTGTGGTGGTATTGGTAACATTATAGAGTATATGTCTATATATTTTTCAATTTTAGAGGGGTTCTATTTTCCTTCATTCATTATGAAAAGCGGGTGTTGATATTTTAGTTTTATATCCGGTTTGCACTGCTCATTTTGTGTGTGTTATACGAGTATAGAACTATTCTGAGTAGAATGTATTGTGGTTATCGGAGCGATAACAGGCTAATGATTGCAAGACTATTGTATCTGCGGTTCCAAGGTGGAACGAGTTATTATTGCGATATCTTGCCTGGATACAGGTCGAGCTCACCTATATTACGTGTTTAGATGGAACTTTGGTGAGTACATGTTTCACTAGAATAATTTAAGTGCATGGGGATATGCAGGATTTATAATTTATCATGTTTTACGTTGACATACCTCCACGACTGACAAAGTTAACTAGTAGTGTATAAGCGGGGTTCCTTGTTTTGATTTCGCTTACGAGACACTCCACGCATGAACCTTAACGATGTCGGGAGTATAGATATGTTATTTTATGCTAGGATATGGGTTTTGATGATAAATTAGCTGAGGGTCATGTGACGATTAAAGGCTAATAAAAGTATATGTGTTGTGGAAAATCAATGGAAATGTTTCTCTCACCGCAAGTATGTGGGTGAGGCAAGCTAAAGGAAATTGATTTGAGGCTTATAGCCAGGCCTTGAATAGAAGGCAAATTCAGAGGAAATATGTTTTGGATATGATGTTCGTAACAATTTTGCAGAGAGTAGGCGCCCGATTAGTTAGAATTTCCATTTTGCCAAGATGAAAGGCCATAGTGGTAGAAGTATGTAAGTAGGTTAGCGAGGTAGGACTTAGAACATCCCGATGGTGTGCCATAGGCCGTTATATCTTGATTATCGACAATGCGAGGGAGTAGTGTAACGGGATGGTTCCTGGTTTGGATTTCACTTTGTGAGACATCCCACGCATGAAACCGAGCAAATGTTAGAATTTAAGAGAGGTCTTGGGCACTAAGGAAATGGTTAGGATAGTACTCATTTTACGTGTGTAGGAAACATATTAATCTTAGGACTACCATGAAGTAAGGCTAGTAGGACTAGTGGCGCTGATATAGGGAGATTGTTATGAGTTGACCACGAGAAGATTGGCGGGTTAACTTTATGAAGGATTGGATTTCCAGGTATATGAAGGATTGAATTTTGAATTATTCGGGTTAGGAATACCCAGGTGTTAGTACCATGCTGAGGAAATGAGGCCCATTTTAGAGAGAGTTAGTTGGTTTTATATGCCTCCAGAAATAGAAACGACGTCGTATATAAAGCTGAAGAATATGCATTGGAGCAGCTATGGGTTAGATTGAATGTCGTAGGAGGCACGCGATAACCCAATGGTGTAGGTGCAACGAAAGTTAGTGCACCTAAGTTAAGCGAGAAGACTAACGGGAATAGTCAAGCGTTAGTGTAGTTTCCTTTTGAGGGAAATTCGATGTCCTATTGTAGATGAGCGGACGCTTAGAGTCGTGGCTCTTCGGTGGGATCTATACATTAGAGCGACAATTAAAGTCTTGTTTTCTTCATATGAGGTTATAGTTAATCTTAAAACCAAGGTAGTGTTGCAGTATATAGAGGTTTGGTTAAGCTTGTTGTTATGCTAGTGTGCTAGAAAATAAGCCTTGAGATAGGTGGTTACCGTGAACGAGTATATGGTAGGGTACCATTTGGGTTAGTACCTATCGATTTATGTGTGCAGGATGAAATGTGATTAACGATCCTAGGTTAGTAGTACCGATTGTATCTGAATTTCGAGGACGAAATTCCGTTGTAAGGGGGGAATGTAATAATTCGTACTTTTATGGATAATTAAATTTGATAAGTGGGCCTAATTTGGAAATTTGAGGAATTATTGTAAATAGTCATTTTAGAATTTATGAGTATAATTTGATGAATTGAGAATTTAAAGTGAGTAGTAAATATTAGTTTGCAAGTGTCGGATTAATATTTACATGGGTTATATTTTCCTACGGGACTAAGTATATGCGTTGGATTATTTTAATTACTTGTCACAGTTGGGTAAAGCGACAAATGATAATATTTTAATTGGAAAAAGCATAGTGAGATGTGTTGGGTATAATTAGTGAATTTTAGTTAAGTGAATCAGATGGAAATTTCGAGTGCACGGTTGGTTTCGAAATGGCTGAGATAGTCAGAATAGAGTACTCGGGGGTAGTGTTTGAGCTCTAGGGACTTTTGGACTAGTAGGGACTCACAATTGAGTAAACGAGTCATTTTTGGGTTTATAAGGGACAAGCCCTTATTTTCTCTCTTATAAGGCAAGAGAGAGGGGGAGAAAGAAATAAAAAGAGAGAAAGAAGATAAAGAGAAGAGAGGAAGGAAAAAGAGGAAGAAAAAGGGGATTCCGACCCAAACTCGGCGAGATTCGACTCGAGGTCGTCGAATTTTATCCATGAGGCAAGTGTTTACTTGCTTTATTTAATTGAGTGTGTGTATATCATATTATAGTTGGTAAACTAATAATTTTGGGTTAGAAACCTTAAAATAAATTTGGGAAATTTGAGTTTAAGTTTACAAATTGATGTATGGAACGCTCTTAATGATTTCCAGTGTTAAACCGATGTTAATGGTGTATATATATGGATTGAAATTGGAGAAATGGTAAAACTAGGGCTTTAATAGTTTTAGGGTTTTAATCTAATAGAAATGATTTAATACCACAAATAAATTGATGTGTTAGTTATAAATCAGTGCTAGGATGATTGTGGTGATGTTGGTTGAGATTAGAAACCATAAGAATGGAGGTTGGGTTGATATTTGGAATTTTAGAAAAGATCTTTTCGATACGATCGCGCGAGCACTGATCGCTTATTTTTTTGATTTGTTTTGGATTTATAATTATTTTCTACGCAAGGCTGTCCGAGATCGAAATCGTTAACAAGAAATCAAACCTGATATTGGGAGAATTAAGGCTAAAATTGTTTGGATATTATCTTAAGGGATTATAGAAGTGATATTAGGACTCTTAGATAATGGTATTGAGGGTGATTAAACCTTGGATCGAAAGAGGGAACCTCGGGTTAATTTGGTGTACAATCCTAGATATGGGTTTAATGAATGTATGAATAACATTCACGGGAACTATTCGGCAAGCCTATGTAGATAAATTTATGTGGTTATAATAAATATGGGTTAATTGTAATTGAGTAAATCCTAGAATGCTATTAGGATGGAATTTAGGATATGGGCTCAAGAGAATTGCACAGTTATTCGGTACGTCTATTGACGACTATTATTATAGGTGATGCGATACATATGGAATTAAAATAAGTTGAGAGTGTACATATGTAATTATTATGAATTGGTATATTCGGGAGTATACATAAATCCTTAAAAGTTATTAAGGTGCAAGTTATATATTAAGTAAGAGAATACTTATAAGTTTAGTATTGTAAGTGTGCGAATACTTAGATACTATTACGAATAGGAACATTCGGGGTTATCGGCTATCGCTATGAGAGTTTGGCAATTTTAGCCATATATATATATTAAGAAGTGATATAATATATATACGGAAGTTGTTAAAGTATATATACGTGATGATACGAATATAAATATATATGTGTAATTGGTATATTTGTATCTTAGAGGCTGGTTCGACAGGATTTCCCGGGCATAGGGTTGGACAGCCAGGTTATATTTTCTCTAGTACGATCTAGGGAGGTTGCGCGGTGTGGGTGAATCCCCTATCTTGAGGAGCAGAGAGAGTATATCCCCAAGTTGTCTCGTCCCATATACGAGTGCGGTGTGTGTACTCCACTTGCAGGAGGGAGCATGATCGCCTCATCCATTGTGTATTTTTACCATGACCATGAGTGAGTATGGCTTGGTACCGTGGCTGAGTGAGTAAACCTGAATTTGGATAGGCACTATGAGACTGCATCCTCGAGTTATAGATCGGTGGGATGGTTATTATACTTGTGATTGTGAAAGGTATAATTATACTTGTTGCGTATAGTATATTGCTTGTATATGAAGATGAGACATCACATAGCTTTAACTGGTGTAAAGAGTAAAATAAATAAGGTTTTATTCTCATTATGGGAGATTATATCCGTATTTAAATTATGATTCGTATATTAAAATGAGAATTATATATACGAGGTTTTATATACTAAAGTGAAAAAGGGTATTTTAAACTAGTGAAAGTTTTAGAATATGAACGGTATGCCTATATATATATATATATATATGAGAAATATATAAATCTAATCGAGGATTATATTAATTTTAAGCTCGTGTGATAGCTTACTATATAGCCGATATTATATCACGCAGTGTAGGTGATAATTATGAGGAATTAGAGGAGGGGTGTTATAGATTAGTTAGGCAGGGACACCTGGATGATGATTCTTTCGAGTCAGACGTTTGTTGCAGCAGCTGTGGATGCATGAAGGTTTATTGTAGACGCTTCTATCCTTGAGATCTAGATAGGAGGTATTGTAGAAGCATTCGGTCCGATAGCCCAACTCCATTCATTTATTATTTTACCGTCTTTTAGTGCGGCACTCGATTTGGTTGTATTATGTTGTGCCAAGTGTTCGGTTATTTTGTTTCATTTCAGTTTTTGTATATAAACTGTGTGATTGTTTTACTTTGCTGGTTTGGATAAAAAGATTAGTTAAACAAAATTTTGACACCAGCCTAATATGTTATTAGTAATTAAATTTGTTTTCGACAGTGATGCTGAGAATGAACCATATGAGACTCCTGTAATAATTTGGTATAGGATTGATCGCCCGATATTTTATTAGGTGATGTGTCATATTCCAATGTGGTTAAAACCTATGCCTGCAATTTCCATACATTGTGATAGTCAATCGGTAATTATCAGAAAACAGACTCATATATATAATTGTAAGTCTTGACATATATGTCGAAGGAATAATAACGTTAAATAATTTCTCTATAATTGAATAATTTCCATTGATTATATTAAGTCTAAGGACTATATAGAGAATTCGATAACCAAGGGGTTAAATAGAGAGTAAGTGTATAATTTATCGAGGGGAATGGAAATAAAGCCTAAAAAGTACAAATTTATCTTGATGGAAACCCTACCTAGCTAACTGAAGATCCTAAGATCTTGGTTCCAAGGGACAACCGAATCTTAACTGACTCTTTAAAAAGATCACCCATGAGTTTTAAACTTATACATATTCTTGTGATAAAATAGTGTTGCCTACAGAGTAAATAAGGATAAGCTTATCTTTTAATGACTCGTATACTTTGAAAATTCAAGTGGGGTGTAGTAGGATATTCTTAATGGGAATTTGCCTATGTGAGTGTGAAGAGACCGCTTCTATGAGAAATTCAAAAGGATGGAATTCTCTAAAGCACTCATGAAACCAATAATTGTTCAGGGCCAAAATAAACACAACCGAACGAACCAACTTTGATTGAAAAAATATGTTCTGATGTCTATTTACTTGATTTACACAAAATACTTAACAGTTCAAGACATCGCATTTACTGATCAGTAAGTAAATCCGATAGTCTCTCACTAGGGAAGATTCAAGGCCAAATCTATATTTCCCAATACCGAAATTTTTCTGTAGAACTCTCTTAGTGTCTGCATAGTCTTTTATGTTGATCCAACCAATTTTTATTCATGTGGGTGATTGTTAGAATTTATGGGTTTTATTTAAGTTCACAGAATCCAATTTTGGTCAACTTAAGGATCAATTTAACATGGGACCCACGCGTCTTTTGAGACAGTTCGAAGTGGTAACATGTTTTCCTCTATAAGAAGTATAATGTGATATACTCACATTCTTTAAACCATATATTAATGAATGAGAAATTGTATCTCAAAGTACCCACTTTGAATATGGAACTTAGTTGGAGTTTTAAGGCTAAAGTCCTTGTCCCCATAGGAAGAATGTGATAAACGGGTGCAGTATAATACAACCCATTTTGGTCTAAAGTCTTGGCGCCCTTGGGGTATCCCAAGTCTTTGAAGGAGGCAGGACTTACATGGCTTGGGTTGTCTTCCAAGTCCACAAGCACGCACGCGGCCACCATCACTCGCCTGCCCCAACCTGGTATGGTCTGATCAGGTCTATCTCGGCTCGTGCTCAGCTCGTGATCGTAGACCGTGGGACAGGGGCTTTGGGTTATAACTTGGCCAATAGTATAAAAATTTTTGGGCCAATTTTAATGGGATTTTTATTTTATTTTTTGTGGGTTTCTTTTATTATTTTCGTCCTAGTTTTTATTTCGTTTTATCTCATTTATTTGTCAGTTAAATTCGATTTTATCCTAACGGATGACTGTTTTTTTCCAACCGTTTTTAACTGCCATTTTTTTATTATAAATAAGTGGCTTGGGTCTGTTTTAAAAAATGTATTGAAGAGAAAGATAGAAATAAACCTTGTCCTGTTGTGAGTCCATCTAGTTATATTTTTAAGAGGAATCTGCACGGGGCTTGCAATTTGAAGTGCTATTGTTACAAGTGAGACTACTATCTCCTGGGAGACGATTGCCACTCAATCTGTTGAGCACCACTACGGTGGAAATTTCGTCTTAAGGACAGAGTGTCAAACACTTGCCTAAGTCATTTAATATGCATTTAATATCACTATGAATTTATTTGATGTTGTTTTCACATTACTGCTTCTACATTTTTTTCATAGTTTATATATTTTGTAAATTAATTTCAAAGAATTTTGAATAACAAAATCACCACTTGACACTGAGTAGAGTTACAAGGTTTTCCACTCCTTTCATATAAAATATAAATGCACTAGAGATATGTAAGATACAAGGCATATCTTAATATCTTGATATGAGGCAAATCGTTAGGACATTTCTTCAGGGAAAATATTAATGGTCCAGATTCGATAAGTATATTATAATGCTCCAAGCCAGAAGGATCCCAAAGAATACCTTAATATATATATATATATATATATATATATATATATATATATATATAATTATTATAAATTATAAATTATTATTAATATTGTTATTTTTTGACAATATTAAAGGTTGACTTACTATTTTTTTAGGGTGATGTATTAACTTGTCAAACATCACAAAATTTTAGAGTGTTAATATAGTTTAGAAGATAACTCAATAAATTTGACCGACACTGCATCATCCTTGCAAGTTGTCATGGGTCTCATTTTATTTTTTACAAGTCAATTGTTTAGACAACTATCTTTGTAATTCAGAATATGGTGTGTCAACCTTGAGGGTGTACACGCACATAAGAAAACTAGTTACCTAACTAATTTAAGAAATTAACCCGTTAAATTTAACTCACAATGTGTCATCCTTGCAACTTGTTGAGTGTCACGTTTTTTTGTAAAACATGACAATTATGCCATTACAAATTGAGTTAAATAGTTTTGACAATTAACTCATTGAATTTGATTGAAAAGGCACAAATTTGCGAGTCAATGGCATCTCGTGATTTTATTTTTATAATTAACTTATAAATTTAAATGTTTGTGTCTCGTTTATGGCATTTCCGAGGTGACCATTTTTCTGTTGATTAGATAGTTATGACGATCAAGAGGGTTCATTTGTCGTTCAACGGAGATATAAGAATTTGTATGATAAATTATTATTTTGAAACTCAATGTCTATTCATTTTTAGTTCTCCCCCTGTGACACCCCGCCTAATAAAATACCGGGCGATCAATCCTATACCAAATTAAAACAGGAGTCTCATATGGTTCATTCTTAGCATCACTGTCAAAAACCAAATTAATTACTAATAACCTATTAGGCTGGCGTCAAAATTTTATTTAACTAATCTGTTAAACAAACTATTCAATTCAAACATCCACACAGTTTATATATAAATGAAACTGAATGAAATAAAATAACCGGACACTCGGTTTAACATAATACAACCAAATCGAATGCCGCACTAAAAGGCAGTAAAAGAATAAGTAAGTACAATTGGTCTTTTGGCTCGAATGTTCTACAATACCTCCTATCTAGATGACAAGAATAGAAGTGTCTACAGTAATCTTGCATGCATCCACAGCTACTGCAGCACACGTCTGACTCGAAGGAATCATCATTCAGGCATCCATATGTCTGGACACCTATATATATGTGTGTGTGTGTGTGTATATATATATATATATATATATATATATATGTATGTATAGAAAAAGAGAGGAAAAATAGATAAACGGGTCAGAGCCCGAGTTGTGAAAATATTTTACAAGTGCATAAATGCAATATTTTAAAAAATATATTTTACCTTATATTTAAATTGGTATCGCACTCCCATGGGATACTCCTCGCCTCTCTTGCAATATCGCACTCCCAGTCATTAATGTAACGTTGATGTTGTGTTGAATTTATATATTTATATGTTTAGAATATGCTGATCAAATTCCGATGTGTGAAAATCATTTCTTGAAAACACATATTCGAGGTGACGCCGCTTGGACAAGCTTTGTTTGCTCGGACAAGTGGTGAGAATTGCCAAATTTTAGAGTTTGGCCTACAAAATTTTGAGCTGGAATAACTCATTGGCACTTTCTTGAGAACACATTGAAAAGTAAGTTTTCATGTTGATGTATTTTAATCATGCAATTTGATATGTATTATTTTAGCATATTAGCATGTCAATTAAATATAAAAATAGAGTTGATAGATTAGAAACCATGCTTTTGAAATATAAACGTTGTAAATGTCATAACCAGTCACCGTGAAGATAAACATGTATGTACAGTTTATCACAATATATATGTGGGGTATTGCCCAAAAATTTGTGTAATGGTTTGTTACTCTTGAGTAGAGAGAGGACTTTTTTCCTGGGGAGTGCCTGTGTTTAGGTGCCCGCGGTGGGAAGAGCTTCATTTTCAGTTGGGCAGAGATTTGTTTAGAATATTCAACTGTTACAAATCCATGTAGAGTTTCGACTATGTTTTGTTTTTTAGGTGACTTTTCAGAAGTACGAACCTCTTTGAGGAAGCGATTCCATGGAAAGAGTATTTTTTGAAGTGAGAGCCCCTCCGGGACTTTCTAAGAACAAGCTCGAGTCTCTCGTGCGCTCGATATTGAAGAAAGTTAGACGATCGATTCAATATTGGGTTTTTGGGTGATTTTAATGACTGGTGGGAACCTCTATTTATTGGGTTTGGGCCAAGAATTTAACCGATCCGTTATTGGGGAGGGGAGATTTAACCTAACAGTTAAGGTTCGGAGGGGCCTTTATTTGATCGGTTTAAAGTTCCCGGGGGTGTTTGTTTGTTGTTGATTGGTTTATTTTATTTTTGATTATTTTCATTTTGGCCTTATGTAATATGATCTCATTCGAATGAAGTTCAGTTCGCTTTTATCGACCTCTAAAAAATTTAGAGAGTAGGCCCCCATTTGAAAAACGCATTGAAAGAGCTTTAAATGACATGTAATCTCATTTGAACAAGATTTAAAAATAAAATTATTTTTCTTTTCGAAATTAAAAAATCTTGTTCATTTTTGTTAAAAAATAAACATTCCAAAAATAAATTTTGTAAATTAAATCAAACTCTAAATTGCTTTATACCTTTATAAGATGTTGATAAGTCTTCAAACTTGGAGATGCTTGAGTTTGGTTCGTCTTAATGGTGCATGATGATGTGTAAAGGGATATGCTAAACTAGTCTAAATCTATGCTATGAACAATGTTGGAAATATTGTTCTTAAAAACTGCACATCTTTTACGAAAGTTCTTCTTGTTTTAGTGTTCCAAAACACTTTTGAATTCACAACAAATAACCTTGAATATTGTTCTTATGAATTTGTTTACACACTAGAGAGTTTAGTATCTTTCATACACCTTTGTGGAGTTGGCATCTCCATGGTTAACTTGTGAAACCCGAGGGGATCATTGCTGAAGACAAAGGCTGAGGCTGAAGAGGGAGGGATTTGGTCTTATGATTCTTGTCAGGATCATAGTGGTTCTTTAGGAATTTACAAATATTAGCACGTTATACTTGTGGTGATTATCAAGTAGTCTGTAAGTTGACTAATTTTTAATATTTCTAAACTGTTGAAAAAAGGTTTTACCTGAAAGGGTTTTTTTCCTAAAACTTTGCCATTATTGAATACTTGTTTTACCACCTAGATGCATGTTTGGGATAAAAAGATGAAATTGATTAAGATAAAAGTTGGAAAAATTATTTTTATCCATCTTTGTTGAGCACATTTGTTTTCGTATTTTCATAGTGGTATCAGTGCCTTCCACCATCTCTATGTGTTCTCAGAGCATTCATACCTCCTTTTCAAATTGGTATCAGAGCGGGTATGGTATATCTCCCTTACCCATACCAAAGATAGAATTATCCAACACGTATCTCTCACCCAATGACTCAAAATTCTCACTCGGTTCCCTAGAAATGTGACTCGTAATGGAATTTGGTGGTGAAAGAGGTGGAACCCTAAACTGAGGTGCGTTAGGAGTGTGGGGGGGTGTCGGGGTCGTACTCGACTATGGTATTTTTGTGAATGCGGGTGGGAGTTGATTGAGGAGTTTGTTGCGGATTTTTCATGAAAGGACTTTGAGAGAGGTTAAAAAAAATTTGGATTTTTTTTACTTTTTTTACTTTTCTGAATTTGTTTGGATTTTTTATTCCTTTATTTTTTTGGATTTTTAAGAATTAGAGTCAACTTTTGGATTAAATCGACCTAACATAGAAGTCTGCCTAATCCCCGGCAACGGCGCCAAAAACTTGACGCGACTTAAAAAATATATCTAGTGCGTGCTTATATCAACTCAAGTGTAAGCCAGTCGCTCAAGTATAAATTCGATAAAAACCAGGTATCGAACTCAGGGAAAATGACGAAGAATAATGATGACATATAGGAAATACGCTGATGTAATACCCCGTACTTTTGGCTATATTTATTTTTGGGATTAATTAATTAAATGCGTATTAATTGGAAATTAATCCGGGTTAAAAATGCTAACGAGATGCGAGTTGGTATTTGATTATGTGCATACATGTTTTTATATGAATATTGAATTATGAAATTTGTCGTGAGACTTATATACGGCAATTTGGGAATTTTGTTGAGACGCGTGTGACCGCCGCGTCATGGTATATTATTTTAATTATAAAAGTGATTTTTATTTCTATTATCCGTATGGTCGTTTTGAGTGCGCCAACGCGTCCGTAAGGGTCGAGATAGTCAGAAAACACTAGCCGGGGGTGTAGTTTGGGTCCCGGGGTATTTTTAGGCCATACCGGCAACATAAAGGGCATTTTAGTAATTTTGTATTTTTGGAGAATTGAAAGTGACGAAAATTGGGAGTTTTAATCTGATTGATTATTGACCCACTAAGCCACTACCAACCCATATTAACCCAACAATCTACGTAGGTTATTAGAATTAGGTTTTCTAATACCTTCCCAAAGCAAACCGTAGCCACCATAGCCACCATTGGAGAAGAAGCTTGAAGAGAGAAGAAATTCTGCAGAAAAGCTTCATCAAACCTACACCAAACTCAGAAACAACCAAGGCAAGTGACTTAATTCCATTTAATTTCAAAGAATGTTCTTTCCATGTTAGATAATTCAAATTTTGTATTTGTTCTTGGTGAAATATGAAAACCCATGTAGTTTGGAACTTAGAACTTGAAAATCTTGAGGAGAATTGCATGTAGAATGATATGTAGATGATTATTCTCATGATATTTGTGATTGGAAGAAATTAAAACGGATTTATATTGGGTTAATTCATGATTCAAAAAGTTAGGGTTCATGTTCTTGGAATTTGGGGAAAAAGTGTAGAGATTTGTAAATTTGGTTGATGTTAGGATGGATTAATCCTTTAAAACGTGTTAGGATGTGATTATAATATGTTTAGGATTGTTTAGAGACCTTAAAACATTGTTGGAACGAACTTTGGAGAAGATTTGAGGAGTAAGAATGGTGAAAAATGAAATTTAGATAAATCTGGGACGAAACTGGTAGGTCGTTAGAAGCCCCTTCCAGGTCGTTCGAACGAGCTCGTTCGAACGAGCTTCTAACGAGTTGACCAGTCGCTTCTAACGAAGGGAGATTTCGTTCGATACCTTCGTTCTAACGAGATGTCGTTAGAAGGTACAGTTCGTTCGAACGAACTGGATCTCGTTCGAACAGTCTCGTTCGAACGAGACTTCTAACGAGCTGACAGTTTGATCTCGTTCGAACAGCCTCGTTCGAACGAGACTTCTAACGAACTGGCAGTTTAGGCCTTTTTGACCTGTTTTGATTTTTGGAGTCCCGTAACTTGTTCGAGGATAAAGATAACATCCCTTTGATGGTGTATTAGTATATTTGGGACAATTGGGTTATATTGAGGAGTAAATTATATACGAGTGATTTAAATAATGGTTAGTACGGGATTGAGACGTGAGTGTTTGCTACGAAGTGAGAATATTTATGCCGCGTATAATTATGGACCGGGATAAAATAAGTTGTATATATATTAAGTTGGTACGAGATGCGATATGTACCAATATATTATAGTGATTACTAAGATGCGTGTTTACTTAGTATTGGTATATGAATTGTGTGTATGACATACCTACCATACTTGCTATCACGGGAGGTTTGCGTTCGCTTAGGGCCCTCTAATCCTTGTGTTGCCCGGATTTAGACTGGTTACCTTGATGAACATAGGTCATAGAAAGACTTATTGGGATATTAATAAGTCCGCTGATCGTGGGAGCGTAGGTATGTGCGTGACCCATGTGATGTGACTGTGTTCGCCTCCATTATTTGTGATGTTGTTATCTGAACAATTCCTGAGAGATTCGGAATACGTGATTCCTTATGTACGTGATGTACCGGGATGGATAGCAGAGTATGTGTGCACCGCAGCTTAGTTCTCGGGGTGCTTATATTGTATATTTATGATGTGAATAATATACACTTAATTAATGGGAACCTTCATGTTAATGTTGTGAATATAATTACGGTATTGTCTCGAGAAACATAACGGGTTAGCTGATAGTGAAATATATTGCATATTGTGCACCTGAGTTTACGTTAAACCCCTATTTAATATCGAGCGTTATTATGTTAATAGAACCAAGTAATAAGGGTAGGACCTATGATAGTCTAGCTAGTTATAATGTCACTTAGCTAGTGGGTTGTGTCGTTATAGATGGGTACTTACGTTAGGAGTGCACAGTTAGACGAGAGGTGAGGATATCATGTGAGTGTACGTCCTAACATGTACTTTGCATTTAATGTTTTAAATGTTTTTAAAGCACTTGCAGGTTTTTAAAAATATCTCCACATTCGGGCTCTGACCCGTTTGCTTTCAAATCTACTTTTCTTGTAAAACCATTTTAGGTGACCAGCCACAAGGACACCATGCATAGGATACTCATTCCGGTGACGAGCTGTAGCTGTTTGTGGAAGCTACAGGGAATTGCTTTTAGACGCTTCTATCATTTGGACTCCATATTCAGTATTCTACCAGTTGTAGGGCATGTTGCCCATTTCTATTAGAGTTACATCTCCATTACAGCTTTCAGACTTTGGCATGTATTGATTTAGTATTCAGTTTACTTATTTCAGTTGTGGGATTGTAGTGAGGAGTTTTCCTCCAGACTTTATTTACATTGCATGGTTATTCTATTTACTTCAGTATGGTGAATGGTGTTATTTATTTCTTCATTACACTTGTTGCATGTTAATCAGACTTAAATTAAAATTTGGCAACTTACTTTTTAAATACTAGGTGGTTAGTAATCATTAAAATGTTTTCGACAGTGATGCTATTAACTGGACCAACTGGGCATTTTGAATTAATTTAATAAAGGAGTAGCTACCCAGTATTTAATTAGTCGGGGTGTCACAGGTGGTATCAGAGCATCAGGTTCTAGTGTCCTTTAGTATCTGTACCGCTATTGTGTTTCCGCTAAGTTTCTTTGATGTAGAGCCCTATATTTTAGGACTGTTGTACTCTTTTTGTGTATGCTTCGTTCTTCAGCTATTTTAAGTTTATAAACAACAATTATAAACTTTATTCTTATTTCAGAATGCCTCCACGACGTGCACGACGAGTTCCCAGGGATGCAACGCCCGAACCCCAGCCCGCTCCAGTTCAGGGCATGATGAACGCCGCTGAGGTTGCAGCTATAGTAGCCCAAGCGGTAAATGCCGCAATTGCCGTTGTTCAGCAGGCACCACCTCAGGCGCCGGTTGTCGTGCCAGTACAGGCAAATGCATTCCCGTCTGCTTGGGAGCGTGTACGTGACGCTTTTCAGAAAGCGCACCCGCCAGAGTTTGCAGGTAGCTCAGATGTGGTAGTCTCGAGCCAGTGGAGGAAGGATATGCAGAGGCACTTGAGGATGTATGAGTGCACGGATGTTCAGAAGCAGGTGCTAGCTACTTTCAAGCTAGTTGGATCTGCACTGCAGTGGTGGGAGTCTATTACCACCGCGGAGGAGAGGGATACTCTCACTATTCAGGACTTCTGGGTGCGGTTTGACCGCAAGTACTTTCCATCCGCTGTTCATACGGAAATGAGGAGGAAACTTATGAATTTGAAGCAAGAGGGTAAGACCGTGGCCGAGTATGAGGCCGAGTTCATGAATCTGTTGAATATCGTTCCAGATGAGATACCAACAAAGAAGAAGAAGATTGAGAAGTTCACGGACGGGTTGACATGGAGGATCCGTCAGCATCTGTTAGGGAACCTTTCGTTGGCCACGTATTCTGATGTGGTTAACGCTGCATTGTTACACTGCCAGGACCACCGTTTTCATATGGCCGAGGGCAAGAGGTCGGGGGAGTCTAGCCATCAGGGCAGGATCGGAGGACATGGTGCCAGCGGGGCACAATCTGGTCAGGGGCAGAGACAGAATGAGCAGGTCTCCCAGCAGGGGGATAATAAGAGGTTCCGGTCAGGGAACTACAGACAGGGACAGGGAGGTTTCCGTCAGGGCCATCAGGGTCCAAACGGCCATCAGGGCCAACAGGGGCAGAATGGTCAGCAGTTTCACCAGGGCCAGCAGGGCCAAGGGAGGAACGGTAACGGCCACCAGGGCCGGAGACCGCAGGGGCAGAGAGGAGGGAACTTCCCAGGGAAGTGTTTTGTTTGTGGCAAGACTGGCCATAAGCGACAGGATTGTCCTGATAGGGGCAGGGCCCCACAACAGCAGCAGCAGGGTGCTCGCCAGGAGCCGCAGAGGCCTATGTTTCTCGCCGCTCTCCCCGCACCGCCACAGATGGCAGCACTGCCACCCATTCCAGCAGTCCCAGTTCAGCAGGGACAGCTACAGTATGGACGTGTCTACAACGTCCACCAGGCTGCAGTTCCACAGGCACCGCCCGCGATTGAGGGTACGTTTCCTATCCATGGCACTATGGGTCAGGTATTGTTTGATACGGGTGCTACACATTGTTTTATAGCTACACACTTCGCGAAAGCTTTAGGATTGTTAGCTACGGCAGAGAGCACAGTGACGTGTGTCGACTCACCATTGGGGAGTGGGTCACTTATATTCTTTATATGCCGGGGAGTGGGAGTAGGGATTGGTAGTCTGGTATTACCTGCGGACATGTTGGTATTAGATATGCATGTTCACGATGTGATTATCGGTATGGATTGGCTCGTAGCTTATAGGGCCATGATTGATTGCTTCAGCGGAAGCATTGTTTTTGCCATTCCGGGGCAAGAGATGTTTGTAGTGGCGATGCCTCGCCCAGAGGGAGGATCGACCGCTCATCTGTATTACATTGAGGAGGATACCTCTAAGGAGGTAGTGATTCCTTTAGATTCTATTCCAGTTGTCAGGGAGTATTCGGATGTGTTTCAGGAGATACCAGGCTTACCCCCCAGTCGAGAGATAAACTTTGTTATAGATTTGCTACCGGGTACGAGACCTATAGCACGTGCACCGTACCGTATGGCTCCGGCAGAGATGCGAGAGCTACGAGATCAGATAGAGCAGCTGTTAGGTCAGGGCTTTATTCGCAGGAGTACCTCACCTTGGGGCGCTCCAGGTTTGTTTGTGAAGAAGAGGGACGGTTCACTGAGATTGTGTGTGGACTACCGAGAGTTGAATAAGGTCACGATACGGAATAAGTATCCGTTGCCTCGAATCGATGACTTATTCGACCAGTTGAGAGGAGCTTCTTTCTTTTCGAAGATTGATTTGAGATCGGGATACCATCAGTTGCGTATCAGGGAGGAGGATGTCTCGAAGACTGCGTTCCTGTCGAGATATGGTTCTTACGAGTTTCGGGTTATGCCTTTCGGTTTGACCAACGCTCCAGCAGTGTTTATGGACTTAATGAACAGAGTGTTCAGGGATTACCTAGATCAGTTTGTCATTGTCTTCATTGATGACGTTCTGGTTTACTCTCAGACAGAGGAGGAGCACGCCGAGCATTTGAGGCAGGTTTTGCAGACACTTCGTCAGAACGAGTTGTATGCAAAATATGAGAAGTGCGAGTTTTGGTTGAAGGAAGTCCAGTTTTTGGGACACATTATTTCCGACCGGGGAATATCTGTTGATCCGGGGAAAGTATCCGCGGTGAGGGAGTGGGGACAGCCCACAACACCAACGGAGATTCGTAGTTTCTTGGGTCTAGCAGGATACTACAGGAGGTTTATTCGGGGTTTCTCGGAGATAGCAGGTCCTTTGACACATCTGACTCGTAAGGGTGTGCCCTACATCTGGAGTGATGCCTGTCAGTTGGCATTCGATGAATTGAAGGACAAATTGACCTCAGCGCCTGTGTTAGCATTGCCGAGATCGGGAGTTGAGTATTTGGTTTACACCGATGCGTCTTTGCAAGGGCTTGGAGGTGTATTACAGCAGGAGAGACAGGCCATAGCTTATGCTTCCCGTAAGCTTAAGCCTCACGAGAAGAATTACCCGACGCATGATTTGGAGTTGGCAGCAGTGGTATTTGCCCTACGGATTTGGAGGCACTATCTTTTGGGGGAGAAGTTCCAACTGTTCACGGACCACAAGTCCCTACAGTACCTGTTCACGCAGAAGGAGTTGAATATGCGGCAGCGTAGGTGGCTTGAGTTTGTGAAAGACTACCAGTTCGATATCCAGTATCACCCAGGTAAGGCTAACGTGGTAGCAGACGCGTTGAGCCGTAGGCCAACAGATGAGGTGGCAGAGGTGTGGAAGGCAAAGTGGAAGGAGTTGGGACACCAGGATGCAGTGGCCCGATCTTTCATGTCTGTGATAACCGTTACACCGCAGATTGTCACGAAGGTAGTATGGGCACAAGCTGATGACTCGTTCTGTCAGGAGCAGATAGTTCGATTACTAGCAGAGGGAGCCGAATCCTATACCGTTAGCTCAGACGGGGGACTACGCTTCAATGGGAGATTGGTGGTTCCGGAAGGAGAGGAATTGCGACACGATGTGATGGCAGAGTCGCACGGCTCACGGTTCGCGGTACATCCCGGAGGGGACAAAATGTACCAAGACATGAGACACCAGTATTGGTGGAGCGGTATGAAGAGAGATATCGCTGAGTTTGTTTCGAAATGCGCCACTTGTCAGCTTGTAAAAGTGGATCATCAGAGACCGGTAGGATTGCTACAGACGTTGGAGGTCCCGGTGTGGATGTGGGAGAGCATATCCATGGACTTTATCACGGGGTTGCCTACGTCGCAGAGGGCTCACGACTCCGTTTGGGTAATAGTGGACAGGTTGTCCAAGGTCGCTCACTTTTTACCCGTAAGGACTGATTACACTACGGGAGAGTATGCCCAGCTCTTCATTTCAGAGGTTGTGAGACTTCACGGTGTGCCCCTAAATATTGTGTCTGACAGAGACAAGATATTTGTTTCGAGGTTTTGGGAGAGTTTCCAGGAGGCAATGGGCACGGAATTGCGATTGAGTACGGCCTATCATCCGCAGACCGATGGGCAGACAGAGCGCACAAATCAGATGTTGGAAGACATGCTACGCATGTGCATTATTGACTTTGGGGGTGGATGGGAGCAGTACCTACCACTGGTGGAGTTTGCTTACAACAACTCCTATCAGTTCACTATTGGCATGGCTCCGTTTGAAGCATTGTACGGTAGGCCTTGTCGTTCCCCAGCATGTTGGTTAGAGGTGGGGGACAACAAACTACTTGGGCCGGAAGTAATTCAGGATACTTCGGCAAGGATTGAGTTGATTCGAATTCGCATTCGGGTAGCTCAAGACAGGCAAAAGAGTTATGCTGATGCGAAGAGATTTTTCAGAGAGTTCCAAGTGGGGGACCAGGTTTTGCTCAGAGTATCTCCTATGAAGGGGATTATGCGATTCGGGAAGAAGGGGAAGTTGGCACCAAGGTATGTGGGGCCGTTTCCTATTATTGAGCGGATCGGACCGGTTGAGTATAGACTTGGGTTACCGGAGCATTTGCATCGGATTCACGATGTGTTCCATATTTCCTCGCTGAGGAAATACCTTAGAGATAATTTGGCTCATTCTCACATTGCTGTGGAGGACATCGATCTCCAGCCGGATAGCTCCTACGAGGAGGGGCCGATTGCTATTTTGGACCGAAGCGAGAGGAAACTGCGGTCAAAGATAGTCCCGTTAGTGCGTGTTCAGTGGCGACATCACAATGTCGAGGAGTCCACATGGGAGCGCGAGGATGAGATGCGCGAACGTTATCCAGAATTGTTCATACCAGGTACTTTCTAGTTTCGAATTTCGGGACGAAATTCAGTTATTAGGGGGGGAGTATGTAATACCCCGTACTTTTGGCTATATTTATTTTTGGGATTAATTAATTAAATGCGTATTAATTGGAAATTAATCCGGGTTAAAAATGCTAACGATATGCGAGTTGGTATTTGATTATGTGCATACATGTTTTTATATGAATATTGAATTATGAAATTTGTCGTGAGACTTATATACAGTAATTTGGGAATTTTGTTGAGACGCGTGTGACCGCCGCGTCATGGTATATTATTTTAATTATAAAAGTGATTTTTATTTCTATTATCCGTATGGTTATTTTGAGTGCGCCAACGCATCCGTAAGGGTCGAGATAGTCAGAAAACACTAGCCGGGGGTGTAGTTTGGGTCCCGGGGTATTTTTAGGCCATACCGGCAACATAAAGGGCATTTTAGTAATTTTGTATTTTTGGAGAATTAAAAGTGACGAAAATTGGGAGTTTTAATCTGATTGATTATTGACCCACTAAGCCACTACCAACCCATATTAACCCAACAAGCTACGTAGGTTATTAGAATTAGGTTTTCTAATACCTTCCCAAAGCAAACCCTAGCCACCATAGCCACCATTGGAGAAGAAGCTTGAAGAGAGAAGAAATTCTGCAGAAAAGCTTCATCAAACCTACACCAAACTCAGAAACAACCAAGGCAAGTGACTTAATTCCATTTAATTTCAAAGAATGTTCTTTCCATGTTAGATAATTCAAATTTTGTATTTGTTCTTGGTGAAATATGAAAACCCATGTAGTTTGGAACTTAGAACTTGAAAATCTTGAGGAGAATTGCATGTAGAATGATAGGTAGATGATTATTCTCATGATATTTGTGATTGGAAGAAATTAAAACGGATTTATATTGGGTTAATTCATGATTCAAAAAGTTAGGGTTCATGTTCTTGGAATTTGGGGAAAAAGTGTAGAGATTTGTAAATTTGGTTGATGTTAGGATGGATTAATCCTTTAAAACGTGTTAGGATGTGATTATAATATGTTTAGGATTGTTTAGAGACCTTAAAACATTGTTGGAACGAACTTTGGAGAAGATTTGAGGAGTAAGAATGGTGAAAAATGAAATTTAGAGAAATCTGGGACGAAACTGGTAGGTCGTTAGAAGCCCCTTCCAGGTCGTTAGAACGAGCTCGTTCGAACGAGCTTCTAACGAGTTGACCAGTCGCTTCTAACGAAGGGAGATTTCGTTCGATACCTTCGTTCTAACGAGATGTCGTTAGAAGGTACAGTTCGTTCGAACGAACTGGATCTCGTTCGAACAGTCTCGTTCGAACGAGACTTCTAACGAGCTGACAGTTTGATCTCGTTCGAACAGCCTCGTTCGAACGAGACTTCTAACGAACTGGCAGTTTAGGCCTTTTTGACCTATTTTGATTTTTGGAGTCCCGTAACTTGTTCGAGGATAAAGATAACATCCCTTTGATGGTGTATTAGTATATTTGGGACAATTGGGTTATATTGAGGAGTAAATTATATACGAGTGATTTAAATAATGGTTAGTACGGGATTGAGACGTGAGTGTTTGCTACGAAGTGAACTTTTTTGTTATAAGGGGAACACATGAATGTCACATTCCTTTGTTTCTTCAAAGATAAACCGCTAGTATAAGAATCACCAATCATAGATGTTAAAATGGATTGATATATAAAGATGGCTTGGCTAGATGAAGATCTTTCACAATAAAAAAACTAAACCACATTTATCCTTAGAGGATTGTTTGGGTCAAAGTAGTATCTTATCCAACATTTGAGACCTATTCGAAAAATATATCTTTAGAGTGGACACGAATAGTAGTTCGATAAAAAGTAAAGAGATTTTGTTCTCTAAGTCTATCCTTGAGCTTTCACTCTCATGTAAGGATTTCCTAAGGAACTCTACCTCTTGGCAAAAAAAGTCATTGATACTTATCTGCAAATGTGGTTCATTACTTATCACATGTTGAGTATTAAGGTAACTCATACAACTCTCACTCGCGATAGCCTATTTATTATCAGTAGTGGCTAACATGGTGGAGAGCTATATGTTTCACCTTTTGAGGTTTTTGGATTCCTAAAAAAGATTAACATACTCGGTTTGAATATAATCTTATTCTTTCTCAATAGTACTTAAAGAGGTGTTAGAAGTAATCGTTTATTCACTAACTGTTGAGGAACATCAAAACCCTCTAAATCATCTAACTCATCAAATTTCTCGAATGCCATAATATAGACAAATATATTTTCTTGAGTGTTAGCATTTGAGTTTGAGTCATCATCATTAAAAGTGGCTTGATAAGCATTCTTGCCACCACCTTGACTCAAATCTGAGGGACATTGCTTGGAAATATGTACACAACCATGAGTGAAACAAGTAATGGATTTTATATATTCAACCTTCTTATCTACATTTTCGATAATTCTTGGGATAGACTTTAAATTGAAATTACTTTTGCCAAGTTTTAGAAAACCCTAAGTATGTTTGTCCTGGCCAAGAACATTCAGACTGAAAATACATGAAAAGGATGAATATTCTAAGAATATATTTTTTCTATATGAAGAGTACATTTTCATAGTGTATTTGATAATTTATCCAAACAAGGTTAATAAAAACAATTAAATTACGGAAATAATTAATCAAGTAGTGAATCTAAGTCCACTTAGTCTTATACCTTTACTAAGTGGTGTACTTGAGCTTTGACGTGAATGAACCCCTTTGAAGTTTATTAAGATTTTCAAGAACCTCTTGGATATAAACCTTTCCAAGGACCTCTTAAATATAAGTCCATGCGAATGTTGACCTTGAGACTTTTTGTAAGCATATCATCAACATAGACCTGCATCATTTTCCCAATTTTATCCTCAAACGTCTTATTAACAAGCCTTTAATAGGTAACCCCAACATTCTTCAAACTCAAGGGCGTGACCCTGTGAAGTATGTCCCCTTATCGGTTATGAAGGCAGTCTTCTCATCATCGATATGGTGAATAAATATCTGGTTATAGCACAAGTAGGCATCCATGAATCTTATCATCTCATGGCCGGCTATTTCATAAACCACGTGGTCAATTATTAGCAAAGGGAAGCTATCCTTGGGGCAAGCCTTATTCAGGTCTTTGAATTTCGCACACATCCTCTATTTTCCATTAGCTTTGGGTCCGATGACAGCGTTGGCCAGCCACGTAGCGTATATCACTTCCCTTATAAAGTTAGTTTTTTCTAGTTTATTAACTTCTTCTCGAATGACCTTATATTTCTCTCGAGAATAAATCCTTCATTTATATCGTATTGGTATAGCATCATCAGCCACATTCATTTCATGGCAAAAGAGTTCAGGATCTAATCCTGACTTATCCTCATGGCTCCACGTGAAGATACTCTGCCCCCTTCAAGGGTTTGATTATCTCTTCCTTGACATCAGTTCTTAGGGCTTTGCCAACCTGGACATTTTTTTTTACTCGTCCTCATTGAGGATGATGGATTCTACCTATTTTATAGCCTCCCCTTTCTTTAGTTTGGTCTCATCCCTGGGATCTAGAGTATCGACACTATAGGTTGTGGTTGCTTTCTTGTGTGCTTCCCTCTCCTCGACTGAATTAAAGTAGCATTCATGTGCCAATACTTGATCACCTTGGACTTATCCTACCCTATAAGGGGTCGATAATTTTAGCATTTGGTGTACAATAGATGTCATGGCCATAAGTTCCTCACACCCCGCCTAATTCTGGCGTCGGCCGCCACCAAAACTATGACGGGCGTGAACTAAATAAAATACCATTCTTAGCATGAGACAGATATGAGACATAAATAAATCAGTCCATAAGATAAACAATTGAGTCAATCACAAATGATCACAAATAACTAAGCGATAAAAGATCCATCACATGCTAACTCCAAAAATCCAATCTCCAATAATGAGTAAATAAAATCTGAATAATCCCAACAGAAAATTCTCTAAACAACTTTGGAACCGAATGGCCCAATAAAACTCCAATGAAGTCTCATAATACGACTGGAAAAGAAAGTCTAACTAAACTATGCCATAAAGTAAATAACTTCATCTGCACCTCCAATGATAACTCCGATAAACTTATGCAGCTTCTCCAAATTAAATCCTGAAAAAGATTAGTCAACGCATGGGTCAGAGCCAAAGCTCTGAGCAAGAATACACACTACTCCCCTCAAATAGGATCCTTGAATCCAGACAGTAGCTTTATACGCAATAAATATCACAATAGAATATTTTAAATTAAACGGGATAATTAAACGCGATAAATATAAATTACTAACTACCCGTAGGAATCCCCATTTAAAAAGGCACACCAATATGATTTTAAATACCCAAGTCCCACGATGTTAATTTAATTAAATTAACCAACTTTTATTATAGTTCTCACTTTTTATTAAAGTGTCACACTTCCCCTTATCAATCGCCCTCTGACCCGTTTAAACTGTCGGCCCCGACACATGACAAGGTTCCCCTTGTCAATCACCCTCTGACCCGTTTAACTGTCGGCCCCGACACATGACAAGGTTCCACACACGACACGACATAAATCTCCCTCTGGCCCGTTTAAACTGTCGACCCCGACACATTATGTCGCCGCAAATTTTAATACCCGTTTTTATCTTAGGCATTAATTCTCAATTTCTCAATTTATAATCACCCACCCTTTTAATCGATGTGAGATCCTCAAAGTACCCCTTAGTCCCATAACTAAGGGTCCCCAAGTTATCAATACGTCCTAACCTATGTATAGGATGAATTTCTAACTTAAATTTCGACCTAGTCTCATGCTTAGGCTAGCGTAATGACGATAAAGTATACAAAATCAGCCCACCCCCAAGATGATAAAAACGCGATAATCTATCCTCACTAGTCCCATACCTAGAAGACGTAAATCATCAAAAGGCCTACCCACTAGTTCCATACCTAGAAGGCATTCTAAAATATAGGGAGAGCAATAATACCCAACAACCCGTCGTCACAAAGGCAACATCATAATGCCAACAAGTCACACAAACAAGCATAATTAATCAATATATAAAACTACGCATGATATTCCAATTCAATTAATTCTTTAATTTAATTATCACCTCGTCAACAATATCCAATTAATCTCATTTAATTATTTTAAATTAAATATACCAAGTTTTCATCATATATTCATCAAAACCAAATTTTATTATCTCTACGTGTATTACATGAGTTATACGCACCCAAAATTTATTTATTTTAAAACTAGGGTTTTTCTACATGCAACCTACACCAATAAGACCCAAAATTCACTCATCAATCCTACGTACCCAAGGGTTATGAATATTATTCAGATTAAAAGCTTTAATAAAAACAGTCCCATAATTAGTGTCCACTTTTCCTAATTAAGTCACTACTTTATTTAAAAAAAATATGTAATTAAGTGTTTGCGCGACACTTAAAACGCATATTACTAAAGGAAAAGAATAGAGTATTCATACCTGAATAAAAGTTGGTTTAGAAATATGATCTTGAATGTGTATTCCTCTCAAAAATTTGACAAAGATTCGTTCTTGACGCGTCTTGAGAAAATCAGGTTAATCTTGACAAAACTTGAGTTGAAAGTTATGTAGAATGGAGCTAGGGTTTTGAGGTTGAAGAAGATGAGAGGATTCTGATTTTTTAAAAGGCTAAAATGTGTTTTAAAAGATCTAAACTCGTCACTTTATGTTTATATACCAAAAAGAATTAGAGTCCTAATCAAATACAAATACTTGAAAAAATTATTACGGGCGATCGGACCGTTAGAATCACTTGAAATTTTAATATGTTGTAGCGAACGGCGAGACAGGACTGCTGACAAAAATTCAGCTTGATCGGACCGTTGGATTTCTAAAAATATTATTTTTATTAGAGAGTTTTATGTTTTGAGGACTCTTAGAGAGTTTTATATTTTGAGGACTCTTCTAAATAATAAAAATTCAATTAAAACTCCATTTTAATTATAATTTCAATTCCGTTTGAAAATTTATTTTTCAAATATAAAAACCAACACTTTAAATTATAAAATTTATAAAATCCAAAATTTCATTTTTCGCTGATTTTTAAAATTAATTTAAAAATTCCCATTTAAAAATTCGGGTTATGGGCTACTCTTCCCATGATAATATTATAAGCTGAGTATGTACTTTCTTCCATTATGAATAAATTTACCTTCTGATTAAGCCTCTTCCCTCAAATATCTCCTATTCTGACATCCATTTCTAATAGGTAGACCTTCTCACTGCTGAACCCTATCAGTGGATGATGATAGGGTATGAGCCTCTTTTTGTTGAGTCATAATCCTTTAAAACATGGCCACAACATGACGTCAGTCGAGCTTCCCCCGCCGACCAATATCCTTGGCACACCATATCCAAGTACTCTAGTTATGATTACCAAAGGGTCATCCTGAGGAGCTAGGATTCCCTTGAAGTCAAGTCTTGAAGAACCCATAATTAATGTATTCATATCTACCTTCTTTATCTTCTCTGGCTTCGTACTTACTTCGATCGAGTTAACAGATTCAACCTTGGGGAGGTCCTTAGCCTTGGCCATATGCGCCTTACGGTCGACCACCTCTGTACCACCCCCACGATACCTCCACATATCATTTTCACATCAAATGGGATCATATGGAGGTGACCTTTTCGATCATTATCCTTTGGCTGCAGGTCTGGGTCATCGCCTTCATCATCGTTTGAGGCGTCATCCTTTTTTTATGGGGCATCTTCCTTTCACTTATCTGTCGTTCTCTTTATAAGGTCATCTCATCCACCCTTTGAAGCACCTTTGTCTACAAACTTCCTTATCATTACAGCTTTCAACATCTTCTCTATCTCATCTTTCAAGGCAAAGTATTTATCGGTCAGGTGCCCGTGGTCTTGGTGAAATTCACACCACAAGTTTTTATTCCTCTTATGAGGAGGAGCCTTCAATTTTTTGGTCCACCTTAGGGATCGATCATTCTTAATTTCATTCAAAATATGGTTACAACTTACCGTGAGGTGAGTGTAAGCTACAAACTTATCATTTTTTGTCCTCTCCTTCCCATATGTATTCTTCTTTTGGAACTTACTCTCACTACTACCCCCTTTTTCATCCTCATATTTGGCTTCCATAGCTTCTTCGACATTCATGACCTTTATAACCATTGCTAGTAGTTCATCCATATATTTCGAAGGGTCCTCATCAAGCTTCCATAGCAGTTTCCTGGAGACCTCCTATTAGTGTTATCATAACAATACTTTCTTTGTAATCCCCCACTTATAGATTCCCCTAATTAAACCTTGCAGTGTAGTCTCTGAGACTTTCATTCTTTCCCTGCTTGACGTACAACAGGTGACTAGTCTTCTTCTGAGGTCTTACCCCAAAGTACAAATTATGGATGAAGCTTTATATAAGTTGCTTGAAACTTTCAATGGAGTTCTTCGGGAGTGAAATGTACCAAACATGGGCAGCTCCTATCAGAGTGTTTGAAAAGGCACGACATCTCATCTCATCTGAGATAGATTAGATGTCTTCTGCTGACTGATACATATCTATATGATGAACGTCATTGTTACTCCCATCATACTTTAGAGAAATTACAGGTGGCTTGAATTTGGCAGGGGTTGGAAAGTTAACTATCTTGGCCACAAAAGGAGAGCCTTCAAAATACCCCCACTATAAAGGGTCACGAATCTTGAGGATGTCTCCAATATTGTTTTACATCCTTCCAATTGAGTCATTCTAAGACATCTCTTTCGCTTCCACAACGTCGGCCTAACCGATGCCATCCCTCGCTACCTCAGCTGGCCAAACTGCGGCTTCCCTTACTACTGACCTCCAACGGTTATTCACTTCTCGTTGGACCTCGTCTTGGCCACATGGGGTTGACTATCTACCCCCACTCTCCTTGAGCTAACATTTCTCCTTGACCTGGATAACTTTTCTCTTAGATCATCAACTAGGATGAGTCTTATAAATGCCTACCCTCTACTTAGTTGGTCAAAAACTGAACCCCTTTGTCGGGTATCAAGACTCTGCCTCTAACCATGCCCTTTGCTTTCTTCGATGGGGCACACAACATTTCCATATGTTTTATAAGGCTCCCAATAATATGCCTGAGCATCTTCAGCTTCATAATCATCATATCGGTCCTCCAAGATGGGTTTACCTTGCCTTCCTAGGCATCAACGCCTGAGGTTACCAACATACCTCCTCCATTGAAGAGGAGGTAGATCCTTACGAGGTTCCTGGAGTGGTCCCATAGCCTCCTAATGATGCTCCCCAGCTGTTAGAGTAATCTTCTCTGGTCGGGCTCCCACTGGCCTGACTATCACGTTCTGGTTGACGACAGTTAGTTGCTCTTGTATTGCTTGTTGGCTTGTCGCCTAGGATCTCAATGTGGTTGCCACCTCAGCCATTTCTTACTCATGAGGAGTGTGACTGGAGCTAGGACCACCAGTTGGTGGTGGAGGTGGTGGAAATTCTGATGCCATGTTGAAACCTGATGAATGATCTAGATTTATAGAGTGAAAACCTTATAGTTTAACAAGAACTCTTTCAGTGGTGAAACAGTTCCACAGAAGGGGATGATCGGTTTAGAACCAGAGACTCCGCTGAGGACAAGATAAAAAGTGGAAGAGATGATTCTACTATTTCCCATATACGATGCCTGACTGATAATACTAGAAATGGTACCACCAGGTCACATATATATATATATGGAGCTCAAATAGGTATACAATAATGGAAATAATCATACAATAAATCAACAAAGAAGGAAATGAGGTGAAGAGGATGAAAACCTGAATTTAAGTGGTTCAGTTGGAGCCTACATTCACTTTCTGCGTGTGTGCGAGTGAAATCCACTAGTAAATATGGCTCTAATGGCCTGGTTACAACACTCAAGCTTTTTCTCTCTCTTCTGTGTACAATTGAGCAGAGTTTTTACTAGGGTTTGAATAATTTGATCCCTATAATGAAGAAGATGAAAGGTATATATAGTTCTTAGGGGGTATAGTGTACCCCTGAAGCATGTTATATGCATGAGTATATTTCTCTTAGCCAATCCAGTGTGGGAATCTGGCCCTGTCACATATAGGTCATGATGGCTAAATATTTCCTCACATGAGGGGATGATCTGGTAGTAACGGTTTTGTCCACTTCTATTCAATGTCCCATACATACCGATCCACTCGTCCCTCAAACCACGCGCTATAATTATGTCACCCTCGGCCAATATTCCCGAGCCAAGGTCGAGGCGGTTTATTGAAGAGTTGTCGATATCATTGATTCTATAGAGATGGGTCGGATCGACCATAATCTTGCATTAAGTTGAGGATGAGATCGAGGCTTCATATTGGGCCTAGGGCCTACTCTTATTAATTGATGGAAAGTTAGCGTTCGGCTTATCACTGAGGCCGAGGTCGAGGCAGCTCGGATACAACCTAGGGATGAGGCAAGATCCATTATTCTAGCTTAATTGATGTGTTGTCTTAGGCCGAGTATACTGTCGACCAGGATGAGGGTGTATTCTAGCATATCATATATATTTGTGAATCTACCTAATTGATGGAAAGTTGAGGACTTTGTTAGGAATTTAGTGTTTTGATACGTTGTGATTATGTGGAGGATATATAAGGTATATGCTTTAGTTTGGGGAGTGTATAGGTAGATATGTGTGGTTAAGATGACATACTGCATTCGTATATACGTATTTCTAAAGTGAATGTTTTGCGTCTTCTTATGATAGGTCATACCATCTTGGGGTAACTTCTTCATTCTGATCAAAGAATTACTATGATGGTAGATATTTTTCTAAATAAAGACCAAGTGTCTTAGAGAGGCTAAGCAGGGAGTCTGCTTTTGATCATCTTGGACCTTGAGTAACTAGAGGACATCATACTAAGTTAGAATGTCATCATGAGGACAGAGAAGGGTCCACGAGATTTAGGGCCAGTAAGATGGGCTGTGTGCATGCCACAAGGTTTTATAATAGCTAAGTATAATGTGCATATGAGTGATTCGAGTTGTCCCTTGAGCTAAAAGAATAGTATGTATTTATATGTGTCAAACCCTAGAGATGGAGCGACTTTATATTGATAGGAATTTATGTCTGTGTACAATAAATGTAACTCTTGGAATTTAGTGTTGGTTGGCATCTTATCCGAGAAACTATTTGTATTCCTATTAGTTGGCCTTCTGGAGTTGGTCGGCCTCATAACCTACTAATAATATCTGAATCCGATCAAGGTGGGTAGTCGGCCACATAAGAGGACAAGTGTCTATTCATCATCGGTCCATATAGAAGAGTAATTTTTACTTATAATACCATTAAAAACTCAATATGCAGTTCACATCATAGAAGCCAAAACAAAGTTTCTTAACAACAATCTTAGATATCTCTACTTCTCTTTTTTCTAAAACCAAATACAATCTTCCCAATTGATAAATATTTAATTTAACTTTCAAGAAAGAATAATCACTGAATACATGGCAAAAATGGTATAAGAAACTGTGGAAAACTTCACTTGAGTATTAGAAAATTGTAGAAAACTTCACAGTAAAGTCGCTAAATCTACCTCGACCAATTCTAAGCTATAAGAACAACACTAGAAGGGATCCACGCATCAACTGGAAGATCAGTTAGGTTGAATGGCCAAAATCATAAATCCATTGCAAAGGAGTTTTGTTAAAGGCTCACTTTTCATCCAAGCTATTGTGGAATACCCCACACCTTCGAAGTTCAAGAAAATAGTGGTCACTCCCAAGTATAATGGGAAAACTAATCTAGTCCTTCACATAGAGCAATATCAAGATACTTCCAACATTTACTTAGTGCCCAACACAATGAAATGTAGAGCTTTCTATAGTTCAATCACTGGCCAAGCCCAAATCTTGTATAATAATCTCCCAAGACGTAATATTTCTACTTTTCATCACTTAGGTGAATTATTCATAGATAATTTTTATTTCGGGGCTAAGACGATCAAGACTATCACTTATCTCTTGACCGCGTGACAAAAGTTAAAAGAAAGCACTAGAAATTATATTACGCATTTTATTAATGAAAAATTAGAAGTGGTGGACTATGAGGAGAAAATAGTCATTGCACTTATGAGTGAGTCACTTGCTAAATATCTCTACTATGCTTTATGGAAGAATCCACCCAAAACCATGATAGAACTAATGGATATAGCTGAAAAAAATGAATGCCGAGGAAGCTATGATAGCCAAGGAAACTCCTGAGACCAAGGGTGAAGGTCAGAAACACAATTCTAATTCTTAGAAGAAGGATTAGAAATACAAGAAGCTGGATAGGATCAAGAAGTATGATGAATATACCCCGCTTAACAAGGGTGTTCACCATATCCAGGATGAGATCAAAGGGAACAGATAATTGAATTGGCTTAGAATGTTAAAGAACCCCCCCCCCCCCCCCAATAAGAGGGATAAGCCCAAGCACTATGCTTTCCACAGGGATCATGGGCACAACACCAATAGCTGCATTTCACTAAAGAATGAGATTGGAAATCTTATTCGAAAGGGAAAATTAAACGAGTTTGTTGATTGAAGTGGCAACTGAAATGATCGGAGGAGGCCTAAATCCCCCCGCTCGAGCAAGGGAGGACAACAAAAGGGCCGAGAATAATGATTTTGAAGAAGATCTTGACTTGTCAAAGAAACCTAATGAACCAGAGGTGGAGGTCGACATGATATACTTTGGATGCCACTTCATAGTAGGAGGAGATGCTAGAGGAAGAAACGTGATTTCAGACAGGAAAGATTATTTGAATGAAATCAAGGCATACATAATTGTTAGAAAGATTGATATGGTTGAATCCAGTGATAGTCGGCCAAGGAACTTCAACAGAGACATGCTGGTGATCGAATTCTCTAAAAATGATCCGAGTGGGGTCCTTTACCCTCACGACAATTCGTTAGTTATCACATGTAGAGTTCATCATGGCATAGTTGTAAGGATCTTGGTTGATAATTGGATTTCATCTTATGTAATGTTTTATAAATGTTTCCAAAGCTCAGGGCTGAAGGACAACAAGCTAGAACCATACAATAGACCTCTCATTGGATTTTCAGGAGAGAAAGTATACGCACTGGGAATAATCAAGTTGTAAGTCTTAATCGACACTTGGCCGACGAGAGGGAAAAAAAGAATTTATTTCTTTATTTTGGATAAAAATGTCCCGTCATCTGACAATATCATCCTAGAAAGGATGGGAATAAAAAAGTTAGAGGTTTTGCCATTTACAGTGCATCAATGCATGAAATTTCTAACAAATTATGGAGTTGTCATATTAAATGGAAATAAAAAAGACGCCAGGGAATGTTATTTTACTTCGGCCGACTAATAGGAAAGCAAATGAAGGGAGCAACAAATTTCCACATTAACATTTTGGATCCTCGATAAGAAGAGAAGATGTTAAAGGGGAAAGTCATGGAAGAAATATAAGTTATTGTATTGGATGACGAGAAGCCAGAAAGAACCACCCAGATCAGCTTTAGATTATCTCCCTCTCTCAAACAGGAATTAATTACATTCCTCAGATAAAGGAAAAACGTGTTCGCTTGGAGCCATGAAGACATGCTAGGGATTGATTTAAACTTTTTTTGGCATGAGCTTAATATATGCCCATATGCTAAGCCGATTAAGCAAACGCAAAGAGTCTTCAGCCCCGAGAAGAATATGATAATCTAGGAGGAAGTGGAGAAATTACAACGAGCATAGTTAATTGAACATTTCAAGTATTCTAGTTGGTTGGCTAACCTGGTAGTGGTCAAGAAGAAAAATAATAAATGGCGCATGTGAGTAAATTTCATAGATCTCAATAAGGCATGTCCAAAAGATCATTTCCCTTTGCCAAGGATTGATCAATCAGTTGATGCTACAGCAGGCTATGAGTTACTTAGTTTTATGGATGCTTATTGTAGTTATAATCCGATTAAGATGAAACCAAAAGATAAAAGAAAGTACTTCCTTTATTACTAGCCGAGGAACTTACTGTTACAATGTCATTTCCTTTGGGTTAAAGAATGCTAGATTTGTCTATCACAGACTATTGAACAAGGTTTTTGAAGCCCATATCGATAAAAACATGGAGGTGTTCATATATTATATGCTCACTAAGAGAAAACATGTTGTCGACCATATTGCAGACTTGGATCAAACCATTGATCGAATGGAAAAGCATCAGATGAAGCTCAATCCAACCAAATGTATTTTTGGGGTACAGGAAGGAATGTCCTTGGGGTTGTAAGGGAAATTTTCAATCGAGTCAATTTGTAGTATTGGCTTAATTCCAGACAAAACAATTTAATTCATAGGATAGATGTTCAATTTGTATCCTTTCAAGCCTATGACAAATGTATGTTGAAGACGTAGAGGCCAGAAATTGAAGTATATATCCTTATCGGTTCTTGTGCCATGTTTCACGTCATCAACATGTGCATTCCAATGTCTCCTAAAGGTATGAATGCATTAATATATATATATATATATATATATATATATATATATATGTATATATATATATATATGTATATATATATATATATGTAGGAGCTTGGAATATTTTTTATAGGTGTTATTTTTATAAAGTTTTGTCAAAGATACAATAGTTTTTAGGCTTAAATGAAGAAACTGTATTTTCTATAATGTCATTCGACTCAAACTGGGATTCATTTGAACGAGATGCCCAAGCCATTCGAACGAACTACTAATGAGGTTCAAACGACTTTGTGCTCCAATTTTTTGTTTTTTCATTCGAAGTTTCGTTCAAACATTCTCGTTTGAACGAGTTTATCTAACGAACTTTTGACCTTGTTATTCTCTATTTTTTTTCAAACGGTGTCATTCAAATGACATCAAAGAGTCATTCAAACGACCTGTCGGCATAAATAGTTTTTTATAGTTTTTTAATCCCACTTCCCAACCACTTTTTATCGGGCTTTTTATGAGTTCGGGGAGTAGTTTTTTGACAAATTTTGAGAGAGTTTTTACAAGATCTTTTAAAGAGAATTTTTCCTACACGAGGTCCTTTTCATGTGTTATAATTCAAGAATAATCTTTCACCAAAACACATGTTTATACTTTCTTGGAGAGTTTTTGGCACCAGGTTTTCATCTCTACACAATAGAGAGTGTTTGGGTTCCTTCTATACCCCTAAAAGGAGAGTTCATGTCTGGTGCTGCGTGCTCATACAGTGAAAGGCACCATATATGGATTGACGGTGAACGAGCCCCATCGGTGGATTTCGAGACTGGAGTAGAGTCCCTGGTCATTGATTAAGCAGAATTGGAAGAGCGAAGGAGCGTTAAGGCTTAAAGGAAGTCAAGTCGTTGTTGTAAGTTTCTCTTGCCGTGTCTTTTATAAAAATACCGTACTTAGTGGAATTGAAGGTACGGTCGTTCGAGGTCCTACCTACAAGTCCAATGTACATTCTCAATCAAAGTGGAATAGAAGAAGATCCTGCCAAAATTAGAGCCTTGCTTGAAATGCAATCCCCGGCCAACAAGAAAGAAGTTCAAAAACTGATAGGAGGAGTAGCTGCATTGAACTGTTTTGTCTCCAGAGCGACTGATAAATGTCTTCCACTTATAAATGTTCTTATAAATACCTTTGAGTGAAATGATTAATGTGTGAAATCTTTCCTGGAGTTGAAAAATTATTTGGGTTCTCCCCCACTCAATTCCCGACTACTTATGGGAGAGAAACTATATTTATACTTGGTTGTTTCAGAGTCAGCTGTTAGTTCGGCCTTGATCGAAGTAGATGGAGGATTTTAAAGGCCAATTTATTATAATAAAAAGGCATTTCGAGCATCTAAAATTAGATATCCATGTCTGTAGAAATTAACATTAGCTCTCGTTGAAGCTTCCGGGAGAATGAGACTATATTTTCAAGCTCGCAGCGTAGTCATCTACACGGACTTACCTCCGCGACAGGTATTGCATAAACTTGAGAAGTCTAGTATGACACCCCGCTAAAAATAGTAATGGGTGGCCATCCCTATACTATAATTAATCAGGAATCTCAAGTGGATCATTCTCAGCATCTAGTGACGATACTAAAATAAACATAGCTAACTACCTAAAACTATAAAAAGAGGGTGCCAAAAAAAATTAAAACATACAATGCAATGACCAGCCGACAACATAATAACTAATAAAAAGGATAATGTACACACACATGCATAAATAAAAGAAAATAATTCTATAGTACCAGAAATATACAAAAGGAAATACCCGAATATGCTATCGGGTCACAGACAATACAACAATCTGAAAAGCAATATAAAGTGCTACAAACACAACCCTTGGGTGTAAACCCGATATTCAAACTGAATCCTAAACTAGATTTACAAAAGATAGGAAACGACTATAAAAAAATCCCGCAACAGTACGCATCTGCTACGGCTCCACGAATACCCTGGATAGAAAACATCGATAGGGTCTTGGTGGAGGAACGCCTAAAATAATACAGTATATATAGCAAGAGAAAAATGTAAATGGGTCAGAGCCGAAGGTGTGAAAACATTTTAGCAAGTGCATTAAAATGCATAATAATGATAAATGCACTATAACATGATTAAAGTGGAGTCGCACTCTCCTGGAAATCCAACTCACCCCACAACTAGAGCGCGCACCTAAACGTATGCACATGGTCCTCAATTGACTACCCAACTCTTTCTAGGTACAATTCAATCTAACCTACGCCCAAATTCACACTCGCATAAAACTTCATCCATAATAAATCCATAAACTACCTATTCTAACTTACCCCACATGTGCAACTAAAATTGTATTAGCATATATATATATATATATATATATATATATATATATATATCTTACTAGAATTTAACGGGTTCTAGTTATTAACTTACACGAGTTATTAGCATCTAAATGCGAAGGACTAAGCTGCTCCCAACTCTCAACATTGCACTGCGTTTCTTGCATGGGACGTCTTGCGAAGAGAAATCCAAATAAGGAACCCCCCGATACGCTACTCCTTGGTACCGTTGATTGTCGAGATTCATTATGTCCTCAATGCACGACGCATATAACATCAACTACTCATTTAAAATATTTTACCAGTTTATTCTCATAAAGCATTGTTCCACTATAACATATAAATCAGAGTACTAAGGACTAAACTTCTCCTAAATCTCAACATTTCACTGCATTTCGTGCGTGGGACGCCTCGCAAAGCGAAATCCAAACAAGGAACCCCCCGATACACTATTCCTTGACAATGTTGGTCCTTGAGATCCATTATGCCCTCGGTACCCAACACATAACTTCGACTACTTATGAGGATCAATAATCTCTAATAACACAAATAAGATATTACACCGAACCTTTAGGGTATATATAACATCCTTCTAGTTTTAAAGCACAATCAATAAACCCCAACAAGTAAGTGAACATAACACACTTAACGTACAATTAAATAATAAAAATCCAATCACTTATGGATATACAAAATACTTCACAATGCTATCATCTTTCAGGAATTACTCACCTTATCTCGGGTTACCATATATCGGATTATTATCACACCGCCATGATAATAAAAAAATCACAACATATAGGAAGCGGTCATAGTTTGGAACCTGAAAGTGAGAACGAATCATACCCAAGACTTCTCACCCAAAATAAACTCACACAATAAATAAAGGATGACTATGACCTGGGGACTATATGTACCCTGCTCATCAAGCCAGGGGCATCACCCACATCGCGCAACTTCCCATGATAGCACTGGAGGGTATGCTCACACCATAAGTACATATATATATCATTCACACTAGATATATATACAATCACATCATATAAGTGCAAACCATCACACAAGGTATATACAATTATGCCATATAGGTATACATACTCTATTACGCCCGTATATAAAAGAAGTGAATTCATTATTGAGTATATAACTATCATCATACTAATCATTGCTAACTCGCATACCTTCCCATTTTTTTCACAATACAACCCCTCACTTGAAACTTACTCATCCATCACACCAATTAGCATGAATAGTCTCCCAATTCAGTCAGCATTAAGGATACCATCTATATCCGAATGCACACCGATCAATAATAAATAATCCCAAAATAGAAACCTCGATGATAGTAGGATTCCCCACTAGTCGATACAATAATCCTCAATTTATATTCTCTCAAAATAACTCAATACGACCCCAACATTTTATCTTAGGTGAAAATCCTTAAAAATCTCCAAAACATACTTCTCATAACATATGTGGATGGTCCAAATCGATAAAGCCAAACAGAACGAAGCGAAACTCACTCTAGAAAAACCTCGCAAAACAGCCCTTTTTTCAAATCGATTCGGACCTAACAGCGAATAGATTCGGCCCAAAGGGACCTGTAAGTTTGTTATATACCGAATCGATTCGCAATGGGCAAATCGATTCATCCCAAAAGACCTGTAGGTTCTGCAACATGGCGAATCGATTCCCAAGGGGAAAATCGATTCGGCCTATTCAACAACCCACGAAATGGGTTATTTTCTCCAAAACCCAAAATCTCCAAAAAATAGTTCAATCATCTTATCTCCAATATTCTTCAACCTAAACATAATTCTAACATCAAAACTCACTAAATATGTTACCCAACTAATTATATAACCTCAACCTCATATATATATACCTCAACTGCAAGATTTACCCAAAATCTAGGTTTTAACATTTTTAACACCAAATCTATAAATTTATCCACAAATCGTGAAATAAATGACACACATGAATTATTTAACAAGTTTAATCACTTGCCTCAAAGTTGTAGAATCTGAATCTTCCTCGATATCACGGTTTGGCCGGAATCCCCAAGCGTTTTCTTCTCTTTATCTTCTTCCTCTCCTCTTCTCTCTCTCTCTCTAGGGCTTTCTCTTATTCTCTAAATGAGATTGGCTTCTCACCTAGGCTTAATAAGCCTTATCTCCAAAATCCCCAACTTTAAATGATAATACACACTTTAATGACTCGGTCGCTCCAATTCGAGTCAAACGAACTTAAAAATGTTCGGAACCCAAATAAGACCCAATTACAGTCATCTCAACTATCTCGACCCATCCGGGATCAACCGAACACTCAGAATCATCATTCAAAATACTTTCTAATTTCCTCAAATTTTGACCTCAATTGCCAAATATAGAATTTTCCAATTTAAATAAATCTTATTTTTCCCAAAATAATTAAATTATTATCCTAAAATCACGGGGTATTACAGACTTCCCCCTTACAAGAATTTCATCCTCAAAATTAAGCTAAGCCTAGTACTCAAAACCTCAACTAGGTCCTAAGACACCTACTCTCAATATCACTATATCTATTCCTCCCACTTCTCACGACGAATCATTTTAATTAAAGACCAAATTTGTTAACTAGGGCTCCCATATACCTTGTACCCGAGCTCAATTCGTAAAAACATACCCGGCTTCACTTAGCCTCAAATTGTATAAGAACTCTAAACAAATTAGTCCAGAAGGACATACTAATTTTATAAAAATTTTGAAATGTCCGAAGATTTAACTCTTCTCAATTCTTGCCATTCGCCACTTTCATGCGCGGGAGGTCTCGTAGGCGAAATCCAAATAAGGAACCCTCAAAATACACTACTATGTAGCTCTATCGGGGATTGAGATCAGTTAGATCGGGACTAAATTTTAAAAGAAATATTTTTAAATCATTTTGATATTGCCCTAAGGCCTATAAAACAATTTTATTTTAAAAACATTCTATGTCTTTCGATATTCAAATCAAATACCTTATGACCGAGACACAAGGCGCCAACAAATACCATACTCTTACCAACATTTAGTTTTCAATACTAGCATAACCATAAGCTAAAATCCCTAGCTCAACAATAACCCGTTAAACCCTGAATCTCTTCAGTAACAAGAATCCTTTACATCCTATCAAAACATTGCCATACACTAGGCTCTTCCATAACTGGAATATTACAAATACATAAGTCTACACAACTCGAAAATGATAGCCTTTATCGTTCCTACTCAACTCGTTTCAACGATTCCTACATTCAAAACAAAGTCGTAACTCTCTACTAGCTCATCACAAGAAAATCTATTCTCCCAAAAGATATCGCCTAAGAGCCTCACTTGCTCAATCCTCCTTTCCGGGTCATTCCATACATAATAGGGTTATAACAACTAACCACTCATTTAAAATCTTACACGCGATACTCCCAATGGTCCTCAAATCATAACCTAATCACAAAGGAAAAATAATTTACATAATACCTCCCTAGTCTGACTGCATCGCTTCATCGATGGGTTCCTTCTCAATGTCCTCCTTCCAAAAATGGTTGAGGACCTGCTATAGGGGTTGCACATCCAAAACTTTCTCAAAATGTGGCCCTCTACCTCTTTTGGGACAATCCCTCTTCTTATGACCTACTTCTTTATAAAAGAAACATCTACTAATAAATCCTCCCTACCCATCCTGAGGAACGAAACGCTGTTGCGGCCCTCGATAATCTTGTTCTTACCATTTTGCTTCACTAGCATTATCTCCTCCCGACTTACTTGATGAACCCGAGTCTCTAAATTTCTTATCTCCTTGCGAACGAAGACAATATTCCTGACACTGTAACAATGCCGCATTCACTACCTCAGTAAAAGTCAATAATGCTGGGTTCCCTAACAAATGCTATCGAATTCGCAATTTTAAACCTCCCACGAACTTCGATATTCACTTCTCTTCTGTATTTACCTCATTGAGCACTAAATTTGCCGATCAGGTAAATTCTTCTTCATACTCGGCCACCGTTCGATCACCTTGAGACACATCCAGTAACCTCCTCCTCATTTCCTTCTGGATTGTGGAAGGAAAATACTTTCGGTCAAAGAGTTCTTAAAAATCTGCTATGGGCATCACATCTCTTTTCTACGATGTTGTGATTGCTTCCCACCATTGGAGAGTTGCCCCCGTTAATTTAAAGGTGGCGAGGAATTGCTTCTTCACCTCACTACATTCAACCATTCGAAGGTGCCTTTGTATACCCTTATTCCAACGACTTGCAACTATTGCATCAGCTCTCCCTGAAAATTTTATAGGATGTCCCTTCCTAAAAGCTTCCCATACTCTTTCCCACATAAATAGACCTGGGTGGGCTTGGGATGCTTGAACTGAAGGTTGATGTGCCATTGTAAAAATGGCAACACTTACTTCTTGTGCCACAATATTGGCAACTTCATTTATGGTCATAATCCCTGGAGGCATTTGGGGTTCCATATTCTCAGCCCCTCCGTTTGCCCTGCCAGGACGACCTCTCTTTGGTGTCATCTGAAACAAAAACACTTGTATCAGAACGCCATTCAAATGACTACACATCTCAGAAGAAAATATATACGTAATGAACACAACAGTCCTAATAGTAGGGCTCTACACCAAGTACGCTTACGAAAGAATGCAAAAAACTCACACATATCCTAAAGACACTAGAACCCGATGCTCTGATACCACCTGTGACACCCCGCTCAAAATAGTAACGGGTGGCCAGCCCTATACTATAATTAATTAGGAATCTCAAGTGGATCATTCTCAGCATCTACTGAAGATACTAAAATAAACATAGCTAACTACCCAAAATTATAAAAAGCCGGTGCCAAATTTTTTTTGAAACATACAATGCAATTACCAACCGACAGCATAATAACTAATAAACAGGATAATGAACACACACACACACACATAGATAAAGGAGAATAGTTTTATAGTACCAGAAATATACAAAAGGAAATACCCGAATATGGTGTTGGGTCACAGACAATACAACAATCTTAAAATAAATATAAAAGTTCTACACACACAACCCTTGGGTGTAAACTCGATATACAAACTGAATCCTAAACTCGATTTACAAAAGATACGAAACGACTATAACAATATCACGCAGCAGTTCGCATCTGCTACGGCTCCACGAATACCCTGGACAAAAAACATCGATGGCGGAGGAACACCTAAAATAATACAATATATATAGCAAGAGAAAAATATAAACGGGTCAGAGCTCGAGGTGTGAAAACATTTTAGCAAGTGCATTAAAATTCATAATAATGATAAATGCAGTATAACATGATTAAAGTGGAGTCTCTCTCCTGGAAATCCAACTCACCCCTCAACTAGAGCGAGCACCTAAACGTATCCACATGGTCCTCAATTGACTACCCAACTCTGTCTAGGTACAATTACTACACCAAATCTGCCGAATTATCACGGTCATTGACCTTGACAAGTTGAACTTGTCAAGGTCAATGACCGAGATAATTTTGGGGGTGACAACTTTTGTTATCACGGACTTATCATGGTCATTGACCGTGACAAGTTAGTTAGACTTATCACGTCCTCGACCTTGACAAGTTTTTTCACGATTTAGGACCGTGACAAACCGGTGACAATCTTTAAAAAATTATCACGGCCAATGACCGTGACAATTCTGGGCAGAATTGAAAAAAAAAATTTGGGCAGTTTGGCCACTACCACTGTCCTGCAGTATATTTGTTCCTGTTATAACAACGTTGTACCTGTTCAAGCATCATATATACAAATAAAATAGAGATAATGCATATATACATTCAAAATAGAGACAATAAGAATCACGATATAAACTAAATATAATTCAAATGTACCAACTTAAAAACAATTTCATTCAAATAATGTCACTGCATGTCTTGGGTAAGGTTAAATATAAGGAGGTGAGTAGGCCACATGATATACAAATTGACACACCCACTGTTATACATCATGCCACATTGTTCGCGCAACCACAATGGGGAGTTCTCCTTCTCGGGTATCACATGCATGACGAGCACCTTGGACTCGATGTCTTAAAGCTCACGTCCATGAACTAGTCCACCCTTGATTATATTCGGGTCCCTCAACCCTCCCCTTATCCGCTAGCCAACAAATATGTCTAGTATAAACACGCTCGTCCAACCAAGTGTCGACATCGGTCGGTCGAAGGGAGCCAATTAGGGAAGTGGATCATCAAAGTCTGCACGTGTCGATGATGAAGCAGCGAGGTCCACATCCTCGTCATCCTGCACCTTGTCCTCTCGCCCCTCCTCCTCCACCTTCTTCTCCTTCCCTTTCCCCTTGCGTTTTTCGCCCAATGATGGCTTCATGGATGAGAACATATCTTGGACCGTCGCCTCCAAATGGGACAGCTTTGCATCATGCGAGCCCACCGTTCGAGCCAACCCAGTGTCGCTCATCTCCAATCCGATGATCCAAGTTCATAAACAAATTTTGAGTAACTATGCTTATAATTGAAAAAAAAAACAAATCCAAATTTCAAAAAAACTCAAAAAACATAAAAAAAACATAGAGGTACGTAAAAATGAAATCCCCAAATCTCTACAGACCCATATATAACCAAATATAACCAAGAACCAAAACATGGTTAGAACAAAATTAGTAGACGGATCTACAAATTGAAACCAAAATTATAAAGCCTTAAAAACAATAAACAAAACACAACAAATTCTCAAAATCATAATTTTGATCCCTAACATCACAAACCCTAAATTTAATAAAACCCTAACAAAAGAGCCATTAATATACACACACCTGGAATATGAATAGGATTAGCCGAGAGAGTGAGAGTGAGAGTGAAGATCGTGTGCGCTAGGGTTTGTGAGGAGTGAGAGGGGGCAGAGACTCGGGTTGTTAGAATGTCTTGAGCCCGTGTGTTCGGTAGAGAGAAAAGAGATAAGTTTCGAAGAGTACAATTTACCTTCATACCCATGTTTTTGAATTTTGAAGAAAGTGGGAAATACATTAGAGTGTGTTAAAAAGAGGAGGAATTCAAAATTTTCAAGGGCAAAATAGGCATGACAGGATAAATTATATTGATGACATCATACTTGAAGCTTATGACATACATAAGTTTCCTACTCTCTCTCTCTCTCTCTCTCTCTCTCTATATATATATATATATATATATATATATATATATATATATATATATATATATATAGAGAGAGAGAGAGAGAGATATATATATATATATATATATATATATATATATATATATATATATATATATATAGAGAGAGAGAGAGAGAGGGAGAGAGAGAGAGAGAGACAGTATATATATGATACAATTATGAATATATCTGTGTGTGAATGGTATATTTATGTGAATCATACCCCCTCTAATGCTATCATGGGAAGTTACGCGATCTGGGTGAGGCCCCTGGCTTGAGGAGCAGGGAGCGTATAATCCCAAAGTCATAGTGTCCATTCTATATTAAGTGATTTTATCAGGAGTGAGACGTGGTGGGTATGTTTCGTTCTCATTTTCGGTGAGGAACTATGATCGCTTCCCATACGTTGTGATTTATTTTTTACCAAGTCGGTGTGAGAGTCTGACTGCTAGTACCCAGGATGGTGTGAGTAATTACCTAGAAGATGATAGCATTGAGAGACTTCATCCATTGAGTTATAGCTCTCAGGGATGGTTATTATACTTATATAGTGTGTGATATCTTGATGTGCATAGTATATATATATATATATGTGTGTGTGTGTGTGTGTGTGTGTGTATGTATGAGATGTTAAACATATATATACGGACATAATAAAGAATGGAATGTGAGATAAATTCTAAATCTTACGAGAGTATAAAATTCGGAAGAAAAACAGGGATACACATATATAAAGATGAGAATATTATATACGAGCTTAATAACACTAAATCGTGAATAGTGTAAATAACTAGTGAAAGTTATTCATGGTGTAAGGATGAATTATAAGGAACAGATTAGAGTATTTTATAAAGAATGAATAAAGTGATATTCTCCTTCTGGTATATATATATACGGGATAGATAAAATATAGTATGTACTAAGGGCCTAATGGATCCCGACGATCAACATTGTCATGTAGTAGTGTATCGGGGGGTTCTTTGTTTGGATTTCGCTTTGCGAGACACCCCACGGACCAACGTAACGTAATGTTGGTAATGGGGAGAAGTTTAGTCCTTAGCACTCGGATTTATGAGGGGTTTTTGAAGATGGGTGAAATACATTAGTTAGGTCGGGTAGCTTAACTAGGTTGCTTAAAAGGTATGCGATAGTCGCGCCCTATTAGAAGAGGGGTGAGGTGTATCTCATGAGAGTGCGATACCAGTTTAAATATGAGAAATATCATATTTTAAAATATGGATTTTATGGACTTGCAAAATATTTTCAAACTCGGGCTCTGACCCATTTCTCCATTTTCCTTCTTTTGCTATATATGTATATATATTAGGTGTCCAGATGCAGGGACACCTGGATGATGATTCTTTCAAGTCAGACGTTCGCTGCAGCAGCTGTGGAGGCATGCAGGTTCATTATGGACCCTTCATCCTTAAGTTATTGATAGGAGGTATTGTACAAACATTCGGGCTGATGGCCTAACTGTATTCATTTATTCTTTTACCGCCTTTTTGTGCGGCATTTGATTTGGTTGTATTATATTGTACCGAGTGTTCGGTTATTTTATTTCATTTCAGTTGTTGCATATAAACTGTTGTGATTATTTATTTGAATGGTTTGGATAACAAGATTAGTTAAACAAAACATTTGACGCCAGCCTAATAGGTTATTAGTAATTAAATTGGTTTTCAAGAGTGATGCTGAGAATGGACCATATGAGACTCCTGTTTTAATTTGGTATAGGAGTGATCGCCGAGTATTATATAACGCGGGGTGTCACAGGATAGACTAAACATAATAACTTAATATTATATATATGAATAACACATTACCCATATCACATAATCTAAACCTGATTCAAACATAATTAATCATAATTATATTCGAGTTGTCACAATTGTCCCCCGATTGGGAAATTTCGTTCATGAAATTGACATACCTTGGTTATTCAAATCAAACAAATATGGATAACAAATTTCATACTATCCTCTCTCTCCCATATATATTCTTCCATGTAATTCTTTCTCCACACAACTTTCACTAGTGGGATCACTTTGGATCTCAATATTTGTTCCTTCCTATCCACAATTGCAAGTGGTTCTTCCACATAACTCAAGTCTTCCTTTAACTCAATAAGTTGTTCTACCAATACATGTGAAGGATTCTCTACATACTTTCTCAACATAGAAACATGGAAAACATCATGTAATCGGTCTAACTCTGGTGGTAATGTTAACTTGTAGGCAACCATCCGACTTTCTCAAGAATTTTATAAGGTCCAATGTAGCGTGGACTTAACTTCCCATTCTTTCCAAACCTCATAACTCCTTTCCATGGTGATATTCGGAGATATACGTAATCTCCTTTCTAGAATTTCAACTCCTTTCACCGTTTATCCACTTAACTTTTCTGTCTGCTTTGAGTTGTTCTCATTAGATCTTAAATAATCTTCACTTTTTCAGTGGTGATTTCAATCAACTCTGGACCTTTGTCTTCCTTTCCCTAAATTCATTCCAATATACCCGTGTACAACATCGTCTACCATATAATGCTTCATATGACCCCATACCAATAGTAGATTGAAAACTATTATTATATGTAAATTATATCAAAGGCATATATTCATTCAAATTACCTTTGAAATCAAGCACACAAGCTCTAAGCATATCTTCCAAAATTTCTATTGTCCTCTCAGATTGCCCATCTGTCTGAGGATGAAAATCCGTACTAAACTTTAAGTTAGTACCCATAGCATACTGCAAACTATCCCAAAATCTGGATGTAAAAATAGGGTCCCTATTTTAACCAATAGAAATAGGCTCTCCATGCAATCTAATAATCTCATTAACATACAATCTAGCATACCTATCAACTGTATACGTAGTCTTGACTGCTAGAAAATGAGATGACTTAGTCAATTTATCCACCACTACCTAAATCGAATCTGATCCCTTCTGAGATCGAGGAAGCCCAACAACAAAATCCATCGTTAGGTGATCCTATTTCCATTATGGTATTGGAAATGGCTGAAGCAAACCCGCAGATTTCTGATGATCCACTTTCACTTGCTGACATATAAGGCATCTAGCAACAAAATCAGCTATTTCCTTCTTCATATTATTCTACCAATAATGCTCCTTCAAATCCCTATACATTTTAGCACTACAAGGATGCATAGTATAAATTGAATTATGAGCCTCATCTAAAATTTCCTATTTCAATCCATCCACATTAGGCACACATAATCGCTGCTTATATAATAAAGTGCCATCATTGACAATACAAAAATCATCAGACTTACCATCTCGAATATCTTTTCGTTTCTTCTCAAGAAAAAGATCCCGACTTTGCAAATCACGAATACTAGTAACTAATAAAGGTCTCACACTTACATGAGCAAAGAATCTGTCACCATCTGCTAGCTGTAATTCCACTCCCATTAATCTCAACTCCATACTGTGGGCAACTGTATCACATTGAACATAAGATAACCTGCTCGAAGCCTTTCTACTCAGAGCATCTACAACTACATTTGCCTTCCAGGGATGCTAGTGAATTTTACACTCATAATATTTAATTAACTCCATCTATCGTATCTGCCTCAATTTCATCTCTTTCTGGGTAAATAAATACTTGAGACTTTGATGTTCAATAAAAATTTCACATACTTCATCATATAAATAGTGACACCATAATATTAGGGCAAACACAATAGCAACAAGTTCTAAATCATATGTAGGATAATTTCATTCATGTGTACGCAATTTTCTAGAAGCATAAGCAATAACCTGACCATGCTGCATAAAAACACAACTCAATACCTAATGCGAAGCATCGGTATAAATAAAAAAATCATCTCCACTATGTGGAATAATAAGAACAGGTGTGGTTACCAAACTTTTTTTCAATTCTTCAAAACTATTTTCACAATCGGAATTCCATTCAAACTTAACATCTTTTCGGGTTAATTTAGACATCGGCAAAGAAATCTAAGAAAATCCCTTAATAAACCTCCTATAATACCTAGCTGAACCCAGAAAACTCCTCACCTCGGTCACATTATTAGGCCTCTCCCATTTTACAATAGCTTACACCCTTTTAGGATCAACACGTATACCATCCCAGAGATAACATGGCCTAAAAATACAACTTATGATAGAAAAAATTAACACTTGCTAAACTTAGCATATAATTTCTTATCGTTCAACACATTCAAAACAGTTTTGAGATGCTTTTCATGCTCAATCATATCATAGTAAATCATAATATCGTCTATGAAAACTATCACAAACAAATCAACAAAAGGATGCAGTATCTAATTCATAAGATCCATAAATGTAGCTGGACCATTATTCAATCCAAAGGGCATCACCAGTAATTCAAAATGACCATACCGAGTACAAAAAATAGTTTTAGAAATATCACCTTCCTTCACCCTCAACTGATCTCAAGTCTATTTGTGAAAATACTTTAGCACCTTTCAACTGATTAAACAAATCATCTATATGAGGTAAAGGATATTTGTTCTTAATTGTAGATTTATTCAGTTGCCTATAATCAATACACAAACACATAGTTCCATCTTTCTTTTTCACAAAGAAAACTGGTGCACCCCATGGAGACACACTAGGCTGTATGAACCCCTTATCAAGTAAATCCTACAACTGAATCTTGAGTTCTTTCAATTCAACAGGTGCCATTCTATACAGTGCCATAGAAATAGGGGTTGTCCCCAATGATAATTCAATACTAAATTCAACTTCTTTCTCTGAAGGTAACCTAGGTAACTCAATTGGAAACACTTCTGGAAAATCTCATACATTAGGAACATCAACTAATTGTAAAGCCCCATTCCTAGTGTCAAGAACATATGCAATAAAACCCTCACAACCCTTACTCAATAATTTCCTCATCTGAATAGCAGATATGATGCAAATGGGGACAATTTTCCTTTCCCCCACCAATTTAAATTCAGACTCACTAGGCATATTAAAAATTACTTCCTTATGGAGACAATACATAGACATAATATTTTGATAACCAATCCATTCCCAAAATTATGTCAAAATCAGATATATCCAATGGAAGTAAGTCTATAACTGTATCCCAAACACCCATAGTCATGGGAATACCCAAACCCACATCTAAACGAGTACATAGTCTATTTAGATATATACTAAAATTATAAGACACAAAAGAATGTGTGGAATCGATATCAATCAAAACATAAACATGTCTATCAGTAATAGAAAGTGTACTTGTCACCACATCTAGAATAACCCGAGCTTCTTTCACCGTAAAGACTCGTCCACCTGGCCTGGAGCCACTGGCTTGTCCCATGCCCCAGGTTACATCTATAATAATTGAGTTATAATAATAAACACAAACAGTTTATAATACTAAATTATTGGTTAGCACGTAAAAAATTCATAATTATCAAATCAACTCAACAACTGCCATCTAACCATCACACATGTTTAGAATTAATAACATAGACGTTGTGATACCACTAATGATCACATACCATGCCCAAATCCATTCTAACCATTTCATCGATATTATAATTAAATCATAACCTTAAGTCCATTCGAAATATAATTCATTTATCATTATTTTTTTCATGTACAATAAACATAATCATGTTCTTTGTACCATTACGTAATTAACATCAGAGTTATGATTAAGCGAACATACTATACTATAACTACCTATGATTAAATATTATAATCATCAAATCAACCCATGCTAACTCAATATATATAGATGTGCGAGTGTAGTAAAACCTCAGTGTGACAATGACAAAATCCCAATGTCTAATCCCCAGCTCTTTCTAACAGTGCAAATCACTGATAATATGATATCCTAACTTGGAGCGTACGAACCTGAAAATATTAAAATATAAATTGTAAGCATTAAGCGTAGTGAGGTACTCCTTCCCGGTTATAAAATGGCAATTCTATATCAAATCTCTGGACAAAAAATCCAAACAATCCTTCCTTTTAATGAGATAGCAATTTTATATCAAATCTGTGCATATAAAATCAAAACAATCCATTCCTGCAATGAAATAGAAATCATATATCAAATCAATGGGTATAAACTCCAAACAATCCATTCCTTCAATGAAATAGAAATTTTATATCAAATTTGTGCATATAAAATCCAAACAATCCATTCCTGCAATGAAATAGCAATTTTATATCAAATCCGTGGATATAAAATCCAAACAATCCATTCATGCAATGAAATAGCAATTATATATCAAATCTGTTGATATAAAATCCAAAAAATCCATTCCTGCAATGAAATAGCAATTCTATATCAAATATGTGGATATAAAATTTAAACAATCCTTCCCATTGGCAGTAACAAATCCCACAACATAAGTTTCAACAAATCCTTGTCATAAGACAAAATGAATCATTGCATCTTTGTCCAATTCAAATCTTAGATCATGAGACCCATATGATAAGACCCAAACAAATCCTGCATAATTGAATATCCAAACAAATCTTGAATACCGAAGTATTCAGACCAATCCTGCTCTTAGAGATATATTCAAATCTAACACAACATTTTCATATCTATATATGAAACAATCATACGTACACCCACCTTGGAAACTTATCAGTCTTTTCTTCTTTCCTTTTCTGACACTTGTTCAACCGGTTTTTCTTCCATTCTTTAGGGATTTTTACGTAATTTTCTATGAATTTTTCTCCAACTTCTCCTCGCCTTTTTTTCCTAAACTTCCCAATTCTCTCTCCTTAGGCTAAAAATCTTCCATCGCTGAAATATGCTGAAGGAGGGGCTTATTCCAAGTGTTATAAGTCGGCATAAGATCACCCCCTTGGTCCAATCAAATATAACATGTGGCGCCATATAAGACAAAATATCATTTAAGGCTAACTGACTACTTTAATCCCTGTTTGTAAAAAGACGATATCTTATCACTTGGATGTTTGTTTGATTCAATGTTTGTTATGTTACAAACATAACTCACATATCTACAACTATCTAGTTTTCACCTCAAGTCAATTGTATATTATAACGGTCAAAACTAGTCTCCAATATGAACATTCCTATCAAAAACATCAAAATTTTGTGTTTGTAACTAATTCAATATTTCATGCTTTATGAAGGTAGGTTTAAACTAAACATAATAAATTAATATTATATATATTAATAACACATTACCTGTATCACATAATCTAAACATGCTTCAAACATAATTATTCATAATTATATTCGGGTTGTCACAACTTCAAATCTATGGCATATCCCCAAAGCAACGGTCAAGAAAAAGCTTTCAAGAAAACCATGATCGACGCCTTCAATGAGAGGTTGGAAAGAGAAAATGGTGACTATATGAATGAGCTCCCCTATGTTATGTGGGCCTACTGTACTACTCCTAAGAAACCAATTGAGGAAACACCCTTCACGCTCGCCTATGAAATGGTAGTTATTATCCCACTTAAAGAAGGTCTCATTAACGTGAGAACCACCTTGGTCAACCAAGGTATGAATGATGATGCGCTATGCACTAAACTTGAATTAGTAGATGAGTGAAGAGAACATGCCATGATCGAGTTGGCTTCCTACCAATAGTAGTTGTCCAAGCTGTACAACAAAAAAGTCAATTCGAGGAAATTCTAGGTAGGAGACTATGTCCTAAGGAAAGTCCTTGGTAGTGTCGTAAAACCATCAGTTGGCAAGCTGGGACCAAATTGTGAAGGGACTTTTCAGGAAATAAGGGACAACCTTCAAGGATCACATCAATTGGAAATACTGGAGGGACGGAGATACCTAGAGCGTGGAACACAACCAATCTCAAAAAGTTCTACATTTAGTCTTCTTCATGATTTTTTTTTTCAAATTTACGTTTCTTGTAAGTTATTATTAAATGAATAAAGTCCAATTGGCTCTCGCATTTTGATCTCATACATTGGCTTCTTCAAATTTCTTGTTATGCATCTCAGTATTGTGCATCCTTTCCAAATGAGAACTCTCTCGACCACAAAAAGAGATTACCTTTGGTTAACAGAAGGTTGCTTAGCTTGTCTAAGCCATAGAACTTCCTCATGCATAATGAAATAACGTGGATTATAGTAAGTTGTTCAACTTATTTCAATAAAAAAAGTTTCATTATGCTAAACAGGGCTCATAGTAATTATATTAAGTGATTAAACTATTTTAATTTCTACATCCCTTAGGTCTTTGTCACAAACACATTAGACCTCATGATTTGCCTCGACAATAGCGAAAGCTCTATAGGGAGTCCTTAGGCAAAATATCCAACTTAGGTTGGTCGATAATTATTTTGGTCGTAAAAAACCTGCTCGGGCGAATGACCCACCAATTAGGTACATTCCCACCATCATCTCACCTAGGCCTAAGGGAGTGTTACGACACGATCTAAAGAGTAAGGAAGAGGGAATTATAATGCTAAGGAATATTGGATTGGGAGAATGTATAAGCATAAGTTAGCAATCTCATTTAGTCAGCAGGGTCCCAAAGTGGTTAACAATTGTCTTCAAATTATATAGTCAGCTAAGAAGCCCAAAATGATTAATTTTAAATCTAACTCATTAATTGGCAAGGAGCCAAAAATGATCAACGATGTTACATGGTCGATAAAGGTCTTAAGTGGTCAATATTTGACAAAACTTTCTAGTTAACAATACAAACACAAAGACACTTATTAAGTCATATATAATCATCACATGCTCTAAGTATGGAACAAGTTAATAAATTAAACTTTATATATTTAAAAAAATTAGAAAGTGCAATTACATGATGACAAAATATACAAAGACCCAGTAAAAACCTAAACCAAAGAAGGATGTCGAGCAAGATAATTTGTTATGCGTGCTCTTCATCCATCATCTATGTTAGGAGCGGATAACTCCTCATCATCTTTAAGGTAATGGTTAAGGATATGGACATGAATAGAATTAATAGGGATCAACTTGTCATCTTTCGAGAAGGGATTATGACAATAAGAAATGCAATCAACTTGGTACTTATACCACAGGTCTGATTCCTTAGGAATCTTAACATCCCTTAGGGAAGTCAACCACCCTCAATAAAATGCAATTTACTCAACCACCTTTAGCCTTGCTAGGGCATTAGTCCAAACCTCATCATAACCATCCATTAAGGCTTCTCTATTGCCCATTCAGAACAAATGTTTTAGCCTTGTGGAATCTCTTCGGAGTTCGGCGGTAATAATATATACCCTTTGAACATCCCTTTTCAGCTTGGCAGTGTCCTTGCTCAGAGCGTCATTCTCGTATTGAAGCACTTTTCCCACTTGGCTCACGTCACTATTATCCTTGAGCTTGTCCCTCAGACCAGTCATATCCTCTCGAACTAAAGAACTGATATCCTCTATAACTTTAAGATTATCCTTCAGCTTGGCAATTAGCTCGTACGATCCTTACATTATGCAATCCTCACTCTCAGTGAGTTTCAGATCGTTATGAACACCTCGCGGGCTTGATTGATGTTATTTATCCCTAGAATCATCCTTAACATTGAGATAGGTGGAATGTAGTCCTCATCGGACCATAAATAACACAATAAATATAAATGCGATTAAATTTCGTCATAAATAAGAAGGCAAAACACAATAATGAAAACAAATGTCCTTGTCATGAATTAACAAAGGGAGGCCAAAGGCCAATACAACCGAGGGAAAAAGGAAATAACAAGGGACAAAAAGAGAAAAAGGAAACATCCTAAGATAAAAAAAGTCTTATTCCTTCACCTTCTCTGAGTTGTTTATTGCCTTTCCCTTGTTGGCAACCCTCCTTTCATGGTCGGCGACCGCCCTGACCTCATTAGATTCATCTTCAGTATGGTCGGTAGGATGACCAGTGGGAGCTTATTCCTTTATAAAAGGATTAGGTCCAGGAGAGTGGAGCTTGAAGAGTTAAGAATTAGAGAGAAATCCCTCTACCCCCAGGGTTTGGTCCCATACTTTTTTGAAGGATACCATCTTGGCATACCCTATTCGAAATGCAGCATCATCGTAGTCATATTCCATCCTTTGGTATCACTACTGTCCTTATCACAGGGGATCTCTTCCTCTAACTTTTGAACCTTCCTAGCCAAGTTAATGTTTTCTTCATCCAACTTCTCCTTTTTAGTAACCACCAGGTTCTTGGTAGCCTATAGATCGGTATAGTCCTTTATCAAGCTCTCCCTTTCCCTCTCCTAAGCAACGCGGACATCAGCCAAGTCTTTTTCACACTTCTTTAGGGCATTTTTTTTTTATCTCCTAGTTATTTTTTGATTAGTTAGAATAACCATCCAAGAGAGTAGTGAAGTTGGCATGAATTGCATAAAATAGAAAGAGTGTTAGTATAAGGGAAATAAATGCAAAAAAGAAGAGATAAAGGAATAAAAAAAGAAATTTACCTGAGCAGACTAGAATGCAAGCTAGGCCTACCCTATCTGTGAGGAACTCTTGCAGTCGATCGCGATCACAGCCCGCTTCAGTAGGTCAGGGGAAAGGATGGGGGTATTAGTCACACTAGATCTCCCAGCATTAGAAGTAAAGAAGGACACAAAAGGGGCCTTTAAAGCTAACATCTTCTTAGCCTTTTTCTTCTTCTTCTTCTTCTTCTTCTTCTTCTTCTTCTTCTTCTTCTTCTTCTTCTTCCTCCTCTTCTTCTTCTTCTTCTTCTTCTTCTTCTTCTTCTTCTTCTTCTTCTTCTTCTTCTTCTTTGCCTCTTCTTACTCTTCTTACAATTTTTCTCTCTTTCCTTCTTTATTCTTTCTATCCTTTCTTCTTCTCCTTATCTTTCTTCTTCCCATTATCTCTTGGGATGGGTCCCCTAACCATTAGGGAATTAATCTCTTACCTCCTCAATGACTTTAATCGATCAAAAAACACTTCCTTATCCTTGTCATCAACATGTAATACTCTCCTTTTAATAGGGGTGCCGTTTATTTTTATTTTTCTTCTTACTCTTCTTCTTCCTCCTCTTCTTCCTCTCCTTCCTCTTCTCCTTCATCCTCTTTCTCTAGCACCACTGGTTCATAGGACCTACTTCAAGAATATTTGAGTCACTGACTTTGACATAGGCCGAGCAATAAAATTAATAGTCGTGTTCTTGTACTCTAACAGATAGGATGCAGAGTGAATGTGATCACTATATAAAAGCCTCCCTTAAACTCTCTAAGCTTTAAAGAAGTCAGCAACGTTCACCTCACTCAAGTCAGGCTGTTAATTTTTATTCGACCTGCAAAATTAAGGAAGAAAATATAAGTTAGAGGATTGGAAACGGAAGTATCCAACAATCAAGAAACATAAAATTAAAATAGTAAGCAAATGATGAAAAGAGAAAACAACCAATATGCTCTTCCCCCAAGTCAGAAATCTAGGGGCCCTGGTACCTCTCACCCTTAGGTAGGGGAGGGTGTTATCAATTTCTAGTAATGAAGACATGACCCCAGTAATCTTTATGAAAGTCATGGAGATGTAAAACTAGAACCCCTTATTCTCTCCTCGTCTTCAAATACAAAATGTCATCACTGGTGCGCCACCAGACGTAATAATAGCAGAGCTCAATTAGACCTAAATTGGTCACATACAACATATTTATTCTATGAACCCCATTTAGAATCTTTCAGACATTTGGGGCACACTGGGAAGGGATACCATCAAGATATTTGAAGAACCTTAGAAAAATAGGGTTTGGGGGAAATGTCAAAACCCCTAGTTTGATCATAAGGGTATGAACCTAGTGCCCCCTTTCAATGTTACAGACATCTCTAGGCAGCGGGCACTATCGATTTCCACCCAATCAGGAATATTATAAGCTTTCTATAATTTTACTATCGCTTGTTATCTAACATCACTAGGGATAATACAATAGAAAAAATCCCTAATAATAAACGGAGAGCAATTGAAGAAGTGAAAGCATAAAAGAAGTGATGGGAACTTACTGGAATCAATGGAAGCTCTGAGAATACGAGAAGCAGAAGTAGGCATCAGAAGCTTAGTAGACAAATAAACATCTGAAAAATAGCGGTCAAGGGTGATGTATCTCTATTTAAAGTTCGAGTTAATGATGGAACAGAAGAACCAAGGAGGATTTTGGGGCTTCAAATGTCTTCTCGGAGCAACATATCCTTGCTTATTTAACAAAACTGCAAGTTTGCCATAGTGTTTGACCTAGAACGAGCGTTCCCTCTTGAGTTCAATAGAATTGCAAATTTTCCACTTCAGTTTTAAACCATAGGGCTTGAACTTGATTAAAATTTATTGGATCAAATATTTAGCCCATAAATTTTAGGGGCGATCGTGGGGGTCCATTTATTTTAGCCCAAGAGAGTAGCCGACCAGCCCAACATTAAAAGTGGACTTCTTGGCCCAAATCAGTTTTTTAATTAGGACTCATGTATTCAACATGAACTTAAATACATAAGGATATACTCAAATTGGTTACCAACAATCTCATTGAGCTATCTTTGACCTCGTCTTTTGGCCACACTTCCTCAGGTCGATTTATGACCTGAAGTCACTCGAGAAGTGGTGATGGACTGATGGACATGTCCATTGTCTTGTAAGGCCCTTCTTTTGGCCAATGAAAGGATAAAGGAAAGGTACAACTGCAGTCAGTATCTTAAGCACTAACACATTTTCTCACACAACCCAAAGTCTGTTGCATGAGGCTTTTACTAAATGGCAAGGAAGTGAGATCGAGGTCCACTTCAAAAAGGCTTGGTCATATTTTTGTCAACTAATTCACCAACAAGACCAGGCTCACTTTGTCTACATTCCAGTAATCTTTGACCACCCTATAATAGCAAGAAAGAGAAAGGAAGTTAGTAGACGTTATGCTCTTCCCTAGAAACCAGATAGATCTAATGGCATCTGTCATATCTTGTTATAACCTTATAGATATTCAGGGACACCTTGAGATATCCACGATCTCATTGAGTTTCTTGTACAACTCAATTTCTTATTTTACACATTTAAAAATTATAAACCCTGTCCCGGGTCAAGGAGATGTACCTTGAGCTTTGAGAGACACTATAATAAAACAGTAACCTCTCTATGGACATAGGTAAGTTGTCGAACCACATATATTGTTGTTATGTGTGTGATTTTTACTTTCTACGCTTATAATTGTTTTCCTGGATCTTTTTTATGATATTTCCTGCATTCATAGTAAAAAAAATTAGATTTTATGTTGTATAATGTCACGTGGTGTCGTGATTTAATTATATCATTTTGATAAAAATATAAATTTTGTGTTGTGTTGTATCCCCTTTTTTAGATCGTTCGTATTGAATAAAAAAAATATAATTTGTGTCATTTTATGTTAAATACGTCCCAATTAAATCACAAAACAGCACATTTTTTTACATTTCACGAACGATCCAAATAAAAGGACACTACACATCATGAAATTTATTTATTTACCAAAAATAACTTAATTAAATTACGGCAACACCTCACACCGTACAACATAAAATCTTTTTTTAGTTAAGATGACCATGTGACATATAAAAATCAACGCGACACCGAAGATATATTAAGTACCAAAACAAGTGGACCCCAATACCCATATACTAAGAACCACCAGACTCCTAATCGAAAATGACCCCAATTAAAATCATTATTGAAACCTAAATTCACTATAACAATACAAACACAAAAAAGTATTGTATTAAAAATATTTTACAAATATTACTTTAAAAGAATACATAATAAAAGTAACAATCTTAATTCAAATATCTTGTGAAAAATGTTTAAATTATATTAAATTTAATTGAAGTTTTACTACCTTTTAAATAAATCATGATTCTAATGAAATGTTGATCTAATTACTACTCAACTCGACAAAGCCTTTTCCCAATTATTTAGGGTCGGCTACATGAATCCTATTTTTCCATCCCACTTGGTCCAGCACAATATCTTCAGTTAAACCATGTGATATCGTGTCCTTTTTTATCATATCAACCAAGTCAATTTAGGCTTACATCCACCCCTTGTGTTACTATCATACTAACTAAATCACTCTTCCCTAAGGGAGCATCCATTGGTGTACGCTTGACGCGTCCAAACCATCTAAGTCGGTTTTCTCTCAATTTATCTTCTATAAGAGCTACTTTTACCGTCTCACGAATTTGTTCATTTCTAATTTTATCCTTTCAAGTCTTACCACAAATCCATCTCAGCATTCGCATCTCCACCAAACTCATTTTCTATACATTTTATTTCTTCGTTTCCCAACACCCTGTCCCATATAACATAGCGGGTCTAATGGTCATCCTATAAAATTTTCTTTTAACTTTAAAGGTATACGCCGGTAGCACTTCTCCACTTGACCCAGCCTGCTCTAAACCTATAAGTAACATCATCACTAATATCTCCATATTTTTGGATAATCGATCATAAATAACAAAATGATAATTTCTAGGTATCTCTTGACCCTTCAATTTCACCACATCACCATTTGTCCTCCCACGTATTCTGTTTTAGTCCTCCTTATTTTAAAACCTCTTGTTTCTAAGTTTCTCTTCATAGTTCCAACCTAGAATTAATTTTTGTCTTAGTCTCATCCATTAAAATAATATCCTTTGTAAATAGTATACACCATGGCACCTCATCTTGTATTTGTTCAGTTAACTCATCCATAATAAGAGCACAAAGATAAGAACTTAATGCTCAACCTTGGTGTAGACCTATTGTAATTAACAATTCACTACTTTCTCCGGCTGATGTTCTTACTGTAGTCATAGCCCCATCATACATATCCTTAATCACATCAATATATCTACAAGTCACTCCTTTTTTTATGTATAACCCAACATATTATATATCTGGGTTTCCTATTATATGCCTTCTCCAAATCTATAAAAATCATATGAAGATCCTTTTTTTTCTCCCTATACCTCTCCATTAATCTCCTCAATAAATGGATTGCTTCTATTATTGACCTCCCAGGCATAAACCCAAATTGATTCTTAGATATTGTTGTTTTCAATCTCAATCTATATTCAATCAGTCTCTCCTAAAGTTTTATTGTATGACTCATTAATTTAGTACCACAATAATTTGAATAACTTTGTATGTCCCCTTTATTTTTATAAATAGGTACTAAAACACTCTTTCTCCGTTCATAGGCCATCCTATTAGTCATTATAATTATATTATATAATTTTATAAGCCAAGATACTCCTTCCTCCCCCTAAGCACATCGAATCCTTAATAGGGATACAATTTGGTCATAAAGCCCTCCTTATTCTAATCTTTTTTAGAGAAATCCTAACCTCTGTTGTCCTAATTCTGTGAAAAAATATACTTTCTCAAGTCTCTCTAAGTTCCTCTATATCTAATCTAATCCCATTATCTCCATTTAATAACCTCTCAAAGTAGTTTTTCCATCTTTGCATAATCTCATCATCTTTGATTAGGACTCTCGAATCATCACTTTTAATACACTTAACGTTATTAAAATCTTTTGTTTTCTTGTCCCTAAGTTTAGCAAGCTTATAAATACTTTTTCCCTTTCTTTGTGTTCCTAATTTCTATAAAGATCATCATATGCTTTTATCTTAACATCTCTTACCACTTTCTTAACTTCCTTTTTAGCCCATTTATATTTCTTAAAATTTTCTTCATTTTTATTTGTTTGCCATATTTTAAAGCACTCCCTTTTAATTTTACTATATTTTGTACTTATTCATTCCACCACTAAGTTTCTTTAGATTGTGGCCCCTTGCCTTTTGATTCTCCACGAATTTCTTTTGATATTATCCTAATGCATGTGGCCATCTTAGTCCATGTTATGTTAGTATCTTCTTTAGTATTCCATGATGCTTCATTTAATATTTTATCTTTAAATAGTTCTAATTTCTCTCACTTTAAATTCCACCACATAGTTCGTGGATTAATTTTCCTTTTCACACTCGTTATTGATTTTTAATATTTATATCCAACACCATTATCCTATGTTGTGAGGTTAATCCCTCTCCCTAGATAACCTTACAACCTTTACACATTAATCAGTTTCCTTTCCTAGTAATGAAAAAAATCTATTTCGCTCTTATGTGTTCCACTTTTATAAGTTATTAATTGTTTAAGACTCTTTTTAAAACATGTGTTTACTAGTACAAAATCATAAGCCATCGCAAAATCTAAGATAGACTCTCCACCGTTATTCATATCTCCAAAACCATATCCTCCATGAACTATCTCATATCCCACACGATCTTCTCTTACATGACCCTTAAAATATCCCCCTATGTAGATATTCTCACCTACGAGTATTTCTTGAATTATTTCATCGATTTGTTCCAAAAATTATACTATAGTGTGTTCATCTAATCCTACTTGGGGTGCATAAGCATTAGCAATATTAATTATATTTTCACCTAATACTTGTTTTACAAGTATAAGTTTATCACCTTTTCTAATAACTGTTACAATATCATCCTCGACCCATTTACTTTCTTGTGAACAAGCTATGTTAACTTTTCTTCTTATCATGGTGAATACCAACTCCATCCCTTTCCTCGTCATAGACCCTATATTCCAAGTTGCTAACCTAATTCTAGTATCCTGTACTAGATTCTTTACCCGCACACGTCCGGATTGTTGCATGAACTCTTGCATATTTCTCGTCACATCCAGGCATCGATGCAATGCCCCTTGCCTTTTTTTTAGACACCCAGTGGAAGGTGCAACGCCCTTGCCTATTTTTTGAGACACCCGGTGGCAGGCGTACTGCATTGCTTAAGGGGAATGCCATAACATTAGCACGTATATTCATAGGATTCATGTTGATAAGGATCTGATAAAGTTTTACGCTGGCTGTCAGCTACCTATCGCAACCCTCCTCCTTCATCCAGGATTGGGACCGAAAGACTCCAAGAAAAATATAAGAAGTTAAGTGCAACACAGGCGGAGTTTCTAAAATAATTATAAAATTTTAAAAACTTTCATTCAAAAAAATATTTTAGAATTTATGGGTTTCATTTAAGTTGACAAAATCATATTTGGTTAAATTTAGGCTAAATTTAATATGGGACCCACACGTCTTTTGAGACGGTTAGAAGTAGTAACATGTTCTCCCATGCATGGACTATAATGTGATATACTCATATGCTTAAAACCATAAATTAGTGAATGAGAAATTTTAGCTGAAAGTACGCACTTTGAGCATAGAACTTGTAAGGCAAAAGTCCTTGTCCCACATTTGAAGAATGTGAAAAATGGGTTTAATATAATATAACCTATTTTGGCTTAAAGGCTTGGTGCGCTTGGGGTCTCCCAACTCTTTGAGGAGGGAGGACTTACATGAGCTTGGGTTGACTTCTAAGCCCACGTGCCTGACCGACGTGAAATTTGGACTGCTACTGGACAGAGTATCAAACGCTTGCCTCAGTCATCTAATATACATTTAATATCACTGCAAGTTTATTTGTTGTTGTTTTCATATTACTGTTTTTGCATTTTTTTCATAGTTTGTATATTATGTGTATTAATTTCAAAGAATTTTGAATAACAGCCTTAAGAAGAAATTTCTTTATTTTCAGTTTTAAAATTCCAAAATGTTTTTCTATGTTAATTAATTACAGAAATATTTGATAATATTCTCTATGCTAAGAATTTTTTTCAGTGTTTCAAAAATATTATTTTCATATTCTGAGAAGATTTATGTGAAAGAAAATTTTATTATACTATAAAAAATAGTAGTTCCATGTTTATATAATTTATTTATTGCATGTATTTATGTCACTCAGAAAATTAGTGTAGTATTAGTTTCTAGTGAATTGTCAACAAGTTATTTCTCATAAAATTCATGACATTATATTAAAAAAATTTATTCACTCACATCCTGTTATTAATATATATTTATTTCTGTTTAAAAACATATTTGGCATATACTTCTGCTTTGCCCGTTGCGATTGTAACAACTGACATGGTCAAGGGACTGATTTCAAATGTTGGAAACAATAAATGTAATTTATTTAACAACATTGAACTTAGAAAAAATTTTAATGAAGAGGCACCAACTTTAGAAGAAGGTGAAACTAACAAAAGAATAATTGTCTTTGTGGATGCATGGAAACATGTTGATTTTCTATGTAAAAATTATATCCTCAACAATCTGGAAAACACATTATATAATGTGTATGACCCTCTTAAAATTATTAAAGTGATGTGGGAGTCTTTGAATAAAAAATAAAAAATAGAAGATGCCAGAATGAAGAAATTAGTTGTTGGTAGATTCTTGAATTTTAAAATGGTTGATTCAAAGACTGTCATTAGTCAAGCCCAAGAGCTCCAATTAATTTACCATGATCTTTTCTGAAAAAATGGAATTGAGTTAGTCATTTCAAGTGGCTGGTATGATTGAAAAATTGTCACCATCTTGGAAAGAGTTTAAAAATTATTTGAAACATAAACATAAAGAAATTGGACTGGAGGACTAGATTTTGAGGTTAAGGATTGAGGAGGATAATTGGTTGTCACAAAAGAAAACGGGTAATCCTATGGAATTCAAAGCACACATAGTGGAAGAAGGGCAAAGTAGCAAGAATAAGAAAAGGAAGTGTGTGAACTAAGGTGGGTGAAAACTTTAAAAAGTTTTATGTATAAGGCTTTATGTGTGACAAGCCAGGACATCATGCTAAAGATTTCCATAATCAAAAAAATCAAGGGAATAAGAAACATAAGTAAACACAAGCCAAAGTCACTGAAGGAAAAGAGAAATTATTCTACTTCAAAGTTTGAAGGAAAAGAGAAAGTTATAATCAAGATGACTTCGGGAAAGGAACTTACTCTCAACAACGTGCTTCATGTCCCAGATATTCGAAAGAACTTGGTTTCATGATAACTGCTTAGCAAGAAGGGATCTAAACTTGTTTTTAAATCTGATAAATTTGTACTCAGTAAAAGTGGTATGTATGTGGGTAAAGGATCTTTGAGTGATTTGGGATCTTCAAACTTAATGTAATGACTATAATTCCTATTAAAAATAATAAGAACGTGTCTTGTGCTTATTTGTTTGAGTATTGTAAGGTATGTAATGGTATATTAGGTCATGCTAATTATGATACTATTCGTAGATTCATTAAGTTAGACTTAGTACCAAAATTTAGTATTGACTCAAGTCACAAGTGTGAAATGTGTGTGGAATCAAAGATAACTCAAACTCCTTTTAAAAATGTTGATAGAAGTACAAACCCTCTTGAGTTAATTCATAATGATATATGTGATTTAAAATTTGTACAAACAAGAGGTGAAAAAAAGTATTTTATTACCTTTATTGATGATTTCACAAATATTGTTATGTGTACTTATGTAGAAGCAAAGATGAGGCAGTAAATGTTTTCGAACATTATAAAAATGAAGTTGAGAATTATCTTGGCAAAAATATTAAAGTATTTAGTAATGATAGAGGAGGTGAATATGATTCTCCTTTTCAATAATTTTTTTTCAAAACACGAAATTATTCATCAAACTACCACTCCTTACTCACCTCAATCCAATGGGATTGCAGAACGCAAAAATCAAACTCAAAAAGAGATGATGTATGCTATGTTGATATGTTCAGGTTTATCTCAGAATTTGTAGGGGGAAACTTTTCTTTCTGCAAACTACTTTCTTAACAAAATGCCTTAGTTGAAATCACAAAATACACCATACGAATTGTGGAATGGTTGAACACCTTTCTACAAATACCTTAAAGTGTGTGGGTGTCTTGGAAAGGTAATTGTTCCCGATCTTAAAAGGATTAAGATAAGAATAAAAACTATTGATTGCATATTTATTGGTTATGCAATTAATAGTATTGCATAACGATTTAATGTACATAAATCTGAGATTCCTGATATACACGTAAATACTATAATTGAATCTAGGAATGAATATTTGTTTGAAGATAAAATTTCTAATAAAAATAAAGTGGTTGATTCAAGTTTTTGTAAAAGAACTTATGATACTGCATCTAGTAGTCATCAAAATAATATATAAAATGAATGTGTTGAGAAAGATGGTGACCTCAAACCTAGATGCAGCAAAACGATAAAGACTTCAAAGTCTTTTGGTCCAGATATTCTAACATATATTTTAGAAAGTGAGCCTAGAAACTTCGCAGAAGCAATGTCAACTCCAGAAGCCACTTTTTGAAAAGAGTCTTTCAATAGTGAAATTGAATCCATCATGCAAAACCATACGTGGGAATTTGTTGAACTTCAACCAAGAAGTAAACCTCTTAGATGAAAGTGGATATTTAAGAGAAAATTAAAAGTTGATGGATCAATTAATAAATACAAAGCTAAACTTGTTGCTAAAGGCTATAAACAAAAGGAAGGATTGGATTACTTTGACACTTATTCACCTGCTATGAGAATAACATTCATTCAAATGTTAATAGCTATTGCAACATTACATAATCAAAAGATAAACCGCCTTCTTAAATTGAGAATTAAATGAAGATATATACATGGAACAACCATAAGGGTTTAAAGTTTCGTGAAAAGAAAATAAAGTGTGTAAACTTGTTAAATCCATTTACAAATTAAAACAAGAACCTAAACAATGGTATGAAAAATTTGATAATGTAATGATGTCAAATGGATTTAAAATAAATGAGTGTGATAAATGTTTATACATTAAAAACACTACAAGTGGCTATGTCATTATTTGTCTCTATGTAGATGATATGCGTATTATTGAAAATAATAAAGATATCATTAAATCTACTAAGAAAATCTTGTCCAGTAAATTTGTTATGAAAGATATGGGTATTTTTGATGTTATATCAGAAATTAAAATTTTTAAAACACTGGAAAGACTTGTTTTGTATCAATATCATTATATTGAGAAGATACTCAGTAAGTTTGAGAAAGGTAGTGATGGCATCGCTAAAACACCTAGTGGCCCAAATCTTCATCTATATAAAAATACTGGAAATGGTATGTCTCAATTGGAATACTCTTGAGTAATCCATGTGAAGACCATTGGAAAGCCATAATAAGGGTTCTTAAATATCTAAGATATACTCTTAATAATGGATTGTACTACACTAGATATCCAGCTGTACTTGAAGGATACAATTATCCTAATTAGATATTTAATTCAAGGGATTCTAAATCCACAAGTGGTTATGTATTTACACTTGGTAATGCAGCGGTGTCTTGAAATTCCTTAAAACAGATTGCATTGTTAGGTCAACTATGGAGTCTGAATTTATAACTTTAGATAAAGTTGGAGAAAAAGCAAAATGGCTTTGGAACTTTTTAGAGGATATTCCATGTAATATCCCGTATTTGTATGGATAATTAAATTTCATAAGTGGGCATAATTTGGAAATTTGAGGAATTATTGTAAATATTCATTTTAGAATTTATGAGTGTAATTTGATGAATTGAGAATTTAAAGTGAGTAGTAAATATTAGTTTGCAAGTGTCGGAATAATATTTACATGGGTTATATTTTCCTACAGGACTAAGTATACGAGTTGGATTACTTTAATTACTTGTCGCAGTTGGGTAAAGCGACAAAGGATAATATTTTAGTTGGAAAATACGTAGTGAGATGTGTTGGGTCTAATTAGTGAATTTTAGTTAAGTGACTCGGAAGGAAATTTTGAGTGCACGGTTGGTTTCTAAATGGATGAGATAGTCAGAATAGAGTACCCGGGGGTAGTGTTTGAGTTCCGAGGACTTTTGGACTAGTAGGACTCGCAATTGAGTAAACGAGTCATTTTTTGGTTTATAAGGGACAAGCCCTTATTTTCTCTCTTATAAGGAAAAAGAGACGGAGAGAAATAAAGAAAAGGAGAGAAAGAAGAGAAAGAGAAGATAGGAAGGAAAAAGAGGAAGAAAAAGGGGATTCCGGCCCAAACTCCGCGTGATTCGACTCTAGGTCGTCGAATTTTATCCATGAGGCAAGTGTTTACTTGCGTTATTTAATTGAGTGTGCGTACCTCTTATTATAGTTGGTAAACTCTATAATTTTGGGTTAAAACCCTTATAATAAATTTTGGAAATTTGAGTTTAAGTTTACAAATTGATGTACGGTAAACTCTTAATGATTTCTAGTGTTAAACCCATGTTAATGGTGTATATATATGGATTGAAATTGTATAAATGATAAAACTAGGGCTTTAATGGTTTTAAGGCTTAAATCTAAGAGAACTGCTTTAATACCACAAATAAATTGGTGTGTTAGTTATAAATCAGTGCTAGGATGATTGTGGAAATGTTGGTTGACATTCGAAACCATAAGAATGGATGTTGGGTTGATATCTGGAATTTTGGAGAAGATGATGAATAGTAATTCAACGTCCTTTCCGAATCAATTCGGCCATGAGGCGAATCGATTAGGCTCTTTTTCAAAAAAAAAAAATTTGTAGATCTTTTTGATACGATCGTGCAGGCACTGATCGCTTATTTTTTTTATTTTTTTTGGATTTATAATGATTTTTCTACGGAAGGCAGTCCGAGATCGAAATCGTTAGCTAGAAATCAAACCTGATATTGGGAGAATTAAGGCTAAAATTGTTTGGAGATTATCTTGAGGGATTCTAGAAATGATATTAGGACTCCTAGGTAATGGTATTGAGGGTGATTAAACCTTGGATCGAAAGAGAGAACCTCGGGTTAATTTGATGTACAATCCGGGATATGGACTTAATGAATGTATAAATAACATTCACGGGAAGTATTTGGCAAGCCTATGTAGATAAATTTACGTGGTTAGAATAAATTTGGGCTTATTGTAATTGAGTAAATCCTAGAATTCGATTAGGATGGAATTTAGGATACAAGCTTAAGAGAATTGCGCGGTTATCCGGTATGTCTATTGAGGACTATTATTATAGGTGATGCGATACCTATGGAATTAAAATAAGTTGAGAGTATACTTATTTAATTATTATGAATTGGTAATTTCTTAAAAGAGATTAAGGTGCAAGTTATATATTAAGTAAGAGAATACTTATAAATTTAGTATTGTAAGTGTGTGAATACTTAGATACTATTACGAATGGGAACATTCGGGGTTATCGACTATCGCCATGAGAGTTTGGCAATTTTAGCCATATATATATATTGAGAAGTGATATAATATATATATATATATATACGGAAGATATTAAAGTATATATATGTGATGATACGAAAATAAATATATCTGTGTGTAATTGGTATATTTGTATCTTAGAGGCTAGTTCCACAGGCTTCCCTAGGTGTAGGGTTGGACAACCACGTTATATGTTCTCTAGTTCGATCCAGGGAGGTTGGGAGATGTGGGTAAATCCCCTGGCTTTGGGAGCAGGGAGAGTATATCCCCAGGTCATCTCATCTCGTATACGAGTGCGATGTGTGTACTCCACTTATAGAAGGGAACATGACCGCCTCCACCGTTGTGTATTTTTACCATGACCATGAGTGAGCCTGGCTTGGTACCGTGGTTGAGTGAGTAAACCCTAATTCGAATAGGCACTATGAGACTGCATCCTCGAGTTATAGATCGGTGGGATGGTTATTATACTTATCATTGTGATCGGTATTATTATACTTGTTGCGCATACTATATTTGTAAGGACATAAATTTCCAATTGAGTCCCTGTATTGTTTTGACTTAATTCAGTGAACAAAACTGTGTTTGTAATATGTCATAGGGAGAATTTTATTTTGTCACGATCCCACTTTGTCTATGACGTATTGAAGAAATTAAAGACGTTGCGGCAAAGCTTCAAAGATTTAATCATGCCGATGTTTATTTGGTGCAAGCTTACTCATCTTCAAAGTTAATTTCATTACGAGATCACTCAGGTATGAATGCGTATAATTAATGGTGCTTGGAATTATTTTATAAAAGACAAGGATGTAATTTTTATAAAGAAAAATGTTTTTAAATACTTTAAATGTGTTTTTATGGTTTAAAATTCGTTTTATGATGATAAGCTCAAAATAGAGTTTGACTAATTTGAATCTCTTTATTAAGAAACGTTTTTATTAGAAAGTCAAAGAAAGTCAAACTTTCACGAGGTCGCCCAACGACATTGAATCTCGTTCGAACGAGATACAATGTCGTGCGAACGACATGCTTAAGTCGTTCGAATGACACGTTTTTTCACGCAGCATTTAAATCCTATTTAAACAGTGTTTGCATCATAATTTCATAAGTGTGCTTTCTGGAAAACAGTTTTACAACCCAGAACCTTGTTTGCACATGTTTTCTTAGGTTTAAAAGTCTTAAACACATCCTTAGAGTTTGCAAAGATTCGAGTTATCATTCTTATATGTTTACGTGATTTTGCTGCACCAAAGTTGTTTGTTCTACACATTGAACACAAAGGGTTTTACGGTGAAGAAGCGACGGACATCGTGTTCGACATCGTAGACGTATCAAAGCCATATTGGAGGACACCGAGACATACGTGGACGCGTGTGTTGTGGACAGAGATCGTGGAAGATGGAATTTCTGCGTGGGTACTATTGAAGAACGGTTGAAGATCATAAGGAGCGGCAAGACCCGTGGGGATCGAGTCTTAGTGTAAGGCTAATATGTCTTTGTAAAACCATTATTCATAGTGATTGTCTGGCTTGGGCCGTCCGAGGTTGTTTTCCCGTCTTGGGTTTTTTTCTCGTACATCCGGCGTTGTGAGTATTCTTTACTTTTCTTTTTTTTGCTTTAATCACTAGATGCTTGTTTAGGATTAATCAAGATAAAATTGGTTTAAAGTGAGAATTGGGTTTTCACAACTTGGTTGGTGCATAATTAAAAGTTGGATCTTTTGAAAGAAAAATTGGTTTAGCTTTGAAAACACACACATCAGGCCACTCACCGCGTTTCACAAATTGGTATCAGAGCGAGAAAACATTTTTATTTGTTTTGTGATCCCGTGTGTTTTCAAAGATTAATTCTGGATATAATGAATTTTCTCGAACTTCTGTTTTTTATGGCACTAATTACACTTATTGGAAGATGAGAATGAGATGTGCTTTAAAATCTATTGATGAGCGAGTTTGGCTTGCAGTTGAGAAAGGTTGGACACCCCCTGTCACTATTGTAGGTGAAGTCACTAGTTTAAAGCCTGTTGAGTCATGGATCGAAACTGAACAAAGACTTGCACAATATAATTCTAAAGGTCTGCACATTATTTCTTCACATGTCACACATGAAGAATATAACAGAATTATGACTTGTGAAACATCAAAAGAGGCTTGGAATATTTTGGCACTCACTCACGAGGGCACTAGCATGGCTAGGGCGTCAAAACTTTAAAATCTCACTACACAGTTTGAGACCATTAGGATGTTAGAGAGTGAGACCTTTGATGAGTTTTATGCTAGGTTGTCCAATATTGTCAACTCGTCGTTTAACCTAGGTGAGAAAAATCCCGACAACCGTGTCATTAAGAAAATCCTTAGGACATTGCCTAGTGGGTTTGATGCGAAAGTGACCATTTTAAACTCCTTGGGTAGGTTAGAGTCCACGAAACTTGAAGAGATTGTAGGTGCCTTACAAACCTATGAAATCGACATGATTACCTCCAAGCAAGTGCCTAAGAAAGAAAAGGGTATTGCTTTGAAAACCCGGAAAGAGGAAATTAAAGTTTCAAATTCCGATTTCGATTTCGATTTTGAGGATGTTGCTTTGTTGGCAAAGAAATTTAAAAAATTTATTAAGTTTCAAAAGCAATCGAAAGATGCCAAGAAATTTGAAAAATTCTAGAACAACAAAGTAGATCCCACCTCTAAGTATAAGTTTGAAAAGCCTAAGAGAGATGAGTCGGATAAGTGTTTTGGGTGTGAGGGGTACGGTCACAAAGTTAAGGAGTGTCCCACTAGACTTAAGAAAGAGGGCAAGAAACCCGTGGTCTATAATGCCACCTTAAGTGATAGTGAACCGGAAGAGGGAGAGAGTCCCCCCATTGAGCATAACTTTATTGCGTTTATGGCATGTCATGTGAGCGACGACAATACAACTCATGTGAATGACACTTCCGAGGAGGTTTTGAGTGAATCCCATGTTAGTGAGGGCGAAGAGAGTGACGAGGAGAAGATTGATGTGAAAGAATTATAAAATGCGTTTAATGAGTTGTATGCCGAAACGGTGAAGGTGAAAAAGGCTAACTCAAAATTGCAATCTAAGTTGAATGAGCGTACCATAGAAAATAATGATAGTTTGATTGAGGATCTTAGGGCACGAGAGAAGAAGTTTAGGGAGAAATTAGAGTTTATGGAGAAAGAGAGAGATAATCTCCGTGGTTTGACTAGTCGTTGAAAAATGAGATTTTAGAGTTTGATGAGTCTAGGCGTTTGATCGAGTCTAGGATTCACGAGTTGGAGGAGAGATTGAAAGACTCATCTAGAGTCAAGTTTGATTTGGAGGCTAGGTCGTAGAAGTTAGATAAGATCTTAGGCACCATCCAAATTAAGGGAGATAGGGGAGGTATAGGTTTTGATGAGAGAGTTGTTCCCATTCCCCCCGCACGTGTGAGAAACACTAGGATTGTTAGAAAAGGTCCACCTAAAGGTAATAATTCCCACCACCGCTTCACTTGCTCGTTTTGTGGCAGGAAAGGTCACCTTAGGCATTATTGTTACGATCTTAGACAAGCTCCTATAAAGTTTAGGAATAAAGTTGCCCCGGTTCCCAAAAACCCCATGCGCCATTTTACACCTACTTGGGTTAGGAAATCGGATTTAGTGGCTTTAGGAATTAAACTTCATGTTTCTCGTTTGGGTGCACTTGATTATTCCCATGCTAAATCTAAAGGATGATAGTGTTGCCATGTTTGTCATATGCTAGTTTTCTTCATGATATATTCATTGCTAGTATTATGACATGTGTATCATTTTGTATTTTATTTTTCATTTGTTTGAGTCTTTTTTTTTAAATACAAAAAGATTTTATTTTTGGAGAAAACTTTTGAAAAACCGAAAATAGTTTTGTTTTCTTGTTTTTGTTTTTGAGTTTACATGTTTGATGGCATATTGGTGTGCTTGGACCCCCCCCCCCCCCCCCCCCCCCCCCACATCGTTTCATTATCCATGTGGCTAGGACATTTGGTCATTATTATCGATGCTTAGAATCATCTTAACCATTGTTTATTTTGGGTTGTTTCGAAGTTGATATGCATCTTGATTCGACTTTGTATATATGCCAACATCGCACACATGCACAAGTTTATATGGATGTTTGACTTCTCTTACATATTTGAATTTGGTGAGGCGTTCTTATCTCAATCTTGTCATCTATGCATAAGTAAACTTAAGGAGAAGTGTGCATGTAATAACTGTTTACCGTGAGGATTTAAATTGAAAAAGTGATGAGTGATTCACAGGAAAGGGCTGCGAGAGTTCAAAATTAACTCGTCGTGAAAGCCACCGTTTTAAAAGAGCCCAAAAAGAAAATGTAATATGCTAAGAAAAGGGCCAATAAGATTTTCTCTAAGTTGAGAATTCTAGAAACCTCAAAAGAACTTGAAAAAGTATGTTTATATGAGGGTGTTTGGTTGGAGAAAATTTAAACGGGCTTGCACAACTAATCCTAATGTTGAAACATTGCAATTTGACGCTATTGTTTGTAGAATCGTCCAAATTCTGGATTTGTGTGCATGTAGTATGTTTAGTTCGTTAAGCTCACACTTTAATTGTCATTTGGCTATGATAAAGTTTGATGATTTATTGCTATCAATTAGAGCTTCTTGATCGTTTCGATGTGTTGGAATTATGGCTCATTTGTTGTAGTTTCACGCCCATTCATTCCATTGTCCATGTTTGAGCACATCGGTACTATGTTTGCATGTAACTCGCATTTTTAGTTTTTATGAGTTTTTGCATTTTGTGCGAAAAACTTTCTGCTTTAGCACTGTTTTGCATCTGTCAGTCCCTTCCTGGAATTTTTTTTGTGAAATTTTTTCAGTGGGCAATACTTTATAATATTTATGGGAAACTGAGAAATTTTAGCAGGTCGTGCGAAGTCGTTCTAACGACATCTCATCTCGCACGAACGACTTATGTACTTCGTTCGAGCGACTTCCTCATCTCGTTTGAGCGAAGTCCCTGGCTCGTTCGAACGACAGGGTGAAAAATGGCTTGTGATTGGTTTGCAGTCCTCTGGTTTATATTGTTATATTTTTGGTACCGCGGGAAGCATTTTTGGATTGTTTGGTTTATATGCAGGTTCTTTTATGTTCCAAATTGATATTTTGCATATAAGACTGTTTATCACACTTGATTTCATTGGTATACTCTTTGTGTGATTCCTTGGTTTACTAGCTACCATTCTGTCATTATATGATCTTTTTTAACTGGTTGATTCATGTTTATCTAGCGGTCTTCCTTTTTCACAATTGGTATCAACTTGATTTTATTTGGTATCATATTCTCATGCTAGATATTTCATATTGGTTTATCTTTTCACCGGACTGTCTATTCGAGACAAAAAGGGGGAGAGATTTGGTATGTGATGTAGGGGGAGATTTGTTGAGCACTTATTTATGATATTTGTAACAAATTGGTATCAAATAATTGCTCACATGTTTCAAATGATATGTTCTTATTGTCTATATAAATTGGTTTCATTTGTTCCTCCATACTTCACTTGGTATTTGTTTGTCTGTTTCATGTGTGTAGGTATGCTTCAGCGATTCGAGATTTCAAGTCTACATCACATTCAGACAGTTCATGCTTGCCGGTGCTACATATATTAGTCCGTGTCCTGTATTTTTGTTTTTGGGTTTATGGGATTGGATTAAGGCGTCATACGGCTTGACGACCCGGTTAGGCATTTCACTGGTTTAGTTTTGTCCCGAAATAGTCAAAGGGGGAGATTTGTAAGGACATAAATTTCCAATTGAGTCCCGTATTGTTTTGACTTAATTCTGTGAACAAAACTGTGTTTGTAATATGTCATAGGGAGAATTTTATTTTGTCATGATCCCACTTGGTCTATGACGTATTGAAGAAATTAAAGATGTTGCGGAAAAGCTGCAAAGATTTAATCATGCCGATGTTTATTTAGTGCAAGTTTACTTGTCTTCAAAGTTAATTTCCTTTCGAGATCACTCAGGTATGAATGCGTATATTTAATGGTGCTCGGAATTATTTTATAAAAGATAAGGATGTAATTTTTATAAAGAAAAATGTTTTAAATACTTTAAATGTGTTTTTATGGTTTAAAATTCGTTTTATGATGATAAGCTCATAATAGAGTTTGACTAATTTGAATCTCTTTGTTAAGAAACATTTTTATCAGAAAGTCAAAGAAAGTCAAACTTTCGCGAGGTTGCTCGAGCGACATTGGATCTCGTTCGAACGAGATACAATGTCGCGCGAACGACATGCTTAAGTTGTTCGAATGACACGTTTTTCAAGGCAGCATTTAAATCCTATTTAAACAGTATTTGCATTATAATTTCGTAAGTGTGCTTTCTGGAAAACAGTTTTACAAACCAGAACCTTGTTTGCACATGTTTTATAAGGTTTAAACGTCTTAAACACATCCTTAGAGTTTGTAAAGATCCGAGTTATCATTCTAATATGTTTACGTGATCTTGCTGCATCAAAGTTGTTTCTTCTACACATTGAACACAAAGGGTTTTGCGGTGAAGAAGCGACGGACATTATGTTCGACATCGTAGACGTATCAAAGCCATATCGGAGGACACCGAGACATACGTGGACACGTCTGTTGTGGACAGAGATCGTGGAAGATGGAATTTCTGCGTGGGCACTATTGAAGAACGATTGAAGATCAGAAGGAGCGTCAAGACCCGTGGGGATCGAGTCTTAGTGTAAGGCTAATCTGTCTTTGTAAAACCATTATTCATAGTGATTCTCTGACTTGGGCTGTCCAAGGTTGTTTTCCCGTCTTGGGCTTTTTCCTCGTACATCCGGCGTTGTGAGTATTCTTTACTTTACTTTACTTGCTTTAATCACTAGATGCATGTTTAGGATTAATCAAGATAAAATTGGTTTAAAGTGAGAATTGGGTTTTCACAACTTGGTTGGTACATAATTAAAAGTTGGATCTTTTTGAAAGAAAAATTGGTTTAGCTTTGAAAACACACACATCAGGCCACTCACCGCGTTTCACAATATTACTTGTATATGAAGACGAGACATCATATAAATTTAACTGGTGTAAAGAGTAAACTGAATAAGGTTTTATTCTCATTCTGGGAGATTATATTTGAATTTAAATTGTGATTCGTATATTAAAATGAGAATTATATATACGAGGTTTTATATACTATTTTAAACTAGTGAAAGTTTTGGAATATGAACGGTATGCCTATATATATGAGAAATATATAAATCTAATCGAGGATTATATTAATTTTAAGCTCGTGTGATAGCTTACTGTATAGCGGATATTATATCACGCATGGTAGGTGATAGTTATGAGGACTTAGAGGAGGGGTGTTACAGATTAGTTAGGAAGGGATGCCAGGATGATGATTCTTTTGAGTCAGACGTTTGATGTAGCAGCTATAAATGCATTCAGTTTTATTATAAATGCTTATATCCTTGAGATCTAGATAGGAGGTATTGTAGAAACATTCGGGCCGATAACCCAACTGCATTCATTTATTCCTTTATCGCCTTTTAGTTCGGCATTCGATTTGGTTGTATTTGGTTGTACCGAGTGTTCGGTTATTTTGTTTCATTTCAGTTGTTATATATAAACTGTGTGATTATTTTACTTAGTTGATTTGGATAAAAAGATTAGTTAAATAAAATTTTGACGCCCAGCCTAATAGGCTATTAGTAATTAAATTGGTTTTCGACAGTGATGCTGAGAATGAACCATATGAGACTCATGTTTTAATTTGGTGTAGGATTGATCACCCGGTATTTTATTAGGTGGGGTATCACAGATGGTATCAGAGCATCAGGTTTTAGTGTCCTTAGGAATCTGTACAGACGTACTACGCTTTCAGCAATGCTTTCAACTTGATATAGAGCCTTATAATTAGGATTGTTGATTCCTCTTGTGAGATTCCGTTCTCCTGCCATTATGTAAGATTATAGTAAATCTTTTGTGCGCTCGTTTGAGATTCGTGTGCTGATCGAGGAAGGGCGACCAGGAAGGCCGTGATGAGGGCAGCAGGATGTGGGGGAATAGTAGGAGCTGTAAGTTGAAGTTGGGGATGAGGACCGCATTAGAGGTCACTCCCTTTGTGGCATTTTTATTGATTGCTACAACGACTACTAAAGTATATTAGTTATAACTATTCAAGTACCGCTATAGTATAGAGAGTGGTGCTAAAGTTGGCCTACCCAGTGAAGTAAATTGGAAAAAAATTAAAAGGGTCTTTGATAAGGACTATATGTTGAAGTTAAGTCATGCGAAGGAAGTGTAGTGTTACTCAATGGAAGTAGGAGGCTCAGAATCTTGGGCTTAGAGCAGGGTATGGAAATACCCAAATGTGAAAATTTGAGGAAAAATTTTCACTAATGGGAGAAATGTCGAATTGGTGGGAACGATAGTCACCATATTTAAGGGGAGCATGATGTTTTGGCTCATAGAGGAATCTTATGGATGGTTTTAACCGTTAGTTCCTTTGGTTTGTTAGAAATGAGGAGAATGCAATTTTTGAATTATTCTTATGAGGATCAGTCAGAGGTCAACATTAAATAAAAAGTTATGTGGATAAGTTAACTGTAAGTGCAATGAAGAGAGAGTCTTTCAGTGGAATGATAGGCTCCCTAGTAAGTGTTGCTAACACTTATGGAGATTTTACACAGATTTTTGGTGAATATAAGGGCCATGTTGTGCCTCATATATTGGTAATCTTAACGCTTCCATGAGAATAGAGCTGGATGAGTTAAAGAATTAAGTCCAAGGGTAAAAGTAGAATTATTTGTGTTCATGAGACCCCGTAGGTGGAAATCAACCCCGAGATTTATTGAAACATGGCTATTGAAGCCGGTAGTGGAGTTTCCTTTTGATGAAGAAGTTAAAGGAATTATGAAGGCGATTATCAGGATCGAGGCTATAGAGCCCAAGGTGATGATAACTTTAACACGGTCAGGGTGGTCAGAGATAGGGAATAATTTTGATGTGGCATGTAAAACTACACGGTTAGTCCTTGCCCGGTAGGATTTGAAGGACGGGAGTAGGGTGCCTATATGGGGCATTGATTAAAGTAGTTTTGGTTCGGTTAATACAAGTATGCTAAGTCTGGGAACCATTTGGAGTAGCCAAGGTGAGTGGCAAAGTTATTTTTATGAGTTTTACCTCGGATGAAGGAGGTATGTTCTGTGTGGCAAGATTGAGTCACAATATTTTATTATCTGTGGATTCGTGTGTGTAATTCGAGCTTTGTGGTGGTATTGGTAACATTATAGAGTATATGTCTATATATTTTTCAATTTTAGAGGGGTTCTATTTTCCTTCATTCATTATGAAAAGCGGGTGTTGATATTTTAGTTTTATATCCGGTTTGCACTGCTCATTTTGTGTGTGTTATACGAGTATAGAACTATTCTGAGTAGAATGTATTGTGGTTATCGGAGCGATAACAGGCTAATGATTGCAAGACTATTGTATCTGCGGTTCCAAGGTGGAACGAGTTATTATTGCGATATCTTGCCTGGATACAGGTCGAGCTCACCTATATTACGTGTTTAGATGGAACTTTGGTGAGTACATGTTTCACTAGAATAATTTAAGTGCATGGGGATATGCAGGATTTATAATTTATCATGTTTTACGTTGACATACCTCCACGACTGACAAAGTTAACTAGTAGTGTATAAGCGGGGTTCCTTGTTTTGATTTCGCTTACGAGACACTCCACGCATGAACCTTAACGATGTCGGGAGTATAGATATGTTATTTTATGCTAGGATATGGGTTTTGATGATAAATTAGCTGAGGGTCATGTGACGATTAAAGGCTAATAAAAGTATATGTGTTGTGGAAAATCAATGGAAATGTTTCTCTCACCGCAAGTATGTGGGTGAGGCAAGCTAAAGGAAATTGATTTGAGGCTTATAGCCAGGCCTTGAATAGAAGGCAAATTCAGAGGAAATATGTTTTGGATATGATGTTCGTAACAATTTTGCAGAGAGTAGGCGCCCGATTAGTTAGAATTTCCATTTTGCCAAGATGAAAGGCCATAGTGGTAGAAGTATGTAAGTAGGTTAGCGAGGTAGGACTTAGAACATCCCGATGGTGTGCCATAGGCCGTTATATCTTGATTATCGACAATGCGAGGGAGTAGTGTAACGGGATGGTTCCTGGTTTGGATTTCACTTTGTGAGACATCCCACGCATGAAACCGAGCAAATGTTAGAATTTAAGAGAGGTCTTGGGCACTAAGGAAATGGTTAGGATAGTACTCATTTTACGTGTGTAGGAAACATATTAATCTTAGGACTACCATGAAGTAAGGCTAGTAGGACTAGTGGCGCTGATATAGGGAGATTGTTATGAGTTGACCACGAGAAGATTGGCGGGTTAACTTTATGAAGGATTGGATTTCCAGGTATATGAAGGATTGAATTTTGAATTATTCGGGTTAGGAATACCCAGGTGTTAGTACCATGCTGAGGAAATGAGGCCCATTTTAGAGAGAGTTAGTTGGTTTTATATGCCTCCAGAAATAGAAACGACGTCGTATATAAAGCTGAAGAATATGCATTGGAGCAGCTATGGGTTAGATTGAATGTCGTGGGAGGCACGCGATAACCCAATGGTGTAGGTGCAACGAAAGTTAGTGCACCTAAGTTAAGCGAGAAGACTAACGGGAATAGTCAAGCGTTAGTGTAGTTTCCTTTTGAGGGAAATTCGATGTCCTATTGTAGATGAGCGGACGCTTAGAGTCGTGGCTCTTCGGTGGGATCTATACATTAGAGCGACAATTAAAGTCTTGTTTTCTTCATATGAGGTTATAGTTAATCTTAAAACCAAGGTAGTGTTGCAGTATATAGAGGTTTGGTTAAGCTTGTTGTTATGCTAGTGTGCTAGAAAATAAGCCTTGAGATAGGTGGTTACCGTGAACGAGTATATGGTAGGGTACCATTTGGGTTAGTACCTATCGATTTATGTGTGCAGGATGAAATGTGATTAACGATCCTAGGTTAGTAGTACCGATTGTATCTGAATTTCGAGGACGAAATTCCGTTGTAAGGGGGGAATGTAATAATTCGTACTTTTATGGATAATTAAATTTGATAAGTGGGCCTAATTTGGAAATTTGAGGAATTATTGTAAATAGTCATTTTAGAATTTATGAGTATAATTTGATGAATTGAGAATTTAAAGTGAGTAGTAAATATTAGTTTGCAAGTGTCGGATTAATATTTACATGGGTTATATTTTCCTACGGGACTAAGTATATGCGTTGGATTATTTTAATTACTTGTCACAGTTGGGTAAAGCGACAAATGATAATATTTTAATTGGAAAAAGCATAGTGAGATGTGTTGGGTATAATTAGTGAATTTTAGTTAAGTGAATCAGATGGAAATTTCGAGTGCACGGTTGGTTTCGAAATGGCTGAGATAGTCAGAATAGAGTACTCGGGGGTAGTGTTTGAGCTCTAGGGACTTTTGGACTAGTAGGGACTCACAATTGAGTAAACGAGTCATTTTTGGGTTTATAAGGGACAAGCCCTTATTTTCTCTCTTATAAGGCAAGAGAGAGGGGGAGAAAGAAATAAAAAGAGAGAAAGAAGATAAAGAGAAGAGAGGAAGGAAAAAGAGGAAGAAAAAGGGGATTCCGACCCAAACTCGGCGATATTCGACTCGAGGTCGTCGAATTTTATCCATGAGGCAAGTGTTTACTTGCTTTATTTAATTGAGTGTGTGTATATCATATTATAGTTGGTAAACTAATAATTTTGGGTTAGAAACCTTAAAATAAATTTGGGAAATTTGAGTTTAAGTTTACAAATTGATGTATGGAACGCTCTTAATGATTTCCAGTGTTAAACCGATGTTAATGGTGTATATATATGGATTGAAATTGGAGAAATGGTAAAACTAGGGCTTTAATAGTTTTAGGGTTTCAATCTAATAGAAATGATTTAATACCACAAATAAATTGATGTGTTAGTTATAAATCAGTGCTAGGATGATTGTGGTGATGTTGGTTGAGATTAGAAACCATAAGAATGGAGGTTGGGTTGATATTTGGAATTTTAGAAAAGATCTTTTCGATACGATCGCGCGAGCACTGATCGCTTATTTTTTTGATTTGTTTTGGATTTATAATTATTTTCTACGCAAGGCTGTCCGAGATCGAAATCGTTAACAAGAAATCAAACCTGATATTGGGAGAATTAAGGCTAAAATTGTTTGGAGATTATCTTAAGGGATTATAGAAGTGATATTAGGACTCTTAGATAATGGTATTGAGGGTGATTAAACCTTGGATCGAAAGAGGGAACCTCGGGTTAATTTGGTGTACAATCCTAGATATGGGTTTAATGAATGTATGAATAACATTCACGGGAACTATTCAGCAAGCCTATGTAGATAAATTTATGTGGTTATAATAAATATGGGTTAATTGTAATTGAGTAAATCCTAGAATGCTATTAGGATGGAATTTAGGATATGGGCTCAAGAGAATTGCACAGTTATTCGGTACGTCTATTGACGACTATTATTATAGGTGATGCGATACATATGGAATTAAAATAAGTTGAGAGTATACATATGTAATTATTATGAATTGGTATATTCGGGAGTATACATAAATCCTTAAAAGTTATTAAGGTGCAAGTTATATATTAAGTAAGAGAATACTTATAAGTTTAGTATTGTAAGTGTGCGAATACTTAGATACTATTACGAATAGGAACATTCGGGGTTATCGGTTATCGCTATGAGAGTTTGGCAATTTTAGCCATATATATATATTGAGAAGTGATATAATATATATACGGAAGTTGTTAAAGTATATATACGTGATGATACGAATATAAATATATATGTGTAATTGGTATATTTGTATCTTAGAGGCTGGTTCGACAGGATTTCCCGGGCATAGGGTTGGACAGCCAGGTTATATTTTCTCTAGTACGATCTAGGGAGGTTGCGCGGTGTGGGTGAATCCCCTATCTTGAGGAGCAGAGAGAGTATATCCCCAAGTTGTCTCGTCCCATATACGAGTGCGGTGTGTGTACTCCACTTGCAGGAGGGAGCATGATCGCCTCATCCATTGTGTATTTTTACCATGACCATGAGTGAGTATGGCTTGGTACCGTGGCTGAGTGAGTAAACCTGAATTTGGATAGGCACTATGAGACTGCATCCTCGAGTTATAGATCGGTGGGATGGTTATTATACTTGTGATTGTGAAAGGTATAATTATACTTGTTGCGTATAGTATATTGCTTGTATATGAAGATGAGACATCACATAGCTTTAACTGGTGTAAAGAGTAAAATAAATAAGGTTTTATTCTCATTATGGGAGATTATATCCGTATTTAAATTATGATTCGTATATTAAAATGAGAATTATATATACGAGGTTTTATATACTAAAGTGAAAAAGGGTATTTTAAACTAGTGAAAGTTTTAGAATATGAACGGTATGCCTATATATATATATATATATATATATATATGAGAAATATATAAATCTAATCGAGGATTATATTAATTTTAAGCTCGTGTGATAGCTTACTATATAGCCGATATTATATCACGCAGTGTAGGTGATAATTATGAGGAATTAGAGGAGGGGTGTTATAGATTAGTTAGGCAGGGACACCTGGATGATGATTCTTTCGAGTCAGACGTTTGTTGCAGCAGCTGTGGATGCATGAAGGTTTATTGTAGACGCTTCTATCCTTGAGATCTAGATAGGAGGTATTGTAGAAGCATTCGGTCCGATAGCCCAACTCCATTCATTTATTATTTTACCGTCTTTTAGTGCGGCACTCGATTTGGTTGTATTATGTTGTGCCAAGTGTTCGGTTATTTTGTTTCATTTCAGTTTTTGTATATAAACTGTGTGATTGTTTTACTTTGCTGGTTTGGATAAAAAGATTAGTTAAACAAAATTTTGACACCAGCCTAATATGTTATTAGTAATTAAATTTGTTTTCGACAGTGATGCTGAGAATGAACCATATGAGACTCCTGTAATAATTTGGTATAGGATTGATCGCCCGATATTTTATTAGGTGATGTGTCATATTCCAATGTGGTTAAAACCTATGCCTGCAATTTCCATACATTGTGATAGTCAATCGGTAATTATCAGAAAACAGACTCATATATATAATTGTAAGTCTTGACATATATGTCGAAGGAATAATAACGTTAAATAATTTCTCTATAATTGAATAATTTCCATTGATTATATTAAGTCTAAGGACTATATAGAGAATTCGATAACCAAGGGGTTAAATAGAGAGTAAGTGTATAATTTATCGAGGGGAATGGAAATAAAGCCTAAAAAGTACAAATTTATCTTGATGGAAACCCTACCTAGCTAACTGAAGATCCTAAGATCTTGGTTCCAAGGGACAACCGAATCTTAACTGACTCTTTAAAAAGATCACCCATGAGTTTTAGACTTATACATATTCTTGTGATAAAATAGTGTTGCCTACAAAGTAAATAAGGATAAGCTTATCTTTTAATGACTCGTATACTTTGAAAATTCAAGTGGGGTGTAGTAGGATATTCTTAATGGGAATTTGCCTATGTGAGTGTGAAGAGATCGCTTCTATGAGAAATTCAAAAGGATGGAATTCTCTAAAGCACTCATGAAACCAATAATTGTTCAGGGCCAAAATAAACACAACCGAACGAACCAACTTTGATTGAAAAAATATGTTCTGATGTCTATTTACTTGATTTACACAAAATACTTAACAGTTCAAGACATCGCATTTACTGATCAGTAAGTAAATCCGATAGTCTCTCACTAGGGAAGATTCAAGGCCAAATCTATATTTCCCAATACCGAAATTTTTCTGTAGAACTCTCTTAGTGTCTGCATAGTCTTTTATGTTGATCCAACCAATTTTTATTCATGTGGGTGATTGTTAGAATTTATGGGTTTTATTTAAGTTCACAGAATCCAATTTTGGTCAACTTAAGGATCAATTTAACATGGGACCCACGCGTCTTTTGAGACAGTTCGAAGTGGTAACATGTTGTCCTCTATAAGAAGTATAATGTGATATACTCACATTCTTTAAACCATATATTAATGAATGAGAAATTGTATCTCAAAGTACCCACTTTGAATATGGAACTTAGTTGGAGTTTTAAGGCTAAAGTCCTTGTCCCCATAGGAAGAATGTGAAAAACGGGTGCAGTATAATACAACCCATTTTGGTCTAAAGTCTTGGCGCCCTTGGGGTATCCCAAGTCTTTGAAGGAGGCAGGACTTACATGGCTTGGGTTGTCTTCCAAGTCCACAAGCACGCACGCGGCCACCATCACTCGCCTGCCCCAACCTGGTATGGTCTGATCAGGTCTATCTCGGCTCGTGCTCAGCTCGTGATCGTAGACCGTGGGACAGGGGCTTTGGGTTATAACTTGGCCAATAGTATAAAAATTTTTGGGCCAATTTTAATGGGATTTTTATTTTATTTTTTGTGGGTTTCTTTTATTATTTTCGTCCTAGTTTTTATTTCGTTTTATCTCATTTATTTGTCAGTTAAATTCGATTTTATCCTAACGGATGACTGTTTTTTTCCAACCGTTTTTAACTGCCATTTTTTTATTATAAATAAGTGGCTTGGGTCTGTTTTAAAAAATGTATTGAAGAGAAAGATAGAAATAAACCTTGTCCTGTTGTGAGTCCATCTAGTTATATTTTTAAGAGGAATCTGCACGGGGCTTGCAATTTGAAGTGCTATTGTTACAAGTGAGACTACTATCTCCTGGGAGACGATTGCCACTCAATCTGTTGAGCACCACTACGGTGGAAATTTCGTCTTAAGGACAGAGTGTCAAACACTTGCCTACGTCATTTAATATGCATTTAATATCACTATGAATTTATTTGATGTTGTTTTCACATTACTGCTTCTACATTTTTTTCATAGTTTATATATTTTGTAAATTAATTTCAAAGAATTTTGAATAACAAAATCACCACTTGACACTGAGTAGAGTTACAAGGTTTTCCACTCCTTTCATATAAAATATAAATGCACTAGAGATATGTAAGATACAAGGCATATCTTAATATCTTGATATGAGGCAAATCGTTAGGACATTTCTTCAGGAAAAATATTAATGGTCCAGATTCGATAAGTATATTATAATGCTCCAAGCCAGAAGGATCCCAAAGAATACCTTAATATATATATATATATATATATATATATATATATATATATATATATATATATATATATATATATATATATATAATTATTATAAATTATAAATTATTATTAATATTGTTATTTTTTGACAATATTAAAGGTTGACTTACTATTTTTTTAGGGTGATGTATTAACTTGTCAAACATCACAAAATTTTAGAGTGTTAATATAGTTTAGAAGATAACTCAATAAATTTGACCGACACTGCATCATCCTTGCAAGTTGTCATGGGTCTCATTTTATTTTTTACAAGTCAATTGTTTAGACAACTATCTTTGTAATTCAGAATATGGTGTGTCAACCTTGAGGGTGTACACGCACATAAGAAAACTAGTTACCTAACTAATTTAAGAAATTAACCCGTTAAATTTAACTCACAATGTGTCATCCTTGCAACTTGTTGAGTGTCACGTTTTTTTGTAAAACATGACAATTATGCCATTACAAATTGAGTTAAATAGTTTTGACAATTAACTCATTGAATTTGATTGACAAGGCACAAATTTGCGAGTCAGTGGCATCTCGTGATTTTATTTTTATAATTAACTTATAAATTTAAATGTTTGTGTCTCGTTTATGGCATTTCCGAGGTGACCATTTTTCTGTTGATTAGATAGTTATGACGATCAAGAGGGTTCATTTGTCGTTCAACGGAGATATAAGAATTTGTATGATAAATTATTATTTTGAAACTCAATGTCTATTCATTTTTAGTTCTCCCCCTGTGACACCCCGCCTAATAAAATACCGGGCGATCAATCCTATACCAAATTAAAACAGGAGTCTCATATGGTTCATTCTTAGCATCACTGTCAAAAACCAAATTAATTACTAATAACCTATTAGGCTGGCGTCAAAATTTTATTTAACTAATCTGTTAAACAAACTATTCAATTCAAACATCCACACAGTTTATATATAAATGAAACTGAATGAAATAAAATAACCGGACACTCGGTTTAACATAATACAACCAAATCGAATGCCGCACTAAAAGGCAGTAAAAGAATAAGTAAGTACAATTGGTCTTTTGGCCCGAATGTTCTACAATACCTCCTATCTAGATGACAAGAATAGAAGTGTCTACAGTAATCTTGCATGCATCCACAGCTACTGCAGCACACGTCTGACTCGAAGGAATCATCATTCAGGCATCCCTATGTCTGGACACCTATATATATGTGTGTGTGTGTGTATATATATATATATATATATGTATGTATAGAAAAAGAGAGGAAAAATAGATAAACGGGTCAGAGCCCGAGTTGTGAAAATATTTTACAAGTGCATAAATGCAATATTTTAAAAAATATGTTTTACCTCATATTTAAATTGGTATCGCACTCCCATGGGATACTCCTCGCCTCTCTTGCAATATTGCACACCTAAAGTATTCTTAGAGACAACCTAGTTAAGCTACCCTGCCTAACTCATCCTTTTCACCAAATCTCTCAAAATCCTAATTATCCCGAGCACTAAGGGCTAAACTTCTCCGGAGTCTCAACACTGCGCTACATTCATGTGTGGGGTGTCTCGCGAAGCAAAATCCAAACAAGGAACCCCCCGATACACTACTACTTGGCAATATCGATCGTCGAGATCCATTAGGCCCTCAGTACATAACGTGTGTATATATGTATATATATATATATATATGTATATATATATATATATATATATATATATATATATATGTATATATATATATATATACACATAAAATACTCGTTATACAAATCACAATTGAAGTCCGGATATAATCTCCCGGAATGAGAGTAAATTTTATTCAATTTATATCTATACTCTAGTTAGAGATATATAATATCTTGATCTCATACACAAGTGATATAATATACACACACAAGTATAATAACCATCCAAACGAGTTATAACTAGAGGATGAAGTCTCATTGCTATCATCTACCAGGGAATCACTCACATACCATCTTGGGTACCAACGGTCGGAATCTCACACCGCCTTGGGAAAAAACAAATCACAGCGTATGGGATGCGGTCATAGTTCCTTCCCGAAAGTGAGATGAAACATACCCAGTACGTCTCACCCCTAATAAAAATCACACAATATTAAAATGGACGCTATGACCTGGGGACTATACGCTCCCTGCTCCTCAAGCCAAGGGCCTCACCCACATCGCGCAACTTTCCATGATAGCATTAGAGGGGGTATGCTTTACATAAATATATATATATACAATTTACACACAGATATATATACACATATTCGTATCATTATATATATATCACATCGTATATATAAACTACCTCGTTCCTCAAACATATACATGGCCGTAATTTGAAATCTCACACAACAATGGCCAATAACCCCAAAATGTTTTCATTCATAATAATATTTAAGTATTCACACACTTAAAATATAAACCCTTAAGTATTCTATATACACACTTGCCGAAGACCTCTCTCGAACGTGGTTCGACCCGAACATTCACCAAGCCCAAAACCCGGATTGTGCACTAAACTAATCCAAGGTTCCCTCGTTCATTTCAAGGTTTACTCACTCGCAATACCGTCATCTAGAAATCCTACTATCATAACTAGAATCCCCCATAATAATCTCCAATTTCAATTTAACTCCCCCTAAACTCAAAGAAGAAAAACTTCCAAATTCAACAAAGGCGAATCAATTTGCCCCAAATGAGAATCGATTCGGTTTCCATCCAAATCGATTCAGAAAGTATTCTGCAAGAAGGTCCTCAAAGGCGAATCGATTCGGTCTTAATTTGAATCGATTCGGCCTGAGACAGCCTTACAGGTCCCCTTATGCGAATCGATTCGGTCTAGACTCGAATAATTCCGCCGTGTTCAGAGGGCATTTTTTGGGCCATTTCATCTTCTCCAAAATACCCAATTATCAACCCATTCTCCATTTATGGTTTCTAACCTCAACCAACATCACCATCATCATCCTAACACTAATTTCTAACTAACACACCAATAAATTTTATTTTTCTCCCAAGGTCAGGTTGGATTTCTGAGTAACGATTTCGATCTCGGACAGCCCTCTGTAGAAAAATCATTATAAATTCAAAAAAATTCAGAAAAATATGGGGTTAGTGCCCACGCGACCGTATAAAAAATATCTACAAATTTCATTTTTGGACTAAGATCCGAATCGATTTTCTTCCTAGCCTAATTGATTCGGAAGTGACGCTGGTCACTATTTACCTTCTTCTCCAAAAAACCCAAACCTCGATTTTTGTTGTTTCTAATCTCATCCAACAACTCCATAAACATCTAATCTATGTTTTACAACTAACACATCAATTAATTGGGGGATTAAGCCAAATTTCTTAGATTTATACCCAAAAACCCTTAAAGCCCTAGTTTTGCCATTTCCCCCATTTCAATCCATTTATTCACTCCATTTACATGGATTTAACACTAGAAATCATTAAGAGTTTACATTACATCAATATGTAAACTCATACTCAAATGTTCCCAAATTTATTTTAAGGGTTCTAACCCAAAATCATATAGTTTACCAACTATAATATGAAATATATACACAAAATGAAATAAATCAAGTACACACTTACCTGGAGGATGAAATCCGACGACCTCGAGTCGAATCCGGCGGAGTTTAGCCGAAATATCCCACTTCTCTCTTCTTTTCTCTTCTCCTTTTCTCTCTCTCTCTCTCTCTCTCTCTCTCTCTTTATTTCCTTATTTCTTCCTCTCCCGTGCCTTATAAGGGAGAAAATGAGGGCTTGTCCCTTATTAACCCAAAAATGACTCGTTTACTCAATTACGACTCCCTAGGGGTCCAAAATTCCCGAAACCCAAATATAACCCTCGGATACTGTATTCTTACTATCTCGGCCATTCCGAGACCAACCACGCAATCGAAATTAGCATCCGAGTCACTTAACCGTAATTCACAAATTTAACCCAACACAACTTAATGTGGTTTTCCCATTAAAATATTATCGTTTGTCGCTTTACCCAACTGCAAAAAATAATAAAATACTCCGACTCATATACTTAATCCCGAAAGTAAATATAACGTATATAAAAAATCATTTAATCCTTGAAAACCTCAAAAGTCACTATTCATAATAATTTCTTAAATTCCCAAATTGCACTTAATTATTAAATTTAATTACCCATAAAAGTGCGGGGTATTACATTCTCCCCCCCCCCCCCTATAACAGAATTTTGCCCTCGAAATACGAATACAACCAATACTACCAACACTAACCTAGGATCGTGAATCACTCCACATCCTAATGCCTCAAAATGGAATGGTACTAATCCAAATGGTTATGAACCATACATTTGTTCAGCACTCACCTCTTTCAAGGTTTATACTATATTACTTTCTTATCTAGATCTCCATATGCTACAATGCTACCTCGGTCGTAAGGTTGACTCTAACGTCACGTCGCACCTAGTGCTTCTATAATCGCAGCTAAAGAAAATGGGACTATATTTGCTGCTTTGTTCTAAAAGTCCGTTTGCTCACCTCGGGATTTTGAATTTCCTTTAAAAGGAAACTAGACTAACGTTTGACTATTCCCATTCATCTCATCGCTTAGTTTTTAGGCGTGCTACCTCTAACTGTGCCCATACTACGTTCCATGTACAAAATTCAATGTTATATATAATTGCCTCATAGCATATACTTCAGCTTTATATATACAATGCCCCTTATATTTAAGGCGATATATAAAACCATCTTACCAAGGTGCCCATACACCCTTTTAACTCGTGCTTATTTGCACAACCATTGTAAACATCACACACGGAACACCTTCTAAAAAATGGGCATCACTTTCTTGGCCGGGTGCTCACACCTGTGTAACCACAACCATCTTCACTAGATCCCATGCGTCCTATAACTTGTGGTTAACTCACAACTAACTCCTTACCTCGACGCTACTAATTTTACGGAACTTACTTCCTAAAAATCCTAAGATCGATGCATTTTCCTACCCACATGAAATAAGTATTATCCTAACTATGTCCCTAGTTCCCAAGACCTCTCTTAACTTTTGATATTTGCTAGGTTTCATGCGTGGAACGTCTCGCAAAGTGAAATCCATACAAGGAACCCTCCCGTTACACTACTTCCTCGCATCGCCAGTCATCGAGATATAACAACCTAAGGCATACCATCGGGACGTCCTAAATCCTACCTTGCTAACCTACTAACATACTTCTACTACTAGGTTCTTTCATCTTGGCAAAATGGAAAGCCTAACTAATCGAGGCTCCTACTCTCTCCAAATAGATTACAGAAATCTTACCTCTAAAATGTGACTTTTCATCAAGGCCTGGCTATAAGCCTCCCATCGATTTCCTTTATCTTACCTCACCCACACACTTGCGGTGAGAGAACAATTTAAGTGCTTCTCCATAGCACTTATATTTCTATAAGCATACAGTCATCAAACGACTCTCAGTCCATAATGTTTTCTCAACACTAGGTGACTTATCGTCAAAACCAATATCCTTGCATTCTATAACATATCTCCACTCCCGATGTCATTAAGGTTCGTGCGTGGAGCATCTCGCAAGCGAAATCCAAACAAGGAACCCCTCTTATACACTGCTACTTAACTTTGTTGGTCGTGGAGGTTCGTTAGCTTTAAATATGCCACTGGGATAATCCCATCCCACCTATCGACAAAATGTGGTCAGAACTCTTATTTCCTTCCAGGAGCCACACCACCAAGCGCTTGTACTAACACTAAGTCCTTAGCGCAGACAACAATGAGCTTAAACCCACAGCTCAATGATAAATCATGTATACCTTAAATCATATCTATAAGGTTGCCATGCACTCAAATCATAATAATGAAACATCTACTCGTCGAAGTTCCATATACTCATAATAATAAAGGCGAACTCGACTTGTATCGAGATGAGATATCGCAACAACAACATGTTCCATCCTGTAACCTCGGATACAATAGTCTTGCCATCCTTAGCCTGCTATCGCTCCGATAATAGAATAACATTATTCTTACAATAGTACTATACTCGTATAACACATCTAAAACGAGTAGTACAAACCAAATACAAATTCAAAATAGAATTTCGCTATCACGAAAATACACACACACACACACATATATATATATATATATACACTATATAATGTTATCGATACCTCCACAGAGCTCGAATAACACACACGAATCTATGGTTAGCGAAGTAACACGACTCTATCTTGCCACGCAAAATATACCTCCTTCCTCCAAGGAAAAACTCGTAACAACATTCTTGCCAATTACCCTGGCTACTCCAAATGGTTCTCGGACATGGTACACTTGTCCTAACTGAACCAAAAACTACTTTAATCAATGATCCATCTGAGCACCATAATTTTGTCCTTTAAGTCCTACTGGGAAAGAACTGACTATGTGATTCTACATTCCTCATTGCAACTTTCCCCATCTTCAGCCACCCTGACCATGTTGAGGTTATCAGTATCTCAGACTCCATAGTCTCGATGCTAAAAATTACCTTCATAGTCCCCTTAACTTCTTCGTCAAAAGGAAACTCCACTACTGGCCTCAACAACCCTGTTTCAATGAATTCCCCGGCTGGATGTCCACCCATGGGGTTCCACGAACAAAAATTCTCCATAAGTGTTAACAAAACTTTTCTAGTAAGCCTATCATTCTTCTGAAGGACTCTCTCTTCATTGTACCTACCTTACTTCGGTACAAGGTTCACTTCTCCATATCACTCTTTATTCACTGTCGGCCTCTAACCGATCCTTATGTGAATAATTCAAAATACATTCTCTTCATTCCTAATAAACCAAAGGAACCAACGGCTATATCCGTCCATAGGATCCCTATATGATCAAAACATCCCTCTCCCCCATATATGGTGACCATCGTTCTCACCATTTCAACATAGCTCCCACGAGTGAAAATTTTTCCTCAAATTTTCACATATGGGTATTTCCATACCCAGCTCTAAGACAAAGCTTCTAGGCCCTCTACTTCCACTGAGTAATACTACACTCACTTCGCATGACTTAACTTCAACATACGGTATTTGTCAAAGACCTTTTTCCCAATTTACTTCATTGGGTACTTCAACTTTAGCACCACTCTTTACTACAGTGGTACTTGGATACTCATAACTATTATACTTTAGTAGTCATTGCAACCATCCTTGAAAAATGTCGTAAGGAGATTGACCTCTACTGCGGTCCTGGTCTTCAATTTCAACTTATAGCTCCAACTAAGCCCCGCCTCCTGCTACCCTCATCACGTCCTTCATGTGGTCATCCTTATCGATCAACAGTCGAGTCTCGAACGAGCACGTAAAAGACTTACTATAATCTTATGTAATAGTAGGAGAATGAAATCTCACAAGAGAAATCAATGATCTTAATCTTAAGGCTCTATATCAAATCGAGAGCAATGCTGAAAATGTAGTACGTCCGCACACATTCCTAAGGACACTAGAACCTGATGCTCTGATACCATCTGTGACACCCCACCTAATAAAATATCGGGCGATCAATCATGTACCAAATTAAAACAGGGGTCTCATATGGATCATTCTTAGCATCAATGTCGAAAACTAAATTAATTACTAATAACCTATTAGGCTGGCGTCAAAATTTTATTTAACTAATCTGTTAAACAAATTATTCAATTCACACATCCACACAGTTTATATATAAATGAAACTGAAAGAAATAAAATAACCGAACACTCAATTTAACATAATAAAACCAAATCAAATGATGCACTAACAGGCGGTAAAAGAATAAATAAATACAATTGGTCTTTCAGCCCGAATGTCCTACAATCCCTCCTATCTAGATGACAAGAATATAAGCGTCTATAGTAAGCCTGCATGCATCCACAGCTGCTGCTGCAGCACACGTCTGACTCGAAGGAATCATCATCCAGGCATCCCTGTGTCTGGACACCTATATATATATATATATCAAAAGAGAGGAAAAATAGATAAACGGGTTAGAGCCCGAGTTGTGAAAATATTTTGCAAGTGCATAAATGCAATATTTTTAAAAATATATTTTACCTCATATTTAAATTGGTATCGTGACGCGACTAAGAACGTGTCTCAGAAATGCGCACTCTCTCGGCTCAAGTGCAAGCCTGTCGCTCAAGGAATAATTCGATAAGTCGGGTATCGATCCTCAAGGAAATAGGACAATGGAATTGTAACGACGTTGGATAGACGAAGAAATCCTAACTCTGACTCTAAAAAGAAAGGAAAAGATGATTTGATTTGAGAATTGGCTACAACTAAATGCAATTTTGAAAATAATTAACTGAAGAACTAAAGTATGAATGGAATGCAACTATTCTAAATTATCTAAAATACTAACGATGAATGATTTAAAACTCGAACTATATGATGAAGAAAACAGGACGGGAATACAATCCCTCAACCCTAGTGTATTGATGGTATAAAACTAATCATAAATTTAAGTGATTAATTAGACCCAGAATTTAGTACTCCCAAGCATTACGTATATGAGGTTCAAGCCCGCACCATACTTAATAAGAGGACGAGTAAATCAGTATTGCGATAGTTACACTCGAATTGCATTGTGAAGCATCCCGGTTACCCTGGAGCAAACGAGATCCAAAGATCTACAATTGTCGCGTTTCTACGCAACATGGTCGTAATAAATCATTAAATTTAGAGGACTAATTTTATACACATGCAACTACCACATCACGTTGAGTTCATGCATCCCAACCTTTAAAAACCTAGCCTAACATGGTGAAATTAATGAAAACTACGTTATCTACGTTGCATGAACTCATAATTGCTTGGAAAGAGAGATTAAATATGAGAAATAATAATAAAAGTGATGGAAATAAAAGTTACCAAGATTGAAGAACGAGAACATGCAAGAAGAAATCAAAGGTTGAAGAAAAACTCAAAAAACTCTTGAATTAATGGTGCAAAGTATGTAAATTCTTCTCCTAGATGTTCATACTTGTTATGGAGCTTTTACATCCATCCAATCTTAATAAAAAAGAGTCCTAATGACTAAATATATAGGCTAGAAGTCGTTTAGAATATTCCCCAAAACATACAACTCTTTTGCTTAAAAGATAAGGACAAAATAAAAATCCCGTATCTGGCAATTTATCACACTTAGAAAGCGTGACTAGTTTTGCAACGGATCTGGAGCTTGACTAATTTTGCAACGGATCTGGAGCGTGACTAATTACCGAATCGGTTCTTTTATTTTTCATCAATTTCGATCCGTCTTCGGTCTGGGGTTCACTGGAACTTTGTATTTCGGATCAGTCTGATCCGGATCGATCCGATTTTTCTTTGACTTTTTCTTCTATCTTTGACTGCTCATAACTTTCACACCGGTACTCCGATTTAGGTACCGTTTTTTCCAGTGTTCTTGTAATTGAAAGCTATTCAACTTTCCAGTTACCTCCGTACTAAGGCTAAAAAATTACAAAAATGCCCTTTAACTCCCCATTTCTTGGTTTTCTTTCACCATTTTGAGTTCTCTTTGGCACTAACTTGCATGAAATACCTGTAAAACACATAAAAACTACACAAAACACGAAATACTTGCCAAAAAGGGTTAGTATCATAAATATGAGACCAATCCAAGATATTTACACCGCACGGGATCATAAAAACACCGAAATTAAGGGGATAAATGTGAAGAATTTATGCCTAATCATTTCGCACTCCCATGGGATACCCCTCGCCTCTCATGTAATAGTGCACACCTAAAGTATCCTTTGAGACAACCTAGTTAAGCTACCCTGCCTAACTAATCCTTTTCACCAAATCTCTCAAAATCCTAATTATCCCGAGCACTAAGGGCTAAACTTGTCCCCAGTCTCAACACTGCGCAACGTTCGCGCGTGGGGTGTCTCGCGAAGCGAAATCCAAACAAGGAACCCCCCGATACACTACTACTTGGCAATGTCGATCGTCGAGATCCATTAGGCCCTCAGTGCATAACGTGTATATATATATATATATATATATATATATATATATATATATATATATATATATATATATATACATAACATACTCATTGTTATACAAATTACAATTTAAGTCCGGATAAAATCTCCTCGAATGAGAGTAAATTTTATTTAATTTATCTCTATACTCTAGTTAGAGATATATAATATCTTGTTCTCATACACAAGTGATATACTATACACACACAAGTATAATAACCATCCAAACGAGTTATAACTCGAGGATGCAGTCTCAATGCTATCATATACCAGGGAATCACTCACACACCATCATGGGTACCAACGGTCGGAATCTCACACCGCCTTGGTAAAAACCAAATCACAGCGTATGGGATGCGGTCATAGTTCCTTCCCGAAAGTGAGATGAAACATACCCATCACGTCTCACCCCTAATAAAAATCACACAATATTAAAAGGGACACTATGACCTGGGGACTATACGCTCCCTGCTCCTCAAACCAAGGGCCTCACCCATATCGCGCAACTTTCCATGATAGCATTAGAGGGGGCATGCTTTACATAAATATATATATACCATTTACACACAGATATATATACACATATTCGTATCATTATATATATATATATATATATATATATATATATATATATATATACTGTAATCACATCGTATATATAAACTACCTCGTTCCTCAAACATATACATGGCCATAATTGCCAATCTCACACAACGATGGCCAATAACCTCAAAATGTTTTCATTCGTAATAATATTTATGTATTCACACACTTAAAATACTAAACCCATAAGTATTATCTATGCGCACTTGCCGAAGACCTCTCTCGAATGTTGTTCGACCCGAACATTTACCAAGCCCAAAATTCGGATTGTGCACTAAACTAATCCATGGTTACCTCGTTCATTTCAAGGTTTACTCACTCTCAATACCGTCATCTAGGAATACTACTATCATAACTAGAATCCCCCATAATAATCTCCAATTACAATTTAACTCCCCCTAAACTCAAAGAAGAAAAACTGCCAAATTCAACAAAGGCGAATCGATTCGCCCCGAATACGAATCAATTCGGTTTCTATCTGAATCGATTCGGAACGTATTCTGCAAGAAGGTCCTCAAAGGCGAATCGATTCGTTCTTAATCCGAATCGATCCGGCCTGAGACAGCCTTACAGATCGCCTTATGCGAATCGATTCGGTCTAGACTCGAATCGACTCGCCCTGTTCAGAGGGCACTGTTTGGGCGATTTCATCGTCTCCAAAGTACCCAATTATCAACCCATTCTCCATTTTATGGTTTCTAACCTCAACCAACATCACCATCATCATCCTAACACTTATTTCTAACTAACACATAAATAAATTTTATTTTTCTCCCAAGGTCAGGTTGGATTTCTGACTACCAATTTCGATCTCAGATAGCCTTCCATAGAAAAATCATTATAAATTCAAAAAAAAATTAAAAAAATAGGCTGTCGGTGCCCATGCGACCGTATCGAAAAGATCTACAAATTTCATTTTTTGACCAAGAGCCAAATCGATTCGCTTCCTAGTTGAATCCATTCAAAATTTATGCTGGTCACTATTCACCTTCTTCTCCAAAAATCTCAAACCTCCATTTTTGTTTTTTCTAATCTCATCCAATAACTCCATAAATATCTAATATATGTTTTACAACTAACACATCAATTAATTGGGGGATTCAACTACTTTTCTTAGATTTATACCCAAAAACCCTTAAAGCCCTAGTTTTGCCATTTGCCCCATTTCAATCCATTTCTTCACTCCATTTACATGGATTTAACACTAGAAATCATTAAGAGTTTACATTACATCAATATGTAAACTCATACTCAAATTTTCCCAAATTTATTTTAAGCGTTCTAACCCAAAATCATATAGTTTACCAACTATAATATGAAATATATACACAAAATGAAATAAAGCAAATACACACTTGCCTGGAGGATGAAATCCGACGACCTCGAGTCAAATCCGATGGAGTTTGGCCGAAATCTCCCATTTCTCTCTTCTTTTCTTTTCTCTTATCCATTTCTTTCGCTCTTTCTTTCTTTCTTTCTTTCTTTCTTTCTTTCCCGTGCCTTATAAGGGAGAAAATGAGGGCTTGTCCCTTATTAACCCTAAAATGACTCGTTTACTCAATTACGAGTCCCTATGGGTCCAAAAATTTTGAAACCCAAATATAACCCCCGGATACTCTATTCTGACTATCTCGACCATTTCGAGACCAACCGAGCAATTGAAATTAACGTCCGAGTCACTTAACCGTAATTCACTAATTTAACCCAACACAACTTAATGCGATTTTCCCATTAAAATATTATCATTTGTCGCTTTACCCAACTGCAACAAATAATAAAATACTCTGACTCATATACTTAATCTCGAAAGTAAATATAACATACATAGAAAATCATTTAATCCTTCAAAACCTCAAAAATTACTATTCACGATAATTTCTTAAATTCCCAAAATTCACTTAATTATTAAATTTAATTACCCATAAAAGTGCGAGGTAGTGCCCCCCCCCCCCCCCCCCCCCCCCCCGGCGGCGTCGGTGGGTGATATTTTAACATTCATTGGAGTGCTATTTTTAATTTCACCTCAAGTCATTTTAAGATGCACTGTTATTTCACCCATCAATGATATTTTAGGAGAGATAAAATATCACCACTGGAATTGGGGGGAGGGGGGGGGGGACAAAAAATTCAGATCTATAAAATAAAAATTATGAATTAATGTTTAAATGGAATTATAGGTAAATTTGCAATTTGAAATGTGAGTGTAATTTGTAACTTGAACCCAAGGTTGAAGTTGAAAGGCACTTCGTGGGAGAGGTCGAAGTGTAAATAATTGAATTATATATATATATAAAGTTAAATTTCTTTATAAAATTACATATATTATTTTATAAATATTTTTTTATTTAAAAATATACTCTATTATTAAATACTCTTTAACATAAGTTTAAAATATTATTTTTAATCTCTTGTATTAAATAAAATGTTTTTATACAAAAAAGTAAATATTAAGGTATTATAATTAAAAAAACTCTTTCATTACGGTACATTTTTTAATAACTGTTTTTGTAAAACTAAAAAGAATAAGGGCGTAACAAAATGGTTAAAACCTGTAAAAACTATATTATATTTTTCAAAAAAATAAAAAGTTGTATTACGTTTACAAAAAGTTAAAAAAACTATTAAAACAGTAAAAAATAGTAAAAAATATTTTTAAAACATGAAATTAACATAACAAGGAGTAGAATAGTTGGCACACACACACACACATATATATATATGTTGGTTACTATTCCTTAAGTGGATAAGCTAATTAGGGGTCTGAATTGTGCCAACAAGGCACTAAGGGACGGTTGAGATGAGTTGATTCTAATGCTATCCGAAGAAGCGTAGGATGAGTTACTTTAATTTGAATTTTCACTTAATATCTTCATTACACGGTTTCCAATACTATCTCTTCCTTTTCAGACCTCTCTCAATCAGGTCATCTCACCTCAAGTCATCTCACCTGCTCCCATATTTTCACTCACCATAAGATCGTGATCTCTCTCCCTCTTTCACACGAAGGAAAACAATGAATCCCACCATTACAAGCCTCCATCGACCTACTGAAAATAAGGAATTTTGCCATTTCTTCCTTACCGAGGAAGTCAGGTACCTCTGTCTCTAATCACCATTTTCTGTTTGGTTTAATTTATTTTCGTTGGTTTTTCTATGTAAGCCATGAATCCAACAAAATAGAATTCGGGACACACGAAAGCAGCATCTAAGACTCTCGCGGTTGGGTTTTCAGGTACAAGTCTCTCTCTGAGGCTTTATTATTTTATGAAACACATGAAAGCAATTAATAACTATTTTTGTAAAACTAAAAAGAATAAGGGCGTAACAAAATGGTTAAAACCTGTAAAAACTATATTATATTTTTCAAAAAAATAAAAAAGTTGTATTACGTTTACAAAAAGTTAAAAAAACTATTAAAACAGTAAAAAATAATAAAAAAATATTTTTAAAACATGAAATTAACATAACAAGGAGTAGAATAGTTGGCGCGCGCACACACACACACACACACACACACACACACATATATATATATATATACACTACTTAAAAAGAGGGAACTTCCTCTTCAATGGTTAGAAGACTAAAATACCCTCATTAAATTTAAAATTCCTATTATACCCTTAATAATAATCAACATATCTCTCCCCAATTCATTAGCTCCCATGAAATACCTAGGTTCATTGCATCCCATCTTTCTCATATTCATTCACACATACCAAGCAACCAAATACATTCATGTTCCAACCCTAGAAATCCAGATTCAGTTGCCTCAAATTTCATTCTCCAATTCACTCACATTCATTCATCCTATCTCTCTCATATTCATTCACGCATATCAACCATCAAAATACATTCATCTTCCAACCCTATAAATTCATCTTTACAAATGGAAGCTCAAACAACTATTTAATTAAAAGTCCATCATTTCTTTGCTTCGTTGTTGTCATTTCTTCTGCCAAAATCAACGTCAATACTCCTAATTTCGTCTATAATTTTTTATTATGTCAGCAAAGTATGCATTTGTTAATTTGAAGATGAAGACAATTACATAAATTTTATAATTATATATATCTCATTAAAGAATTTTGTCTCTCATTTGAAGATGAAGACAATCACATATATTTTATAATTATAATTACATAGAATATGAAGAATTTTGTCTCCCATTTTCATTTTTTCATGTTTTTAGAGATGTGTACTTATTACATACTCTAAATTAAATGTTAATTTTAAAACAATTATATACATTCACATATGCCTACTGTTTTAAATGTTAATATTTGAGAATTATGCATACTGATATAAACTTTTTCAGTACTAAAGATTGTGCTTATTTTTCGTGATATTCTTCTAATTACGAAAATTTCACTCATGATAAAAAAATTTATTAGTTTCGTATGGTGGAAGTTCATTACTATAATAGTTGATGGTACTAAGACAAGTACTTAATTTATGATTTATTGTCATTCTTATATAATCTCTAATTACGAAAATTTCACTCAAGGTAATAAATTTTTTTATTATTTTCACAAGGTGGAAGTTCAATATTTTGGTACTTTAGATGAGACAAGTACTTAAATTTATGGTATATTGTCAGTCTTATATAATTTCTAATTACGGAAATTTCACTCATGATAACAATTTATTTTTTCATAAGGTGAAAGTTCACTACTGCATACATTAGTTGATGGCACTAAGATAACTATTTGCTTTTTGAGTGTATTGTTATTCTTATGTAATACGATGTTCTTACTCTTTACAAGTATGTTAACAGTAGTAGGAATGTAATTTGATAGTTCGTAAGAAATTGTTATCATTTCACTCTTTCGTAAGTAATTATTAATTGAAATCTTGTAGGATATTTTAACATTGGTGGTACACGCTCAAAATATGAATCTAAGCGTGAATGAATTTCACTTTTGTTTACGTGGTATGTGAAGTACTTAATACAATATTGAAGTGGTTTCGTATAATTTATATTCGAGATGGTAATATATTTCGTTTGAATTTATTTACTTATCATGTTTTATTTAATTTACTGGCCATTATGAAACCAATTGAAAAAATATGTAGATGAGCTAAAAAATTTGCATACGTTTTACAATTTCTAATTTGTAGCTTTTTTTTCTTTGTCATGGAAAATATAAAAAATTAAAGAGTTAGGAAACAAATTACATCATATCAATTGAATTATATGAAACACAAACTACATATGCATAACAAATTATAGAGTAAAACCAAGTAGATACCCAAATCTTTATAAACTAACGAATAACATAATTGTTTGGATAAACAAAATTAAGTCATTGCAATATACATATTTAACTTTTTGATATCATGATGAATGAAACAACCTATGAACCAAAAGAATCAAAGACTCTGATGATTCATTATTTGGTGGGCTTTTTTGGAGCAATTAGTACTCAGTGAGTGGAGTTTTGGGACCACTAATTTTAAAATAACTTTGATTCAAGAACTTACGTATTCATTCATAATTTGTTTTTATATTAGCCGAATATATGTTTTATAACCTAAAATTTTTAGAATATTTTCATTATATTTTTTTAACCTAAACATACGTATTCATGTCTTTAATGCCATTCATTTGACATGTCATCAAGCTATAACTAGGTTTTATTATTGTTGTCGTATTGATTTTGAAATGTGTATATGGTGATAGGAAAAAGAATAAAGATACTAATCTACTTGAAAATTTCAGAATAAAATTATAGACCTTCCCTAAATTAAATTCATTATTCTTTGAGTCCTAATTTAAAATGGATCTCCGGCCTATAGGTTAACTATCAATATAGTAGTTGACTCCAAGGATATGTTACTGGTATTAGGGGACTGAAACGAAGTACAAATTTCTTGCATTCCCTATCCAATAGTATTTAGGACCAATTGGAAACCAGTTGACGAAAAATTGATCTATATAAGATTGTCTTATGTTCCCACAAACGAAAAAGAAAGGTGTACCAGTGTTGTTTTATGGACTAGAATAGGCATTCACCTCCTTGTCCTAAGCCAAATAATTGAGAGAGTCTTTCTTATACAGGATTCGGTAAAACTATGTGTCATTGACTAGATGATAGTAGACAAAATCCATCATAGGTCATAAACAACTATTGTAATGTAAATGTGACGAATCACATTCATTAAAATTTTGTACTTTATCCGAAATGTTTAATGAGGTGACCCTAAGCCATGCTTCAGCCTACCGCCTAATCCCGCAAGGCATAGGCCTTAATGAAGGAGCCTCGCCAGATTTGAGGCGAATCGTAACATATGAAGCTTTGTTAAACCTGGGTCTGGGCATACCTTGGACAAATTCAATAGTGCATCAGTTTTCCCCTGGTTTGAGATCACTCTGTAATCTTATATACTCCACCTTTTATTTATTGTATGGACAAATGAAGAAAGAAATGAAAGATTGATCTTCTTAACCTTAGTTTTAAAAAATCCTTAAATGAAGAAATAAATCCCAACCAACATTCCATGAAGTCTCTATAATTTCTGGCTGTAATTGATGATAACTTTGCTAAATTAACTTAAGAACTATGCTATTATAGTTTTATATAAATCAATGTAACCTGTAGTTTCCCATTGGTCATATCTATACTTATTGTGTTGGAATACTCAAATGGTTTATGAGTGTTCAAAATTGGGTTTATAGGGTCAATGTGGACTGCTTTATTCCCATTGGTTTAATTTTTTTTTTTTGTATTCGATCAGATTTCGGTTCTATAACATTAGCCTCCAACTGTTTGAGGATGACAGTGCTCAATATAAGCGAAATTTCTCCTTCTTCTATTAAAATGGAGATAACATCCACTGAATTTGGATCTGTAGTGGCTCTATTATGTCAATCAGTAGCTGTAGATGTTACTGCTTGGTTCATGGATGTCACTGCTACATTTAGTAACAATTATAGTAACAAATATTCTCCACCTATTATATAACGGACATTTGGGACTACGTTCACTGCCCATGCCTTTATTCTTTTACAATTTTATCCTCTCTGAAGCTAATATTTAGAACTTAAAACAAATAAATCAACATACTTTGAACAGTAGGGTATGCTAATAATAGTATACAAGAAAATAGAACAATTAAGAATATTGAAGAAATATAAGTTGTCCTCTAGAGTTCACTTCACCACTTCATTGGGGACTCAATTTCATTATTAAGATTTGGTGAAATAGTATCTGCTGAAGTTTTTGGGGGGGAACTCCCAAACACATCTGATAAATATACATACTGCTAAGTATAATGAGATTCTTGGTAGCGATCTGTCTAATTAATCTACCTACAATAAAGATTTTAAGTCTTTTATTTATAGAGTAACAACATTTATTTACTTTAATATGTATAATGAATATTAAATTGTAATTTCAGTTCCATATATTTTTGTTAATGACAACATATGTACATACAACATAATCATAATTTTATTTATGATCTTTCTTGCAATACACCAATTGTCACACGGATAATTTTTTTTTTAAAATTCTCCGGTGAGGCAGTTTTTTCCACAAAACCTGATCAACCAACCAATAGATGAAGTTCACTATAATAACCTGTTTTTAACACGATTATAGCAAGTAAAATAGCAAACCAAATCACAATATAACAGGCACACGCACACGCACACGCACACAAGACACAAAATTAAAGGAACTCAACTCCCAACCTTTTGTCATACGGATAATTTTTTTTTTTGAAATTCTCCGGTGTGGCACCAAGTTTTTCCCACAAAACCTCATCAGCCAACCAATACATGAGATTCACTTTTTCTGACTTTCTCTAGACCCTTTATGCTGGTCGTATTATCCTCATTGAATGGAAGAGCTTTTAAGGTGTTAACGGTTTGTCATTTCTCTTTGAGTTCCATATACATGAATTTTCTCTTTCGTTGACTCCACTAACTCAACTTATTTCAACATTGCTTTAATTTATCCTCGATTGCCCTGGAATTTACCCCTCCCCCCCTCCCCCCCACACAAAAAACATATTATTTCTACTATATTTTGACATTTTTTCTCTTTGGCGTACCATGCTTCATATCTAATAGGCTTGTGTCTCCTATTCATTATATTTGGCTCTTCATTCTACTCTCAGAACTGAACTGCAATAGGAATATGGTCTGAATCGTGTTTATTTATACGATACACAACAACATTCGAGAACATCAAAATCCATTCTTGATTTGCAAACATTTTATCAAGTCTTTCCTCCACCCAATCCCCATTTTTCATCCCTCTGTACCATGTAAATTCATAGCCGTAAAATCGAGTTCAATTAGTTTACATATGTCAATCACCTATCTAAAATTGCGAACCTGTCAATTTGGTAGAATGGTTGTTTCTGTTTTTTCTGCGTTTGACAGAATTTCATTGACACTCCCCCCACCTACCCACATACACACATACCCCGACTAAGAAACGACCTCGGACTATCGTGACTTAAATTACTCAACAATTTTGTATTCCTCCTTGTGTCGCTAAACCTTGAGTACCCCATAAAATCCTGTGATTCTCCATAACTGCCATTACAGAGAACATTTGTAATACATATGTTTTGCTCGAACATTTATAAAACTCATTATTTTATCTTATTTCTAATTATCACCCATATAGATGTGTTAACATTTGTGATAAATGTAAAACCAATGAGTACGTCATTATCGCTTGATTGTTTCACACAAATTGTTTACTTAACTTTGTTACCTATGCATAGATTGTTGTAGGATTTATGCTCTACATAAAAAATTTAAAAATTGCCAGATTCATATTCATTTATTCAAAACCTCAAATCAAATATCTGGAATCAGCCACACGTGCAACGCACGTGGGCACAACTAATATATATAAAAGGAGTAGAATAGTTGGCACTATTCCATAAGTTGACAATCTAATTAGGGGTGAGGATTTGGCCACATCACTCACAAATGAAGGGTTGAGATCATTTCCCCATTACACTCATTTGACCCCCAAACCCAAGCCGTCTTCTCATTCTATCCCTCACTCAATTTGACTAGCTCCCATTTCAACACAAACCATTCCAACGAAAACCCTACCCTATCTTCCGCCCTCCGCTTCCAATGTTGCCACGCTCAGCCTCCAATGCCGTCGCCCTCAGGTAGTCACGCTCACCCACTTACACACGCAAACATGAACACACATTATTATTTTGAAGGTTTCTTTGTTGATTCTCTCTCCTTTTGTTGGCTTAATATTCATTCCTAATATTTATTTAATTTATGTAGTTCAAGCTTCTTTGTTTGATGCACATGTTGGCTTTTATGTTTAGTAAATAAATAGGTTTAATGCACTTTTATGTTTAGTAAATAAATAGGTTTAATCCTCTCATATCTTTAGAGATTGTTGTTGTTGTTACAATGACTGTTCATTTTGATTAATATTTAGGCTTCAAATTTAACATCATTTTGCATACACATCCATATTTAGTGTTTCTTTTATAAAAAATTAAACAATATTTCTTAACATGTCTGAAGGTTCATATTTTTTACCTTTTTTCTTTAGATGTGAAGATCAATTTTGTTTGGTCTTCTCTGGTTTTGTTTCATCCTGGTATGGTATTTATATATATGGTTTAGTAAGTATGTTTGGCTACTACTTATTTGGTCTTCTCTGTTTTTATGTTAGAGATTATTAGGGTACTTTTATCTTCATTTTTGTTTTTTGCTTATGATTTCAAATTTTTTTATGATATGTTTTGTAGATTGACCCTCAACTCACAATTAAATTTGAAAATGACTTGGTTTCTTCTAATTTTGCAACCAAGGAGCGGAGATCTAATGAATAGTGAGGTGGGTGCGTATTGACACATGAGTTTTTTGTTATTAGCTACTTTGTTTTACCTTTTTCTTTTCTATATTTTTTGGATTGGTTTTTAATTTTGAGTTGTATGTATACTAGGTGTTTGGGAAAATGCCCCAACAAATCTATAACCACTCGGAGCACAGAGAACAACTTGCTTTAGGTACGTTTTAAATACTACTTTCTTTGTAGACCGTATGCTTGTTAATATGCTTAACAATAGTTTCGGTGTTAGTTATAATGTTAATAAATTTAAATATGTTTATAATATCATCTCGATGAGTTTCTTTTAATGTTATGAGTTTAATGTATTTCATATGATGTTATTGTAATTCATCTCGAGTTGTGGGTACAGTCCATCTCCTTCAAATTTATATTTTTGGTGTTAGAGTTCCTTGGCTTAAATGGACATCACTTAATTTTTTAGTTCAAATTGGTTTCCAGATCAACGTGGCTTGGTTTCTTTGAATTAGGGTTTGCAATTAATTTTAGTTTTTTTTTTACCAATTAGTGCCTTTTACTAAGTATGTTGTTCAATAGGCCCTATCATCTTTTTCTTGCTCCAACAAGTCCCATGAAAAAGATTTTTGCTCTAATAGGTCCTATTTATATACATATAATGAATATTCACTATATGTGTAAATATGACCTATTTGGAAAAAAAATGTTATGATAAGACCTATTAAGAAATGTTTTATGTAAATAGAACTTATTTGTAAAGCTCCCTTAATTTTATTGTTTGATTTTTAAGCCTGACCCTTGACCCGTGGTGAATTGAATGCATTTTCTTCCATCAGGGTCTCTTTAGTTCTAAATTACGGTTCGCTGGGTTCTAAATCAGGGGCTTAGCTATTTAATTCCTATTTTCTACTATTTTTCCGCTACTCACATATATATATATATGTGTGTGTGTGTGTGTGTGTGTGTGTGTGCGCGTGTGCGTGTGCGTGTGTGTGTGTGTGTGTTTGTGTGTGTGTGTGTATTTATATATAGATGTGTGTATATATATTTTATTTCCCCATTTTAGTGTGTAATGTACTCCAGTTTTTCTTTCATATAAATGTTCTGAAAATGATAAAATGCCCATCATGGCCTACACGAGGCATGTCGTAGGCTCAAAGTATGTCGTGGAGCTCAAGTAGATAAACAGATGCATAATTATTTTAGTGTTTACTTTTAGTTTATTCAAAGATGATAGTTTACTTAGTCCATCAAAGATGCACTTTGGAATTGATTTTTTATTTTTTATCAATTCGTTGCAATCTCAATCATTCTATTGCAGGTAGATAAAATGGAAGAGGTCGCACAAGCGACAGTTTGGATTGGTAATGATGATGTTTCACGAGTTTTAGTTGATGCTATTGGTAGGCTCTCTCGGGATTTCGCGATAGCAAAGCAGAAGGATGATATGCCCCCGGACAGACAGGTTGGTCTCATTACATTCTATATTGATGTCAATAAGTACCAGTGGTGTTTATTTAATGGACAAAATTGGACTTCATTCCAAAAATTTTGTAATCTTTTTTATGTTCAAATATATTGTTATGGCCATAATGTTGTATTTAATAATTTATGTTTTGGCTTTGCTCAAACTGGGATCCTACCTACTCCAAATTCTCATAGCGCTGCAATTCTAGCGCTGAGGAGCACTTTTGTGTTTGACAGTGTTGGGCGTTATATATTCCTTGCACTTCTACAAATGCATTAGCGACAATAAACACGTTATTAAGAAGGATTTTAAAGATTTGGATCATTATTATCTTCCTAATTTTATTCAAGTTTCGTTCATACTTTGAGATTAGCTTCTTCATTTCGTAGTTTTAATAAACTATTCATTTGCTTATCTGTTTCTATACTTTATTTGATGCGAAGTATAAACACAGATAACTAGGAGCCATACTTTACTTTACTTTACTTTAATAATAATTTTGTACTTTGCATCTATTGATTTTCCATGCTTTAATGCAACTTCATTTGTGTATAATTGAAACAGGTCTGCATCTTCATTTGTGTGTAATTTATCTACCAAATCCTATTTCGGTTAGGGATCGACATTCTTCAGGCACCAGAAGAGGGGGCTACAATTATGATAGACATGAAAACCATGGTGACAGAGGGGGGAACTGGAATACGAATTAAAAAAACACGAACTACTTGTCGTAGTCACAATCGCAGCTAAAATGATAAGTCAGGCACAAGGTCGGACTAGTAGGCTACCAGTGAGAATCGAACTGAAAGGTCATGGGCCACATACAAGCAAGGCCCATTTCCTTCATACTAGGCCCCAAATGGTCCTCCGTTACATTCCAACTCCGGTCAGAGTGGTTCCCACAACATAGCATATGGCATGTATCCTATGCAAGCTATGAACCCTGATGGGGTCAACTGTTCCATCTGTTGTAATGTTGTATCTGGTTGACCATAACTCCAGCTATGGTTTGCGTAGTGGACAGCTTGAATTTGGGTCATTAGGCCCAGTTGGCTTCGCAGATACGAATGAAAAAATGCAACTGAGCGACGAAACTCGAGTGAGGAGAGAATTTGAGGAATAAAGGTATCATGGGGGTTGTGAGGTTGTAAATATTTACACTGATTCGATCAAGTCAGTCACAAGGATTATTTATAATCATGCACAAGGATTATTTACACTGAGTTTATATCCTTTTGTGTTATACATAAAAAGTTCTAATATTAAAGTTCTCATCAGGCATAAGGATTATTTACACTGAGTTTACACTCGTCTGAGTTTACACCGAGTTTACACTGGGAAATTGATTATTTATAATCATTTCTTTATTTTTTTACTTATCTAATCTATTTTCATTGGGTTTGTTCTTTACTCAACTTTCTTTTATTGATTGGTATTTTTTCCAATTGATTGATATTTTTCATTTGGCAGACGATGAGGTAGTATTTATTTGAAAGCTGATCAGTTGATCAGGTAACCTCGATTACGATTTTTTTGTTAAATATTATATACTTTTTATGAGATACTTTTTATTTTGATTAGGAGTCATGGTGGAGGTTCTCTTCTTTTAGGGTTTGTTTGTATCAATGGGTTTAAAACCATTTTTCTACATTTGGTGGGTTTCTTACACATGATACTAACTTGATTTTATTCTTAGGAAAATATGGACGATTATAAGCTATAGAGAAAGATATTCTCTTCTTGAGGTAATCTTGAGTTTTTCCTTAAATTTTAGTTTATTAGCTTTAATTATAATGAATTTCCCAAGTATATTTTTTGGATTTGATGTTGTGTTTTATTGTTGATTACTTTGGAGACCTACTTTACAATGTGGTTCCTGGACATGGGTCTTATAAATAAGTTCATATTTTACAACTAGAATGAAGTTGATGTAAAGTAACTTAAATTGTAGAGGTATACTGACATAGAGTGATGATATTTTTTATACTTATTAATGGTTACTAAATCCTATTGATATTTGTTTATGTTATTGAATGGGCGGATAATGGTTATATATATCCTTACTATAGGATTATTCGGAAGTGATCGGTTTTAAACATCCATTTATAGTATCATTTCAGTTTACATAGTATGTCATTTCAGTTTATAGTACCATTTCAGTTTAGGGTTTACTTAAGGAGATTCCATTACAATATTTATAGTACCATTTCATTCTACACAGTGTTATATCCATATCTATATCACGTTTTTTAATTGTATCAATCATGGTTCTATTATTCGTAGTAAATATTAGCCAATTTAGTCAATGAGAGAAAACTATTTTAATGGTGAGTTACTAAATCATGAAGATCAGCTTCTAGGCAGAGTTTTCGATGCTCAATCAATTTCCCTTCCATCTCTAGGAAATTAACCTCCACCATGTTTTGCCATATGTGAGATTACCTTGAGACATTTGTAGCGTGAACATAAGTTTCTAACTGCCAATTACCTTGAAAGATTCGATGTTATCCGACAAGCGACTTTCACAGGGAAAAAAGATATAGAGTTGTCCTTTGTATGCTATGTTAATTTCTAAATGATTTGGGTTATCTATATTGGTTAGTCATGTGGTGATCTTATTACATTGAGAACAAGTGAGTTGTTTTGAGTCAAAATATTTGTCATCTAGCTGCTAATTTTTTACCTTTCATGTTAAATTACAGGTACTAGCACGGTGAGTTTATTGGAGAGTGATTATAATTAGGCGTTGCAACAGAAGATGAGGGAGCCAAATTTTGGGGGGATGTTGATTTTGGGCGATGTTGGCACACAGAAGACTGCGATGCAGATTACTACATCTTTGATTAATATGGATGTGAGTAGCGAGTATGGATTGAAGTTGCGTCATGAAATTGAAGAGCAATGTACTGAGGTTAGTGCCTTTTTAATTATGTTATAGTTTTATAGATAATTTTAATTGAATCTGTTAATTGATTGTGTTTTCATATAATATTGTTCATTTTTTAGCATCTCGCATAGGCCATGCAATCTATATGTTTGTGATTTCACATAATATTGGGCATTTTGAGCTGTTTTACTTAGTCCTTCTGAAATATTGGGTGTTTTAATTATGGTTGTTGCATGTCACCTCCACATATTACAAATAGTTTTAAGGATATTGGTTGGTTTTTGTGTGTTAAATAAGATGAGAGCAATTAAATTGTTTTTTGTAATCAACATTCTTTTGATAATGACTTCTATAGTTTATTTTATTTTATTTCAGGTACTCTTACATAAACATAATTGGATCCGGGACACAATCAAAATGTTATTCTAACAGGTAGTTCTTTGCAGAACTTACCATTAAAATTATTATTTCTTAGATTGGTCCTATTCATAATTTAATAGCTTAATTTTTTCGGTTACTTATAGGTGATTTTGTTGGTATAATTTTTTCTTCATTTTAAAGAGTTAATAGAGCCAGACGTTATATTCTTAGTTGGTGTTAACAGGTATGTCCACATCTATTTTAAGATGATATATGCTTAGCTTTATCAAACACGCACCTTTGTACTTGAACATGATGTCTGTTGGCTCTACACGTGATCAATTAGAATCAAGAAATAATCAAATTATATTTCTTAGCTTTATCAAACACGCACCATTGTAATCAAACATCATTGTAATCAAACATGGACCTTTGTACTTGAAAAGATATATTACCCTGTTTTAGCTCTGTTTTGGTGGAAATCAATAAAACTCTATATGTAGCTACCTGTAATTTGGGGTTTTCTAACTGTGTTTGTAGTTTAGATGGTTGCATATCGCCATGGCCAGTTATCGTGGAAGTGGAAAATTGAGTTTGAAAATCGATATTGCCTGACGATATTTACACTGATCGAATCCTTGTTCCTGACTTGAATCCTTGTGCCTGACTGAATTTACACTGATCGAATCTGGTTGACCATATTTACACTGAGTTTATATTTTGTTTTCTAGGTTGAGGGGTTCATGCTATCTCAGGTATTATCTGTACATTATTTTCTCTCTTTCTCTGTTTATTTTATGAGGTATGTGTGTTAAGTTTTATAATTCTGGTAAAAAAAATCAAATCTACTTTATGTAGTGATATAAGGGTATGGTTTTGAAGTTTGTATTTGATTTAGTTTATGTTCTCCTTTCATTTTCGTAGTTATACGAAAATGTTTAGTTTCAATAATTAAACATGAGTTTGTATATTTTTTTCTTTCCAGTTAGTTTGGTATTTTAACACTTGTCTTTCAAGTTAGGTTGATGTGAAAGTGATATGGCCATTTTCAAGTATGAAGATAGAAAACCTGCAAAAACAAAGTTGGTGAATCGATGTACCCTTGGGGCCTCTTGGATTTGGGAAGCAAGGTTGTGATGCGAACAAAATAAAACTACAAATGTGGTTTGGAAAGCAAGGTTTACGCTGCTGTATATATCTGTATATATTATGTTTCTTTGAGTTTGGTTACATCAACACATGTTTGTCTCTTTATTTTGTGTTTCTTCAACAATGTTTATGCTGCCAAATTTTACTCTGTTTTTCCGTGATATTTATTATTAAAATTTGAGTTTTTGTAATATACACAAAACCCAGCTTTGGTCCATGATTTAGATATGTTTTAGGTCGAGTCATACAGCTTTTTCATCCTAAGAGGATATGATTGAGAGATTTAAAAAAGTTCTAATATAAACACATAAAAATTGTGTTATACATAGTTTTGATGTAATATTTGTCCCTTGACATTTATGAAATGAAACTAATAAAACCTTCTTTTTAAAACTTCAAATGATTCATAATTTGTTGCTTATTTATATCCTTGAAGTTCTATTTTTTATTTGCTCATTTGATTACATTTTCACATTTTTTTTGAACTGCTCATGTGGAGAGCAGTGGGGGCAGAACACCATGGATGTGAATGAACATAAAGCTTTATATTGGTAGAACAAATTTTTTAGTGGGTACTTTATTCCCTGATATGAAAATTATATTGTTTGTGTTTAGCTAAGGTAAAAATGTATTATGGACAATGCTACCTACATGGTAGAAATTTTTTTAATTTTTATTAATATGGCATCACTTACAATAGTTTTTTGGGTGCTCACTTGAGGATGTTTTGTATTTTTATAGGTTCTGTTAGATGTAGCTTTTGTGTGTATTTGAGATGAGTTTGTTATGTGTGTTATCGATGATTTCATCGCCTTTAGTACTCACTATCGAAAGAATCATATTCAAAATGGAGCAGTTATATTTGATGGTTCAATGTGAAGTCACATATGATCTGATTTGTAAATAAAAAAATCTGAGACTGTTATGATACATGTATGATTCTAGACGAGGACCTACAATCCCTCCCTGCCAAGCTACTGACGCCCATATATAAGGGTTTTGGGTTATCAAATTTTGAGTACAGTTGTATTATTGCATCTTCACATTCAGATCTATGTCAATTTTTGAGTTATAGTTGTGGTTCTAACAATGATCTGTACCATTATGTGGATAGAGTCTCTGAGTTCATTAGGGTAAAAATGGAGGTAATTTTATTAATATACATTTATGTTTTTGTAATTTGATCATCATACATTAGACTATCCACACTCACTTTCCTTTTTTTTTTCTTTTTCTTTATTTCAAGATCTCACAAGTATCATTTTTGAGTTACAGAATGCAAATTTTATTATGAGGTTAAGTGTGTTAAATTAGGTCCTGTTAATTTAAGTGGAAGATGTTTCCTAAGATCAAGTACATCTTCACTAAGTTTAATTATCCTGTGGGGTTTATGTGGACATCTTTTACTTATTCAGATCTGATGTTTAGACACACGTGTTAATTTTTTTCTTTTCTTTTGTAGGTAATGTTTGCAAGTAAATCGTCAAACACGGAGAGAGATAACATATATTAAAGCTCAGCGTTTTAAAACAGTGCTTGGCCAATAAAGAAGGATTTGATATTATATTACAGAATGGTTTTTGTTACTGGCTGCATAATTCTTTGGACAACCACGATGGTAAGGTTTGTAGTCTTTGTATTTAAATTTTTTTTTATAAGTTTCCTAATATGCTAGGTTGATTTTGATTTCAAACAGACATCAATAATTGTATCATGGGCATAATATTTTATTTGTGTTCAGGTTTTATTAAATAACACGTGTAAAGTATTGTACTCTAAGACAATACATGGAGCGTATGTTTCATGTTATTCTGTTGTAATATATCCATGTTTATGTTTCCATCATCATTGAAATTTTACGCAAATAATTTGAGTTGTGCACTTAGTATAAAAGGCTAAAGGCATGTAATATTAATGTCTCTCATGTCAAATTAAATTATACATTTTATATACATGATATTACTTAATTCATATGTATTATGGAAATTCATACGACCTATGAATAGTGAATCATACCAAAAACTCTAGTCACAGTCACGTCAGTGTGCTATGGAAATTCATATAACCCATGAATAGTGGATCAAACTTTAGGAAACACTAAAAATCCCCTAAATCTAGGAAACTATCTATCGTTTGCATTTCAATATTCTGTACATGCAATCTATTCAAAATCTGAAACTCTTTCTCCTTGGTTGGTCTTTATTACTCTCCACAAAAAATAAAATCATTCAAAAGCTCATGCACACTTTCACTTCATTTTTCTCCTTGAACATTTGTGATAAAAGGTCTCCAACCAGTTGCCCAGGTTGTCTCTTTCAAGTCTTCATCTTTGAATATAAGGTTTTCTTTTTTGAATGTTGTTTTTGGCCATTGGCCTTAAAATACGTTTTTAATAGTGGCTTATTTTTAGGATGAATTATAAAATTATCACATTCTATACATGCCTCAGAATAAGAAAAATATATAATATAGGTGTTACAAATAGTATTGTGTATAAAGAATAGTATCAAATACCAAAAAGTCCCGCAAGCATTTTTTGATACACATTTAGTCCAAGCCTTTTATTTTGTACCAAAAAGTCCCTTATTTGCAAAATAACAAGGCTTGGACTAAACGTGTATTAAAAATATTATGGATATTTTGTTTTTTCAGGAACACAATTTTTGCCGTTTTGCAGTTTACATACTTTGGATATTTTTACCGTTTTGCGATTATGTATTTTGAAAAATTTCTCCGTGCCTTTAGGCACGGGCATTCTGCTAGAATATATATAAAGTTAAATTTCTTTATAAAATTACATATATTATTTTATAAATATTTTTATAAAATATACTCTATTATTAAATACTCTTTAACATAAGTTTAAAATATTATTTTTATTCTCTTGTATTAAATAAAATGTTTTTATACAAAAAATAAATATTATGGTATTATAATTAAAAAAAATTCTTTCATTACGGTACATTTTTTAATAACTGTTTTTGTAAAACTAAAAAGAATAAAGGCATAACAAAATGGTTAAAACCGGTAAAAATTATATTATGTTTTTGAAAAAAATAAAAAGTTGTATTACGTTTACAAAAAGTTAAAAAAACTGTTAAAATAGTAAAAAACAGTAAAAAAATATTTTTAAAACATGAAATTAACATAACAAAAAAAACTTATTTTATTAAAAACAAATTAGTAAAAAGGTATATTACGTTAAAATAAAAAAAACAAGTAAACATTTTACGATTTTTTTTATAATGTTAAAATTAGTTAAAAATGTAAAAAAAAATGTATTACCTAAATTGAAAGGATAAGATTGACTAAGGCTATGTGGACCGAGCCACGCGATCGAACACCTGTCAAGCCACAAAGGGAGGATGTACGAAGTAATCGACCAATGAAGATTTAGATATAATCAAATCTACCAGTTCATTACAGAGATAGATATGTATTAAGAAACCCAAAAATGAGGGATAACAAGTCTATAAATAGGGGTGATCTAACAAATATTAAAGACTAGTTGTAACTAGCACTCAATAGCCTGAACTCTCAGCTAACAACGCTAGCTCTTTGATTATTGTCATTCCATTTTCTAATACAAAACACTCCCCCTTTACCCCCGTGGATGTAGTTCGACCCCTCGGTCGAATCACATACATATCTCTCATTTTTCCTATTAATACACTCATAATATTTTTAGGGCAATTTTGCAATCCCAGTACTTATTGTTGGAAGAATATCCTATAGTTTGACATTGTCTGTGGGAACTCGAAGCTCTCACTACTATCAAAGTTAGGAAAATTAACAACCCCCATTTTCTCACATAAAGGTTGGGCATACATCATACGCCGAATATGGGACTTGTTATACTATCTATATCATTCTTAGAATCAAGACTATAAAAATATTTATTTGTTACCAAAATTGAAATAAAATGAAGCTTTATAATTAAACAAATATCAATAATACCAACACCCACAATAAAAGTAATTAATTAAGAACTCGTCATAATATCTCAATCTCAGTAAAAGGAAAACAGCCGTTGGGCTTATGACCTTACAAAATTCTCAAAAATAAATAAACTAAAACGGAGAAACAACCTAGTCTAGAATCAATGATATGGAGTTCGATGCGCAAGGTGAGACTGCATGGCTGATCTTTCGATAGTCCTACTATCCTTATCTAGGAGTACCTGGGGGAAGACATTTAAATTTTGGGACAGTGCCCTAAAGTGTGCAAGAATTAAATTACTTATTTTAATGGGGCAAAAGTACACTGAATTCAAAGTGAGTGTTCCCATCGTCACTCTCATGAATAATATATCTCACCCCTCACCTAAAAGGAATTCTATGCGAATACCCACCCATAATCTGATATGGATACATAATAAGTGCAAATGGTTGTATAAAGATGCATCTAGCAATATAATGTACTAAAATATAATTAAATGCTCACAAGTAATTGTTTCCCAATTTACCCGTGATATAATGCCCTAAAGAGATAACATCTAATATCATTAATACTGTGTAGTATTGGGTCTATATCTTTAGCCTACAACATTAGACTTAGAAATTCTTTCATTTGTTTCCATTAATTTCATATATATCATTATATATGTGACACTAAAGCGTCTACCTACAGTATCTTATTCATACTCTATCGATGAGCCCGTAGGAGTCATCCAAAACGGACAAACAAAACACAAGCAAGTGGGATGGTACCTATGCAGTTTCACTATTGCACGACCTATACCAAACGATGTCACATGGATTCAGCATCAAAACTTAACTCTGATAAGTGGGATTGCCACATAGTACCTAAAATATGACCTAACATTATGCCTAGCCCACCTGTGCCAACATGTGCTTCGGTCCTAAATGCGTGTACCCCAACCGATTGGACGATCCACAAACATCGGTATATAGACAGATAAAATATAATTACATATTATCATATGTAAAGGTAATTATCCTAAAAATTACCCCATGGCAACCCAAAAATAATATTCCAACCTTATTTGTATTTAATAAATTTACCAACATGTGACTTATTAAATAGTCCCGCTTTATCGGATATTATTAACCATAGAGTTAATTTATAGGATATTAGGTTCCTACTGACGTATGTTCCCCCAAATGAATCTCTAATAATTAGTTCACCAACTCAGGGTGATTAATCATGTATTTTAACAATGAATTCATATTCTAAAATCCCATAATTCTTAGTGACCAATTTATATTCATAACAAGTCAGAATATTCCTACAAAAATATCTCTTAATTTCTATTACAAGCAAGGGATATAATCATCATCATATGAGTCCTTATAATATGAGTAAAAGTCTTCTACATATGAATCAACACAACCATTTCAATAAGATCCCTAAGCATAATTTCAATTCATTTAATCCTTATAATTGAACCAGCCTGAATTCTGGATTCCCTAGCCATTCATAATTGTCACTTATATCATAAGTATATTGAATTTCCATAATCAAATCACCAAGATACCTAAATCAAGAATTTCTACATGGATCACAACACACAATGAATAAATAAGTAATTTGAACCACCAAAAATTAGGCAAGAAAATTATTGCCTTAGATCTTGGTTATCTTCTTGGTTGATTCTTGAATCCTTCCTTAGATCTTTCTCTTCCAAATCTCCTACAAGGGTTCTTGCCTCTTTCTCACAAAGTGTTCTCTTAGGGTTCTTCGATGTAAGGTGGCAGGGAGTTATTAAAATACCAATTTATATAACAAAGTCTCTAATCCCGAATTAGTCTAATAACCTCCTAAGTCATATATATACCTCGAGACCATTTTTAAAGATCTAAAAAACCTAAACGAGTCAAGAAAATTTCCCAAAACGTATCCTTAATATGTTTATTTATAATACTGATTTGTATTGTGTTTAATTTACTCCCAACCTTAATTTAAGTACTAGATGACTTATTTCTTACGATTGAACCCATCGATTTATGTTTACACATTTAAAATTACATTCTTACGATTTAATTCATTCTCCAATTTTTATCCAAAATTATTAAATTAATTTATGTCATACTATTTGATTATGAAATTACGGGGTGTAACATTCTCTCCCCCTAAGAACGGAATTTTGTCCTCAGAATTCACTATATCTTGAAATCACATTTTAATCTATACCATTATCTTAAGTATATACCGAATTAAATCGTACTCATATCCCACGAGGTAAAAGAAAGGCTCATCCATGCCTATCATAGCATTACTGGGGGCATCCAAATATTCCACGTGACATGTACCCGTACACGTACCATTATCACATATTAATGACACATATACATCCAATTAGTACCATTCACACCAAGTATATCTACACAACAAGTATACGACCACATATGTGAATGTAAAAAGTAACCACATTAGTATCCAACTTCCTTCAACTTTCGACATTTGCTAATTTCGTTGGTGGGATGTCTCGCAAGCAAAATCCAAACAAGGTAAACTTAAAATAATATTGATTATAGATATAGGACAACAAATATTTTGTTTCCCCCCTATTTTCAAATTATCGGCTGACGTGGCATGTTTTGATTGGTTGATCTTTTATGGATATGGGTCCATGCCAGGGGCTTTATTCAAAAATAGGGACAAAAACTATAAATAAAATTGTTTACTGTCCTATTTCCAGAACACATATTACAATAGGTCCTAAATTTAAAAATCCCTAGTCCAAGACTTAAAAGAGTATAAAAGTAAACCTTTACGGTAATCATAAAAATTCATGTGCCATTTCCAACAGAAGTCTCATCACTTCTAAGGGATACATTAAATCCCAATAAATTTACCAGTATGGTAGTACCAAGAACAATAACAAAATGTCCTATAATCCAATGTCTCTCAACTCCCAACATTTGTTGTTTTCGTGCATGAGACGTCTCGAAAGAAAAATCTAAACAAAGAACCCTCCCGATACACTACTACATAGCTTCATCAGTCATTGAGATCTGTCAATCCAGGACCCAAGTCTAGTAGGGTGCATAATCATTTCTAAGGCTCCACAGGCCTATCGATCCCAATAAAGGCTACAATTTCCTATATCCAATGACATCTTCATTATAACAACATCATTTATGATTGTACACATCATCATGTAATTGGGATTATCACTAGTCTTAATGTTCCTAAAGAAACTAAATACTTCTATAATATAAATTCTTTCAACTTTTCATATTCTTAACATAATATAAGAAGATTTCATCCCCGGATAATTATTGCATTTATTTATCCCTCAAAACATACCATTATTAGTATTTAGTCTACGTTCGTATACCGAATCGAACATTCAATGCATCCATACTTCAAGAAATATATTATTAATCCATCCTGAAATCTTCATATTATTTTGCCTATTCTCGATAAAGAAAATCTTCCCAATTCATGCGAATCCCGCATCTATAATCTAAGTACTTGTATAAACTCTTAGTATATACGGTTTATAACTCTTTTGAAGCATCATGGGTCCTATGATACTATCTCCAAAAGTTCATAACCGGACACTTAGTTGTCCATTCTTCCACCTTAGTGCATCAACAAAACACCCATCTATCATGCACAAGCCACACACACTCGTACAAGTTTTCTAATTAGGTAGTCGCCCCTCATATTTCAAAATTATACGGTGACCTTGCTCCTAGGTTCAAACAATCACAATTAATTTTTTCCAAAATCACGAACGATGTAACACAATAAACCCTGTCCAATCTAAGCACATATTCAATTAATGCTCTCTACTCAGAATTTCCCCCCCCCATAATATCTCTCCTAAGAACTTCCATGATCATATCATTACACAGTTCTCTCTAAACTTTATAAAAAGTCATGTACCAATTCAAAGTTTTCATCGTCGTCCATTTTATAATATAGTTAATTTTTGTCAGTCGTGTCCTTAATACGAACATCAACTCACCATCGGCTAAGCATCCCATGTAGCCATTACCTAATGTCAATCATCACCAATGTATATGCCATATTAATACTTCGAACAAAAAAATTATCTCCATTAGACAAACCCATATCATCAGTAAAAAATCATCATCACATTCACTATGAAAATCCACTGTAGGCATAATTACAACTAGAGCACAAGGCGTTTCGAATACCATCACCATCAAGACCTCTCCCAACATAAAAATAAGTAATAACAACTTAGGGGGTACTCACATGCCCACTACTATCCAATGTCTATTGGATAATATCCACATAATATTCCTGTACATGATAAATCATATAGCCATTTCCATATTGAATGAGTTCTCTCACGACTAACACCAAATCCTAGAGAATACCAACCCATAATCCACGTAATTGTGTCAACATTTAATCCCCTTATAAAGAGATAACTCCCTACAATAACATCTTGCCCAAACAAAATACATCACTGTACAATGCAAAGATATTATGAACATCATACTTTAGTATATCTATAATATAACATCAATGTCCAACCCAACATCATCACATCATTTCACCCACTCTCATCCACGCACTACCTCTCTAACCATACAAAACCTGCATCAATAATCCCGATGCCCATAGAATCATCCAATAATAAAATATATAAAACGCCAACCGAACCATCCTTGGTTATACTCTAACACACCCAGAATCGACATTCGGGAAACTGGCAACCATGTTGCCACACATCACATATTGAAAAATCAAAATTACAATTCACCCTTATAGTCCTCCCTCTCGGCTTAACTCGCTATTTCATAACACCAACTTCTGTCATCACCTAATTGTCTATAATAGGGTTACTTTCAACCCTACGTTCCCAATTAAAATCCTTAACCAAAACACACGTCTTTTATGAGTTTTCTTAGAACCCAATTGTTCCTAAATCTTGTTTGTAACTAATACACTAACAAAATACATGTCTATAATGCACCTTTAACTCCATCCTCATATAATTATCTAATTGCTCAACTCGAACTGATGAGAAAATATATGCTCTCATTTCTAATTTCCACCCACACAGGTTTATAAAAAATAATCTTAATAATCTCTAACCCCTATTACGTGACCACACGATAGACCTACTACTAAGTCCAAATACTCCCATTTTTTCATCACCTAGATCACAAACGATTTTACCACATAAATGAATATTGCCCAAATCTGAGTGCAACACCATTTTAAACCTTGAATTATAATTAATCCCCACTTAAATTTTTCATCAAAATCCTTATATTTTTCTAAAACACCTTACTCCGTTGCCTTCTCTCTTATGTGCACAAAGTTTCACATGTAATTCTACTAAGCCAAATTTCCATCACAACCCATATTACCATAAGTAAAATCTAAAACTCCAATGATCTCCTTATATCTCCAAAATGGACTCGATACAAAAGAAATTAACAAACTTGTGCCCTAAGAGTCTTTAAGTTATAAACTTTACCACCAAACATGATAATTTCCCATTAAAAATTTCACACCATTGTGAACTCCTCTGTCCAACCACTCGTACAATGCTTGACCACTAACTTTTGATTGTCCTCATTCTCATGCTTTTCTAGCTCAAATACTCCAAAAGTATTTATAATGCTCAAATGAAAGCAAACAATATCTAGACACACGTCAACGAACGCTCGACAAAAGATGAAACAGATGCAAAAATATATCCTAAGGGCACTAGAACTTGGACGCTCTTATACTAATTGTAACAACCCCCATTTTTTCACGTAAAGGTTGGCCAGACATGATACCCTGAAGATGGGGCTTATTATATAATCTATATCATTCTCAACATCAAGTCCATAAAAATATTTATTTGTTACCGCAACTGAAATATACTGAAGCTTTATAATTAAACAAATACCAATTAAACTGACATGCATAGTCTAAGTAATGTATTAAGAACTCATTATAATAACATCTTAGTCTGAATAAAAGGAAAATAATCGTTAGGATTATGCCCTTACAATATTCTAAAAAAAAAATCAACTGAAATAGAGAAACAACCTAGTCTAGAATCAATGATATGGAGTCATAGACCCAAGGTGAGACTGGAAGGTTGATCTCTCGATAGTCCTGATATCCATGTCTAGGAGTACTTAGGGGAAAATATTTGAATATTGGGTCAGTCCCTAAAGTGTTCAAGAATTAACTTACTTATTTTAATGGGGCAAAATTATAGTGAATGCAAAGTGAGTGTTTCCATCACCACTCTCATGAATAATATATCCAACCCCTCACTTAAAAGCAATTTTACTTGAATACCCACCCATAACCAAATATGGATACATAATAGGTTCAAATGGTAGTATAAGGATGCATCTAGCAAGATAATGTACTGAAATAGAATTTAATGATCTCAAGTAATATTTTCCTAATTGACCCCCGATATAATTCCCCTAAAGAGATAACATCTAATATAATTCATACTACGTAGTATTAGGCCTGAATCTTTAGTCCATAACATTAGACTGAAGAATTTTTTCATTTATTTCCATTAATTTCATATATGCCAATATATATGAGACACTAAGTCATTTACCTACATTGTCTCATTTGTGCTCTATCGGTGGGTCCGTAGGAGTCTCTTGTCCAAAAAGTACAAACAAAACACAAGCAAAGGGGGCGGTACTTACACAGTTTCACAATTGCACGACCCATACCAAGCAATGTCACATGGGTTTAGCATCAAAGTTTAACTCCTATAAATGGTGTTGCCACGTAGTACCTAAAATATGAACTAACATTATGCCTAACCCACTTGTGTTGACGTGTGCTTTGGTCCCGAATGTGCACACACTAATAGATAGGATGGTCCACGAACATCGGTATGTCCACATAAAAATATGATTACATATTATCATATGTAAAGGTAATTATCCTAATAATTACCCCATAACTGCCCAAAAACAATATTCCAAACTTATTCTTATTTAATAAATTTTCCAACATGTGAATTATTAAATAGTCTCTCTTTAAAGGATATTATTAATCATCTAATTAATTTAGTCCTCCTATGATAACTGGTCATATGTTTTTATTTTTAATAAATTCCACGAATGCCCAAACATTGTTCTATCAACTCGCATGAACTTTTAAAAATCACCCAGACCCAATGACGGACCCCGCGACCTAACCTCCAAGAGCCGAACTAGTTCAACCCAAGAGAAAACCAATTTGCTCCTCCAGATACCGTTTTCCAAGATTTCCTTTATACGGGATTTACTATTTATAAAGCAAAACTTGATTTCCTAAGTTTCGACTGATGTATGTTCCCCCAAATGATTCTCTAATAATTAGTTCACCAACTTAGTGTAACAGTGAATTCATATTCTAAAATCCCATAACATTGAGTGACCAATTTATGTTCATAATAAGTCAGAATATTCCTACTAATAAATCTCTTAATTTCTATTACGTATAAGGTCTATAATCATTCTATCCCAAATCCCGTACTAAGGTTCTTGCCTCTTTCTCCCAAAGTGTTCTCTTATGGTTCTTGGATGTAAAGTGGTATGGAGTTATTAAACTCCCAATTTATATGACAAAGGCTCTAATCCCGAGTTGGGCCTTGGGCCACAACTTTGGATACCCAAATGGACCTAAATACCTAACCTTACTAATATAATAACCTCCTAACTCACACACACACACACACACACACACACACACACACATATATATATATATATATACACACACACACAGAGTCAGGGTCTCTAACATACCTCCTAGCAACATACCTATGAACATACCCATTTTTTAAAATAGTAAAAAAAAATTGAGATGATATTTTTTATATGGGTTCATGATATTTCACTGTGCTCCTATAAAAAAAACTCAAGTGAAAATAATGTTTTTTGTTATTTTTAAAAATAGATAAAAAAAACAGACAGTTTTTTACCTATTTTTTAAAAGTAACAAAACATATTATTTTGAGTTGAATATTTTTATAGGAGTACATTGAAATATCATAAACCCATATAAAAAATATCAACTCAAAATTATTTCTTTTACTATTTAAAAAAAATAGGTATGTTTAATGAGGTATGTTGGAGAGCTTGTTTCTCTCTCTCTCTCTCTCTCTCTCTCTCTATATATATATATATATATATATATATATATATATATATATATATATATACCCCACGACCATTTTTAAAGATCTAAAACACCTAAACGAGTCTACATAACCTCGCAAAACGCTTCTCCAATATTTTTATTTATCATAAGAATTTGTATTGTGTTTAATTGACTCCCATCCTTAATTTAAGTACTAGATGATTTATTTCTACTATTGAATCCATTGATTTATGTTTTGCACATTTAAATTTAAATTCCTCTGATTTAATTCATTCTCATATTTTTATCCAAAATTAATTATTTAATTTATATCATAATGTTTTATTATGAAAATACAGGATATTACAGGATAGCCTAAACTTCACCATGAGTGCATATTAGTCTCCCCCCGCTCACGCTAAGAGTCGCGTGCAGTCGTAAATACGGGTCATAAGGAGGGAACAAACTCCTGTGCGATTGCTACCCCTCCAACAACATTCAAGGCCCAGAGTACGGGTGCCCCATTCGATTTGGTTCAGTTTCAATATTTACTAATGAGACGAATCGAGATTGGTAGGTTTGAAATTTTTGGAATCAAAATCGAACTGACAGTTATGCCAAACCAAACCAAACCAAACCGAACCAACAGTTTCTGAATTGGTTCACATAGATTTTCAGTTCCAAATTCATATTTCAATCTTTGTGAAATTTTAAGATTAATGTATTTCAAGAATAATTTTTTTAAGGTCTAAATTAATTTTGATCCACAATAACATAAGTTAGAAACTCAGGTAATCTCATAAATATAAATTATAAATCCCACAAACATAACTTAGAATCTTTGGCAAATATATGCTTACAAATACAACTGAGGTAATTGTCTTTAGTTTGATTAAAGGCAATCAACAAGCTATTGAGTCTGCGGTAATCCAGATGATGTTACTTAGTCTAATCGAAAGAAGGATAGTAGAGGGTTTCGATTTTGGTCACAGATGGTTTTGGGCGAAAGTTGGTTTCGATTTTCATTTGAGTTATTTTGGATCTCAATTATTTTTGGTCTGAGATGATTTTCGTTTGAGATGGTTTTGGTCTGAGTTGGTTTCAGTTTTGGAGTAGAAGATGGAGATTAGGGGAGGGGGTTTGGTTTTGTTATTGGACGTAAGATTGTAAGATGATTAGTTAGTATTTATATTAAGTGTTATATATGTATATACTTCTTTATTATATAAAATACATTGTACCGATTCTAGATCGGTCCAGTTTGGTTTGGGTAGCAGATTGGTTCCGGTTATATTTAGAGTGGAAACGAGAACCGAATAAAAAATATCAATTTTTAGAACCAGGACTGAACCAATAGTCTAAAAAATTGAACCAAACCAACCCAATACAACCTCTTAAGTTATGTTTATTGGTTTTCCCGATTCCATTGTGCACCCTTAGTCGAGAGGACATTCGCTTGGTAGATATGGACTGAGTTAATAGTACCGTACACAACCAGTCGACCAAGCGAAAGGAAGGGTTGTCTCCCATTTGGCTAGTATGTGACACCCCTCCCAATAAAATATCGGGTGATCAATCCTTTACTAGATTAAAACATGAATCCCATATGGTTCAATCTTAGCATCACAGTGGAAAACAAATTTAATTACTAATAACTTATTAGGCTGGCATCAAAATTTTAATTAATTAATATTTTTAATCAAACCAATCAAGTAAAACAATCACAACAATTTATATACATGTAACAACCCGTGCTTTTGGAGACAATTAAAATCCATTAGTGGATATGAATTGGCAATTTGGAGAATTTCTCAAAATAGTGATTTTTGGGATTTTCGAGGATTTAACGATTTTCGTTGGGTGTTGTAATTATTTTTGGGACTAAATAGGTCGAAGTATTTTAATTATATGTCGCAGTTGAGTAAAGCGAGAAAAGAGGTAAGATTTTGATTTGAAAGCCCGCATTAAGTATTATGGGTTAGAATAGTGATTTGCGGTCAAGTACCTCGGATGGGAATTTCGACTGTGCCGTGAGTCTCGGAATGTCCGAGATAGTCGGAAAAGAGTGTTCGATTGTCGAAATTTAGTTTCGGGGAATTTTGGAGTAAAAAGGGCTTGTAATTGAGTAAACGAGTCGTTTTCGGGTTTTAAGGGGTTAAACCCTTATTTTTCTCCCTTATAAGTCAAGAGGGAGAGGGAGAGAAAGAGAAAAGGAAAGAAAAGGGAAAAGAGAGAGAAGAGGGAGAGACGGAGGAGAAAAGAGGAGAAAAGGAGAAACTACGACCAAACTCCGTTGGATTCGGCTCGAGGTCGTCGAATTTCATCCTCCAGGCAAGTGTTTACTTGCTTTATTTCAATTATGCATTTATTTCAAATCATATTTGGTAGAACCCTAAAATAAAAATAGGGAAAAACTTTGATACGAGTTTACATAATGATGTAATGTAAACTCTTGAGGCTTTCTAGTATTAAAACCATGATAATGGAGTAATAAATCGAATTGAATTGGGAGAAAGGTCAAAATTAGAGTCTTTGGGTTTTAAGATCCCAAAACCTTAGAAAGTAGTTCAATACCCAAAATTTATGGAAGAATTAGTTGTAAATCAGTGTTAGGATGTTATTTGGGTTGTAGGGTGAGACTAAAAACCATAAAAATGGAGTTTGGGTTGTTATTGGGTATTTTGGAGATTGAAAAATCGCCCAAACTGTAACCCTCGAACTGGCCGAATCGATTCAGGTACAGGTCGAATCGATTCTCGCCTAAAGGGAATTGGGTTTCTGCAGTGGGCCGAATCGATTCGCCATTTAAAGACCTGTTTACAGAATACTTTCCGAATCGATTCAGATTGGGGACCGAATCGATTCGCCTACCCGAATCATTTCGCTAAAAGGGGCCTAGGTCAGAATTGCTAGTTTTCTCCCTTTAAGAGTATGGGGAGTTAAATTACCATTTGTGATTTTTATGGGGGTTCCTAGTTATGATATTGGGACTCCTAAATAATAGTTTTGAGGGTAAATAAACCTCTAGTTGGATGAGAAGGCCTTGAATTGGTGTAGGGCATGATACGGAGGATAAATCCCTACAATATTTTCACTGGGCATTTAGGTCCCTATAATTATGCGTATAGAAAGCATAGTTATATCGATTTTGTTAGGCAAAATATTATGAGGTGATTAGAATGATTTGGGAATATAGAAATATATGTTTTCACTTAGTGTGGAGTATTAAAATTGGAGATATCCAATAAATCCTTAGATGGGATTAAGGTAAATATTTACTTATTAAAGTAAGAAAATACTCAGGGTTTAGTATCATGCATATATAAATGCTTGATTATGATTCTTTAAGAGAATCTTTGGGATTATTGTTCATCGTTAGATGGATTGGCCGATATGGCTATTTGTATATATTCGAGGAGGAATATATGGTATATGTATACTATGTGATTCAAGTATATATATAATTTGAGATAAATGATTTTGAAAATAAAATATGAATGTTTTCAAAATGGAAAAAGAAATGATTTTCATAATTAATGATTTATAGTCAACACCCTCTCTAAATGACATCATAAGGGAAGTTCGCGCGTGAGGTGAAGCCCCCTGACTAGCGAATGCAGTGTGGATATAGTCCTAGGCCACATGAGCGTTTATGTTATGTTTTCTGTGATGGTTAGGTAACTTGGGGTGTGGTTATGACTAGCCCGCAGGCATATGGCCGCTTCCCGACGTATTGCGTATAGGTGCCCAGGTATCGTAATTGATAGGCACTGGAAGATGATGGTCATTTAGGGGCGCACCGTACAGGCGGTCCTAGAATACGTTATATATGTTAAAGCAATTTATGATAATAAATTAGCTTTAATTTACATTTCCTGGATGGAAGAAGGGAAATGGGATAATTGTTTTGGCTTCGGTAACACCTCCCGGATGGAAGAAGGGAAGTGGAAGCATATGATATGGTAAAAGCATTTTTATGATAATAAAAATGGCTTTTAAATACATTTCCTGGATATAGGAAGGGAAATGGGATGTTTTGAAAAGGAAAAGAACTTTTATGATAATAAAACTGGCTTTCAAAAAGTATATGATATGTTAAAACAATTCATGATAATGAATTGGTTTTTATATATACATTTCCGGGATATAGGAAGGGAAATGGAAAGTTTTGAGATAGTAATGAAAATGAATTCGCATTTCGAGAGATAGATCCGGATGTATATTGTAGTATGAATATATATATATATATATATATATATATATATATATATATATATATATATATATGTATATGGATGAATCGAGTACCGAGGGTCTAATGGATCCCGACGATCGACCTTGCCACATAGTAGTGTATCGGGGGGGTTCCTTGTTTGGATTTCGCTTTGCAAGACACCCCACGCACGAATATGGCATTGTGTTGAGACTGGGGAGAAGTTTAATCCTTAGTGCTCTAATATTAGTAATTCTTATATGGTGTATGTATATGTATACTTTATGTACTGAGGGACTGGCGGATCTCGGCGATCGACCTTGCCGCGTAGTAGTGTATCCGGGGGTTCCTTGTTTGGATTTTGCTTTGCGAGACACCCCACGCACGAACATGGCTTAGTGTTGATACTGGGGAGAAGTTGAGCCCTTAGTACATTACTTGGACTATCTAGGGTTGATAGTAGTTGGGTGTTAGACTAGTTTAGCAGGGTAGCTTGACTAGGATGTTTAGAGGGATGCGCTAGGAGTGCACTATTAGAAGAGAGGTGAGGGATATCTCATGGGAGTGCGATACCAATTTAAATATGAGATAAAACATATTTTCTAAAATAAAGCATTTATGCACTTGCTAAATATTTTCACAACTCCGGCTCTGACCCGTTTATCTACTTTTCCCTCTCTTGTTATATATATATATAGTATAGAGGTGTCAAGACACAGGGAGGCCTGGATGGCACATCTTTGGAGTCAGACATCAGCTACAGTAGCTGTGGATGCGTGCAGGTTCTCGATAGATGCTTCTACCTTTGTACTCTAGATAGGAGGTACTGTATAAGTATTCGGTCCAATGGCCCAATAGTATTTATTTATTCTTTTTGCACGGCATTCGATATGGTTGTATACTTTGACCGAGTGTTTGATTATTTTATTTTATTTCAGTTTCATTTACACATAAATTGTGTGGATGTTTTAACTTTGTAATTGTTAAAAAGAGAAGTAAAGTAAAATTTTGACACCGGCCTAATAGGTTATTAGTAATTAAATGGATTTTCGACAGTGATGCTAAAAATGATCCATATGAGACTCATGTTTTAATTTGATATAGGAGTGATCGCCCGGTATTTTATTAGGCGGGGTGTCACAGATGGTATCAGAGCATCAGGTTCTAGTAACCTTACGAATCTGTGCGAACGTACTATGCTTTCAGCGTTGCTCTCGATTTATTATAGAGCCTCAGGACTAGGACTGTTGATTTCTCTTGTGAGATTTCGTTTTCCTGCCATATTATAAGATTATAGAAATCTTTTGCGCACTCGTTCGAGATTCGTGTGCTGATCGAGGAAGGTGGCGGGAGGTGGGGATTAGTTGAAGCTAGGGATTAGGACCTTAGTAGAGGTCACTCTCCTTGTGGTAATAGTTAAGGGTTTGAAATGGATCTTACGGATAGTCTTAACCGTGAGTCCCCACGATTTAGCCGGAATGAGAAGAATGTTGTTAAGAGTTTCACCTCAGAAGGAAGATGTATAATTGGCGTGGCTAGATAAAGTCGCGGTGTTTGTTTGCCCTAGACTCGTGTGTGTAATTTTGAGTTTTGTGGCCGTATCGATAACATTATATCATGTATGCCTGTGTGTTTTCCGCGCTAGCGGAGCTTTATTTTCCTTCATTCTCCATAAAGGCGGGTATTGATATATTGAATGTATATATATATCTGGGTTGTGATACTCTTTTTATATGTCTATACGAGTATGGTGATATGGTGAGTATATGATGTTATGGTATTTTCGGAGCGGTAGCAGGCTAATAATGGCAAAACTATCGTGTCTGCAGTTCCAGGGTGGAACGGGTTGTTGTTGCGATTTCTCACCTAGATACAGGTTGATTTCGCCTTTATTATTATGGGTAGATGGAACTTCGATAATCAGAGGTTTCATTATCGTCATTGGAGTATGTGGCGACCTTATAGATATGATTTGAGGTGTACCGGATTATTCTTGAGCTGTAAGATTAAGCTCATTATTGATTGCGCAAGGACTTAAAATTAGTGCGAGCGCCGGGTGGTGTGACTCTTAGTTAGAGATGGGAGTTCAGACCACATTTTGTTGAGAGAGGGGATAGTATTATCCAGGTTGCATGTTTGAAATAACAGACCTCCATGACCGACAAAGTTAAGTAGGAGTGTGTGGAGGGGTTTCTTGTTTGGATTTCGCTTTGCGAGACGCTCCACAAATGAATTTTAGCGGCGTCGGGAGTGGAGAGATGTTATAGGATGCAAGGACGTTGGTTTTGTGGGAAAGTCTTATAGTGTGGATGAACCACTATAGACTACGAGCCATGTGGTGATGGTATGCTTATGGAAATATTGTGCTATGGAACAACCCTAAAGTGGTCCTCTCACCACAAGAGGGTGGGTGGAGTAGGACTTAGAGAAATTGATTTGAGGATAACAGTCAGGCCTTAATGAAAAGGCAAACTTTGATGAATTATGTTTTGGGTATGATGTACGTAGTGCTTTTACAGAGATTGGACACTTCGATTAGTTAGGTTTCCCTTCGTATGGGCAGAACGATAGAATGGTAGGAATGCGTTCGTAGGTTAGCTTAATAGGATTTAGGACGTCCCACTGGTGTGCCTTAGGTCGCTATATCTCTATGACCGACAACGCGAGGGAGTAGTGTAATGGGAGGGTTCCTTGTTTGGATTTCTCCTTGGCGAGACGTCCCACGCATGAAACCGAGCAAATGTCAGAAGTTGAGAGAGGCCTTGGGCACTAGGGATATACTTAGGATTACACTAGTTTCCTGTAGGTAGGACATCGCATAGACCTTAGTATTATTAGGATGTAAGTTTAGTAGAGTTAGTGGCGCTGAGGTTAGGAGAATTGAATTTTGCGGGTTGGGAGGTCCCATGTGTGAGTATTACACCGAGGTTAGAAAGGTATATGGGCACCTTAGTAGGTTGGTTTACATACCGCCTGAAATAGAATGGGCGTAGTATATAAATTTGAAATTTATGCCGAGAGGCATTATAGATGATGGGTACAATGTGACGTTATTAGAGTCACTTTACGATCGTGGTAGCCGTATGGTATATGGTTAGGAACCATTGGATTAGTATCGTTCCCTTTTGAGATATTAGGATTTGGAGCGATTCTAGGATTGGTGGTGCAGGTTGTATCCGAATTTCAAGGATGAAATTCCGTTATAAGGGGGGGAGTATGTAACAACCAGTCCTTTTGGAGACAATTAAAATCCATTATTGGATATGAATTGGCAATTTGGAGAATTTCTCAAAATAGTGATTTTTGGGATTTTTGAGGATTTAATGATTTTCGTTGGGTGTTGTAATTATTTTTGGAACTAAATAGGTCGAAGTATTTTAATTATATATCCCAGTTGAGTAAAGCAACAAAAGAGGTAAGATTTTGATTTGAAAGCCCGCATTAAGTATTATGGGTTAGAATAGTGATTTGCGGTCAAGTACCTCGGATGGGAATTTCGACTGCGTCGTGAGTCTCAGAATGTCCGAGATAGTCGAAAAAGAGTGTCCGATCGTCAAAATTTAGTTTCGGGGAATTTTGGAGTAAAAAGGGCTCGTAATTGAGTAAACGAGTCGTTTTCAGATTTTAAGGGGTTAAACCCTTATTTTTCTCCCTTATAAGTCAAGAGGGAGAGGAAGAGAAAGAGAAAAGGAAAGAAAAGGGAAAAGAGAGAGAAGAGGGAGAGAAGGAGGAGAAAAGAGGAGAAAAGGAGAAACTTCGGCCAAACTCCGCGGGATTCGGCTCGAGGTCGTCGGATTTCATCCTCCAGGCAAGTGTTTACTTGCTTTATTTTAATTATGCATTTATTTCATATCATAGTTGGTGTAACCCTAAAATAAAAAGGGGGAAAACTTTTGATACGAGTTTACATATTGATGTAATGTAAACTCTTGAGGCTTTCTAGTATTAAAACCATGATAATGGAGTAATAAATCGAATTGAATTGGGAGAAATGTCAAAATTAGGGTTTTTGGGTTTAAGATCCCAAAACCTTAGAAAGTAGTTCAATACCCAAAATTTATGGAAGAATTAGTTGTAAATCGGTGTTAGGATGTTATTTGGGTTGTTGGGTGAGACTAGAAACCATAAAAATGGAGCTTGGGTTGTTATTGGTATTTTGGAGATTGAAAAATCGCCCAAACTGTAACCCTCGAACTGGCCGAATCGATTCGCCTAAAGGGAATTGGGTTTCTGCAGTGGGCCGAATCTATTCGGGTACAGACCGAATCGATTCGCCATTTAAAGACCTGTTTGCAGAATACTTTCTGAATCGATTCAGATTGGGGACCGAATCGATTCGCCTACCCGAATCGATTCGCTAAAAGGGGCCTAGGTCAGAATAGCTAGTTTTCTCCCTTTAAGAGTATGGGGAGTTAAATTACCATTTGGGATTTTTATGGGGGTTCCTAGTTATGATATTGGGACTCCTAAATAATAGTTTTGAGGGTAAATAAACCTCTAGTTGGATGAGAAGGCCTTGAATAGGTGTAGGGCATGATCCGGAGGATAAATCCCTAGGATATTTTCAGTGGGCATTTAGGTCCCTATAATTATCCGTATAGAAAGCATAGTTATATCGATTTTGTCAGGCAAAATCTTATGAGGTGATTAGAATGATTTGGGAATATAGAAATATATGTTTTCACTTAGTGTGGAGTATTAGAATTAGAGATATCCAATAAATCCTTAGATGGGATAAAGGAAAATATTTACTTATTAAAGTAAGAAAATACTCTGGGTTTAGTATCATGCATATATAAATGCTTGATTATGATTCTTTAAGAGAATCTTTGGGATTATTGGTCATCGTTAGATGGATTGGCCGATATGGCTATTTGTATATATTCGAGGAGGAATATATGGTATATGTATACTATGTGATTCAAGTATATATATAATTTGAGATAAATGATTTTGAAAATAAAATATGAATGTTTTCAAAATGGAAAAAGAAATGATTTTCATAATTAATGATTTATAGTCAACACCCTCTCTAAATGACATCATAAGGGAAGTTCGCGCGTGAAGTGAAGCCCCCTGACTAGCGAATGCAGTGTGGATATAGTCCTAGGCCACATGAGCGTTTATGTTATGTTTTCTGTGATGGTTAGGTAACTTGGGGTGTGGTTATGACTAGCCCGCAGGCATATGGCCGCTTCCCGATGTATTGCGTATAGGTGCCTAGGTATCGTAATTGATAGGCACTGGAAGATGATGGTCATTTAGGGGCGCACCGTACAGGCGGTCCTAGAACACGTTATATATGTTAACGCAATTTATGATAATAAATTAGCTTTAATTTACATTTCCTGGATGGAAGAAGGGAAATGGGATAAATGTTTTGGCTTCAGTAACACCTCCCGGATGGAAGAAGGGAAGTGGAAGCATATGATATGGTAAAAGCATTTTTATGATAATAAAAATGGCTTTTAAATACATTTCCTGGATATAGGAAGGGAAATGGGATGTTTTGAAAAGGAAAAGAACTTTTATGATAATAAAACTGGCTTTCAAAAAGTATATGATATGTTAAAACAATTCATGATAATGAATTGGTTTTATATATACATTTCCGGGATATAGGAAGGGAAATGGAAAGTTTTGAGATAGTAATGAAAATGAATTCGCATTTCGGGAGATAGATCCGGATGTATATTGTAGTATGAATATATATATATATATATATATATATATATATATATATATATATATATATATATATATATATATATATGGATGAATCGAGTACCGAGGGTCTAATGGATCCCGACGATCGACCTTGCCGCATAGTAGTGTATCGGGGGGTTCCTTGTTTGGATTTCGCTTTGCGAGACACCCACGCACGAATATGTCATTGTGTTGAGACTGGGGAGAAGATTAATCCTTAGTGCTCTAATATTAGTAATTCTTATATGGTGTATGTATATGTATATACTTTATGTACTGAGGGATTGACGGATTTCGACGATCGACCTTGCCACGTAGTAGTGTATCGGGGGGGTTACTTATTTGGATTTCTCTTTGCGAGACACCCCACGCACGAACATGGCTTAGTGTTGAGACTGGGGAGAAGTTTAGCCCTTAGTACATTACTTGGACTATCTAGGGTTGATAGTTGTTAGGTGTTAGACTAGTTTAGCAGGGTAGCTTGACTAGGATGTTTAGAGGGATGCGCTAGGAGTGCACTATTAGAAGAGAGGTGAGGGGTATCTCATGGGAGTGCGATACCAATTTAAATATGAGATAAAACATATTTTCTAAAATAAAGCATTTATGCACTTGCTAAATATTTTCACAACTCGGGCTCTGACCCGTTTATCTACTTTTCCCTCTCTTGTTATATATATATATATTATATAGGTGTCCAGACACAGGGACGCCTGGATGGCACATCTTTCGAGTCAGACGTTAGCTGCAGCAGCTGTGGATGCGTGCAGGTTCTCAATAGACGCTTATACCTTTGTACTCTAGATAGGAGGTACTGTATAAGTATTCGGGCCAATGGCCCAATTGTATTTATTTATTCTTTTTGTACGGCATTCGATACGGTTGTATACTTTGACCGAGTGTAAAGTTATTTTATTTTATTTCAGTTTCATTTACGCATAAACTGTGTGGATGTTTTAACTTTGTAATTGTTAAAAAGAGTTGTAAAGTAAAATTTAGACACCGGCTTAATAGATTATTAGTAATTAAATGGATTTTCGACAGTGATGCTAAGAATGATCCATATGAGACTCCTGTTTTAATTTAATATAGGAGTGATCGTCCGGTATTTTATTAGTCGGGGTGCCACAATACAACAACTGAGATGAAATAAAATAACAGAACTCTCGGTACAATATAATACAACCAAATTGAAATGCCGCAAACTAAAACTAGGGGTTCACACGGTTCGGTTTGGATCAGTTTTGGTACTAATCCGAGAACCGAACCGACCTGGGTCGGTTCCAAATTTTTGGAATCGGAACCGAACCGACATTTATACAGAACCGAACCTAATCGAACCAGCGGTTCCCGAATCGGATCGGTTTTCGGTCCCAAAATCATATTTCATAACTAATTTTTTTAAGATTAATGTGTTTCATAACTAATTTTTTTAAGGTTAAAATTAATTTTGTCCTCAATAACTTAAGTTAGAAACTCAAATAATCACAAAAATATAAATTACAAGTGTTAAATATATTAAATAAATATATATATGTAATTATAAATCAGTTCGGTCCCGGATTGGTTCGGATCGGATCGGTTTTCGGATCGAATTCGATTTTTTACCCTGGAACCGAGAACCGAACCGATGTATCAGTTTTTTTTTCAAATCGGAACTGAACCATTGAGCAAAAAAACCAATCCAAACCGAACCAATGCAGTCGGTTTGGTTCGGTTTATCGGATTTTCGGTTTCGTTGTGCACCCCTAACTAAAACGCGATAAAAGAATAAATGAATACAGTTGGACAATCATCCCGAATGTTTATACAATTCCTCCTATCTAGATCTCAAGTATAGAAGCGTCTATAATAAACATGCTTGCATCCACAGCTGCTGCAGTAAGCATCTGACTCGAAAGAATCATCATCCAGGCGTCCCTGTGTCTGGACACCTAATATATATACATATATAGCAACAGAGGGGAAAATAGAGAAATGGGTCAGAGCCCAAGTTTTGAAATTATTTAGCAAGTGCTCAAATGACATATTTTTAAAATATGAAATCTCTCATATTTAAACTGGTATCGCACTCTCGTGAGATACACCTCACCCCTATTCTAATAGTGCGCACCTATCGTATACATTTTAAACAAACTAGTTAAGCTACCCTGCCTAACTAAACTTTTTCAACCATCCTCTAAATCCTCATACCTATCACCTACCCTACATGATATAATATAAGTTATACCGTAAGCTATCGCATAGTCTTTAAGTTAATAGGCATCAATGTGATATATACATATAGTTCTCGTTCTATATATAACTATACCGCTCATGTTCCTTAATTTTCACTTTAACATATAATATTCCTTATATATATAGTTCTCACTTGAACCTACGATTCACATTTGTATTAGTCCGGATATAACTTTACCGAAAGAGGAACAACCTATTATTCATTTTACATTTTACACCAGTCAAAGTCATATGATATCTCATTTTCATATAAAAGCAATGTATTATACTCAATGAGTATATTTATACCTACATTACTCCATATGCTCTGGCTATAATGGTCATATGCTCTGGTTATAATTGTCGAACACTTACGATAGCCAATATCCCAAATGTTCCCATTCGTAATTGTATAAGTATTCATACATTTAACATATTAAACCTATAATCATTCTATTACTTAAGGTTTAACTTACACCTTAGCCGCTTTTAAGGATTTTACATAAACTTGAATATACCAATCGTAATAATTAAATAAGTATACTATTAACTTATTTTAATTCCATAGGTATCGCATCCCTATAATAATAGTCGGCAATAGACGTACCAGATAGACACTTAATCCCCTTTAGCCCATATCCTAAATTCCATCCTACTCGCATCCTAGGATTTACTCAAATGTAATCGACCCGTATTTATTCTCTATGCATAAATATATAAACACACTTGCCGAGATTTCTCTGAAATATTACTCGTCCTAAAGATTCATTTAAAATATAACTTAAAATTTAATTCTACGAACCCGAGGTTTTTATATCTCCTCAAGTCATTTAGAAGTCCTAAAAATTCATTTAGGAACCCCTAATATTTATCTCCAAACAATTCTAGCCTTAATTCTCCCAATATCTAGTTTGATTTCTAACTAACGATTTCGATCTCGGACACCCTTCTGTAGAAAAATCATAACTAATTAAAAAAAATCAGGAAAATATGCGGTCGACGCCCACGCGTTCGTATTGAAAAGATTTAGAATTTTATTTTTTGACAAACAGCCGACTCGATTCGCTTCCTGGCCGAATCGATTCGGAAAGGATGCTGAGTTACTATTCATATTCTTCTCCACTTTAATCCAACACCCAAACCTCTATTAATACACCTCCAAGGTTTTTATCTTCTCTTCCATCATCATTCAAACACAACCAACAATATATTCACATATAAAAGGGTTCTAATCATCCTAGAAACAATAACCAATAATCAAATTTCAATTAATTCCATTGTTTCTCAAATTAGATATTATCCGAGTTTTACTAGTTCAAACTACAGAAACCCCCATTTTCATTCAAGGAAACCCAACCTAAAAATCTTTATAGTTTATCATTACCAACTGTAATATGAGATACATACTCAAAATAATAAAGAAAGTAAACACTTGCCTCGTGGATCAAATCCGACGACCTCAAGTCGAATCCCGCGGAGTTGGGCCCGAATTCTCCCTTTCTTTCTTCTTCTTCTTCTCTTCTTCCTTTTGTCTCTTCCCTGTCTCTCTCTTAGGGCTGAAATATGAGAGAAATGAGGGTTATAAGCGTTTATAAGTCTTATCCCCTTATTAAACCCTAAATTGACTCGTATACTCAATTGAGAGTCCCTATTAGTCCAAAAGTCCCCAAAACCTAAACGCTACCCCTGAATATGCTATTCTGACTATCTTGGCCATTTTGAAACCAACCATGTGCTCAAAATCTCATCCGAGTCACTTAACTAAAATTCACTATTTGGACCAAACACTTCTCAACAAGTGTTTTCTTCAAAGTGAAATATTACCCGTCGCTTTACCTAGTTGCGACATGACATAAAAATATTTTGACTTATTTACTTAGCCCTAAAAGTAAATATAACACACATCGGTAAACATCTAATACTCATGAACTCCAAAAATTATTATTCACAGTAATTCCTCAAATTTCCAGATTACACCCACTTATGTAATTTAAATATCCATAAAATTACGGGGTATTATATTGTCCCCCCCCCAATAACAAAATTTCATCCCCGAAATTCGGATACGACCGGTACTACCAACCTAGGATCATTAATAACACTTCATTCTGGTACACACAAGTAGAAAGGTATCAATCCAAATGGTACCCTACCATATACTCGTTCACGGTACCCACCTATCTTAAGGTTTATACTCTAAGGTACTAGCTTAATAAAAAGCTTGACTAAGTCTCTACATGTTGAAAATGACGACACATCGCACCTACTGCTTCTATAACTATATTTAAAGATAACGAGCCTATAATCACAGATCTAACATATTGATCTTATCGTAAAGTAGCATCACCCTAAGCGCTCTATTCTACTACACCATGACATTGAATTTCCCCCAAAACGAAACTACACTAGAAATTGACTACTCCCATCAGTCTTATTGCTTATCTCAGGCGTGCTAAGTCTTATTGCACTTATGTAATTGGATTATTAAGTACATCATACAACGTTCAATCCAACACACTCCAATTCTATACAATTGCCCCAAAGCACCTCCTTCAGCTTTATATGTTACGTCCCTTCTATTTTAGACGGTATATAAAATCAACACACTTCCTCAGCCTGGTGCAAACACCTGGGTACTTCTAACCTGAATAATTCAAAATTCAGTTCTTCTTATATCAGCGCCACTTGCCCCATTATCTTGACTTCCTGGTAGTCCTAAGACCGATGTGTTTTCCTACGCATGAAATGAGTATTGTACTAACTATATCCCTAGTGCCCAAGACCTTTCTCAACTCCCAACATTCACTTGGTTTCATGTATGAGACGTCTTGCAAAGCGAAATCCAGACAAGGAACCCTCCCGTTACACAACTACCTCACATTATCGGTCATCAAGATGTAATGGACTAAGGAACATAATTGCGACGCTCTAAATTGTACCTCACAAACACACTGACGCGCTCCTACCACTATGTCCTTCCATTTCGATGAAATGGAAAGTCTAACGAATCGGGTCACCTATACTCTGAACAAGTATTACTAACATCATAACCAAAGCATACTACCTCAAAATTTTCCTTTTAATCAAGGCCTGTGTATAGGCCTCAAATCAATTCTCTAAATCTTACCTCACCCATTACTTACGGTGTGAGAACCATTTCAATGTTTTTCCATAACACTTCCATCTCTATAAGCCTCCAATCATGGCATGGCTCTCAGTTTATAGTGTTTTATTCACACTAGGTAACTTATCCTCAAAACCAACATCCTTACATCCCATAACATCTCTCCACTCCTGATGTCGTTAAGGTTCATGTGTGGAGTGTCTAGCAAGCGAAATCCAAACAAGGAACCCCTCTGATACATTAGTACTTAGCTTTGTCAGTCGTGGAGGTCCGTTAGCTTCAAATATGCAACCGGGATAATACCATCCCATCTATCAACAAAATGTGGTATGAACTCCTACTTCTTTTAAGGATCCATACCACAAAGTGCTTGTACTAACACTAAGTCCTTTGTGCAACCAACAACGAGCTTAAACTCACCTCTTAACACTAAATCATGCATACCTTAAATCATACCTATAAGGTCTCCACACACTAAAATCGGGAAAATGAAACATCTACTCATCGTGGTTCCATCTAAACATATAATAAAGGCGAGCTCAACCCATATCCAGGTGAGATATCATAAAAATAACTAGTTCTACACTGGAACAGCGGATACGATAACCTTGCAATCACTAGCCTACTATCTCTCCAATCATCCCCGAACATATTATATTTAGAATAGTATTATACTCGTATAACACATACAAAATGAGCAGTGCAAGCCAAATATAAGTTCAATATAACCAGACCCTCTTCCATAGCGAATGAAGAGAAATCGAACTCCGCTATTGCGGAAAAACATATAGATATACAATCTATAATATTACCGATACTACCATTATACTTGAAGCACACACAAATCTAGGGCTAACAAAATATTATGAATCAATCCTGCCACACAAAATATACCTCCTTCATCAGAGGTGAAACTCATAACAATAAGTTTGCCAATCACCCCGGCTGCTCCAAATGGTTCCCAGACGTAGCACACTTGTCTTAACAGAACCAAAAATTTCTTAATCATTGCCCCATCTAGGCACCCCTACTCTTATCCGTTAAATCATATCGAACAAGATCAAAGCGTGTGGTTGTACCCTCTACATCACAACATTCCCCAATTTATGGCCACCTCGACCATGTTAAGATTATCAATATCTCATAATCCACCTTCATAGTTTCCTTAAATTTTTCATTTAAAATGAAACTACACTACCGGCCTCAACTGCCCTGTTTCAATGAATCCCCAGGCAGATGTCCACCTATGGGGTTTCTCGAACACAACTTCTCCATAAGTGTTAGCAACACTTACTAGTGAGACTATCATTCCACTAGAGGACTCTCTCCTCATTGTACCTACCTTAATTCGGTACAAAGTTTACTTATCCATATAACTCTTTATTCACTGTCGACCTCTGACCGATCCTTATGTGAATACTTTAGAAACTGTACTCTCCCCAAGTATGGTAAATTGAAGGAATTCGCGATTAAAATCATCCGTAAGATTCCTCTATGAGCAAAACATCCCGCTCCCTCAAATATGGTGACCATCGTTCACACCATTTCAACATTGCTCCAATGAGTGAAAAATTTTACTCAAATTTTCACATGTGGGCATTCCTATACCCTTCTCTAAGCCAATGCTTATGAGCCTTCTACTTCCACTGGATAACGTTACACTGCCTTCATATAACTTAAACTTCAACGTAGGGTCCTTACTAAAGACCTTCCAAACTTTTTCCCAATTTAACTTCACTGGGTAATTCAAGTTTAGCACCACTCTCTACTATAGCGGTACGTGGATAATTATAACTACTATACATTAGTAGTCGTTGAAGCAATCCTTGACAATGCCACATGAGGAGTGACCTCTACTGCAGTCCTCATTCCCAACTTCAACTTACAACTCCAACTAACCTCTGCCTCTTGTCGTCCTCGCAACGACCTTCCATGGTCACCCTTCGTCAATCACCACACGAATCTCACCCGAGTGTGCAAAAGATTTACTATAATCTTACATAATAGTAGGAGAACTAAATCTCACAATATGAATCAACTATCCTAATGATAAGGCACTATATCAAATAGAAAGCAACGTTGAAAGTGTAGTACATGTGCATAGATTCCTAAGGACACTAGAACCTGATGCTCTAATACCATCTGTGACACCCCGCCTAATAAAATATTGGGTGATCAATCCTTTACCATATTAAAACAAGAATCTCCTATGGTTCATTCTTAGCATCACTATCGAAAACCAATTTAATTACTAATAACTTATTAGGATGGCATCAAAATTTTAATTACTTAATCTTTTTAATCAAACCAACCAAGTAAAACAATCACAATAGTTTATATACAACAAATGAGATGAAATAAATAATCGAACTCTCGGTACAATATAATACAACCAAACTGAAATGCTGCAAACTAAAATGCGGTAAAAGAATAAATGAATACAGTTGGTCCATCAGCCCGAATGTTTCTACAATACCTCCTATCGAGATCTCAAGGATATAAACGTCTACAATAAACCTGCTTACATCCATAGCTGCTACAGTAAACATCTGACTCGAAAGAATCATCATCCAGGCGTCCCTGTGTCTAGAACCTAATATATATACATATATAGCAAGAGAGGGGAAAATAAAGAAACGGGTCAGAGCCCAAGTTTTGAAAATATTTAGCAAGTGCTCAAATGCCATATTTTTAAAATATGAAATCTCTAATATTTAAATTGGTATTGTTCTCTCATGAGATACACCTTACCCCTTTTCTAATAGTTCACACCCATCGTATACATTTTAGACAGACTAGTTAAGCTACCCTTCCTAACTAAACTCTTTCACCCATCCTCTAAATCCTCATAACTATCACCTACCCTGCATGATATAATATAAGTTATACCGTAAGCTATCGCATAGGCTTTAAGTCAATAAGCATCAATGTGATATATACATATAGTTCTCATTCTATATATAACTATAACGTTCATGTTCTGTAACTTTCACTTTAACATATAATATCCCTTATATATATAGTTCTCACTTGAACCTACGATTCACATTTGTATTAGTCCAGATATAACTCTACCGGAAGAGGAATAACCTCTTATTCATTTTACACTTTACACCAGTCAAAGTCATATGATATCTCATTTCATATACAAGAAATGCATTATACTCAACAAATATATTTATACCTACATTACAATCATAAGTATAATAACCATCTCACCGAGCTATAACTCGAGGATGCAGTCTCAAAGTGCTATCACCATCCAGGCATGCTAAACTTAACCCAGGTACTAAGTCTGACTCACTCATAATAATGAAAGTGGAATCATAATTGCACCCATATGCAGGACGATATGACATGGGGATATACTCTCCCTGCACCTCAAGCCAGGGGATTCACCCAACCTCCCTGGATAGCACTAGAGATATATATAATTTGGTTGTCCAACCCTTTGCCCGTGGAACCAACCTCTAAAATACAAGTATACCAATCACACACATATATATTTATATTCATATCATATATATACATACTATAACAAATCCTATATGTATAATAATATATATCATTCCTCCATATGCTTTGGCTATAATTGTCGAACGCTTATAGCGATAACGAATATCCCAAACGTTCCCATTCGTAATAGTATATTATTCATACATTTAATAGATTAAACCTATAATCATTCTATTACTAAAAGTTTAAATTACACCTTAGTCACTTTTAAGGATTTTACATAAACCCGAATATACCAATCGTAATAATTGAATAAGTATACTATCAACTTATTTTAATTCCATAGGTATTGCATCACCTATAATAATATTCGTCAATAGAGGTAACAGATAGCCGGTCAATCCTCTTTAGCCCATATCCTAAATTCCATCCTACTCGCATCCTAGGATTTACTCAAATGTAATCGGCCCGTATTTATTCTCTACGCATAAATATATAAACACACTTGCCAAGATTTCTTTCAAATGTTACTCATCCTAAACATTCATTTAAAATATAATCCGGATTTAATTCTACGAACCCAAGTTTTTTATATCTCATCAAGTCATTTAGAAGTACTAAAAATTTACTTAGGAACCCCTAATATTTATCTCCAAACAATTCTAGCTTTAATTCTCCCAATATCTGGTTTGATTTCTGATCAACGATTTCGATCTCGGACACCCTTCTATAGAAAAATCATAACTAATTAAAAAAAATCAGAAAAACACGCGGTCAGCGCCCACGCGTTCGTAACGAAAAGATATAGAAATTTTATTTTTTGACAAATAGCCGAATTGACTCCTTTTCTAGCCGAATCGATTCGGAAAGGACGCTGAGTTACTATTCACCTTCTTCTCCAATTTTTCTATTTAATCCAACACCCAAACCTCCATTAATACATCTCCAAGCTTTTTATATTCTCTTCCATCATCACCCAACCTCAACCAACAATGTATTCACATATAAAAAGGGTTCCAATCACCCTAGAACCAATAACCAATAATCATATTTCAATTAATTCCATTTTTTTCAAATTGGATATTATACGAGTTTTACTAGTTCAAACTTCCGAAATCCCGGTTTTGATTCAAGAAAAACCAACCCAAAAATCTTTATAGTTTATCACTATCAACTATAATTTGAGATACACAGTGAAAATAATAAAGCAAGTAAACACTTGCCTCGTGGATCAAATTCGACAACCCCGAGACTAATCCCGCGGAGTTGGGCCCGAAATCCCCTTTTCTTTCTTCTTCCTTTTCCCTCTTCCCCGTCTCTCTCTTAGGGATGAAACATGAGAGAAATGAGGGTTATAAGGGTTTATAAGTCTTATCCCCTTATTAAACACAAAATTGACTCGTATACTCAATTGTGAGCCCGTACTAGTCCAAAAGTCTTCGGAACTTAAACACTACCCACGAATACTCTATTTTGACTATCTTGGTCATTCCGAAACTAACCGTGCACTCGAAATCTCCATCTGAGTCACTTAACTAAAATTTACTATTCGGACCAAACACTTCTCAACAAGCGTTTTCTTCAAAGTGAAATATTACTCGTCGCTTTACCCAGTTGCGACATGACATAAAAATATTTGAACTCATTTACTTAGTCCCAAAAGTAAATGTAACACACATTGATAAACATCTAACACTCATGAACTCCAAAAATTATTATTTACAGTAATTCCTCAAATTTCCAAATTACATCCACTTATGTAATTTAAATATCCATAAAAGTACGGGGTATTACACAGTATTTATGAAGAAATTATAAATACTCATGGAGATAGTTGTCCCAACAATCAGAGGGAGATATCTGAGATTCGCGTACTGGAAATCATCATAGGAGGGGAACTATCTCCCTAAGAAATCAAGCCGACAGAGTTTGTCATTCAAGAAACCCCATATGATCCCTTATTATTGCCAACATGATAGTTCACCTGGAAGGAATTCCATCAACAATAGGCACCACCACCACCGACTGATACCCCGCCTATTTTAATCACGGTTGATCATTCATTTATCAACAGGAATCTCATATGCTCCATTCTTAGAATCATTGTCGAAAACTTTTTAATTACGAACCACCTACGTTAAAATAAGCCAGTGCCAAATTTTATCTTTCATCATTATAAAAACAAGTGGAAATAAATTTAATTAACCAAACCATCAACCAAGTAATAATCTGAATAATCACACGATAGACATATAAATAAATAAGACCAAATAAACCATACATTCCTAAAATAAATAATACAACTACAATATGAAATAAATAACTGAATCTGAATATAATCTGATAAATAAATTGAAAACTAAATAGTCTGAGGTGAAACACACCCAAATGAAATACTAAAAGAAATCCTATCAAGAATGAATGAACTGAAGCATCTAAAGCAACTCCTGCAAGCCTAAAAGTGCAGCAACTTTGCATCCCTGGATGGAATCATCACGCTTGACATCCCTGTGGATGGACACCTAAAAGGTTTTGAAAATATTTTTACATGGGCTAGGGCCCAAGAAAACAGTTTGAAAATATTTTGAAAGTGTTTAAATCACATATTAAATCAGTTATTTATTACACATGTAAATTCCTCGTGCACTCTCTTGAAATCCTCACATCTCAACTAATGTGCTTGCCTATTGTATCCTATCTATCTATGCTACCAGTCCCAACTAGATAATGTATCTTTATAGCCTCGATAAGTCTATATCACTCGTATTACACGCTACCACAATCTCAATTATCAGTTTTTATCCATATATTATTATTGAGTCTATTAATTAAATTTCTCCACTTATATACTTTTAGATATACACAATCTATTAGTTCTACTATCACACGTATTATTTTTGGGCCCTTGTGATGCTGATATACTCTGCTATCAAGTCCATGTACCTCTCGTACAAAATCATGGACTATTGGTTCAACAGGTCTCCTCGAACCCAAAATCAATCAACACACACTGGAGGCAAATATGGTTCGAAGCCTTTGGGACATGCACATACCTAACATACCCAAATGACATGCCCGTCGCACTAATACAAGACACATAGTGAGCCTCCCTAAGTGTTATGCTTTGCGACATAAATCCAGACCTCGCTAGAATCGCCAGGGTGGGATTGCTCTCTACACGAAAACCTCCCGATAACAGATAGTGTAGGTATGTTCACACACATAATCAATCACAACCATAGGTATTCACACAACCTATATATGCATATTATTCAGTAAGTATACACACAACCCATCATATAAATCCATACGTAGTATATATCTCTCGCATACTCATCGTACAAACAATTACAATTATAGCATCCTATTATATATTTCCAAGTATCGCTCACAACTCTAAGGGTTCTAGTTATCCCTTAATAAATATCAATAGCTAATGCACTCATACACTACTGGTATAAATCATAGGTTTAGTTATCTCTCCATGCACCCTCCTATTCTTACGAATTTATAAATCTTCACATTTATCCCAATAGGTTCTAGCCTTTAATCCAACTATTTTGGTTAAGCCTAAACTATCTCATAGTCGTACTAAAATTCATTATGTCCATCACTATGGTTTAAGAATAACCCAAAATCCTTTAGGTTAATTATTCACAAATTTGGGCCATACGATAACTGAGTGAATAGTAAATAATTAATTTATGTCCTTACGAGCAATAGTGACGGGACAACAGTATATCCCAATCGAGAGTCGTGTGTAGAGTAATTGGGGTTGGGATAGGAATTTATTGTAGAGTAACTCAGATGATGATTTTTAGGTCACGGTTGATTCCAAAAGGGTCAAAATAGTTAGGATAATTTACCCGGGCATATAGATTAGGTCCCGAGACAATTTTAGACATAATCGTCACCTCAAAAAGGGATTTCGATTATTTAAGAGTTTGTGGTAGAAAGAACTCCGAAAATTGAAGGAGTATATCAGCACAAGGGGTGTAGGGCTAAGGCTACATCAATCTTGAGAGAAAGGAGGCCACAATGGAGGGAGATAAGAGAGTTCTTAGAGGTGCAACACCTTTTCTCTCCACCAAGTTACCAAACATCATGATCAAAAGCAAGGGAGGAACACTTTCATCACATTCGATACAAAATTATACTTGCTACTAATAAGGAAAGTGTTTATCTTTCATTTTATAATGAGCTATAATACCTATGTAGTGTAGGGTTCTTGGTTCAATGATAGTTGGTGATATTCTTGGGGTTTTGATGAAAAAAACTAATGATTTGGGTTGGATTGCAAGTAGAATGAATCCATATATGTAGAGGATAGGAAATTAGTTTATATATGATAATAATTACAGGAAAAATTTGAGTAAATGGTTGATTTTGGATGAAGAATGGACCATATGATATTCCTAGTTATTTTGATAAAGGACTGATCAACCGTGATTAAAATAGGTAAGGTATCACAGATGGTATCAGAGCATCAGCTTCTAGGCAACATAGGATCTGTACTTCTTACTACGATTTTAGCATAGCGTTCTTTGACATGGAGCCCTATTATTAGGACTGTTGCATTCATGATTATGCATTTGAGAATAAGTTCTTCTGCTCTTATATTTATATTAATTGTGAACTCATACAATTCGATCTATTTTTAGATGCCACCCAATAGAGAACGAGTAGCGAGAGATGCAACTAGGGATAATGCGAGGGAGGCTCAGTAGGAGCCGCATGCACCATGGCCATAACCACCACAAGTGACAGTGTCATCAGTAAAGGTGGAATCTATAGTGAGAAAGGAAGTTAGTGCAACAATGACTGCCATGGCTATCTATTTTCCATAGGCCTTGTAGCTAGTGGCCCCAGTTGTCCTGACTCAATCAGGGCCGTCAAATGAATAAAGAATTAGAGAGGATTTTTAGAAGGGCCACCCACTCGAGTTTCAGGGTAGTTCAGATGTGATTATGGCGTGCCAGTGGAAGAAAGATATACAGGGCCACTTGTGCATGGTTGACTACAGCGACGTGAAGAAGTAGTTGTTGTCCACATTCAGATTGGTCAGGGTAGCCTTATAGTGGTGGGATTCAGTTTCCACCGTTGAGGAGAGGGACACGATGTCTATTATAGAGTTCTGGGTGAGGTTTGATCGCAAATACTTTTTGCTAGCAGTTGAGACGGAGATACGGATGAGGTTCAATGAGGTAACCCAGGGAGATCGCTCAATAGCTGAGTATAAGGAGGAGTTCACTCTTTTGGATAACTTAATGCGAGACGAAATGATTAATGAGAAAAGGAAGAAGGTGATGTTTATGGATAGATTAACCTGGAGGATCGATAACACTTGATTGGTAACCCTGCATTATGACTTATACAGATGTCGTCAATGCCAAACTTTTCCACTGCCAAGACCATCGCTTCCATGTGAAGGGAAACAAGAAAGGAGGTGAGCTTAGCCTGTCGGGCAAGGCAGGAGAGAACGGTGTTAGTGGAACACCACAGTAGCACCAAGGGAAGTATTCTCGATAGGGGGATCAGGATAAGAGGTTTAGATCTGGGGGTTATCAACCTAATGGTGGTTAAGGTAAGGGCCAACAGGGTCCATAAGAGCAGCAGGTTCCTCATGAGGCCAAAGGAACAATGGGGGAGGCCAGCAGGGCCAACAACACTGTCAGGGCTATCAGGGCGAAAGGCAGAGAAATTTTCCAGGCCAATGCTTTATTTATGGTTAGACATGCCACAAAAAGAGAGATTACCCACATAAGGTTAGAGTACCGTAGAAACAGGTGCCCTGCGAGAGCAGCAGGCACAAAGGACACTTGTAGCACTATAGCCCCACCGCCCTACCATAGCAAGGGTATTTACAGTATAAATATGTTTATAATGCTCGAGATATTATCATACAATAGGCCCCACAAGCACCACCGGCAGTAGAGGGTACGTTTCTTATTCAAGGACTTAAGGGTAGGATTTATTTTTATACTAGGGCATCACACTCGTTCATATTGACTAGATAGACCCAAGTTGTCGGCCTATTAGAGATAACTGGTAGTCTCATTATGTGTGTTGATTCACCGTTGGGTAGTGGGTCGCTCATACACTTGATCTGTAAGGGTGTGAACATTGATGTGGGTAGATTGTGTTTACCTATCGACCTTCTTGTGTAATATATGGAAGGGTATGTCATTATTTTGAGTATGAACTGGTTAGTCGAATAACGGGAAATGATATATTGTTTTGGGAGGACTATTTTGTTCTTAATTCCAGGGATGGAGATGTTCTTAGTGGTGATGCCTTTTCCCGAGGGAGGGTCAAGCAAACACTTATATTACATTGATGAGGAGACCTCACATGAGGTGGTTGTTTTGTTAGATTCCATTCCAGTGGTAAAGGAGTTTAAGGATGTATTTTAAGATATACTCGAGTTATCGCCTAGTCGGGAAATTGAGTTTATTATCGAGCTTGCATCGAGTACGAAGCCTATTGCCCGAGCACCTTATTGCATGGTCCCATCTGAGATAAGAGAGTTGAGGGAGCAGATTTAGCAGCTCCTATGGTAGGGTTTTATCAGGTGGAGTACTTCACCACGGGGTGTGCTAGTGTTGTTCGTCAAAAAGAGGGATCACTTCGGTTGTCTATCAATTACAAGGAGTGGAACAAGGTCACGATTAAGAATAAGTATCAATCGCCTTGGGTCAATGATCTATTCGACCGACTGAGGGGAGCAACTACAAATGTTTCATTTGGGGGTTGTCAAAGATTATGGGTCCACTGATAAATCTGACTCGTAAGGGGGTGTCAGTTGTTTAGGATGACCATTATCAGTTATCCTTTGATGAGTTAAAGTAAAAATTAACCTCAACACCCGTAATTGCATTGCCTAGGGAATGAGTGGAGTACCATGTCTAAACTGATGCATCCTTTCAAGGATTGTGGGGTGTATTGCAGTAAGAGGATAGGGCTATAGCTTATGCATCGTGCAAGCTTAAGTCCCATGAGAGGAATCGCCCCACGCATTACTGGAAGTTATCCCCAGTTGTATTTTCCTTATGGCTTTAGATGCACTATTTATTGGGGGAGTAGTTTAACCTATTCATGTATCACAAATCTCTTCAGTATCTTTTCACATAGAAATATCTAAAAATGAGGCTGAGGAGGTGGTTGGAGTTCGTGAAGGATTTTCATTTTTATATTCAATATCATCCTGGGAAGGTTGGCGTGGTGGCAGACACATTGAGTTGACGACCTACAGGGGAGATAACAGATGTTTGGAAGGAGAAGTGGAGAGAGCTTCGACATGATGATGAGGTTGCCAAAGCTTGCATGTCCATTTTAGTTGTCACTCTCGAGATTTTTATGAGGGTGGTGGGAGCACAAGTAGGGTATCATTATTTCCAGGACGGAGTTCTCCAGTTATTAGTTGATGGGGAAGAGTGGTACTCTGAAGGGTGGTTTGCGTCTTAATAGGAGACTCATGGTTCCAAAGGATGGGGATTTGAGACACGTAGTGATGTCAGGGTCTCACGGGTCCAGATTTACGATACATCTCGATGGGGATAAGATGTACTAGGATATGCACAGGTAGTATTGGTGGTCGAGGATGAAGCGAAACATAACGAAGTTTGTCTCGAAGTGTTATACCTGCCAGCTAGTGAAGGTAGACTACCAAAGACCAACAGGGATGTACCAACAACTTGAGATTCCATTGTGGAAGTGGGAGAGCATCTACATGGATTTTATTACTGGGTTACTGTTATCGCAGTGAGGTCATGACTCCATTTGGGTGAAAGTGGATCAGTTGAATAAGGTGGACCATTTTCTTCCAATTCATATGGATTTTGAGACTAGGCAGTATGCATAGTTATTCATTATTGAGATAGTATGGATACATGGGGTTCCGATTAATATTGTGTTCGATTGGGATAAGATCTCTGTGTCTCATTTTTGACAGAGTTTTCAGGTTGCCATGGGCACGAATTTACGATTGAGTACAACATATCACCCACTAATATATGGGTAGAGGGAGGGAGTGGATTAGATGCTAGAGGATATGCTGTGGATGTGCATACTTGACTTCAAGGGAGGATAGGAGCAATATCTTCCTTTGGTGGAGTTTGCATATAGCGACTCCTACCAATTCACCATCGACATGTCACCATTTGAGGCATTATATTCCCGGGCTTATCGTTCGCCTTCTTACTGGTTAAATATGGGGAACAACAAGTTATTGGGGCCAGATATGATTCAGGACACCACTGCCAAGATTGAGCTGATTCGAGGGAACATTCATATAGCTCGGGACAGGAAGAAGAGTTACGTTGATGTAGACAGGAGGCACATTGAGCTTAAGGTTAGTGACTTAGTATTGGTACAGGTGTCTCCTATGAAGGGGTTATAAAGTTCGGTAAGAAGGGGACCCTAGCATTGAGATATGTGGGATAGTTTCCCATTATCAAGAGGGTGGGACCAGTGGCATATAGGGTGGAGCACTTACAGCTAATTCATGATGTGTTCCACGTGTCATCGCTGAAGAGGTACCAAATGTCTAAAAGGGACTTATGGCATGTCCTATTAGAGGATATCGACTTTTATCCAGATATCTTGTACAAGGAGAGACCGATGGCGACACTTGATTATAGTGAGCGTAAGTTGCGGTCTATGGTGGTACCCATAGCTCGAGTTTAGTGAGGGCACCATAACGTGGATGACTTGACATGGGAGCAAGAGGATGACATGCGTGAGAAGTATCTAGAGTTATTCACTGCATGTATGTCCCAATTTGGAGGGCAAAATTCCTTTGGGGAAGTATGTAACACCCCGCATTTCGGCACATTTAATATTTAATTAATTTGGGTAATTTTTTAAATTACACACGTGTCATAATTTAATTTAATTAATTATTTTGTGTGAATTAAAAATTTTAATCAAGAGATATAATGGTTAATATTTATGGAATAAGATCATTAAGTGAATAGTAAACAACTAATTTACGTCCTTGCGAGCGATAGTGACATGACAACATTATATCCCAATCGGGAGTCGTGTGTAGACGAATAGGGGTCGGGATAGGACTTTATTGTAGAGTGACTCGAATGATGATTTTGAGGTCATGGTTGATTTTAAAAGGTTGAAATAGCCGTAATAGTATACCCGGGAGTATAGATAGAGTCCTGGGGCAATTTCAGAGAAAATCATCACCACAAGAGGGCATTTCGATCATTCCGGAGTTTGTGGTAGAGAGAACTCTGAAAATTAAAGATTATATCATCCCAAAGGAGTTTAGGTCTAGGGTTACAACAATATTGAGATAAAAGAGGTCATAAGGGAGGGAGATAAGAGAGTTCTTAGAGGCGCAACACGTTTTCTCTCCACCAAGTTACCAAAAATCGTGATCGAAAGAAAGGAAGGAACACTTTCATCACATTCAACATGAAATCAGACCTGTTATTGATAAGGCAAGTGTTTATCTTGCATTTTCTAATGAGTTATAATACCCATGTAGTGTAGGGTTCTTGGTGCAATGATAATTGATGATATTCTTAGGGTTTTGATGAATAAAACTAATGATTTGTGGTAGGATTGCATGTAGAATGAATCCACATATGTAGAGGACACGAAATCAATTTATATGTGATAAAAATTACAGGAGAAATCTAGGTAAATGGTTGATTTGGGATGAAAAATGGACCATATGAGATTCCTAGTTATTTTCATAAAGGACTAATCAACCTTGATTAATAAAGGCAGGGTGTCACACCCCCGTCCAACGGAGGTGGCCCAGATAAGCAGGCCAGCTCGCTTTAGAACATTACTAAATCAAGTAAAGATAGACGAACTGAGATGACTCATCTGTAGGGAATTGAAAGGAAGGGAGAACCCAAATCTCTTCATAACCCCCAAGGACCTTACCATGAAAGCACTGGGGCATGGTTTGGCCTTTCTATTCACCTAATAGATAAAATCCTTCGAACATCTAAAGGAGTTATCCATGACAAAAGTAACAACGTATGAAGGAAAGACAGACCCAACCCATCAACCCCAGGAGAAATCGATTTGAAATGGTTTAAGAAATTGTAACATCCTGTGTTTTTAGAAGAAAAAAATTATAAAAATATTAATGTAATAATTTTGGATTAATCTTAAGAATAAATTAAATCGAAAGGATTTAATTTTAAATGAGTAAAATTTAAATTGAGAAACAATACTTATTCTTGATTTTATAATTATTGGACTTAATTGTACATGATAGGTTCACTCATTGAAAATAAATTATATAGTAATTATTTTTTGGTTACACGTCATCTAAACATAATAAAAATGTCGATGTTGAATAAAAATAATTGGGACACGTTCTGGGAGGTTTTATGAGCTCGTTTAGGTATTTAATACCTTTAGAAATAGTCCTGGTCTATATGCATATATGTTGGAAAGTTATTGGAATATTTATATTTTGAGTTTGGGCCCATTTGGGGGTCCAAATATGGGAATTTAAGTCCAACTAGGGAATCGAGTTTAGAATGTATAAATTAGGAGACTAAGGAAGCTCCCCATCATTAACTAGGAACCCTAACATACACGTTAGGAAGAGAGAGGAGTAAAATGGCTAAGAAGAGGGAGAAATCAAGAAAGGATGATAAATAACTCACCAAAAAATCCTCACATAATAATGAGACAATAATTTTCTTGTTGTCCAAAATATTACTTAATTTGTTGTGATTCATCTTCCATATAGATTTATGAATTTTTTAGGGATTTGTGATGACATAATGATGAGTTGAATCATGTTTTTAGAGTATTTAAATAAAAAAAATAGGATAAAAAATCCATAAATTAGGGCGCGTATTGATTGTGACTTGGATGATAGGAATTCATACTTTAAATCCTTGGTTTACATGATATGTTTGATCACAGGTAAAGGATTATTGTTTATATTAAAGACCTAGAGTTGATGTATATTATAACCCTTGCATCATGGTAGAATCATAGAGAATTTATATGTATAAATCTGATTTGGTATGAAACCACCGATAGCATGAAATCCTTGTATTTGGGACATGAATCCGACATTAAAACACAAAATACATGATCCTAAGAGGGTAAATAAAGTCAAAGGAACCTGGATTGAAAATTATGTTAAATATTAAGCCATTTGAATTATGTTTAGATGGAGGTATTGAATTCCCAACCTTAGAAAAATTCTAGGGAAGTAGGCATTAACGTAGGATGGTTACAGGAATCCTGACGGAGCGACAAGAGGGTAATTTGCGGGGTAATTATCGAAAATAAATTGACTAGATGGTTTAAAGTATTATTTGAAGGAAGGGGAGTTAAATAATTAAATAGATGGTTAATTGTACGTTATAAAGAAAAGGAAGTTCATAATTTACGTGATGGTTAATCATTAACTAAGGATAACTACGGATAATCCTTACGGGGTAGCTAGGAGGTAATTATAGAGTAATTACCCTTACATATGGTAATATGTATTTATATTTTGTGTGGAAATACCTATATATATGGATTGTCCTATCATTCTGGTTCACACGCGTTCAAGATCGTAGCACACGTGAGCTAGGCATAGTGTAGGTCATATTTAAGTACTACTTAGCAGCGTCACTTATGGGAGATAAGTGTTGATGCTTGGATCCATGTGTCACCACTGGGTATGGGACGTGCAATGGTGTACTGCATAGGTACCTCCCCACTTGTATACGTATTGTGATGTCCATGATGGATAGGAGACTCCTCAAGACTTACCGATAGAGCACGAATGAGATGATATTGGTAGATGCCTTGGTGTTGCATATATATAAGGGCATATATATAATTAATGGAAATAAATAAGATAAATTCCTAGCCTAATGATATAGACTATAAAACACAGACCCAATACTATGTAGTATGCATTATAAATTTTTATGTCACTTTATAGGTAGTGATTGGGGTACCTTGGGTAGTAGTAACTGGATTGTAAATGATTATATTCCAGTCAGTGTTCTAAAAGGCGTGACTAGGCTTAAGGCTTGGGAGAAACGCCCCACCTTAAGACCTTTATGCCTTATTCTTGGTAAAAGCCTTAAGGCATACTTTCTTTTAAACAAAAATTCTTTAGTGAAACGATATCGCCTTTTAAAGACTTTTTTTTACAAACCGGGCAAATATCTCCTCCAAAACAGTCAAATTGTATTTTAATTTGCAAATATTCAGACATATTTTTAAGGTATGTACAATTTTAGTTTTTTATTAGCCTTGTTATGGCTAAAAATATTTAAATTTATTAAAAAAGTTCTAAATGCCTTTTTACGCCTTAGGCTTGCCTAGGCTTCTAAGGCTTAAGGATTGGTTTTCACGCCTTGGGCACGCCCCGCATTTTTTAGAACCTTGATTTCAGTACGTTAATTATACTTGATGCATCCTTATAATTATGTTGGCATATTTATCCACTATCTGCTTTTGGGACTTGGGTGTTTGTACGTTTAGCATTGCTCTTAGATGAGGGGTGAAACTCTTCATATATGTGAGTGACAATGGGAGATGTTCACTTTGAATTAATTATAATTTTGCACAATTAATTTAGTAAGTTAATTCTTGCATAGTCTAGGGAACTCACCTGAAATTAAAAATGCTGCACAAGGTATTCCTAGACAGGGATAGCAGGACTATCAAGAAATTGGCCTTGTAGTCTCATCTTACGTATCAGAATTCATATCAATAACTATTTACTAGGTTGCTTCTCTATTTCAGTTCTATTATTTTGGGGGTTATTGTATGGGCATAAACCCAAAGTCCAATTTATTTCAGTATGTTGAGACATTTATATTTATGTCGGGTTTTCATTTATATTGTGTGGATGTTTGATTTATTATTGTCTTCATTATTAATTTAAATTCATTTTTAAATTCAAATGTGGTTTGCAAATGACTATTTTATGGTCTTGATGTTGAGAATGATACAAATTGTATAACAAGCCCCATCTTTGGTGTACTGTGTCTAGCCAACTTTTATTTTAGAAAATGGGAGTTCTTACAAAAATTGTCCCCGTGGTCGATTTCCACCTTTACGGAGCCTGCTGGGCAGTTCCCAATTAAATTCGTCATAAGCAGCAGGGTGGTCAAGGAGGTATATTCTCTGATTCCTCTGAAAAAGAAGAAAGGAAAAGATCTAAAGAAGTATTCTTAGAGGTACTAGGAGCCATATAAGGAAAATGACGATTGCAATGAACATCTGGTGATCGCCTCCTTTAAGTTCAGTCTGGAGCGATCACATGATCTCTACTAGTCATTGACAAAGAAGTCGACTTCTTTAATGGATGATTTAATATCTCGTATTGAAAAATACCCCAAGGTATAAGATGATCTCTCCTTTGTAGAATTCCCATCCGACTAATAGAAAAGTGAGTCAAAAAAGGCCCCAAGTGGCGAAAACCATCCATCGTCGACCACTAAAGGATCCAAGAATGAAGCTACCAAAAGTCGCTCTAAATCTCAAGCCAGCGAGAGTAGATACAAGGCATTGGAAACATTCTTAAAGGAGAACATTTTTAGACTCATTTCTATGATTAAAGACAAACCTTTCTTCAAGAGACCTCCTAAGATGGTCAGTGACCTAAGTTCTAGGGATGCCAGTCTAAGATACAGCTACCACCAGGACCACGGGCACCTCACAAAAGACTGCAAGATATACAAACAATATGTGGAGAAACTTATCCAAGCAAGGAATCTCAAGGAATACATCAGCATAATGAAACCGAAGGTAGTTTCCAAGATTAACGTAGTCCAAAAAGTGGAGGAAGATCTCTTGCCAGTAGGATTGGTCGCTATTATCCATGGCTACACCGACCAGGCCCAACATACCAACAAATTTCTAAGGGAGAAGGTGAGGGTAACAACCATCATTTAACAAGCATTCTAAGTAGACCTAACTAAACCAATCCTAATCAATAGGTAAATAAAGGACCCAAATACCGACTATGTTATCATGTTCATAAATGATAGTCTAGTTGGCATAAATCTTCCCCTGCAAATTGCAAACTTTGATGTGAGGAGAGTACTAATAGACTAAGGAAGCTTTTTTAAAATCATGTGCTTGACAATGATCTACAAGCTTAGCTACCGTGTCAGGGATCTAGATACTAACATCATCCCATTGATTGGATTCAATGGGGATATAGAGTCACACTCAAAGAAAATTAAGTTTCCACTCAAGATCGGCCCAGCTAAGAAGGTGGTGGAATTCCATGTAATTCAGTTGAAGTTACCCTATAACACCACACTAGGCAGAGGATGGATACATGATATAATGGTCGTTCCATCATCGTTTAATTAGAGACTCAAGTTTTTAACTCACCAACAGATGGTTGACATGAGAGGCGATCAAGCAGCGACACAAAGAGTTTTGTTTCAGCTATCAAGATAAAGAAAGCTTACTCCGACTGAAGACACGTGCGTCATGATATCGATTTTGATAAATTCTCAAGTTTCCAATTGAATACTTATTTAATTAGTGTCAAATTTTAAACCCAAATTAATTCAGCCCCTAAACATGCAACTACGTGTGTGAGTGTCAAACTATCACAAATAAAATTGCTAACTCACAGATTTCAAGAAAAAACCCCTTTCGGGTAAAAGCTTTTATTTCACTATGTAAAATAAATCGCAACTTACATACACAATGAAATCTGCAATGATTACTCCTCAGAACAGTCACATAGACATGCAGCCTAGAGTCATCAATGGATCAACCGTAGAAATCCATGCGAATAGGCAGTCCACTCACCAATCGACACGCAATCGTAGTCAGTCGTAGAGATAACACTCCACAAAGAAAAAAATTCACCAAAGTTGTATCTTGGGTTCCAAAACAATCCACATAAATATTAGGATGTTTTGTGGATTGAAAATAAAAGGATTAAACCCTTAAACGAAGAAGATAAAGAATTATGCTGGTTTGCAATTTGTGCATAATGAAAAACGTTAGGTCATCTTAACGAAAACTGAGTGATTTAACACGTTTTATATAAAAAAACTTAAGGCGGCGCGTCACTCGAATGAAATAGTAATGTTGCTCGAATGAAGCAAGTTATTGCTCAAACGACTTCTTCGCGCAACATCAGCTTATCGCTCGAACGAGATAGAAAAAAAATTATTTCTCTAAAAATACTCTGCCTCAACACTGAGAAAAAATTCTTTAACGAAAAACTCTGCTCCAACATTTAGAAAATATTTTAGAAAAATTATCCCAACACTCTAAGTTAACCGTTAAGGTACTTAAACACAGTCTTACCAAAATTAATCTCGGGAAGGCTTCAATGAAGAAGAACTTTTATATTCGGATCCGTCTTAATGCATGATTGAACTTCAATAAGTCAACGACGGTTGTAGCGGTATACGACACACTCAAATGTAAATCGGACAATAAAATAACGTCCTTACAAATCTCCCCCTATGTCTATGCTGGTACAAAACAAAAACATCTGAATTATCAAATCAAAATGCCTATACAAATCTAATATCCTCCCATGAACCCAAAATTGAAAAGGTATACAAATTGTAAGTCTAAAACTTTTCTTTAAAAATCTTCAACATAAAATCTTCAAACCTTTATGCTTTTCTCATCACGGTTCGCAAAATAAAGATCTTCAATATTTGTACATGCACACATGAGACAAAGCAAATAAATTCATGACGCATCGAGTTTGAAATGAAAGAAGAATAAATCAATCATCAATATAATCAAATCTCCCCCATAATGTAAACTCCCCCATAATTCGTTCTTCCCCTTTTTATTTATGTGAAATAGATAAGGAAATGAATAAACAAAACAAACATGGATTGTCATGATAAACAAGTCAAATAACTACGATCATCAGGATATACTCAAAGATGCCCACAAATTATTTTTGATTTTTCAATTTTTTCAAACGAAAATGCAAAAATAATTTTACAAAAATCAAAACCAAATCATGGAAACGGAATGAATGGGTGTGAACATATTCGATAGGCAAATCAATAAAATTAAACATAATATATGTGCATGATCAATACGTGTACTTCTAACGAATGAATCTCAAAATAGTCCTTAGGCATCAAAATGTGAATTTAAATGAGATCATTTTAATCCACTCGACAAATCAAAGTCAGGCATGATTTTCACACCAATAACGTCTAAAACTATGTAACGTTTTTTCATGACTTTGTCAAGACGTGCAAACCCATTTTATATTCCATCCAAACTCCCTCATAAATAATAATGTTTTTTGTTTTTCTTTCTATGTGATGAGACTAAACCAAATTGGCCCATTTTTGACATATGTTTCTTTTTGTTGCCTTTTACATTTTTTCGGGCTCTTTTCAACCTCGTTGGACCTTGGCAAATATTTATTGTGCCACACTTTTTCTAGGTCCGATTTAAATGGTGGCTTAATTGCAAATGATAAATGAGTACCTTTTGTAGCCCTTTCCCGATTTTCAAAAATATCACACCAACTCACAAACAACGGTTCTTACATGCATTACTTTCATTGTCAAGTTTCATTGCAATCGAATCATTTTAAAGATAAAATGGAGATGAAAACACATTGACCATCATGTGATAGATAAGAACAATAGTAAACAAAAAATCCTTATACGTGTACAATAAAGGAACTCTTGAGTCAAACGTGTAGGTAATAACAACTCAATGACTCCAAACATTGTAAAGCACATAAATGAAATGATTACTCATATCAAAACACTATCAAATAATCACATGAATATGGAATGAAATTGTGACTTGGTCATCCTAAATGTCCATTCATAAAGGGTGCAAAACAAAATACAAAAATCTTTTTGTCTTTATCCAAAATTTTTATCAAAATAAAATCTTTTTGTATTTTTCAATTTTTTTCCAAAAATGATAATCTAACACAAAAAGTACACAAGTCATAACATTAGCAAGAATATAACATGAAGCACAACTAGTGTATGACAAACAAACCATGCAAACACAATTATCTATAAGATATAGAAAGAGAAGAAACATGTGCAAGCAACTGAGAATCAATTAGTCTAACATCTAGTGCCTCTAAAAGTGATTTCCTAACCCAAATAGTATGGAGGTTTTGGAAACCAAGGGAATACTAGACTTCAACTTCCTAGGACTTTTTCGAAGATCAAAACAAAAACGCTTAAGGTGGCCTTTCCTACCACAATGTGAACATGTGTAAATGGGTGGAACGACACCTATGGGTTGACCTTTTCTAACGTCCTTGGGATTTATTGACCTTATAAAACAAAAAATGATCTTGGCTTTAACACTCCAAACATGAGAATACGACTAGCCACTACCATTGCTACCAACACTAATCGAGTCTATCAAATTATTTTTCATCTCCAAAATTTTTTACTCAAGCAAAGAATTAGACTCTTCCAATTTTTGGGACTCATTCTCTAAATTTTCAATTATTCGTAGAAGGTTATCATGTTCTCCCTTAAAATACAAAACACGTATCCCTAAGAGTCTCTTCACGTGTCACAAACTCATCAATTAAAATATTTTAATTCTCTTTGGCACAAACACAGACCCTATAATTTTTAAAGTCATCCAAATCTTTTTCTTAAACTAGGATTCTATCATCTCTCTCCTTTTTGGACAATTGTAAACCATTAAATTCATGGTCCAAAGAAACAAATTTCACATGATAAAAATCTCTTTAATTTTGAGCCATTTGCAAAAGATCCATCACGGATTTAAAACGAGAATTTTCTTTTTTCAATACTTTAATTCTTTTAGCAAATGTCAAATTCAAACGATTTAAATCATAAAAAATCTGACTCATTTCAACAAAGGGGGGCATCCGATTACATAAATGCTCCATCCAAAAAATTACGATTTTTCACAAAATGGATTTTTGAAAAAAAATCAATATCACAAAAAATTTGCGGAAAAAGTTATACTTGGTAAATTTGAGTAACCTTATCTGATACCAATTTGAAGAGATGTGCGTCGTGATATCGATTTAAATAAATTCGTAAGTTTCTAATTAAATAGTTATTTAATCATTGTCAATTTTCAATCCAAATTAATCCAGCCCCTAAACATGCAACTACGTGTGTGTGTGTGTGTAAACCATCACAAATAAAATTTCTAACTCACAAATTTTAGAAAAAAAAAACCTTTATGGTAAAACCTTTTATTTCACTATGTAAAATAAATCTTAACTTACATACACATTGAAATCTGCAATGGTTACTCCTCAAAACAATCACATAGACTATAACCTGGAGTCAGAAATGGATCAACCACAGTAGTCCACACGAACACGCAATCCACTCAACCAGGAACACCCTCGAGCACTCCCAATCAACACCAGTCATAGTCATCCGTAGAGATAACACTCCGCAAAGAAATAACTTCACCAAATTTGTATCTTGGGTTCCAAAACAATTCACATAAAGATTGGTATGTTTTTTGAATTGAAAACAAAAAGGATTAAACCCTTAAACGAGGGAGACAAAGAATTATGTTGGTTTGCAGTTTGTGTAAAATGAAAAAAGTCAGGTCATCTTAACGAAAATGGAGTGATTTAACACGCTTTATATAAAAAAAACTTAAGGCGGCGAGTCGTTCGGACGAAACAATAATGTTACTCGAACGAAGAAAGATGCCACTCGAACGACTGCTTTGTGCGACATCAGCCTATCGCTAGAACGAGATGTCTCTGTCGCTCGAACGAGATAGAAAAAAATTATTTCTCTAAAAATACTCCGCCTTAACACTTAGGAAAAAATCTTTGACAAAAAACTCCCCTCCAACACTTATAATATATTTTAGAAAAATTATCCCAACACTCTAAGTGAACCGTTAAGGTACTTAAACACAGCCTTACCAAAATTAATCTCGCAGAGGCTTGAATGAAGAAGAACTTTGATATTTGAATCCATCTTGATGCATGATTGAACTTGAATGAGTCTTCGACATTTGTAGCGGTATTCGACATGCTCAAATGTAAACCGGACAATAAAATAATATCCTTACACTTACAATAGTCATTGCAAAGAAAACTCAGGGAATGATCATCTCAAATATTAATGAAAAGGGGTTCGGACTAGTGTTGAAGAATTTTGATTGGCCCCTAATAAATGCATGTTGGAAGAATTGATTTCCATTCCTATAGATGAATTGCAACCATAAAATATCTTCATCATTAGATTGAGGTTTCACAAAGATGAAGCCAAATAACTCACTCGCTTCCTTAGATAAAATGTAAACATTTTTGCTTGGTACCCTTTCAATCTCCCAAAAACAATTTCAGGGATCGGCTACCACCGATTGCACGTGGAACCAAGTGTCAAGCCAGTCTAACAGAAACCCATGAAGTTGGATTTGGAAAAGCTAAGGGTGGTAGAGGTTGAAGTTAACAACCCACTTCAGCCTGGCTCTATCAAGGAAGTCCAATTCCCATAGTGGTTCTCGAACACTATTGTAGTAAAGAAAAATAGTTGCAAGTGGAGGGTTTACATTGACTTCACCGATCTCAATAGGCACTACCCCAAGGATGTTTTCAAATTCCCCAGATAGATCAGCTGGTGGATTCCACAGCAGGGCATTAACAAATGAGCTTGATGGATGCGTACTTTGACTACCAACAGATACCCATGTTCAGTCCAGATCAAGAGAAGACCTCATTATTCACAATCTTAGGGCTTTACTGTTATATGGTAATGACCTTTGTCTTGAAGAATGTGGGGGCAATATATCAAAGGTTGTTAACCAAGATATTTAAAAAGTTGATCTGATCCACCGTAGAGGTGTATATTAGATGATATACTTATCAAGAGTATGTATTTGGCCGATCATATGAGAGACCTTACAAGAATTTTAACATCTTGAGAGAGTACAAGATGAAGCTCAACGCATATAAATGTGTGTTGATGTAAGATACGATAAGTTTTTGGGATACCTGGTTACCCAGAGGGGCATAGAGGCAAATCCAATCCAGATTTGAGATCTCTGGGATGTTAAAAGATCAACCACCATTAGAGACATCTAGGTCATCAATGGGATAATGGAAGACCTTAATTGGTTCATTTTAAGATCTTTTAATAAGTGTCGCTCCTCTTTTCAAGGCCTTAAGAAGATAAGTCCCATAGTTTGGACAAAAGAATATGACCAAGCCTTAGAAAGGATTTGACAGTACTTGGGATCTCTTCCATTATTGCCAACTCTAAATGAAAGGGAAAACTTATACCTTTACTTGTTAATTTCTAGTCATACAACTAGTGAGGCACTCATCTATCTACATGATAGGGAGTAAAAATTGATCTACTGCGTGATCCATACCATTTTTTAATCGAAAAATAGATACATGCCCATAGAAGATATGCTTTTAGAATCATTAACCACCTCGAGAAAGATAAGGAAGTACTTTGATGGCCACACCCTAGTCGTCTTGATGACCTACCCCTTGAAAGATTCCCTTAGAAAAGCCGACCTCTATAATAGAATGACCAAGTGGTCACTGGAACTAGCCCAATTCAACATCAGGTATGAACCCATAACAATGATCAAGGATGACTTCATGGAAGAATTATAAACATCGCCAAGAGAGGAATAATTGCAACCCATCCTAGAAGCATTATTAGTCACCAAGAACGAGCAACGATGGAAGATCTTTATTGATGTCTCATCAAATAAGAAGGGCAAATGATTTAGGATAGTCTTTTTAACCCCACAAGGCGAGATGATTGAACAAGCCATCAGACTGGAATTTAAAAGCTCAAATAATAAAGTTGAGTATAAAGTCGTGGTGCACGGTCTGCGAAGGGCTTTCAACATGGCTTCTCACCACATCATCGTATTTTGTGATTCTAAGATGATCACAACTAATATGAAGTAAGAGATCTCCGAATGATAAACTACATAGACAAGTCCAGAGGACTACTCCAACAGTTCGAGTCGACCCCAGTGAAGTAATTATTAAGGAACAAAAATAGCCATAAGGATGCCTTAGCTACTTTGGCTCTACCATTAAAGATGACCTATAGAGAACAATTGAGGTGGAATATACAAATCAACCAAATATTAAAGATATAATTAGGAACCTAAGTATCCTCCAAGTGTAAATGGCCCCATCATGGATGAACACTATCATCTATTTTTTTAAAACATGAGAGCTACCCCCAGATGACAAATAAACATATAAGCTGAGGATTAGGTTGGCCAGATTATATCTCAATTCAGATGGGAAGCTCTATCAAAGATCATTTATAGGTCCACTATTAAAATGCATCTAGAAGGCATTTTAAAGGCATTGCAAGAAGGAAGCTGTGGAGATCACACAAGCAGGAGATCACTCTCCTACAGATCATTCTCTCAAGGGTATTAGTGGTCGTATATGCAAAAGGATTCAACATCATTCACTAGAAAGTGCCCAAAAGTACCAAATATTCTTACCGATGATTAAATATCCTGTCGATGATCTTAATCCTCTCACAAGTCCATAGCCATTTTCCCATGGGGCATGGGCATCGTAGGACCACTATCGACGGCACTACGGAATTAGAGGTATCTAATAACAATGATTGACTATTTCACCAGACACTAGGAGACTTGTCTGGAGAAATATCATCACACGATTCGTCATTCCAAGGGCACTAGTAACCGATAATGAAACCCAATTTAATATCGATCCATTCCAAGACTTTTATGCCGAATACATAATCAGGCTTCACTATGCATCACTAGTCTTTCCTCAATGCAATAAGAATGAGAATATTACCAATAAAACCCTACTATCACGCATTAAGCAAACGCTAGAAAATACAAGGAATGGTGGGTAAATGAACTTCCTTGCATTATGTGGGCATCAAGACAACCCTCAATTAGTCGACAAATAAAACCCCATATTTTATTAACTAAAACATGGAAGCGGTAATACCTATGAAGATCATACTACCAATGCTCAGATCGAAGGTATTCAAAAATGGCCAAAATGATGACCGAATATATCATGAGTTGGAACTAGTCGAAGAAATAAGGGAGAAAGCCTTAATATATTTGGTCACCTATCAATAGAGATAATAAATCATAATGACAAGAAGGACTAGATCAAAATATTCCAAGTCGATGAACTGGTCCTCAGAAAGTTGTTGTCCACCGCAAAGAATCAATTAGATGGAAATATAGCGTCAAATTTACCAGGGACCTTGCCGTATAGCTTTAAAAGGGAGTGGGGGTCATATCATTTTAGAAGAAATAGATGGGAGGGTAGTCGCAAGATCATGGAATGCTATAAACCTTAGAACTTTTTATCATTAAATAGCAAGTTAGTTGAATTATTTTATTTATTCATAGTAAAATGATTCAGATTTAATTATCTCAAATTGTGTGAAATGCCTTAATGAAAAATAAGAAACCCACTTGTATAAATGGTACAATCTGTGAAAGGTCGGATAAAACCAACTTATTTAAATGGTACGATCTGGTAAAAGTTGACTAAAACCCACTTGTATAAGTGTTACGATCTGGTAAAGGTGTTAAAGCCCACTCTCAGGAGTGGTATGATCAAACAAGTTTAACCTATAAGAGGCATAAAACCCACTTATATGAGTGGTACAATTTGGGAAATGTCGATTATCTAATGCAGATCGACCTAGAAGTAACACAAAACTCACTTGTATAAGTGGTACGATCTGGGCAGTTAAAACCAACTCTTAGGAGTGGTATGATCTAAAGAAGATAGGCATGGGGGAAAGAAATATCCCTTTAGTCGATCACTCAAAATGGCTTTAGGCAATGACTTTACTTGTTAAAATTACTTAAGGATTGATTCAGACGATCACTTGAAATGTCTAGACAACTTCTTAATTTGTCAAAAAATACTGAAGTTTGATTTAGCCGATCACTTAACATGGGTTCAGCCAACTGCTTTATATGCTAAAAATACTTAAGGTTAATTTTTCTTTCTATGTTAAAAATAGCTTTAGCCAACTACTCACAATAATTTAGCTAGGTAGTGACCTCCTAGATGGCTGCCTCATACCCTTCATCATATGCCTTCTTTGGGTCGGTCTCCCTGGTTTTCTCTCTTTGAGCCCTCAATTTTTTAAGGATAAGCTTCTCTAGGAAGGTGCGTTGGTGGAAGACCATGTGCTTAGAGTGCTCAGAATCGATTCGATTGAACTCATTTTGAGTTCGTTCAGCCTCCTCCATTACCTTAACATTGGTATTGACCTACTCCTTAAGCTTCTTATTGAAGTCCTCTTCCTCCCATTCTTCTTCCTTTACCTCTATTTCCTCTTCATCCTCTACTATCACTCCACTTCCTCCTCTTCTCCCTGATTGTAATCAAACTCAGTGGAGATCATGTATGGATCGGTGGGAGTTGTGTTTTTAAGAGTAATCGATTCGACGATATGGATAATCAGAATGTTAACTAAAATAGTTATGAAGTTGGAGAGGGAATGGTAGGTAAGATTCTACTCAATAAGGATGTGGTCCGCTCTCCAATGGTGGTGAATTCTTAGGTCGACCTTCTCTGAACTTTCTTTAAATCTATGAGATTTACTTAGTAGTTAGATGGCTTGGTGTTCAGAAAGCTATCTATAAATAAAACATAAAATTGGTCAATAATAAGTAAAAATAGAAAAAAGAAAATCAAACCATTTGTGGGCGACCTACCGGGATCCCCTTCATAGCAGAAACCCTAAACCCATCATAACATTCATTATAAATTACCTTAGAAACCACCATGATGTTTTTGTTAGTGTTTTTTGGGGATCTAAGAAAATAAGTAACAAGATTACGAACCTTATTTGTGGCTTGAAATTGATATAGTCTGGTGTGTGGAGAACACCTCAGATCATAACTATACATAATTTCTTCAAGGATTGAAAGAAAAAGCCACCAACATCTCCTTAAACAGGCTCTTGTAGAGAGAGAGAGAATTTCAGGCGAGGGAATGAAGAAGTGGGGAAAAAAGAGAAAGGAAGGGGATATAACGCACAAACCTTAATGCACGTGTCCCAAGGCCCATCATTGCCTTCGGAGCCCAAAGGACGGATGACATCACATGCTTGCTAGGCACGCCTCCCACTTCAGCAGTTGACACTTGTCAAGGAAATATTAGAACCAACAGAAATCATACCTCGGACATGCATACCCCTTAGTCACCTATTCTCATAGGCAACTAAGGGATAGGGGTGATTGATATGCCCTATATGTACCCAACAGCTCAGAGACATCAACCTCGGCCAAGGAGATGGTCGAGGTTAGAAGGGCCCAAAATTAATAGCTGGCGGTCTCATCCCAGGCAAGGTCGGATATGGACGACGTTACTAGTTTCCTCACGGGCAGACAGTAGTTGAGGTCTTCATGATGTGCACGACCAGATTACTCATCAGGTCATCCAAGGTTGACAACCTCGGCTAGGTGCAGGCCTAGGTTATAAAGACAATTCCATCATCATAACTAGCCTCAGTTATGAATCACCCGACGTTCCTGCTACGCCACCATTACCTCAGCCTATGCCGACGTCACAGCTCAACATACCTTACCTCGGCTCTCCCACTGAGCCAAGGTCACCACCTCATCCACTTCCAGGCCGAGGTTGGGACCATTCACAAATGGCCGAGTCCTTATCAGCATATGCATTGTTGGGAACACATATACACAATCAGTTATAACAGAATCATTCCCCCCACATGAGGGAATATTGAGGTCATCATTATCTTCATGAGATCAGCCAGGTGTCATTCTCATACTAGTTCGATCCTCATGCACATGTTCATTGCATGCTTGGGGGGTACATTACACCCCCCAAGCACTATATATAGAGGTCATCCTCTACCTTGTAAAGGATCCAAAATTAGCAACCCTAGCTGAAACTCTGTCTAAATATACAGTAGATAGAGAAAGCTTGAAAGTTTGTATCTATGGCCATTAGAGCCCTCATATAGTAATATTAATCACACACTTGCACAGTGGACGTAGGACTGATTGGCTGAACCATTTATATGCCGGTGTTAATCCTCTTCTCCTCACCTCCTTCTACTATACACCCTTATACTGCCATTGTTAACATTGAATTGAGCTTACAAACACCTTGAAGGGTGGTGCTATTTTCAGCATCATCATTTTGGCTCCGTCTGTGGGAACGAGAAGCTATCTCTTCCTCTTTATTCGCTTAACCTCACCGGAGACTCTGGTGGTGAACCAGGTCTCACCCTTGGCATGGAGCTGTTTCACCATTTAAAATAGGTCATGTAAGGTATTAGGCTTATTTACTACACCAACTCTTTTGTGATAGCACATGGCATCGGAATTACCACCACCTCTTTTGCCGCCTGGTGTGGGAGGACCTAGCTCCAGCCAGGCACCGCCCCAATCCAAAATGGCGGAGGTGGCCGCAGCCTTGAGGTCTTTGGCTGCGACGCAACAAGAAATGCAGGAACAATTTGCACAGCTCAGCCAAAATATGATGAGGCCACCTGGAGACTCACCGGAAATGATCACTTCGGTGGCTGTTCAGCCTCATCCTGACGCCAGGGGACCACCCCAGGCACCGCAGAAAGACCAACCTACACCCTAATGGAGGAGGGACGTTGCTGAACCTAGGCGCTTGCGCCTGGGGAGGCAAGGAAACCCTTGCCTTGTGGATAGGTATGATGATATAGAGGCGAAAGATGTCCCGAAAGATTGTTGGGAGCCGTATGAGGTTTCAAACAATACATTTCGTCCTATCCAACGAGGCCAAGGTTGTGGGGGCAGAAGAGGTGGAGAAGCCCAACAACGAGGATCAGCTTTTGATCGACTGAGCAGAGGGTCAGCCTTTGAAAGGCTCAGCCCCATAAACGACCTAAGACAGAGGTTATCAAGGTCGAGAAGTGCACCTGGCTCATAAAAGGAAGAGAGACAACATCGACCTCATCAGGGACGAGGAAGAGACCAAGAAGAGGTCAACAGCAGACATTGTGCCGTGGGTAGGGAACCCTCAGTCCACCACTTGGAGGTGGCCGGGGACAACCTCGGTCAGGCCGACGTTGCAAGACCATGGAATGACTCCATCCAACGTCTTGAGGATAAAATAGGTGACCTCATCAAAATTTGAGACCCACTGCAAAGAGGTTTCTCAGAGGGATCTCCGTTCGTGGCTAAGATAGTAAGCTTCCCTACCCCAGCCAAGTTCAAGCCACCCACTGTGACTCCCAAGTATGACGGTAGCACCAATCCTGTACATCATATTAAGATGTACCAGTCAGCGGTGGACATTTACTCAATACTTGATGAGATGAAGTGTCGGGCCTTTTTCGAGACCTTGACGGGAGCTGCACACATATGGTTTACTTCTCTTATGAAGAATTCAATTGAGAACTTTAAGGGCTTGGCTGAACGGTTCATTCACAATTTCTTCTTTGGGATAAGACCTCAGAAGAAGACCACCCATATGTTGTATGTCAAGAAAGGCAAGCATGAGAGCCTAAGAGACTACATCTCCAAGTTCAACAAAGAAAAACTTGAGGTTGAAGATTACGAAGAGAATATTTCCACGACCGCCCTCATTGGAGGTCTTGAGAAGGGAAAGTTGCTGTGGAAACTTGCGGAAGACCCTTCAAAGTCCATGGCGAAGTTATTGGCAACTGCAGGGAAGGTCATGAACGCTGAAGAGGCCATGGCCGCCAAGTATGAAGACGAGAATGACGGTAGCAGCGGAAAGTTACAAAGAAAGAAGAGGTCAACTGATGATAAGTTTGCGCGTTATACCCCCCTTATGATAAGCTGCGAACACATCCTCAATGAGATCAAGAATGACCGATCCCTGAGATGGCCAGAGAAGCTGAAGGCTCCTCCACATAAGAGGAACCAAAACTTATGGTGTGAGTTCCACTAAGACCATGGCCATATAACAGATAAGTGCTTCGCCTTGAAGGATGAGATCAAGAAGATGTTGAAGTCAGGAAAGTTGAGGAAATATGTTGATGGCAAAGCTCCTAAAAGGGGAGGAGATGACACCAAAAAGAAGAGGAACGACAGATGTCGTGACGATACCCCAACAAGAAGAGATGGTGACTCAGACGGAGATGATGAAGACGATCCAGACCTTTTGCCAAAAGATGATAACACCCTAGTGAAAAGGGTTGGTATGATCTCCTTTGGCATTAGCACCATATGCGAAGGACTTGCGGGGGGTGGTTCTGAGGTTGCTGATAGAAAATATTATGTGGCAGAGACCAAATCAGTGGCCAAAATTGATGTGGTAAACCTGACATCTTTCGAGACTACGCAGAAGAGAAAGAAGGTAGACATTAACACTCTCGTAGTTGGGTTCTCCCGACTCGACTTCAAAGGCATCCTAACTCCACATGACGACCCTTTAGTGATCACAATAAGAGTTCATGGGTATGAGGTGCATGGAATCCTTATAGACGGAGGAAGTTTAGCAGATGTGATGTTCTGGACCTGCTTCAAAAGCCTAGGCCTTAGCAGAGCTAGGCTGGTGCCTTATCATCATCCGTTATTGGGGTTCAGCGGTGAAAAGGTCCATCCACTGGGCATGTATGAGATGGACGTACGAATGGGTGATGAGTGGCCTAAGAGGTTAACCCAGAAGATCAATTTTTTCGTTATGGATAAAAATATCTTCTCGGCCTATAACCTCATCATAGGAAGAGTAGCCCTTAAAGAGTTTGAGGCCGTGCCGCCGACGGTCCACCAGATGCTAAAATTCCTGACCCCCTATGGGGTAGGGGAAGTGCAGGGTGACCAGACCATAGCACGAGAATGCTACTTCAACTCGGCTGAAGAGAGAGAGGCTCATAAGAGAGCAACGACCACATATAACATTGATACACTTGACCCCAAAGATGAAACGAAGTTGAAGAAAGGAGAGGCCGCGGAAGAGGTAGAATCCATCGTCCTCAATGAGGACGAGCCAGAAAAAACCATCCAAGTTGGCAAAGCCTTAAAAGTAGAAATCAAGGAAGAACTGATAAACTTCCTGAGAAAGAGACAGAGTGTCTTCGCTTGGAGTCACGCGGACATGCCTGCCATCAACCCTGAAGTTATGTTCCACAAACACAACGTGACTAAAGATGTTAGGCCAATCAAATAAAGATGAAGAATTTACTCTAGGGAGAAGTATGACTTCATTCGGGAAGAAGTCAGGAAGTTAGAAGAGGCCGAGTTTATCAGGGAAGTCATATATCCGGAATGGCTATCGAAAGCAGTCATTGTACCCAAAGCCAACAGAAAATGGAGAATGTGTGTAGACTTCACTGACTTGAACAAGTCTTGCCCAAAAGACAGCTATCCCTTACCTCTAATAGATCAGATGGTAGATTCTACTGCAGGGCATGAGCTCATGAACTTCATGAACGCGTATTCAGGCTATAATCAGATCTTCATGGATGCTGAAGACTCAGAAAAGACAGCCTTCATTACTGACAAAGGGACATATTGTTATAAGGTGATGCCCTTAGGTTTGAAAAATACGGGGGCAACGTATCAACGTCTTGTGAATAAGATGTTCAAAGACCAAATAGGCAAGACTATGAAGGTGTATGTAGAGGATATGTTGACGAAGAGCTTAAAGGCCTGCACTCATGTGGCAGACCTGGAAAAAACTTTCGATACCATGGACTAGTACAGAATGAAACTCAATCATGCGAAGTGTGTCTTCAGGGTAGGAGCCGAGAAATTTCTTAGATTCATTATCAATCAGAGGGGAGTAGAGGTGAACCCCGAGAAAATCAAGGCTTTGCTCGACATGAAGACACCAAGGAGTATCAAGGACGTTCAGAGGCTCACTGGAAGAGTGGCTGTGCTCAACAGATTTGTTTCCAGGGCAACCGACAAGTCTCTTCCGTTCTTCAAGGTGCTTAGAAAGGCCTTAGAATGGGACAAAGAGTGTGATGAAGCTTTTGATAAACTCAAGTTCTACCTTGGATCCCCCTTACTCTTATCTCGGCTAATAGCGGGAGAAAGGATGTTTGTTTATCTAGCAGTCTTTGAATCGACTATAAGTGCGGCCATTGTACGGGAGGACGTTGGGGTCCAAAGGCCTGTGTACGTCAATAGTAAGGCCCTTTAGGGGTCTGAGCAGAATTATCCTCGGATGGAAAAGTTGACCTATGCCCTGATACATGCTTCTAGGAAGATAAATCCCTACTTTCAAGCCCATTCCATGGTCATCCTCATCGACTCCCCTCTAAGACAGGTCCTCCATAAACCTGAGAAGTCGGGTAGATTGATAACCTGGGCCATTGAGTTGGGAGAATATGACCTCACTTATCAGCCTAGGACGACCATCAAAGGGCAGGCACTGGCAGATTTTATCGCAGAGTTCACATGGGAAGAGGTCGAAGTTGAGAATAATCTAGAGACTGCAGAAGGGTCAAACAGCAACGTCTTTCGACACCCAGAAGAGGTTATAACCAAGGGAGCCAGAGATGGAATTGCCGAGAATGAGAAAGACCGGTACCTCTTCAGGCAGGGAATAATGTCAGAAGGTGGCTTCTCATCAGATAGAGACATCTGGAACCTCTTTGTCGATGGGTCCTCTTGTGAAAGTGGGAGCGATGCGGGGTGGATAATCTCAGCCCTGGATGGTACCAACATCGAATATGCCCTAAGGTTTAACTTTAAGGCGTCAAACAACGAATCAGAATACGAGGCCATGATACCAGGCCTCTCCTTGGCATGGACCATTGGTATAAGATGACTCATCTTTCGCAGTGACTCAAGGTTAGTTATTAATCAAGTATTAGGGGTTTATGAGGCCAAGGACGAAAGGATGGCCAAATACTTGAAGAGGGTGAGAACGATACTCAAAGGCTTCGAAGAGGTAAAAATGAGGAGAATACCTCGGCAAAACAACAGTCATGCAGACGCATTAGCAAGGCTAGCTTCGGTAATGAGGACAGTCCCTGTTGAGATCTTGCCCAGAGCAACATTGAAGAAGAAGAGGTCAATAACCCTTGCCTCAATTTAAACCTAGGGGACTCATGGATGGATCCCCTTATCAGATATATCAGAGAGGGGGTGCTACCGGAGTCAAAGTTAGAGAGGAGGAAATTGAGGTACAGAGCTGCAAAGTTCTCAATAATAGGAGATGTCCTATATAAAAAGGGATTCCTATTACCTCTCATCAGATGCGTTCATCCCGTCGAAATTCCCCACGTCCTACAGGAGGTATACGAAGGTTCTTGCTCCAGTCACATAGGAGGAAGACCTTTAGCGAAGAGGATTATCACGCAAGGATATTGGTGGCCGACCTTGGCTAAAGATGCTGCAGCTTACGTAAAGAGGTGCGATAAATGTCAGAGATTCTCCAATATCCCCCATCGACCTCATCAGCCTATGACGTCAATCAGTTCCCCTTGGCCGTTCACGGTATGGGGAATTGACTTAGTGGGTCCCCTGCCAAGAGCTGCAAATAATTATCAATTTCTGATAGTTGCCATCGATTACTTCTCCAAGTGGGTAAAGGCAGAGCCGATGATCACGATTACAGAGAAAAAGACCTTCCAATTTATTTAGAAGAACATCATATGCAGACATGGCCTCCCAAACACCCTCATTTCGGACAATGGAACCCAGTTTAAGAATTCTTCCCTGGAAAAATACTGTGAAAGAGTTGGGATAAAATAATTTTTCTCTTCTCCTGGCCGACCTCAAGTAAATGGTCAAACCAAAGTCACAAACAGAACGATCCTTAACGGGATCAAGAAGAGGTTAGAAGAAGCTAAAGATAGATGGACCGAAGAGGTTTATGCTGTGTTATGGGCCTACAGAACAACGGCTAGGACGCCAACAAGGGAGACCCCATTTATGTTATCACGTGGCTCAGAGGTCGTCATACCAACAGAGGTAGGACTCCCTACTCATAGGGTTCAGGCCTATGACCCTGAGAAGAATGGGGAGGAGAAAAGACTCGACCTAGATTTGATTGAAGAGAGAAGGGAAGAAGCAAAATTTAGGCAGGCAGCTTACCAGCAGAAGACAATAAAATTCTACAATCAAAGGGTAAAATTAAGACCCATAGTTGTAGGAGACCTAGTGTTGAAGAAGACGTTACAAAAGGCAAACAAGCATCACCCAAATTGGCATGGTCCTTACAAAGTGATTGAGGAGGTTGTACCCAAAACTTACAGGCTAGAGAACCTCGAAGGAGAACCCTTTTCCAACCCTTGGAATGCTGATCATATAAAAAAGTATTACATATGATGTTACCAGGGCTTTCATGTAAATATATCATCCTATGAAGAGATTATTAATGAGAAGATCAGTTCCCGTGTCAATACTTGGTTTAGTGTTTGAATGGAAAATTCCTTATAGGGATAATATCTTAGTTGATGACCTCAGACCTTATAACATCATGATTTGGTGATAAGGTCTGAGGTCAGACATCATACTTGGATGACCTCAGACCCTTATAACATCATTAATTTGGTGATAATATTTTATGAGGATAACATCTTAGTTGATGATCTCAGACCTTATAACATCATGATTTAGTGGCAAGGTCTGAGGTCAGACATCATACTTAGATGACCTCAGACCCTTATAACATCATTAATTTGGTAAGAATATTTTATGAGGACAACATCTTAGTTGATGACCTCAGACCTTATAACATCATGATTTGGTGACAAGGTCTGAGGTCATACATCATACTTGGATGACCTCAGACCTAAATAGACATTGCATGACAGAAAATCATTCAAAAAAAACTCAGCAAATAAGGAAGTGAAGCATGTACCAGAAGTTAATATAAACTAAGAGTTACAAGGTAACTAAGTCTACAATCAGAAGTTACATCTTGAAATCAAAATAAGAGAATTACATAAAGCTTCACAAAAAAGGCCTAAGGGTTTGCAGCTACAATAGTGGCATCCTCGACCTCATTCCCTTGACCGATGTTGGTCACCTCGGCCCCATCATCTTGGAGGTTGGCGCCTTCAGTCTCAGTAACATCCAAAGGTGCTGTCTGTGCAGGGACAGCATCTTCCTCTTCAACCTCTTGAAGGGCCCGGGCAAATTGAGGATTGCCAAAACCCAGACCAATAAAGTCAGAGGCTTTAAAGTTCCCTCACTCCTTCTCCTTTATAGCAACCCATTTTCCAGTGGCCTTAATACCTCTTTCAAGGTATTCAAAGCAAAAGCTGATGAATTCATCAGAGACTTTGTAATCAGCCAGGATCCCCTCAGAAGCATCCTCAAGGGCTGCCTTCACTACAACATCAACTTTCTGCTGGAGAACGTCGTCCTTGGCCTTCATAGCAATGGTGTGGTACTTCTTAAGCTTGGAGATCTCTTTCTCTAACTCCTTAAACTTCTTATCAGATCCCTCAAAGGCAGATTTTAGACGATCTACCTCTGCATTCAACGAGCTCTGCACCTTCTCGTCCTCTTAGCCTTTCTCGATGAGGGGCAACTTCCTCAGAATCCAGTTGGCGAGATGGTGCATAGCAATGAGGCCATGCAAATCAAGAAATCAAATGTATGAGTTCAAATTCAAAACAGAGGTTACCTGAAATCCAAAGTTATAACTGAATGGACCTGTGAAGGCCAAACTCAACCAGCAGAGGAGTGTCTATGGAGCGACAAAAGTGCTTATCAGCATCGGTCATAGCAGAGCCGGTGGCATCCAACGCTTGCAAATTGTGGCCTATTATGCTATCATTAATTTTCATCTGCTCAAAACGAGCATCCAAGGCATCCTCAGAGGATATGGGGATGGCCTTTTGGGCCTTAATTTTTCTCTGATCCTCAGGGGAGGTGGTTGTAGTTTTCCTCTTTTTTTTAGCATCGTCCTTGGACGTGCCGACACTCTTCTTCGGTGGAGGAGGAGGGGGTGCATTCAGGCCTGCCTTCTTCACTAATTTCGTAAGACTTGGGGCAGACATCTCCCAGACTTCGTCCAAAATGCCTTCGGGGTGCTCTGCAAATGGAAAGGTCTGAGTTAGAATATCAGAGACATAAAAAAATCAGAGGTTTAACTTGCTGAAATATTAAAATAAGAACTTACGGAGCTCTGTCAGAGGACTACCCCCAAGCCCTGTCTCTGAGAGATAGTAGGGGGTCATCAGGAGCTCGAACCTAACCAACAGACCGTGCTCCCCCTGATCTCAGAGGTCTTTCACTTTTTGAAGATTATTCTGGCTTAACCCACGGTAGGCCCTGGTAGCTATTGACACCTTGGCCCATCTCAGGGGTGTCCTCGGCTCTAAGTTTGAAGAGGGGACACAAGGGCCAAATTCCCATGCCCTTGAGGCAAAGAAATGCCACAGCTTCCAATTATGGTTGCTAGTTTGGGTAACCTGCAACATTTTCTTAGTTGACTTTTGAGCTAAGAATTGGTAATAGCTCGGATGGTTCCTGGCAGAGGATGGGATGTAGCACCCAGTAAAAACCTGAACAAGAATGTCTGAATGGTGGATGGCCTTCCATAGAACTATAGCTCCAATTATCACCCTCCAGGCATTGGAGGATAACTGAGAAGGACCTAAGTTGATATAGGAAAGTATAGCCCTAATGATGGGATGAATAGGCAGACAAAACCTTAACTTGAACATCTGCTCATACACACAGATTTCACCATCTCGGCCGCCGAAAGACCTCTCTTCCCTCAGAGGTCTCCTGAGTTTTATGGAGGGGCTAATGGAATATAGATGACTGAAGGCAAGAAGGTCGAGCTCGATGACAGTGCTCTTTATCTCGGATGCCTCCGAGGTGTCAACATCGCTCTCATCCACATCATCATCCGGTTCAACGTCGGCCTGAGCAGACGATGGGGCACCACTTGGGAACCTCTGAGTGAACTCAACCCCTATGATAACCGATAGGGGAATGGTTTCAAGAATTGGGGGAACAACAACGCTAGGTCCTACAACTTCAATGTCGAAGTAAAAGTGAGATGTGCTTGAACTGTTATGAGATGAGGCGCGACTAGAAACCTCAGCTTGGTCAGGGACCTGATCCTGCTGAGTGGAAAAGTCCACGGCCTCTTGAAAAGAGTCCACAGACATAGGGTCTGAGGTGGACGACTCAGACTCTGACATGGGGGTAGGTTCAACTGGGACCTCTGCTTTTTTAATTGGTTCGACTGGCTCAGGGTATATGACCTTCAGAGGGGGTGGAAAGATAGGTCTGAGTGAGAACTCCTCTGCCTTACGAGCTTCCTCTTGGGCTCTTTCGATTTGCCTAATTTTATCTAAGGTCTTCTCCCTAAGAGAGGGGAATTTCTCTAAGAGTTGGTAAAGGGGTCTAAGCATGTGAATCAGACCCTACACTTGTGAATCTCCAAAATAAATAAGATTGGCAATTTGACTAAGGATCAAAGCTCGGTTTTTAAATAAGAACGATTACAGAAATTGCTCACCGAAAAACTCTTAGGCTCACCAAAAAATTCTTAAACTCGTTGAAAAATGCAACGAATGGAAGAACAAGGCAGAAAAATGCAACAAAAGGAGAGAAAGGGGTGATAGACGATACCTAAGAGAATTCATGAAGAAGAAAGGGAGAGGATTGCAAGAAAAAGCCACCAACAGCTCCTTAAACAGGCTCTTGTAGAGAGAGAGAATTTCAGGCTAGGGAATGAATAAGTGGGGAAGAAAGAGTAAGGAAGGGGATATAACCCACAAACCCTAATGCATGCATCCCAAGGCCCATCATTGTCTTGGGAGCCTAAAGGACGGATGACATCACATGCTTGCCAGGCACGCCTCCCACTTCAGTAGTTGACACTAGTCAAAGAAATATTGGAACCAACAAAAATCATACCTCGGACATGCATACCCCTTAGTCACCTATTCGCATAGGCAACTAAGGGCAAGGGGGTGGTTAATATGCCCTATATGTACCCAACAGCTCAGAGACATCAACCTCGGCCAAGGAGATGGCCGAGGTTAGAATGGCCCAAAATTAATAGCTGGCGATCTCATCCCAGGCAAGGTCGGCCATGGACAACGTTACTAGTTTCCTCACGGGAAGACAACAGTTGAAGTCTTCATGATGTGCACGATCGGATTACTCATCAGGTCATCCAAGGCTGACAACCTCGGCTAGGTGCAGGCCGAGGTTACAAAGACAATTCCATCATCATAACCAGCCTCGGTTATGAATCACCCGACGTTCCTGCTACGCCACCATTACCTCGACCTAGGCCGACATCACAGATCAACATACCTTACCTCGGCACTCCCACTGAGCTAAGGTCACCACCTCGTCCTCTTCCAGGCCGAGGTTGGGACCATTCACAGATGGCCGAGTCCTTATCATCATATGCATTATTGGTAACACGTGTACATAATCAGTTATAACCGAATCATTCCCCCCACGTGAGGGAATATTGAAGTCATCACTATCTTCATGAGATCATCCAGGTGTCATTCTCATACTGGTTCGATCCTCATGCAAATGTTCATTGCATGCTTGGGGGGTACATTACACCCCCCAGGCACTATATAGAGAGGTCATCCTCTACCTTGTAAAGGATCCAAAATTAACAAACCTAGCTAAAAATCTGTCTAAATATACAGTAGAGAGAGAAAGCTTGAGAGTTTGTATCTATGGCCATTAGAGCCCTCATGCAGTGATATTAATCACACACTTGCAAAGTGGACGTAGGCCTGATTGGTTGAACCACTTATATGTCAGTGTTAATCCTCTTCTCCTCACCTCCTTCTACTATACACCCTTATACTGCCAGTGTTAACATTGAATTGAGATTACAAACACCTTGAAGGGTGGTGCTATTTTCAGCATCATCACCCATTGTTCGTCCCATAAATCTGATTCATGGCACATGTTCCATCATAATATGGTGAAAACTACCATTTGCTTGGGCAGGGAGTATTCCGTAGTAATGAAGCACCCTATCAATAATGGGTGAAGGATAAACCATAGTCCCCCTCAAGTATTGCCACTGTCAAGAAAGTGACCTTCCCATGGAGAAGAATTTTTTTTTTCTTCCTCATCAGGGAAGACTTTCAAGACAATATTATCAGGAATTCCATATTGATCACGAAATTCATAAAAGTTTTTAGCTGATGAAACTTCATATTTTTTTCAAACACCTAGACATGGTAAATGAAGAATATGAAGGAGATTGGAATTGAGAAAAGTGGAGAGAGAGTAGAAGAATTCAAATGACCTCGGCAACTGGTGAAAGTTCCAAGGTGTAAGGGTGTGAGAACCCTTATGCACTCTGAATCTTTATATTCTCACAGTCGTCACAATGCTTGGGGAAGTGTGTCACATGTGCACACGCCATCATTACCTTTAATGATGGCAATGGGCACACAATTCAACGGTGAAAATATGTGCATAAACTATGGTTGTAATGATTTCTTTGTGCACCTCATAAAATAAGCACGTGTAAAAATAACGTCAGATTAAATAGACACGTGGCGTAGAAATAAGTCAAGGTGTTTGGCTGAACAACCTAAGATATCGAACACACATATAACAAAACAAGGTTCGATCGATCAGTGTGTTTGATCGATCACTCCCACATTGGGGGATAATGAAGGGATAAGATTAACTAATGCCCCATGACCTGAGCCACGCACTCGAACACATGGCAAGCCATGAAATGAGGTTGCAAGAAGTAATCGTCCTACGAATATTTCAATACAATCAAATCTATAAGATCGTTACAGAGATATATATATATGGTTAATGTATAAAAATGGATTTAATCCAGATTTATAATCACAGATAACAATATAGTAAGCTATTCAAATCACACACACATAAGAGGATATATTTAGAGTGGTTCAGCTATAAAATAGCCTACGTCCATTGTTGGTATTATTTAGTAGGGTTTACAGTAGCTCATTATGGTGTGCATATGAGTGATTTGAGTTATCCCTCCAGCTGAGGGAGTATGTCGTATTTATAATGGGGTAAAACCCTAGATATTCCTATATATTCCAGGCATTTACATCTATGTACCGTAAATGGAACTCTTATAATTTAGTGCTAGTTGGCATCCTATCCTAGTAACTTCTATTATTTTGATGGTTGGCATTCCTGGAATCGGTCGGTCGCCTAGCCGACAAAGTATCTCTTATACCAACAAGGTGGCTAATCATCCACGTATGAGGATATGTGTAAATTTGTCGTTGGTTCACGTAGGAGAGTAATTTTTACACACAACAAAAGACCCCAGGTCTCCATGCTTGATGAGTGATAAAAAGTATGGAGTATTTGGCCCAAAAAATTGCTCAGCGCACTATTTGCGAGTGTGGTTGGCTGCTGATCTCCCATACATGTAAAAAAATTTGTTAGCATTGTCGATGATGGCATTTTTATAAATAATTCAACCTTTATTAACCGTTAAAGGATACAATAGTCTTTTGAATCTTTAGGAGGCATGAAGACGATGGTAGTTCAATAGTTCATTCAGTTAATTATTCCATCCCCTTATATCGAGGCAACCTATAAATATGTATGATTCCCCCATTTTCTTTTCACCTCAAACCTTCTACACTTAATATTTTTCTTTCGTCTTCAATATTTATTTGTTCGATCATTTGCCGCCAATATTTTTTTCAGTTCTTTCAGTCACTTTAGATTCCCTGTAAGCCTTATTTCACTATTTCTCTATTTTTATCATCTTTTTCTCTTTTTCCACCATGGTTCACACCGTAGACGAGAGTTCATTACATGAGTTAAGAGAAAAAAGAAAAAATATGTCTTGGGTAGATTTAGATATAACCCAAGGTCCCATAGATGTGTATTCTCTTCCTGAGGGTCAGTGGATCCCCACCTTATTCATAGCTACGGGTGGAAACACTTTTCTACCAAACACTCTTTTCCTTTAGTTTTGTTAATACTTTTATGTGGTCTTTCCTTGGGTTTCACCCAACACTTAGAGGGTGGTAAATGATTTCCATAGGTTAAAAGAGATTTAAGGGACCCATATTAGGGTCTAAGAGTTGATTTTTGCTATAAATGGGGTACATTTAGAGAGAACACATACTATTTGAAGCCTAGGCAAGAAAATAGGACCTTAGTTGTGAATTTACTAGATTCCAATAAGTATTATTAAGACTGTGGTGTAGTTGATAAGAACTGGAAACATGCTCCTCATCCATAGGGAGTGTCCTATACTAGGCCCAGATGTCCTCAAACAGGGCGTGGCATAGGTTGCAATTCTGTCGTCTACTTGTTCTTCTTTAGTTATGTGTTTTTGAGTTCTACGGATTAACTTTGTTGTTTCCTTTTTGATGTAGAGGAAAGTAGGAAGAGGTTTTTCTAAAGAAGGGGAAATTAACCTTGAAGAGATCAAATTTATGTGGTGACTTAACCAGAGAGTTGGAGAGGAACATCCCCAAGAACCTTCTTAGTTGTTGGAATGCAAAAGTTCTGTGACCTCTTTCGTTGCTCGACCAACACTTGTGCTGCCCCAAGTCGCCATCAACTTAGAAGAGGATATTGTGCGTACTTCTTCATCTATGAAATCTGCTGGTGCTGAGTTCACCCAGGGAGGAACTTCTTCCTCATTTGAATTTTTTGACATTTTTGATATCCCACTTTCTCCTCCAGCTAAAATGATTAAAAGGAAGATGCCCAACTTGATGGGTGGGACACCGTCTCCTCCCCCAAGAAAAATGATGATGTTGGGCAGAAGCCAGTTGAAAAAAGTCCCAAGCCAGTTGTACGAGGCCTCTTGGTGTTAAAGAGACTTAAACTACTAAGTATAAACTTAAGAAATTGAGGAGAGGTTTGCCTGTCTTTTCTGACGGACCAATCAGTAATTACTCCATGGAAGAATCTTATCCTTCGTATTATTTCTATTTTTTTATTATATTCAGTTTATTAAGTTTATTATATTAATTTAATAAAATAATAAAGTAGAATATAGAATAATATTTTAATATCCATTTCTTTTTTCTATATAAAATGGTGAATCTAATGAATGATCTCCCACTGTGTGGGAGCTTACGGTTTCATGTTCTATTTCACTCCTCGATAGGGGTTCTTTTCACCCTTACCTTATGGTACCACTTCGTTATCGGTCACCCAGGAGTATTTAGCCTTGCAAGGTGGTCCTTACTGATTCACATGGGATTCCATGTGCCCCATGCTACTCGGGTCAGAGCGTAAGCTAGTGATGCTTTTAGTTGTTGGACTTTGACCATCTAGGGTACAACACTCCACCACTTTGCCTAGCATCACGACGCTTGTATTTCTCTCCCACAACCCCAACTCCGAATTGGATCAGTTTATCCTCAACAAATAAGTACTTGGGCCAATAAAATCCTACCTAATGGATAGATATTTGGATATGTGACAAAACCCTACACTTTTCATTACAAAATCAATCAACCGAAAAAAGATGGATTATTTTGTGAAAGAATTTTTACCCGACCAACAAGTGTTGGCTGCAAAGAAGAATCTGGTCGACCAACAAGAGTTAGTGAGAAAAATACAAGTTGATCCTAACATTAGGCCAGTTTATGTTACTATTAACCCTGGATTTGCCAAGGGTTTGATCAAGTCTAGAATTGTCCATGCTGATCGTGATGCATTAGCCCCCATGCCCAGGTCCAGGCTAACTGAGAGGGCTTGCCATAATTTGGCATTGGTAATTATCTTATCTTCTACTTTTCCATTGATGTTGTTGAATTTTTTCTGACTTATGGTGTTTACGCTATTTTTTAGTTTTTGTTCGGTGAAGTGGAAGAGGCCTTTGAGGTCCTAAGATAATCTTTGGAGGCTTCCCGACAAGATTTAGAAACAAAGCAGAAGTTTTGGGAAGAGGAACTGAAAAAGGCCAATGACAGAGCCACTGCAGCTGAAGATAAAATAAATGTTGCTGATGAATGAGACATAAATGGCGAGAAGAAACTAGGTGATGATGAAGGGAGAGCTAAAACTGCTGAAATCCAACTTGTAGAAGTCACTACTAGGGCCCAATCTACTGAAGACAAAGTGTCTAGTTTAACTTCTGAAGTCATTTCCTTGAAGGCTAAGGGCAAAGTTTCTTTTAACAAGGGTTAGAAAAAAATATCTCTTTACTGCCTCCACCAATTTGAATCAAGGAAGGTTGGTCAGAAGCTTTGAAGGTGGTTGGCACAGAGGAAAACTTATATCTTTTCCAAAGGCATGATCCTGGTACTCCTTCTAACCTGGATGAGGAGTTTGATGACAAGGATGGGCCTAGAGAATCTTCTATGGTGTCCATTGAGTCTTTAATGGTGCCAAATGCTAGTGTCGATCAACCTCTTGCCAGCCAAGACCAGGCCAAGGATAAGGAGAAGATTTAGCTCCTTTTTAGCAAGTTTATTTTTTGTCTTTTCTTTCTTGATGATGTATTGGCCTTTGTACTTCAATGATTAATTAATGAAAGAACAATTTTTTTGCCCAATTATTGTTGTCTTTGAATGGCTTTGATTTCTTATTGGTTTATTCTTTTATGCATTGTTTACTTCTTTGTAGTTGCCCCATAAACTCATATATTTGTGACTTTCTAGTTTGATGCTAAGAAGAAGGCCATTATTTCTACTGAATCCGACTTACTTAGGTGTTGAAAAAATATCTTTAAAGATGTCCATGTTCCTTTGTTTAAGGAGGATTTATCAAGGTTTGTTGGCCCAGATCTTTCTAATCAAGTGAAAAAATATTACATCCACCTTAATTGCCTCTTGGACAAAGCTATAGAAAATTATGCTGATATTTACAAGATGATTGAAAGGTTGTAGGAGGATCACAAAATTTCTAAATCATTGCTTCATTCTGATTATGAAGCCAAATATAAGGCATTAAGTGAAAGTTATGGATTTAGCAAGAAATGAAAAGACATTACTTCTGCTTTGCATAAAAAGGATTTGTCTTTGAATCAAGAATTGGAAAATGCCCGATCAATTGCTGCTATATTGGAGAAAGAAAACTATATCCTAAGGAGTTAACTTGACAATCTGACGAGATCAACCACTACTGGTCCCGAGGAGGGTGATTCATTTTATAGCCTTAAAATGCTAGGTTGTTGGAGGAGTTGGAAGATTTGAATAAGAAAAAAACCAAACCTGGGAAAGTTTTCAGGCAAAGTATAGTTGTTCGGCTAACTATTAGGGAGGTGAGAACCAAGAAAACTATTGTCGACCAAGCTTCCCTGCTAAAGTCCATAGATATAGTCCTCAAGAAACTCCAAGATCAATTTAATAAGTTAATATTCCATTTTCATAAGCAACCAAGGGAAGTTTATATGGATGGCTATAATGAGGCCTTAACTCACTTGGATGATCATTTTCCCCAGGCAATCGTGAAGGTTACAAATGGGGGTGGACTTACTTGTTGACCTTGATGAAGTACGATCAAGACAGTAATTTGTGGCACTAAAATAACCTAAGTTCCTTTGATTGTGCCAAGCCTCCCTTCAAACTGTGACACCCCGACTAATTAAATACCGGGTAGCTACTCCTTTATTAAATTAATACAAAATGCCAAGTTGGTTCAGTTCATAGCATCACTGTCGAAAATATTTTAATATTTACTAACCACCTAGTATTTAAAAAGTGAGTTGTCCATTTTAAACTAAATCTAATTAACATGCAATAAATGAATTATGAAAAGTTAACATAACCAACACAATATAGTCACAATAGAATAACCAACCAGTAATAAAGAGTCTGGAGGAAAAACTCCTCATAACAAACCGAATTCCGAAATAAATAAATACAAAGTCTGCATCACTAAAATTAATTACAACCCAAAGTCTGAAATAACTGAATAAGTAAAATTTCTCTAAAAGGAATGGGCGACATGCCCAACAAATGATAAAAACTGATAATGGAGTCAAGATCAGAAACGGAGGTGTCTACTGTCAAGGTCCTGTAACTTCCACAGCAGCTACAGCACGTCACTTGAATAAAACTCCTATGCATGGTGTCCTTATGGCTGGGCACCTGTTGATGTAAAAAATTAGATCACTCTAATTATTTAATCACAGATAAATAAATGAGACAAAGATTTTTAAAGTGGTTCAGCCTTATAAGAATGGCTTACGTCCACTGTTATGTTATTGCTGAGTGTTTGGGAATTCTTGATTACAAGTTCTTTCAAGAAATTCCGGTCCCTTTGAATGAGGACGATACAATGTATTTATAGCCCTGAGGCTCCCGTATAAAAGGGTGATACATTAAATGATATACATATGAAAGGGTGAGACATTTAATGCCCTTTGAGCGTGTGCGTCAAGATGGTAAGCGTTCAATGAATAGTTGAACTGTTGATTATCTGGCAATTGATGCTGGGGTCGAGATGCAGCTCGGACCGCCTTAGTTGCTCGTTGCTCAAGAGTTCCTCGGAGCGCTGGAGTATCTCGGAGTGCTAAAGTTTCTCGGTGTATCCTTGTTGCTCGCAGAGAACATGAGCTGGTCGGGGAAATGAACTTCCTCGTTGTTATTGTGCCACGTAGATTGACACGTGTCTTCGTATTATTCGTCCATATCAGCATACTAATTTTGGTATCAACAGAAGCCCCCAATGTTTTATATTTCGAACTTTGAGGAGTATGGAACATTCTTTTTCGGTATATGGCAATATTAAATGACTTTCCTGGGTTTTAGGAGCATTTTCTTTGTATTTGAATTTCTTCCAAATTCACAGAATCTGCCTTTTCGAATTTTTATGAGCGCTTTTTGTCCTTTTTAGCCGCCGGTGTCGTATTAGTTTCTTTTGTGTAATCATTTCTTTCGCCGCTTCCCAAGGCAAAGTATTTAAACTTCTTAGGTAACCATACCGTCTTCTACTTTTTCCAATTCTCTGCTTTCGAGTTTCCATAGCCTTTCTTTCTCTTGTGCGTTCATCTTTGTTTTCGTTCGTTGTCAACAGATCTCCCTTTTTTCCCTGTAAGCTCTTCTTCTTTTATTCATCATGGTTTATTTTATTGAATCTGTTGAGAAATTCCGTTCTGATTTCTCTATCCCTTCCTGGGTAACTCTGGAGGATCTGTCTGGGCCTTCAGATTACTTTCGTTTGGGTGAGGGACATTGGTTTCCCAGCCTTTTTATTGCTGAATGTGGATTTTCTTTTCCACCAAATCCTTTATGTTTAGAATTCTGTCAATACTTCGACGTTGTTCCTGCCAAAATTGCCCCAAACACATGGAGAATAGTTAATGGGGTATATAGGTTAAATCAAACTCATGGAACCCGTATAGGGATTCCTGAGATTATGTACTGTTATAGATGGGCTGTTTTAGACAACGTCTATTATTTAAAAACTAGATTTTTGAATAGGGCTTTAGTAGTCAACCTCCCTGACGCTAACAGGGATTATTTTGAACATGGGGTAGTTATAAAAAATTAGCAACATGCCCCTTTAGTTGGAGAGGAGGTGTATGAAGGTCCCAAATGCCCCCCATATGGCAATGGGATAGGTTATTTTCATTTTATTTCATTTCTGAAATTATGTATTCATTATGTTTGAATAAATGCATGATTGACATTTCAATATGTTTTTGTTTGCAGTTGACAGTAAGAGAAAAACTCCCAAAGAGTCAGAAGTTAATATAAAGGAATTGAAACATATCTGGAGTTTGCATCAGAGGGTTGCAGACGAGCACATCAGGTCTGCTTCATACTTATTGCAGTACAGGAGATACACATCGTCCTTTACTGCTCATCCTGTGGTCAACATCAGTGAACCTTTGCCAGCTTCAGAAGAATCTTCACCAGAATCTCACATTCCTTTGAGTCAGAAGATGGGCAAGAGAAGAGTTCCTGCTATCTTTGAAGAGACCTCCTCTGCTGGAGATGGAAAGAAAAGCAAGGTTGATGTCCCAAAGGGGACAAAGAAATTAGATGTAGCTCCTTCTGTTGCTGCTCAGAAGGTTGCCGAGAAGCCCCCAGTGGCTCCTGTGCAGAAAGATGCACCTGTGGAAATAACCACCATTCCTCCAACGAAAAGTTCCTCTTTGGTTGAGGCTGTTGAGAAGACATCGAGGAGACTGAAAAAATCCTCCTTGGTTAGCTTTTCTGAAGCCATTCCCCAGCTCCCAGCTGGTGGAGATGGTGTTGCAAAATCCTTGACCATTCCCGAGGTGCAATGTAACGAAGACAACCTTTTTTCGGGACATGGTCACTTCTCTAGCTGCTCGTCATATTGCTTCAGTAAGTATCTCTACTCTGAGCTTTTCATATTTTCCTTTGTTATTTCCCATATTTGTTTATGATGTCGTTTTCCTTATCTGATTACAGTTGACGAGCTGTTTCAATATAATCCTTAAAAAGGATGAAGCGATCAAAGCTTCTTGCTCCTCGTCCACTGTGGAGGGAGCGCTGGAAGAAGCTACCAATCTTTAAGGGATTCTCGTCAGAAGTATGACGAGGATAAGGTTGAATGGGAAAAGAAGTTGACTGCGTCTGAGGCAGAAAAAGTACAGCTGGGAAATAAGGTGAAGGATTTAGAGAGAGAGAATAAAAACTATTCCGAGAAGTTGACAGGCTTTGGAGATCTTGAGAATAAATTAAAATTAGCTGAAGAAGAGTTGACCCTCCTACGAGAAGTAAATCGCCAAAAGGAGGAGGTGGAGACCAAGTTGAGGGCCACCGAGAATCTTATGTCCGAGAAGCTCTCCTCGGAGAAAATAAAGAGAAAAACAGCTGTAAAGAAATCCTTTAGAACTGGTTGGGAAAAAGGATGGGATAGGGGGGTAGCAGCAATGATGACCCAGGTGAAGTATGGAAGTTTGAAATACTTCCATGATGGTTGGGTTGCTGCCTTGCAGGAACTGAAGGTGAGCGAGGATTCTGAACTTTTTCAGCAACATCTCCCTGGTCCTCCTCCAGCTATTGAAGATGAAGAAGAGGATGAAGCTGCATCCGAGGAGTCTTCCTTGATAGTGGGTGATCAAGTCCCTGCTGCACAACCCAACCAGACATCTACTGAGGAGATTTCTTCTTTGCCTGCTCCTCCTGAACAAATCCCAACTCCAAACGACCAGATTATTGTTCCCACCGAGCAACCGAGCTCCTCGTCCCAGCCTCCCGAGAAAGTCTTGGGAGACAAGGAAAAGGTGTGAAGTTGTTCGGTACTATCTTTATGTTTTTCTTTTACCTGTACTTTATATTCCAAATCTTTGTAACTTTGCCTTATGATCTAATAAAATTTGAGTTCTTTTCCTCCATATGATTGTCTCTTATCTATCTGCACTATGTCTTGATCTTCTTTTTGATGATTACCTTTTTCTTTCTCTGTTAGTTTCTGGCCAGGATGGAACTGATATCTGCCAATGATACAAAGTTGATGCAACAATGCCATGAATATTATAAGGCTGGTCACACAGACCTGAGTGTATCAGAAATTGCTGACATCCTGGGCCATGATGCTTCAGAGCAGGCAGTTGATGCTTATCGGTACCTGAAAGATTTACTTGACCGAGCTGTGGCCAATAATGTGGCATACTACGAGTTGATCGAGGAGCTTCATGGTACCCTAGAAGATCTTCAGAATCAGCACAATGAATCAATTGCCCTGATGCATGAGGGGTATGAGAATAGATATCAACATCTTTCTTCCGAGACAGGCCACAAAAAGATCCTTGCTGGGTACGATGTCAGGGAGAGAACCTTGAAGGGTGAACTTGAATCGTGTAGACAGATTGCTGAGCTGCTGGAACAAGAAAACAACAATTTGCAGAAGGAGCTAGCACAGTATAAGTCTGCAGCCTCCTCTTCAACAACTGTAATCCCAGTGACTGATGAGGGATTTTCCTTCCTAGAGGTTGAAAATGCCAAATTAAGGCAAGAGTTGGACACCTTGAAAAGGTCTAGTACCTCTACTGCTGCTCGGGGGCGAGGAAGAGGTTCTCGTGGGCGAGAAAGAGCTGTTCAAAATGTTGTCGAGGAGCAAAGTTCTTCACCTGCTCGGAGTCGATCAAGAGTTCTCAGTCGTAATATTGAAGAAGCTCGAACTCAGTCAACTTTGGAAACTCAAGCGTTCCAACTAAATGCAAAAGATTGGGCTTTGTCTGGAATGTCCAAGAAAATTCTATCTTTGGAGGATCAACTTACTGCGACGAAGTCTGCTTTAGAGAATAAGGACCTTTTTGTCAAAAGCCTTCATGAACAGGTGGATAGACTAACTTTCCAATTCCATAAGCAGCCCCGGGAATTTTGGATGGCTGGATATAACGAAGCTCTATTCCATTTAGATGCTCGTATCCAGAATGCCAATAATGAGGGCTATAAACAAGGCTGTCTAAATGCCTTATGTGTGTTGAAGATCGATCGGGGACATTATTTGTGGGACTATTATGAGCCCGGAGTGCTTGACTTGCCTGTGCCACCATTCAAGTTGGACATGGAATGGATACCTGCTCGCGCCATTCCTCGGAGCTTAATTGCAAATTATCTTGGTGACTATAGCTTGCATTCTCAGTTTGAAGTATCTCGTCCAGAGCATCTATTAGACACACCTTCAATAATGAATATCAGAATGCTGAAGGACTTGAATTTTATTAACTCTCCTCAGACTTTAAATGATCCGCCAGCTGGAGAGGAGCCTATTTCAAAAGCTGAAGGAAAAAAGCCAATAGAATAGGAATTTTTGATGTAATCGTCAGTATACATATCCACATAATTGTCAATGTAACTTGTAATTTTTTAATGTTAATGAAAGACTTTCATTTTTGTTCGCAATCTTAATTGCTATTGCCTTGTAAATATCAAACACTTTACATTTATGCATATGTATCTGTTAAAAAGATAACAATATTGTGCTGTTCATCGACCAACTTAGTAATAAAAAGTTACAAGTATTAGTAATGTTGCTCGATCACTTAATAATAAAATAATGAGCGTAAAAAAATTTCTCCAACCAACCAAGGTTGTTAAATTGTGCTTGTCGACCACCTACATTTGGTGGGTTTTTATCCCCGACCAGCCATACTTGGTTTTATTTGAAATATTTTCTCCTCGTCGACCAAATATAGTTATTGGGTTTTTATCCCCGACCAACCATACTTGGTTCAGTTTGGAGTATTTTGTTCTTCAAAGAACTTATTATATTTTCCTGCAATAATTTTGCCTCTCGACCAACATAAATTGGCATTTGAGAGCATATTTGTTTCTTAATCAACCAAGAATGGCGTTTTAAGAATGTTGTTCTTGCCCTTTTACCAACCAAAGTTGGTCGTGGGTCCAAACTGTTAGGTTCTTTCGAACTATCTTGTCCACTAGTTATTTTACCAACCGAAGTTGATCACGCTAGTGTACGCCTCCTAACCAAAGGAGTATAATTTGTTCTCGCTATTTTACCAACCGAAGTTGATCACGCTCGAACTATCATGTCCACTAGTTATTTTACCAACCGAAGTTGATCACGCTAGTGTGCGCCTCCTAACCAAAGGAGTATAGTTTGTTCTTGCCCTTTTACCAACCGGAGTTGGTCGTGGGTTTGAACTATCATATCCACTAGTTATTTTACCAACCGAAGTTGATCACGCTAGTGTACGCCTCCTAACCAAAGGAGTATAGTTTGTTCTCGCCCTTTTACCAACCGGAGTTGGTCATGGGTTTGAACTATTAGGTTCTTTCGAACTATCAGTATCAGGTTCTTTCGAACTATCAGGTTCTTTCGAACTATCAGTATCAGGTTCTTTCGAACTATCAGGTTTTTTCGAACTATCAGTGTAGTGTATCACACTAGTATTCCCCGAAAAACTTTCAATAAAAGGAAGAAGATGGTGAAACATCATCGTTTTATTCATATCAATGGAATTGCATTACATTTTACATCACTGATAATACTTGCGTAGATGTTCAGCATTCCATGCGTTCTTAAATTCCTCTCCTTCTAGAGTTGCTATGCGGTAAGTTCCTGGTTGAACAACTTCTATAACTTGGTAAGGTCCATGCCAGTTTGCTTCCAATTTGTTGTGCTTCTGAATAACCTTCTTTAGCACGTAATCTCCTTCTTTTAAATCACATTTCTTCACCCTTTTGTTATAGAACAAAGCTGTTCGTTGTTGGTAAGCAGCATTCCTAATGGCTGCCTCTTCTCTAACCTCCTCGAGCATATTCAAATCCAATCTTCTCATTAAGTCGCTGACTGGGGAATTAAAATTCAGAACTCTATGTGTTGGAAGACCCAACTCGGCAGGTATTACTGCTTCACTTCCAAATGCCAGCATATATGGTGATTCTCCAGTTGCAGCTCGGGGAGTTGTTCGGTAGGCCCACAAAACTGACTGTAACTCATTAATCCAATTAGCTTTAGCCTCACTTAGCCTCTTCTTCAAACAATTTAATAATGTTCTGTTCGTCACCTCAGTCTGTCCATTGCTTTGAGGATGGCCTGGCGCTGAATGAACCTTCAGAATGTTTGACTGATGACAATAGGCTGCAAACTCCTCGTTATCAAATTGTGTTCCATGGTCTGTGATAAAAGCATGAGGGAGACCATATCGACATATGATGTTCTTCCAAACAAACTGGTACACTTTCTCGTATGTCATATCAATAATTGGCTCAGCTTCTACCCACTTAGTAAAATAATCCACTGCCACGACGAGGTACTTGAACCTTCCTCTGGTTGTCGGCAATGGTCCAACCAAATCAATTCCCCACATGGCAAATGGCCAAGGGGAAGTAATAGGTGTCAACAATGCTTGTGGAGTTCTTCTGATGGAGGAAAAACGTTGGCACTTGTCACACTTCTTGGCATAGGCTATACAATCAACCCTCATCGTCGGCCAGTAGTATCTCTGCGTCATCATCTTTTGCAAAAGTGTCCGACCTGCTACATGAGCTCCACAAGATCCTTCATGGATTTCTTCAATCAATTCTTTTACCTCGGAAGGATGTACACATCTCTGCAAACCTGCCATAATTCCTCGTCTATACAAAACACCATTAGTTAGTACATACCGAGCAACTTTATACTTCAATTTCTTGGCAGCGAGCTTATCCTCCGGTAATTCTCCTTCTTCAATGTATGCCCTGATAGAATCCATCCAAGATGGCCCTAAATCAAAAGTAATGATATTCATTGTTAGATCTTCATCTATGCTCCGACTTTCTAACACTTCAATTGGTATCGTTCTTCGCAGCTCGGTACGAGTAGCTGATGCTAGCCGGGCCAGTGCGTCTGCTCGTGCATTTTTCATTCTTGGTATTCTCACCAATTGAATGGCATCAAATTCTGTCAACAACGCCATCACCTTTGCATGGTACTTTACCATTAAATCTCCTTTAACTGCATATATTCCCATCATCTGATTCACAATTAATTGAGAATCACTGAATACCATCATCTGCTGTGCTTCCATAATCTTTGCTAAATTAAGACCTGCTATCATGGCTTCATATTCAGCCTCATTATTGGAGGTTTTGAATTGGAATCGCAGAGCATATTCCATGTCAATCTCGTCTGGGGTGTTCAAAACGATCCCTGCTCCACAACCTGTTGTACAAGCTGACCCATCTACATACAATCTCCACGTAGGTAACTCGTCTTCAAATTTCTTATCTGACAGCCTTCCTCGGTGAAATATTTGCTGCTTTGTTTTATCCTCCCCTGGTATTCCTCGCTCTTCGTCGACCATCTCTTCTCGCCCTTTTACCAACCGGGGTTGGTCCGGGTTTGAATTTGATGATCTTTCTACATCCACATGCCCTTTTACCAACCGGGGTTGGTCTGGACTTATGTCTGTTGATCCTGTAACATCCACAGGTTGGTCAGCGAGCATCTTTTGTTCCTCGGGGGTATCAGGATACGTAAATTCTGCTATAAAGTCTACTACAGCTTGCCCTTTTAATGATGATCTGGGTTCATACACAATATCATATTCACCGAGATCTATTGCCCAGTACATCAGTCTCCCTGACTTTTCTGGCTTATGAAGGGCTTATCTTAATGGCATGTCGGTATACACGATGATGGTATGGGCCTGGAAATATGGCCTCATTCTTCTACTTGCTTCAATTAATGCCAATGCCAATTTTTCTAGCTTTGGGTACCTGATTTCTGCACCTCGGAAAGCCTTACTTGTGTAATAAATTGGTTTCTGGACTCCATCCTCCAATCTGATTAATGCCGAGCTGACTGCATTCTCTGATACTGCCAGATACAAGTACAACTTCTCTCCCGTTATTGGCCTGGACAACAGTGGAGGTGCTCCCAAATACTTATTCAAGTCTTAAAAGGCCTTCTCACATTCATCAGTCCACTCAAAAGTTTTTCGAAGTGTTTTGAAGAATGGGAGGCATTTATCTGTTGCTCTGGACACAAATCTGTTGAGCGCCGCAACTCTTCCTGTAAAACTTTGCACTTTTTTCTTCGTCGTTGGAGATCGCAACCCTAAAAGGGCTTTGATCTTTTCTGGATTTGCCTTAATACCTCGCTGGTTGACAATGTATCCGAGGAACATTCCTTCTCGTACTCCAAAGGTGCACTTCGTCGGGTTGAGCTTCATTTGGTATTTATCCAGTTGATCAAAGGTCTGACCTAAGTTAACTAGATGATCAGTAGCTCTCTTGCTCTTTGTTAGCATATCGTCGACATAGACTTCCATGTTGCAACTGATTTGTTCGGAAAAAACCTTGTTCATCAGTCGCTGATATGTTGCTCCTGCATTTTTTAAACCAAAAGGCATAACATTATAACAATAAGTTCCCCTTGGGGTAATAAAAGAAGTACTTTCCCTGTCCTCAGGTTTCATTTTGATCTGGTTGTAGCCAGAATAAGCATCCATGAAGCTGAGCAGCTCGTGTCCCGAGGTAGCATCCACTAGCTGGTCAATTCTGGGCAATGGAAAATGATCTTTTGGGCATGCCTTGTTGAGATCGGTGAAATCAACACACATTCTCCATTTATTGTTCTTCTTCTTCACCATCACCACATTTGCTAACCAGTCAGGATATTTCACATCTTCAATAAATCGAGCTTTCTGGAGTTTCTCGACCTCCTCTTGTATAGCTTGATTCTTCTCGAGACTGAATACTCGTCTTCTCTGCTTTACAGGCTTTATCTCCGGATTCGCATTGAGCTCATGGCATAAGAAATTCAGATCTATTCCTGGCATGTCTTCATGACTCCACGCAAAAGTTTTCTTCCTGTTTCTCAAGAAAGTTATTAATTCATGTTTTATTGAAGCATCCAACATCGAACCTATCTGGGTTACTCGTTCAGGGTGCTCATCGTCCAGAATAACATTTTCTGTGGATTCCACCACCTGTCCTTTTACAAGTTGTGATTCATCCCTGGGATCAAGTGTTTCAATTTCTGTACCTTCCTCTACTTGGTGGGTGATAGTCTTTTTCCTTGACTCTTCAAGTTCCTCTTGCTCGGAAGACGAATAATAGCATTCCCGAGCTACTTTTTGATCACCTTTCACAATCCCTACTCCAAAGTTTGTTGGGAATTTTAAGCACTGATGCACTGTAGATGGAACTGCTTCGAATTTCTTCAAACCAACTCTTCCCATGATGATGTTGTAAGCTGATTGCACGTTCTTATTCATCACGAAGAAGCGTATTCTCTCTGTCCGGCAAACAGGCCAGGTTCCAATGAATATATCCAGTTTGATCGTCCCAAGTGGAAAAACTTTCTCACCAGCAAAACCCAGAAGAGGTCTGTGATAAGGCTCCAATTGAGATAATTTTAAACTCAAGCTGTCAAAGCATGAATAGTACATGATGTCTGCCGAACTACCGTTATCTACCAAAACTCTTGAAATCATTACTTCTTTCATCCTCATTTTGATCACCAAAGGGTCGTCGTGAGGGTAAAGAACACCTGCAAGGTCGTTTTTTGAAAAACCAATGACTAGCTTCTCTTTGTTTACCTTCCTCGGTCGATCATCTTCAGCCAAATTTATTCGCTGAATGTACGAGCAAGCTTGAGCTTCTCCGAGGTAAGCTTTCCTTTCTGCAGTTAGGTCTCCTCCTCCTGCATCTCCTCCTGTAATGACATTACAATCAAATGACCCAAAACGTATTGAAAATACCTCACGTTTTGGCTGCCTTGGCTTTTTGGGAAGATCGGGGTCATCCTCTGCATCATCTTCATGATCTCTTTTCTTCTTCTCCTCTGCTCGACGAGGAGATCTAGACCTCTCTCTAGTTCGATCATCATTTTTTCTTTCACCTCTGCGATCAACATACTTTGATAGTTTTCCTCTTCGGATGAGTGTTTCAATCTCGTTCTGAAGGGCTATGCAATTTTTGGTCATGTGGCCATGATCTTTATGGAACTCGCAGTATTTGTCCCTATTCCTCTGATCAGGGTCTGTCCTCAACTTCTTTGGCCACTTTATTTCTTCGTTATTCTTGATTTCTTCCAAGACATGATTAATACCCATTTTTAAAGGAGTATAATTATCGTATTTCTTCAGGACTTCCCATGACGTCCTATTATTCTTGGAGTGTTTGTCACCGCCATTACCCTTCTGCTCTTTCTTCTTAGATTTGTCGACTTCCACCTTAGTCTCTTTATCCATATTCTTCTTTGCAGCCATAACCTCCTCGGCATTCATGATTTTGGCTGCTTTTGCCATCAACTCTGACATAGTTGTAGGTGGATCTTTAGCCAAAGTGTAATACAACTTGTTAGGCAACAACCCACTCATCAAGGCCGTGATTGCTGTCTTTTCTTCATAATCTATGACCTCCAGCTTCTCGTTATTGAAACGAGTTATATAATCTCTAGTACTATCACCAGATTTTTGTCTAACACTTAACAAGTGCGCTACTCGTTTTACTGGCTTTGCTCCAAAACAGAAATTGCCAATGAACAACTCGGCCAAATGAAAGAAAGTTGAAATCTTACCCTGAGGAAGATTGTTATACCATATCTGGGCAGATCCAATAAGAGTTCCCGAGAATACTCTGCATCTCATCTCGTCGGGGACGGCATAGATGTCGGCAGCAGCTTGATATTGTTCTATGTGAAGAACAGGATCTGTCTTTCCATCATACTTGGGGGTCACCATGGGTGCTTTAAATTTCGATGGGGTAGGAAAATCCACAATGGCCTATACAAAAGGTGTCCTTTGAACAAAAGTTCGTTGTAAGGGGTTCTTTGCTTTAGCCATTTCTCCCAATCTATCTTCCAACCGTTGAATGGAACCTTTCCATGCATCATTTCCTTCCTCAGGCCTTTTAGTCCGAGCAATTGATTGCTCTGACATAGCTTCTTGAGATCTATCCCGACGATCAGCTGGTCGTGATTGTGCTGATCCTTCTCTTCGCTCTGATGGTTGTCGAAAACTTCTCGACATGGTCCTAGGTGGAATCATATTCCTCCTAGGGCCTAATCGACTGAAAGGAGACACCCTGCTCAATCTTTCCAAGGCACTAGTTCTCTCTGGAGAGAGAGTGATATGTTGCTCAGTATCCGTTGCCCTTATCGATGAAGTTTGCCCAGGTTGATAAGAAAAATCGTTGGACTCCTCATTACGATATGACCCAGTACGTCTGGATCGCGATTGCCTCTAACCACTTCTATGGCCTGAATGGGTAGGTACACCGCCGTGAAGAGTTTGAATGAGTTGCCTCATAGTTTCTTGCATGGCGGTTTGTCCTTAAGCCAGATTCGTCATAATTCCAGCCAGATCTGGAGGTGCAGAGGGATTGAGAGGATTTCCAGTATTTCCAGCATTTCGATTACTAGATTCCGGATTATCTGCCATTGATGATGAATGATTTTTGGTGAAAAACGATAATAACAGTCGTTTCCCACAGATGGCGCCAATCTGTTGATGTAAAAAATTAGATCGCTCTAATTATTCAATCACAGATAAATAAATGAGACATAGATTTTTAAAGTGGTTCAGCCTTATAAGAATGGCTTACGTCCACTGTTATGTTATTGCTGAGTGTTTGGGAATTCTTGATTACAAGTTCTTTCAAGAAATTCCGGTCCCTTTGAATGAGGACGATACAATGTATTTATAGCCCTGAGGCTCCCGTATGAAAGGGTGATACATTAAATGATATACATATGAAAGGGTGAGACATTTAATGCCCTTTGAGCGTGTGCGTCAAGATGGTAAGCGTTCAATGAATAGTTGAACTGTTGATTATCTGGCAATTGATGCTGGGGTCGAGATGCAGCTCGGACCGCCTTAGTTGCTCGTTGCTCAAGAGTTCCTCGGAGCGCTGGAGTATCTCGGAGTGCTAAAGTTCCTCGGTGTATCCTTGTTGCTCGCAGAGAACATGAGCTGGTCGGGGAAATGAACTTCCTCCTTGTTATTGTGCCACGTAGATTGACACGTGTCTTCGTATTATTCGTCCATATCAGCATACTAATTTTGGTATCAACAATGTCGAGGAGTCCACATGGGAACGCGAGGATGAGATGCGCGAGCGTTATCCAGAGTTGTTTTTATCAGGTACTTTCTAGTTCCGAATTTCGGGATGAAATTCTGTTATTAGGGGGGAAGTATGTAATACCCCGTATTTTTGGCGACATTTATTTTTGGGATTAATTAATTAAATGCGAGTTAATTGGAAATTAATCCGGATAAAATACTAGCGAGATGTGAGTTGGTACTTGACTATATATGATGATAATTGAATATTGAATTATGAAATTGTCGTGAGATTGATATACGGTAATTTGGACATTTTATTGGGACGCGTGTGACAGTCGCGTCAGGATATAATTATTTTAATTATAAAAGTGAATTTAAATTCTATTAATCGTATGGTCGTTTTGAGTGCACCAACGCGTCCGGAAGGGTCGAGATAGTCAGAAAACACTAGCCGGGGGTTTAGTTTGGGTCCCGGGGTATTTTTAGGCCATACCGGCAACATAAAGGGTATTTTGGTAATTTTGTATTTTTGGAAATTAAAAGTGACGAAAATTAAGAGTTTTTATCTGATTGGAAATTGACCCACTAAACCCACTAACCAACCCTTATTGACCCATTAAGCTACGGGGGTTATTAGATTAGGATTCCAATATTTTCCCAAAACAAAAACCCTAGCCACCATAGCCATTGGAGAGGAAAGCTTGGAGAAAGAGAGATAGAAGGGAATTCTGCAGAAAGAGAGAGAAAATCATCATCAAAATCAGAGATCGAATCAAGGCAAGTGGTTTAATTTACATTTTATGCAGTAAATGTTCCTTCCATGTTAGAAATCTTAATAATCATTCTTGTTTGGGAGATAAAAGAAAACCCATGAAATTGGAGATGTTAGTTTAATTTTGGATGTAGGTCTGCATGTAGAAACGTTATGGGAAGATTGAATTAAGAGAATTACTACCTTATGTGATACAAAAACGGATTTAAGAAGAGGTTTATGTATGTTCTTGAAACCTAAAAAGGTTTTTACAAAAATAGATTTGAAAGCAAACGGGTCAGAACCCGAATGTGAAAATAAATTTTAAAAATGCAAGTGTTTAATATCATTAAATAGTGAATATAAAGTACATGATAGTGTGTGCACTCACATGAGTGCCTCACCTCTCAACTAATTGTGCACTCCTATCGTACCCGTACCCATTTGTAGTTGCTCCCATATCTATCTAGTTCAATGCTAAATCTAACATTTCTATATGATAACCAATTCAAACTCCAACATCTTCTATTTAATAGAGTATTGTACCTTATTACACAGTTTCCCCACTTTAGCAATACAATTTATTAGAAATCTTACATTTTCACTTTATAACCGTTGCTATTATTTATACTCACAATTATTCGCGATAATTCATTTCAATCAATAGTATATTATTCTCACCAAAAATATACAATACTAGCACCCCGAGACTAAGCTGCGGCTATCAAATCCCGGTACATCACGTACATGAGGACCACGTATTCCGAATCTCTCAGGAATCGTTTCATTAACAACAATCACAAACAATGGAGGCGAACATAGTTCATATCACATGGGTCACGCACATACCTACGCTCCCATGATCAGTAGACTTATTAACTTCTCAACAAGCCCTTCTCTGACCTATGTCCTCTAGGTACCAATCTAAATCCCCCCGTAGGCACACAAAGATTAGATGGCCCTAAACGAACGCCAACCTCCCATGATAGCAAGTACGGTAGGTATGTCATACACAGATAACTACATATACTAAGCATTCTCACATCTTAGATATTACAATATTTATTAGTGGTATACTTCTCGTTCTTATACCAACTCTTAGTATTATACAAATCACAAGTCCCGGGTTTATATGTATTTACGTCATCAATTATCCTCACTTCGTAATTAGTCACTCGCATCCTAATCCACAAGTGTCATCCGGTTCAAGGCACTATTCTAAATTTTACTCCTCAATATACCCCAAATCTCCCATCTATACCTACTAGTTAATAAGGGAAAGTTATCTCACCATTTAAATAAGACTACGGGATACTAGAAATCAAATCAGGCCAAAAAGACCATTCTGTCAACTCGTTAGAAGTCTCGTTCGAACGAAGGGCTTCGAACGAAATACCAACTCGTTAGAAGTCATACTGTCATCTCGTTAGAAGTTCGTTCGAACGAGGTCGTTCGAACGACATGGGCAGGTCTTCTAACGAGATGGCAGTTTCAGCCCAGAAAATCCCACTTCCGTTTTTCTCAATTCTTTTCTCCTCTAAATCCACCCTAAGACTATCCAAATTATGTTTTAACGTATATAAACCATTTCTAATCACCCTAGATCATTACTTAACATATTTAAGGTGTTAAATCTTTACAAAAATCATGGAATTACAATGAATCTTCAAATATATCTCCAAACCCTATGAACATGAACTCCTAATTTTCTTAGGTCTAATTACTCATCATAAATCCGTTTTTAAATCATCATATGTAACTATTCAAGCATTAGATCATTCCATTATCATACTACATGCAAATCCTAACCCAAATTCAAAGTTTCTCCAACAATTTTCATGTGTTTTCTTCCAAAAATTTCAATAAAAGATAATTCCTACACTAAGCATGGAAGACATATTCAATGCATTAAAAATACTAAATAACTTGCCTTAGATTGTTCTTCAGATTTTGATGTTGGTGGAAGAAGGTCGATTCTCTCCTTTCTCTACAGATTTTCTCCCAAAGTTGAAGATGGTGGTTATGGGTTTTCTCTTGGGAACCTCTTCCAACTCTTCCTATAACTCCCGTAGCCCTCTAACTTGTCAAATGTTGGTAATGGGCTTAGTGGGTTACTAATAATGTATAATTTACTCTTAAAATTCGTAGGCTTTAATTCCCAAAATTTCAAAATTACCAAAATACCCTTTTAAGTTGTCGGTATGGCCCAAAAATGCCCCGGGACCCAAACTAAACCCCCGGCTAGTATTTTCTGACTATTTCGACCCTTTCGGACTCGTTGGCGCACTCAAAATGACCATTCGGTTGATAAAAATAAAATTTAATTTTTAATTCAAATAATTTCATTTCTGACGCGACTGACACGCGCTTCCCAACTAAATTTCCCAAATTGTCGTATTTTAGTCTCGCGACAATTTTAATATTTCCAATATTCATATATTGCCATATATACACATCATAATCAAATACCAACTCACATCTCGTTAGTATTTATATCCGGATTAATTTTCAATTAATTCACATTTAATTTAATTAATTTCTTAAATAAATATCGATAAAAATACGAGGTATTACACAAACTAGACACAAGTTGGATTCCACCTGATGCCATTAATCAATGTCAAATAGGTAAATATTTAGGAGAGTACGGCCTCCATAATGAATGTGAGATGGCCCGTCCTCCTCACTTATTGATAGGACGAGCAACAACATTAGGCAGATGTTAAGATATTTTAATACAATAAATTGACCATATACCCTTGATGGTCCTCCCGTCGAGATGGACAAGGTACAAAGGAAACGTCCAGCATAATAGATTTATACTTCTTATGGGGGCAAAAAATATGCCCACATAATAGCATGACACGTGGCGAGCACCCCGATCAAGATGGCGAGCAGCAGGCGCTCCAACAAGATAGGGACGACTAGAGTCCTTAATAAACTAGAAGATCAAGGAGCAGTATCTGAGTCAAATCAAACTCCATGAAGATAGGACTCATCCATATTTGTAACCCTAATGTAACCCCTAACTCTATATAAAGGGAAGCTAGAGTAACACCCTCATGTAAAACTCTCATATCATTCTAATGGAACACAGCAGCAACCCCGTGAACGTAGGCCATTCATGGTCAAACCATGTAAATCTTTGTCTCTTTTATATTTATTTTTATGCTTGTATTGTGATGAATTGGAACCCCCCTACGGGTGAGATTTTTTTCTCCTACAATTGGCGTCGCCTGTGAGAAACGATACAAAAAGTCTTTCCTTCTTGTTGACAAGATAAAGATTTATGTTGCGATGCAATGACTTACATGCACGAAACCCCATCAAGAACTATGTTTTTCTTTCTCTTCATACAAATAAATTATATGTTCTGCACGCATATTTTTGTTGAACCCTGATTGTTTATATTCATAAATCTTGTGTTGGATTTATATTTTTGAATCTGCATAATAGTTAGTTTCATAATAATGAGTTTTTTATGAGTCCTTAGAGATATGGACGTTCTCCAAATTTTTCTGGGCAAACAAAGCTATTTACTGGATTACATCATATCTTGATTTCCATATCCCAAATTTTCGGGCAGGGGGTAATCGTCTTAAGGGTTTCTCTCTCATGAGAGATCTTGAACACATATTTACAAAGCAGAAAGATATTCTCTCATCAGTTATATTTTCACAAAGATGTACAGGTTCTGGGCACGCCAACAGTTCATCAATTTTAATATCCATTTACAAAATTTGTGCTGCATACAAGATTTTCTCATGTCACGAAATTTGTGGTAGCACAAAAAACAAAAATCAATGGCAGATACAAAGAGAATCCCTCCACCAACCTATGCGTCATGCAGATTTCTCTACATATTTAGCATGACCAGAAAAAAAATTAAGAAGGAACCAACAGTATTTTGATCATCTCTTTCGGTTATTTCTGAGCTGCAACCAGACGTCACCCCGATCTGTGATTTGGGGCTGCCATCAAGGCGAGCACCACCAACAGTTTACGACCTACACGTGATTAACAGTGACAACCACAGTGACGTGCTTGGAAAATAGTCAAGATGACGAGCTTGGGCGAGGACCACTGGACCAAACCACTAGTCGGCGACTAACCGAAGACGAGTGCATCCCTCAGTTCAAACACGCCCAGTCCGTGTCCCAACTCCTCGTCGGTGAAGCCACAACTCACCGGCCAAAAACATCATCATCCATAAGCCCTGGGCACAAAGGCCCCATGCGAGCAAGACTCAGCGACCAAAAAGGTCTTCGCCCCTCTTCTGATCTCCCTTTCGGCCACGCCGACCAGCAACCTACTTTCATTTGTCAACAGAACTACGAACTAAGGCTACTACAGCCAAGCGCCCTGTTGATGTAAAAAATTAGATCGCTCTAATTATTCAATCACAGATAAATAAAATGAGACAAAGATTTTTAAAGTGGTTAAGCCTTACAAGAATGGCCTACGTCCACTGTTATGTTATTGCTGAGTGTTTGGGAATTTCTCGATTACAAGATCTATCAAGAAATTCCAGGTCCCTTTGAATGAGGGTGATACAATGTATTTATAGCCTTGAGGCTGTCATCTGAAAGGGTGATACATTAAATGATATACATATGAAAGGTTAATACATTTAATGCCCTTGGGAGTGTGTGTCAAGGATAAGCATTCAATGAACCAATTGAACTGTTGGTTATCCAACTATTAATGCTTTGTTCGAGATGCAGCTCTGACCGCTTGAGTAGCTCGGACCGCCTAAGTTGCTCGAATCGCCTGAGCTTCCTGGTATTTAAGAGTTCCTCGGAGAGGTCTGTTCCTCGGAGCGTGTGAGTTCCTCGGAGAAGTTTGTTCCTCGGAGCATATGAGTTCCTCGGAGAGGTCTGTTCCTCGGAGCGTGTGAGTTCCTCGGAGAGGTGTGATTAACCCAGGAAAGTCATTTAATATTGCCATATATCGAGAGAGAATGTTCCATACTTCTCAAAGTATAATCTGTTGATTATTTGGAAATTAATGCTGGGGTCGAGATGCAGCTCGAACCGCCTTAGTTGCTCGGAGCACGGGAGTTCCTCGGAGCACTGGAGTTCCTCGGAGCACTGGAGTTCCTCGGAGCGTACATAACTTGATCGGGGAAATGGGTTTCCTCGTTGCTATTGTGCCATGTAGATTGACACGTGTCTTCTTGTTAGTCGTCCATATCAGCATACTAAATTTGGTATCAACAGAAGCCCCCAATGCTTCATGCTTGATGGTTTATTTGAAAGGATGGAGTATTTATTTTGCAGTGTTGCTCGGTGCTCGTGAAATTCTTGATCTATCTTCTTGATTTGTTCAATATAAAGTGCATTATCTCCTGGACGACATATGATGCAGCTTGTAGCTTATCATAATCTTCAAGTATACTGATTGGTTTGCTAGCCGACCAACTGCCTCCTGTGCCGAGCAACTGAATGCTAACTTCACGTGCTTGATTCTTCTGATTTATGCCTCCATGTGAGTTTGTGAAATTGAATTTGGTGCTCGACTGCATTATGTTATAAGGATGTGCCACCAAATGAACAAATATGTCTGTAATAGAAGCCCCCAGATGAACAAATACTTTATCGAGCACCTTTTAGATCGCCCATCCATGATGAATATCAAGATGCTCAAAGATCTTAACTTTCAAAAATTCTCCTCTTGTTTTAAATGATCCACCTTCTGGTGAGGAACCTGTTTCTAAAGCAGAGGGAGAGAAAACCAATAGAGTAGGAATCTCAATGTAATAGTTAGTACACAATTTAGCATAACAATATTGTGTGGTTCATCGACCAAAAAGTTTGCTCGATCACTTAATAATAAAGTAATGAGTATAAAAATGTTGAAATTTTTTCCAACCAACCAAGGTTGTTAAATTATGCTTGCCGACCAATTATAGTTAGTGAGAGTTTTGTCCCCGACTAACCATACTTGGTAAATTTTTGTCTTTTTCATAAAATGTGCCCGACCAACCAAGGTCGATAAATTTTCCTCGTCGACCAACTACAATTAGTGGGTTTTTATCCCCGACCAACCATACTTGGTTTAGTTTGGAAAATTTTGCTCCTCGAGGAATATTGGGTTCTTTCGAACTATCTGGTTCTTTCGAACTATCAGGTTCTTTCGAACTATCAGGTTCTTTCGAACTATCATGCCCACAAGCTATCTTACCAACCGAAGTTGATCACGCAAGTGTACGCCTCCTAACCAAAGGAGTATATTTTGTTCTCGTCCTTTTACCAACCGAAGTTGATCGTGGCTTCGAACTATAGGGTTCTTTCGAACTATAAGGTTCTTTCGAACTATCATGTCCACAAGCTATCTTACCAACCGAAGTTGATCACGCAAGTGTACGCCTCCTAACCAAAGGAGTATATTTTGTTCTCGTCCTTTTACCAACCGAAGTTGGTCGTGGCTTCGAACTATAGGGTTCTTTCGAACTATAAGGTTCTTTCGAACTATAAGGCTCTTTCGAACTATCAGGTTCTTTCGAACTATAAGGTTCTTTCGAACTATCAGGTTCTTTCGAACTATCAGTATCAGAGGTTCTTTCGAACTATCAGGTTCTTTCGAACTATCATGTCCACAAGCAATCTTACCAACCGAAGTTGATCACGCAAGTGTACGCCTCCTAACCAAAGGAGTATATTTTGTTCGTCACTTCAGTCTGTCCATTTCTTTGTTGAGATCGGTGAAATCAACACACATTCTCCATTTATTGTTTTTCTTCTGCCCGACGAGGAGATCTAGATCTCTCTCTTGCTCGGTCTTCATTTTCTCTTTCATTTCTGCGATCAACATACTTTGACAAATTTCCTCGTCTGATGAGCGTTTCAATCTCGTTCCTGGAATGCTTGTCAATGCCATTACCCTTATGCTCTTTATTGTTGACTTCCACCTTGGTTTCTTTATCCATATTCTTCTTCGCAGCCATAGCCTCCTCGGCATTCATGATTTTGGTCGCTTTTGCTATCAATTCTGACATAGTTATAGGTGGATCTTTGGCCAAAGTGTAATACAATTTGTTAGGCAACAACCCACTCATCAATGCGGTGATTGCTGTCTTTTCTTCATAATCTATGACTTCCAGCTTCTCGTTATTGAAACGAGTTATGTAATCTCTAGTACTCTCACCATCCTTTTGTCTAACACTTAACAAATGTGCTACTCGTTTAACTGGCTTTGCTCCAAAACAGAAATTTCCAATGAACAACTCGGCCAATTGAAAGAAAGTTGAAATCTTACCCCGAGGAAGATTATTATACCATATCTGAGCAGATCCAGTAAGAGTTCCTGAGAATGCCCTGCATCTCATCTCGTCGGGGACAGCATAGATGTCGGTAGCAGCTTGATATTTCTCTATGTGAAGAACAGGATCTGTCTTTCCATCGTATTTGGGGGTCACCACAGGAGCTTTAAACTTTGACGGGGTAGGAAAATCAACAATATCCTGGACAAAAGGTGTTCCTTGAACAAAGGTTCGTTGTAGGGGGTTCTTGGCTTTAGCCATTTCTCCCAATCTATCCTCCAACCGCTGAATGGAACCTTTCCAAGCATCATTCTCTTCCTCGGGCCTATTGGTTCGAGCAACTGATCGCGTTGAAGTGGCTTCCTGGGATTTATCTTGCTGAGTGGCTGGTCGGTTATAAGATTCATCTCGACGAGTAGCTGGTCGCGACTGGGCAGATCCTTCCCTTACATCTGGTGGTCGTCGAAAGCTCCTCGACGCTGTATTGAGAAGACTTTTGTTCCTCCTAGGGCCCAATCGATCAAAAGGAGAGGCCCTACTTAATCTTTCCACCGCGCTGGCCCTTTCCGGGGAGAGGGTGACGCGATGTTCAGTATCCGTGGCTCGTATTGACGAAGTTCGTCCAGGTTGATAAGAAAAATCTTCAGATTCCTCATTAACACGCCTAGTTCGTGAAGAAAGTGCACGGGTATTTCTTTGGATGTTTCGTGATCCGGAATGAACTGGTGCTCCGCCATGAAGGGTTTGGATGAGTTGCCGCATCGTATCTTGCATGGCGGTCTGGCCTTGAGCCAGATTTGCCATTATTCCAGTAAGATCTGGAATAGTTGGTGGTGCGGATGGATTTGGAGGTATTCCGGCGTTTTTGTTGCTGGATTCAGGAATTTCATCCATTTGACAATGGATTGTTTTTGATGAAAAACGATATTACCAGTCGTTTCCCACAGACGGCGCCAATCTGTTGATGTAAAAAATTAGATCGCTCTAATTATTCAATCACAGATAAATAAAATGAGACAAAGATTTTTAAAGTGGTTCAGCCTTATAAGAATGGCCTACGTCCACTGTTATGTTATTGCTGAGTGTTTGTGAATTTCTCGATTATAAGATCTATCAAGAAATTCTAGGTCCCTTTGAATGAGGGTGATACAATGTATTTATAGCCTTGAGTCTGTCATCTGAAAGGGTGATACATTAAATGATATACATATGAAAGGTTAATACATTTAATGCCCTTGGGAGTGTGTGTCAAGGATAAGCATTCAATGAACCAGTTGAACTGTTGGTTATCCAACTATTAATGCTTTGTTCGAGATGCATCTCTGACCGCTTGAGTAGCTCGGACCGCCTAAGTTGCTCGGATCGCCTGAGCTTCCTGGTATTTAAGAGTTCCTTGGAGAGGTCTGTTCCTCGGAGCGTGTGAGTTCCTCGGAGAAGTTTGTTCCTCGGAGCATATGAGTTCCTCGGAGAGGTCTGTACCTCGGAGCGTGTGAGTTCCTCGGAGAGGTGTGATTAACCCAGGAAAGTCATTTAATATTGCCATATACCGAGAGAGAATGTTCCATACTTCTCAAAGTTCAATCTGTTGATTATTTGGCAATTAATGCTGGGGTCGAGATGCAGCTCGAACCGCCTTAGTTGCTCGAAGCACGGGAGTTCCTCGGAGCACTGGAGTTCCTCGGAGCGTACATAACTTGATCGGGGAAATGGGTTTCCTCGTTGCTATTGTGCCATGTAGATTGACACGTGTCTTCTTGTTAGTCGTCCATATCAGCATACTAAATTTGGTATCAACAGAAGCCCCCAATGCTTCATGCTTGATGGTTTATTTGAAAGGATGGAGTATTTATTTTGCAGTGTTGCTCGGTGCTCGTGAAATTCTTGATCTATCTTCTTGATTTGTTCAACATAAAGTGCATCTTTCGTTTGACTTTATTACAATTATTTTGTTCACATAAATATGGGGGAGCACTTATAGAGCACTCATGTCATTTATTCGTTCATTTAATTTTCAATATTGTCGTCTAGATATTATTGGTTATATCAATGGATGGTCGGTGTAATATCTTTACTAATACTTAGCGTAGCACCAACGGATGCTCGGGAACAACCATCCTCGTGAAATTTTATCATAATAATTATGGGATCATTCATGTCATTCATTCAATACTATGAAATATTTCCTCGACACATGGTCGAGCAGATGCACATCATATATTCCTTGACTGAATAAACGAATTGCATGATAAATTATATTTGATTTCGCCTCGGCAAATGGTCGAGCAACTCATTAACTTCCATAGGTATAAGATTCAGTCCCGACGAATGCTCGGCACCAATCTTAAGCACTTGGAAATATTATTAATGCACCGTTAGATGCTCGAGCACGAATCGCTCTCTATATTTACTTGGTACTATGCTGCGTTGTCTTGACAGACCAGTCGGGGGCTATCTATATTTTTATTGCTCCGGCAGATGATCGAGCACTCTATAATACTATTAAGGCTTGACAAATGATTGGGAAAGATTATATGTTATAACTGACGGATGCTCGAGTGATGATATTTCTTCAACGTCCAGTATTGATTATGTGGCTCTATGGACGGTCGTGTATATTCAAGATTTATCTCGGCAAATGATCGGCAAAATATTTCTATATATTTACTCCCAAAAATATTTTCCACACATGTCGCATTTTATCCCCAACAAATGGTTGGTCAGGATAATTCTTATATTCAGTCCCGAAAGATGGTTGTCACAGTCGATTAATGATCGACATTACATCTATTGGAAAGTTAGTTTTCACTAACACGGCAGGATCGTTCGTAATATCTACTCGGTCCTTTTTTCCTCGACGGATGCTCGAGCATGGATCACTCGTAATATCTACCAGATAGTCTACAATTTTTGCCTCGATTGGCATTCAGGCATCATTTATTTAATCTGGAAATATTCTTTTCACCTTGACAATCTTGCCTCGACGAATGCTCAGGCATCATTTATCTTATCAATGCTCCGACAGATGCTCGAGCATAGACCGTTTGCAACATCTACAAGATACTTTATAATTTTGCCTCGATCTCCAATGGACAGTTGGGCAATACAATTCTTATTTAATTCAACCTCGGCGAGTGAGAAGTTGATGTATCTGTATAACAAAGATCCAATAACACATAAAGCAGCATGGAGATCAATAATCAACTATATTTATCAAATAGGATGAATTCAACATGTAAGAAGTCACATATCTAGCAAGATCATAGTCAACGAACAGAACATGTTGATAACAACAACTAGACCCCCTTGAATGTATCAGTAACATCGATGGATAACCCATTCGCTTATCGATGTCGAAAGGGCATCAACAGCACCAAGATATCCACTCCAGAGGAACGGCGTTTCTTAAACGCCATATCAAATTAACGGATTTCTGCACGAAGATGCTTTGAACTCATATAAATTTCTTCAGATGTACGTGTTATATGGAGTTTTCAACAACATCCAGGAACCACCATGCATGATCAGCAAATAAGTGTGCCCCGAGGAATGATACATTATATGGAGCTATATGAGCAAGATAATCCTCAAATATATCCATCTTGACGAACGAACAACGCGATACTCTTCAAAAAAACAAAGTCCCATGGAAGGATCGGGCACACTTACCATCTCAGTTATACAGATCAAATAAATCGATGGAGGTTCGGGAAGTCTCCTCTTCAAAGCCCGATTTGGAGCTCCATGGAAACGATGACACGTGTACAGATTCACCGTAACATTTAAAGCAAAATAGAAGAGGCCAACTCAGGATGGATGCAACATGGTTAACACTCGCACTAGTCTTTCAAATGACGATCAGGACTTGTTGATGTAAAAAATTAGATCACTCTAATTATTCAATCACAGATAAATAAATAAGACAAAGAATTTTAAAGTGGTTCAGCCTTATAAGAATGGCCTACGTCCACTGTTATGTTATTGCTGAGTGTTTTGGGAATTCTCGATTACAAGTTTCATCAAGAAATTCCGGTTCCTTTGAATGAGGACGATACAATGTATTTATAGCCCTGAGGCTCACATATGAAAGGGTGATATATTAAATGATATACATATGAAAGGGTAGTACATTTAATGCTCTTTTAGCGTGTGCGTCAAATGATAAGCATTCAATGAATAGATGAACTGTTGGTTATCTGGCAATCAATGCTGTGACTGAGATGCAGCTCGGACCGTCTGAGTATCTCGGACCGCCTGAGCTTCCTGGTATTCAAGAGTTCCTCTGAGAGGTCTGTTCCTCGGAGCATGTGAGTTCCTCGGAGAGGTCTGTTCCTCAGAGCATGTGAGTTCCTCGGAGAGGTCTGTTCCTCGGAGAATGTGAGTTCCTCGGAGAGGTCTGTTCCTCGGATTATGTGATCATCTCGGAAATGCTTGTTGTTGCCATGTAGATAGCCACGTGTCTTCGTATGATTGGTCCACGTCAGTAGATTAAATTTGGTATCAACAGAAGCCCCAAATGCTTCATGCTTGATGGTTTACTTGAAAGGATGGAGTATTTTATTTTGCAGTGTTGCTCGGTGCTCGTGAAATTCTTGATCTACCTTCTTGATTTGTTCAACATAAAGTGCATTATCTCCTGGACGACATATGATGCCGCTTGTAGCTTATCATAATATTCAAGTATGTTGATTGGTTTGCTAGCCGACCTACTGCCTCCTGTGAGCTAGTGGTGGACTTCAAAATATTTTCATACAACTTCTTCTTCAATGTTAGTCGAGACAGTAGTAGTAGAGCTCTTAGTGCTGTAGATGCTAAATTTGACTTCTGAATTTCAATAGTATGTGCATAATAACTCCTGAACTTCTAAATATGCCTCCGTGTGAGTTTGTGAAGTTGAATTATGTGCTCGACTGCATGATGTTATAAGGGTGTGCCACCAAATGAACAAATATATCTGTAATAGAAGCCCCCATATGAACAAATACTTTACCGAGCACCTCCTAGATCGACCATCCTTGATGAATATCAGGATGCTCAAAGATCTTAACTTCATAAATTTTTCTCTTACTGCTGGCGAGGAACCTGTTTCTAAAACAGAGGGAGAGAAACCAATAGAGTAGGAATCTCAATATAATAGTTAGTACACAATTTAATATCAATAAATTTGCATAATTCATTTTGAATTCAGTGAAAGAATTTCATTTTTGTTCACAAATTTGTATTTGCTATTGTCTTGTAAATATCAAACACTTTCTTATTTGTGCTTGCATAACAATATTGTATGGTTCATCGACCAAAAAAATTACAAGTATCAATGTTGCTCGATCACTTAATAATAAAGTAATGAGTATAAAAATGTTGAAAATTTTTCCAACCAACCAAGGTTGTTAAATTGTGCTTGTCGACCAACTACAGTTGATGGGTTTTTATCCTCGACCAGCCATACTTGGTTCAATTTGAAAATATTTTGTATTTTCTGGCATGATTTTACCAGCCGACCAACATAAGTTGGTATACCTTGTTTCCTAACCAACCGAGATTGGCATTTTTAGGAATGTTGATGTCATTCTCGCTCTTTTACCAACCGGAGTTGGTCACGCTCGAACTATGCCTCCTAACCAAAGGAGTATGGTTTGTTCTCGCTCTTTTACCAACCGGAGTTGGTCACGCTCGAACTATCATGTCCACTAGATCTTTTACCAACCGGAGTTGGTCACGCTAGTGTATTCCTCCTAACCAAAGGAGTATGGTTTGTTCTCGCTCTTTTACCAACCGAAGTTGGTCACGCTCGAACTATCAGTGTTGCTTTTATTGCTGAACAGCGTAGTGTTGTACACTAGTATTCCCCGAAAAACTTTCGATAAAAAGAAAGAAGATGGAGAAACATCATCGTTTTATTCATATTGATGGAACTGCTTTACATTTTACATCACTGATAATACTTGCGTAGGTGTTCAGCATTCCATGCATTCTTAGATTCCTCTCCTTCTAGAGTTGCTATGCGGTAAGTTCCTGGTCGAACAACTTCTATAACTCGGTATGGTCCATGCCAGTTTGCTTCCAATTTATTGTTTTTCTTCTGCCCGACGAGGAGATCTAGATCTCTCTCTTACTCGGTCTTCATTACGATCAACATACTTTGACAACTTTCCTCGTCTAATGAGCGTTTCGATCTTGTTCTGGAGGGCTATACAATTTTTAGTCATATGACCATGATCCTTATGAAACTCGCAATACTTATCACTATTCCTCGTATCAGGGTCTGACCTCAGTTTCTTTGGCCACTTTATTTCTTCGTTATTCTTGATTTCCTCCAAGACATGATTAATACCCATTTTCAAAGGAGTATAGTTATCGAATTTCTTCAGGACTTCCCATGACGACTTATTATTCTTGGAATGCTTGTCACTGCCATTGCCCTTATGCTCTTTATTTTCGACTTCCACCGTGGTTTCTTTATCCATATTCTTCTTCGCAGCCATAGCCTCCTCAGCATTCATGACTTTGGCCGCTTTTTCCATCAACTCTGACATAGTTGTAGGTGGATCTTTGGCCAAAGTGTAATACAACTTGTTAGGCTATAACCCACTCATCAAGGTGGTGATTGCTGTCTTTTCTTCATAATCTATGACTTCCAGCTTCTCGTTATTGAAACGAGTTATGTAATCTCTAGTACTCTCACCAGATTTTTGTCTAACACTTAACAAGTGCGCTACTCGTTTTACTGGCTTTGCTCCAAAATAGAAATTGCTGATGAATAACTCGGCCAGTTGAAAGAAAGTTGAAATCTTACCCCGAGGAAGATTTTTGTACCATATCTGGGCAGATCCAGTAAGGGTTCCCGAGAATGCTCTACATCTCATCTCGTCGGGGACGATATAGATGTCGGCAGCAGCTTGATATTGCTCTATGTGAAGAACAGGATCTGTCTTTCCATCATATTTGGGGGTCACCACAGGTGCTTTAAATTTCGACGGTGTAGGAAAATCCACAATGGCCTGTACGAAAGGTGTCCCTTAAACAAAAGTTCGTTGTAGGTGGTTCCTCGCGTTAGCCATTTCTCCCAATTTATCCTCCAACCGCTGAATGGAACCTTTCCAAGTATTATTTCCCTCCTCGGGCCTATTAGTTCGAGCAATTGATTGTTCTGAAGTAGCTTCCTGGGATCTATCTTGACGAGCAACTGGTCGTGATTGTGCTGATCCTTCTCGTAGATCTGACGGTTTTCGGAAACTCCTCGACATGGCTTTAGGTGGACTCTTATTCCTCCTAGGGCCTAATCGACTGAAAGGAGACACCCTGCTCAGTCTTTTCATGGCACTGGTCCTCCCTGGAGAGAGAGTAATACGTTGCTCAGTATCTGTGGCCCTTATCGATGAAGCTTGCCCAGGTTGATAAGAGAAATCATCAGATTCCTCATTACGATACGTCTCTGTACGCCTGGATCGTGAAGAAGGTGCACGGGTATTTCTTTGGATGTTTCGTGATCCAGGATGGGTTGGTGTACCGCCATGGATAGTTTGGATGATTTTCCGCATTGTCTCTTGCATGGCGGTTTGTTCTTGAGCCAGATTCGTCATAATTCCAGCCAGATCTGGAGGTGCAGAAGGATTTGAAAAATTTCCAGCATTTCCAGCGTTTCGATTGCTAAATTCTGGATTATCTGCCATTGATGATGAATGATTTTTGGTGAAAAACGATAACAATAGTCGTTTCCCACAGACGGCGCCAATCTGTTGATGTAAAAAATTAGATCACTCTAATTATTCAATCACAGATAAATAAATAAGACAAAGAATTTTAAAGTGGTTCAGCCTTATAAGAATGGCCTACGTCCACTGTTATGTTATTGCTGAGTGTTTTGGGAATTCTCGATTACAAGTTTCATCAAGAAATTCCGGTCCCTTTGAATGAGGACGATACAATGTATTTATAGCCCTGAGGCTCACATATGAAAGGGTGATATATTAAATGATATACATATGAAAGGGTAGTACATTTAATGCTCTTTTAGCGTGTGCGTCAAATGATAAGCATTCAATGAATAGATGAACTGTTGGTTATCTGGCAATCAATGCTGTGACTGAGATGCAGCTCAGACCGTCTGAGTAGCTCGGACCGCCTGAGCTTCCTGGTATTCAAGAGTTCCTCGGAGAGGTCGGTTCCTCGGAGCATGTGAGTTCCTCGGAGAGGTCTGTTCCTCGGAGCATGTGAGTTCCTCGGAGAGGTCTGTTCCTCAGATTGTGTGATCATCTCGGAAATGCTTGTTGTTGCCATGTAGATAGCCACGTGTCTTCGTATGATTGGTCCACGTCAGTAGATTAAATTTGGTATCAACATGACTACTCTTGATTTAATTACAACAACTATCTTTCTTGGTTCAATTAAATTAAGGAAGTCCTCAGGCCTTTGTCATATCTAAACACAAATGGCCTCATGAGTTGCCCCGGCAACAATAAAAGCGCTACGAGGGATCCCTAGGAAAAAAGCCAACTTAGGTTGGTAGCCAACTATGTTGGTCGGTTAAAATCCTGAATGGGTGGATGGCCCTTAAACCAGGTGCATTTTTGCCATCGTCTTTTAGGCCTAAGGAAGTGTGACAAACAACCTAAAAGGTAAAATAGACGGATATTTACATGCGAAGCATTAGAAAATGGAAAAATGCAAACAAAATTGGTATTACATTGACTTGTGAAAAGGCCCAAGTACAATAAGCGTACTGATTACATATCAAATATAAAAAACCTAATGCATGGTCTTACCCAACTAGGTACATGCTCGAGAAAGACTCGACACATAGACCTGTGGTCGGCCTCTCTAATTGGACCATATGAAAAACCTAATGCAGGGTCTTACCCCAGCTAGGTACATACTCGAGCAAGACTTGACACATAGGCCTGTGGTCGGCCTCTCCAACTAGACCATATGAAAAACCTAATGCAGGGTTTTACCCCAATTAGGTATGTGCTCGAGAAAGGCTCGACACATAGGCTTGTGGTCAGCCTCTCTAATTGGACCATATGAAAAACCTAATGCAGGGTCTAACCCCGACTAGGTACATGCTCAAGCAAGGCTCGACACATAGGCTTTCGGTCGACCTCTCCAATTGGACCATATGAAAAACCTAATGCAGGGTCTTACCCCTACTATGTATATGCTCGAGCAAGGCTCTACACATAGGATTTTGGCCAGCCTCTCCAATTAGACCATCTAGAAAAACCTAATGCAGGGTCTTACCCCAACTAGGTACATGATTGAACAAGTCTCGACACATAGGCCTTTTGTCGGCCTCCCTAATTGGACCATATGAAAAACCCAATGCAAGGTCTTACCCCGACTAGGTACATGCTTAAGCAAGGCTCAACACATAGGCTTGTGGTCGGCCTCACTAAATGGACCATATAAGATCAAAATACAGGGAGATGCCCGAAACTTGATGCACGCTCGAGGAAGACTCAGCAAAAGAATTTCGAACAAGACTGTGGTCGGCCTCACAAATTGGGCCATGTAATAAAATAGAATAATGAACTACGTTCGACCTGATCCCATGAGGGTACGTAGGCATCTCGACACTCTCGAGTTCGGTTACCATATCAACTGAACGTCTCTCAACTCAAGCCAAACATTCATCTAAAAAACTTATAAAGGCAAGAAGATCAACGAAAGAAGGCTTAAAATTTGAACGACATCTCAAAAAATGCCAGTCCAGTTCACCTCGGCAACTGCACATGCTTAAAGAGATTATGGACTAGCTCCCAGCTCATCTCGAAATCAACTCAGCTGAACTGCGACCTGTGGGGGAAAAAAATATGCCTACATAATAGCATGACATGTGGCGAGCACCCCGAACAAGATGGCGATCAGCAGGCGCTCCAACAAGATAGGGGTGACTAGAGTCCTTAATAAACTAGAAGATCGAGGAGCAGTATCAGAGTCAAATCAAACTCCACGAAGATAGGACTCATCCATATTTGTAACCCTACTATAACCCCGAACTCTAGATAAAGGGGACACCCTCCATTATGAAAGGGGGCTTAGAAACTAGAGGAACACTCTCATGTAAAACTCTCTCATCATTCTAATGGAACACATCAGTAGCCCCGTGGACGTAGGTCATTCATGGTCGAACCACGTAAATCGTTGTCTCTCTTATATTTATTTTTATTATTGTATCGTGATGAATTGGCACCCCCTACGGGTGAGATTTTTTGCTCCTACACTTCTTTTTCAAGTGTAATGCATTTTGATTAATGAAATGAAGTTCTTTTTTTATTGATTTCCCGTTATTTAAGCATGTGGTGGTTATTAATCTTTTTTGCCGACTAGGTAACCTATATAATGATTAGTTAATCGACTTATAGAGTATATAGATTGCTAAATGTTTAATATTTGATTCCTATTTGAATCATTTATACGCCTTAGATTCAACTAATGCACTTAGATAAAAGTGTATATAGATTTATTTTACTAATTTGTAGCATTAATTATTAGTGGCGACCAAGTGTATTTAGGAATGTATAATTATTCCAGTGTTTTAACCTGGTTAGGTAAAATTTCTAATTAAGAAATTTTACTAACTTTTTGTTTGTGACTTGCCGAGGGCAAATCATACATGAAGTTTAACTTTTCTGAAGTTGGAAATGTTTGGAAAAGTTTGAACTATGCACTTTTCTAAAGTTGGAAAAGTTTGAACCATGCTATTTTCTGAAGTTGGAAAAGTTTGGATCAAAATTAACTTTTCTGATGTTGGAAAAGTTGGAAAAAGTTTGAACCATGCTCTTTTTGAAGTTTTGATCAAAATTAACTTATTTGAAGTTTAATAGATTATTAATTTAATTTATGTAACCACCATACTCCGAAAAATAAAACACAAAAAGAAACTATAATGGAGAAAAACATGAAATTTCATTAACTTAAGTAAACGATTACACTAAAATTGGAATTTTTGAAAACTGAATTACTGATAATACTTGCGTAGATGGTCTGGATTCCAAGGATTCTTGAATTCTTCTCCTTTCCAGAGTTTTCAAATGATAAGTTCCTAGTCGGATAACCACCGAGATACGATATGGACCATACTAATTAAGCTCCAACTTGTTGCTCTTCTAGATTACTCTCTTGAGCACAAGATCTTCTTATTTTAAGTTGGTCAGCTTGACCCTTCAAGTATGAAACATTGAAGTCCTTTGTTGATAAGCATCCATCCAAATAGAAGCATCCTCTTTAACTTCTTCTATCATATTTAGGTCTAGGCATCTCACGATATCACTCGTGGGTGAGTCAAAGTTCAATGCCCTGTGAGTCGACAAACCTATTTTGACTAGTACCATTGCCTCAGTGCCAAAATCTAACATGTATGGGGTTTCCCCTATTGCTATTTAGGGAGTGGTCATATATGCCCAAAGGACACTATGGAGTTCATTAATCCAGTTGCCCTTAGCCTCATTCAACCTTTTCTTCAACCCATCTAGCATGGTTTTATTGGTGATTTCAATCTGGACGTTACACTATGGGTGCTCAGGTGCTGAATGAAGTATATATATGCTAGATCTAACACAGTACTCTTAAAATTCATCATTATCAAATTAAGTTCCATGGTTGGTGATGAAGGTATAAGTCATGCCATACCTGTAAATGATCTGCTTCCATATGAATTAGAAGACCCTCTGATAGGGCATATCAATCAAAGGCTCAGCCTCCACGGTGAAGTAATCAACTGCCACAACCAGATATTTGAACCTTCCCTTAGTGGTCGACAGTGGTCCGACTGGGTCAATTACCAGATAGAGAAAGTCTGTGGAGAAGTGATGGGTGTTAAAGTTTCTTCGGGTCTTTTATGGATGGTGGAAATTTTTTTACACTTATCATAATTCTTGGTGAAAGAAATATAGTCTGCTTTCATCATCGGCCAATAGTAACCTTGCATTGATATTCGTTGTCTTAGAGACTTCTCAACTATGTGATATCCATATGAGCCTTCATGCAGCTCTTTAATCAGATCATTTACTTCATTTGGATGAACACAATAAAGTAGGGAAATAGTGTATCCTCTCCTATATAAGACACCTTTTTCTAACACGTAACTGGTTGCTTTGTACCTCATCTTCTTGGCTTCTTTATGGTTGGATGGCAATGTTTATTTTCTGATGTACTCTCTAATTGGTTCCATCCACGAGGGACCTAATTCCATAGAGATGATGTTGACTTCCATCTCATTAATGCTTCTATGGGTGAGAATTTCCATTGGGATTGTTCACATGAGTTCTGTTTGAGTTACTGAAGCAAGCCGAGCAAGAGCATCTTCTCGGACATTCTCTATTCTAGGAATCCTTACCATCTTGACTGAAGTGAATAAAGAAAGAGCCTCCATTGATCTTTATGATATCTAATCATAGTTTCTCTCTTAGGCCATAAATTTATTGCATTTGATTGATAATTAGTTGGGAATCACTATTCGCCAACACCTCGTCGGTACCCATTGATGAAGCCAGTTGCAATCCTATGATAAATCCTTAATATTTAGCCTCATTATTGGAATCCTTGAATTTGAATCTCAGATCATATTCGATATCCAAATTATTCAGAATGTTAATGATGAGGCTTGCTCCACTTCCAATAGCACATGATGATCCATCTATAAATAATTGCCAGATTGGTGTCATCAAAGAAATATTCTTCTGCTAGCACTCCACATTTGAACATTTTCGTGCTCTATTGAATATTTTCTTGAACAGTCGATGAGTCTGGTTGATCGGCCAAAATCTATGTTCGCTTTTGAGCTAAGATCTCTTCTGAAGAAGTCTGCTCAGCATGCAAACTTGGATTATGTTACATTTCTGCATATATGAATTTGTCTATGAATTCTGCCACTGCTTGGCCTTTTATTGCAACATTGGGTTAATAAAAAATTTCATACTCTCTCATTTCAACTGCCAAAGACATTAACCTTCCACACTTTTCAGGTTTATGCAATGCCTTTTGCAGAGGTAAATCTGTGTAGATAATAATTATGTGAGCTTGAAAATATAGCCTCATTCTCCTAAGAGATTCAATGAGAGATAATGATAACTTCTCCATGCATGGATATCTTATTTTCACTCCTCAAAATGCCTTGATATTATAATATACTAGCCTTTGAACTCTTCTATCTAGTTAGATTAAATCTAAACTAACAACTGACTCTAAAACAACCAAGTATAGATATAGTCTTTCTCCCAAAACTGGTCAGGAAAAGGGTGGAGAACCCAAGTACTTCTTCAAATCAAGGAAAGCTTTCTCGTATTTGTCATTCTACTCAAAGGAATTTTTAAGTACCTTAAAGAGTGGAAGACATTTATCAGTTGCTTGGGAGACAAAACGGTTCAATGCAGCTACTTATTCTGTCAGCTTTTAAACATCTTTCTTGTGGGTTGGGGATTGCATTTCTAGCAAGGCTTTAATTTTTATGGGGTTTGCTTCTATTCCCCTTTAATTAACAATGTAACCTAGGAATATTCCTTTATGTACCCCAAAGATACATTTGGTTAGGTTGAGCTTCATCTAATGTTTTTCTAATTGATCAAAGGTTTGAGCCAAGTATGCAATGTGGTCGCAATAAATTTGCTCTTGGGGAGCATATAGTCTACATACACTTCCATGTTTCTGCCAATTTGGTCTTCAAAAACCATGTTCACTAGTATTTTATAGGTAGCTCTAGTATTCGTCAACCCAAAAGGTGTGACATTGTAATGGTAAGTTCCTCGGCTAGTAATAAAGGAAGTACTTTCCTTGTCTTCAGGTTTCATCTTAATCTAATTATAACTAGAATACGCTTCTATAAAATTGAGTAATTCGTTATATGTTGCAGGATCGACCAATTGATCAACACTTGGTATAGGAAAGTGATCTTTTAGGCATGCCTTATTGAGATCTGTGAAGTGAACACACATGCGCCATTATCAGTATTTTTCTTAACCATTACCACATTAGCCAACTAGTTAGGATACTTAACATCTTCAATGAACTGTACTCATTGCGGATTTCCATATTCTTTTATGGGCTAAAAAATCTTCGCTTTTGCTTAATCGGCTTAGAATCAGGGAAGATATTATGCTCATGGCAAATAAAGTTTGGATCAATCCCTGGCATATCTTCGTGGATCCAAGTGAACACTTTTTTCTTTCTCTAAGGAATGCAAAAAATTCATATTTAAGAGAGGGAGACAATCTTGAACCAATCTGTGTAGTTCTTTATGGCTTTGTTTAGTACAATAGGTTTTATTTGTTCCACAACTTGCCCTTTCACCAACACCTCCTCTTCTCGAGGATCCAAGGTGTCAATGTGGAATCGGTTGTGCCCTTCATTTATATTTCCTGTTGGTAGGCCAAAGTATAATAGCACTCCCTGGCTTCTTTTGTACTGCCATTTACTATACTGACTCTATAATTTTTTGGAAATTTTATGCATTAATGCACTATTGCTGTTTTCCCATTCTTCCTAGGATGATATTATAAGTTGATGGGACATTTTTGTCTAATACAGAGAAATGAATTATTTCTCTCTTGCTTATCGACCAGGTGCCAAGCAAAACTTCCAGCTTGATCGTTCCCAATTGGTATACTTTCTCTCCTGCAAATCCTATGAGATGTTAATGGTATGGTTCTAGCTTATTGTCTGTTAACCTTATGCTTAAAAAAAATTATAGAACATTACACTAGATGAACTCCCATTATTAATTAGTATCCTTGCAATCTACCATGATGAACTCTGTATGTGATAACTAACAGATCGTCGTGAGGATAAATGACACCACTCAGATCGTTTTTCAAAAATCTGATCACTAGCCTGTCTCTATTGACTTTCCTTGGCTTAGTATCTTTGGATTCAGCCATATCAATATGTCTGACAGTTGGTAAGGCCTTGGCTTTATTTAAATAAGATTTCCTTTCTGCAATCGCATCTCCTCCTCCAATATCTCCTCCTCCAATGAAGTGTCAGCCAAAGGATATCATGCCTACCTCCACCTTTGGTTCATCAGGCTTCTTAGACAAGTCTGGATCTTCTTCAAAATCATTATTTCTTACCCTTTTATTATCTTCCCTTACTCGGTTTGAATATTCAAACCTCTTCTAATCTTATGGTTTCCAGCTCAATTAACAAACCTGCTCAATTTTCCCTGTCGAATAAGATTTTCAATCTCATTCTTCAGTGCAATGCAACTTTTAATGTGTTCCCATGGTCCCTATGAAAATCACAGTACTTTGACTTATCCCTCTTATTGGGAGGTATCTTAGCTTTCCAAGCAAATTTAATTCTCGATTCCCTTTGTTTTCTTCCTGTATATGGTGAACACCTTTATTGACGGGTGTATACTCATCATACTTCTTGACCCTACCAATCTTTTTGTCTTTTTGATACTTCTTGAATGAATTAGAATTATTTTTCTCACTTTTACCTTTAGTCTCAAAAACTTCCTTAGCTTCCATAGCCTTCTCGGCATTCATTATCTTTCCAGCTTTAGCCATAAATTTTGTCATAGTTTTGGGTAGATTCTTCGCTAATCATAGTAGAGATGTTAAGCGAGCCCCCCACTACTAAGTGCTACAATGGTTGTCTTCTCCTCATAGTCCACCACCTTTATTTTTTTCATTGTTAAATCATGTAATATATTCTATAGCACTTTCTCCTAGCTTTTGTCGCATGGTCAAGATATGAGTGACACTCTTGATTAGCTTAACCCCAAAGGAAAAGTTGTCTATGAAGAATTAATATAATTGATGAAAACAAGAGGGTTTACCTCTTAAGAGATTATTATACCAGATTTGGGTTGTTCCTGTAATAGAAATGGATAAAGCTCTACACCTCATCTCGTCGAGCACAGAGTAGATGTCGACAGCAGCTTGATATTACTTTATGTGCAGGACTGCATCAGTTCTCCCAGTATACTTTTGAGGAACTAATGGTGGCCTAAACTTGGAAGGTGTGGAATATTCTATAATAGCCTGGATCAAAGGTGAGCCTTTAACAAAACTACTTTGTAATGAATTATTGGTTTTGGCCATTTCACCTACCCGATCTTCCAACAGCTGCATGGATCCTTTCCTAGGTTGTTATTCTGGCTTATATTTCACAGAGGTAGATTTAGCGGCTTTAATGTTTCTATTTGAAGAACTCTCCTCTTAAGAGGTCTGCTCGGTACGCACATAGCCCCTCATACGGGCCCTAGATCTTGTGGACCCTTCTTTGTATTCACTATGATTCTCTTGATTCCTGTGATTACCTCAAGTTACTCGTGGACCTAAACGATAAAAAAATTACTCCCTGTTTAGCCTCTCCAAGACACTTGTTCTTTCTTTAGAAAAATATCTACCATCATAGTAATACATTTATTGGAATGAAGAAGTTGCACCATGATGGTATGACCTATCATGAGAAGAGCGAGAATGATAACTCCTTTCATTTTTGGCTAGTGGAAGTGGCATATCCTTTCTGGAATTGGAAGAATTATATTTCATAGTGCGAGCCAACTGTCTGAATGATTCTTACATAGCCTCTTGTCCCTTAGCCAAATTGAACAGGATTCGTTGGAGGTTTATCTCACTATGGCGGAGAAGATATTTCTTGATTATTGCCTACAGCCTACAGGAAGCTTTCAGGGGCAGTAGTTATTCTTTAAGTTAGAGAATGAAATATACGAGATAGAGAACAATGACTATCACTCGAGTTCCCACAAACGGCACCAATCTATTGGTATTATTTAGTAGGGTTTACAATATCTCAGTATGGTGTGCATATGAGTGATTTGAATTGTCCCTCCAACTAATGGTGTATTTCGTATTTATAATGGGGTAAAATCCTAGAATTTGAATGTCCCTCCACCTTTATATTGCCAGGAATTTACATCTGTGCACAATAAATGAAACTATTGGAATTCAGTGCTGGTTGGCATCCCATCCGAGTAACTTCTAGTATTCCTAATAGTTGGCGGTTCAGCTAAATAAGTATCTTTGATGCTGATCAAGGTGACCAATCATCCATGTAGGAGGACAGGTGTACATTTATCATCGGTCCACGTAGGAGACTAATTTTTACACACAACGTGTATAAAAAAACCACTAATGTGGGATATTAAGTATATAAATAGGGGCGATCTAGCCCATATTAGGGACTAATTATAATGAGCATGTAATAGCCTGGACTCTCAGATAGCAATGCTAGCACTCCGAATATTGTTCTCCATTTTTTTATTACAAAACACTCTCCATTTACCCTCATGGACATAGATGACCCCCCGATCGAACCACGTACATAGCTCTCCTTTTTCCTTTTTCCACATTCATAATACTTTTGGGGACAATTATGTAATTCTAATACTTATTATGCGAAGAATTTCATAAAAAATGACATTAAAAATAGTAACAAAATAATGTTAAAAAATTATAATTATAGAGGTTTTTTGAAAATACTTAAAAACATTAGGATCTTTTATATTCCAAATATTACATTAAAAACAGTTAAAAATATTAAGGGGTTTTTACATTTTGGTTGGTTTTTATTTCTGGTTATTCTTGGTTAAGTGTCAATGTCTTCAATATTATTGGATGGAAACCCAAAATAACAAAAACTGGTAGAATTTGAATGGGTTGTTAGTTACGATATATATATATATATATATATATATAGAGAGAGAGAGAGAGAGAGAGAGAGAGAGAGAGAGAGAGAGAGAGATGTTCACAAGTGAACAAAAAAAAAGAAGCTAAATTTGTATTCATATGTTGTAATTGACCCGTGCCAATGGTAATAGACACGCGTATTTTTTAATACGCACACCTTACCCACCTGCCACCCCACTCCCTAAACCTGCAACCCATTTATCCGTGTCGTGTGCACAATATATTTAAAAAAAATTAATATACCATTGCATTCGGAACCTGGAATCACAGTCTCTAGTATTACCATTTCTTTATATGATAAACACAATCATTATGCCTATTATTCAATATATCATCAGAAATTGTAAAAAGATTCATAGTTGAAATTGGGGACCAGCGTACTAGGCATTTATAACCATCTGTGAAGTCCCTTTACCTTTGAAGTTGACTTACTTTTAGGCCTGTTGTGCTATAAGGCCTATAGTTTCCATTTTTGTAATCTCCAAGCCACCCTTGTTTATTTAATTATTTTTTATTGCTTGCTGAAAACGAAGGCATAAGTTCAACACGCGTGTTCGTTGCTTGATCAGTGGTCCAAATCTAATTCTGTCAACGTCTTATCCTGCTTGATTAGTGGTCCAATCGGATAAATAGGTGGGCGGGGTAGGGGTGGGGAGGTAAGGTGTGTATATTAAAAATCACACGTGTCTGTTGTCGCTGTTAAAGATCAATTACAGCATAAGAATTAAAATTAATGGGTTGCTAGAATTTTTTTCTTAAGATTCATTAAAATGTTCATCTTTTAAGTTCACTTCTAAATCTCTCTCTCTCTCTCTCTCTATATATATATATATATATATATATATATATATAATTGAATATGATAAGAGTTTCAATTTTGAGATACTTTTAACATTTGGAAAATTTTAATAATCATAAAATTCTGTGAAAAATAAGAAAACATAATATTCTAGATACTAACAAAATGTAATATTTAGAATATAATTTTTCTAGAAAAAAGATATAAAAATTAATTTTTTAAATGTATTTACAAAAAGTAAACTTTTATTTTAAAAAATGTTGTTATAAGAAACTTTTGAAAAAAAGTTAATAGTTAGAGTTGTTTTAATTTTGAGATACTTTATAACATTTTATAAAAAATTAAATTCATAAATTTCTGGAAAAAGAGAAAAACACAATATTCTAGAAATTTTGAAAAACGTAATATTTTGAACATTAAAAATAATTAATATTTTAAAAATTATAAAAAAATAATATTTAGGACATTTTTATGTTGTTTTAATTTTTTTCCAAAACAATTGTCCAGTTTTATACTATTTTAGCATTTTGTAACTGCATTTTTAATGCAATACAATTTTTACAATCTTTTTTAGAAAACACGTTATTTTTAATCTATTTTTTTAATGTACAATTTGTAACATTTGAGTTATTTGTGTTTTGGGTGGCATTTGTTCTTGGCTATTCTCACTTGGGTGGTAATATTTTCAGTATTATTAGATGGGTGTCAATTTGTTAAAAAGTTATGTTAACCTTAGATTTGGCTATTTGCTTACCTCTCTCGCTTTCCCCGTGTTTTAATCTCTCTCCATTTTTGTAATATCCTGTATTTTTTTTATAAAATAAAACTTAATAAGAATTAATTCAACTCGGTGAAATTTATTAATGAAGGTTGTGAGTGATTAGACTCATCATTATTTATAAACTTTAGAATTGGACTTTAATGGTTTGAATAAATCTAAGTTGGGTTTTATATTATTTTATAAGAAGAATTACATGTGTCACGTCACCACTAAAATTTATTTTAGCATAAAAATATTCATGACTCGCTTTAAGAGGCATTACGAGCTCGATAAGGTATTTTAGATCTTTAAGAATGGTCCTGGGGTATATATAAATGAGTTGGTAGTTATCGGGCTAAGTAAATGATGTATTTGGGCTCATTTGGGGGTCCAAAGTTGTGGCCTAAGGCCCAACTCGGGATTTGAAGACTAATAATATTTATTTAGAGTTAACCCACTCCTTGGAAGTTATATTCAAGAACCCTAAGCACACCCACCAAAGAAAAAGAGCAAGAACCTCCCTAGGAGGAAGAAAAAAGGAATTTCTCCACCCTTTTAGGCAAGGTTTCTCTTACCATTCTTATTCAATTTGTATTATTCTTTTATTAATGTTGATTCCATGCATAGATTAATATTTGATCATGTGTTGGCACTGCATGTCTAAATATCCTTTATTTAATGTACAAATTAATTATAATCGTATGATCCATGATTAGATCTGTAACCCCTCGTATTTAATATGTAATTGTGTCGTTTAAATTGGCAATTCATTGAAGAAAACATATTGTATAACCCTTCAAACAAAGTTGGAAATCATTGTTGTAGGGTAAGATGAAATCGAGAATTTGAGTGTTCATAGATTATTGAAAGATCTTGATGATTTGATGAATGTCTTAGAGGGAATTAGATGTTTAATCATATTTAGAATGACCCTATGATGTTTTAGAGACTTTGTCCATATCATGTTTTAAGTTTTTAAATTATTATGATGATATTTAGTGTAAGAATTTTTGGGTATAAAACGTGTATAAAGATTTCATAGCAGATCTGGGCTTTTCCCCAGTTTCGAATCGATTTAGCCCTTCAAGAGAATCGATTCAGCTTTTGGCGAATCAATTCGATTGTCGGGCAAATCGATTTGACCAAAGAACGAATTGATTCTGACCTGATAAAAAATTGCGGCTGGGTTCTTATTAATGGTTTATGCTTTGGTCATTGATCCGAGTGAGGGGTAATGGTCATTCAAACATGACAGGGATATTATTATGGACTTACATACATCGTTAAATAGGGATGGGTTGGTGTTATTGTGTCCATCCCTCCTTGGATCTTTCCACCCGTCTCGAGGGGTTCTCAGTGCTCGTGTGCGCACATGGAGAGGGAGAGAAGGGCTCGCGCCCTTTTTCTAGGAGCTCTTCGACCGTCATCGATGTGGGGTAATGTAGTCAAAAGAACATGTTGCCTCATCGAGAGAACGACATCAAAGACAAACTGATGCTTACAAAATCAATAGTTCAAAGGTTCAAGGGCTAAGTTATGGAATGGGAAGATGGTAGGCACCCATCTCTCTCTTTCGGTCTCTCATGGGCTTATGTTACTATTTTCCTTAATTTCTCTATGAAGTGTGTGTGCATGTATATACAAATGAACATCGGAATCGCTCGACTCATATCATGCGAAAGATAGAGTGAGGTCACCCCAAAGGAATGTTCCCAAAAATAATAATTAGAAAATATGATGTATGCGCTTATCGAGATATTGATCGTTATAATGGAACGATAATATTTGTTAGATAATATGCGCAAGTATGAATCATAAGCATGATATATATGAATAATATATAGATAAAATAGGGGAGTGATGAAAATATGAAAATTGGAAAATCGAAAAATTGGACTCGAGTGTCGGGTTTTAGCACGAAACGCCTACGTAGCCTATAAAGAAATCAAAGTCAACATAGATAGCATGCGACAAAAGTGTGGGTTTTATCTCATAGATTTGAACGAGAGTTTATTATATGTGGATGTGTAGAAAATATATTTTTTAGTTTTGAGAAAAAGTGATGAATGATCCCGTTGGAATTTGTAAGTCTAACCCACTTTTTTTTTTTTTTTTTTATAGAAAATAAATTATGTGCAATATAACTAATAAAGGATGAGATATTAATGTGTATCATTTTAAGTAACAACTAAATTAAGAATTTATATAACTAATGCGAAAATAAGAAAATTTAGAGAGTGGAAATGATATTTAGACCTTCTTTAGAGAGTTGAGGCTTGATCTTGATCCTTGATGAGCTTCTTTGAAAGTTGAGATGAATGTTGGATGAGGGAGAAAGAGATCTTGCTAAATTGGGTATGAAAGTGATGGGAATGAAAGATGAAATGGAATTTGACACAAGGGAACTTCACTAAATGTAGGAGAATGTTATTAAGATCACTGATATTGATAAATCTGATGTGTGTCTGGAAATGAGCTCATGCCCTCCTTTTATAGGGTAGAGGGACTACTGATCGATATACCCCTAGTACTACCAAACGGTAGGTGACCCTAACACACTGCCGATTGGTAAGGAAATGGACCTGCTAATTGGTAGTCTTATGCATATTTTTTCGAAAAAATAGTCGTAGAGCGTAATTTGTAAATCCAAATCGCTCAGGGTAAAACCATTAGAAAGGTAATTTGAAGACCTTCAAGAGTTCTTTGGGCCGCTCCCAGGTTCTTGAGTAGACTTTGGGTCAAACGGTGATCAGAAGCACCTATCGGTCCTTTAGATAGGAGATCGTTGGACGATAATGGTTTATTCGTCCAAATCGTAGGTCAAAATCATGCACTGGGTGGACGGTTGTAAAGGTTATACGACTTAATTTGACATTCCAAAGAGCTTCGCTCGGTTCGAGAAGTTGACTTTGGTCAAACAGGTTGTTTGTCCATACTGTAAGTTTGATTCACGCATGGGAAGAACCATTAGAAAGGGTATTTAGTTTCCTTAGAATATTCATTCAGTCTCGATCGAGCTGAAGAGTTTACCTTGAACAAACTGAGCCCAGGAGCACCTTGTGGCCTCTGGATTAGTTTTGGGGGGAAAATGGATTAGTCATCTGAACATTTATGCTATTTCATGCACGAGGTGGACCATTGGAAAAGGGTTTTAGTTCCATTTGAAGATTCATTGAAATTTGTCCCTAACGATAAATTTAATTGTGGTAAAATTGGGGTGGATCATTATGGTCAAATTGGGGTGGACCATTTTCTATGGACCTTAAGTAGGAGTGACCAATTTTGAGGGTTGAGGTCAATTCTGAGGATTTTAAGTTGGGAGAAACCAATTCTAAGGGTCAAGGTTAATTTTGTGGACCTTAAGTTGGAGCGATTAATTCTGAGGGTCGAGGTCAATTCTAAGGACCTTTAGTGGGAGCGACCAATTCTGAAGGTCGAGGTCAATTCTGCGTACCTTAAGTGGTAGAGACCAATTCTGAGGGTTGAGCTCAATTCTTAGTACCTTAAGTAAGGAGAGACCAATTCTGAGGGTCGAGGTCAATTCTGAGGACCTTAAGTAGAAGTGACTAATTATAAAGGTCAAGGTTTATTATGAGGACTTTAAATATGAGCCACCAATTCAGAGGGTCGAGGTTAATTCTGCAGACCTTAAGTGGAAGCGATCAATTCTGAGGGTCAAGGTCAATTTTGAAGACCTCAAGTAGGGAGCGACCAATTCTGAGGGTCGAGGTCAATTCTGAGGACCTCAAGTAGAGGTAACCAATTCTGAGGGTTGAGATCAATTTTGAGGACCTCAAGTAGAGGTGACCAATTCTGAGGGTCGAGGTCAATTCTGAGGACATTAAGTAGAGGTGACTAAGGGTCGAGGACAATTATGATGACCTTAAGTGGGAGTGACCAATTATTAGGGTCGAGATCAATTCTGAGGACCTTAAGTGGGGGATAACTCTCCTAGGGAATTTCTTATATGAGACTTTATTGGGGACGAGACATATGTCTGAGGATTATGTCCTTTTGATAGGAGTTGAAAAATCTTAGTCCAGTTGATAAGTTGAGGTTTTGGGATACCGTTGGGGAGTGTGTTGCTGGAAGAGGTGCTCGGTTTAAGGCTTCTAACTCAGCTTGGGGAAATTTGGAATTTTTATGGGAAAAAGTTTAATTCAGGAATTCTTGCTAGAAAATGGGAAGCTCTACTGAGGAGATTTTGATTTCTATTGAGTTTGAGATTTTTGGGATTCCCCTGGGGAAATGGGTAACTCTACTGATAAAGAAATTGATTTTTATTGAAGATGAAGTTCTCAGGATTCTACTGGGGAGTGGTAATGGGTGCGTTATTTTTTAGGGTTTTAAGTTGGGGATAAAAATGTGGTATTAATCTTGCTAGGGACTTGAGAAACTTGAAAAATGATTTTCTTGGTGAAGAATTCTTCCAATATTCATTTGTTAATTTTAGGAATTTTTGGGGGAATTTCTGGAATTTTCTTGCATTTTCTAAGATTTTTTGTACGAAATTTTAGGGGGTTGTTGACGGGCATGTTATAGGGGTTGCCAACGAGCAATGTCATGGTCTTCTGGGTTATATTGGGAAGGGGAAGGATAGTGTCGATTGGTGGGTGTTAGGGGTTCAGCAGCTGCTGGGGATTGATTGAGAGAGTTTTCAAATTAGAGGTGGATAGTATGCTGAGGGTGACACCGGAGGCGGGGCAGGAAACATTGGGTAGGATTGTTGAATCTCTATTGGGGCTGCTCTTTTACCCTTGGGGATGGATCTTCGAGATTTTCTTGCATATTCATCATTGAGTGCGGGAGCTCGGTGTATACCATGTTGCATGCTTGATGTAACGACATTGTACCTCAAAATTGACTCAAAGAAAGCAAAAAAATATGAATATTTTGTTTGATTATCTTGATTTAGTAGCTTACTCTACACGCACTTTAATTTCCTGATGAGTTTTTCTTTGAGGAAGAGTAGGAAAAGTTTATTTTTTGGAAAATTTTGAATATATTTGAGGAGAAGATGGCTTTGGAGGCTTGGTTGAAACAAAGCTTCCCTTTATAGATGATTTATTTTGAGAAAAAGTGGGGAAAATGTTTTTTTTTTGAATTTTTTTAATAGAAGAATGCCTTGACAAATTAATTGGCATAAGGATTAGGGGATAGAAAACCTTGTTGTAATGTGGGGCTTATTGTCTTTGTGCTGAATTTGGTGTGTTGAAGAGATTGTACTGATGTTGGAGCTATTGGCTTGGGTCTAACTTCGGGGCTCCTGTTAGTGATGAGGGACTTAATGGTGAACCTCCAATTGGCTTCAATCACAGTGTGGATGTCATATCGTCACAATCGTGCAATGTTGATACTGGCAGAGACTCTGAATGGTCTATATGCTTGCATGGAAGGCCGTTTCGATTTTTTGAGAGGTAGCCCAGTTATGTTGTTAATGTGGTTGTCTGAGAGATTTCGATTGGTATTCCTATATAAATATCCCTTGGCATCTTTGCTGAATTTCTTCACCCGTTACTTCACTAGTTTTGGCCCAAACATCGAGAACTGGGTAAACTAGTTTGTGGAGAACGGGGCCAATGTTTTCACTGGTCGGTACCCTAATGTGGGGAGTTGCAGTCTATTCTGGAACTGGGGGAATACCAGTATATTCAGTTAGTTGGATTTCTATAGACCTCTTTCTATTTTCCTTGGCGGCTCCTGCGTTAAGTTAGATGGGACTAGATCGTGCCTTCCTATATTTTGACTTCTTCCTTGTAGAGGATTTAATGGAAGACATGTGCAAGCAATTAGGCTCTTTGTGGAAGGCATGTTTTCGGAGACTATATGAAATGGCTGTAGAAGAAGATAGTGGCTAAGATATTGGTCGAGGAGATCGATCAGAGATGGTTTGCCATGTTTGACACTACGGAGGGAGGTGTAGTAATTTTTCCCAGATTGGTTTAGGCTTATCATTCCATGGAGAGGCTTCAGCATACTATCCAGGCAGGAGAAGTTTGGGGACCTCAAGATGTAGATGATGATGGGGCTGGATCTTCTGGAAGCTACAGGTAGGTTCTTTTGTGAAGATGATGATATTTGTGAATCAGGTTAAGTATTTGGTTATCTTTGATTATGGGAATAAATTTGGGAAGGTTGTTTTCGAGTAGTTTGGTTTGTTTTGTTTTTAGAACAGTCAAGGTTGACGGGGTACTTGCTTGACTCCTTACACTGATATTTACTCTAATCGTGCCAAAATATCCCAAAATGGAATAAAAAAGGAATTTAATTATATTATTGTGACTCTTGATGAGTTTTGCATTTGAATTATCTATACTAATCGTTAAGGCATACATAATACTTTAGTTTATGTAAATGATAAAATGAATTGTCATTATGAGAGGTAAGAAAACAATAGCATTTTGTGAAAAAAGTAGGGGAATGTGCACATGTAAAGCATATGAGCTGCCTAAGTATGTCTGGGGGTTTGAAAAATTTTCGAGTTCCATTTTTGAAAGAAAAAATGGATTTTTAGAGGATTAGGCCCCACGTAGTTCTAAGTAGAGGGAAATAAAGATTTTTTAGAATAAAAAGGAGATGAGAGGCGTCGTAGCCTTGAAATTTTGAACTGGGGGTAGAATTTTTTGAGACAGACCAGGTTGATTGGATGCGCCATCTCTTCCCCATCGAGGTCGGTGAGCATAGAGAAACTACCGGATATGATCTTCTTCATGATGTAAGGGTCTCCAGCTTGGCTTGAATTTCCCTCTAGTGTCCCATATGGGTTCTATGATTTCTTTAAGGGCTAAATCCCATTCTTCGACACCACGGTCCTTGACTCTCTTATTGAATGATTGCGCTATCCGATAATGGTACCCTTGTATATGATATAGAGCTTTTAGCCTCCTTTCGTCTAAGAGCGACAACACGTCAAGACGACTCTGATGTCAGTCTTCCTCATTGACCTTGCTCTCAAGCATAACGCGTAGTGAATATATTTTTAGTTCCATGGGAAGGATTGATTCCATGCCGTATACCAGATAGAATGGGGTAGCTCTAGTAGATGCTCAAACTGAAGTGCGGTAGCCCCAGAAAGAATAAGGGATCTGATCGGACCAATCTGAGAAACTCTAGGTCATCTTGCTGATGATTTCTTTGAGGTTCTTATTAGCTTCTTCAACTTCATTGCTGGTTTGAGGTCGGTAGGGAGACGATTTGTGTCTCAGAATCCCATACTCGTCGACAAACTATGTGACTTCTACCTCAAAATGTAAGCCATTATCTGACACTAGCTCGTGCAGGATCCCTTATCGACGAATGATTTTTTTTAATAAACTTAGCCACCGTTTCGCATTAAATACTGCGTATAACTTGGATTTGACCCATTTGGTTGAGGAATCAATAGGAATTAGGATTAACTCGTGCCCATTCAAAGATTTGGGTAAGACTTTCCCTATGATATCGATGCCCTATGTGGAAAACGGCTAGGGAGAGGTCATGTTGTATAATTACCATGGAGGAAGGTGTTGGAGATTAGAAAATTGCTGCCATTTAAGGCATCTCTTAACATACACGGTGCAATCCTAAAACATGGTAGTCCAATAGTAACCCTGTCAGATAATCTTCTTGGTGAGCATATAGCCATTCGTGTGGGGTCCACACTCCCCACTATGGATCTTCTACATCATCTTTTCAATGTCATCCCCTGCGATGCAGTGTAGATGGGTTCCATTGAAGTTTCTTAAATAGTTCTTTATCGCATAAAATGTACTAGGCGACCATTTGCAAAGGGTCATTCGGTCTTTCTTATTGGAATCCCGAAAGTACTTACCATTCTTAAGGAGGCACCAAATATTATAGTACCATCACTCAGTCATATCAGAGTTTTCTTTTGTCATGACCTCTATGTGGTAGTAGTAGTAGGTTGGATTATCTTGCTTTTGGACTAGGAAGGGGGCCATTGTTATTCCCTCGGGCATGTCGACCATCAAGGGTAAAGTGGTGAGGTCATCGGCCAAGTTATTCCTTACTCAGTGTAAGTAGTGGAAGGTGATATCTCGAAATATAAAGGCCAGCTCTTCTAGGTGGGCATGGAAGGGTAGGAGATTCTTGTCCCTGACATTCCATCTTTTAAGGACTTGGCCGATGATGAGGGTCGAATTCTCATAAACATCTAGGCATTGGATTCCTTTCTTAAGAGAAACTTTGAGGCCTACGATACATGCCTAGTATTCAGTTATGTTTTTGGTGCGGGGAAAATCTAGCTTAATGACAATAGGAGTATGAGTATCATTAGGATAAATCAGGAGTATCCTAATTCCATATCCCTTCTTGTTGGCAGCACCGTCAAAGAACATTTGCCATCGGAGGTCTTATTTGGAGGGACAAAGGACGTTTTTGTCTATTAATTCAGAGATCCAAACATTGGCTTATTTTATGGGGTAATTTGCAAGGTAGTTAGAGATAGCTCTCCCTTTTATGGATTTCTGCGTGACATACACAATATCGAACTCGACTATCAACGTTAACCATTTGGCCATTTGGCTAGACAGGGCAGGTTTCTTGATCAGGTATTTGATAGGATCCATTAGGGACATAAGTTTTATGGGAAAAACAATCGTGTAATACCATAATTTTTTAGTGTCCCGGACAAGGTCGACACATACCTTCACCAAGGAAGTGCTGTTAACTTCGTATTCGGCCAATTTACGTCCTATGTAGTATAGGGACCTCTCTTTGTGGGATTTTTCAATGTATTGGGATAGCAGAGCCATGACTACGGTGTCTGTCACGATTAAGTATAGGAGTAAGGGATACCAAGTTACGGTGGCATACGTACTAGAGGTTGGGCAAGGTAATTTTTTATTCGATCAAAGGCTTCCTGACAAGCTTCATTCTAAAATTTGGTAGAATCGTTTTGGAGGAGTTTGAAGATGGGTTCACAGATAGAAGTCAACTGGATGATGAACCGAATGATATACTGTAATTTTCCCAAGAATTCATGGACTTCCTTCCCCATTTGGGGTGGTAAAATTTTGAGTATAGGTTGCAGTTTATAAGGATTTTCTTTAATCCACTTATCACTAACAATGAATCCCAAAAGCTTTCCTTTGGTGACACCAAATACACATTTTTGTGGGTTAAGTCGCATCTGTATCATCATAGTCGTTCGAAGAACTTTTGAAGAGGGGGAATATGACCTTTCCGATTCTTAGACTTGATGATCATATCGTCCATGTAGACCTCAGCCTCTTTATGTATGAGATCATGAAAGATGGTTCTGGTAGCCCTTTCGTTGGTAGCCCTTGCATTTTGGAGATCGAATGGCATAACTGGTAACATAAGGTTCCTTAGGGGTGATGAATGTGGGTTTTTCTTACTGATCAGGGTGCATCTTGATCTGATTATATCCACCAAACCCATCAATAAATGACTTGAAAGAGTGACTGGTCGTACTATCCATAAAATGTTGATATTGGGCAGTGGGTAATCATTTTTCGGAGAAGACTTATTCAAATCTCGGTAATTAACGCACATGCGAACCTTTCCTCCTGATTTCGGCATGAGTACAATGTTGGCTAACCATGTGGGATATTTATCACCCGAATGAATCCTATGTTCAACTATTTGATCACTTATTCCTTAACCTTGAGAGACCATTCGGTGCGTAGCTTTCACAATTTCAGTTTGACCAATTTTTATTTTGGTAGAATCGAAATCTAGTGTTGAGCGATCTTGGGATTAATGTCGAGCATGTTGTCAAAAGACCACGCGATGAAGTCCACAAATTCCTTCAGTGGTTCTTCGAGTTATGCGTGCTCACGTTCGTCAAGGGTGGACCTTGTCCTAATCTCATGCAGTTGGCTATTAGAACCGGGATTAATAAAAATAGTTTCATCTTTAATAATTTTAATGCGGTTAAGTTATTGGTTATTAACCTTATTAAGGCATGTTAAGAATTGTTCATTTGCAAAACCATCATCATCATCATCATCAAGAGTTTGGTCAGAATCAAGATAATTAATGTAAGGCACAATAAGATACTCAGAATCTTTATTTATTTCATTCTTGGAAAAATAGTGTTGAGAACTTCATTAAAGGAGGTCTCTATTACATTATGATCAGAACAAGGAGGAACAACAAAAGAAGAAGAAATGGGATAAACATTTAGGTTGAGTTACATTTCAGTGGGTGGAACTAGTACAATATTCCAGTTAAGGAGGGGTGTATCCGTAGCTTTGATCACCATGGATGGATCCAATATTGTAGCATATGAATGGATTATGCAGAGTGTTAGCCCCAATGTCTGCAAATTAAATGAATCCTAGACTCACTTACCTTAGAATCCTCGGTAACAGCTGTAGTCTTCTCAATGAGCGATTGCTCATGATGTTGGGAGCTTTCAGCCCATCAGTAATTATCTTAGAAAAAAATTTCCATTCCCAACTTCATCTTCTTGTCCATATGATCATACCACTATTCGAGAAATCCAAAAAAGGGAAAATCTTCACCCTCTTTGACGAATCTCCCATTCAAAGAATCTCCTGAGATAGTCTTAGCACTTTCCAGTCTTCTCTTCAACCGAGGTTGGTGGAGCATTTTATGTTCTTCTGATGATGGTTGATAACCCAGGCTACATGGAGGAAAGTCCTTTTTTAACACTATGGGTTCTAGTATTCCCTATTGTCATCGTCCCCGCCACAGTCCGGGCATGAAGTGCATATTCTTAAATGTATGTATCATATTAACATTATCGTGAGGGTTGTGCTCTGGATAGACTCTATCTCTAAAATCATCCCTTGTTGGGAGGAGAAGTGGTTCAACTCGAAAGCCTAACAGGAGCCTATCATTTGCCCCATTTCACATCTCTAGTACCGGGTTACTAGTGCTAGCATTCTCAATATTATCATCATCACTTAAGAAGGTTACGACCTGCCCATTGGCGAAGAACTTCAATTTCTGATGGAGAGAGGAAGGCATGCCCTTGATGCTTTGGACCCATGGTTGTCCAAGCAATATGTTGAAACAAGTCGGGATGTCGATGACTTGGAATTTAATAACGGGATTTGTAGGGCCAACCCTTATTATAAGCTTTATGAATCCCATCACTTATCGACGAGTATTTTCATAAGCATGCACCGTGACGGAGGTTAGAGTAAGTTCACTTACTTTCAAACCCCAAAATTTGAGGTTTCTTAATGAGAAACATTAAGTGTTGATCCGTTGTTTACGAGCGAAAGTGGGGTTGTCTTCCCCATTGATCGAGGTGAAAACCGAGCGTCCGTGTAATACGCTAGTCATTGTTATCAGCTTCCAACCACAATACAAAAACCTAAACTATAACTACACTCTTGCGGAGTATAGTGGCTAGTCTGGGTATCGAATCCTTGGGGAACTAGGACGAGTGAACGTAACGACAAAGGCAAGTCTGTTAACCTTAACTCCGCTCTAAAAAGAAATAAAAAGATGATTGAGGTGGAAAATAACTAATTAAATAAATGCAAACTCTAAATTACTTAAAAGACTGAAGACGATTAAACTAAAACTTGAATTATATGATGAGAAAAATAGGTCGGGAATACAATCCCTCAACCCTAGTGTATTGATGGTATATAACTAATCATAAATTTAAATGATTAATTAGACCCAGAATTTAGTACTCCCAAGCATTACGTATATGAGGTTCAAGCCCGCACCATACTTAAATAGAGGACGAGTAAATCGGTATTGCGATAGTTACATTCGAATTGCATTCTGAAGCATCCCGGTTACCCTGAAGCAAACGAGATCCAAAGATCTATAATTATCGCATTTCTACGCAATACAGTCGTAATAAACCATTAAATTTTGGGGACTAATTTTATACACATGCAACTACCACATCAGGTTGAGTTCATGCATCCTAACCTTTAAAAACCTAGCCTAACATGGTGAAATTAAGGAAAACTACGTTATCGACGTTGCATGAACTCATAATTGCTTGGAAAGAGAGATGAAATATGAGAAATAATAATAAAAGTGCTGGAAATAAAAGTTACAAAGATTGAAGAACAAGAACATGCAAGAAGAAATCAAAGATTGAAGAAAAAACGAAAAAGATCTTGAATTAATGGTGCAAAGTATATAGATTCTTCTTCTAGATGTTCCTACTTGTTATGGAGCTTTTACATCAATGAAATCTTCATAAAAAGAGTCCTAATGACTAAATATATAGGCTAGAGGTCGTTTAGAAGAGTCCCCAAAACACAAAACTCTTTAGGCTAAAAGATAAGCACAAAATAAAAATCCTGTATCTGGCACTTTGTCACCCTTAGAAAGCGTGTTTAATTTTGTAACGGATTCTGAGCGTGACTAAATATCCGGATCGGTTCGTTTAATTTTCATCAACTTCGATCCGTCTTCGGTTCAGGGTTCTCTGGAATTTTGTGTTTCGGATCGGTCCCCATTTGTCACACTTAAAAAGCATGACTAATTTTGTAATGAATCTGGAGCGTGACAATTGAAATTATGTTACTAAAGCCGTTTATTAAAAATAAACTATTTAAGTAACTCCGAGCTGTTTTTTGAGAAAACTCTTTTCTTGAAAAAACAAAACTATTTGAACACAAGATGTGTTTAACAAAACAGTATGTACGAGATATATTCAAGATTTTAATAACAGGTTTATTAAACAGTTTTAAAACAAGCTTTTAAACCCAGCACAACCAAGAATGAGATGAGAAGATGTAGGAAGATTAAGTACAAGATTTTTACGTGGTAAAACCTCACCAATTGAGGAAACATCCACGACTCCCTCTACGGAGTAAAACACAAATCCACTATAAATAAATTTAACAGTTACAAACTATATAACAAACATGCATACAACTCAGACCTATATAAGTTTAGGAATGTACCCTCTGGTGTCCTTATAATTTCTCTGCAGTTATGATTGTTGATGTTGTCCTCTCAGTTTGTTAACTCCAATTTGTTCAATCTCTTTACGTCGACTCTTTTTTCTCAAGATCTTATTACCAACACTTTTTGTGTTGTAGTGTGAAAGTGTTTGTGGAGGTGCTCTCTAACACATCCATGCACACACTCACACTTATTAAGTACAAACAGTCCTAGAAAATTACATATAAGTCTATATGCTGTGATTTTTCTTTTTCTCTCTTCTCACAAAACTTTGAATCTGTTTTGACCTTTAAATCAATCCCAGAATCCACGGATATCTTGCTTAGAAGACAGTCAAGAACTTAATCAATCTCAGAGTTTTGAAAAGATTTTCGAGATTGAAAACCTCCAAGTGTGATTCCAAACTAGGTCAAAGGTTTAGTTTTAAGAGAACTAGAAACAGAAAATATTTTTGTTGATTTCAAAGTTAAAAACATTTACAGAAAACGAATCAACAAAATATTTCTCAAATTGAGAAACAAACATGCAAACTAAGTGTAATATATCATGAAAAACTCAGATCTAAAAATTTCTATATACAAGAACAACAGATCTAAGAAAATGATTAAGTTGGAAACAAGATCCAAAGAAGAAGAGGTTACAGCAACAAACCAACTCTCAAATCATCTTTTAAAACACTCAAACACTCAAGGTTGTGTTTGGTAAAGTATAGAGGTTTGAAGCTTTATATTTGGTTTGAACTGTGTAGACGATTTAGGGTTAGGGTTAGGGTTTCTAACTCTTTCTCTCTCTTCTGGTTTCTCTCTTTCTAACTCTTTCTAACTCTTTGAGGAAACGGTGCCCCGGTGGGTGGTTTCACTACTACCTCGGGCTCACTAGTGTCCTCTTTATCACTCTCCTTCACGGGGACATCTTCGGCCTCTTTCGTGCCGGGCGAAATATCCTTGTCTTTGGTTGCGTCATGTGGGGGAGGTGATAAATCAATGACTCTCCCACTACGTAGAGTGGTTACAACTTGACATTGCTCCTGATGTTCTGTCGAGGTGGAGCTAACACTAGTTTGACCTTGGGGCGGTCTTTGGCCCTGGACAGGAAACTTGCCTTTCTCTTGGATACTCAATGATGATTTTAACTGTGAAATGTTCGCATTCATGTCGTTCATCATGCGCTCATGCCTAGCATTAGTTATCGTCTGGGTATTGATAAAGTGGTTGATCGTATCCTCGAGACTTCTCTGCGGTGGAGGGATGTATGCTCCTCGAGGTGGTGGTGCTTGCACATGTCCTTGCATGTGTGGAGCTTGTTGAAAATGCGGTGGTGGAGGAGTTGGGGCAACATGTGAATTAGGATTCATCGCAGCATGATGTTGCCCATAGCTAAAACCAGGGTGGCTTTTCTATGAAGGGTCGTAAGAATTCCCGTGCGGGGCATGAAATTACCCTTAAATCCTCCTATGCCACTGACTTGCTCTTGAAGCATCACTTTGTAGGCGGGTACAGTCGGGCATTCCAAAGTTGAATGACCCGCCTCACAAATTGCACATACCTTCTCAATAGGGTTTGGGATGGATCCAGTTGGTCCTCTTCCACATACCTCAGGTAGGTCTCGCAGTCCTTTCTCAAGCATATCGAGTCGACTGTCCGCTATAGAATTCTTTTCTACATGAAATAGGCCGAACGTCGATGGAGTGGTGGTCACTTGACGATTTTGATTTTGAGCATTAGGGTCAGATGTATCTCAGGTTTGGGTAGCCTCGGTGACATACCTCGGGTGAAGCTCAGCATCGTGAGCGTCGAAGTCGACAAACGGACCACTACCCATGGTTTCAAGAAGTTTCTTGGAATTAATGTTAAGCCCATTATGGATAGAGGAAATGATTTGCGTTTTATCAAAACCATGATGGGGACATGAAGCAATTAACTCATTGAAACTCTCGTAGCATCAATCGAATGACTCATTTTCTAATTGTCGAAAAGTTTGAATTTGAGCCTTGATAGAATTCGTTCGATGTGGAGGAAAGAACTTCTTGAGAAATTTGGATTGTAATTCGTCCCATGATGAAATCGAATTGGGAGGTAAAGACCATAGCTATGTTTTGGCATTATCCTTTAGCGAGAGTGGGAAGAGTTTAAGGCGGAGCACATATTTTGTACAAGTTTGGTCACAGAGAGTCTCGCATGCCTCCTCAAATTCCATAATGTGGGCATATGGATTTTCTGAATCCAATCCATGGTAAGTGGGAAGTATCTGGATCATCCCATTCCTAAAGCGAAATTGTCCCGCATTGTAGGGGAGTAAAATGCATCCCGGAGTGATAGTGCGCTCGGGATATAAGATGTCTCTCAAAGGGCGATATGGGGCCTCTCCCTCATCGGAGGCTGCACTACCGTGTTGTGACATGTTTTGTCTCTCTCAAAGATTCGGTATCCTCACTTGGTATACTTGGAGTGCGCTCTGAAGTGTGTCCTAAGAAGGAAAACAGAGTGTTATTTGAGATTGGATGCTACGGTGTGGGTGGTGAAACCCAGAACTGTGGAGCGTTAGGAGTGTGAGGGCTATCAGGATCGTACTCAACAATCGGGTTTTCGTGAATGTGGGTTGGAGTATTATGGGGAGTTGGAGTGAGTTCAGAATTTTGCATTAACAACTTATGAGAGATGATGATGAACATTTTTGTGCTTTTTGAATTTTTTTTATGTTTTTGGATTTTTGGAAGTTTTTGGTCAAAGTTTTAGATTGACTCGATCTAATCCTAAGTCTACCTCGTTCACCGGTGACGGTGCCATTTTGATTGAGGTGAAAACCGAGCGTCCATGTAATACACTACTCGTTGTTATCGGCTTCCAACCACAATACAAAAACCTAAACTATAAATACACTCTTATGGAGTATAGTGGCTAGTCTAGGTATCGAATCCTCAGGGAACTAGGACGAGTGAACGTGACGACAAAGGTAAGTCTATTAACCCTAACTTGACTCTAAAAAGAAACAAAAAGATGATTGAGATGGGAAATAACTAATTAACTAAATGAAAACTCTAAATTACTTAAAAGACTGAATATGATTAAACTAAAACTTGAATTATATGATGAGAAAAATAGGTCGGGAATACAATCCCTCAACCCTAGTGTATTGATGGTATAAAACTAATCATAAATTTAAATGATTAATTAGACCCAGAATTTAGTACTCCCAAGCATACATATCTGAGGTTCAAGCCCGCACCATACTTAATCAGAGGACGCGTAAATCGGTATTGCGATAGTTACATTCGAATTGCATTCTGAAGCATCCCGGTTACCCTGAAGCAAACGAGATCCAAAGATCTACAATTATTGCGTTTTTACGCAATACGGTCATAATAAACCATTAAATTTAGAGGACTAATTTTATACACATGCAACTACCACATCAGGTTGAGTTCATGAATCCCAACCTTTAAAAACCTAGCCTAACATGGTGAAATTAATGAAAACTACATTATCGACGTTGCATGAACTCATAATTGCTTGGAAAGAGAGATGAAATATAAGAAATAATAATAAAAGTGCTGGAAATAAAAGTTACCAAGATTGAAGAACAAGAACATGCAAGAAGAAATCAGAGATTGAAGAAAAACCGAAAAAGATCTTGAATTAATGGTGCAAAGTATATAGATTCTTCTCCTAGATGTTCCTACGTGTTATGGAGCTTTTACATTAATGAAATCTTCATAAAAAGAGTCCTAATGACTAAATATATAGGCTAGAGGTCGTTTAGAATAGTCCCCAAAACACAAAACTCTTTAGGCTAAAAGATAAGCACAAAATAAAAATTTCGTATCTGGCACTTTATCACACTTAGAAAGCGTGACTAATTTTGTAACGGATTCTGAGCGTGACTAAATATCCGGATCGGTTCGTTTAATTTTCATCAACTTCGATCCGTCTTCGGTCCGGGGTTCTCTGGAATTTTATTTTTCAGATCGGTCCCAATTTGTCACACTTAGAAAGCGTGACTAATTTTGTAACGGATCTGGAGCGTGTCAAATGGATGGAACGGTTCTTTTTCCTCAGCTTCGGTTTGGTTTGGGTCTCACAACTTTTTTACTTGGATTTCTTCTCAACTTCAAATGGGCATAACTTCTTCACCGTAGCTCGTATTGAGGTATCGTTTTTTCCAGCGTTCTTGTAATTGAAAGCTATTCAAATTTCTAGTTGGCCCCACCTTTAGACTAAGGCTGTAAAATTACAAAAATGCCCTTTAACTCCCCGTTTCTTGGTTTACTTTCACTGTTTTGGGTTCTCTTTGGCATTAACTTGCATGAAATATCGGTAAAACTTATAAGAGATACACAATATACGAAATACTTGCCAAAAAGGTTTATTAGCATAAATATGAGACAAATCCAAGCTATTTACCCTGCATGGGATCATAAAAATACCGAAATTAAGGGGATAAATGTGAAGAATTTATGCCTAATCAAAACCCCTAACTTAGAACTTTGCGCGTCCTGAGAAATGTAAAAGAAAGAGAGTATGAGTTAAGGACCCTTCAAAAAGTTTATTGGGATATAATACCTCTTTCGCGGGTAAGCGATTGCATTTAGCGTATACAACAAGCCTTTAAACCTCTAGGTTACCCTAGTAGGACGAGTTGTGTCTCGTGAGGGTTTGCTGAGAAAATACCCACAAAATTCGACTCAAAGAATCTTCAAAATATGCAAAAATTGTATAATTCATACTTTCCCAGGAAATAATCATCATCAAGTCATGCTCAAGCGTCTCAAATCATAGTGCGCGTGTGCGAAGCCGAAAATTTAACCGTGAATTTCCACCGATTGATCATTATGTTACTTATCCAAAAATTTATTTTGACTTCAAATTCTCATGGGATACTCTCACAAACGAATCTCTCGGATTATGGCTATTCTCTTGGTATGCGTGATATAAAGAGTAAATATATTGGATGCAAAGTCACGCACACAAGTAGAAAGATAAAATTTTTATAGTGATAGGATCTCATCAACGGAATAAGGTTTTTCAAAACGGGAACATTGCCTCTTATTCACGCATTCAATCTCTTTTTATTATCTTTTGGTGTCTTAGATCTCCACGCGGTAATCAATTTCGCAATTTGGACTCGGTTAGGAATTTTTTGGATTTTAAGGTATATTGGGTAAAATGAAAATGGTAGGGAAGGTTGGAATTTGAAAAGTCATTTATGATGTCCATTTGTGCTTTTTTCGATCTATTGCTCATTTTTTTCTTCTTTTTCTCTATTTTTCTATTTTTCACTTCTTTTATTTTCTTGCTATTTTTGTTGAGCATATATATTTTTTTCTTGCCCCTTTTTATGCACTTTTCGAACTTTATTGAATATTCTATTTTCGTAATTTCGGGCTACTTTTGTTTTTCGGGTTGTCAAATGAAAGGATAAATTTTATTCGGCTCAATTGGGTTATCAAAGGGATAATTTTTCACATCTTTTTGTGGATAGTATTTTTGGGTGACAAATGAGGGCCTACTTCATTGTCTAAAATACTAATTGCATTACCATATGAGTCTTGAGATTAATTTAATTTAGAGATTTGTAGCGCGCTTTGTACGAAAATATCACACACATTTATCAAAACCGATCAAAATGAAAGGATTGAGATCCTCGACGACTTTTTAGGCATTGAAAAGAACTTTGAGTTAACAATTAACTCGGATTGATTTGTAAATTTCACAAAGATGAAAGGATCGAATCTCACCGGGTTTGTTAATCTCCACACTTATTCGTTAAGTCGTCAATTTTCGCACAGTTTCCATCTTTAGTCAATTTTGGCTTTCTGTATTTGAATTTTACAACTTGAGACTTTACACCGACTTTTAATGTTATTTTTGTAAAATTTGAATTCCAATTTTTATTCATTTTGAACAAAAATATTTTTGGATTTTTCAAAATTTTATGGTTTTTTTGAGACTTTTGGGCATTTTTGACAATTTGTGAAGGTTTAGAAATACACACTTGTGACCCCCCCAACTTAGACTTTTGCATTGTCCTCAAGCAAAAAGGACTAAAATCTAAAAAAGACAAAATAAGAAGTGCGATAAATAAAACAAACAAATGGATAAAATGCATAAAGACACTAAATGACCCGAACACATGACTCAATAAGACAATAAAAATCACCCCATACGCGTCGGGGGTGCGACGACCTCTCATCTCTCCACAAACTCACCTGACCCCACTCGCGGGGTTCGATGCTCTCCTCGCCTCTCCCGTCTTCATATCGTAAACCAGTAATCGAAACAAGTTGGGACCTCGCCCATATATAAGGGAAAGACCTAGAGACGCATCGTGACTACTTGGAAAGGGATCCCTGTGATGCTTACTCAAAGCATGGCCTGTGTGTGCCGATTCGAAGGGAACACCTGATTTTCTTTTAAGTCGGACGAAACAAAACTTTTCTCCTCAATAGCCTTCGGGACTTCTAGTGGTATGGGTGTATGGTCACAAAAAAGGAATTCCTCGATTTTATCTTTCCATTCACTTTCTTCTAGGTGACTATATGAATACAATAGAGATTGGACGTCGTCGTTAAGGCTCTCATCCACTGGACCGAATTCTTTTTCAAATTCTTCCATGCTCATGTCCCCTAGATCTCTCTCTCTCGAGTAGTGCCTACGTCCTTCCTTACTTGCTCGATCTATAACTCCACCATTTTTCTCTCTTCTAACCTATTTCCCTCTCTCTCAATCGCGATCACTACACACATCTCCCCCGCTTTTCTCTCATCATCACAACTACCTCTATTGCTCGATGACATAAGGCACACCCCTAACGGCTCTCTCTTGTGGGACCCCTCATTCTCGTTGTTCGATACTAAACAGGACCCTAGGGCATCTCCACAATAATTTTCCTCGAAATACTCCTCTACGATCTCGTCTATTAGGTTCACCGCGTGAAGATCATCTTCTTCCCCCCGTTTATTGGGTGATATGGAAGATGTTAGTCTCTAAAGTCATGTTCCCAAAAGTAAGTTGCATTTGCCCATTCCGAGTATTGATGATTGCGTTAGCCGTAGCTAAGAAAGGGCGCCCAACAATGATGGGAACATGATTGCTCGAGGCAAAGGAGGGCTTCGTGTCCCAAATGACAAAGTCTATCGAGAAGTAAAAAGTGTCAACTTGGACGATCATGTCCTCAACTATACCTCTTGGGATCTTCATGGTTCGATCCTCTAACTGGAGAGTGATCTTTGTGGGCTTGAGGTCACCCAGATCAAGTTGCCTATAGATGTCGTAAGGGAGGATATTGACACTTGCTCCCAAATCAAGTAAGGCTTTTTCAATTTTATTTTCTCCAATGATGCAGGAAATGGTGGGTGCACCGGGACCTTTGAATTTGGATGGGAGATCATTAAGTCGGATGGAGCTCACATTATGTTCTAGGAAGACATTTTTCTTTACCTTCATCCTCCTCTGTATCGTCAACAAGTCTTTGATGACTTTTTCATACGCTGGAATTTACTTAATAGCATAGAGGAAAGGTAAATTTAGCTTTACTTGATTTAGTACGTCTATCACTTCATCAAGGGGGTTTCCTTTGTGGGAAAGAACCAACCTTTGAGGAAACGGAGCCATGGTGGGTGGTTTCACTACTACCTCGGACTCACTAGTGTCCTATTTATCACTCTCCTTCAAGGGGACATCTTTGGCCTCTTTCATGCCGGGAAAAATCTCCTTATCTTTGGTTGCGTCATGTGGGGGAGTTGATAAATCAACGACTCTCCCACTACGAAGAGTGGTCACAGCTTGACCTTGCTCCTGATGTTTTGTCAAGGTGGAGATAACACTAGTTTGACCTTGGGGCGATCTTTGGCCCTGGGCAGGAAACTTGCCTTTCTCTTGGATACTCAACGATGATTGAAACTGTGAAATATTCGCATTCATGTCATTCATTATGCGCTCATGCCTAGCATTAGTTGCAGTCTGGGTATTGATAAAGTGGTTGATCATATCCTCGATACTTCTCCATGGTGGAGGGATGTATGCTCCCTGAGGTGGTGGTGCTTGCACATGTCCTTGCATGTGTGGAGCTTATTGAAAATGTGGTGGTGGAGGAGGGGCAACATGTGAATTAGGATTCATTGCAACATGTTGTTGCCCATAGCTAAAACCAGGGTGGTTTTTCCATGAAGGGTTATACGATTTCCCGTGTGGGGCACCGAAATTACCCTTAAATCCTCCTATGCCACTAATTTGCTCTTGAAGCATCACTTTGTAGGCGGGCATAGTCGAACATTCCTCTGTTAAATGACCCGCCACACAAATCGCACACACCTTCTCAACAGGGTTTGGGATGGATTCATTTGGTCCTCTTACACATACCTCACGTAGGTCTTGCAGTCCTTTCTCAAGCATATCGAGTCGACTGTCGGCTATAGAATTCTTTTCTACATGAAATAGGCCAGACGCCGATGAAGTGGTGGTCACTTGACGATTTCTATTTTAAGCATTAGGGTCAGATGTATCCCAGGATTGGGTAGTCTCGGTGACATACCTCAGGTGAATCTCAGCATCGTGAGTGTCTAAGTCGACAAACAGACCACTACCCATGGTTTCAGCAAGTTGCTTGGAATTACTGTTCAGCCCATTATGGATAAAGGAAATGATTTGCATTTTATCAATCCCATGATGGGGACACGAAGCAATTAACTCATTGAAACTCTCATAGCATCGATTAAATAACTCATTTTCTAATTGTCGAAAAGTTTCAATTTTAGCCTTGACAGAATTCGTTCGATGTGGAGGAAAGAACTTCTTGAGAAATTTGGATTGTAATTCGTTCCATGATGAAATTGAATTGGGAGTTAAAGACCATAGCCATGTTTTAGCCTTATCCTTTAGCGAAAATGGGAAGAGTTTAAGGCGGAGCACATCTTTTGTGCAAGTTTGGTCACTGAGAGTCTCGCACGCCTCCTTAAATTCCATAATGTGGGCATATGGATTTTCTGAATCCAGTCCATGGTAAGTGGGAAGTATCTGGATCATGCCATTCCTAAAGAGAATTGTCCCGCATTGTATGAGAGTAAAATGCATCCTGGAGTGACAGTGCGCTCGGGATATAAGACGTCTCTCAAAGGGCGATACGGGGCCTCTCCCTCATCGGCGGCTGCACTACCGTGTTGTGACATGTTTCTCTATCTCAAAGATTCGGTATCCTCACTTGGTATACTTGGAGTGCACTCTGAAGTGTGTCCTAAGAAGGAAAACGGAGTGTTATTTGAGATTGAATGTGACGGTGTGGGAGGTGGAACCCAGAACTCGGGAGCGTTAGGAGTGTGAGGGCTACCAGGATCGTACTCAACAATCGGGTTTTCGTGAATGTGGGTTGGATTATTATGGGGAGTTGGAGTGAGTTCAGAATTTTGCATTAATAGCTTATGAGAGATGATGATGAAACTTTTTGTGCTTTTTGAATTTTTTTCTATGTTTTTGGATTTTTGGAAATTTTTGGTCAAAGTTTTAGATTGACTCAATCTAATTCTAAGTCTACCTAGTTCCTCGGCAACGGCGCCATTTTGATCGAGGTGAAAATCGAGTGTTCATGTAATACGCTAGTCGTTGTTATCGGATTCTAACCACAATACAAAAACTTAAACTATAACTACACTCTTGCGAAGTATACTGGCTAGTCTGGGTATCGAATCCTCGGGGAAGCAGGACGAGTGAACGTGACGATAAAGGTAAGTCTGTTAACCCTAACTTGACTCTAAAAAGAAACAAAAAGATGATTGAGATGGGAAATAACTAATTAACTAAATGCAAACTGTAAATTACTTAAAAGACTGAAGATGATTAAACTAAAACTTGAATTATATGATGAGAAAAATAGATCGGGAATACAATCCCTCAACCCTAGTGTATTGATGGTATAAAACTAATCATAAATTTAAATGATTAATTAGACCCAGAATTTAGTACTCCCAAGCATTACGTATATAAGGTTCAAGCCCGCACCATACTTAATCAGAGGATGAGTAAATCGATATTGCGATAGTAACATTCGAATTGCATTCTGAAGCATCCCGGTTACCCTGAAGCAAACGAGATCCAAAGATCTACAATTATCGCGTTTCTACGCAATACGGTCGTAATAAACCATTAAATTTTGGGGACTAATTTTATACACATCCAACTACCACATCAGGTTGAGTTCATGCATCCTAACCTTTAAAAACCTAGCCTAACATGGTGAAATTCAGGAAAACTACGTTATCGACGTTGCATGAACTCATAATTGCTTGGAAAGAGAGATGAAATATGAGAAATAATAATAAAAGTGCTGGAAATAAAAGTTACCAAGATTGAAGAACAAGAACATGCAAGAAGAAATCAAATATTGAAGAAAAACCGAAAAAAATCTTGAATTAATGGTGCAAAGCATATAGGTTCTTCTCCTAGATGTTCCTACTTGTTATGGAGCTTTTACATCAATGAAATATTCATAAAAAGAGTCCTAATGACTAAATATATAGGCTAGAGGTCGTTTAGAAGAGTCCCCAAAACACAAAACTCTTTTGGCTAAAAGATAAGCACAAAATAAAAATCCCGTATCTGGCACTTTGTCACACTTAGAAAGCGTGACTAATTTTGTAACGGATTTTGAGCGTGACTAAATATTCGGATCGGTTTCGTTTAATTTTCATCAGCTTCGATCCGTCTTCGGTCCGAGGTTCTCTGGAATTTTGTATTTCGGATCGGTCCCAATTTATCACACTTAGAAAGCGTGACTAATTTTGTAATGGATCTGGGGCGTGACAAATGGGCGGACCGGTTCTTTTTCCTCCGCTTCGGTTCGGTTTGGGTCTGACAGCTTTTTTTCTTGGATTTCTTCTCAACTTCAAATGGGCATAACTTCTTCACCGTAGCTCGGATTGAGGTATCGTTTTTTCCAGTGTTCTTGTAATTGAAAGCTATTCAACTTTCTAGTTGGCCCCACCTCTATACTAAGGCTATAAAATAACAAAAATGCCCTTTAGCTCCCCGTTTCTTGGTTTCCTTTCACTGTTTTGGGTTCTGTTTGGCACTAACTTGCATGAAATATCGGTAAAACATATAATAGATACACAAAATACAAAATAGTTCCCAAAAAGGGTTAGTAGGAGAAATATGAGACAAATCCAAGCTATTTACACCGCACGGGATAATAAAAATACCGAAATTAAGGGGATAAATGTGAAGAATTTATGCCTAATCAAACCCCCTAACTTAGAACTTTGCGCATCCCGAGCAATATAAAATAATGAGAGTATAAGTTAAGGACCCTTCAAAAATTTTATTGGGATATAATACCTCTTTAGCGGGCAAGTGATTGCATTTAGCGTATGCAACAAGCCTTTAAACCTCTAGGTTACCCTAGTAGGACGAGTTGTGTTTCGTGAGGGTTTGCAGAGAATATACCCATAAAATTTGACTAAAAGAATCTTCAAAATACACAAAAATTGTATAATTCAAACTTTTCCAGAAAATAATCATCATCAAGTCATGCTCAAGGGTCTCAAATCATAGTGCCTGTGTGCGAAACCGGAAATTTAACCGCGAATTTCCATCGATTGATCATTACGTTACTTATTCAAAAATTCATTTTGATTTTAAATTCTCATGGGATACTCTCACAACCAAATCTCTCGGATTATGACTATTCTCTTGGTATGTGTGATATAAAGTGTAAATATATTGGATGCAAACTCACGCACACAAGTAGAAAGACGTAAATTTTATAGTGACAGGATCTCATCAATGGAATATGGATTTTCAAAACGGGAACATTGCCTCTTATTCACGCATTCAATCTCTTTTTATTATCTTTTGGTGTTGTAGCTCTCCACGCGGTAATCAATTTCGCAATTTGAACTCGGTTAGGACTTTTTCGGATTTTAAGGTATATTGGGTAAAATGAAAATGGTAGCGAATGTTGGAATTGGAAAAGTCATTTTTGATGTTCATTTGTGTTTTTTTGGGGCTATTGCTCAATTTTTTTTTTCTTCTTCTTCTTCTTCTTCTTCTTCTTCTTCTTCTTCTTCTTCTTCTTCTTCTTCTTCTTCTTCTTCTCTATTTTTTTTGTTTTTCAGTTCTTTTCTTTTCTTGCTATTTTGTTGAGCATATCTATTTTTTTCTTGCCCCATTTTATGCACTTTTCGGACTTTATTGAATATTCTATTTTTGCAATTCCGGGCTACTTGGGTTTTTCGGGTTGTCAAACGAAAGGATAAATTTTATTCGGCTCAACTGGGTTATCAAAGGGATAATTTTTCACATCTTTTTATGGCTAATATTTTTGCGTGACAAACGAGGGCCTACTTCATTGTCTAAAATACTAATTGCATTACCATATGCGTCTTGAGATTAATTTAATTTTGAGATTTGTAGCGCGCTTTGTACGGCAATATCACACACATTTATCAAAACCGATCAAAATGAAAGGATTGAGATCCTCGACGACTTTTTAGGCGTTGAAAAGAACTTTGAGTTAAGAATTAACTCGGATTGATTTATAAATTTCACAAAGGTGAAAGGTTTGAATCTCACCGGGTTTGTTAATCTTCACACTTATTTGTCAAGTCGTCAATTTTTGCACAATTTCCATCTTTGGTCAATTTCGTCTTTGTGTATTTGAATTTTACAACTTGAGACTTTACATCGACTTTTAATGATATTTTTGTAAAATTTGAATTCCAATTTTTATTTATTTTGAAGAAAAATATTTTTGGATTTTTCAAAATTTTATGATTTTTTTGAGATTTTTGGGCATTTTTGAAAATTTGTGAAGTTTTAGAAATACGCACTTGTGACCCCCCCTAACTTAGACTTTTGCATTGTCCTCAAGCAAAAAGGACTAAAATCTAAACAAGGCAAAATAAGAAGTTCGACAGATGATCGAAGCCAACAGGGTGCCAGGCCAAGGGTCGGGTATGCGATCGACCTAAGAAGGAAAATGATTCGAATTTATTTTTGAAAGAGATGAGGAAAACAAAAAAAAAAGCTTTGTTATTAAAAAGGAGGAAAATATATTTTTTTCTTTTGGAAAGGGAGGGACAAAATACTTTCTGTATTTTTTTTTATAAAAGGAGGAAAAATGTTTTTTGAATTTTGAAAAGAAAGGAAAAAAGGTTTTTGACACTTTGGGTAAGGAGGAAAATTGAGAGAAGAGTCTCAGCATGATTATTATTATTATTATTATTATTATTATTATTATTATTATTATTATTATTATTATTATTATTATTATTATTATTATTATTATTATTATTATTATTATTATTATTTTTATTTTTATTTATTATTATTATTATTATTTTTATTTTTATTATTGTTATTATTATTATTATTATTATTATTATTATTATTATTATTATTATTATTATTATTATTATTATGTTTTCACTTCTATTAGGTTTACCTAAATCCAAAAGAAATGCCGGACGGGACATGATTCTGGGAAAAATTGTGTTTGAAACATATGTAAAGCACATTTTGACTTTTTATCAGGCTCATAGACAGGGTCCCCTTTTGAAAAAGATGAAATCGCGTGAAAATTTGGGCTGCATGCCAACCCGATATTTTGATAGAGTTTCAGGTAGTAATTGGCTATCTAAATATGAGTGTCTTAGGTTCAACACCTATATGAGGGTATGCAGTTGTTGGGTTAGTGAAAATGTTCCCTCTTTTGGCACGACTTCCACGATATATGTCTTGGTTTTGTGGGCAATCGATACGTGTGGACAAGACATTTGATACACTTGAGTGTATGTTAATTGTCTCACTATATACCTCGTGGGGACTAAACAAGTGAGAGCGAATTCGAAATACTCGACGTACGTGAACGAGTTCCCTGCTATATACATCATGTTATAACTTCGGTCAAGTTGTACGATGTGGGGGGAACCATTCAATATACGTCGAAGTGACCTCCTAATACAGGACCAGCGCCCATCACAAAGTGATACCCCCAATTACGCTAACTGTGACTTGCCGGACCAGCACCCATTACAAAGTGACCCCCCAATACAGGACAACATTTTGGTCAATGGCCATGCTCTTTAGTGATGTAGTGTGGAAAATGCATGATTCTTGATTAGTATATTATGGAATGAGTATGTTAGTTTGAATGATGAACACCATACTAATAGGGAGGAATGTACAAGTATTATGAAAAGTAAATATGGCATGGAGAATGAAGATTATACTAATCATTGATATGTGAGAGTGAGAGATGTGGGAATATGTATAAGTGAGTGTGTGGTAATCAACCAAAGCATGGATTAACTACCGGTGGTGTGTGATAAGTGTGAGTGCGCATGGATATATATACTAGTGTAATAAGTGGAGTTGTGTGCTAGTGACATGTAAGCATGGATATTCTAATCGATTTGTCAAACATGTGGATATATGTGGTCCTACATGTAAGTAGTGTGAAGTGTACATGGGGAGAATTTACAAGTGTGTGAGTGAGGAGTGATATAAGCATGAGGTATATATATACAAGAAATAATAGAGGAGAAAAAGTGAACATACAGGTTAGTGCATATGCACACAAGTAGAAAATGATAACACCCATGCAAAAATTGTCTAAACCTCTTAAGAAAATCTCAAGCGGAGTCTCCACTATGGCCATCCCTCCTTGGCTCTTTACTCCCATCTCAGGGAAGTTCCTGGCGCTCCCTCTCACACGGTTGGATCGGAGGAAGAAGGGTTCGCTCCCTTTTTCTAGGAGAGATTCTATTGTCGTCGATAAAGAGATGGAGTCGTCAGCCTATTTTGACAAAACAGGCAAAACAACATGTAATTGCCTCAAGAGAGCGGCATCAAAGAAAAACTAATGCTTACTAAACCAATAGTTCAGAGGTTCAGGGGCTAAGTTACGGAATGGGAAGGTGTTAGTCACCCATCCCGCCCTTTCGATATCTTGTGGGCTTATGTTACTATTTTCCTTAACTTCTCCATGAAGTGTGTGTGCATGTATTTATAAATGGAGATCGGAATCGCACGACTCATACATGGAAAAGATAATGTGAGGTAACTATAAAGGAATGTTCCCAAAAATAATAATTAGAAAATATGATGTATGCGCTTATTGAGATACTGATCATTATAATGGAACGATAATATTTGTTAGATAAGATGCAAAAGTATGAATCATAAGCATTGTTGGTGTAAAAAACTAGACTTGATCTAATTTTATAATCACAGATAAAATATGTAATGGTAAATAAAGAAAGAGTTTTTAAAGTGGTTTAGCTATGTAAGAAAGCCTACGTCCACTATTATTTTATTTATTTTTCATGGTTACAGAAATCTAGGTACTCTTGTAGATAAGAATATCTCATAATCCGTTTGGCCCTTTCCCTTGATGAAAGAGATACAATGTATTTATAGTGACCCGGAGGTCAAAGTTTGGAATTCTTTTATATAGTTAAGTATTTACATCCTTACATAATAAATGTGACGATTGGTTGTATAAATCACGTGCAGTATGGCCCTTGGTATGATGACGCTTCATTGTCTTGTTGGTTTCCCTTCTTTGTGTTGGTCAGCATTCCTCATATTGGCCAGCATTCCTTATGTTGGTCAACAAAGTTATTACCTACTGATTAGAATTTTTGCCACGTGATAGGAAACGTGTTTACTTCTGATGGGTCCACATATGTGGATAATTTTTGGCATCAACAGAAGCCCCTAATGTTCCATGCTTGACGCGTGCTTGAAAGTATGTAGAATTTAATTTTAGAAGTAACTCAGAGTATTTTCATGATGCTTAGTCGGTAGCCGACCTCCCTAATGGCATTTTTGCAAATAATTTGAATTTTAGCAAGCCGACAAAGGGCAAATAGGTCTTTTTAACCTTTTAATTCGCTAAGCCGTCGAAATGTCAATTGTTGGTAAATTTAATCATTTTGTTCGCTATTTTTTAGGCAACCTATAAAAGGTAGGAGCTTTTCCAGGTTTTCCTTACCCCTGAATTTTCAAACTATAGCAGTTATCTCTGAGTTTTTGTGCTATCGTTTGTCATAGTTCATCCTTTCCTTTGATAATTATTGTTGAATCCTTAATCTTCTATAAGAATTATTTCTTTTCTTTGTTTTCCTCATTTTCGTCTTTTGAACCAGGGTTTATATAGTTGACGATGGGTCTTTAGTGGAATTTAGGTAAGAGCATAAAATTCCATCTTGGGTCAAATTAGAAGTCCCTCATGGCCCTTTAGATGTGTATTCCTTGGATGAAGGTCATTGGATTCCCACTTTTTTTTATAGGAGAGTGTGGGTTTTCATTTCCACCAAGCCCTTTTCTTATTCGTTTTTGCCAATATTTTGACATTGTCCCAGCACGAGTGGCTCCCAACACCTAGGGAATTGTCAATGGTGTAAACAGATTGAACGAAGTCTGTGGGACCTATATTATGATTCCAGAGATTATGATCTATTATAAATGGTCCATTCCTGGGAAAAATACATATTATTTGAAAACCAGAGCTACTAATAGAGCTTTAGTGTTGAATTTTCCTGACTCCAATAAATATTATTGGAATCATGCTTTAGTAGTTAAAAATTGGCAACATGCCCCCTTGATGGTGTAGTAGCCTGTTATGGTCCTAGATGCCCTCAATCAAGGAATGGGATATGTTGTTATTTCAATTTTTCCTCTTTTTCTGATATCTTTTCTGATGTGTACTAAATATCACTGCTTGTTGCTTTATTACAAAGGGGCGTAAGAGAAAGTCCCCCAGGACGAGTGAATTTAATTTGTAAGAATTAAAATTCTTGTGGGGCCTAAACCAAAGAATATGAGAAGATCACTTCCGATCAGCTTTTACATTTATGGAATATAATACCTCCACCACTTATTTTATAACCCAACCAACAGTTTCATCTTGATCGGGCTATGGACAACAATGTTGCATATTTTGAGATGATTGAAGATTTTCAGGCAGAGCATAATGAAATCAAATCCCTTCTGCATGCTGACAACAAAGATAAGTATAAGGCCTTAAGTGAAGGTTGGGGTTTTAAGGAGAAGTTGGAAGAATATGCCTCTGCTTTTAGAAAAAATGAGTTTTTATTGAACCGTGAAGTTGATGAAGCCAAAGAGATTTCTGAACTTCTAGAAGAGGAAAATAATAGGCAGGCTGATGAGCTTGGGGGACATAAAATAGTATTTTGTTACTTGTACCGATGAAGGTGCCTCTTTTGTGGAGGAGGAAAATGACAAATTGAGGGAAGATCTTGAAGCTTTGAAAAAATCCAAACCCGCATAATATTGTAAATAGAGAGCTAGCCGACCAACTATAGAAGACACTAGGACCCATAAAACTTTAGCTAATCAAGATGCCCAGCTGAAGGTGAAGAGTCAAGTTGTTACTAATTTGTATATAAGACTAGAATCTCAAGACAAGCCCTTGTCGATCAATCCTCTCGGTTGAAGGTGAAGGATGAGATTTTGAAGAAACTTAAACATCAAGTTAAAGGGTTAACCTTCCAATTTCATAAACAACGTACGGATCGATGGATACAATGAACATTTGAGCTACATAGATGATCACCTTGCTCAAACTCATGGTGAAGGTTATAAATGGGGTTAGACCAATTTCTTGACTGTGATGAAGGTTTATCAAGATAGAAAACTCTGGTATTGGAATAATCCTAGTTTCTTAGACTGCTAACAATCTCCGTTCAAGTTAGATGTCAACTGAATTCCTATTGAATTAATTTCCCAATGCTTGATATCAAAATATTTAGGGGATTATGAGTTACATGATGAACTTCAGATAGTTCGACCTCCTCATTTGACCACGTCGAGTAGCAGTAACAAAAGGATGCTTGAAGATTTTAACTTCATCAATTCTCCTTATACGCTGGATGATACTCCTGATGGTATGGAAAAAGTGCAATCATCTTCCAAAGCTGAGGGCAAACGTCCAGTTGAAGGATTATCCTGTATTTTATAATTCATTTGAATGTAATACAATTTGTATGGATAAAATGTGTTTTTTTGTCAACTTATGATTATTTTAATCATTTAGTTAACTTGTGATTGTAATTCCATTGGTTCTACTAACACACTTAGATACATCAATCCAAATTGAGTATTAGCTACCAGTGGTTATGCCATTGATTCTAATAATGCACTTAGATAAATTGATCCAAATTTAGCATTAGTTATCAGTGGTGACCAAGTGTATGAGAAATGAATGTTTATATTCCAGTATCTAGGAATTTTGACATGTCTTCCTGCATTTAACTTAGTCGGGTGAACTTGTTTATAACTTTTTCAATTTTATACGAAGTTTTACGCTTCTTGTTCTTGACCTGTTTATACAAAATCTTACATGAACTAATCAACCTCTTGTTCATGATTTTGTTTTTACTAAGTCATACATGAAGTAAACTATTGTTTTCGACCAAGTTTTGGGGATAATAATCTTATTTAGACTTTTTTATTTATTATTTTTCTTATTGCCGATGAAATACTGAGGGTTGTAATCCTATTTTGACTTGGTTGGATATGAAGATCAAAAGTTGTCTTTGTTTTGGGAGATGTATATCATCACCATACTCTGAAAAAAATTGAACAATTTAAGAGACTGAAACCAATTTTTTATATATACTGAAATAAAAGCAAGAGAAATACAATGATGGACATCCTTTGAATTACTGATAATACTTTTGAAGATGTTCGACATTCCACTAATTTTTGAATTCTTCACCCTCTAAAGTCTCTATCCGGTATGTCCCTGGTCGAATGACATCTGAGATGCGATATGGTCCATGCCAGTTGGACTCGAGCTTGTTATTCTTCTGGATAACTTTCTTAAGAATACAATCTCCCTCTCTCAGGTTAGTCGGCTTAACCCTTTTATTATAAAAGCGAGCAGTGCGATGTTGGTAGGCAACATTCTCATAATTGCATCTTTTTGTACCTCCTCCTTCATGTCGAGATCTAATCACCTCATCAAGTCACGAAATGGGGAATTAAAGTTCAGTACCCTATGATTAGGTAGGCTAATCTCGGATGGTACCATGGCTTCAATCCCAAACGCAAGTATGTATGGTGTTTCTCCAGTTACTGTTCTCGATGTTGATCTATAAGCCCAAAGAACATAGTGTAGAATGTTAATCGAGTTCCCTGGGTAGCATCAAGTCTCTTTTTTAGTCCATTCAATAAAATTATGTTTGTCACTTCTATTTGACCATTACTTTGAGGATGGCCTGGTACAAAATGCAGCTTCTGGATTTTGGACTGGGCACAGTATGCTTCAAACTCCTCGTTGTCAAACTGTGTGCCATGATCTGTGATGAAAGAATATGGTAGGCCATATCGATAAATGATATTCTTCCAGATGAACTAATACACTTTCTTATAAGGCATACCAGTCAATGGCTCTACTTCCACCCATTTAGTTAAGTAGTCAATAACTAGGTATTTGAACCTACCGTTGGTGGTTGGCAGTGGGCCGACCAAGCCAATTCACCATATAGGGAAAGACCAAGGTAAAGTTATTGGTGTTAAAGCATCATTAGATGTTCTATTAATAGTAGAAAATCTATGGCACTTATCACACTTTCTCGCAAAGGCTGTATAATCTTCTTTCATAGTCGACCAGTAATATCCCTGAATATTGATGCAGTGGACTAATGATTTTCCAGCTGAATGAGCACCATAGGATACTTCATGCACTTCTTTGATAAAATATTCTACCTACATTAGATGAACACAGCGCTGCAAGGAGATCGTTAATCCCCTTCTGTATAAAACTCCTTTGTCTAACACATAACTCGCTACTTTATATCGGAGATTTTTGACCTCTTTAGGATCATGTGGGAGGGTTTCATCTTCAACATAAGCTTTGATGGGATCTATCTAGGAAGGTCCCAAATCTAAAGCAATGAAACTAACCATTAGGTGTTCATCAATACTTTGATTAGTCAGGATCTCGATTGGGATTATTCTTCGGAGCTTAATTCTTGTTGTTGATGCTAGTCGAGTAAGTGCATCAACTCGGGCATTCTCTATTCTTGGGATCCTATTTATTTAGACTGCTGGAAATTTGGCAATGACTTCCATGGCCTTGGAAAGATACCTGGACATCAATTATCCTTTGGATCCATAAACATTCAGCACTTAGTCAACAACCAGTTATGAATCACTATGTACCACTACTTGAACGACGCCTAATGAATGATATAAATTTAGCCCAACTATCAAGGCTTCGTATTCTGCCTCATTATTTGATGCTTTGAACTGAAACCTGAGAGCATACTCAATATCAATATCATCTGGAGTATTCAGTATTATACCTACTCCACTGCCAGTAGCATATGAAGAACCATATACGCACAAACTCTATAGCGAAACATTATCGTTAAAGCTCTCTGCTATTAATGATCCATGCTGAAATATCTTCTTACTTTCCTCTGCATATTTTTGGATCATTTTCTGAACTCTGGATGACTCAAGTTGGTCGGAAACTACTTCGGCTTGCTTTTAAGCTGAGCTCTCTTATTTTGAAGTCTGCTAGATAGGCAAGTTCTTTTGGTCGGGAACCTCCAAATAAGTAAATTCAGTAATAAAATCTGCCAAATCTTGTCCTTTTAATAAAGATCTTGGTTCATAAACTATGTCATACTCTCCCAATTCTACTGTCCAGTACATTAATCTTCCTGACTTCTCAGGCTTGTAGAGTGTTTGTCAAAAAGGCAGAACAGAATACAAAACTATGGTGTGCACTTAGAAATAAGGTTCATACGTCTAGAAGCTTCAATAAGTGCTAGGGTTAGTTTTTCCAAATGTGGCTACCTAATTTTAGCTCCTCTAAATGCTTTTCTGGTACAGTAGATTAGTTTTTGGATTCCATTGTCCTGTCTGACCAATGCTAAGCTCACTGCTGATTCAGAATTGGGTAAGTATAAGTACAATTTCTTTCCTAAAACTGGTCGGGAGAGCAATGGTGGTGATCCAAAGTACTTTTTTAACTCCTAGAATGCTTCCTCACATTCTTCATTCCAATAAAAAGTTTTTCTCAAAACTTTGAAAAATTGCAAGCACCTGTTTATTACTCGGAACACAAATCTATTTAAGGCTTCCACTCTTCTAGTGAGACTCTGTACATCTTTCTCGTAGGTTGACGACTGCATTTCAATTAAAGCTTTTATATTTCCTGTATTGGATTCAATTACCCTTTGATTAACTATAAAGCAAGGAACATCCCTTTTTGCACTCCAAACACACACTTGGTCAGATTCATATTCATCTGATGCTTTTCCAACTGATAAAAAGTCTAACTGAGGTCGGCGATATAATCTGAAGCTTTTTTACTCTTTGTTAACATATCATCCATACAAACCTCCATCTTTTTGCCTATCCATTCTTTGAATACCTTGTTCACCAACCTTTGATACGTTGCACCTACACTTTTGAGACCAAAAGGCATTATATTATAACAATAAGTTCCTTGGGGGGTGGTGAAGGTTGTACATTCCCTGTCTTCAGGTTTCATTTTTATTTGGTTATTGTGACACCCCGCCTAATTAAATACCGATTTATCCGTCCTTTATTAAAATTAAAACAGATTGTTCGGTGGGTTCATTATTAGCATCACTTTCGAAAACATTTAATATTATTAATCACCTAATAAATAATTAAGCTAAGTGTCAAAACATTTTCCCATTTAATTATACCCAATTAATCCATTAATAAATTTCCATTCTTTAAGATATAAGATAATCTCATTCCATATAAATATGATGAATAATGGATATGAATAAAATATTGAAATAAATCAGACTGGATAAAAAATTTCTGTTCCAGGTCTAAAACCAATAAACCACAAAATTCGCAAGTGTAACAGAATGAACTACTAAAGTAAACTGAGTACAATCTCTAATAAAATGACTAAGGATGGGTGAAACATTGCCTAAGAGAAATGTCTAAAAACGAACAGAAATAACTGATAGAGGCGTCTAATGCAAGGACTTGCAACTCCCACAATCGCTGCAGCTCGCTAAATGATCCGCACGTCTAAGTTTGGTAACCCTATGGCTGGGCACCTGATAAATAATACACACACATACACACATACACACACATATATATATAGCAAAAGATAGAAGAATAGCAAGAAACGGGCCAGAGTCCAATTTGAAAAAATATTTGTTTTAGCAAGTATTTAAAACTGCAATCATGAAATTATTATGTGCGTGTTAGTTTCGAACTCTCACATGAGATTCTCACCTCTCCACTATTGTGCACGCCTAACGTACATCTATCCTAACCTAATAACCCATAATGTTACCAAATAGATCATAGACTTATACTTCTAAATATATCTCAAAGGAGTAACCCGTATCGCCCATACAATACGCTACTAAGATTATTTATTCCAATTAATCGTAAATTACTTTCATCGTTCTGATAGTAATTCTTTTACCCACTGAAAATACTTTGCTTACCAACATTTATAAGTTTGCTAATTTCATGATATGGAATCATTCACAAGCGTGTATATATATATATATAGTCACATCATCCCTATACATATATATACAAACCCGGCGCCCCTTGGTTTGGACCACTTGGAGCAATGCATACTCTGCTATCATGTCCCAATGCATCGCTCACTACGTAAAGGATAATTGGCTCGACATCTCTAGCGAACCATAAATGTCATATCACAATTATTGGAGATGAGCACACTTGCCACCCAAATGGTCCATGCACATACCTACGCTCCCATTCAACTGTCAAAACTATCTTACGTCTCAGATATCATGTATCCGAGTTCATATGATCGGGTTACAAGTCAAATTTCCGCCCATTGGGTCACCCAGGATAAGAATTTCCACTGCGCGAAAACCTCCTCCCGATAGCAAGTAGAGTAGGTATGCTATACACACATTATTAATATTCATATAATAGGCATTCCCGCATCATATTTAAATTCAAGGTATTCACCCAATCCTTGCATGTATTTTTCCATATGTAGTATTCTTCTCATTACTACTTATTATGTAATTAACTCGATACTTCACTCTCTCGAAATTCCCAAGGTTATTTTACCCATCCAAATATTAAAGTGTTATACTAAGAATATTTCCCAACTAATTCTTCACTGGACTACGAATCCTCAACTAGTAGTTCTATCTCACTCAAAATAATCGCGTAATTGAAGGTGGATTGAACTGGGAATTTTCTAGATTTGGAACTGTCGTTTGAACCAAACCAGATGTCGTTCAAACGACATCGCGTGAGAACCTGCCTCGTTCGAACCAGACTCAATCTCATTCGAACGACATTGAGCGTTACTCTAGTTTTCCCAGGCCTGTTACTGCTTCGTCTACCTCAGAATTTCAGTCCTAAAACCTCTAAATTTTTTAACCCAAACACCGAAACAGCAATACTAATTGATGTTCTAACATTTATAAATGATTTCCCCTAACTTAGAAGCATTAAATCATCATAATTCATTTATAAAATCCAAAATCCCTAATTTAAAAAATCAAAACCTATTTCTTTAATCTCCAGCCCAACAATATGTAAGTTACATATTAGTTCATCATTTAAACATAAAACATCATGGTCTTTCCTCTACATAAATGGATAAATCAATTTATCCTCAATGTCATACCAGATTAAGAATTTAACTTCCTTAATTTCCCTAAAATTATGTATAAACATGGTTTCTACAATCCTACACTAGCATGAACATAAATGGTGCTTAAAAGAAAGGAATTAATAAACACTTGCCTCTAAATGATGTTCTGATCCGGTGTCAAAATTGATATGGGGTTGCTCTTCGTATCTCGATCTACACTTTGGTGAGGTTTTGGGTGCGAGTTCTTGAGTTATGCACAAAGAACACCTGTGGATCTATCTTCTTTTTCTCTGTGGATCTCTCTCTTTCTCTCTCATGGGTTTGGAACTGACAGACACCTTTTCCCCCACGTTTACCCCATTTATTTTCTTTAATTTTTGTCCATAATATTTCCCCAAAATGAATCTCTAATAATTATTTCACCAACTCAGGGTGATTAATCATGTATTTTAACAATGAATTCATATTCTAAAATCCCATAATTCTAAGTGACCAATTTATATTCATAACAAGTCATAATATTCCGACCAAAATATCTCTTAATTTCTATTACATGCAAGGGATACAATCATCATCATTTAAGTCCTTAATATGTGTAAAAGTCTTCTACATATGAATCAACACAACCATTTCAATAAGATCCCTAAGCATGATTTCAATTCATTTAATCCTTATAATTGAACCATCCTGAATTACGGATTCCCTAGCCATTCATAATTGTCACTTATATCATAAGTATATTGAATTTCCATAATCAAATCACCAAGATACCTAAATCCATAATTTCTACATGGATCACAACACACAATGAATAAATAAGTAATTTGAACCACCAAAAATTAGGCAAGAAAATTCTTGCCTTAGATCTTGGTTGATTCTTGAATCATTCCTTAGATTTTTCTCTTCCAAATCTCCTATGCCTCTTTCTCCCAAAGTGTTCTCTTAGGGTTCTTCGATGTAAAGTGGTAGGGAGTTATTAAAATATCAATTTATATAACAAAGTCTCTAATCCCGAATTAGTCTAATAACCTCCTAAGTCATATATATACCTCGAGACCATTTTTAAAGATCTAAAAAATCTAAACGAGTCCAGAGAATGTCCCAAAATGTATCCTTAATATGTTTATTTACCATACTGATTTGTATTGTGTTGAATTTACTCCCAACCTTAATTTAAGTACTAGACGATTTATTTCTTATGATTGAACCCATCTATTTATGTTTACAGATTTAAAATTACATTCCTACAATTTAATTCATTCCCAAATTTTTATCCAAAATTATTAAATTAATTTATGTCATACTATTTTATTATGAAATTACGGGGTATAACATTCTCTCCCCCTAAGAACATAATTTTGTCCTCGGAATTCACTATAGCTTGAAATCGCATTTTAATCTATTCCATTATCTTAAGTATATACCGAATTAAATCGTACTCATATCCCACGAGGTAAAAGAAAGGCTCATCCATGCCTATCATGGCATTACTGGGGCATCCAAACATTCCACGTTACATGTACACGTACACGTACCATTATCCCATATTAATGACACATATACATCTAATTGGTACCATTCACACCAAGTATATCTACACAACAAGTATACGACCACATATGTGAATGTAAAAAGTAACCATATTAGTATCCAACTTCCTTCAACTCCCGACATTTGCTAATTTCGTTGTTGGGACGTTTCGCAAGAAAAATTCAAATAAGGAAAACTTAAAATAATATTAATTATAGATATAGGACAACAAACATTTCGTTTCCTCCCTATTTTCAAATTATCGGCTAACGTGGCAGGTTTTGATTGGTTGATCTTTTATGGATATGGGTCCATGCCAGGGGCTTTATTCAAAAATAGGGACAAAAACTATAAATTAAATTGTTTATTGTCCTATTTCCATAACACATATTACAATAGGTCCTAAATTTAAAAATCCCTAGTCCAAGACTTAAAAGAATATAAAAGTAAACCTTTACGGTAATCATAAAAATTCATGTGCCATTTCCAACAGAAGTCTCATCACTTCTAAGGGATACATTAAATCCCAATAAATTTACCAGTCTGGTAGTACCAAGAACAATAACAAAATGTCATATAATCCAATGTCTCTCAACTCCCAACATTCGTTGTTTTCGTTCATGAGACGTCTCGAAAGAAAAATCTAAACGAAGAACCCTCCCGATACACTACTACATAGCTTCATCAGTCATTGAGATCTGTCGGTTAAGGACCCAAGTCTAGTAGGGTGCATAATCATTTATAAGGCTCCACAGTCCTATCGATCCCAATAAAGGCTAAAAGTTCCTATATCCAATGACATCTTTATCATAACAACATCGTTTATGATTGTACACATCATTATGTGATTGGGATTATCACTAGTCTAAATGTTCCTAATGAAACTAAATACTTCTATAATATAAATGCTTCCAACTTTGCATATTCCTAACATAATATAAGAAGAATTCATCCCCGAATAATTATCTCATTTATTTATCCCTCAAAACATACCATTGTTAGTATTTAGTCTACGCTCGTATGCCGAATCGAACATTCAATGCATCCATACTTCAAGAAATATATTATTAATCCATCCTGAAATATTCACATTATTTTGCCTATTCTCGATAAAGAAAATCTTCCCAATCCATGTGAATCCCGCATCTATAATCTAAGTGCTTGTATAAACTCTCAGTATATACGGTATATAACTATTTTGAAGCATCATGGGTCCTATGATACTATCTCCAAAAGTTCATAACCGGACACTTAGTTGTCCATTCATCCACCTTAGTGCATCAACAAAACACCCATCTATCATGCACAAGCCACACACACTCGTATAAGTTTTCTAATTGGGTAGTCACCCCTCATAGTTCGAAATCATACGGTGACCTTGCTCCTAGGTTCAAACGATCACAATTAATTTTTTCCAAAATCACGAACGATGTAACACAATAAACCCTGCCCAATCTAAGCACATCTTCAATTAATGCTCTCTACTCAGAATTTGTCCGCCCACAATATCTCTCCTAAGAACTTCCATTATCATATCATTACACAGTTCTCTCTAAACTTTATAGAAAGTCATGTACCAATTCAAAGTTTTCATCGCCGTCCATCTTATAATATAGTTACTTTTTGTCACTCGTGTCCTTAATACGAACATAAACTCACCATCGGCTAAGCATCCCATGTATCCATTACCTAATGTCAGACATCACCAATGTATAGGCCATATTAATACTTCAAACTCAAAAATTATCTCCATTAGACAAACCCATATCGTCAGCCAAAAATCATCATCACATTCACTATGAAAATCCACGGTAGGCATAATTACAACTAGAGCACAAGGCGTTTCGAATACCATCACCATCAAGCCCTCTCCCAACATAAAAATAAGTAATAACAACTTAGGGGGTGCTCACATGCCCACTACTATCCAATGTCTATTGGATAATATCCACATAATATTCTTGTACATGATAAATCACATAGCCATTTCCATATTTAATGAGTTATCTCACGAGTAACACCAAATCCTAGAGAATACCAACCCATATTCCACGTAATTGAGTCAATAGTTAATCCCCTTATAAAGAGATAACTCCCCACAATAACATATTGCCCAAACAAAATACATCACCATACAATGCAAAGATATTATGAACATCATACTTTAGTATATCTATACTATAACAACTACATCAATGTCCATCCCAACATCATCACATCATTGCACCCACTCTCATCCACGCACTACCTCTCTAACCATACAAAATCTGCATCAATAATCCCGATGCCCATAGAATCATCCAATAATAAAATCTATAAAACGCCAATCGAACCATCCTTGGTTATATTCTACCACACCCAGAATCCATATTCGGGAAACTGGCAACCATGTTGCCACACATCACATATTGAAAAATAGAAATTACAATTCACCCTTATAGTCCTCCCTCTCGGCTTAACTCGCTATTTCATAACACCAACTTCTGTCATCACCTAATTGTTTCTAATAGGGTTACTTTCAACTCTACGTTCCCAATTAAAATCTTTAACCAAAACACGCGTCTTCTATGAGTTTTCTTGGAACCCAATTGTTCCTAAATCTTGTTTGTAACTAATACACTAACAAAATACATGTCTATAATGCACCTTTAACTCCATCCTCATACAATTATCTGATTGCTCAACTCGAACTGACGAGAAAATCTATGCTCTCATTTCTAATTTCCACCCACACAGGTTTATTACAAATAATCTTACTAATCTCTAAGCCCTATTACATGACCACACGATAGACCTACTACTAAGTCCAAATACTCCCTTTTTATCGTCACCTAGATCACAAACGATTTTACCACATAAATGAATATTGCCCAAATCTGAGTGCAACACCATTTTAAAACTTGAATTAGAATTAATCCCCACTTAAATTTTTCATCAAAATCCTTATATTTGTCTAAAACACAATAATCCACTGCCTTCTTTCTTATGTGCACAAAATTTCACACGTAATTCTACTAAGCCAAATTTCCATCACAACCCATATTACCATAAGTAAAATCTAAAACTCCAATGAGCTCCTGAAGAACTAAAATCCCTTTATATCTCCAAAAATGGACTCAATACAAAAGAAATTAACAAACTTGTGCCCTAAGAGTATTTAAGTTACAGACTTTACCACCAAACATGATAATTTCCCATTAAAAATTTCACACCATTGTGAACTCCTCTGTCCAACCACTCATACCATGCTTGGCCACTAACTTTTGATTGTCCTAATTCTCATGCTTTTCTAGATCAAATACTCCAAAAGTATTTATAATGCTCAAATGAAAGTAAACAATATCTAGACACACGTCATCGGGACACCGAATTACAAAATCCTATAATGGGCAATAAACACGTCAACGAACGCTCAACAAAAGAAGAAACGGATGCAAAAATATATCCTAAGGGCACTAGAAATTGGATGCTCTTATACTAATTATAACAACCCCCATTTTTCACGTAAAGGTTGGCCAGACACGATACCCTGAAGATGGGTCTTATTATATAATCTATATCATTCTCAACATCAATTCCATAAAATAATTTATTTGTTACCACAACTGAAATAAACTGAAGCTTTATAATTAAACAAATACCAATTAAACCGACATCCATAGTGTAATGTATTAAGAACTCATTATAATAACATCTTAATCTGAATAAAAGGAAAATAATCATTAGGATTATACCCTTACAATATTCTAAAAAAAATCAACTGAAATAGAGAAACAACCTAGTCTAGAATCAATGATATGGAGTCATATAAACAAGATGAGACTGGAAGGATGATCTCTCGATAGTCCTGATGTCCACGTCTAGGAGTACATAGGGGAAAATATTTTGAATATTGAGTCAGTTCCCAAAAGTTTTCAAGAATTAACTTACTTATTTTAATGGGGAAAAATATAGTGAATGCAAAGTGAGTGTTTCCATCACCACTCTCATGAATAATATATCCAACCCCTCACCTATAAGCAATTTTACTTGAATACCCACCCATAACCAAATATGGATACATAATAATTTCAAATGGTAGTATAAAGATGCATCTAGCAAGATAATGTACTGAAACATAATTTAATGCTCTCAAGTAATATTTTCCTAATTGACCCCCAATTTAATTCCCCTAAAGAGCTAAAATCTAATATAATTCATACTGCATAGTATTAGGTCTGTATCTTTAGTCCATAACATTAGACTTAAGAATTTTTTTAATTTATTTCCAATAATTTCATATATGCCAATATATATGCGACACTAAGGCATTTACCTACATTGTCTCATTTGTGCTCTATCAGTGGGTCCGTAGGAGTCTCTTGTCCAAAAAGTACAAACAAAACACAAGCATAGGGGGTTGTACCTACGCAGTTTCACAATTGAATGACCCATACCAAGCGATGTCACATGGGTTCAGCATCAATGTTTAAGTCCTATAAATGGTGTTGCCACATAGTACCTAAAATATGAAGTAACATTATGGCTAGCCCACTTGTGCTGACATGTGCTTTGGTCCCGAATGTGCATACACCAATAGATAGGATGGTCCACGAACATCGGTATGTCCACACAAAAATATCATTATATATTATCGTATGTAAAGGTAATTATCCTAATAATTACCCCATAGCTGCCCAAAAACAATATTCCAAACTTATTATTATTTAATAAATTTTCCAACATGTGAATTATTAAATAGTCTCTCTTTAAAGGATATTATTAATCATCTAGTTAATTTAGTCCTCCTATGATAACTGGTCATATGTTTTGCTTTTTAATAAATTCCACGAATGCCCAAACATGGTTCTATCAACTCGCATGAACTTCTAGAAATCACCCAGACCCAATGATGGACCCTGCGGCAAAACCTCCAGGAGCCGAACTAGTTCAGCCCAGGAGAAAACCAATTTTCTCCTCCAGATATCATTTTCCAAGATTTCCTTTATACGGGATTTACTCTTTATAAAGAAAAACTTGATTTCCTAGGTTTCGACTGATGTATGTTCCCCCAAATGAATCTCTAATAATTAGTTCACCAACTTAGTGTAATAGTGAATTCATATTCTAAAATCCCATAACGTTGAGTGACTAATTTATGTTCATAACAAGTCAGAATATTCCTACTAATAAATCTCTTAATTTCTATTACGTATAAGGTCTATAATCATTCTATCCCAAATCTCGTACTAAGGTTCTTGCTTCTTTCTCCCAAAGTGTTCTCTTATGGTTCTTAGATGTAAAATGGTATGGAGTTATTAAACTCCCAATTTATATGACAAAGGCTCTAATCCTGAGTTGGGACTTGGGCCATAACTTTGGATAACCAAATGGACCCAAATACCTAACCCTACTAACATAATAACCTCCTAACTCACACACACACACACACACACACATACACACACACACACACCAACATACCTCCTAGCAACATACCTATGAACATACCCATTTTTTTAAATAGTAAAAAAAAATTGAGATGATATTTTTTATATGGGTTCATGATATTTCACTGTGCCCCTATAAAAAAACTCAACTGAAAATAATGTTTTTTGTTATTTTTAAAGAATAGATAAAAAAAAACTGACACTTTTTACACTATCTATTTTTTTACCTATTTTTAAAAAATACTAAAATATATTATTTTGAGCTGAATATTTTTACAGGAGTACATTGAAATATCATAAACCCATATAAAAAATATCAACTCAAAAATATTTCTTTTACTATTTTAAAAAAATATGTATGTTTATAGGTATGTTTAATGAGGTATGTTGGAGAGCTTGTTTCTCTTCCTCTCTCTCTCTCTCTCTCTCTCTCTCTCTCTATATATATATATATATATATATATATATATATATATATATATACCCTACGACCATTTTTAAAGATCTAAAACACCTAAACGAGTCTACATAACCTCGCAAAACGCATCTCCAATATTTTTATTTATCATAAGCATTTGTATTGTGTTTAATTGACTCCCAACCTTAATTTAAGTATTAGATGATTTACTTCTTACTATTGAATCCATTGATTTATGTTTTGCACATTTAAATTTAAATTCCACTTATTTAATTCATTCTCAGATTTTTATCCAAAATTAATTATTTAATTTATATCATAATGTTTTATTGTGAAAATACAGGATATTATAGGATAGCCTAAACTTCACCATGAGTGCATATTAGTCTCACCCCACTCACGCTAAGAGTCGCGTGCAGTCATAAATACGGGTCATAAGGTGGGAACAAACTCCTATGCGATTGCTACCCCTCTAGCAACATTCAAGGTCCAGAGTACGGGTGCCCAATTTGATTTGGTTCAGTTTATATATTTACTCATGAGACGAATCGAGATTGGTAGGTTTGAAATTTTTGGAATCAAAATCGAACTGGCAGTTATGCAAAACCGAACCAACAGTTTCTGAATTGGTTCACATAGATTTTCAGTTCAAAATTCATATTTCAATCTTTGTGAAATTTTAAGATTAATGTATTTCAAGAATAATTTTTTTAAGGTCTAAATTAATTTTGATCCACAATAACATAAGTTAGAAACTCAGGTAATCTCATAAATATAAATTATAAATCCCACAAACATAACTTAGAAACTCTGGCAAATATATGCTTACAAATACAACTGAGGTAATTGTCTTTAGTTTGATTAAAGGCAATCAACAAGATATTGAGTCTGCGGTAATCCAGATGATGTTACTTAGTCTAATCGAAAGAAGGTTAGTCGAGGGTTTCGATTTTTGTCACATATGGTTTTGGGCGAAAGTTGGTTTCGATTTTCATTTGAGTTATTTTGGGTCTCAGTTGTTTTTGGTCTGAGATGATTTTTGTTTGAGATGGTTTTGGTATGAGTTGGTTTTGGTTTTGGAATAGAAGATGGAGATTAGGGGAGGGGGTTTGGTTTTGGTATTGGGCGTAAGATTGTAAGATGATAGGTTAGTATTTATATTAAGTGTTATATATGGATATATTTATTTATTATATAATATACATTGTACCGATTCTGGATCGGTCCAGTTTGGTATGGGTAGCGAATTTGTTCAGGTTATATTTTTAGTGGAAACGAGAACTGAAAAAAAAATATCATTTTTTAGAACCGGGACTGAACCAATAGTCTAAAAAATATAACCAAACCAACCCAATACAACCGCTTAAGTTATGTTTACTGGTTTTCCCGGTTCCATTGTGCACCCTTAATCGAGAGGACATTCGCTTGGTAGATCTGGACTGAGTCAATAGTACCGTACACAACCAGTCGACCAAGCAAAAGGAAGGGTTGTCTCCCATTTGGCTAGTATGTGACACCCCGCCCAATAAAATAACGGGTGATCAATCCTTTACTAGATTAAAACAGGAATCTCAAATGGTTCATTCTTAGCATCACAGTGGAAATACAATTTAATTACTAATAACTTATTAGGCTGGAGTCAAAATTTTAATTAATTAATATTTTTAATCAAACCAACCAAGTAAAACCATCACAACAGTTTATATACAACAACTGAGATGAAATAAAATAACAGAACTCTCGGTACAATATAATACAACCAAATCGAAATTCCGCAAACTAAAACGAGGTAAAAGAATAAATGAATACAGTTGGAAAATCAGCCCGAATGTTTATACAATTCCTCTTATCTAGATCTCAAGGATAGAAGCGTCTATAATAAACATGCTTGCATCCATAGCTGTTGTAGCAAACGTCTGACTCGAAAGAATCATCATCCAGGCGTCCCTGTGTCAGGATACCTAATATATATACATATATATCAAGAGAGGGGAAAATAGAGAAACGGGTCAGAGCCCAAGTTTTGAAAACATTTAGAAATTGCTCAAATGCTATATTTTTAAAATATGAAATCTCTTATATTTAAACTGATATCGCACTCTTATGAGATACACCTCACCCCTTTTCTAATAGTGCACACCTGTCGTATACATTTTAAACAAACTAGTTAAGCTACCCTGCCTAACTAAACTCTTTCAACCATCCTCTAAATCCTCATAGTTATCACCTACCCTACATGATATACTATAAGTTATACCGTAAGCTATCGCATAGTCTTTAAGTTAATAAGCATCAATGTGATATATACATATAGTTCTCGTTCTATATATAACTATACCATTCATGTTCCATAACTTTCACTTTAACATATAATATTCCTTATATATATAGTTCTCACTTGAACCTACGATTCACATTTGTATAAGTCCGAATATAACTCTACCGGAAAAGCAATAACCTCTTATTCATTTTACATTTTACACCAGTCAAAGTCATATGATATATCATTTTCATATAGAAATAATGTAATGTACTCAATGAGTATATTTATACCTACATTACTCCATACGCTCTGGCTATAATGGCCATATGCTCTGGCTATAATTTTCGAACGCTTATAGCGATAGCCAATATCCCAAATGTTCCCATTCGTAATTGTATAAGTATTCATACATTTAACATATTAAACCTCTAAGCATTCTATTACTTAAGGTTTAACTTACACCTTAGTCGCTTTTAAGGATTTTACATAAACCCGAATATACCAATCGTAATAATTAAATAAGTATACTATTAACTTATTTTAATTTCATAGGTATCGCATCACCTATAATAATAGTAGTCAATAGACGTACCAGATAGACACTCAATCCTCTTTAGCCCATATCCTAAATTTCATCATACTCGCATTCTATGATTTACTCAAATGTAATCGGCCCGTATTTAGTCTCTATGCATAAATATATAAACACACTTGCTGAGATTTCTCTGAAATGTTACTCGTCCTAAACATTCATTTAAAATATAACCCGGATTTAATTCTACGAACCTGAGGTTTTTATATCTCCTCAAGTCATTTAGAAGTCCTAAAACTTTCTTTAGGAACCCCTAATATTTATCTCCAAACAATTCTAGCCTTAATTCTCCCAATATCTTGTTTGATTTCTGACTAACGATTTCGATCTCGGACACCCTTCTATAGAAAAATCATAACTAATTAAAAAAAATGAGAAAAATACGTGGTCAGCGCCTACACCTTCGTATCGAAAAGGTCTAGAATTTTAACTTTTGACAAACAGCCGACTCGATTCGCTTCCTGGCCAAATCGATTCGGAAAGGACGCTGAGTTACTATTCATCTTCTTCTCCACTTTAATCCAACACCCAAACCTCTATTAATACAACTCCAAGGTTTTTATCTTCTCTTCCATCATCATCCAAACTCAATGAACAATATATTCATATATAAAAAGGGTTCTAATCATCCTAGAAACAATAACCAATAATCAAATTTCAATTAATTCCAATGTTTCTCAAATTAGATATTATTCGAGTTTTACTAGTTCAAACTTCTAAAACCCCCGTTTTCATTCAAGGAAACCCAACTCAAAAATCTTTATAGTTTATCATTACCAACTGTAATAGGAGATACATACTCAAAATAATAAAGAAATTAAACACTTGCCTCGTGGATCAAATTCGACGACCTCAAGTTGAATCCCATGGAGTTGGGCCCGAATTCTCCCTTTCTTTCTTCTTCTCTTCTCTTCTTCCTTTTCTCGCTTCCATATCTTTCTCTTAGGGATGAAATATGAGAGAAATGGGGGTTATAAGTTTTATAAGTCTTATCCCCTTATTAAACCCAAAATTGACTCGTATACTCAATTGTGAGTCCCTACTAGTCCAAAAGTACCAGGAACCTAAACGCTACCCCTGAATACGCTATTCTGACTATCTTGACCATTTTGAAACCAACCGTGCACTCAAAATCTCATCTGAGTCACTTAACTAAAATTCACTATTCGGACCAAACACTTCTCAACAAGTGTTTTCTTCAAAGTGAAATATTACCCGTCGCTTTACCCAGTTGCGACATGACATAAAAATATTTCGACTCATTTACTTAGTCCTAAAAGTAAATGTAACACACATCGGTAAACATCTAACACTCATGAACTCCAAAAAATATTATTCATAGTAATTCCTCAAATTTCCAGATTACACCCACTTATGTAATTTAAATATCCATAAAAGTACGGGGTATTATATTGTCCCCCTACAACGAAATTCCATCCCCGAAATTCGGATACGATCGGTACTACCAACCTAGGATCACTAATCACACTTCATTCTGGTATACACAAGTCGAAAGGTACTAACCCAAATGGTACCCTACCATATACTCGTTCACGGTACCCACCTATCTCAAGGTTTATATGCTAAGTTACTAGATTAGCAACAAGCTTGACTAAGTCTCTACATGTTGAAAATAACGACACATCGCACCTAGTATTTCTATAGCTGTATTTAAAGATAACAAGCCTATAATCACAGCTCTAACATATCGATCTTATCATAAAGTTACATCACCCTAAGCGCTCTATTCTACTACACCATGACATCGAATTTCCCCCCCAAAGGAAACTACACTAGAACTTTACTACTCCCGTCACTCTTATTGCTTATCTCAGGCATGCTAAGTCTTGTTGCACTTATATAATTGGATTATTAAGTACCTCATACGACGTGCAATCCAACACACTCCAATTCTATATAATTTCCCCAAAGCACCTCCTTCAGCTTTATATGCTACGTCCCTTCTATTTTAGATGGTATATAAAATCAACACACTTCCTCGGCCTGGTGCTAACACCTAGGTACTTCTAACCTGAATAATTTAAAATTTAGTTCTTCTTATATCAACGCCACATGCCCCACTGGATTTACTTCCTTGTATTCCTAAGATCGATGTATTTTCCTACACATGAAATGAGTATTATACTAACTATATCCCTAGTGACCAAGACCTTTCTCAACTCCCAACATTCGCTTGGTTTCATGTGTGGGACGTCATGCAAAGCGAAATCCAGATAAGGAACCCTCCCGTTACACTACTACCTCACATTGTCGGTCATCAAGATGTAATGGACTAAGGAACATAATCAGGATGCTCTAAATTCTACCTCACAAACACACTGACGCTCTCCCACCACTATGTCCTTCCATTTTGACGAAATGGAAAGTCTAACTAATCGAGGCGCCTATACTCTGAATAAGTATTACTAACATCATAACCAAAGCATACTACCTCAAAATTTGCCTTTTAATCAAGGCCTGTATATAAGCCTCAAATCAATTCTCTAAATCTTACATCACCCATTACTTACGGTATGAGAACCATTTCAATGTTTTTACATAAAACTTCTATCTCTATAAGCCTCCAATCATGACATAGCTTTCAGTTTATAATGTTTTATTCACACTAGGTAACTTATCCTCAAAACTAACATCCTTGCATCCCATAACATCTCTCCACTCCCGACGTTGTTAAGGTTCATGCGTGGAGTGTCTAGCAAGAGAAATCCAAACAAGGAACCCCTCTGATACATTACTACTTAGTTTGTCGGCCGTGGAGGTCCGTTAACTTCAAATATGCAACCGGGATAATCCCATCCCTATCAATAAAATGTGGTATGAACTCCTACTTCTTTTAAGGATCCATACCACAAAGTGCTTGTACTAACACTAAGTCCTTTGTGTAACCAACAGCGAGCTTAAACTCACCTCTTAACATTAAATCCTGCATACCTTAAATCATACCTATAAGGTTACCACACACTAAAATCGGGAAAATGAAGCATCTACTCATCAAGGTTCCATCTAAACATATAATAAAGGCGAGATCAACCCGTATTCAAGTGAGATATCATAAAAACAACTAGTTCCACTCTGGAACTGCGGATACGATAGCCTTGCAATCACTAGCATACTATCTTTCTGATCATCCCCGAACACATTATATTTAGAATAGTATTATACTCGTATAACACATACAAAATGAGCAGTGCAATCCAAATATAAGTTCAATATAACCACACCCTCTTCCATAGCGAATGAAGAGAAATCGAACTCCGCTATCGCGAAAAAACACATAGATATACAATCTATACTTGAATCACACACAAATCTAGGGCTAACAAAATATTATGACTCAATCTTGCCACACAAAATATACCTCCTTCATCAGAGGTGAAACTCATAACAATAAGTTTGCCAATCACCCCGACTGCTCCAAATGGTTCCCAGACGTAGCACACTTGTCTTAACTGAACCAAAAATTTCTTAATCAATGCCCCATCTAGGCACCCCTACTCTTATCTGTTAAATCATACCAGACAAGATCAAAGCGTGTGGTTTTTCCCTCTACATCACAACATTCCCCAATTTATGGCCACCTTGACCATGTTAAGGTTATCAATATCTCGGAATCTATAGCCTCTATCCTGACAATCACCTTCATAGTTCCCTTAACTTCTTCGTTTAAAATGAAACTACACTACCAGCCTCAACTTCCCTGTTTCAACGAATCCCTGGGCAGATGTCCACCTGTGGGGTTTCTCGAACACAACTTAGACTATCATTCCACTGGAGGACTCTCCCCTCATTGTACCTAGCTTAATTCGGTACAAATTTTACATATCCATATAACTCTTTATTCACTGTCGACCTCTGACCGATCCTTATGTGAATACTTTATAAACTTCACTCTCCCCAAGTCTGGTAAATTGAAGGAATTCGCGGTTAAAATCATCCGTAAGATTCCTCTATGAGAAAAACATCCCGCTCCCTCAAATATGGTGACCATCGTTCCCACCATTTCAACATTGCTCCAACGAGTGAAAAATTTTACTCAAATTTTCACGTGTGGGCATTCCTATACCCTTCTCTAAGTCAAAGCTTATGAGCCTTCTACTTCCACTGGATAACGTTACACTGCCTTCGTATAACTTAAACTTCAACATAGGGTCCTTACTAAAGACCTTCCAAACTTTTTCCCAATTTAACTTCACTGGGTAATTCAAGTTTAGCACCACTCTCTACTATAGCGGTAGGTGGATAATTATAACTACTATACTTTAGTAGTCGTTCCAGCAATCCTTGACAATGCCACATAGGGAGTGACCTCTGCTGCGGTCCTCATTCCCAACTTCAACTTACAGCTCCAACTAACCCCTGCCTCTTGCCTCCCTCGCAACGACCTTCTATGGTCACCCTTCGTCAATCACCACACGAATCTCACCTGAGTGTGCAAAAGATTTACTATAATCTTACATAATAGCAGGAGAATGAAATCTCACAATATGAATCAGCAATCCTAATGGTAAGGCAATATATCAAATAGAAAGCAATGTGGAAAGCGTAGTATGTCCGCATAGATTCCTAAGGACACTAGAACCTGATGCTCTAATATCATCTGTGACACCCCGCCTAATAAAATATTGGGTGATCAATCCTTTACCAGATTAAAATAGGAATCTCATATGGTTCATTCTTAGCATCACTGTCGAAAACTAATTTAATTACTAATAACTTATTAGGATGGCATCAAAATTTTAATTAATTAATCTTTTTAATCAAAACAACCAAGTAAAACAATCATAACAGTTTATATACAACAAATGAGATGAAATAAATAATCGAACTCTCGGTACAATATAATACAACCAAATTGAAATGCTTCAAACTAAAATGAGGTAAAAGAATAAATGAATACAGTTGGGAACCTCCTATCTAGATCTCAAGGATAGAAGCGTCTACAATAAACCTACTTGCATCCACATCTGCTGCAGCAAACGTCTGACTCAAAAAAATCATCATTCAGGCGTCCCTGTGTCTGGACACCTAATATATATACATATATAGCAAGAGAGAGGAAAATAGAGAATCGGGTCAGAGGCCGAGTTTTGAAAATATTTAGCAAGTGCTCAAATGCCATATTTTTAAAATATGAAATCTCTAATATTTAAACCGGTATCGCACTCTCATGAGATACACCTTACCCATCTTCTAATAGTGCACACCTATCATATACATTTTAAACAAACTAGTTAAGCTACCCTTCCTAACTAAACTCTTTCACCCATCCTCTAAATCCTCATAACTATCACCTACCCTTCATGATATAATTTAAGTTATACCGTAAGCTATCGCATAGGCTTTAAGTTAATAAGCATCAATGTGATATATACATATAGTTCTTGTTCTATATATTAGTATAACGTTCATGTTCTGTAACTTTCACTTTAACATATAATATCCTTTATATATATAGTTCTCACTTGAACCTACGATTCACATTTGTATTAGTCCAGATATAACTCTACCGGAAGAGGAATAACCTCTTATTCATTTTACTCTTTACACCAGTCAAATTCATATGATATCTATTTTTCATATACAAGTAATGTATTATACTCAACAAGTATATTTATACCTACATTACAATCATAAGTATAATAACCATCCCACCGAGCTATAACTCGAGGATGCAGTCTCAAAGTGCTATCACCATCCAGGCATGCTAAACTTAAGCCAGGTACTAAGTCAGACTTACTCATAATCATGGTAGAAAAACTAAACGGTGAAGGCGGTCATAGTCCCTCCTGAAAGTGGAATCATAATCGCACCCATATGCAGGACGATATGACCTGGGGATATACTCTCCCAGCACCTCAAGCCAAGGGATTCACACACATCGCGCAACCTTCCTGGATAGCACTAGAGATATATATAATTTGGCTGTCCATCCCTTTGCCCGTGGAACCAACCTCTAAAATACAAGTATACCAATCACACACATATATATTTATTCGTAATAGTATAAGTATTCATATATTTAACAGGTTAAACCTATAAGCATTCTATTGCTTAAGGTTTAAATTACACCTTAGTCACTTTTAAGGATTTTACATAAACCCGAATATACCAATCGTAATAGTTAAATAAGTATACTATCAACTTATTTTAATTCCATAGGTATCGCATCACCTATAATAATAGTCGTCAATAGAGGTACTAGATATCGGCTCAATCCTCTTTAGCCCATATCCTAAATTCCATCCTAGGATTTACTGAAATGTAATCGGCCCATATTTATTCTCTACGCATAAATATATAAACACACTTGCTAAGATTTCTTTCAAATGTTACTCATCCTAAACATTCATTTAAAATATAACCCGGATTTAATTCTACAAACCCAATTTTTTTATATCTCATCAAGTCATTCAGAAGTACTAAAAATTTACTTAGGAACCCCTAATATTTATCTCCAAACATTCCAACCTTAATTCTCCCAATATCTGGTTTGATTTCTGACCAACGATTTCGATCTCGGACACCCTTCTATAGAAAAATCACAACAAATTAAAAAAATTTAGAAAAACACGCGGTCAATGCCCACGCGTTCATATCGAAAATATATAGAATTTTTTTTTGACAAACAACCAAATCGACTCTTTTTCTAGCCGAATCGATTCGAAAAGGACACTGAGTTACTATTCAACTTATTCTCCAATTTTTCTATTTAATCCAACACCCAAACCTCCATTAATACACCTCCAAACTTTTTATCTTCTCTTCCATCATCATCCAACCTCAACCAACAATGTATTCACATATAAAAATGGTTCTAATCACCCTAGATCCAATAAGCAATAATCAAATTTCAATTAATTCCAATGTTTCTGAAATTGGATATTATACGAGTTTTACTAATTCAAACTTCTGAAACCCCAGTTTTGATTCAAGAAAAACCAACACAAAAATCTTTATAGTTTATCATTACCAACTATAATATGAGATACACAGTCAAAATAATAAATCAAGTAAACACTTGCCTCGTGGATCAAATCTGACAACCTTGAGTCGAATCCCGCAGAGTTGGGCTCGAAATTCCCTTTTCTTTCTTCTTCTCTTCTCTTATTCCTTTTCCCTCTTCCCTGTCTCTCTCTTTGGGATGAAATATCAGAGAAATGAGGTTTATAAGGGTTTATACCCTTATTAAACTCAAAATTGACTCGTATACTCAATTGCGAGTCCCTACTAGTCCAAAAGTCCTCGGAACCTAAACACTACCCCTGGATACTCTATTTTGACTATCTTGGCCATTCCGAAACTAACGGTTCACTCGAAATCTCCATCTGAGTCACTTAACTAAAATTTACTATTCGGACCAAACACTTCTCAACAAGCATTTTCTTCAAAGTGAAATATTACTCGTCGCTTTACCCAGTTGCGACATGACATAAAAATATTCCAACTCATTTACTTAGTCCCAAAATTAAATGTAACACACATTGGTAAACATCTGACACTCATGAACTCCAAAAATTATTATTCACAGTAATTCCTCAAATTTCCAAATTACATCCACTTATGTAGTTTAAATATCCATAAAAGTTCGGGGTATTACACAGTATTTATGAAGAAATTCTAAATACTCATGGAGATAGTTGTTCCAACAATCAGGGGGAGATATCTCAGATTCGCGTACTGGAAATCATCATAGGAGGGGACCTCACTCCCCAAGAAATCAAGCTGACAGATTTTGTCATTCAAGAAATCCCCATATGATCCCTTATTATCGCCAACATGATAGTTCACCTGGGAGGAATTCCATCAACCATAGGCACCACCACCCCTGACTGACACCCCGCCTATTTTAATCACGGTTGATCAGTTCTTTATCAAAATAACCAGGAATCTCATATGGTCCATTCTTAGAATCATTGTCGAAAACTTTTTAATTACGAACCACCTATGTTAAAATAAGCCAGTGCCAAATTTTATCTTTCATCATTATAAAAACAAGTGGAAATAAATTTAATTAACCAAACCATCAACCCAGTAATAATCTGAACAATCACACGACAGACATATAAATAAATAAGACCAAATAAACCATAGATTCCTAAAATAAATAATACAACTACAATATGAAATAAATAACTGAATCTGAATATAATCTGATAAATAAATTGAAAACTAAATAGTCTGAGGTGAAACACGCCCGAATGAAATACTAAAAGAAATTATATCTAGAATGAATGAACTGAAGCATCTAACGCAACTCCTGCAAGCCTACAAGTGTTGCAGCTATGCATCCCTGGATGGAATCATCACGCTTGACATCCCTGTGAATGGACACCTAAAAGGTTTTGAAAACATTTTTACATGGGCTAGAGCCCAAGAAAACAGTTTGAAAATATTTTGAAAGTGTTTAAATCACGTATTAAATCAGTTATTTATTACACATGTAAATTCCTTGCGCACTCTCTTGAAATCCTCACATCTCAACTAATGTGCTTGCCTGATGTATCCTATCTAGCTATGCTGCCAGCCCCAACTAGATAATGTATTTTTATAGCCTCGATAAGTCTATCTCACTCGTATTACCCACACGACATGCTACCACAATCTCAATAATCAATTTTTATCCATATATTATATTATTGAGTCTATTAATTAAATTTCTCTACTTATATACTTTTAGATATACACAATCTATCCGTTCTACTATCACACGTATTATTTTTGGGCCCTTGTGATGCTGATATACTCTGCTATCAAGTCCATGTACCTCTCGTACAAAATTGTTGATGTAAAAAATTAGATCGCTCTAATTATTCAATCACAGATAAATAAAATGAGACAAAGATTTTTAAAGTGGTTCAGCCTTATAAGAATGGCCTACGTCCACTGTTATGTTATTGCTGAATGTTTGGGAATTCTCGATTACAAGGTTCTATCCAGAAATTTCGGTCCCTTTGAATGAGGGTGATACAAGGTATTTATAGCCTTGAGGCTGCACATGAAAGGGTCGATACATTAAATGATATACATATGAAAGGGTAATACATTTAATGCAACGTGTGTGTCAAGATTATAAACATTCAATGAATAGTTGAACTGTTGACTATCTGGTAATTAATGCTACGGCCGAGATGCAGCTCGGACCGCCTTAGTTGCTCGTTGATCAAGAGTTTCTCGGAGCGCTAGAGTACCTCGGAGTGCTGGAGTTCCTCGGGGTATCCTCGTTGCTCGGAGAGAACATGAATTGGTCGGGGAAATGAACTTCCTCGTTGCTATTGTGCCACGTAGATTGACACATGTCTTCGTATTATTCGTCCACATCAGCATATTAATTTTGGTATCAACAGAAGCCCCCAATGTTTCATATTTCAAACTTTGAGGAGTATGGAGCATTCTTTCTCGGTATATGGCAATATTAAATGACTTTCCTGAGTTTTAGGAGTATTTTCTTTGTATTTGAATTTCCTTCTACATTCGCGGAGTCCGCCTTTTTGCCTTTTCATAAGCGCTTCGATCTTCGTGCACTTTTTATCCTTTTAGCCGCCGGTAGCGCGACAGTTTCTTTTGTGTAATCATTTCCTTCGCCGCTTCCCAAGGCAAAGTATTTAAACTTCTTAGGTAACCATACCGTCTTCTTCTTTTTCCAATTTTCTACATTCAAGCTTTCTATTCTCTTTTTCTCTCTTGTGCGTTCATCTTTTCCTTCGCTAGTTGTCAGCTCTTCCTTTTTCCTGTAAGATTCTTTTCTTTTCTTCTGTATTTCTTTTATTCACTATGGTTTATCTTGTGGAGTCTGTTGAGAAATTCCGTTCTGACTTTTTCATCCCATCTTGGGTGATTTTGGAGGAGCTTTCTGAACCTCAAAATTACTTTCGTTTGGCTGAGGGACATTGGTTCCCCAGTCTATTTGTTGCTGAATGTGGATTTTCCTTTCCACCAAACCCATTGTGTCTTGAGTTTTGTCAGTATTTCGATCTTGTCCCTGCAAAAATAGCCCCAAATTCATGGAGAATAATTAATGGGGTGTATAAATTAAATCTAACTCATGGGACTCGTATAGGGATCCCTGAAATTATGTATTGCTATAGATGGGCCATTCTAGATAATATTTATTACTTAAAAACTAGGTTTTTGAATAGGGCTCTTGTAGTTAACCTCCCTGATGCAAATAGAGATTATTTTGAACATGGGGTGGTTATTAAAAATTGGCAATATGCCCCTTTAGTTGGAGATGGAGTATACAACGGTCCCAGATGCCCCTCATATGGCAATGGGATAGGTTTATTTTTCATTTTATTTCTTTTCTGAATTTACGAATTCATTATGTTTGACAAAATGTATGACTGATATTTTATCATGTGTTTGTTTGCAGTTGACAGTAAAAGAAAAACTCCAAAAGACTCAGAGGTTAATATTAAGCATCTGAAACTTATCTGGGGTTTGCATAAGAACGTTGCAGACGAGCACATCAGGTCTGCATCATATTTGCTACAGTATAAGAGTTATACAACTTCTTATACTGCTCGTCATGTTGAGCCAGCTTCAACTCCAGAGGATTCTTCTTCAGACTCTCACATCCTTTTAAGTCAAAGAATGGGCAAGAAAAGAGCTCCTCCTGCTCTATTTGATGATACTACTTCTGCTGCTGAGGCCAAGAAAAGCAAAATTGATGTCCCAAAGGGGACCCAGAGGGTGGAAGTTGCACCTTCCAAAGCTGCCGAGAAGCCCCCAGTGGCTCCGAGCAAGAAAGTTTCTCCTGTGGAAGTGGTTACTATCTCTCCGACCAAGAGCTCTTCCTTGGTTGAAACTGCTGAAGTCCCTTTGAGGAGATTGAGGAAATCGTCCTCAGTCAATTTGGCTGAAACTGCCAATCTGGCTGAAACTGTCTCCTCTCTACCAGCTGGTGGTGTTGGTGTTCCAACCATCATTCCTCCGAGCTCTACAATGAGCTCGGTAAAAACTTGGATCATACCCGAGGTCCAAGGAATTGATGAAAAGATTTCTAGGGATATGCTGACATCCCTAGCTACCCGTCACCTTGCTTCGGTAAATTTCTCACACTCTGAATTTCCTTTCTGTCTTTGAATACTTGTATTTTTGCACTGACCTGTCACTTTTTCCTTTATTTAGCTGGTGAATTGTTTTAACAACATCGTGAAGAAAGATGAAGCAATTAAAGCTTCCAGCTCCTCGTCGGGGGTAGAGGATGCTCTGCTGGGTTTAACCCAATCCTTGAAGGATTCTCGTCAGCAGTATAATGAGGACAAAGTTGACTGGGAGAAAAAGTTGTCTATAGTTGAAGCTGAGAAGGTGAAGCTGGATGAGATCTCCAAGAGTTTGGAGAATAAGGTGAAAAGTTTAGAGGTCGAGCATCAAAAATATGACGACAAGCTCAAGAACTTTGGAGAGCTTGAAGATAAGCTGGAAAAGGCAGAGGAAGAGTTGTCCGTCCTGCGAGATATCAGGGGCCAAAAAGAAGAATTGGATGCGAAGCTCTCCTCGGAGAAACTGAAAAGAAAGCTCGCAGTTAAAAAATCCTTCAGCGCTGGCTGGGATAAAGGATGGGACAAAGGGATTGCTGCGATGACATCCCAAGTACAATACGGGAAGTTGAAATACTTCCGAGATGGCTGGGTAGCTACCCTGCAGGAATTGAAGATCAAAGAGGACTCTGATCTATTTCAGCTACACCTTCCTGGTCCTCCCCCACCAATTGTAGAAGAAGAAGAAGATGAGGCTATCTCTGATGAATCTTCCATGGCCATGGGTGATCAAATCCCTGCCTCTCTACCCTCTGCTAACGAGGATATTTCTTCCATGCTTCCTCCTCCTGAGAAAATTTCAACTCCTGCTGATCAAGCTGCTGTTACCACCGAGCAACCAAGCTCCTCGTCCCAGCCTCCCGAGAAAGTCTTGGGAGACAAGGAAAAGGTGTGAAGTTGTTCGGTATCATTTCTATCTTTCATTATCATTTGTAATCAAGCAATGTAATCTTTTATGATCTAATAAAATACATCTTTGTTCTTCTCTGCATTGTTGATGCTCTGTCTGTTTTCATTAACTCTTGCCTTCTCCTCTTTATTAGTTTATGGCTAGAATGGAATTGATATCTGCCCCTGATACAAAGCTGATGAAACAATGCAATGGATATTATAAGGCTGGTCATACAGACCTGAGTGTATCAGAGATTGCCGACATCCTTGGCCATGATGCCTCAGAGCAAGCAGTTGAGGCTTACCGGTACTTGAAGGATTTACTTGATCGATCTGTGGCCAATAATGTGGCATACTACGAATTGATCGAGGAACTTCATTGTTCTTTAGAAGATCTTTAGAATCAACACAATGAATCAACTACTTTTTTGCACAAGGAATATGAAAATAGATATCAACAACTTTCTTCTGAAACAGGCCATAAAAAGATTATCGCTGGATACAATGTTAGGGAGAGAACCCTAAAAGGTGAAGTTGAGGCCTGCAGGCAGATCGCCGAGCTGCTGGAACAAGAAAACAACAATTTGCAGAAAAAGTTGGCACAGTATGAGTCTGCAGCTTCGTCTTCCACTGCTTTAGTACCGATTACCGATGAGGGTTTCTCATTCTTAGAGGTTGAAAATGCCAAATTAAGGTAAGAACTGGATACCTTAAGAAGATCTGGTATTTCTGCTACTGCTCGGGGACGAGGACTAGGTTCTCGTGGGCGAGGAAGAGCTGTTCAAAATGTTGTCGAGGAGCAAAGTTCTCCAGCTGCTCGGAGTCGATCAAGAGTTCTCAGCCGTAATGTTGAAGAGGCTCGCACTCAGTCTACTTTGGAAACTCAAGCGTTCCAATTGAATGCTAAAGATCGTGCCTTGTCTGAAATGTCCAAGAAAAACCTATCTTTGGAAGATCAGCTTACTGCGACGAAGTCTGCTTTACATACCAAGGACCTTTTTGCTAAAAACCTTCATGAACAATTGGATAGATTAATCTTCCAATTCCATAAACAACCTCGTGAGTTCTGGATGGCAGGCTATAATGAGGCCCTTTGTCATTTGGATGCTCGTATTGAACACGCCAATAATGAAGGTTATAAGCAGGAGGTTGAACGCCCTGGGTGTATTAAAATTGGAGCAAGGGCATTATTTATGGGATTATCATGCTCCTGGGTTACTAGACTTGCCTGTGCCACCTTATAAATTGGACATGGAATGGATCCCAGCTCGTTCCATTCCTCGGAGCTTGATTTCAAAATACCTTGGTGACTACAGTCTTCATTCCCAAATCGACGTATCTCGTCCAGAGCATCTCTTGGATACACCTTCTGTGATGAACGTCAGAATGCTCAGAGATCTTAACTTCATTAATTCTCCTCTTTGTCTGGAGGATCCTCCTGCGGGCGAGGAGTCTGTTTCAAAAGCAAAGGGCAAGAAACCAATAGAATAGGAATCTCAATGTAATAGTTAGTACATACATGTAACCTGTAATTTATTTTGAATTTTAATGAAAGACTTTCATTTTCTGTTTGCAAATTAGTATTGCTATTATCTTGTGCATATCAAACACTTTTATATTTGTGCATATGTATCTGTTAAAAAGATAACAATATTGTGTTGTTCATCGACCAACTTAGTAAAAAAGTTACAAGTATCAATGTTGCTCAATCACTTACTAATAAAGTAATGAGTATAAAATGTTCAAAATGTTTCCAACCAACCAGGGTTGTTAAATTGTGTTTGTCGACCAACTACAGTTGATGGGTTTTTATCCCCGACCAGCCATATTTGGTTCATAAAATGTTCATAAAGTGCATCCGACCAACCAAGATCGATAATTTATCCTCGTCGACCAACTACAGTTAGTGGGTTTTGATCACCGACCAACTATATTTGGTTCAGTTTGGAATTTTTTGCTCCTCGAGGAATATTGGGTTCTTTCGAACTATTTGTCCACAAGCTCTTTTATCAACCGAAGTTGATCACGCAAGTGTACGCCTCCTAACCAAAGGAGTATATTTTGTTCTCGTCCTTTTACCAACCGAAGTTGGTCATGGCTTCGAACTATAGGGTTCTTTCGAACTATCTGGTTCTTTCGAACTATCTTGTCCACAAGCTCTTTTACCAACCGAAGTTGATCTCGCAAGTGTACGTCTCCTAACCAAAGGAGTATAATTTGTTCTCGCTATTTTACCAACCGAAGTTGATCACGCTCGAACTATCAGGTTCTTTCGAACTATCTGGTTCTTTCGAACTATCTTGTCCACTAGTTATTTTACCAACCGGAGTTGATCACGCTAGTGTACGCCTCCTAACCAAAGGAGTATAATTTGTTCTCGCTATTTTACCAACCGAAGTTGATCACGCTCGAACTATCAGGTTCTTTCGAACTATCTGGTTCTTTCGAACAATCTTGTCCACTAGTTATTTTACCAACCAGAGTTGATCACGCTAGTGTACGCCTCCTAACCAAAGGAGCATGATTTGTTCTCGCCCTTTTACCAACCGGAGTTGGTCGTGGGTCTGAACTACCGTCTTCTTTTTGCTGTCGAACAGTGTAGTGTACAACACTAGTATTCCCCGAAAAACTTTCAAACAAAGGAAAGGAAAATGGTGAAACATCATCGTTTTATTCATATTGATGGAACTGTTGTACATTTTACATCATTGATAATACTTGCGAAGGTGCTCAGCATTCCAAGCATTCTTGAATTCCTCTCCTTCAAGAGTTGCTATTCGGTAAGTTCCTGGTCGAACAACTTCTGTAACTCGGTAAGGTCCATGCCAATTTGCTTCCAATTTATTGTGCTTCTGAATGACCTTCTTTAGCACATAATCTCCTTCTTTTAAATCGCATTTCTTCACCCTTTTGTTGTAGAACAGAGCTGTTCGTTGTTGATAAGCAGCATTCCTAATGGCTGCCTCTTCTCTGACCTCCTCGAGCATATCCAAATCCAGTCTTCTCATCAAGTCACTGACCGGAGAATTGAAATTCAGCACTCTATGTGTTGGAAGACCCAACTTGGTAGGTATCACAGCTTCACTTCTAAACGCCAGCATATATGGTGATTCTCCAGTAGCTGCTCGGGCAGTTGTTCGGTAAGCCCACAATACTGATTGTAATTCATTAATCCAATTTGCCTTAGCCTCACTTAACCTTTTCTTCAAACCATTTAGTAGTGTTCTGTTCGTCACCTCAGTCTGTCCATTGCTTTGAGGATGGCCTGGTGCTGAATGAAACTTCAAAATGTTCGACTGATGACAATAGACAGCAAATTCCTCATTATCGAATTGTGTTCCATGGTCTGTGATGAAGGCATGAGGGAGACCATATCGACAGATGATGTTCTTCCAGACGAACTGGTATACCTTCTCGTATGTCATATCAATAAGCGGCTCAGCTTCTACCCACTTAGTAAAATAATCCACAGCGACGACGAGGTACTTGAATCTTCCTCGGGTGGTCGGCAGTGGTCCAACCAAATCAATTCCCCACATGGCGAATGGCCAAGGAGAAGTTATGGGTGTCAATAATGCTTGTGGAGTTCGTCGGATGGAGGAAAAACGTTGGCACTTGTCACATTTCTTGGCATAGGCTATACAATCAGCCCTCATTGTCGTCCAATAGTATCCTTGAGTCATTACCCTTTGCAAAAGTGTTCGACCTGCTACATGAGCTCCACAAGACCCTTCATGGATTTCTTCAATCAACTCTTTCACCTCGGAGGGATGTACACATCTCTGCAAACCTGCCATAATTCCTCGTCTATACAAAATACCATTAGTTAATACATACCGAGCAGCTTTATACTTCAATTTCTTGGCAGCGAGCTTATCCTCCGGCAATTCTCCCTCCTCAATATATGCCCTGATGGGATCCATCCAAGATGGTCCTAAATCAAGTGTAATAACATTCATCGTCAATTCTTCATCTATGCTTCGACTTTCCAGTACTTCTATTGGTATTGTTCTTCGCAGTTCGGTACGAGTAGCTGATGCTAGTCGGGCCAGTGCGTCTGCTTGTGCATTTTCTATTCTCGGTATTCTGACCAACTGAATGGCATCAAATTCTGCCAACAACTTCATCACCTTGGCATGATATTTGACCATTAATTCTCCTTTAACTGCATACGTTCCTATCATCTGATTCACAATCAATTGAGAATCACTGAATACCATCATTTGTTGTGCTTCCATAATCTTTGCTAAATTAAGACCTGCTATCATGGCCTTATACTCAGCCTCATTATTGGAGGCTTTGAATTGGAATCGCAAGGCATATTCCATGTCAATCTCGTCTGGGGTGTTCAAGACAATTCCTGCCCCACAACCTACTGTGCAAGATGAGCCAACTACATATAATCTCCATATGGGTAACCCGTCTTCAAATTTCTTATCTGATAGAGTTCCTCGGTGAAATATTTGTTGCTTCTTTTCATCCTCCCCTGACACTTTTTGCTCCTCGTCGACCATCTCTTCTCGCTCTTTCACCAACCGGAGCTGGTCTGAGTTCGAAGTTGATGATCCTTCTACATCCACAAGCCCTTTTACCAACCGGAGTTGGTCTGGATTTATGTTTGTTGATCCTGTAACATCCACAGGTTGGTCAGCGAGTAATTTTTATTCCTCGGGGGTATCAGGATATGTAAACTCTGCTATAAAATCTGCTACAGCCTGCCCTTTCAATGATGATCTCAGCTCATACACAATATCATATTCACCGAGCTCTATTGCCCAGTACATCAGTCTCCCTGACTTTTCTGGCTTATGAAGGGCTTGTCTCAATGGCATGTCGGTATAGACGATGATGGTATGGGCCTGGAAATATGGCCTCATTCTTCTACTCGCTTCAATTAATGCCAATGCCAATTTTTCCAGCTTTGGGTACCTGATTTCTGCACCGCGGAAAGCCTTACTTGTGTAATAGATTGGTTTCTGGATTCCATTATCCAATCTGATCAATGCTGAGCTGACTGCATTCTCTGATACTGCCAGATACAAATACAACTTTTCGCCCATCACTGGTCTGGACAGCAATGGAGGTGTTCCCAGATATTTCTTCAAGTCTTGAAAGGCTTTTTCGCATTCATCGTTCCACTCGAAAGTTTTTCGGAGTGTTTTGAAGAATGGAAGGCACCTATCAGTTGCTCGAGATATAAATCTGTTGAGTGCTGCAACTCGTCCTGTAAGACTCTGAACTTCTTTCTTCGTCGTTGGTGATCGCAGCCCTAAAAGAGCTTTGATCTTTTCAGGATTCGCCTCAATGCCTCTTTGGTTGACGATGTATCCGAGAAACATTCCTTCTCGTACTCCAAACGTGCACTTCGTCGGATTGAGCTTCATTTGATATTTATCTAGTTGATCAAAAGTCTGGCTTAAATCAACTAGATGATCAACAGCTTTCTTGCTTTTTGTCAGCATGTCGTCGACACAGACTTCCATATTGCAACTGATTTGTTTGGTAAAAACCTTGTTCATCAGCCGCTGGTATGTCGCTCCTGCATTTTTCAAACCAAAAGGCATAACATTATAACAATAAGTTCCCCTTGGGGTAATAAAAGAAGTACTTTCCCTGTCTTCAGGTTTCATTTTGATCTGGTTGTAGCCAGAATATGCATCCATGAAGCTGAGCAGCTCATGTCCCGAGGTAGCATCAACTAGCTGGTCAATTCTGGGCAATAGAAAATGATCTTTTGGGCATGCCTTGTTGAGATCAGTGAAATCAATACACATTCTCCATTTATTGTTCTTCTTCTTTACCATCACCATATTTTCCAACCAGTCTGGATATTTCACATCTTCAATGAATTGAGCTTTCTGGAGCTTCTCGACCTCCTCTTGTATGGCCTGATTATTCTCGGGACTAAACACTCTTCTTCTCTGCTTCACAGGCTTGATCTCCTTATTCACATTGAGCTCATGACATAAGAAGTTTGGATCTATTCCTGGCATGTCTTCATGACTCCATGCGAAAGTATTCTTCCTGTTTCTCAAGAAAGTTATCAACTCCTGTTTTATTGATACATCCAACGACGAACCTATCTGGGTTATTCGTTCAGGATGTTCGTCGTCCAGAATAACATTTTCTGTAGATTCCACCACCTGTCCTTTTACAAGTTGGGATTCATCCCTGGGATCAAGAGTTTCAATTTCTGTACCTTCCTCCACTTGGTAGGTAGTAGTCTTTTTCCTTGACTCTTCAAGTTCTTCTTGCTCGGCAGACGAATAATAGCACTCTCGAGCTATTTTTTGATCACCTTTCACAACTCCTACTCCAAAGTTTGTTGGGAATTTTAAGCATTGATGCACTGTAGATGGAACTGCTTCAAACTTCTTCAAACCGACTCTTCCCATGATGATGTTGTAGGCTGACTGCACATTCTTATCCATCACAAAGAAGCGTATTCTTTCTGTTCGACAAGCAGGCCAAGTTCCAATGAATATATCCAACTTGATCGTCCCAAGTGGAAAAACTTTCTCGCCAGCAAAACCCAGGAGGGGTCTGTGATAAGGTTCCAACTGAGATAATTTTAGATTCAAGCTATCAAAGCATGAATAGTACATGATGTCTGCCGAACTTCCATTGTCTACCAACACTCTTGAAATCGCTACTTCCTTCATCCTCATTTTGATTACCAGAGGATCGTCGTGAGGATAAAGAACACCTGCCAGGTCATTTTTTGAAAAGCCAATGACCAGCTTCTCTTTGTTTACCTTCCTCGGACGATCGTCCTCGGCCAAATTTATTCGCTGAATATATGAACAAGCTTGAGCCTCTCCAAGGTAAGCTTTTCTTTCTGCAGTAAGGTCTCCTCCTCCTGCATCTCCTCCTGTAATAACATTACAATCAAATGATCCAAAACGTATGGAAAATACCTCTCGTTCTGGCTGCCTTGGCTTCTTGGGAAGATCGGGGTCATCATCTGGATCATCTTCGTGGTCCCTCTTCTTTTTCTCCTCTGCACGACGAGGAGATATAGATCTCTCTCTAGTTCGATCATTATTTTTTCTTTCACTTCCCCGATCAACATATTTTGCTAGTTTTCCTCTTCGGATGAGTGTTTCAATCTCGTTCTGAAGAGCTATGCAGTTCTTGGTCATGTGACCATGATCTTTATGAAATTCGCAATATTTATCCCTACTCCTCGAATCAGGGTCTGACCTCAGTTTCTTTGGCCATTTTACTTCCTCGTTGTTCTTGATTTCTTCCAAGACATGATTAATACCCATTTTTAAAGGAGTATAATTATCATATTTCTTCAGGACTTCCCATGGCGTCTTATTATTCTTGGAATGCTTGTCACCACCATTGCCCTTATGCTCTTTCTTCTTAGATTTGTCGACTTCCACCTTGATTTCTTTATCCTTATTCTTCTTTGCAGCCATAGCCTCCTCGGCATTCATGATTTTGGCCGCTTTTGCCATCAACTCTGACATAGTTTTAGGTGGATCTTTCGCCAAAGTGTAATACAACTTATTAGGCAATAAACCACTCATCAAGGCGGTGATTGCTGTCTTTTCCTCATAATCTATGACTTCCAGCTTCTCGTTATTGAAACGAGTTATGTAATCTCTAGTGCTCTCACCAGATTTTTGTCTAACACTTAACAAGTGTGCTACTCTTTTTACTGGCTTTGCTCCAAAACAGAAATTGCCAATGAACAACTCAGCCAATTGAAAGAAAGTTGAAATCTTACCCCGAGGAAGATTGTTGTACCATATCTGAGCAGATCCAGTAAGAGTTCCTGAGAATGCCCTACATCTCATCTCGTCGGGGACAGCATATATGTCGGCAGCGGCTTGATATTATTCTATGTGAAGGACAGGATCTGTCTTACCATCGTATTTGGGGGTCACCACAGGGGCTTTAAATTTTGACGGTGTTGGAAAGTTTACAATGGCTTGGACAAAAGGTGTCCCTTGAACAAAAGTTCGTTGTAGGGGATTTTTCGCCTTAGCCATTTCTCCCAATCTATCTTCCAACCGCTGAAGAGATCCTTTCCACGCTTCATTTTGCTTCCTCGGGCCTATTGGTTCGAGCAATTGATCGTTCTGAAGTAGCCTCTTGAGATCTATCTTGACGAGCAGCTGGTCGTGATTGTGCCGATCCTTCTCTTAGATCTGATGGCTGTCGAAAGCTCCTCGATATGGTCTTAGGTGGACTCCTATTCCTCCTAGGGCCTAATCGGCTGAAAGGAGAGGCCCTACTTAACCTTTCCAATGCGCTGGCCCTTTCTGGAGAAAGGGTGACACATTGGTCAGTATCCGTAACCCGTATTGACGAAGTTTGTCCAGGTTGATAAGAGAAGTCATCAGATTCCTCATTACGATATGATTCAGTACGCCTGGATCGCGAAGAAAGTAAATAAGTTTGCCTCTGACCACTTCGTTGTCCTGAAGGTGCCGGGGCAACGCCATGAAGAGTTTGTATGAGTTGCTGCATCGTTTCTTGCATGGCGGTTTGACCTTGAGCCAGATTCGTCATAATCCCGGCCAGATCTGGAGGTGCAGAGGGATTTGGGGGATTTCCAGCATTTCCAGCGTTTCGATTGCTAGATTCTGGGTTATCCGCCATTGTTGATGAATGATTTTTGGTGAGAAACGATAATAATAGTCGTTCCCACAGACGGCGCCAATCTTTTGATGTAAAAAATTAGATCGCTCTAATTATTCAATCACAGATAAATAAAATGAGACAAAGATTTTTAAAGTGGTTCAGCCTTATAAGAATGGCCTACGTCCACTGTTATGTTATTGCTAAATGTTTGGGAATTCTCGATTACAAGGTTCTATCCAGAAATTCCGGTCCCTTTGAATGAGGGTGATACAAGGTATTTATAGCCTTGAGGCTGTACATGAAAGGGTCGATACATTAAATGATATACATATGAAAGGGTAATACATTTAATGCAGCGTGTGTGTCAAGATTATAAACATTCAATGAATAGTTGAACTGTTGACTATCTGGTAATTAATGCTACGGCCGAGATGCAGCTCAGACCGCCTTAGTTGCTCGTTGATCAAGAGTTCCTCGGAGCGCTAGAGTACCTCGGAGTGCTGGAGTTCCTTGGGGTATCCTCGTTGCTCGGAGAGAACATGAATTGGTCGGGGAAATGAACTTCCTCATTGCTATTGTGCCACGTAGATTGACACGTGTCTTCGTATTATTCGTCCACATCAGCATATTAATTTTGGTATCAACAAAAATCATGGACTATTGGTTCAGCATGTCTCATCGAACCCAAAATCAATCAACACACACTGGAGGCAAATATGGTTCTAAGCCTTTGGGACATACACATACCTAACATACCCAAATGTCATGTCGGTCCCACTAATACAAGACACATAGTGAGCCTCCCTAAGTGTTATGCTTTGCAGTATAAATCCAGACCTCGCTAAAATCGCCAGGGTGGGATTTCCCTCTACTCGAAAACCTCCCGATAACAGATAGTGTAGGTATGTTCACACACATAATCATTCACAACCATAGGTATTCACACAACCTATATATGCATATTATTCAGTAAGTATACACATAGCTCATCATATAAATCCATACGTAGTATATCTCTCTCGCATAATCATCGTACAAACAATTACAATTATAACATCCTATTATATATTTCCAAGTATCTCTCATAACTCTAAGGGTCCTAGTTACCCCTTAATAAATATTAATAGCTAATGCACTCATACCCTATTGGTATAAATCACAGGTTCAGTTATCTCTCCATGCACCCTCCTATTCTTACGAATTTATAAATCTTCACATTTATCCCGATAGGTTCTAGCCTTTAATCCACTTATTTTGGCTAAGCCTAAACTATCTCATAGTCGTACTAAAATTCATTATGTCCATCACTATGGTTTAAGAATAACCCAAAATCCTCTAGGTTAATTATTCACAAATTTGGGCCATACGATTACTGAGTGAATAGTAAATAATTAATTTATGTCCTTACGAGCGATAGTGACGGGACAACATTATATCCCAATCGAGAGTCGTGTGTAGAGTAATTGGGGTTGGGATAGGAATTTATTGTAGAGTGACTCAAATGATGATTTTTAGGTCATGGTTGATTCCGAAAGGGTTAAAATAGTTAGGATAGTTTACCGGGGCAGATAGATTAGGTCCCGAGATAATTTTAGACATAATCGTCACCTCAAAAAGGCATTTCGATTATTCGGGAGTTTGTGGTAGAAAGAACTCCAAAAATTGAAGGAGTATATCAGCATAAGGGAGTGTAGGGCTAAGGCTACATCGATCTTGAGAGAAAGGAGGCCACAATGGAGGGAGATAAGAGAGTTCTTAGAGGTGCAACACCTTTTCTCTCCACCAAGTTACCAAAAATCATGATCAAAAGCAAGGGAGGAACACTTTCATCATATTCAACACAAAATTAGACCTGCTACTAATAAGGAAAGTGTTTATCTTTCATTTTATAATGAGTTATAATACCTATGTAGTGTAGGGTTCTTGGTTCAATGATAGTTGATGATATTCTTGGGGTTTTGATGAATAAAACTAATGATTTGGGGTTGGATTGCTTGTAGAATGAATCCGTATATGTAGAGGACACGAAATCAGTTTATATCTGATAATAATTACGGGAAAAATTTGAGTAAATGGTTGATTTTGGATGAAGAATGGACCATATGATATTTTTAGTTATTTTGATAAAGAATTGATCAACCGTGAATAAAATAGGCAGGCTATCACAGATGGTATCAGAGCATCAACCTCTAGGTAACAAAGGATCTGTACTGCTTACTACAATTTTAGCATAGCGTTCTTTGACATGGAGCCCTATTATTAGGACTTTTGCATTCATGATTATGCATTTGAGAATAAGTTCTTCTTCTCTTATATTTATATTGATTGTGAACTTATACAATTTGATCAGTTTTTAGATGCCACCCAACACAGAACGAGTAGCTAGAGATGCAGCTAGGGATAATACGAGGGAGGCTCAGTAGGAGCCGCATGCACCATGGCCACAACCACCACAAGTGACAGTGTCATCAGCAAAGGTGGAATCTATAGTGACAAAGGCAGTTAATGCAACGATGACGGCCATGGCTATCCATTTTCCATAGGACTTGTAGCTAGTGGCCCTAGTTGTCCTGACTCATTCGGCACCGTCAAATGAATAAAGAATTAGAGAGGATTTTTAGAAGGGCCAGCCACTCGAGTTTCAGGGTAGTTCAGATGTGATTGTGGAATGCCAGTGGAAGAAATATATACAGGGCCACTTGCGCATGGTTGACTACAGCGACATGAAGAAGTAGTTATTGTCCACATTCAGATTGGTCAGGGTAGCCTTATAGTGGTGAGATCCAGTTTCCACCGTTGAGGAGAGGGACACGGTGTCTATTATAGAGTTCTGGGTGAGGTTTGACTGCAAATACTTTTTGCTAGCAGTTGAGACAGAGGTACGGATGAGGTTCAGTCAGGTAACCCAGGGAGACCGCTGAATAGCTGAGTATAAGGAGGAGTTCACTCTTTTGGATAATTTTCTGCGAGACGAAATGAATAATAAGAAAAGGAAGAAGGTGATGTTTATGGATGGATTAACCTGGAGGATCGATAACACTTGATTGGCAACCCTTCATTATGACTTATACAGATGTCGTCAATGCCAAACTTTTCCACTGCCAAGACCATCGCTTCCATGTGAAGGGAATCAAAAAAAGAGGTGAGCCTAGCCTGCCGGGCAAGGCAGGAGAGAGAAGTGTTAGTGGAACACCACAGTAGCAACAGCAGTCAGGCAGACACAAAGGGAAGTATTCTCGATAGGGGTATCAGGCCAAGAGGTTTAGATCTGGGGGTTATCAACCTAATGGTGGTTAAGGTAAGGGACAACAGGGTCCTTAAGAGCAGCAAGTTCCTCATGAGGCCAAAGGAACAATGGGGGAGGCCAGCAGGGTCAATAACAGTGTCAACACTGTCAGGGCTATCAGGGCGAAAGGCAGAGAGATTTTCTAGGACAATGCTTTATTTATGGATAGACATGCCACAGAAAGAGAGATTACCCATATAAGGTTAGAGTACCGTAGCAGCAGGTGCCCCGCGAGAGCAGCAGGTACAAAGGCCACTTGTAGCACTAGCCCCACCGCCCTACCATAGCAAGGGTATTTACAGTATGAATGTGTTTATAATGCTCGAGATATTATCATACAATAGGCCCCATAAGCACCACCATCAGTAGAGGGTACGTTTCTTATTCAAGGACTTAAGGGTAGGATTCGTTTTTATACTAGGGCATCACACTCGTTCATATTGACTAGATAGACCCAAGTTATCGGCCTATTAGAGATATCTGGTAGTCTCGTTATGTGTGTGGATTCATCGTTGGGTAGTGGGTCGCTCATACACTTGATCTGTAAGGGTGTGAACATTGATGTGGGTAGATTATGTTTACCTATCGACCTTCTTGTGTAAGATGTGGAAGGGTATGTCGTTATTTTAAGTATGGACTGGTTAGTCGAATATCGGGAAATGATATATTGTTTTGGGAGGACTATTTTGTTCTTAATTCCAGGGCAGGAGATTTTCTCAGTGGTGATGCCTTTTCCCGAGGGAGGGTTAAGCAAACACTTATATTACATTGATGAGGAGACCTCACATGAGGTGGTTGTTTTGTTAGATTCGATTCCAATGGTAAAGGAGTTTATGGATGTATTTTAGGATATACTCGAGCTGCCGCCTAGTCAGGAAATTAAGTTTATTATCGAGCTTGCATCGGGTATGAAGCCTATTGCCCGGGCACCTTATAGCATGGTCCCATCTGAGATAAGGGAGTTGAGGGAGCAGATTTAGCAGCTCCTATGGTAGGGTTTTATCAGATGGAGTACTTCACCACGGGGTGTGCCAGTGTTATTCGTCAAAAAGATAGATGGATCACTTCGGTTGTCTATCGATTACAAGGAGTGGAACAAGGTCACGATTCAGAATAAGTATCAATCGCCTCAGATTAATGATCTATTCGACCAACTGAGGGGAGCAACTACAAATGTTTCATTTGGGGGTTCTCAAAGATTATGGGTCCACTGATGAATCTGACTCGTAAGAGGGTGTCGTTTGTTTGGGACGACCATTATCAGTTATCCTTTAATGAGTTAAAGTAAAAATTGACCTCAACACCCATAATTCCATTTCACAGGGGATGAGTGGAGTACCATGTCTAAATTGATGCATCCTTTCTAGGATTGTGGGGTATATTGCAGTAAGAGGAGAGGGCTATAGCTTATGCATCGTGCAAGCTTAAGTCCCATGAGAGGAATTACCCCACTCATTACTAGGATTTATCCCCAGTTGTATTTTCCGTATGCATTTAGAGGGACTATTTGTTGGGGGAGTAGTTTAACCTATTCACTTATCATAAATCTCTTCAGTATCTTTTCACGTAGAAAGATCTGAAGATGAGGCTGAGGAGGTGGTTGGAGTTCATGAAGGATTGTCAGTTTGATATTCAATATCATCCTGGGAAGGTTGGCGTGGTGGCAGACACATTGAGTTGATGACCTACAGGGGAGATAACGGATGTTTGGAAGGAGAAGTGGAGAGATATTCGACGTGAAGATGAGGTTGCCAAAGCTTTCATGTACATTTTATTTGTCACTCTCGAGATTTTTATGAGGGTGGTGGGAGCACAAGCAGGGGATCATTATTTTCAGGACAGAGTTCTCTAGTTATTAATTGATGGGGAAGAGTCGTACTCTGAAGGGTGGTTTGCGTCTTAATAGGAGACTTATGATTCCAAAGGATGAGGATTTGAGTCATGTAGTGATGTCAGAGTGTCACGGGTCCAGATTTATGATACATCTCGATGGGGATAAGATGTACTAGGATATGCGCAGGTAGTATTGGTGTCGAGGATGATGCGAAACATAACGAAGTTTGACTCGAAGTGTGATACCTTCCAGCTAGTGAAGGTAGACCACTAAAGATCAACAGGAATGTACTAAGAACTCGAGATTCCATTGTGGAAGAGGGAGAGCATCTATATGGATTTTATTACTGGGTTATTGTTATCGCAGTGAGGTCATGACTCCATTTGGGTGAAAGTGGATCAGTTGAATAAGGTGGACCATTTACTTCCAATTCATACGGATTTTGAAACCAGACAGTATGCATAGTTATTCATTTTTGAGATAGTATGGCTACATGGGGTTTCGATTAATATTGTGTTCGATTGGGACAAGATCTTTATGTCTCATTTATGATAGAGTTTTTAGGTTGCCATGGGCACGAATTTACATTTGAGTACAACATATCACCCACTAATAGATGGGTAGAGTGAGAGAGTAGATTATATGCTAGAGGATATGCTGCGGATGTGCATACTTGACTTCAAGGGAGGATAGGAGCAATATCTTCCTTTGATGGAGTTTGCATATAGCGACTCCTACCAATTCACTATCGACATGGAACCATTTGAGGCGTTCTATGCCCGGGCTTATCGTTCTCCTTCTTACTAGTTAAAGATGGGTAACAACAAGTTATTGGGGTCAGATATGATTCAGGACACCACTGCCAAGATTGAGCCAATTCGAGGGCACATTCGTATAGCTCAGGACAGGAAGGAGAGTTACGTTGATGTATATAGGAGGCACATTGAGCTTAAGGTTGGTGACTGAGTATTGTATAGGTGTCTCCTATGAAGGCGTTATAAATTTCGATGAGAAGGGGACCCTAGCGTTGAGATATATGGGACCATTTCCCATTATCGTGAAGATGGGACCATTGGCATATAGGCTGGGACTATCAAAGCACTTACAGCTAATTCATGATGTGTTCCACGTGTCATCGCTGAAGAGGTACCAAATGACTAAATGGGACTTCTGTCATGTCCTATTAGAAGATATTGACTTTTAGCCAGATATCTCGTATAAGGAGAGACCGGTGGTGACACTTGATTGTAGTGAGCGTAAGTTGCGGTCTATGGTGGTACCCTTAGCTCGAGTTTAGTGAGGGCACCATAACGTGGATGACTTGACATGGGAGCAAGAGGATGACATGCGTGAGAGGTATCTAGAGTTATTCACTGCATGTACGTCCCAATGTTTAGGGCAAAATTCCTTTGTCAATGGGGAAGTATGTAACACCCCGCATTTCTGCACATTTAATATTTAATTAATTTGGATAATTTTTTAAATTACACACGTGTCATAATTTAATTGAATTAATTATTGTATGTGAATTAAAAATATTAATCAAGAGATATAATGGTTAATATTTATGTAATAAGATCACTAAGTGAATAGTAAACAATTAATTTACGTCCTTGCGAGCGATAGTGACATGACAACATTATATCCCAACCGAGAGTCGTGTGTAGACGAATAGGGGTCGGGATAGGACTTTATTGTAGAGTGACTCAAATGATGATTTTGAGGTCACGATTGACTTTAAAAGGTTGAAATATCCGTAATAGTATACCCGGGAGTATAGATAGAGTCCTGGTGCGATTTTAGAGAAAATTAGCACCACAAGAGGGCATTTCGGTCATTACGGAGTTTGTGGTAGAGAGAACTCTGAAAATTGAAGGATTATATCATCCCAAGGGAGTTTAAGTCTAGGGTTACAACAATATTGAGATAAAGGAGGTCACAAGGGAGGGAGATAAGAGAGTTCTTAGAGGTGCAACACCTTTTCTCTCCACCAAGTTACCAAAATCGTGATCGAAAGCAAGGAAGGAACGCTTTCATCACATTCAACATGAAATCATACCTGTTATTGATAAGGCAAGTGTTTATCTTGCATTTTCTAATGAGTTATAATACCCATGTAGTGTAGGGTTCTTGGTGCAATGATAATTGATGATATTCTTAGGGTTTTGGTGAATAAAACTAATGATTTGTGGTAGGATTGCGTGTAGAATGAATCCACATATGTAGAGGACATGAAATCGGTTTATATGTGATAATAATTACAGGAGAAATCTAGGTAAATGGTTTATTTGGGATGAAAAATGTACCATATGAGATTCCTAGTTATTTTGATAAAGGACTAATCAACCTTGATTAAAGAAGGCGGGGGTGTCACACCCCCGTCCAACGGAGGTGGCCTAGAGTAGTAGGCTAGCTCGCTCTAGAACATGACCAAATCAAGTAAAGATAGACGAACTGAGAGGACTCATCTGCAGGAAATTGAAAGGAAGGGCGAACCCAAATCTCTTCATGACCCCCAAGGACCTTACCATGAAAGCATTGGGGCATGGTTTGGCCTTCCAATTCACCTAATAGATAAAATCCTTCGAACCTCTAAAGGAGTTCTCCATGACAAAAGTAACAACGTATGAAGGAAAGACAGACCCAACTCATCACATCAGACACTACAGGCTGACCAAATCCCTTAAGAGTCATCACGATGATTTGATGTGCAGGGTATTCCCATCAACCCCAGGAGAAATCGATTTGAAATGGTTTAAGAAATTGTAACATCCTGTGTTTTCAGAAAAAAAAATTATAAAAATATTAATGTAATAATTTTGGATTAATCTTGGGAATAAATTAAATCGGAAGAATTTAATTTTAAATGAGTAAAATTTAAATTGAGAAACAATACTTATTCTTGATTTTATAATTATTGGACTTAAATTGTACATGAGAGGTTCACTCATTGAAAATAAATTATATAGTAATTAATTTATGGTTACACATCGTCTAAACATAATAAAAATGTCGATGTTGAATAAAAATAAAAATAATTGGGACACGTTCCAGAGTTTTATGAGCTCGTTTAGGTATTTAATACCATTAGAAATAGTCCCAGGCTATATGCATATATGTTGTAAAGTTATTGGCGTATTTGTATTATGAGTTTGGTCCCATTTGGGGGTCCAAATATGGGACTTTAAGTCCAACTAGGGAATCGAGTTTAGAATATATAAATTAGGAGACTAAGGAAGCTCCCAATCATTAACTAGGAACCCTAACAGACACGTTAGGAAGAGAGATGAGGAAAATGGCTAAGAAGAGGGAGAAATCAAGAAAGGAGGATAAATAACTCACCAAAAAATCCTCACATAATGAGACAATAATTTTCTTGTTGTCCAAAATATTACTTAATTTGTTGTGATTTATTTTCCATGTAGATTTATGAATTTTTTTAGGGATTTGTGATGACATAATGATGAGTTGAATCATGTTTTTAGAGTATTTAAATAAAAAAATACGATAAAAAATCCATAAATTAGGGTGGGTATTGATTGTGAGTTGGATGATAGGAATTCATACTTTAAAGCCTTGGTTTACATGATATGTTTGATCACATGTAAAGGATTATTATTTATATTAAATACCTAGAGTTGATGTAGATTATAACCCTTGCATCATAGTAAAATCATAGAGAATTTATATGTATAAATCTGATTTGGTATGAAACCAACGATAGCATGAAATCCTGGGATTTGGGACATGAATCCGACATTAAAACACAAAATACATGATCCTAAGAGGGTAAATAATGTCAAAGGAACTTGGATTGAAAATTATGTTCAATATTAAGCCATTGGAATTATGTTTAGATGGAGGTATTGAATTCCCAACCTTAGAAAAATTCTAAGGAAGTAGGCATTAACGTAGGATGGTTACAGGAATCCTGACGGAGCAGCAAGAGGGTAATTTGTGGGGTAATTATCAAAAATAAATTGACTAGATGGTTTAAAGTATTATTTGAAGGAAGGGGAGTTAAATAATTAAATTGATGGTTAATTGTACGTTATAAAGAAAAGGAAGTTCATAATTTACGTGATGGTTAATCATTAACTAAGGATAACTACGGATAATCCTTATGGGGTAGCTAGGAGGTAATTATAGAGTAATTACCCTTACATATGGTAATATGTATTTATATTTTGTTTGGACATACCTATATATATGGATTGCCCTATCATTCTTGTTCACACACGATCGAGATCGTAGCACACGTGAGCTAGGCATAGTGTAGGTCATATTTAAGTACTACTTAGCAGCGTCACTTATGGGAGATAAGTGTTGATGCTTGGATCCATGTGTCACCACTGGGTATGGGACGTGCAATGGTGTACTGCATAGGTACCTCCCCACTTGTATACGTATTGTGATGTCCGTGATGGATAGGAGACTCTTCAGGACTTACCGATAGAGCACGAACGAGATGATATTGGTAGATGCCTTGGTGTTGCATATATATATAAGGGCATATATATAATTAATGGAAATGAATAAGATAAATTCCTAGCCTAATGATATAGACTATAAAACACAGACCCAATACTATGTAGTATGCATTATAATTTTTTATGTCACTTTATAGGTAGTGATTGGGGTACCTTGGGTAGTAGTAATTGGAATGTAAATGATTATTTTCCAGTCAGTGCTCTAAAAGGCGTGACTAGGCTTAAGGCTTGGGAGAAACGCCCCACCTTAAGACTTTTATGCCTTATTCTTGGTAAAAACCTTAAGGCATACTTTTTTTAAAATAAAAATTCTTTAGTGAAACAATATTGCCTTTTAAAGACTTTTTTTACAAACCGGACAAATATCTCCTCCAAAACAATGAAATTGTATTTTAATTTGCAAATATTCAGACATATTTTTAAGGTATGTACAATTTTAGTTTTTTTATTAGCCTTGTTATGGTTAAAAATATTTAAATTTATTAAAAAAGCTCTAAACGCCTTTTTACGCCTAAGGCCCGCCTAGGCTTCTAAGGCTTAAGGAATGGTTTTCACGCCTTGGTCACGCCCCGCGTTTTTTAGAACCTTGATTTCAGTACGTTAATTATACTTGATGCATCCTTATAATTATATTGGGAAATTTATCCACTATCTACTTTTGGGACTTGGGTTGTTATACGTTTAGCATTGCTCTTAGATGAGGGGTGAGACTCTTAATATATGTGAGTGACAATGGGAGATGTTCACTTTGAATTAATTATAATTTTACACAATCAATTTAGTAAGTTAATTCTTGCATAGTCTAGGGCACTGACCTGAAATTAAAAATGCTTCCCCAAGGTTCTCCTAGACAGGGATAGTAGGACTATCAAGAGATTGGCCTTGTAGTCTCATATTAGATATCAAAATTCATATCAATAAATCTTGACTAGGTTGCTTCTCTATTTCAATTTTATTATTTGGGGGTTATTGTATGGGCATAAACCCAAAGTCCAATTTATTTTAGTCGGTTGAGACATTTATATTTATGTTGGGTTTTCATTTATATTGTGTGGATGTTTGATTTATTATTGTCTTGATTATTAATTTAAATTCATTTTTAAATTCAAATGTGGTTTGCAAATGACTATTTTATGGTCTTGATGTTGAGAATGATACAAATTGTATAACAAGCCCTATCTTTGGCGTATGGTGTCTAGCCAACTTTTATTTTAGAAAATGGGAGTTCTTACAGAAATTGTCCCCGTGATTGATTTCCACCTTTACGGAGCTTGCTGGGCAGTTCCCAACCCAATTCGCCATAAGCAGCAGGGTGGTCAAGGAGGTATATTCTCTGATTCCTCTGAAAAAGAATAAAGGAAAAGATATCAAGAAGTATTCTTAGAGGTACTAGGATATATATAAGGAAAATGATGATTGCAATGAACATCTGGTGATCGCCTCCTTTAAGTTCAGTCTGGAGCGATCACATGATCTCTACTAGTCATTGAAAAAGAAGTCGACTTCTTTAATGGATGATTTAATGTCTCGTATTGAAAAGTACGCCAAGGTACAAGATGATCTCTCCTGTGTAGCCTTCCCATCCGACTAATAGAAAAGTGAGTTAAAAAAGGCTCCCAGTGGCGGAAATAAGCCATCGTCGACCACTAAAGGATTCAGGAATGAAGCTACCAAAAGTCGCTCTAAATCTCAAGCCAGCGAGAGTAGATACAAGGCATTGGAAACAGTCTTAAAGGAGCATATTTTTAGACTCGTTTCTCTGATTAAAGACAAACCTTTATTCAAGAGGCCTCCTAAGATGGTCAGCGACCTAAGTTCTAGGGATGCTAGTCTAAGATACAACTACCACTAGGACCACGGGCACCTCACGAATGACTGCAAGATGTACCAACAATATGTGGAAAAACTTATCCAAGCGAGTAATCTCAAGGAATACATTATCATAATGAAACCGAAGGTAGTTTCCAAGATTAACGCAGTCCAAAACGTGGAGGAAGATCTCCCGCCAGCAGGATTGGTTGCTATTATCCATGGCTACACCGACCAGGCCCAACATATCGCCAAAATTCTAAGGGAAAAGGTGAGGGTAGCAACCATCATTTAACAAGCATTCCAAGTAGACCTAACCAAACCAATCCTAATCAATAGGTAAATAAAGGACCCGAATACCGACTATGCTATCATGTTCATAGATGACAGTCTAGTTGGCGTAAGTCTTCCTCTGCAAATTACAAACTTTGATGTGAGGAGAGTACTAATAGATTAAGGAAGCTTTTTTAAAATCATGTGCCTGACAATGATTTACAAGCTTAGCTACCGTGTCAGGGATCTAGATACTAACATCATCCCATTGATTGGCTTCAATGGGGATATAAAGTCACCTCCAAAGAAAATTAAGTTTCCACTCAAGATCCGCCCAACTAAGAAGGTGGTGGAATTCCACGTAATTCAGTTGAAGTTACCCTATAACACCACACTAGGCAGAGGATGGCTACATGACATAATGGTCATTCCATCATCGTTTAATTAGAGACTCGAGTTTTTGACTCACCAACGGATGGTTGACATGAGAGGAGATCAAGCAGCGACACAAAGAGTTTTGTTTCAGCTATCAAGATAAAGAAAGCTTAGTCCGACTGAAGACATGTGCGCCGTGATATCAATTTAGATAAATTCTCAAGTTTCCAATTGAATACTTATTTAATTAGTGTCAAATTTTAAACCCAAATTAATTCAACCCCTAAACATGCAACTACGTGTGTGAGTATCAAACCATCACAAATAAAATTTCTAACTCACAGATTTCAAGAAAAAAAACCTTTTGGGTAAAATCTTTTATTTCACTATGTAAAATAAATCGCAACTTACATACACAATGAAATCTGTAATGGTTACTCCTCAGAATAGTCACATAGACATGACACGAACAAGAAGTCCACTCACCAATCGACACGCAATCGTAGTCAGTTGTAGAGATAACACTCCACAAAGAAAAAAATTCACCAAAGTTGTATCTTGGGTTCCAAAACTATCCACATGAATATTGGGATGTTTTGTGGATTAAAAATAAAAGGATTAAACCCTTAAACGAAGAAGACAAATAATTATGCTGGTTTGCAATTGGTGCATAATGAAAAACTTTAGGTCATCTTAACGAAAAATTGAGTGATTTAACACGTTTTATATAAGAAACTTAAGGCGACGCGTCGCTCAAATGAAACAGTAATGTTGCTCGAATGAAGCAAGTTATTGCTGAAACGACTGCTTCGCGCAACATCAGCCTATCGCTCGAACGAGAAAGAAAAAAAAATTATTTCTCTAAAAACACTCCGCCTCAACACTTAAAATAAATTCTTTAACGAAAAACTCTGCTTTAACACTTAGAAAATATTTTAGAAAAATTATCCCAACACTCTAAGTTAACCGTTAAGGTACTTAAATACAGCCTTACCAAAATTAATCCCGCTGAGGCTTGAATGAAGAAGAACTTTTATATTCGGATTCGTCTTAATGCATGATTGAACTTGAATAAGTCAATGACGGTTGTAGCGGTACACGACACACTCAAATGTAAATCGAACAATAAAATAATGTCCTTACAAATCTCCCCCTATGTCTATGCTGGTACAAAATAAAAACATCTTAATTATCAAATCAAAATGCCTATACAAATCTAATACCCTCCCATGAACCCAAAACTGAAAAGGTATACAAATTGTAAGTCTAAAACTTTACTTCAAAAATCTTCAACATCAAATCACAGTTTGCAAAATAAAGATCTTCAATATTTGTACATGCACACATGAGACAAAGCAAATACATTCGTGACCCATCGAGTTTGAAATGATATAAGAACAAATCAATCATCAATATATTCAAATCTCCCCCATAATGTAAACTCCCCCATAATTCGTTCTTCCCCTTTTTATTTATGTGAAATAAATAAGAAAATGAATAAACAAAACAAACGTGGAGTTGTCATGATAAACAAGTCAAATAACTATGATCATCAGGATATATTCAAAGATGCCCACAAACTATTTTTCAATTTTCAATTTTTTCAAACGAAAATGCAAAAATAATTTTACAAAAATCACAACCAAATCATGGAAACAAAATGAATGGGTGTGAACATATTCGATAGGAAAATAAATACAATCAAACATAACATATGTGCATGATCAATACGTGTACTTCTAACGAATGAATCTCAAAATCGTCCTTAGGCATCAAAATGTGAATTTAAATGAGATCATCTTAATTCAATCGACAAATCAAAGCCAGGCATGATTTTCACACCAATAACGTCTAAAACTATGTAACAGTATTTCACGACTTTGTCAAGATGTGCAAACCCATTTTATATGCCATCCAAACTCCCTCATAAATAATAATGTTTTTTATTTTTCTTTTGATGTGATGAAACTAAACTAAATTGGCCCACTTTTGACATATGTTTCTTTTTGTTGCCTTTAACATTTTTTCGGGATCTTTTCAACCTCTTTGGACCTTGGAAAATATTTATTGTGCCACACTTTTTCTAGGTCCGATTTAAATGGTGGCTTAATCGCAAAGGATAAATGAGTACCTTTCATAGCCCTTCCCCGATTTTCAAAAATATCAGACAAACTCACAAACAACGGTTCTTACATGCATTACTTTCATTGTCAAGTTTCATCACAATCGAATCATTTTAAAGACAAAATGGAGATGAAAATACATTGAACATCATGTCATACATAAGAACAATAGTAAACAAAAAATCCTTATACGTGTGCAATAAAGGAACTCATGAGTCAAACATGTAGGTAGTAACAACTAATCACATCTCAATGACTCCAAACATTGTAAAGCACATAAATGAAATGATTGCTCATGTCAAAACACTATCAAATAATCACATGAATATGGAATGAAATTATGACTCGGTCATCCTAAATGTCCATTCAAAAAGGGTGCAAAGCAAAATATAAAAATCTTTTTGTCTTTATCCAAAAATTTTATCAAAATAAAATCTTTTTGTATTTTTCATTTTTTTTCAAAAACGATAATCTAATACAAAGAGTACACAAGTCATAACATTAACAAGAATATAACATGAAGCACAACTAGTATATGACAAACAAACCATGCAAACACAATCATCTATAAGATATAGAAAGAGAAGAAACATGTGCAAGCAACTGAGAATCAATTAGTCTAACATCTAGTGCCTTTAAAAGTGATTTCCTAACCCAAATAGGCGTGCAATGACGTATGGGGGTTTTGGGAACCAAGGGAACACTAGACTTTAACTTTCTAGGACTTTTTCGAAGATCAAAACAAAAACGCTTAAGGTGACCTTTCCTACCACAATGTGATCACGTGTAAACAGGTGGAACGACACCTATGGTTGACCTTTTCTAACGTCCTTGGGATTTATTGACCCTATAAAACAAATAATGATCTTGGCTTTAACACTCGAAACATGAGAATACGACTACCCACTACCATTGCTACCAACACTAATCGAGTCTGTCAAATTATTTTTCATCTCCAAAATTTTTTACTCAAGCAAAAATTAGACTCTTCCAATTTTAGCGGCTCATTCTCTAAATTTTTTATTATTCCTAGAAGGTTATCATGTTCTCCCTTAAAATACGAAACATGTATCCCAAAGAGTCTCTTCACGTGTCACAAACTCACCAATTAAAATATCTTAATTCTATTTGGCACAAACACAGATCCTAGAATTTTTAAAGTCATCCAAATCTTTTTCTTAAACTAGGATTCTATCATCACTCTCCTTTTTGGACAATTTTAAAGCATTAAATTCATGGTCTAAAGAAACAAATTTCACATGATAAAAATCTCTTTGATTTTGAACCATTTGCAAAAGATCCATCACGGATTTAAAATGAGAATTTTCTTTTTTCAATACTTTAATTCTTTTAGCAAATGTCAAATTCAAACGATTTAAATCATAAAAAATCTGACTCATTTCAACAAAGGGGGTGCATCCGATTACATAAATGCTCCATCGAAAAAATTGCGTTTTTTCACAAAATGGATTTTTGAAAAAAAATCAATATCACAAAAATCTTGCAGAAAAAGTTATACTTGGTAAATTTGAGTAACCTTATATGATACCAATTTGAAGAGATGTGCGTCGTGATATCGATTTTAATAAATTCGTAAGTTTCTAATTAAATAGTTATTTAATCATTGTCAAATTTTAAACCAAATTAATTCAGCCCCTAAACATGCAACTACGTGTGTGTGTGTTTGTGTCAAACCATCACAAATAAAATTGCTTACTCACAGATTTTAGAGAAAAAAAAACCTTTCTGGTAAAACCTTTTATTTCAATATGTAAAATAAATCTCAACTTACATACACATTGAAATCTGCAATGGCTACTCCTCAAAACAATCACATAGACACGCAACCTGGAGTCAGCAATGGATCAACCACAGTACTCCACACGAACACGCAATCCACTCAGCCAGGAACACCCTCGAGCACTCCCAATCGACACCAGTTACAGTCATCCGTAGAGATAATACTCCACAAAGAAATAACTTCACCAAATTTGTATCCTGGGTTCCAAAATAATTCACATAAAGATTAGGATGTTTTTTAAATTGAAAACAAAAAGGATTAAGCCCTTAAACGAAAAAGACAAAGACTTATGTTGGTTTCCAGTTTGTGTATAATGAAAAAAGTCAGGTCATCTTAATGAAAATGGAGTGATTTAACACGCTTTATATAAAAAACTTAAGGCGGCGAGTCGTTTGGACGAAATAATAATGTTGCTCGAACGAAGAAAGATGCCACTCGAACGACTGCTTTGCGCGACATCAGCCTGTCGCTCGAACGAGATGCCTCTGTCACTCGAACGAGATAGAAAAACATTATTTCTATAAAAATACTCCGCCTCAACACTTAGGAAAAAATCTTTGACAAAAAACTCCCCTCCAACACTTAGAATATATTTTAGAAAAATTATCCCAACACTCTAAATGTATCGTTAATGTTCTTAAACACAACCTTAACAAAATTAATCTCGCAGAGGCTTGAATGAAGAAGAACTTTGATATTGGGACTCATCTTGATGCATGATTGAACTTGAATAAGTCTTCGACGGTTGTAGCGGTATTAGTCATACTCAAATGTAAACCGGATAATAAAATAATATCCTTACACTAACAATAGTCATTGCAATGAAAACTCAGGGGATGATCATCCCAAATATTAATGAAAAGGAGTTTGGACTAGTGTTGAAGAATTTCGATTGGCCCCTACTGAATGCATGTTGCAAGAATTGATTTCCATTCCTCTAGATGAATTGCATCCATAAAATATCTTCATCATTAGATTGAGGTTTCACAAAGATGAAGCCGAATAACTCACCCACTTCCTTAGATAAAATGCGAACATTTTTTCTTGGTACCCTTTCAATCTCCCAAAAATAATTCCAGGGATCGTCTACCACCGATTGCACGTGGAACCAAGTGTCAATACAGTCTAACAGAAACCCAAGAAGTTGGATTCAGAAAAGGTAAGGGTGGTAGAGGTTGAAGTTAACAACCCACTTCAGCCTGGTTCTATCAAGGAAGTCCAATTCCCATAGTGGTTCTAAAACACTATTGTAGTAAAGAAAAAGAGTTGCAAGTGGAGGATTTACATTGACTTCACCGATCTCAATAGGCACTACCCTGTAATACCCTGTATTTTTATATTTTTATGCCTTTTTATTTTGGGGATTTATTAAATTTAATTAAAGATATTAAATTAATAATAATTCGGAAAATCATTTAAATACTTACTAGCGTGATGAGAGTTAGCAATTATTTTGTTATAAGTTACTTATGGGTAAAGTAAGTATTGTATTTATGATGAGTAAAATTATCACGAGAATCTGAGTTGGTAATTTATTTGGAAATTTATCGGGACGCGCATGTGTCGTGTTGGGATTAAAATTGGACTATTAAAAGTAAATAAATTATAAGTCACCCGTATGGTCATTTCGAGTGCGCCAAAGTGTCCGAAAGGGTCGAGATAGTCAAAATAATGTACCCGGGGGTTTAGTTTGGGTCTCGGGGCATTTTTAGGCTTAATTAACACCCCGGGAGGGAGTTTTAGGCATTTTGTATTTTTCGGCTTGGAAACCTACAAATTTTCTAGGTTATATCAGATGCTTAGGGTTGTCTTCTAAGGTTAACACAACGAAAACAAAATACGGCCATTGGAGAAGGAAATGAAAAGCTTACCAAGGAGTTCTAGGCCAAGAACTCCTCCGTTTCCACCGCCGTCACCGCCAAACGTTATATCGCGCAACAAGGATCACCACCACACTGGTTTCATCCACAAATCAGAAACAAAAATTCCCAGGCAAGTATATATCTTGCTCTATTTCAGTTAATGCTCCAATCATATTAGCCTAGGATTGATTAGGACTAGTTTGAAGAACCCATTTTGGAGATTTAAATTCGCATGTTGTATGAGTATTAAATGTATTCTGGAAACTCAATTCATATGTAGAGATTGAACCACGAAATTACAGTAAATCAAGTGTATGAAATCTGCTAAAAGAATGGGAAAGAACTAGACAAAAGAAATATTAGGGTTCTTGATGTTTTTATGGATTATATCCCTTTTAATTCATTTTTCATGATGAAAATCCGCATGCTTGACGTAGGAAATCATTTATTTGAGGTTATAATACTTGTAGTATAAACTATTCGGAGTTTGGTAATCAAAGATATCAATTTGGATTATTTTGGAAGAGGAAACCCGTAATCTAGAAAATCTGCAGGTCTGTCCTACCTTCTTGATCGATCGATCGACCCTAGAGCATCGATCGATCGATGCTTCGATCGATCAAACACCTACCATAGATCGATCGACCCCTCCTGCATAACTCGCATTCCCCTTTTTATAGGTTGTGCCAATTTAAATGATTAGACATTCTTGGATATTAATGTTAGAGCATTTTGGGATATAAAGAAGACCTGTAGGACTTATTAAAAATATGGAACCTTTAATGTATGGCGAGATTAACATTTCACGGGGGTGTTTTACATATAAGGGACAATGGGAATATGTGTTAAAGGGTGAGACTCGTAAGGAAGTTACGTTGTAAAATAAATGAGTACCTACTGAAATTACACTTAGGAGGATAGGAATCCGCGAGTGTCACTTAATAAGTTGGAATAATCCCACAAATTTGAATAAGAGACAAACCATTATACGTGTTAACTAATTAACGAGTAATAAGGATAAATATCATAATAATGGGTTGTGAGAGTGTACCTAAATTTGATATGGTAATAGTAGTATATATATATATGACTGTGTTTATGCATATACTATATACGTGTAAAAATCATGCCCGCGCTACTTGTTGTCCCTGAGGTTACCGCGCTGGGACAGCCTTATCTCGATGGAACCTTTATGAGGGATATTGACTCGTACCCTAGAAGATAGGAATCCTTGGTACAGGCTATCGGATCGATAGTCAGACGGTCCTAAGAGACGTGAGGGTATGTGCTATCCTCTTAGTGACTTGGAACTATGCTTTGCCTCATTTTGTATGTGTTTTGTGTTAATACAGTTCGAGAGTGATTCCGAACTAGTATTTTCCTTAGTACGAGTGATACGGGGACTGGATAGCAGAGTATGCCCGCACCATAGATTTTATGTAGGGTGCTATTAGAATGAATATATTATATGAGTATTTAATATATATATTTAAATCTAGAATTTGGGAACTACCTGCTGTGATTATGGTATGTAAGAAAAGAATAATTATTTCAACTTGGGAATAAGTGCTTGAAAAATATGATATATTACTGAGGAACTTTATTATCAAATAAGGCTTATGTGAGAATTGTACTGTTAAATAAGATTAACCTCCTTAACATTGGAAACCGTCGGCTTGAAACCTTACGAGTAACTTAAGATAAATTAAGTTAAACTATTGGGAGTATTAGTGCAATAGGTGTGAACATTAGAAGAGAGGTGAGAATTTCTCAAGGGAGTGCCGCACTAATATGTTGGTTGCATTAGCCAGTAAGCATTTTAAATACTTGCTAAACTAATTTTTAACTGTTTTACAATCGGGCTCTGACCCGTTTCCGATTTTCTTTTCTCTCTTGTATATATGTATATATTACAGGTACCCAGCCACAGGGGCGTCTTGCATAGGATCATTTGGAAGGATTGCGCTGCAGCTTAGGTGGGAGTTGCAAGCCTCTCGCTTAGATGACCTCATTTTTTATTCCACTCCTAGCATTACTTTATCCAGTTGGGCATGTGTCGCCCTTTTCCATTATTCAGTTGTTTTATCGGATATTGTGATTCATTTATTTCCAGTATTTATACTTTGGGATTTATTATTGTCAGGATGTTTTCCTTTAAGTTTTAAATGTTGGAATCAATTATTGGATGTTTAATTGTTTGGATTATATGTTCCAGTATAGTTGTTCTGTGATTCTTTAACTATGAATTATGTAAAGTTTTAAATGTTGGTTTTTAAAATAAAATTTGGAAAGTAATGTCTAAAAAATGGTTTTGGCACTTAGCTTAATTATTTAGGGTGTTTAATTGGAAAAGTTATTTTTACAATGACAATGCTAAGAGTGAACCAACCGTTCACCTTGATTATAATTTGATAAAGGACCGATCACCCAGTATTTAATTAGGCGGGGTGTTATAGGTGGTATCAGAGCATCAGGTTCTAGTGTCCTTAGGATCTGTACGGCTTATTTCTCTTTCAGCTTAACGTTCTTGTTATAGAGCCCTATTTTAGGATTGTTGTATTCTTGCTTTTACGATTACGTCTTCAGCTATTTGAGATTTGATAATACCTGTAGACTAATAAATTTCTTCATGTTTCAGATGCCTCCGAGACGTGCACCAAAGGATAGGTGTGCCCAAGCCGAGCAGCCAGTAGCTCCGGTTCAGGTAATGATGAACGCAAATGAGGTAGTCGCCATTGTTGCTCAGGCGATAAATGCCGCGCTAGCGGTAGTACATCAAGCTCCACCCCAAGTTCAGACAATGGCGCCAGTATCGGCACAGCTTCCATCTGCATGGGAGCGAGTTAGGGATGCCTTTCAGAACGTGCATCCCCCAGAGTTTGCGGGTGGTTCAGATATTATTGTAGCCAGCCAATGGAAGAAAGATATCCAGAGGCATCTACGTATGTACGAGTGCACGGACGTGCAGAAACAGCTGTTGGCTTCCTTTAAGCTTGTGGGGGCCGCTTTTCATTGGTGGGAATCCACTACCACCTTGGAGGAGTGGGAGGTTATTTCTATTCAGTTGTTTTGGGCGCGATTTGACAGCAAATACTTCCCATCCGCCATGCAGACTGAGATGAGGAGGAAGTTACAGAGTCTAAAGCAGGAGAATTCGACTGTTGCTGAGTATGAAGAGGAGTTCACAAAACTTCTCACTATAGTGCCAGATGAGGCACCCACTGAGGGAAAGAAAATATTATTGTTTGTGGACGGGTTAGCTTGGAGGATATGTAAGCACCTTATAGGAAATCTATCTCTGAATACCTATACAAATGTACTCAATGCTGCTTTACTACACTGCCAGGATCACCACTTCCATCTACAGGGAAGCAAGCGAGCAGGAGAGTATGGTCAGCCGGGCAGGACAGGGGGTAGTGGTGCTAGTGGAGCACCGACATCTCAGGGGCAGACTCATCAGCATGAGCAGAGTTCCCATCAGGGGGACCCTGCCAAGCGGTTCCGATCAGGTTATTCCAGGCAGGGATTTGGGGGAATTAGGCAGGGTCAGCAGGGCCAGCCTAATCAGCAGGGTTAACATCATCAGCAGCAGGGCCATCAGGGCCAACAGCATTTTCATCAGGGCCAGCAGGGCCAATGGCGGGGTGGTAACGGCCAGCAGGGTCGTAATCAGCAGGGACAGAGGGGAGGAAATTTTAACGGTCGATGCTTCGGGTGTGGTAAAAATGGTCACAGGCATCATGATTATCCAGAGGGTGATAGGGCCCCACAGCAGTAGGGTGCTGATAATGAGCCACAGAGGCCACTTTTTCCATCCGCCCTCCCAGCACCTGCTCAGGTACCAGCCCTACCAGCCATTCTAGCCGCTCCAGTGCAGTAGGGGCAGTTACAGTACGGACGTGTCTATAACGTCCACCAGGCAGTAGCCCCACAGGAACCACCCGTGATTGAGGGTATGTTTCCTATCCATGGTATTATGGGTCGGGTTTTATTTGATATTGGGGCGACACACTATTTTATAGCTACCCATTTTGCGAAGGCCTTAGGGTTATTAGCCATAGCAGAGAGCACCGTAACATGTGTAGACTCACCATTGGGAAATGGATCGCTAATTTGCTTTATATGCCGGGGTGTGGGAGTAGAGATTGGTAGCTTAGTATTACAAGAAGACATGTTACTCTTAGATATGCATGAGCACGACGTTATTATTGGTATGGATTGGCTCGCAGCTTATAGAGCCATGATAGATTGTTTCGGTGAGAGTGTTGTCTTTGCCATTCCGGGGCAAGAGATGTTTGTAGTGGCGATGCCTCGCCCAGAGGGAGGCTCGACCGCTCATTTGTATTACATAGAGGAGAATACCTCTAAAGAGGTCGTGATTCCCTTAGACTCGATCCTAGTTTTTCGTCAGTATTCTGATGTATTTCAGGAGATACCAGGCCTAACCCCCAGTCGAGAGATAGATTTCGTCATAGATTTATTATCGGATACTCGACCTATAGCATGCGCTCCATACCGTATGGCTTCGACGAAGATGCGAGAGCTACGAGATCAGATTGAGCAGCTGTTAGGTCAGGCTTCATTCACAGGAGTACCTCACCTTGGGGCGCTCCAGTTCTGTTTGTGAAAAAGATAGATGGTTCACTGAGGCTATGTGTGGACTACCGGGAGCTGAACAAGGTCACGATACGAAATAAGTATCCATTGCCTCGAATCGATGATCTGTTCGACCAACTGAGGGGAGCAACTTTCTTTTTGAATATAGATCTGAGGTCAGGGTACCATCAGCTACGTATTAGGGAGCAGGATGTTTCAAAGACTACTTTCTTGACGAGATATGGGTCCTATGAGTTCAGAGTGATGCCATTTAGACTCACAAATGCTCCAGCCGTATTCATTGACTTGATAAACCGAGTGTTCAGAGAGTTCTTGGATCAGTTTGTCATCGTCTTCATAGATGACATCTTGATATATTCACACACTAAGGAAGAGCATGCCGAGCACTTGAGGCAGGTTCTTTAGTCTCTACGAGAGCATCATCCATATGCTAAGTACGATAAATACGAGTTTTGGTTACGGGAAGTGAAGTTCTTGGGGCATGTTGTTTCTGAATAGGGGATAGCAGTTGATCGGAGTAAAGTGTCAGCGGTGAGGGAGTGGGGACAGCCCACGACACCGACAGAAGTGCGTAGTTTCTTGGGATTAGCCGGATACTACAGGAGATTCATTCGGGGGTTCTTCAAAATAGCGGGTCCATTGACGAACCTGACTCGCAAGGGGGTACCTTACGTTTGGGACTATGCTTGTCAATTGGCTTTCGACGAGCTGAAAGATAAGCTTACTTCAGCACCAGTCCTTGCTTTACCTAAGCTGGGCGTGGAGTATCTAGTTTACACCGATACATCTTTACGGGGACTTGAAGTACTTCAGCAGGAAGAGAAGGCTATAGCGTTTGCCTCCCACAAACTTAAGCCGCACGAGAAGAATTATCCCACACACGACCTAGAGTTAGCAGCGGTCGTCTTTGCATTAAGGATATGGAGACACTACTTATTGGGGGAGAAATTTCACTTGTTCACAGACCACAAGTCACTGCGGTACCTGTTCACTCAGTGAGAGTTGAATATGCTCCAGCGCAGGTGGTTAGAGTTTGTGAAGGACTATTAGTTCGACATACAGTACCATCCGGGAAAGGCCAATGTAGTTGCCGATGCGTTGAGCCGTAGACCGGTAGACGATGTAGCGGACATCTGGAAAGTAAAGTGGAAAGAGTTGGGTCACCAAGATGCAGTAGGCAGTTCCTTCATATCTATCATGATAGTGACACCCGAGATTATTACGAGGGTAATACAGGCACAGACCGCAGACCCATTTTTCCAGGAGCAGATTATACGACTTTTAGCTGAGGGTGCTGAGTCCTATTCTGTTAGTTCTGATGGAGGTTTGAGGTTTAATAGGAGATTGGTGGTTCCAGAAGAAGAAGACTTACGTCATGCAGTGATGACCCAGTCTCATGGGTCCCGATTTGCGGTACATCCTGGGGGAGATAAGATGTACCAGGATATGAGGCGGAAATAGTGGTGGAGTGGGATGAAAAAGGACATTGTTGATTTCGTGTCCAAGTGTTCTACCTGCCAGCTGGTAAAGGTAGACCACCAGAAACCGTCGGGGTTGCTTCATCCATTGGAAATACCCGCGTGGAAGTGGGAGAGTATTTCCATGAATTTTATTACTGGGTTGCCTACATCACAGCGGGGCTACGACTCCATCTGGGTAATTGTGGACCGTTTGACCAAGGTGGCTCATTTTCTATCGGTACGGACAGACTATACCACGGGTCAGTATGCTCAGTTGTTCATTGCTGAGATTGTCAGATTATATGGGGTGCCCCTGAATATTGTGTCAGATAGAGACAAAATTTTCGTGTCGCGTTTCTAGGAGAGCTTTCAGGAGGCCATGGGTACAGAGTTGAGGTTGAGTTCAGCTTATCACCCACAGACAGATGGACAGATAGAGCATACGAATCAGATGTTGGAGGATATGCTACGCATGTGTGTCCTTGATTTTGGAGGAGGTTGGGAGCCACATCTTCCACTAGTAGAGTTCGCTTATAATAACTCTTATCAGTTCACAATTGGCATGGCTCCATTCGAGGCTTTGTATGGTAGGCCTTGTCGTTCCCCAACGTGTTGGCTAGAGGTGGGGGATAACAAGTTGCTCGGACCAGAGGTGATTCAGGAAACCTCCACGAGGATTGAGATTATTAGGAGTCGCATTCGGGTAGCCTCGGACAGGCAGAAAAGCTATGCCGATGGAAAATGGTTCTTCCGAGAGTTTAATGTGGGGGACCAAGTATTACTACGTGTATCTCCTATGAAAGGAGTGATGAGATTCGGGAAGAAAGGGAAATTAGCCCCGAGGTATGCGGAACCATTTCCCATTATCGAGAGGATTGGGCCGGTAGCATACAGATTGGGACTGCCAGAACATTTACATCGCATTCACGATGTATTCCACATCTCGTCGTTACGACGATACCTTCGGGATGACATGTCCCATACCCATATCGCGATTGAGGAGATTGACTTACATCCCGACAGCTCTTACGAGGAGAGGCCAATGGCTATCCTAGACCATAGCGAAAGGAGATTGAGGTCAAAGGTAGTCCCACTTGTCCGAGTCCAGTGGGAGCATCATAATGTGGAGGAATCCACTTGGGAGCGCGAGGCGAACATGCGTGAGAAGTACCCAGAGTTATTCTTACCAGGTACACCTTACTTTTCAAATTTCGGGACAAAATTCCGTTATTAGGGGGGAAGTATGTAATATCCCGTATTTTTATATTTTTATGCCTTTTTATTTTGGGGATTTATTAAATTTAATTAGAGATATTAAATTAATAATAATCCGGAAAATCATTTAAATACTTACTAGCGTGATGAGAGTTAGTAATTATTTTGTTATAAGTTACTTATGGGTAAAGTAAGTGGTGTATTTATGATGAGTAGAATTATCACGAGAATCTAAGTTTGTAATTTATTTTGGAAATTTATCGGGACACACTTGTGTCGTGTCGGGATTAAAATTGGACTATTAAAAGTAAATAAATTATAAGTCCCCCGTATGGTCAATTCGAGTGCGCCAAAGTGTCCGGAAGGGTCGAGATAGTCAAAATAATGTACCCTAGGGTTTAGTTTGGGTCTCGGGGAGTTTTTAGGCTTAATTAACACCCCGGGTGGGCGTTTTAGGCATTTTGTGTTTTTAGGCTTGGAAACCTACGAATTTTCCAGGTTATATCAGATGCTTAGGGTTGTCTTCTAGGGTTAACACAACCAAACACAAAATACGGCCATTGGAGAAGGAAAGGAAAAGCTTACCAAGGAGTCCTAGGCTAAGAACTCCTCCGTTTGCATCGCCTTCACCGCCAAACGTTAGATCGCGCAACGAGGATCCCCACCACACTGGTTTCATCCAAAAATCAGAAACAAAAATTCCTAGGAAAGTATCTATCTTGCTCTATTTTAGTTAATGCTCCAATCATATTAGCCTAGGAATGATTAGGACTAGTTTGAAGAACCCATTTTGGAGATTTAAATTCGCATGTTGTATGAGTATTAAATGTATTCTGGAAACTCAATTCATATGCAGAGATTGAACCACGAAATTACAGTAAATCAAGAGTATGAAATCTGGTAAAAGAATGGTAAAGAACTAGACAAAAGAAATAATAGGGTTCTTGATATTTTTATAGATTATATCCCTTTTAATTCGTTTTTCATTATGAAAATACGCATGCTTGACGTAGAAAATCATTTATTTGATGTTATAATACTTGTAGTATAAACTATTCGGAGTTTGGTAATCAAAGATATCAATTTGGATGATTTTGGAAGAGGAAACCCGTAATCTGGAAAATCTGCAGGTCTGCCATACCTGCTTGATCGATCGATCGACCCTAGAGCATCGATCGATCGATGCTTCGATCGATCGAACACCTGCCATAGATCAATTGACCCCTCCTGAATAACTCATATTCCCCTTTTTATAGGTTGTGCCAACTTAAATGATTAGGCATTCTTGGATATTAATGTTAGAGCATTTTGGGATATAAAGAAGACCAGTAGGACTTATTAAAAGTATGGAAAATGTAAGGCGAGATTAACATTTCACGGGGGTGTTTTACATATAAGGGACAATGGGAATATATGTTAAAGGGTGAGACTCGTAAGGAAGTTACGTTGTAAAATAAATGAGTACCTACTGAAATTACACTTAGGAGGATAGGAATCCGCGAGTGTCACTTAATAAGTTGGAATAATCCCACAAATTTGAATAAGAGACAAACCGTTATACATGTTAACTAATTAACGAGTAATAAGGATAAATATCATAATTATGGGTCGTGAGAGTGTACCTAAATTTGATATGGTAATAGTAGTATATATATATATATATGACTGTGTTTATGCATATACTATATACGTGTAAAAATCATCCCCGCGCTACTTGCTATCCCTGAGGTTACCGCGCTGGGACAGCCTTATCTCGATGGGACCTTTATGAGGGATATTGACTCGTACCCTAGAAGATAGGAATCCTTGGTACAGGCTATCAGATCGATAGTCAGACGGTCCTAAGAGACGTGAGGGTATGTGCTATCCTCTTAGTGTCTTGGAACTATGCTTTGCCTCATTTTGTATATGTTTTGTGTTAATACAGTTCGAGAGTGATTCCGAATTAGTATTTCCCTTAGTACGAATGATACGGGGACTGGATAGCAGAGTATGCCCGCACCATAGATTTTATGTGGGGTATTGTTAGAATGTATATATTATATGAGTATTTAATATATATATTTAAATCTAGAATTTGGGAACTACCTGCTGTGATTATGGTATGTAAGAAAAGAATAATTATTTCAATTTGGGAATAAGTGTTTGAAAAATATGATATATTACTGAGGAACTTTATTATCAAATAAGGCTTAAGTGAGAATTGTACTGTTAAATAAGATTAACCTCCTTAACATTGGAAATCGTCGGCTTGAAACCTTACGAGTTACTTAAAGATAAATTAAGTTAAACTGTTGGGAGTATTAGTGCGATAGGTGTGCACATTAGAAGAGAGGTGAGAATTTCTCAAGGGAGTGTCGCACTAATATGTTGGTTGCATTAGCCAGTAAGCATTTTAAATACTTGCTAAACTAATTTTTAACTGTTTTACAATCGGGCTCTGACCCGTTTCCTATTTTCTTTTCTCTCTTGTATATATGTATATATTACAGGTGCCCAGCCACAGGGGCGTCTTGCATAGGATCCTTTGGAAGGAACGCACTGCAGCTTAGGTGGGAGTTGCAGTCCTCTCGCTTAGACAACCTCATTTTTTATTCCACTCCTAGCATTATTTTATCCAGTTGGGCATGTGTCACCCTTTTCCATTATTCAGTTGTTTTATCAGATATTGTGATTCGTTTATTTCCACTATTTACACTTTGGGATTTATTATTGTCAGGATGTTTTCCTTTAAGTTTTAAATGTTGGAATCAATTAGTTGGATCTTTAATTGTTTGGATTATATGTTCCAGTATAGTTGTTGTGTGATTCTTTAACTATGAATTATGTAAAGATTTAAATATTGGTTTTTAAAATAAAATTTGGAAAGTAATGTCTAAAAAATGGTTTTGACACTTAGCTTAATTATTTAGGGTGTTTAATCGGAAAAGTTAATTTTACGACAGTGATGCTAAGAAGGAACCAACCGTTAACCTTGATTATAATTTGATAAAGGACTGATCACCCGGTATTTAATTAGGCGGGGTGATATGTACCCCAAGGATGTTTTCAAATGCCCCGGATAGATCAGCTGGTGGATTCCATAGCAGGGCATCAACAAATGAGCTTAATGGATGCGTACTTCGGCTACCAACAGATACCCATGTTCAGTCCAGATCAAGAGAAGACCTAATTATTCACAATCTTAGGGCTTTATTGTTATATGGTAATGCCCTTCGTCTTGAAGAATGTGGGGAAAATATATCAAAGGTTGTTAACCAAGATGTTCAAAATGTTGATCTGATCCACCATAGAGGTGTATATTAAATGATATACTTATCAAGAGTACGTATTTGGCCGATCGTATGAGAGACCTTGCAAGAACTTCGACATCCTCACAGAGTACAAGATGAAGCTCAACGCATATAAATATGTGTTGATGTAAGATACGATAAGTTTTTGGGATACCTGGTTACCCAAAGGGGCATAGAGGCAAATCCAATCCAGATTAGAGTGTTAAAAGATCAACCACCATTAGAGACATCTAGGTCATCACTGGGATAATGGAAGAACTTAATCGGTTCATTTTAAGATCTTTTAATAAGTGTCTCCCCTCTTTTTAAGGCCTTAATAAGATAAGTCCCATAGTTTGGACAAAATAATATGATCAAGCCCTAAAAGGGATTTGACAGTACTTGGGATCTCGTCCATTGTTGTCAACTCTAAATGAAAGGGAAAACTTGTACCTTTACTTGATCATTCAAAGTCATGCAACTAGTGAAGCACTCATCTATTTACATGTTAGGGAGTAAAAATTGATCGACTGCATGATCCATACTATTTTTTAATCGAAAAATAGATACATGCCCACAGAAGATATGCTTTTAGAATCGTTAACCACCTCGAGAAAGATAAGGCAGTACTTTGTTGGCCACACCCTAGTCGTCTTAATGACCTACCCCTTGAAAGATTCCCTTAGAAAATATGACCTCTATAATAGAATGACCAAGTGGTGAATGGAACTAGCCCAATTCGACATCAGGTATGAACCCATAATAATGATCAAGGATGAATTCATGGAATAATTCTCAACATCGCTAAGAGAGGAATAATTGCAACCCATCTTAGAAGCATTACTAGTCACCAAAAATGAGCAACAATGGAAGATCTTTATTGACGTCTCATCAAATAAGAAGGGAATATGATTTAGGATAGTCTTTTTAACACCACAAGGCGAGCTGATTGAACAAGCCATCCGATTGGGATTTAAAAGCTCAAACAATAAAGTCGAGTATAAAGTAGTGGTGCACGATCTACAAAGGGCGTTCAACATGGCTTCTCACCACATCATCGTATTTTATGATTCTAAGATGATCGCAACTAATATGAAGTAAGAGATCCTTGAATAATAAACTTCATATACAAGTCCATAGGACTACTCCAACAGTTCGAGTCGGCCCTAGTGAAGTAATTGTTAAGGAACAAAAATATCCATGAGGATGCATTAGCAACTTTGGCTCTACCATTAAAGATTACCTATAGAGAACAATTGAGGTGGAATATACAGATCAACCCAACATTACAGATATAACTAGGAATATAAGTATCCTCCAAGTGTAAATGGACCCATCATGGATGAACTCCATCATCTATTTTTTAAAAACATGAGTTTTACCCCCAGATGAAAAATAAACACATAAGCTGAGGATTAGGTTGGCCAGATTATATCTCGATTCACATGGGAATCTCTATTAAAGATCATATATAGGTCCACTATTAAAATGAATCTAGAAGGCATTTTAAAGGAATTGCAAGAAGAAAGCTATGGAGAGCACACAAGCAGAGATCACTCTCCTACCAAGCAATCTCTCAAGGGTATTAGTGGCCGTATATGCAAAAGGATTCAGCATCATTCACTAGAAAGTGCCCAAAAGTACTAAATATTCTTACCGATGATTAAATATCCTGTCGATGATCTTAATCCTCTCGCAAGTCCATAGCCATTTTCCCATGGGGTATGGGCATCGTAGGACCACTATCGACAGCACTACGAAATTAGAGGTATTTAATAACAATGATTTACTATTTCACAAGAGAACAAGAGACTTGTCTGGATAAATATCATCACACGATTAGTCATTCCAAGAGCACTAGTAACCGATAATGAAATCCAATTTAATAACGATCCATTCCAAGACTTTTATACCGAATACATAATTAGGATTCACAATGCATCACTAGTCTTTTCTCAATGCAACAAGAATAAGAAGATTACCAACAAAACCCTACTATCACGCATTAAACAAACGCTAGAAAATACAAGGAATGGTGGGTAAATGAACTTCCTTGCATTATGTGGGAATACAAGACAACCCTCAATTAGCCGACAAATGAAACCCCATATTCTCTTAACTACAACATGGAAGCGATAATACCTCTAAAGATCATACTACCAATGCTCAGATCGAAGGTATTCAAAAATGGCCAAAATAATTACCGAATATATCATGAGTTGGAACTAGCCGAAGAATGAAGGGAGAAAGACTTAATATATTTGGTCACCTATCAATAGAGATAATAAATCATCATGACAAGAAGGACTATATCAAAATATTCTAAGTCGATGAACTGGTCCTCAGAAAGTTGTTGTCCACCGCAAAGAATCAATTAGATGGAAATCTAGCATCAAATCGGCAGGGACCTTGCCGTATAACTTCAAAAGGGAGTGGGGGTCATATCATTTTATAATAAATAGATGGGAGGGTAGTCCCGAGATCATGGAATGCTATAAACCTTAGAAATTTTTATCATTAAATAGCAAGTTAGTTGAATTCTTTTATTTATTCATAGTAAAATGATTCAGATTTAACTATCTCAAATTGTGTGAAATGCCTTAATGAAAAATAAGAAACCCACTTGTATAAATGGTACAATCTGTGAAAGGTTGAATAAAACCCACTTATTTAAATGGTACGATCTAGTAAAAGTTGACTAAAAACCACTTGTATAAGTGGTACGATCTGGTAAAGGTCTGTTAAAGCCCACTCTCAGGAGTGGTATGATCTAAATAAGTTTAACCTAAAGAGGCATAAAACCCACTTGTATGAGTGGTACGATTTATGAAAGGTCGATTGTCTAAAGTAAATCAACTTAGAAGTAACACAAAACTTACTTGTATAAGTGGTACGATCTGGGAAAGGTCAGTTAAAACCAACTCGTAGGAGTGGTATGATCTAAAGAGGATAGGGATGGGGGAAACCAATATCCCATTATTTGATCACTTGAAATGGCTTTGGGCAATGACTTTACTTGTTAAAATGACTTAAGGATTGATTTAGACGATCACTTGAAATGTCTAGACAACTTCTTAATTTGTCAAAAAATACTTAAGTTTGATTTAACCGATCACTTAAGATGGGTTCAGCCAACTGCTTTATATGTTAAAAATACTTAAGGTTGATTTTTCTTTATATGTTAAAAATAGCTTTAGCCAACTACTCATAATAATTTAGCTGGGTAGTGACCTCCTAGATAGCTGCCTCAAACCCTTCATCATATGCCTTCTTTGGGTCGGTCTCCCTGGTTTTCTCTCTTTGAGCCCTTAATTTTTTAAGGATAAGCTTCTCTAGGAAGGTGCGTTGGTGGAAGACCATGTACTTGGAGTGCTCAGAATCGATTCGATTGAACTCATTCTGAGTTCATTCAGCCTCCTCCATCACCTTAGCATTAGTATCGACCTACTCCTTAATCTTCTTATTTAAGTCCTCTTCCTACCATTCTTCTTCTTTTACCTCTATTTCCTCTTCATCCTCTACTATCATTCTGCTTCCTCCTCTTCTCCTTGATTATAATCAAACTCAGTGGAGATCATGTATGGATCGGTGGGAGTTGAGTTTTTAAGAGTAATCGATTCAACGATCTGGATAATCAGAATGTTAACTAAAATAGGTTTGAAGTTGGAGAGGGAATGATAGGTAAGATCGTAGTTGATAACGATGTGGGATGCGCTCTAGTGGTGGTGAATTCTTGGTAGGTTCGACCTTCTCCGAACTTTCTTTAAATCTATGAGATTTACTTGGTAGTTAGATGGCTTGGTGTTCAGAAAGCTATCTATAAATAAAAAAATAAAATTATTCAGTAATAAGTAAAAATAGAAAAAAAGAAAATCAAACCATTTGTGGGCGACCTACCGGGAGCCCCCTCATAGCAGAAACCCTAAGCCCATCATAACTTTCACTATAAATTGCCTTAGAAACCACAATGATGTTTTGTTAGTGTTTTTTATGGATCTAGGAAAATAAGTAACCAGATTACGAACCTTATCCCTGGCTTGAAATTGATACAGTCCGGTGTGTGGAGAACACCTCAGATCCTAACTATACATAATTTCTTCAAGCCCATTGTTAGTCCCATAAATCTGATTCATGGCATATGTTCCCATCATAATCCGGTGAAAACTACCATTTGCTTGGGCAGGGAGTATTCCGTAGTAACGGAGCACCCTACAAATAATGGGTGAAGGATAAACCATAGTCCCCTCAAGTATTGCCACTGTCAAGAAAGTGACCTTCCCATGGAGAAGAAAAAAAGTTTCTTCCTCATCAGGGAAGACTTTCAAGACAATATTATCAGGAATTATTGGCTGACGAAACTTCATAATTTTTCAAACACCTAGACATGGTAGATGAAGAAGATGAAGGAGATTATAATTGAGAAAAGTGGAGAGAGAGTAGGAGAATTCAAATTACCTTGGCAACTAGTGAAAGTTCCAAGGTATAAAGGTGTGAGAACCCTTATGCACTCTTAATCTTCGTATTGTCACAGTCGTCACAATGCTTGGGTAAGTGTGTCACATGTGCACACGTCATCATTACCTTTAATGATGGAAATGGGCACACAATTCAATGGTGAAAATATGTGCATAAACTAAGGTTGTAATGATTTCTTTGTGCGTCTCATAAAATAAGCACGTGTAAAAATAACGTCAGATTAAATAGACATGTGGCATAGAAATAAGTCAAGGTGTTTGGCCGAACAACCTAAGATATTGAACACACATATAACAAAACAAGGTTCGATCGATCAGTGTGTTTTGATCGATCACTCCCACATTGGGGGCAAATGAAGGGATAATATTAACTAATGCCACATGACCTGAGCCACGCAGTCAAACATATGGCAAGCCATGAAATGAGGTTACAAGAAGTAATCGTCCTACGAAGATTTAAATACAATCAAATCTATAAGATCATTAAAGAGAGATATATATATGGTTAATGTATAAAAATGGACTTAATCCAGATTTATAATCACAGATAACAATATAGTAAGCTATTCAAATCACACACACATAAGAGGATATATTTAGAGTGGTTCAGCTGTAAAATAGACTACGTCCATTATTGGTATTATTTAATAGGGTTTACAGTAGCTCATTATGGCGTGCATATGAGTGATTTGAGTTATCCCTCCAGCTGAGGGAGTATGTTGTATTTATAATGGGGTAAAACCCTAGATATTCCTTTATATTCCTAGGCATTTACATCTATGTACCGTAAATGGAACTCTTGTAATTCAGTGCTAGTTGGCCTCCTATCCGAGTAACTTCTATTATTTTGATGGTTGGCATTCCTGAAATCGGTCGGCCGCCTAGCCGACAAAGTATCTCTTATACCAATCAAGGTGGATAACCATCCACGTATGAGGATATGTGTACATTTATCATTGGTCCATGTAGGAGAGTAATTTTTACACACAACAAAAGCCCCCAGGTTTCCATGCTTGATGAGTGATAAAAAGTATGGAGTATTTGGCCCAAAAAATTGCTCAGCACACTATTTGCGAGTGTGGTTGGCTGCCGATGTCCCATACTTGTAAAAAAATTTGTTAGCACTGTCGATGATGGAATTTTTATAAATAATTCAACCTTTTTTAACCCTTAAAGGATACAATAGTCTTTCGAATCTTCAGGAGGCATGCAGACGACGGTAGTTCAATAGTTCATTCAGTTAATTATTCCGTCCCCTTATATCGAGGCAACCTATAAATAGGTATGATTCCCTCGTTTTCTTTTCACCTCAAACCTTCTACACTTAAGAGTTTTCTTTCATCTTCAATATTTCTTTGTTCGGTCATATGCCACCAATATTTTTTTCAGTTCTTTCAGTCATTTTAGATTCCCTGTAAGCCTTATTTCACTCTTTCTCTATTTTTATCATCTTTTTCTCTTTTTCCACCATGGTTCACACCGTAGATGAGATTTCATTATATGAGTTAAGAGAAAAAAGAAAAAATATGTCTTGGGTAGATTTATATATAGCCCAGGGTCCCATAGATGTGTGTTCTCTTCCTGAGGGTCAGTGGATCCCCACCTTATTCATAGCTGAGGGTGGAAACACTTTTCTACCAAACACTCTTTTCCTTTAGTTTTGTCAATACTTTGATGTGGTCTTTCCTTGGGTTTCACCCAACACTTAGAGGGTGGTAAATGGTTTCCATAGGTTAAAAGAGATTTACGGGACCCATATTAGGGTCTAGGAGTTGATGTTTTGCTATAAATGGAGTACATTTAGAGAGAACACATACTATTTGAAGACTAGGCAAGAAAATAGGGCCTTAGTTGTGAATTTACCATATTCTAATAAGGATTATTAGGACTATGGTGTAGTTGATAAGAACTGGCAACATGCTCCTCATCTATTGGGAGTGTCTTATACTAGGCCCAGATGTCCTCAAACAGGGCGTGGCATAGGTTGCAATTCTGCTGTCTACATGTTCTTCTTTAGTTATGTGTTTTTGAGTTCTGTTGATTAACTTTGTTGTTTCCTTTTTGATGTAGTGGAAAGTAGGAAGAGATTTCCTAAAGAAGGGGAAATTAACCTTGAAGAGATCAAATTTATGTGGTGACTTAACCATAGAGTTGGAGAAGAATATCCCCAAGAAGCTTCTTTGTTATTGGAATGCAAAAGTTCCGTGACCTCGTTCGTTGCTCGACCAACACTTGTGCTACCCCAAGTTTCCATCAACTTAGAAGAGGATATTGTGCGTACTTCTTCATCTACGAAATCTGTTGGTGCTGAGTTCACCCAGGGAGGAACTTCTTCCTCATTTGAATTTTTTGACATTTTTGATATCCCACTTTCTCCTCCAGCTAAAATGACTAAAAAGAAGATGCCCAACTTGATGGGTGGGCCACTGTCTCCTCCCCCAAGAAAAATGATGATGTTGGGAAGAATCCAGTTGAAAAAAGTCCCAAGCCAGTGGTAAGAGGCCTCTTGGTGTTTAAGAGATTCAAACTACTAAGTATAAACTTAAAAAATTAAGGAGAGGTTTTCCTGTCTTTTCTGACGGACCAATCACTAATTACTCCCTGGAAGAATCTTATGCTTCGTATTATTTCTATTTTTTATTATAATCAGTTTATTAAGTTTATTATATTAATTTAATAAAATAATAAAATAGAATATAGAATAATATTTTAATATCCATTTCTTTTTTCTATATAAAATGGTGAATCTAATGAATGATCTCCCACTGCGTGGGAGCTTACGGTTTCATGTTCTATTTCACTCCCCGATAGGGGTTCTTTTCACCCTTCCCTTATGGTACCACTTTGCTATCGGTCACTCAGGAGTATTTAGCCTTGTAAGGTGGTCCTTGCTGATTCACATGAGATTTCATGTTCCCCATGCTACTCGGGTCAGTGCGTAAGCTAGTGATGCTTTTGGTTGCGGGACTTTGACCATCTAGGGTACAACACTTCACCGCTTTGCCTAGTAGCACGATGCTTGTATTTCTCTCCCACAACCCTAACTTCAAATTGGATCAGTTTATCCTCAACAAATAAGTACTTGGGCCAATAAAATCCTACCTAATGGATAGATATTTGGATATGTAACAAAACCCTATACTTTTCATTAAAAAACCAATAAACCAACAAAATATGGATTATTTTATGATAGAATTTTTACCCGACCAACAAGTGTTAGTGAGAAAAATACAAGTTGATCCTAACATTAGGTCAGTTTATGTTACTATTAACCCTGGATTGTCCAATGGTTTGATCAAGTCTAGCACTATCCGTGCTGATCGTGATGCATTAGCCTACATGCCCAGGTCCACGCTAACTGAGAGGGCTTGCCATAATTTGGCATTGATAATTATCTTATCTTCTACTTTTCCCTTGATGTTGTTGAATTTTTTCTGACTCATGGTGTTTACTTTATTTTTTAATTTTTGGTTGGTGAAGTGGAAGAGGCCTTTGAGGTACTAAGATAATCTTTGGAGGCTTCCTGACAAGATTTAAAAACAAAGCAGAAGTTTTGGGAAGAGGAATTGAAAAAGGCCAATGACAGAGCCACTGCAACTGAAGATAAAATAAATGTTGGTGATGAAAGAGACATAAATGCCGAGAAGAAACTAGGTGATGCTGAAGGCTGAGCTAAAACTGTTGAAGACCAACTTGTAGAAGTCACTACTAGGGCCCAATATACGGAAGACAAAGTTGCTAGTTTAACTTCTGAAGTCATTTCCTTGAAGGCTAAGGGCAAAGATTCTTTTAACAAGGGTTGGAAAAAATATCTCTTTGCTGCCTCCACCAAATTGAATATGCCAAGATGTTATCCTTCAAGGAAGGTTGTCCAGAAGCTCTAAAGGTGGTCGGCACAGAGGAAAACTTAGATCTTTTCCAAAGGCATGATCCTGGTACTCCTTCTAACCTGGATGAGGAGTTTGATGACAAGGAGGGGCCTAGAGAATCTTCTATGGTGCCCATTGAGTCTTTAATGGTGCCAAATGCTAGTTTCGACCAACCTGTTGCCAGCCAAGACCTGGACAAGGATAAGGAGAAGATTTAGCTCCTTTTTAGCAAGTTTATTTTTTGTCTTTTCTTTCTTGATGATGTATTGGCCTTTGTACTTTAATGATTAATTAATGAAAGAACAATTTTTTTGCTCAATTATTGTTGTCTTTAAATGGCTTTGATTTCTTATTGGTTTGTTCTTTTATGCATTGTTTACTTCTTTGTACTTGCCCCATAAACTCATATATTTGTGACTTTCTAGTTTGATGCTAAGAATAAGGCCACTATTTCTACTGAATCCGACTTACTTAGGCGTTGAAAAAATATCTTTAAAGATGGCCATGTTCCTTTGTTCAAGGAAGATTTGTCAGGGTTTCTTGGCCCAGATGTTTCTAATCAAGTGAAAAAAATATTACATCCACCTTAATTTCCTCTTGGACAGAGCTATAGAAAATTATGCCAATATTTACAAGATGATTGAAAGGATGTAGGAGGATCACAAAATTTCTAAATCATTGCTTCATTCTGACTATGAAGCCAAATATAAGTCATTAAGTGAAAGTTGTGGATTTGTCAATAAATGAAAAGACATTACTTCTGCTTTGCATAAGAAAGATTTGTCCTTGAATCAAGAATTAGAAAATTCCAGATTAATTGCTGTTATATTGGAGAAAGAAAACTATATCCTAAGGAATTAACTTGACAATCTGACGAGATCAACCACTACTGGTCCCGAGGAGGGTGATTCATTTTATAGGCTTAAAATGCTAGGTTGTTGGAAGAGTTAGAAGCTTTTCACAAGAAAAAAACAAACCAGGGAAAGTTTCCAGGCAAAGTATAGTTGTTCGGCTAACTATTAAGGAGGTGAGAATCAAGAAGACTATTGTCGACCAAGCTTCCCTGCTAAAGTCCATAGATATAGTCCTCATGAAACTCCAAGATCAATTTAATAAGTTGATATTCCATTTTCATAAGCAACCAAGGGAAATTTATATTGATGGCTATAACGAGGCCTTAACTCACTTGGATGATCATTTTCCCCAAGGCAATCGTGAAGTCTACAAATGGGGGTGGACTAACATGTTGACCTTGATGAAGTACGATTAAGACAGTAATTTATGGCACTAAAATTAACTAAGTTTCTTGGATTGTGCCAAGCCTCCGTTTAAACTAGACACAAGCTAGATTCCACCTGATGCCATTAATCAATGTCAGATAAGTAAATATTTAGGAGAGTACGGCCTCCATAATGAATGAAAGACGGTCCTTCCTCCTCACTTATTGATAGGACGAGCAACAACATTAGGCAGATGTTAATAGATTTTAACACAATAAATTCACCATATACCCTTGATGATCCTCCCATCGAGATGGACAAGGTACAAGGGAAACGTCCAGCAGAATAGATTTATACTTCTTATGGGGCAAAAAATATGCCTACATAATAACATGACACGTGACGAGCACCCCGGTCAAGATAGCGAGCAACAGGCGCTCCAACAAGATAGGGACGACTCGAGTCCTTGATAAACTAGAAGACCGAGGAGCAGTATCTGATTCAAATCAAAATCCATGAAGATAGGACTCATCCGTATTTGTAACCCTAATGTAACCCCTAACTCTATATAAAGGGGATACCCCCCATTGTGAAAGGGGGCTTAGAAGCTAGAGGAACACTCTCATGAACTCTCTCATCATTCTAATGGAACACAACAGAAGCCCCATGGAGGTGGGCCATTCGTGGTCGAACCACGTAAATCTTTGTCTCTCTTATATTTATTTTTATGCTTGTATTGTGATGAATTGGCACCCCCCTACGGGTGAGATTTTTTGCTCCTACAATTGGCGCCGTCTGTGAGAAACGAAACAAAAAGTCTTTCCTTCTTGTTGACAAGATGATGATTTATGTTGCGATGCAATGTCTTACATGCACGAAACCCCATCAAAAGTTAAGTTTTTATTTCTCTGCATACAAATAAATTATATGTTCTGCACGCATCTTTTTGTTCAACACTGATTGTTTATATTCATAAATCTTGTGTTGGATTTTTATTTGTGAATCTGCATAATAGTCAGTTTCATAATAATGAGTTTTTTATGAGTACTTAGAGATATGGACATTCTCCAGATTTTTCTGGGCAAACAAAGCTATTTACTGGTTACATCATATCTTGATTTCCATATCCCAAATTTTTGGGTAGAGGGCAACCGTCTAAAGGTTTTCTCTCTCATGAGATATCTTCAACACATCTTTACAAAGAAGAAAGATATTCCCTCAACAGTTATATTTTCACACAGATGTACAGGTTCTGGGCACGCCAACAGTTCATCAATTTTGATCTCCATTTACACAATTTGTGTTGAATACAAGATTTTCTCATGTCACGAAATTTGTGGTATCATAAAAAACAAAAATCAATGGCAGATCCAAAGAGAATCCCTCCACCAACCTAGATGTCATACAGATTTCTCTACATATTCAGCACGATCATAATAAAATTAAGAAGGAACCCACAGTATTTTGATCATCTCTTCCGGTTATTTATGAGCTATAACCAGACGTCACCGCCGATCTGCGATTTGAGGCTGCCATTAAGGCAAGCACCATCAATAGTTTATGACCTACACATGATTAACAGTAATAACCACACTGACGTGCTCGGTGAAAAGTCAAGATGACAAGCTCGGGCGAGGACCACTGGTCGGCGGCGAAGCGAAGATGAGTACATCCTTCAATTCAAACACGCCCAGTCCGTGTCCCAACTCCTCGTCGATGAAGCCACAACTCACTGGCCAAAAATGTCAGCATCCACCAGCCCTGGGCACAAAGGCCCTATGTCTTACATTTGAGACATATTTGACTAATTTTTGCATTGCTAGGTTCTCTCTAAAAAAAAAATTAAGGAACCATGTGATTTTATTACAATTATTACAACGATTTTAGTTGGAACTTTTTATGCGACCTTATTACAAATTATTTTCATCACATAAATAGTGGGGTGCACTTATAGAGAACTCACATCATATATTCGATCATTTAATTTTCAATATCATTATCCTACTACAGCTATTTAATTTCGACAGAAGGAGATTATTGGTTATTTAGCTCAGCCTCGACGGATGCTCGGGAACGGCTATCTCAGTGGGATTTTTATCATAAAAACCATTGGATCATTTATTACATTCATACTCTACTATGAATTTTTTCCTCGACAAATGGCCGAGCGGATGCATATCTTATATACTTTGCTAAACAGATCATTCTCATGATAACTTCTATTTGATTTAGCCTCAACATATGGTCGGGAAATTTACTAACTTCCACAGGTACAAGATTCAGTCCCGATGGATGCTCAGCAATAATCCTAAGTTCTTGAAAATCTTATCGATGTTTCGATAGATGCTCGAGGACGAATTGCTTGCTATATCTACTCGATATTGTACAACTTTGCCTCGGCAGACTATCCAGGCACCATTCATTTTATTAATGCTCTGACGGATAGTCGAGCACACTATAGCACTTTATACCCACGGAAATGCTTGGGAAAAAGTATTATTACTCCGACTGAAGCCCGGGTTCTCTGATTCTTAACCTGAAGGATGAAGGATGGTCAGGCACATTCAAAATTCATCTCAACAGAAAATTGGCAAAATGATTCTATATATTTAGTCCCGAAGATATCTACCGTACAAGTCACATTTTATCCCCAATGGATGTTGGTCAGGATAATCCTTATATTTAGCACAACCCCAATTGATGGATACACACTGTTGATGTAAAAAATTAGATCGCTCTAATTATTCAATCACAGATAAATAAATGAGACAAAGAATTTTAAAGTGGTTCGGCCTTATAAGAATGGCCTACGTCCACTGTTATGTTATTGCTGAGTGTTTGGGAATTCTCGATTACAAGTTCTTTCAAGAAATTCCCGTCCCTTTGAATGAGGGTGATACAAGGTATTCATAGCCTTGAGGCTGTACATGAAAGGGTCGATACATTAAATGATATACATATGAAAGGGTAATACATTTAATGTAGCGTGTGTGTCAAGGTGATAAACATTCAATGAATAGTTGAACTGTTGATTATCTGGCAATTAATGCTACGGCCGAGATGCAGCTCGGACCGCCTTAGTTGCTCGTTGCTCAGGAGTTCCTGGGAGCGCTAGAGTACCTCGGAATGCTAAAGTTCCTCGGTGTGTCCTCGTTGCTCGTAGAGAACATGAGTTGGTCGGGGAAATGAACTTCCTCATTGTTATTGTGCCACGTAGATTGACACGTGTCTTCGTATTATTCGTCCACATCAGCATATTAATTTTGGTATCAACAGAAGCCCCCAATGTTTCATATTTCGAACTTTGAGGAGTATGGAACATTCTTTCTCGGTATATGGTAATATTAAATGACCTTCCTGGGTTTTAGGAGCATTGTATTTGAATTTATTTCCAAATTCACAGAATCCGCCTTTTTTCGAATTTTTACGAGCGCTTCGATCTTTGTGCCCTTTTTGTCCTTTTAGCCGCCGGAAGTTCGATAGTTTATTTTTGTAATCATTTCTTTCGCCATTTCCCAAGGCACAGTAATTAAACTTCCCAAGCAATCATACCGTCCTCTACTTTTTCCAATTTTCTTGCTTTTCGAATTCTCCATAGTCTTTCTTTCTCTTGTGCGTTCATCCTTGTTTTCATTCGTTGTCAACAGATCTCCTTTCTTTCTGTAAGATCTTCTTCCTTCTTCTTTTATTCACCATGGTTTATATTATTGAATCTATTGAAAAATTCCGTTCTGATTATTCCATTCCGTCTTGGGTAACTCTGGAGAATCTTCCTGAGCCCTTTGATTATTTTCGCTTGGCTGAGGGACATTGGTTCCCCAGCCTCTTTATTGCTGAGTGTGGATTTTCTTTTCCACCCAACTCTTTATGCTTAGAATTCTGCCAACATTTCGATGTTGTTCCTGCAAAAGTAGCCCCCAATACATGGAGAATAGTTAATGGGGTGCATAAATTAAATCAAACTCATGGAACTCGCATAGGAATTCCTGAGATTATGTATTGCTATAGATGGGCTGTTTTAGACAACGTTTATTATTTAAAAACCAGATTTTTGAATAGAGCTTTAGTAGTCAACCTCCCTGATGCCAACAGGGATTATTTTGAACATGGGTTAGTTTTCAAAAATTGGCAACATGCTCCTTTAGTCAGAGACGGAGTGTATGAAGGTCCCAAATGCCCCCCATATGGCAATGGGATAGGTTATTTTCATTTTATTTTATTCTCGAAATTGTGACTTCATCATGTTTGAATAAATGCATGATTGACATTTCAAATTGTTTTTGTTTGCAGTTAACAACAAGAGAAAAACTCCTAAAGAATCAGAAGTTAATATAAGGCAATTAAAACATATCTGGAGCTTGTATTAGAAGGTTGCAGACGAGCATATCAGGTCTGCCTCATACTTGTTGCAGTACAGGAGCTATACGTCGTCTTTTACTGCTCGCCCTGTGGTCAGCTCCAGTGATCCAGTGCAAATTCCTGAAGACTCTGATCCAGAATCTCATATTCCTTTGAGCCAGAAAATGGGCAGGAAAAGAGCTCCTCCTGCTCTATTTGATGACACTACTTCTGCTGCTGAGGCCAAGAAAAGCAAAATTGATGTCCCAGAAGGGACTAAGAAGGTGGATGTTGCGCCTTCAAAAGCTATCGAGAAGCCCCCAGTGGCTCCGAGCAAGAAGGTTGCTCCTGTGGAGATGACTGCTATCTCTCCGACCAAGAGCTCTTCCTTGGTTGAAACTGTTGAAGTCCCTTTGAGGAGATTGAGGAAATCATCCTCAGTCAATTTGGCTGAAACTGTCAATCTGGCTGAAACCGTCTCCTCTCTACCAGCTGGTGGTGTTGGTGTTCCAACCATCATTCCTCCGAGCTCTGCAATGAGCTCGGTAAAAACTTGGATCATACCCGAGGTCCAAGGAACTGATGAAAAGATTTCTAGGGATATGCTGACATCCCTAGCTACCCGTCACCTTGCTTCGATAAATTTCTCACACTCTGAATTTCCTTTCTGTCTTTGAATACTTGTATTTTTGCACTGACCTGTCACTTTTTCCTTTGTTTAGCTGGTGAATTGTTTTAACAACATCGTGAAGAAAGATGAAGCAATTAAAGCTTCCAGCTCCTCGTCGGGGGTAGAGGATGCTCTGCTGGGTTTAACCCAATCCTTGAAGGATTCTCGTCAGCAGTATAATGAAGACAAAGTTGACTGGGAGAAAAGGTTGTCTATAGTTGAAGCTGAGAAGGTGAAGCTGGCTGAGATCTCCAAGAGTTTGGAGAATAAGGTGAAAAGTTTAGAGGCCGAGCATCAAAAATATGACGAAAAGCTCAAGAACTTTGGAGAGCTTGAAGATAAGCTGAAAAAGGCAGAGGAAGAATTGTCCGTCCTGCGAGATATCAGGGGCCAAAAAGAAGAATTGGATGCGAAGTTCTCCTCGGAGAAACTGAAAAGAAAGCTCGCAGTAAAAAATCCTTCAGCGCTGGCTGGGATAAAGGATGGGACAAAGGGATTGCTGCGATGGCATCCCAAGTACAATACGGGAAGTTGAAATACTTCCGAGATGGCTGGGTAGCAGCCCTGCAGGAATTGAAGATCAAAGAGGACTTTGATCTATTTCAGCTACACCTTCCTGGTCCTCCCCCACCAATTGTAGAAGAAGAAGATGAGGCTATCTCTGATGAATCTTCCATGGCCATGGGTGATCAAATCCCTGCCTCTCTACCCTCTACTAACGAGGATATTTCTTCCATGCTTCCTCCTCCTGAGAAAATTTCAACTCCTATTGATCAAGCTGCTGTTACCACCGAGCAACCAAGCTCCTCGTCCCAGCCTCCCGAGAAAGTCTTGGGAGACAAGGAAAAGGTGTGAAGTTGTTCGGTATCATTTCTATCTTTCATTATCATTTGTAATCAAGCAATGTAATCTTTTATGATCTAATAAAATACATCTTTGTTCTTCTCTGCATTGTTGATGCTCTGTCTGTTTTCATTAACTCTTACCTTCTCCTCTTTATTAGTTTATGGCTAGAATGGAATTGATATCTGCCCCTGATACAAATCTGATGCAACAATGCAATGGATATTATAAGGCTGGTCATACAGACCCGAGTGTATAAGAGATTGCCGACATCCTTGGCCATGATGCCTCAGAGCAAGCAGTTGAGGCTTACTGGTACTTGAAGGATTTACTTGATCGATCTGTGGCCAATAATGTGGCATACTACGAATTGATCGAGGAACTTCATTGTTCTTTAGAAGATCTTCAGAATCAACACAATGAATCAACTACCTTGTTGCATAAGGAATATGAAAATAGATATCAACAGCTTTCTTCTGAAACAGGCCATAAAAAGATTATCGCTGGATACGATGTTAGGGAGAGAACCCTAAAAGGTAAAGTTGAGGCCTGCAGGCAGATCGCCGAGCTGCTGGAACAAGAAAACAACAATTTGCAGAAAAAGTTGGCACAGTATGAGTCTGCAGCTTCATCTTCCACTGCTTTAGTACCGGTTACCGATGAGGGTTTCTCATTCTTAGAGGTTGAAAATGCCAAATTAAGGCAAGAACTGGATACCTTAAGAAGATCTGGTATTTCTCCTGCTGCTCGGGGACGAGGAAGAGGTTCTCGTGGACGAGGAAGAAATGCTCTGAATATTGTAGAGGAACAAGTTATTCCAGTTACTCGGGGACGATCAAGAGTTCTTAGTCGTAATGTTGAACAAGCTCGTACTCAGTCGACGTTGGAAACTCAAGCGTTCCAATTGAATGCAAAAGACCGGGCGTTGTCTGAAATGTCCAAGAAAAATCTATCCTTGGAAGATCAACTTACTGCGACGAAGTCTGCTTTACATTCTAAAGACATTTTCACCAAAAACCTTCATGAACAATTGGATAGACTAACTTTCCAATTCCATAAACAGCCCAGGGAATTTTGGATGGCTGGATACAACGAGGCTTTAGTTCATTTAGATGCTCGTATCCAGAATGCTAATAATGAGGGCTATAAACAAGGCTGGCTGAACGCCTTATGTGTATTGAAGCTAGAGCAGGGACATTACTTGTGGGACTACTATGATCCTGGAGTGCTTGACTCGCCCGTGCCACCTTTCAAGTTGGACATGGAATGGATACCAGCTCGCGCCATTCCTCGGAGCTTGATTGCGAATTATCTTGGTGATTACAGCTTGCATTCTCAGTTTGAAGTATCTCGTCCCGAGCATCTTCTAGATCGTCCTTCTGTAATGAACGTTAGAATGCTCCCAGATTTCAACTTCATTAATTCTCCTCTTTGCCTGGAAGATCCTCCTGCCGGCGAGGAACCTGTCTCAAAAACAGAGGGAAAGAAACCAATAGAATAGGGATCTTAATGTAATAGTTAGTACACATGTAATTTGTAATACATTTTGACCTTAATGAAAGAATTTCATTTATGTTTGTAAATTTGTATTGCTATTGTCTTGTGTTTATCAAACACTTTTATATTTGTGCATATGTATCTGTTAAAAAAAATAACAATATTGTGTTGTTCATCGACCAACTTAGTAAAAAGTTACAAGTATCAATGTTGCTCAATCACTTACTAATAAAGTAATGAGTATAAAATGTTCAAAATGTTTCCAACCAACCAAGGTTGTTAAATTGTGTTTGTCGACCAACTACAGTTGATGGGTTTTTATCCCCGACCAGACATATTTGGTTCATAAAATGTTCATAAAGTGCGTCTGACCAACCAAGGTCGATAATTTATCCTTGTCGACCAACTACAGTTAGCGGGTTTTGATCACCGACCAACTATATTTGGTTCAGTTTGGAATTTTTTGCTCCTCGAGGAATATTGGGTTCTTTCGAACTATCTGTCCACAAGCTCTTTTACCAACCGAAATTGATCACGCAAGTGTATGCCTCCTAACCAAAGGAGTATATTTTGTTCTCGTCCTTTTACCAACCGAAGTTGGTCGTGGCTTTGAACTATAGGGTTCTTTCGAACTATCTGGTTCTTTCGAACTATCTTGTCCACAAGCTCTTTTACCAACCGAAATTGATCACGCAAGTGTACGCCTCCTAACCAAAGGAGTATAATTTGTTCTCACTATTTTACCAACCGAAGTTGATCACGCTCGAACTATCAGGTTCTTTCGAACTATCTGGTTCTTTCGAACTATCTTGTCCACAAGCTCTTTGACCAACCGAAGTTGATCACGCAAGTGTACGCCTCCTAACCAAAGGAGTATAATTTGTTCTCGCTATTTTACCAACCGAAGTTGATCACGCTCGAACTATCAGGTTCTTTCGAACTATCTGGTTCTTTCGAACTATCTGGTTCTTTCGAACTATCTTGTCCACAAGCTCTTTTACCAACCGAAGTTGATCACGCAAGTGTACGCCTCTTAACCAAAGGAGTATAATTTGTTCTCGCCCTTTTACCAACCGGAGTTGGTCGTGGGTCTGACTTATCGTCCTCTTTTTGCTGTCGAGCAGTGTAGTGTACAACACTAGTATTCCCCGAAAAACTTTCAAACAAAGGAGAGAAAAAAATGGTGAAACATCATCGTTTTATTCATATTGATGGAACTGTTGTACATTTTACATCATTGATAATACTTGCGAAGGTGCTCAGCATTCCAAGCATTCTTGAATTCCTCTCCTTCTAGAGTTGCTATTCGGTAAGTTCCTGGTCGAACAACTTCTGTAACTCGGTAAGGTCCATGCCAATTTGCTTCCAATTTATTGTGCTTCTGAATGACCTTCTTTAGCACATAATCTCCTTCTTTTAAATCGCATTTCTTCGCCCTTTTGTTGTAGAACAAAGCTGTTCGTTGTTGATAAGCAGCATTCCTAATGGCTGCCTCTTCTCTGACCTCCTCGAGCATATCCAAATCCAGTCTTCTCATCAAGTCACTGACCGAAGAATTGAAATTCAGCACTCTATGTGTTGGAAGACCTAACTCGGCAGGTATCACAGCCTCACTTCCAAACGCCAGCATATATGGTGATTCTCCAGTTGCTGCTCGGGCAGTTGTTCGGTAAGCCCATAATACTGATTGTAGCTCGTTAATCCAATTTGCTTTGGCCTCACTTAGCCTTTTCTTCAAACCATTTAGTAATGTTCTGTTCGTCACCTCAGTCTGTCCATTGCTTTGAGGATGGCCTGGTGCTGAATGAAACTTCAAAATGTTCGACTGATGACAATAGGCAGCAAATTCCTCATTATCGAATTGTGTTCCGTGGTCTGTGATGAAGGCATGAGGGAGACCATATCGACAGATGATGTTCTTCCAGACGAACTGGTATACCTTCTCGTATGTCATATCAATAAGCGGCTCAGCTTCTACCCACTTAGTAAAATAATCCACTGCGACGACGAGGTACTTGAATCTTCCTCGGGTGGTCGGCAGTGGTCCAACCAAATCAATCCCCCACATGGCAAATGGCCAAGGGGAAGTTATGGGTGTCAACAATGCTTGTGGAGTTCGTCGGATGGAAGAAAAACGTTGGCACTTGTCACACTTCTTGGCGTAGGCTATACAATCAGCCCTCATTGTCGGCCAGTAGTATCCTTGAGTCATCACCCTTTGCAAAAGTGTTCGACCTGCTACATGAGCTCCACAAGACCCTTCATGGATTTCTTCAATCAACTCTTTCACCTCGGAGGGATGTACACATCTCTGCAAACCTGCCATAATTCCTCGTCTATACAAAATACCATTAGTTAATACATACCGAGCAGCTTTATACTTCAATTTCTTGGCAGCGAGCTTATCCTCCGGCAATTCTCCCTCCTCAATATATGCCCTGATGGGATCCATCCAAGATGGTCCTAAATCAAGTGTAATAACATTCATCGTCAGTTCTTCATCTATGCTCCGACTTTCCAGTACTTCTATTGGTATTGTTCTTCGCAGTTCGGTACGAGTAGCTGGTGCTAGTCGGGCCAGTGCGTCTGCTTGTGCATTTTCTATTCTCGGTATTCTGACCAACTGAATGGCATCAAATTCTGCCAACAACTTCATCACCTTGGCATGATATTTGACCATTACCTCTCCTTTAACTGCATACGTTCCTATCATCTGATTTACAATCAATTGAGAATCACTGAATACTATCATTTGTTGTGCTTCCATGATCTTTGCTAAATTAAGACCCGCTATCATGGCCTCATACTCAGCCTCATTATTGGAGGCTTTAAATTGGAATCGCAAGGCATATTCCATGTCAATCTCGTCTGGGGTGTTCAAAACAATTCCTGCCCCACAACCTGCTGTGCAAGATGAGCCATCTACATATAATCTCCATATGGGTAACCCATCTTCAAATTTCTTATCTGATAGAGTTCCTCGGTGAAATATTTGTTGCTTCTTTTCATCTTCCCCTGACACTTTTCACTCCTCGTCGACCATCTCTTCTCGCTCTTTTACCAATCGGAGCTGGTCTGAGTTCGAAGTTGATGATCTTTCTACATCCACAAGCGCTTTTACCAACCGGAGTTGGTCTGAACTTATGTCTGTTGATCATGTAACATCCACAGGTTGGTCAGCGAGTAATTTTTGTTCCTCGGGGGTATCAGGATATGTAAACTCTGCTATAAAATCTTCTACAGCCTGCCCTTTCAATGATGATCTCAGCTCATACACAATATCATATTCACCGAGTTCTACTGCCCAGTACATCAGTCTCCCTGACTTTTCTGGCTTATGAAGGGCTTGTCTCAATGGCATGTCGGTATAAACGATGATGGTATGGGCCTGGAAATATGGCCTCATTCTTCTACTCGCTTCAATTAATGCCAATGCCAATTTTTCCAGCTTTGGGTACCTGATTTCTGCACCGCAGAAAGCCTTAGTTGTGTAATAGATTGGTTTCTGGATTCCATTCTCCAATCTGATCAATGCTGAGCTGACTGCATTCTCTGATACTGCCAGATACAAATACAACTTTTTGCCCATCACTGGTCTGGACAGCAATGGAGGTGTTCCCAGATATTTCTTCAAGTCTTGAAAGGCTTTTTCGCATTCATCGTTCCACTCGAAAGTTTTTCGGAGTGTTTTGAAGAATGGAAGGCACCTATCAGTTGCTCGGGATACAAATCTGTTGAGTGCTGCAACTCGTCCTGTAAGACTCTGCACTTCTTTCTTCGTCGTTGGTGATCGCAGCCCTAAAAGATCTTTGATCTTTTCAGGATTCGCCTCAATGCCTCTTTGGTTGACGATGTATCCGAGAAACATTCCTTCTCGTACTCCAAACGTGCACTTCGTCGGATTGAGCTTCATTTGATATTTATCCAGTTGATCAAAAGTCTGGCTTAAGTCAACTAGATGATCAGCAGCTTTCTTGCTTTTTGTTAGCATGTCGTCGACATAGACTTCCATATTGCAACTGATTTGTTCGGTAAAAACCTTATTCATCAGCCGCTGGTATGTCGCTCCTGCATTTTTCAAACCAAAAGGCATAACATTATAACAATAAGTTCCCATTGGGGTAATAAAAGAAGTACTTTCCCTGTCTTCAGGTTTCATTTTGATCTGGTTAGCCAGAATATGCATCCATGAAGCTAAGCAGCTTATGTCCCGAGGTAGCATCCACTAGCTGGTCAATTCTGGGCAATGGAAAATGATCTTTTGGGCATGCCTTGTTGAGATCAGTGAAATCAACACACATTCTCCATTTATTGTTCTTCTTCTTTATCATCACCACATTTGCTAACCAGTCTGGATATTTCACATCTTCAATGAATTGGGCTTTCTGGAGCTTCTCGACCTCCTCTTGTATGGCCTGATTCTTCTCGGGACTAAACACTCTTCTTCTCTGCTTCACAGGCTTGATCTCCTTATTCACATTGAGCTCATGACATAAGAAGTTTGGATCTATTCCTGGCATGTCTTCATGACTCCATGCGAAAGTATTCTTCCTGTTTCTCAAGAAAGTTATCAACTCCTGTTTTATTGAAACATCCAACGACGAACCTATCTGGGTTATTCGTTCAGGATGTTCGTCGTCCAGAATAACATTTTCTGTAGATTCCACCACCTGTCCTGTTACAAGTTGGGATTCATCCCTGGGATCAAGAGTTTCAATTTCTGTACCTTCCTCCACTTGGTAGGTAGTAGTCTTTTTCCTTGACTCTTCAAGTTCTTCTTGCTCGGCAGACGAATAATAGCATTCCCGAGCTACTTTTTGATCACCTTTCACAACTCCTACTCCAAAGTTTGTTGGGAATTTTAAGCATTGATGCACTGTAGATGGAACTGCTTCGAACTTCTTCAAACCGACTCTTCCCATGATGATGTTGTAGGCTGACTGCACATTCTTATCCATCACAAAGAAGCGTATTCTTTCTGTTCGACAAGCAGGCCAAGTTCCAATGAATATATCCAACTTGATCGTCCCAAGTGGAAAAACTTTCTCGCCAGCAAAACCCAGGAGGGGTCTGTGATAAGGTTCCAACTGAGATAATTTTAGATTCAAGCTATCAAAGCATGAATAGTACATGATGTCTGCCGAACTTCCATTGTCTACCAACACCCTTGAAATCGCTACTTCCTTCATCCTCATTTTGATTACCAGAGGATCGTCGTGAGGATAAAGAACACCTGCCAGGTCATTTTTTGAAAAGCCAATGACCAGCTTCTCTTTGTTTACCTTCCTCGGACGATTGTCCTCGGCCAGATTTATTCGCTGAATATATGAACAAGCTTGAGCCTCTCCAAGGTAAGCTTTTCTTTCTGCAGTAAGGTCTCCTCCTCCTGCATCTCCTCCTGTAATAACATTACAATCAAATGATCCAAAACGTATGGAAAATACCTCTCGTTCTGGCTGCCTTGGCTTCTTGGGAAGATCTGGGTCATCATCTGGATCATCTTCGTGGTCCCTCTTCTTTTTCTCCTCTGCACGACCAGGAGATCTAGATCTCTCTCTAGTTCGATCATTATTTTTTCTTTCACTTCCCCGATCAACATATTTTTCTAGTTTTCCTCTTCGGATGAGTGTTTCAATCTCGTTCTGAAGAGCTATGCAGTTCTTGGTCATGTGACCATGATCTTTATGAAATTCGCAATATTTATCCCTACTCCTCGAATCAGGGTCTGACCTCAGTTTCTTTGGCCATTTTACTTCCTCGTTGTTCTTGATTTCTTCCAAGACATGATTAATACCCATTTTCAAAGGAGTATAATTATCATATTTCTTCAGGACTTCCCATGGCGTCTTATTATTCTTGGAATGCTTGTCACCACCATTGCCCTTATGCTCTTTCTTCTTAGATTTGTCGACTTCCACCTTGATTTCTTTATCCATATTCTTCTTTGCAGCCATAGCCTCCTCGGCATTCATGATTTTGGCCGCTTTTGCCATAAACTCTGACATAGTTTTAGGTGGATCTTTCGCCAAAGTGTAATACAACTTATTAGGCAATAAACCACTCATCAAGGCGGTGATTGCTGTCTTTTCCTCATAATCTATGACTTCCAGCTTCTCGTTATTGAAACGAGTTATGTAATCTCTAGTGCTCTCACCAGATTTTTGTCTAACACTTAACAAGTGTGCTACTCTTTTTACTGGCTTTGCTCCAAAGCAGAAATTGCCAATGAACAACTCAGCCAATTGAAAGAAAGTTGAAATCTTACCCCGAGGAAGATTGTTGTACCATATCTGAGCAGATCCAGTAAGAGTTCCTGAGAATGCCCTACATCTCATCTCGTCGGGGACAGCATAGATGTCGGCAGCGGCTTGATATTGTTCTATGTGAAGGACAGGATCTGTCTTTCCATCGTATTTGGGGGTCACCACAGGGGCTTTTAATTTTGACGGTGTTGGAAAGTTTACAATGGCTTGGACAAAAGGTGTCCCTTGAACAAAAGTTTGTTGTAGGGGATTCTTCGCCTTAGCCATTTCTCCCAATCTATCTTCCAACCGCTGAAGAGATCCTTTCCACGCTTCATTTCCTTCCTCGGGCCTATTGGTTCGAGCAATTGATCGTTCTGAAGTAGCCTCTTGAGATATATCTTGACGAGTAGCTGGTCGTGATTGTGCCGATCCTTCTCTTAGATCTGATGGCTATCGAAAACTCCTCGACATGGTCTTAGGTGGACTCCTATTCCTCCTAGGGCCTAATCGGCTGAAAGGAGAGGCCCTACTTAACCTTTCCAATGCGCTGGCCCTTTCTGGAGAAAGGGTGACACGTTGGTCAGTATCCGTAACCCGTATTGACAAAGTTTGTCCAGGTTGATAAGAGAAGTCATCAGATCCCTCATTACGATATGATTCAGTACGCCTGGATCGCGAAGAAAGTAAATAAGTTTGCCTCTGACCACTTCGTTGTCTTGAAGGTGCCGGGGCAACGCCATGAAGAGTTTGTATGAGTTACTGCATCGTTTCTTGCATGGCGGTTTGACCTTGAGCCAGATTCGTCATAATCCCGGCCAGATCTGGAGGTGCAGAGGGATTTGGGGGATTTCCAGCATTTCCAGCGTTTCGATTGCTAGATTCTGGGTTATCCGCCATTGTTGATGAATGATTTTTGGTGAGAAACGATAATGATAGTCGTTCCCACAGACGGCGCCAATCTGTTGATGTAAAAAATTAGATCGCTCTAATTATTCAATCACAGATAAATAAATAAGACAAAGAATTTTAAAGTGGTTCAGCCTTATAAGAATCGCCTACGTCCACGGTTATGTTATTGCTGAGTGTTTGGGAATTCTCGATTACAAGTTCTTTCAAGAAATTCCCGTCCCTTTTAATGAGGGTGATACAAGGTATTTATAGCCTTGAGGTTGTACATGAAAGGGTCGATACATTAAATGATATACATATGAAAGGGTAATACATTTAATGTAGCGTGTGTGTCAAGGTGATAAACATTCAATGAATAGTTGAACTGTTGATTATCTGGCAATTAATGCTACGGCCGAGATACAGCTCGGACCGCCTTAGTTGCTCGTTGCTCAGGAGTTCCTCGGAGCGCTAGAGTACCTCGAAATGCTAAAGTTCCTCGGTGTGTCCTCGTTGCTCGTAGAGAACATGAGTTGGTTGGGGAAATGAACTTCCTCGTTGTTATTGTGCCACGTAGATTGACACGTGTATTCGTATTATTCGTCCACATCAGCATATTAATTTTGGTATCAACACACACATTTATTTGTGCATTGTTCGTTTCTGTCTCATAATATTTTATGTGCTCACAAATTATGCTCATGATTTTTATCATCATAAATTTGTTTGCAGGGGGCTATCTATACTGCATACTTCACAATTGTCACTACACAAATTTTCTGTGAAAATAATTTTTTGAAACCAACTCACAATTGAGTATTTTCTTAGAGCTATTTGCAAAAATTCCAAATTAACTCCTATGTCGTACATCTGGATATATTTGATAAATTTTGCATCTTTCGTTCGAATTTATTACAATTATTTTGTTCACATAAATATTGGGGCGCACTTATAGAGCACTCATGTCATTTATTCGTTCATTTAATTTTTAATATTGTCATCTAGCTACTATTGGTTATACCAATGGATGGTCGGTGTAATATCTTTACTAATACTTAGTGTATCACCGACGGATGCTCGGGAATGGTCATCCTCGTGATATTTTATCATAATAATTATGGGACCATTCATGTCATTCGTTCAATACTATGAAATATTTCCTCGACACATGGTTGAGCAGATGCACATCCTATATTCCTTGACTGAATAAACGAATTGCATGATAAATTCTATTTGATTTAGCCTCGGCAAATGGTCGAGCAACTCATTTACTTCCACAGGTATAAGATTCAGTCCCGACGAATGCTCGGTAACAATCTTAAGCACTTGGAAATCTTATTAATGCACCGTTAGATGATCGAGCACGAATCGCTCTCTATATCTACTCGGTACTGTGCTGCGTTGTCTTGACAGACCAGCCGGGCGCTATCTATCTTTTTATTGCTCCGACAGATGATCGAGAACGCTGCAATACTATTAAGACCTGACAAATAATTGGGCAAGATTATATGTTATAACCGACGGATTCTCGGGTGATGATATTTCTTCAACATCCAGTATTGATTATCTGGATATATGGACGATCACGCATATTCAATATTTATCTCGGCAAATGATCGGCAAAATATTTCTATATATTTACTCCCGAAAATATTTTCCACACATGTCGCATTTTATCCCCAACAAATGGTTAGTCATGATAATTCTTATATTCAGTCCCGACAGATGGTTGTCACAATCGATTGATGATCGACATTAAATCTATTGGAAAGTTTGTTTTCACTAACACTGTAGGATCGTTCGTAATATCTGCTTGGTCCTTTTTTCCTCGAAAGATGCTCAAGCATGGATCACTCGTAATATCTTCCAGATCCTCTACAATTTTTGCCTCGATTGGCATTCAGGCATCATTTATTTAATCTGGAAATATACTTTTCACATTGACGATCTTGCCTTGACGGATGCTCAGGCATCATTTATCTTATCAATGCTCCGACAGATGCTCGAGCATAGATCGTTCACACTATCTACTAGATCCTTTATAATTTTGCCCCGAGCTCCAATGGACAGTTGGGTAATACAATTCTTATTTAATTCAACTTCGGCGAGTGAGAAGTTGAGCTATCTGTATAACAAAGATCCAATAACACATAAAGCAGCATGGAGAGAAATAATCAACTATATTTATCAACAAGGATGAATTCGACATGTAAGAAGTCACATATCCATCAAGATCACAGTCAATGAACAGAACATGTTGATAAAAACAACTGGACCCCCTGAATGTATCAATAATATTGACGGATAACCCATTCACTTGTCGACGTCGAAAGGGCGTCATCAACACCAAGATATCCACTCCAGAGGAACTAGCATTTCTTGAACGCCATATCAAATTAACGCATTTCTGCATGAAGATGCTTTGAACTCATATAAATTTCTTCAGATGTACGAGATATATGGAGTTTTCCACAGCATCCAGGAACCACCATGCATGGTCAGCGAACAAGTGTGCCCTGAGGAACGATACATCTATATGAGCAAGATAATCCTCAAATATATCCATCTCAACGAACGATCAACGCGATACTCTTCAACAAAACAAATTCACGAGGGATTATCGGGCACACTTACCATCTCAGTTATATAGATCAAATAACTCGATGGACGATCGGGCAGTCTTCTCTTCACAGCCGAATTTAGAGCTCCATGGAAACGATGACACGTGAACTGATTCACCGCAACATTTAAGGCAAAATAAAAGAGGCCAACTCAGGATGGATGCCACATTGGTTAACACTCTCACTAGTCTTTTAAATGACGATCAGGACTAATCTTGATTTAATTACAACAACTATCTTTCTTGGTTCAATTAAATTAAGGAAGTCCTCGGGCCTTTGTCATCTCCAAACACAAATGGCTTCACGAGTTACCCCGGCAACAATAAAAGCCCTACTGGGGATCCCTAGGAAAAAAGCCAACTCAGGTTGGTTGCCAACTATGTTGGTCGGTTAAAATCCTGAACGGGTGGATGGCCTTTAAACCACGTGCATTTTTGTCATCATCTTTTAGGCCTAAGGAAGTGTGACGGCACAACCTAAAAGGTAAAATAGACGGATATTTACATGCGAAGCATTAGAAAATGGAAAAATACGAACAAAATTGGTATTACATTAACTTGCGGGAAAGGCCCAAGTATAATAAGCGTACTGATTACATATCAAATATGAAAAACCTAATGCAGGCTCTTACCCCAACTAGGTACATGCTTGAGAAAGACTCGACACATAGGCCTATGGTCGGCCTCTCCAATTGGACCATATGAAAAACCTAATGTAGGGTCTTACCCCAACTAGGTACATGCTCGAGCAAGACTCGACACATAAGCCTGTGGTCGGCCTCTCCAACTAGACCACATGAAAAACCTAATGTAGGGTTTTACCCCAACTAGGTACGTGCTCGAGAAAGGCTCGACACATAGGCCTGTGGTCGGCCTCTCCAATTGAACCATATGAAAAACCTAATGCAGAGTCTTACCCCGACTAGGTACATGCTCGAGCAAGGCTCGACACATAGGCTTTCGGTCAGCCTCTCCAATTGGACCATATGAAAAACCTAATGCAGGGTATTACCCCTACTAGGTACATTCTCGAGCAAGACTCGACACATAGGCTTTCGGTCGGCCTCTCCAATTGGACCATATAGAAAAACCTAGTGCTGGGTCTTACCCCGACTAGGTACATGATCGAGAAAGCCTCCACACATAGGCCTTTGGTCAGCCTCCCAAATTGGACCATATAAAAAACCTAATGTAAGGTCTTACCCCGACTAGGTAATGCTCGAGAAAGGATTGGCACATAAGCCTGTGGTCGGCCTCACTAAATGGACCATATAAGATCGAAATACAGGGAGATGCCCTAAACTTGATGCACGCTCGAGGAAGACTTAGAAAATGAATTCTGAACATACCTGTGGTCGGCCTCATGAATTGGGCCATGCAATAAAACAGAACAATGAACTACGTTAGACTTGATCTCATGAGGGTACGTAGGCAGCTCGACACTCTCGAGTATGATTCCCATATCAACTGAACGTCTCTCAACTCAAGCCAAACATTCATCTAAAAAACTTATAAAGGTAAGAAGATCAACCATAGAAGGATTAAAAGTTGAACGACAACTCAAAGAATGCCAGTCCAGTTCACCTCGTCAACTGCACACGCTTGAAGAGATTATGGACTTGCTCCCAGCTTATCTCAAAATTAACTCAGCTGAACTGCGACCTGTGGGGCTATTGTGGGGGTAAAAAATATGCCTACATAATATCATGACAAGTGGCGAGCACCCCAACCAAGATGACGAGCAACAGTCGCTCCAACAAGATAGGGACGACTAGAGTCCTAATGAACTAGAAGACCGAGGAGCAGTATCTGAGTCAAATCAAACTCCATGAAGATAGGACTCATCCATATTTGTAACCCTAATGTAACCCCTAACTCTATATAAAGGGGACACCCCCCATTGTGAAAGGGGGCTTAGAATCTAGAGGAACGCACTCATGTAAAACTCTCTCATAATTCTAATGGAACACATCAGCAGTCCCGTGGACGTAGGCCATTCATGGTCGAACCACGTAAATATTTGTCGCTTTTATATTTATTTTTATGCTTGTATCGTGATGAATTGGCACCCCCATACGGGTGAGATTTTTTGCTCCTACACTTCTTTTTCAAGTGTAATGCATTTTGATTAATGAAATGAAGTTCTTTTTTATTGATTTCCCGTTATTTAATCATGTGGTGGTTATTAATCTTTTTGCCGACTAGCTTGCTAAAATGTTTAATATTTGATTCATGTTTGAATCATTTATACGGCCTTAGATTCGACTAATGCACTTATATAAAAGTGTATATATCTTTATTTTACTAATTTGTAGCATTAGTTATTAGTGGCGACCAAGTGCATTTAGGAATGTATAATTATTCCAGTGTTTTAACCTGGTCAGGTAAAATTTCTAATTAAGAAATTTTACTAACTTCTTATTTGTGACTTGCCGAGGACAAATCATACATGAAGTTTAACTTTTTTTGAAGTTGGAAATTTTTGGAAAAGTTTGAACCATGCACTTTTCTAAAGTTGAAAAAGGTTGAACCATGCTCTTTTCTGAAGTTGGAAAAGTTTGGATCAAAATTAACTTTTCTGATGTTGGAAAAGTTGGAAAAAGTTTGAACCATGCTCTTTTTTGAAGTTTTGATCAAAATTAACTTATTTGAAGTTGAATGGATCATTAATTTAATTTATGTAACCACCATACTCCGAAAAATAAAACAAAAAAAGAAACTATAATGGAGAAAAACATAAAATTTTATTAACTTGAGTAAACGATTACACTAAAAATGGAATTTTCGAAAACTGAATTACTGATAATACTTGCGTAGATGGTCTGCATTCCAAGGTTTCTTGAATTATTCTCCTTCTATAGTTTCCAAATGATATGTTCCTGGTCGGATAACCACCGAGATACGATATGGACCATACTAATTAAGTTCCACCTTGTTGCTCTTCTGGATTACTCTCTTGAGCACCAGATCTTCTGGTTTCAAGTTGGTCAGCTTGACCCTTCAAGTATGAAACCTTGAAGTCCTTTGTTGATAAGCATCCATCCAAATAGCAACATCCTCTTTAACTTCTTCTATCATATCCAGGTCTAGGCATCTCACGATATCACTCGTGGGTGAGTCAAAGTTCAACACCCTGTGAGTCAACAAACTTATTTTGACTAGTACCATTGCCTCAGTGCCAAAATCTAACATGTATGGGGTTTCCTCTATTGTGTGACACCCCGACTAATTAAATACCGGGTAGCTACTCCTTTATTAAATTAATACAAAATGCCAAGTTGGTTCAGTTAATAGCATCACTGTCGAAAACATTTTAAAGATTACTCACCACCTAGTATTTAAAAAGTAAGATGTCAAATTTTAATTTAAGTCTGATTAACATACAGTGCAAGAGTAATGAAAGAATAACATAACCATTCACCATAATGAAGAAATAGAATAACCAATAAATAATACTAAGTCCGGAGGAAAACTCCTCATAACAATCCCATCACTGAAATGAATAAAACGAAGTATTCTGAATTAATTACATGCCAAATAGTCTGAAAATCTGAAATAGGAAATGTCTCTACTAGAAATGGGCAACATGCCCTACAACTAATGAATCCTGAATATGGAGTCAAGATGAAAGAAGCGTCTACTAGCAAGGTCCTGTAACTTCCACAAACAGCTACAGCTCGTCACCTGAATGAGAATCCTAAGCATGGTGTCCTTGTGGCTGGGCACCTAAAATGGTTTTTACAAAAAATAGATTTGAAAGCAAACGGGTCAGAGCCCGAATGTGGAGAGTATTTAAAAATAGCAAGTGCTTTAACAACATTAAAACAACGAATGTAAAATACATGTTAGGACGTGCACTCACATGAAATACTCACCTCTCGACTAATTGTGCACTCCTAACGTATAGCACCCATCTAAGTGATATTCACCTCTAACTAAACTGACATGAAGTCTAACCTTTCTACTCGGTTCCCATTATACATTCTAACGTTATCAATTTAATAGAGGTTTTACTAAAATTCGGGTTCTCAAATATTAGCCATACAATACAATACAGGTTGTCACTTTATCTTTTCTCAAAGCGTTTCCGTATTTACACACAATACCACATGAAACTTCTCATTAATTAAGTGTATATTATTCACGCCATAAATATACAGTACAAGCACCCCGAGTCTAAGCTGCGGTGTACACATACTCTGCTATCAATCCTGGTACATCACGTACATAAGGATCATGCATTCCGAATCTCTCAGGAATCATTCTCAGATAACAACAATCACAAACAATGGAGGCGAACACAGTCACATCACATGGGTCACGCACATACCTACGCTCCCATGATCAGCAGACTTCTTAACAACCCAATAAGTCCTTCTTTGACCTATCTTCTCGAAGTACCAATCTAAATCCCCCCCGTAGGCACACAAGGATAGATGGCCCTAAGCGAACGCAAACCTCCCGTGATAGCAAGTATGGTAGGTATGTCATTCACATAAAATCATATACATATACTAAGTATGCACACATCTTAGTAATCACCATAATTTATTTGTGGTACACTTCTCATTCTCATACCAACTTATAATGTTACACAATTTATATGTTCCCGGTTAATTCAATTATTTAGGCCGTCAATAATTCTCGCATCGTAATAGACACTCACGTCCTAATTCATAATTTCCCTTTGGTTCAAACTACACTTCTAGGTTTTACTCCTCATTATTTCCCAAATATCCCAAATATATCAATTAATCATCAAGGAAATGTTATCTCTACATATAAACAAGGTTACGGGACACTCGGGATCAAAACAGGCTAAAAAGCCTAAACTGTCAGCTCGTTAGAAGTCTCGTTCGAACGAGGTTGTTCGAACGAGAGTTCGTTCGAACGAAGTGGGCTTTCTAACGAGATCTGGTTCGAACGAAAGGCATCGAACGAACATCACCCTCGTTAGAAGTCAAAGGTCAACTCGTTAGAAGCTCGTTCGAACGACCTGGGCAGGTCTTCTAACGAGAGGCCAGTTTCGAGCCCAGATTTTCCCTATTTCGTTTTTCCAACTTTTCTTCCTCTCTAATCTCATCTAAACATCAATCCAACAATTGTTCAAGGTTTCTAACTGTCCCTAAACATACTTAGGTCACATACTAACGTGTTTTGTGGGGTTAATTCATTCTAAACATCATCCAAATATCAAATCTATACATTTTTCCCCAACTTCAAGAACATGAACCCTAGAATTTTTTTAAGTCCCCAATGAGCCTAATTAAATCCGTTTTTGTTTCATCCAAAATATATTATCATCAGATTAATCACCTACATACAATTCTACATGCAATTCCTCATCAAAATACAAGTTTCTAATTCCAATTTAATGGGTTTTCATCAATCTCCCCAAAACAATACAATTTTATCAATTTCCTACGCATGGAAGAAGCATTCTCTGCAACTAATGAAATTAAACCACTTGCCTTATGTATATCTCTGATTTTGATGTCGAATTGATGAATGATTCTCTCTCTCTCTGCAGAATGCTCCTCTCTCTCTCTCTCTCTGCAGAATGCTCCTCTCTCTCTCTCTACAAGTCTTCTTCTCCAAGGTGACAATGGTGGCTAGGGTTTTCCTTAGGAAACTTTTTGGAACTAATTCCAATAACCCCCGTAGCCCATTAGGTTATTAGTGGGTTTAGTGGGTAATTACCAAATCAGATTTTTAATTCCTAATTTTCGTTGGTTTTAATTCCCAAAAATTCAAAATTACCAAACTACCCTTTTACGTTGCCGGTATGGCCTAAAAATGCCCCGGGACCCAAACTAAACCCCCGACTAGTGTTTTCTGACTATTTCGACCCTTCGGGACACGTTGGTGCATTGAAACTGACCATACGGTTAATGGAATTTAAATTCACTTTTATAATTAAAATAATTATATTCCTGACGCGACTGTCACACGCGTCTCAACAAAATTTCCAAATTGCCGTATTTCAATCTCACGACAAATTTCATAATTCAATATTCATATATAGCCATATATACTCATTATAATCAAATACCAACTCACATCTCGTTAGTATGTTATCCGGATAAATTTCTAATTAATTCACATTTAATTTAATTAATCCCAAAAATAAATATCACAAAAATACGGGGTATTACATACTTCCCCCCTAATAACTGAATTTCGTCCCAAAATTCGGAACTAAAAAGTACCTGGTAGAAATAACTCTGTATAACGTTCGCACATCTCATCCTCGCGCTCCCATGTGGACTCCTCGACATTGTTATGTCGCCACTGAACACGCACTAACGGAACTATCTTTGACCGCAGTTTCCTCTCACTTCGGTCCAAAATAGCAATCGGCCCCTCCTCGTAGGAGCTATCAGGCTGGAGATCGATGTCCTCCAAAGAAATGTGAGTATGATCCAAATCGTCTCCAAGATATTTCCTTAGCGAGGAAATATAAAACATGTCGTGACTCCGATGCAAATGCTCCGGTAATCCAAGTCTATACGCAATCGGTCCAATCCGCTCAATAATAGGAAATGGCCCCACATATCTCGGTGCCAACTTCCCCTTCTTCCCGAATCGCATAATCCCCTTCATGGGAGATACTCTGAGTAAAACCTGGACTCCCACTTCAAATTCCCTGAAGGACCTCTTCGCATCAGCATAGCTCTTCTGTCGGTCTTGAGCTACCCGAATGCGACTCCGTATCAGCTCTATCCTCGCCGAAGTATCCTGAATCACTTCCGGCCCAAGTAGTTTGTTGTCCCCCACCTCCAACCAACATGCTGGGGAATGACAAGGTCTACCGTACAACGCCTCAAATGGAGCCATGCCAATGGTGAACTGGTAGGAGCTGTTGTAAGCAAACTCCACCAGTGGAAGATACTGCTCCCATCCACCCCCAAAATCAATGATGCACATATGCATCATGTCCTCCAACATCTGGTTTGTACACTTGGTTTGTCCATCGGTCTGCGGATGATAAGCCGTACTCAACCGCAATTCCGTGCCCATGGCCTCCTGAAAACTCTCCCAAAACCGTGAGCCAAATATCTTGTCTCTGTCAGACAAGATATTTAGGGGAACACCGTGAAGTCTCACTATCTCTGCAATAAAGAGCTGGGCATACTGTCCCGTAGTGTAGTCGGTCCTTACGGGTAGAAAATGAGCGACTTTGGACAACCTTTCCACAATTACCCAAATGGAGTCGTGACCCCTCTGAGACGTAGGCAACCCCGTGATAAAATCCATGGATATGCTCTCCCACATCCACATCGGGACCTCCAATGGCTGTAGAAGTCCTGTCGGTCTCTGATGGTCCACTTTTACCAGCTGACACGTGGCGCATCTAGAAACAAACACGGCAATATCTCTCTTCATACCGCTCCACCAATACTGTCGTCTCATGTCTTGGTACATTTTGTCCCCTCCGGGATGTACCGCGAACCGTGAGCCGTGCGACTCTGCTATCACCTCATGTCGTAATTCCTCCCCTTCCGAAACTACCAATCTCCCATTGAAGCGTAATCCCCCGTCCGAACCAACGGTATAGGACTCGGCTCCCTCTGCTAGTAATCGAACTATCTGCTCCTGACAGAACGAGTCATTTGCCTGTGCCTTTACCACCTTCGTGACAATCTGCGGTGTAACGGTCATCACAGACATGAACGATCGGGCCACTGCTTCCTGGTGTCCCAACTCCTTCCATTTGGCTTTCCACACCCCTGCCACCTCATCTACTGGCCTACGGCTCAACGAGTCTGCTACCACGTTAGCCTTCCCCGGGTGATATTGGATATCAAACTGATAGTCCTTCACAAACTCAAGCCACCTTCGCTGTCGCATATTCAACTCCTTCTGTGTGAATAGGTACTGTAGGGACTTGTGGTCCGTGAACAATCGAAACTTCTCTCCCAAAAGGTAATGTCTCCAAATCCGTAGGGCAAATACCACTGCCGCTAACTCCAAATCATGAGTGGGGTAATTCCTCTCGTGAGGCTTAAGCTTACGGGAAGCATAAGCTATGGCCTGACTCTCCTGCTGCAATACACCTCCAAGTCCTTGTAAGGATGCATCGGTGTAAACCAGATACTCAACTCCCGGTCTCGGCAATGCTAACACAGGTGCTGAGGTCAACTTGTCTTTCAACTCATCAAATGCCAACTGACAGGCATCACTCCAAATGAACGACACACCTTTACGAGTCAGATGTGTCAAAGGACCTGCTATCTTGGAGAAACCCCGAATAAACCTCCTGTAGTAACCTTCTAGTCCCAAGAAACTACGAATCTCAGTCGGTGTCATGGGCTGTCCCCACTCCCTCACCGCGGATACCTTCCCTGGATCAATAGATATTCCCCGGTCGGAAATAATGTGTCCCAAAAACTGAACCTCCTTCAGCCAAAACTCGCACTTCTCAAACTTTGCATACAGCTCGTTCTGACGTAACGTCTGCAAAACTTGCCTCAAATGCTCGGTGTGCTCCTCCTCTGTCTGGGTGTAAACCAGAATATCATCAATGAAGACAATGACGAACTGATCAAGGAACTCTCTGAACACCCTATTCATCAAGTCCATAAACACGGCTGGAGCGTTGGTCAAGCCAAAAGGCATAACCCGAAACTCGTAGGAACCATATCTCATTAAAAATGCGGTCTTCGAGACATCCTCTTCCCTGATACGCAACTGATGGTATCCCGATCGCAAATCAATCTTCGAGAAGAAAGAAGCTCCTTTTAACTGGTCGAATATGTCATCGATTCGAGGCAACAGATACTTATTCCGTATCGTGACCTTGTTCAACTCCCGGTAGTCCACACACAATCTGAGTGAACCATTGTTGATGTAAAAAACTAGATCGCTCTAATTATTTAATCACAGATAAATATAAATGAGACAAAGAATTTTAAAGTGGTTCAGCCTTATATGAATGGCCTACGTCCACTGTTATATTATTGCTGAGTGTTTGGAAATTCTCGATTACAAGTGCTATCAAGAAATTTCGGTCCCTTTGAATGAGGGTGATACAAGGTATTTATAGCTCTTAGGCTGTACATGAAAGGGTCGATACATTAAATGATATACATATGAAAGGGTAATACATTTAATGCAGCGTGTGCGTCAAGATGATAAACATTCAATGAATAGTTGAACTGTTGATTATCTGGCAATTAATGCTACGGCCGAGATGCAGCTCGGACCGCCTTAGTTGCTCGTTGCTCAGGAGTTCCTCGGAGCGTTAGAGTACCTCGGAGTGCTAAAGTTCCTCGGTGTATCCTCGTTGCTCGGAGAGAACATGAGATGGTCGGGGAAATGAACTTCCTCGTTGCTATTGTGCCACGTAGATTGACACGTGTCTTCGTATTATTTGTCCATATCAGCATATTAATTTTGGTATCAACAGAAGCCCCCAATGTTTTATATTTGGAACTTTGAGGAATATGGAACATTTTTTCTCGGTATACGGCAATATTAAATGACTTTCCTGAGTTTTAGGAGCATTTTCTTTGTATTTGAACTTCGTTCCAAATTCGCAGAATCCGCCTTTTTGAATTTTCATAAGCGCTTCGATCTTCGTGCAATTTTTGTCCTTTAGCCGCCGGTAGCGCAACAGTTTCTTTTTTGTAATCATTTCTTTCGCCGTTTCCCAAGGCAAAGTATTTAAGCTTCTTATGCAATCACAACGTCTTCTACCTTTTCCAATTTTCTGCTTTCGAGTTTTCCATAGCCTTTCTTTCTCTTGTGCGTTCATCCTTGTTTTCGTTCGTTGTCAACAGATCTCTTTTCTTCCTGTAAGATCTTCTTCCTTCTCCTTTTATTCATCATGGTTTATATTATTGAATCTATTGAAAAATTCCGTTCTGATTATTCCATTCCGTCTTGGGTTACTTTGGAGAATCTTCCTGAGCCCTTTGATTATTTTCGTTTGGCTGAGGGACATTGGTTCCCCAGCCTCTTTATTGCTGAGTGTGGATTTTCTTTTCCACCCAACTCTTTATGCTTAGAATTCTGCCAACATTTCGATGTTGTTCCTGCAAAAGTAGCCCCCAATACATGGAGAATAGTTAATGGGGTGCATAAATGAAATCAAACTCATGGAACTCGCATAGGAATTCCTGAGATTATGTATTGCTATAGATGGGCTGTTTTAGACAACGTTTATTATTTAAAAACCAGATTTTTGAATAGAGCTTTAGTAGTTAACCTCCCTGATGCCAACAGGGATTATTTTGAACATGGGTTAGTTTTCAAAAATTGGCAACATGCTCCTTTAGTCGGAGACGGAGTGTATGAAGGTCCCAAATGGCCCCCATATGGCAATGGGATAGGTTATTTTCATTTTATTTTATTCTTGAAATTGTGACTTCATCATGTTTGAATAAATGCATGATTGACATTTCAAATGGTTTTTGTTTGCAGTTAACAGCAAGAGAAAAACTCCTAAAGAATCAGAAGTTAATATAAGGCAATTGAAACATATCTGGAGCTTGCATCAGAAGGTTGCAGACGAGCACATCAGGTCTGCCTCATACTTGTTGCAGTATAGGAGCTATACGTCGTCTTTTACTGCTCGCCCTATGGTCAGCTCCAGTGATCCAGTGCAAATTCCTGAAGACTCTGATCCGGAATCTCATATTCCTTTGAGCCAGAAAATGGGCAAGAGAAGAGTTCCTACTCTCTTCGAGGAGAGTTCCTCTGCTGGCGATGGGAGGAAAACCAAGGTTAATGTCCCAAAAGGGACAAGAAAATTGATGATGCTCCTTCTGTTGCTGTTCAGAAGGTTGCCGAGAAGCCCCCAGTGGCTCCTGTGCAGAAGGATGCACCTGTTGAGGTAATCACTATCTCACCAACCAAAAGTTCCTCTTTGGTTGAAGTTGCTGAAAAGGCACCGAGGAGATTGAGGAAATCCTCCTCGGTCAGTATTTCTGGAGCCATTCCCCAGCTCTCAGCTGGTGGAGATGGTGTTCCAATTATTGTTCCTCCGAGCTCTACGATGAGTTTGGCAAAATTTTCACCCATCCCCGAGGTGCAAGGTACTGAAGAAGACCTTACTCGGGATGTGGTTACTTCTCTGGCTGCTCGTCATTTGGCTTCAGTAAGTATCTCTACTCCAAGCTTTTTATATTTTCCATTGTTGTTTCCCATATTTGTTTCTGATTTCGTTCTCCTCTTCTGATTACAGTTGACGAGCTGTTTCAATTTAATCCTTAAAAAGGATGAAGCAATCAAAGCTTCTTGCTCCTCGTCCACTGTGGAGGGAGCACTGGAGAAAGCTATCAAATCTATGAGTGAGTCCCGTCAGAAGTATGACGAGGATAAAACTGAATGGGAGAAGAAGTTGGCTGCGTCTGATGCAGAGAAGGTACAACTGGGTAATAAGGTGAAGGACTTGGAGAGAGAAAATAAAGATTATGCCGAGAAACTTTCAGGCTTTGAGGAGCTTGAGAATAAATTGAAGTCGGCTGAAGAAGAGCTGACCCTCCTGCGAGAAGTAAATCGCCAGAAGGAGGAGGTGGAGACCAAATTGAAGGCCACCGAGAATCTTATGTCCGAGAAGCTATCCTCAGAAAAAATGAAGAGAAAAATAGCTGTGAAGACGTCCTTTAAAACTGGTTGGGACAAAGGATGGGACAGGGGGTGGCAGCTATGACGACCCAGGTGAAATATGGAAGTTTGAAATATTTTCATGATGGTTGGGTTGCAGCACTGCAGGAGTTGAAGGTGAGCAAGGACTCTGAGCTATTTCAACAACATCTCCCTGGTCCTCCTCCAGTTATTGAAGATGAGTCTTCAGACGAAGCTGCATCTGAAGAATCTTCAATGACAGTGGGTGAGCAAGTCCTTGTTCCACCATCCAACCAGACAGCCACCAAGGAGATTTCATCATTGCCTGCTCCTCCAGAACAAATCCCAGCTTCTACTAATCAGATCAATGTTCCCATCGAGCAACCAAGCTCCTCGTCCCAGCCTCCCGAGAAAGTCTTGGGAGACAAGGAAAAAGCGTGAAGTTGTTCGGTACTATCTTTCTGTTTTTCTTCTTACTTGTACTTCTGTATTCCAAATGATGTAATTTTGTTGATGATGTAATAAAATCACATCTTTTTGTTCCTCTACATTGTTGATGCTCTGCCTGTTTTTATTTATTAACTCTTGCCTTCTCCTCTTTATTAGTTTATGGCTAGAATGGAACTGATATCTGCCCATGATACAAAGCTGATGCAACAATGCCGTTGATATTATAAGGCTGGTCATACAGACCTGAGTGTATCAGAGATTGCCGACATCCTTGGCCATGATGCCTCAGAGCAAACAGTTGAGGCTTACCAGTACCTGAAGGATTTACTTGATCGATCTGTGGCCAATAATGTGGCATACTACGAATTGATCGAGGAACTTCATTGTACTTTAGAAGATCTTCAGAATCAACACAATGAATCAACTGCCTTGTTGCACAAGGAGTATGAAAATAGATATCAACAGCTTTCTTCTGAAACAGGCCATAAAAAGATCATTGTTGGATACGATGTCAGGGAGAGAACCCTAAAAGGTGAAGTTGAGGCCTGCAGGCAGATCGCCGAGCTGCTGGAACAAGAGAACAACAATTTGCAGAAAAAGTTGGCACAGTATGAGTCTGCAGCTTCATCTTCCACTGCTTTAGTACCGGTTACCGATGAGGGTTTCTCATTCTTAGAGGTTGAGAATGCCAAATTAAGGCAAGAACTGGATACCTTAAGAAGATCTGGTACTTCTCCTGCTGCTCGGGGACGAGGAAGAGGTTCTCGTGGGCGAGGAAGAGCTGCCCAGGATGTTAACGAGGAACGAAGCATATCAGCTGCTCTGGGACGATCAAGAACTCCTCGTAGTATTGAAGAAGCTCGTACTCTGTCAACATTGGAAACTCAAGCGTACCAGTTGAACGCAAAAGATCGGGCTTTGTCCGAAATGTCCAAGAAAATCCTAACTCTTGAGGATCAACTTGCATCGACCAAATCTGCTCTGGATAATAAGGATGCTCTTGTCAAGAACTTTCATGAGCAGATAGAGAAATTAACTTTCCAATTCCACAAACAACCTCGTGAGTTCTGGATGGCAGGCTACAATGAAGCCCTTTATCACTTGGATGCTCGCATTGAAAATGCCAATAATGAAGGTTATAAACAGGGATGGTTGAACGCCCTTGGTGTGTTGAAGCTCGAACAGGGGCACTACCTGTGGGATTATCATAGCCCTGGGCTACTAGACTTGCCTCTACCACCCTATAAATTGGAGATGGAATGGATCCCAGCTCGTGCCATTCCTCGGAGCTTAGTTTCAAAATATCTTGGTGACTATAATCTTCATTCTCAAGTTGACGTATCTCATCCCGAGCATCTCTTGGATACACCTTCTGTGATGAACGTCAGAATGCTCGGAGATATTAACTTCATTAATTCTCCTCTTTGTCTGGAGGATCCTCCTGCTGGCGAGGAGCCTGTTTCAAAAGCTAAGGGAAAGAAACCAATAGAGTAGGAATCTTTTAGCACGCATGTAATTTGTAATTCGTTTTGAATTTTAATGAAAGACTTTCATTTTATGTTTGCAAATCTGTATTGTTATTGTCTTGTGCCTGCTAAACACTTTACATTTGTGCTTGCATAATAATATTGTATGGTTCATCGGCCAAAATAAGTATCATAAATGTTGCTCGATCACTTAATAATAAAGTAATGAGTAAAATAACTGCTTAAAATTTTTCTAAACAACCAAGGTTGTTAAATTATGCTTGTCGACCAATTATGATTAGTGGGTTTTTATCTCCGACCAATCATACTTGGTAACTTTTTGTTTTTTTTTTTCATAAAATGTATCCGACCAACCAAGGTCGATAAATTCTTCTCGTCGACCAACTACAGTTAGTGGGTTTTTATCCCCGAACAACCATACTTGGTGCATTTTGGAAAATTTTGTTCCTCGAGGAACTTTTATATTTTCTGCAATAATCTTCCATCTCGACCAACATAAGTTGGCATTTGAGAGCATATTTGTTTCTTAACCAATCCGAGAATGGTATTTTAAGAGTGTTGTTCTTGCCCTTTTACCAACCAAAATTGGCCGTGGGTCCGAACTATCGGGTTCTTTCGAACTATCTTGTCCACAAGCTCTTTTACCAACCGAAGTTGATCACGCAAGTGTACGCCTCCTAACCAAAGGGGTATAATTTGTTCTCGCTATTTTACCAACCGAAGTTGATCACGCTCGAACTATCAGGTTCTTTCGAACTATCTTGTCCACAAGCTTTTTTACCAACCGAAGTTGATCACGCAAGTGTACGCCTCCTAACCAAAGGAGTATAATTTGTTCTCGCTATTTTACCAACCGAAGTTGATCACGCTCGAACTATCAGGTTCTTTCGAACTATCTTGTCCACAAGCTTTTTTACCAACCGAAGTTGATCAGGCAAGTGTACACCTCCTAACCAAAGGAGTATAACTTGTTCTCGCTATTTTACCAACCGAAGTTGATCACGCTCGAACTATCGGGTTCTTTCGAACTATTAGGTTCTTTCGAACTATCAGGTTCTTTCGAACTATTAGGTTCTTTCGAACTATCAGGTTCTTTCGAACTATTAGGTTCTTTCGAACTATCAGGTTCTTTCGAACTATCAGCGTAGTGTATCACACTAGTATTCCCCGAAAAACTTTCACTAAAAGGAGAGAAAATGGAGAAATATCATCGTTTTATTCATATTGATGGAACTGCTTTACATTTTACATAATTGATAATACTTGCGTAGGTGTTCAGCATTCCAAGCATTCTTAAACTCCTCTCCTTCTAGAGTTGCTATTCGGTAAGTTCCTGGTCGAACTACTTCTGTAACTCGGTAAGGTCCATGCCAGTTTGCTTCCAGCTTATTGTGCTTCTGAATGACCTTCTTTAGCACGCAATCCCACTCTTTTAAGTCACATTTCTTCACCCTTTTGTTGTAGAACAGAGCTGTGCGTTATTGGTAAGCAGCATTCCTAATGGCTGCCTCTTCTCTAACCTCCTCGAGCATATCCAAATCTAGTCTTCTCATTAAGTCGCTGACTGGGGAATTGAAATTCAGCACTCTGTGTGTTGGGAGACCCAACTCGGCAGGTATTACAGCCTCACTTCCAAATGCCAACATATATGGTGATTCTCTAGTTGTTGCTCGGGGAGTTGTTCGGTAAGCCCATAATACTGACTGTAGCTCATTAATCCAATTTGCTTTGGCCTCACTTAGCCTTTTCTTCAAACCATTTAACAATGTTCTGTTCGTTACTTCAGTCTGTCCATTGCTTTGAGGATGACCTGGTGCTGAATGAAATTTCAAAATGTTTGACTGATGACAATAGGCAGCAAACTCCTCGTTATCAAATTGTGTTCCATGGTCTGTGATGAAGGCATGAGGGAGACCATATCGGCATATGATGTTCTTCCATACGAACTGATACACCTTCTCATATGTCATGTCAATCAGAGGTTCAGCTTCTACCCACTTAGTAAAATAATCCACTGCAACGACGAGGTACTTGAATCTTCCTCGGGTCGTTGGCAGTGGTCCAACCAAATCAATTCCCCACATGGCAAATGGCCAAGGGGAAGTTATGGGTGTCAATAATGCTTGTGGGGTTCGTCGGATGGAGGAAAAACATTGACACTTATCACAATTCTTGGCATAGGCTATACAATCAGCCCTCATCGTCGGCCAATAGTACCCCTGCGTCATCACTCTTTGCAAAAGTGTCCGACCTGCTACATGAGCTCCACAGGACCCTTCATGGATTTCTTCAATCAATTCTTTCACCTCTGAAGCATGTACACATCTCTGCAAACCTACCATAATTCCTCGTCTATACAAAACACCATTTGTTAGTACATACCGAGCAGCTTTAAACTTCAATTTCTTTGCCGCGAGCTTGTCCTCCGGCAATTCTCCCTCTTCAATATATGCCCTGATGGGATACATCCAAGATGGTCCTAAATCAAGGGTAATAACATTCATCGTCAGGTCTTCATCTATGCTCCGACTTTCCAGTACTTCAATTGGTATTGTTCTTCGCAGCTCGGTACGAGTAGCTGATGTTAATCGGGCCAGTGCGTCTGCTTGTGCATTTTCTATTCTCGGTATTCTGACCAACTGAATGGCATCAAATTCTGCCAACAACTCCATCACCTTTGCGTGATACTTGACCATTAATTCTCCTTTAACTGCATATGTTCCTATCATCTGATTCACAATTAATTGAGAATCACTAAATACCATCATTTGCTTTGCTTCCATAATTTTTGCCAAATTAAGACCTGCTATCATGGCTTCATACTTAGCCTCATTATTGGAGGCTTTGAATTGGAATCGCAGGGCATATTCCATGTCAATCTCGTCTGGGGTTTTCAAGACAATCCCTGCTCCACAACCTGCTGTGCAGGATGATCCATCTACATACAATCTCCATGTAGGTAACTCGTCTTCAAATTTCTTATCTGACAGAATTCCTCGGTGAAATATCTGTTGTTTTATTTCATCTTCCCCCTGTAATTTTCTCTCCTCGTCGACCATCTCTTCTCGCCCTTTTACCAACCGGAGTTGATCTGGGTTAGAGTTTGATGATCTTTCTACATCCACAAGCCCTTTTACCAACCGGAGTTGGTCTGGATTTATGTCTGTTGATCCTGTAACATCCACAAGTTGTTCAGCGAGCATCTTTTGTTCCTCGGGGGTATCAGGATAAGTAAACTCTGCTATAAAATCTGCAACAGCTTGCCCTTTTAATGACGATCTGGGCTCATACACAATATCATATTCACCGAGCTCTATTACCCAGTACATCAGTCTCCCTGACTTTTCTGGCTTATGAAGGGCTTGTCTTAATGGCATGTCGGTATAAACGACGATGGTATGGGCCTGGAAATATGGCCTCATTCTTCTACTTGCTTCAATTAATGCCAATGCCAATTTTTCCAGCTTTGGGTACCTGATTTCTGTACCGCGGAAAGCCTTACTTGTGTAATAGATTGGTTTATGGACTCCATTCTCCAATCTGATCAATGCTGAGCTGATTGCATTCTCTGATATTGCCAGATACAAATACAACTTTTCGCCCATCACTGGTCTGGACAACAATGGAGGTGTTCCCAGATATTTGTTCAAGTCTTGAAAGGCTTTTTCACATTCATCGTTCCACTCAAAAGTTTTTCGGAGTGTTTTGAAGAATGGAAGGCACCTATCAGTTGCTCGAGATACAAATCTATTGAGCGCTGCAACTCGTCCTGTAAGACTCTGCACTTCTTTCTTTGTCATTGGGGATCGCAGCCCTAAAAGAGCTTTGATCTTCTCTGGATTTGCCTCAATACCTCGTTGGTTGACGATGTATCCGAGGAACATTCCTTCTCGTACTCCAAAGGTGCACTTCATCGGGTTGAGCTTCATTTGGTATTTATCCAGTTGATCAAAGGTCTGGCCTAAGTCAACTAGATGATCAGCAGCTCTCTTGCTTTTTGTCAGCATATCGTCGACATAGACTTCCATGTTGCAACTGATTTGTTCGGTAAAAACCTTGTTCCTTAGCCGCTGATATGTTGCACCTGCATTTTTCAAACCAAAAGGCATAACATTATAACAATAAGCTCCCCTTGGGGTAATAAAAGAAGTACTTTCCCTGTCTTCTGGTTTCATTTTGATCTGGTTGTAGCCAGAATATGCATCCATGAAGCTGAGCAGCTCATGTCCCGAGGTAGCATCCACTAGCTGGTCAATTCTGGGCAATGGAAAATGATCTTTTGGGCATGCCTTGGTGAGATCAGTGAAATCAACACACATTCTCCATTTATTGTTCTTCTTCTTTACCATCACCACATTTGCTAACCAGTCTGGATATTTCACATCTTCAATGAATTGGGCTTTCTGGAGCTTCTCGACCTCCTCTTGTATGGCCTGATTCTTCTCGGGACTAAACACTCTTCTTCTCTGCTTCACAGGCTTGATCTCCTTATTCACATTGAGCTCATGACATAAGAAGTTTGGATCTATTCCTGGCATGTCTTCATGACTCCATGCGAAAGTATTCTTCCTGTTTCTCAAGAAAGTTATCAACTCCTGTTTTATTGAAACATCCAACGACGAACCTATCTGGATTATTCGTTCAGGGTGCTCGTCGTCCAGAATAACATTTTCTGTAGATTCGACCACCTGTCCTTTTACAAGTTGGGATTCATCTCTAGGATCGAGAGTTTCAATCTCTGTATCTTCTTCCACCTGGAAGGTAGTAGTCTTTTTCCTTGATTCCTCAAGCTCCTCTTGCTCGGCAGATGAATAATAGCATTCGCGAGCTACTTTTTGATCACCTGTCACAACTCCTACTCCAAAGTTTGTTGGGAATTTTAAGCATTGATGCACTATAGATGGAACTGCTTCGAACTTCTTTAACCCAACTCTTCCCATGATGATGTTGTAGGCTGACTGCACATTCTTATCCATCACAAAGAAGCGTATTCTTTCTGTTCGACAAGCAGGCCAAGTTCCAATGAATATATCCAACTTGATCGTCCCAAGTCGAAAAACTTTCTCGCCAACAAAACCCAAGAGGGGTCTATGATAAGGCTCCAATTGAGATAATTTCAAATTTAAACTATCAAAACATGAGTAGTACATGATGTCTGCCGAACTACCATTATCTACCAGAACCCTTGAAATCACTACCTCTTTCATCCTTATTTTGATCACCAAAGGATCGTCGTGAGGATAAAGAACACCTGCCAGGTCATTTTTCGAAATGCAAATGACGAGCTTATCTTTGTTTACTTTCCTCGGGTGATCTTCTTCCTCCAGATTTATTCGCTGAATGTACGATCAAGCTTGGGCTTCTCCGAGGTAAGCCTTTCTTTCTGCAGTAAGGTCTCCTCCTCCTGTATCTCCTCCTGTAATGACATTACAATCAAATGATCCAAAGCGTATTGAAAATACCTCTCTTTCTGGTTGTCTTGGCTTCTTGGGAAGATCGGGGTCATCTTCTGGATCCTCTTCATGGTTTCTCTTCTTTTTCTCCTTTGCCCGACGAGGAGATCTAGACCTCTCTTTGGCTCGGTCGTTATCTTTTCTTTCACCTCCCCGATCAACATATTTTGCTAACTTTCCTCTTCGGATGAGTGTTTCAATCTCGTTCTGAAGAGCTATGCAATTTTTGGTCATGTGACCATGATCTTTATGAAATTCGCAATATTTATCCCTACTCCTTGAGTCAGGGTCTGACCGCAATTTCTTTGGCCATTTTACTTCCTCGTTGTTCTTGATTTCTTCCAAGACATGATTAATACCCATTTTCAAAGGAGTATAATTATCGTACTTCTTCATGACTTCCCATTTATTCTTGGAATGTTTATCTCCACCATTTCTCTTATGCTCTTTCTTTTTAGATTTGTCGACTTCTACCTTGGTTTCTTTATCCATATTCTTCTTTGCAGCCATAGCCTCCTCGACATTCATGATTTTGGCTGCTTTTTCCATCAACTCTGACATAGTTATAGGTGGATCTTTGGCCAAAGTGTAATACAACTTGTTAGGCAATAACCCACTCATCAAGGCAGTGATTGCTGTCTTTTCTTCATAATCTATGACTTCTAGCTTCTCGTTATTGAAACGAGTTATGTAATCTCTAGTGCTTTCACCAGACTTTTGTCTACCACTTAACAAGTGTGCTACTCGTTTTACTGGTTTAGCTCCAAAACAAAAATTTCCAATAAACAACTCGGCTAACTGAAAGAAGGTTGAAATCTTACCCCGAGGAAGGTTGTTGTACCATATCTGGGCAGATCCAGTAAGAGTTCCTGAGAATGCCCTGCATCTCATCTCGTCGGGGATAACATAGATGTCGGCAGCAGCTTGATATTGCTCTATGTGAAGAACGGGATCTGTCTTTCCATCATATTTGGGAGTCACTACAGGTGCTTTAAACTTTGATGGTGTAGGAAAATCCACAGTGGCTTGTACAAAAGGTGTTCCTCGAACAAAAGTTCGTTGTAGGGGATTCTTTGCTTTAGCCATTTCTCCCAATCTATCCTCCAACCGCTGAATGGAACCTTTCCAAGCATCATTTCCTTCCTCGGGCCTACTAGTCCGAGCAATTGATTATTGTGAATTAGCTTCCTGAGATCTCTCTTGACGAGAAGCTGGTCGTGATTGTGCTGATCCTTCTCTTAGATTTGATGGTTGTCGAAAACTCCTCGACACGGCTTTAGGTGGACTCCTATTCCTCCTAGGGCCTAATCGACTGAAAGGGGACACCCTGCTCAGTCTTTCCATGGCACTGGGTCTCTCTGGAGAGAGAGTGATACGTTGTTCAGTATCTGTGGCCCGTATTGAGGAAGTTTGCCGAGGTTGATAAGAGAAATCATCAGATTGCTCATTACGATACATTTCTGTACGCCTGGATCGTGAAGAAGGTGAATAGGTTTGCCTCTGACCACTTCGTTGTCCCGAAAGTGCAGGTACGCCGCCATGAAGAGTCTGTATGAGTTGCTGCATAGTATCTTGCATGGGGGTTTGTCCTCGAGCCAGATTCGTCATAATTCCAGCCAGATCTGGAGGTGCAGATGGATTTGGATGATTTCCAGCATTTCCAGCGTTTCGATTGCTGGATTCCGGATGATCTTCCATTGATGATAATTGATTTTTGGTGAAAAATGATAACAACAGTCGTTTCCCACAGACGGCGCCAATCTGTTGATGTAAAAAACTAGATCGCTCTAATTATTTAATCACAGATAAATATAAATGAGACAAAGAATTTTAAAGTGGTTCAGCCTTATATGAATGGCCTACGTCCACTGTTATGTTATTGCTGAGTGTTTGGAAATTCTCGATTACAAGTGCTATCAAGAAATTCCGGTCCCTTTGAATGAGGGTGATACAAGGTATTTATAGCTCTTAGGCTGTACATGAAAGGATCGATACATTAAATGATATACATATGAAAGGGTAATACATTTAATGCAGCGTGTGCGTCAAGATGATAAACATTCAATAAATAGTTGAACTGTTGATTATCTGGCAATTAATGCTACGGCCGAGATGCAGCTCGGACCGCCTTAGTTGCTCGTTGCTCAGGAGTTCCTCGGAGCGCTAGAGTACCTCGGAGTGCTAAAGTTCCTCGGTGTATCCTTGTTGCTCGGAGAGAACATGAGATGGTCGGGGAAATGAACTTCCTCGTTGCTATTGTGCCACGTAGATTGACACGTGTCTTCGTATTATTCGTCCATATCAGCATATTAATTTTGGTATCAACAACCATCTCTCTTCTTCACAAACAAAACTGGAGCGCCCCAAGGTGAGGTACTCCTGCGGATAAATCCCTGACCTAACAGCTGCTCTATCTGATCTCGTAGCTCTCGCATCTCTGCCGGAGCCATACGGTACGATGCGCGTGCTATAGGTCTCGTATCTGGCATTAAGTCTATGACAAAGTCTATCTCTCGACTGGGGGGTAGGCCTGGTATCTCCTGAAACACATCGGAATACTCCTTGACAACTGGGATCGAATCAAAAGGGATCACAACATCCTTAGAGGTATCCTCCTCTATGTAATACAAATGAGCGGTCGAGCCTCCCTCTGGGCGAGGCATCGCCACTACAAATATCTCTTGCCCCGGAATGGCAAAAGCAATGCTCCCACCGAAGCAATCAATCATGGCTCTATGAGCTGCGAGCCAATTCATACCGATAATCACATCGTGCACATGCATATCTAATACCAACATGTCTGCAGGTAATACCAAACTACCAATCTCTACCCCCACTCCCCGGCATATAAAGAAAATAAGTGACCCACTCCCCAATGGTGAGTCTACACACGTCACTGTGCTCTCTGCTGTGGCTAACAACCCTAAGGCCTTCGTAAAATGTGTAGCTATAAAACAATGCGTTGCCCCCGTATCAAACAAAACCCTACCCATAGTACCATGGATAGGAAACATACCCTCAATCGCGGGTGGTGCCTGTGGAGCTGCTGCCTGGTGAACGTTATAGACACGTCCATACTGTAACTGCCCCTGCTGCACTGGAGCTGCTGGAATGGCTGGTAGGGCTGGCACCTGGGCTGGAGCTGGGAGGGCAGGTGGAAAAAGTGGCCTCTGTGGCTCATTTTGGGCTCCCTGCTGCTGTGGGGCCCTCTCGCCCTCTGGGCAATCCTGATGCTTATGGACATGCTTGCCACACACAAAACACCGTCCTTTGAAATTGCCCCCCCTATGTCCCTGCTGACCACGGCCCTGCTGGCCGTTACCTCCACGCCACTGGCCCTGTTGGCCCTGATGTGTACGCTGTTGGCCCTGATGCTGACCCTGCTGTCGATGTTGGCCCTGCTGATTAGGCTAGCCCTGTTGGCCCTGCCTATAACCCCCATATCCCTGCCTGGAATCACCTGAACGGAATCGCTTCACAGGGTCCCCCTGATGGGAACTCTTCTCGTGCTGACGAGTCTGTCCATGAGATGGTGCTCCACTAGCACCATTACCCCCGGTCCTGCCCTGCTGGCTGGACTCTCCTGCTCTCTTGCTTCCCTGAAGATGGAAGCGGTGATCCTGGCAATGTAGCAATGCGGCATTGAGTACATCAGTGAAAGTACTCAGGGATAAGTTCCCAATAAGGTGCTGACGGATACTCCAAGCTAACCCGTCGACAAACAACATAATCTTCTTGCTCTCAGTAGGTGCCTCATCTGGCACAATAGTGAGAAGTCTCGTAAACTCCTCCTCATACTCTGCTACAGTCAGATTCTCCTGCTTCAGGTTCAGCAATTTCTGCCTCATCTCAGTCTGCACTGCGGGTGGAAAGTACTTGCGGTCGAACCGCTCCCAGAACATATAAATAGGGATCGTGTCCCTCTCCTCCAAAGTGGTAGTGGACTCCCACCACTGCAACGCGGCTCCCACCAGCTTAAAGGAAGCCAATAACTGCTTTTGCACATCGGTGCACTCATACATACGGAGATGCCACTGGATGTCTTTCTTCCATTGGCTAACTGCGACAATATCGCAGCTACCAGAGAACTCAGGGGGATGCGCCTTCTGAAAAGCATCCCTCACCCTCTCCCATGCAGAGGGAAGCTGTGCTGGTACTGGTGCCACTGTCTGAACCTGGGGTGGAGCCTGCTGTATCACCGCTATCGCAGCATTCACCGCCTGAGCAACAATGGCGGCTACTTCGTTGGCATTCATAGTACCCTGTGCCGAAGCTGCTGGCTGCTCGGCCTGGGCACGTCTATCCTTCGGAGCACGTCTCGGAGGCATCTGAAACGTGAAAAAGTTTATAAGTTCGTAGTTATAAACTTAAAATAGCTGAAGAACGTAGCATATACAAAAGAATACAACAGTCCTAAAATATAGGGCTCTACATCAAAGAAAGCTCAGCGGAAACATAATAAGCCGCACAGATCCTAAAAGACACTAGAACCTGATGCTCTGATACCACCTGTGATACCCCGACTAATTAAATACCGGATAGCTACTCCTTTATTAAATTAATACAAAATGCCAAGTTGGTTCAGTTAATAGCATCACTGTCGAAAATATTTTAAAGATTACTAACCACCTCGTATTTAAAAAGTAAGATGTCAAATTTTAATTTAAGTCTAATTAACATACAGTGCAAGAATAATGAAAGAATAACATAACCATTCACCATAATGAAGAAATAGAATAACCAATAAATAATACTAAGTCCGGAGGAAAACTCCTCACAACAATCCCATCACTGAAATGAATAAAACGAAGTATTCTGAATTAATTACATGCCAAATAGTCTGAAAATCTGAAATAGGAAATGTCTCTACTAGAAATGGGCAACATGCCCTACAACTGATGAATCCTGAATATGGAGTCAAGATGAAAGAAGCGTCTACTAGCAAGGTCCTGTAACTTCCACAAACAGCTACAGCTCGTCACCTGAATGAGAATCCTAAGCATGGTGTCCTTGTGGCTGGGCACCTAAAATGGTTTTTACAAAAAATAGATTTGAAAGCAAACGGGTCAGAGCCCGAATGTGGAGATTATTTAAAAATAGCAAGTGCTTTAACAACATTAAAACAACGAATGTAAAATACATGTTAGGACGTGCACTCACATGAAATACTCACCTCTCGACTAATTGTGCACTCCTAACGTATGCACCCATCTAAGTGATATTCACCTCTAACTAAACTGACATGAAGTCTAACCTTTCTACTCGGTTCCCATTATAAATTCTAACGTTATCAATTTAATAGAGGTTTTACTAAAATTCGGGTTCTCAAATATTAGCCATACAATACAATACAGGTTGTCACTTTATCTTTTCTCAAAGCGTTTCCGTATTTACACACAATACCACATGAAAGTTCTCATTAATTAAGTGTATATTATTCACGCCATAAATATACAATACAAGCACCCCGAGTCTAAGCTGCGGTGCACACATACTCTGCTATCAATCCTGGTACATCACGTACATAAGGATCACGCATTCCGAATCTCTCAGGAATTATTCTCAGATAACAACAATCACAAACAATGGAGGCGAACACAGTCACATCACATGGGTCACGCACATACCTACGCTCCCATGATCAGCAGACTTCTTAACAACCCAATAAGTCCTTCTTTGACCTATGTTCTCGAGGTACCAATCTAAATCCCCCCCGTAGGCACACAAGGATAGATGGCCCTAAGCGAACGCAAACCTCCCGTGATAGCAAGTATGGTAGGTATGTCATTCACATAAAATCATATACATATACTAAGTATGAACACATCTTAGTAATCACCATAATTTATTTGTGGTACACTTCTCATTCTCATACCAACTTATAATGTTACACAATTTATATGTTCCCGATTAATTCAATTATTTAGGCCGTCAATAATTCTCGCATCGTAATAGACACTCACGTCCTAATTCATAATTTCCCTTTGGTTCAAACTACACTTCTAGGTTTTACTCCTCATTATATCCCAAATATCCCAAATATATCAATTAATCATCAAGGAGATGTTATCTCTACATATAAACAAGGTTACGGGACACTCGGGATCAAAACAGGCTAAAAATCCTAAACTGTCAACTCGTTAGAAGTCTCGTTCGAACGAGGCTGTTCGAACGAGAGTTCATTCGAACGAAGTGGGATTTCTAACGAGATCTCGTTCGAATGAAAGGCATCGAATGAACATCACCCTCGTTAGAAGTCAAAGGTCAACTCGTTAGAAGCTCGTTCGAACGACCTGGGCTGGTCTTCTAACGAGAGGCCAGTTTCGAGCCCAGATTTTCCCTATTTCATTTTTCCAACTTTTCTTCCTCTCTAATCTCATCTAAACATCAATCCAACAATTGTTCAAGGTTTCTAATTGTCCCTAAACATACTTAGGTCACATACTAACGTATTTTGTGGGGTTAATTCATTCTAAACATCATCCAAATATCAAATCTATACATTTTCCCCAATTTCAAGAACATGAACCCTAGAATTTTTTTAAGTCCCCAATGAGCCTAATTAAATCCATTTTTGTTTCATCCAAAATATATTATCATCAGATTAATCACCTACATACAATTCTACATGCAATTCCTCATCAAAATACAAGTTTCTAATTCCAATTTAATGGGTTTTCATCAATCTCCCCAAAACAATACAATTTTATCAATTTCCTACGCATGGAAGAAGCATTCTCTGCAACTAATGAAATTAAACCACTTGCCTTATGTATATCTCTGATTTTGATGTCGAATTGATGAATGATTCTCTCTCTCTCTGTAGAATTCTCCTCTCTCTCTCTCTCTACAAGTCTTCTTCTCCAAGGTGACAATGGTGGCTAGGGTTTTCCTTAGGAAACTTTTTGGAACTAATTCCAATAACCCCCGTAGCCCATTAGGTTATTAGTGGGTTTAGTGGGTAATTACCAAATCAGATTTTTAATTCCTAATTTTCGTTGGTTTTAATTCCCAAAAATTCAGAATTACCAAACTACCCTTTTACGTTGCCGGTATGGCCTAAAAATGCCCCGGGACCCAAACTAAACCCCCAGCTAGTGTTTTCTGACTATTTCGACCCTTCCGGACGCGTTGGCGCATTTAAAATGACCATACGGTTAATGGAATTTAAATTCACTTTTATAATTAAAATAATTATATTCCTGACGCGACTGTCACACGCGTTTCAACAAAATTTCCAAATTGCCGTATTTCAATCTCACGACAAATTTCATAATTCAATATTCATATATAGCCATATTTACTCATTATAATCAAATACCAACTCACATCTCGTTAGCATGTTATCCGGATTAATTTCCAATTAATTCACATTTAATTTAATTAATCTCAAAAATAAATATCACAAAAATACGGGGTATTACATATTGATATTTAGGGAGTGGTCCTATATGCCCAAAGGACACTATGGAGTTCAGTAATCCAGTTGCCCTTAGCCTCATTCAACCTTTTCTTCAACCCATCTAGCATGGTTTTATTAGTGATTTCTATCTGGACGTTGCACTATGGGTGCTCAGGTGCTGAATGAAGTTTATGTATGCTAGATCTAACACAGTACTCTTAAAATTCATCATTATCAAATTAAGTTCCATGGTTGGTGATGAAGGTAGAAGCCATGCCATACCTATAAGTGATCTTCTTCTATATGAACTAGAAGACCCTCTGATAGGGCATATCAATCAAAGGCTCAGCCTCCACCTATTTGGTGAAGTACTCAACTGCCACAACCAAATATTTGAACCTTTCCTTAGTAGTCGTCAGTGGTCCGATCGAGTCAATTACCAGATAGAGAAAGTTCGTGTAGAAGTGATGGATGTTAAAGTTTCTCCTGGTCTTTTATGAATGGTGGAATTTTTTTGGCACTTATCATAATTCTTGGTGAAAGAAACATAGTATGCTTTCATCATCGGCCAATAGTAACCTTGCATTGATATTCGTTGTCTTAAAGACTTCTCGGCTATGTGATCTCCACATGAGCCTTCTTGCAGCTCTTTGATCAGATCACTTACTTCATTTGGATGAACACAACAAAGTAGGTAAATAGTGTATCCTCTCCTATATAGGACACATTTTTCTAACACGTAACTGGTTGCTTTGTACCTCATCTTCTTGGCTTCTTTATGGCTGGATGGCAATGTTCATTTTCTGATGTACTCTCTAATTGGGTCCATCCATGAGGGACCTAATTCCATAGAGATGATGTTGACTTCCATCTTATTAATGCTTCTATGGGTGAGAATTTCCATTGGGATTGTTCACATGAGTTCTGTTTGAGTTACTGAAGCAAGCCGAGCAAGAGCATCTGCTCGGGCATTCTCTATTCTAGGAATCCTTACCATCCTGACTGAAGTGAATAAAGAAATAGCCTCCATTGATCTTTATGATATCTAATCATAGTTTCCCCTCTTAGGCCATAAATTTATTGCATTTGATTGACAATTAGTTGGGAATCACTATGCACCAACACCTCGTCGATACCCATTGATGAAGCCAGTTGCAATCCTGTGATAAATCCTTAATATTTAGCCTCATTATTGGAATCCTTGAATTTGACTCTCAAAGAATATTCCACATCCAAATTATTCAGAATGTTAATGACGAGACTTGATCCACTTCCAGTAGCACATGATGATCCATCTATAAATAATTGCCAGATTGGGGTGTCATCGGAGAAATATTCTTCTGCTAGCACTCCACATTTGAACATCTTTTTTATCTATTGAATTTATTCTTGAACAGTCGATGAGTCTGGTTGATCGGCCAAAATCTCTGTTCGCTTTTGAGCTAAGATCTCTTTTGAAGAAGTCTTCTCAGTAGGCAAACTTGGATTATGTTACATTTCTACATATGTGAATTTGGCTATGAAGTCTTCCACTGCTTGGCCTTTTATTGCAACTCTGGGTTAATAAAAAATTTCATACTCTCTCATTTCAACCGCCAAAGACATTAACCTTCCACACTTTTTAGGTTTATGCAGTGCCTTTCCAGAGGCAAATCTGTGTAGACAATAATTATGTGAGCTTGAAAATATAGCCTCATTCTCCTAAGAGCTTCAATGAGAGATAATGATAACTTCTCCATGCATGGATATCTTATTTTCACTCCTAAAAATGCCTTGATATTATAATATAGTAGCCTTTGAACTCTTCCATATAGTTAGATTAAATCTAAACAGACAACTGACTCTAAAACAACCAAGTATAAATATAGTCTTCCTCCCAAAATTGGTCGGGAAAAGGGTGGAAAACCCAAGTACTTCTTCAAATCAATGAAAGCTTTCTCGTATTTGTCATTCTACTCAAAGGAATTTCTAAGTACCTTAAAGAGTGGAAGGCATTTATCATTTGCTTGGGAGACAAAATGGTTCAATGCAGCTACTTATCCTGTCAGCTTTTAAACATCTTTCTTGTTAGTTGGGGATTGAATTTCTAGTAAGGCTTTAATTTTTATGGGTTTTGCTTCTATTCCCCTTTAATTGACGATGTAACCTAGGAGCATTCCTTTATGTACCCCTAAGTACATATATTCTACATACACTCCCATGTTTTTACCAATTTTGTCTTCAAAAACCCTGTTCATTAGTCTTTTATAGGTAGCTCCAGTATTCGTCAACCTAAAAGGCATGACATTGTAACGGTAAGTTCCTCGGCTAGTAATAAAGGAAGTACTTTCCTTGTCTTCAGGTTTCATCTTAATCTAATTATAACTAGAATATGCTTCTATGAAATTAAGTAATTCGTTATATGCTGTAGGATCGACCAATTGATCAACACTTGGTATAGGAAACTGATCTTTTAGTCATGCCTTATTGATATCTGTGAAGTCAACACACATGCGCCATTATAATTATTTCTTAACCATTACCACATTAGCCAACTAGTTAGGATACTTGACATCTTCAATGAACTATACTCATTGCGGATTTCCATATTCTTTTCTAGGCTGAAAACTCTTCACTTTTGCTTAATCAACTTAGAATCAAAGAAGATATTATGCTCATGGAAAATTAGGTTTGGATCAATCCCTGGAATATCTTCATGGATCCAAGTGAACACTTTTTTCTTTCTCTAAGGAATGCAAAAAATTCATGTTTAAGAGAGGGAGACAATCTTGAACCAATCTGTGTAGTTCTTTATGGCTTTGTTCAATATAATAGTTTTTATTTGTTCCATAACTAGCCCTTTCACCAGCACCTCCTCTTCTCGAGGATCCAGGGTGTCAATGTGGAAGCGGTTATGCCCTTCATTTGTATTTCCTGTTGGTAGGTCAAAGTATAATAGCACTCCCTGGCTTCTTTTTTACTGCCATTTTCTATACTGACTCTATAATATGTTGGAAATTTCATGCATTAATGCACTGTTGCTGTTTTCCCGCTCTTCCTAGGATGATATTGTAAGATGATGGGACATTTTTGTATAATACAAAGAAATGAATTCTTACTCTCTTTCTTGTCGACCAGGTGCCAAGCAAAACTTCCAGCTTGATCGTTCCCAATTGGTATACTTTCTCTCCTGCAAATCCTATGAGAGGTCAATGGTATGGTTCTAGCTTACTGTCTGTTAGCCTTAAACTTAAAAAAATTGTAGAACATTACATTAGCTAAACTCCCATTATTAATTAGTATCCCTGAAATCTACCATGATGAACTCTGTATGTGATACCTAACAGATCGTCGTGAGGATAAAGAACACCACTCAGATCGTTTTTCGAGAATCTAATCACTAGCATGTCTCTATTGACTTTCCTTGGCTTAGTATCTTTGGATTCAGCCATATCAATTTGTTTGACAGTTGGGAAGGCCTTGTCTTTATTTAAATAACATTTCCTTTCTATAATCTCGTCTCCTCCTCAAATATCTCCTCCTACAATGAATTTTCATCCAAAGGATATCATGCCTACCTCCACCTCTGGTTCATCAGGCTTCTTCAACAAGTCTGGATCTTCTTCAAAATCATTATTTCTTGCCCTTTTATTATCTTCCCTTACTCGGTTTGAATATTCAAACCTCTTCCAATCTTCATGGTTTCCATCTCAATTAACAAACCTGATCAATTTTCCCTGTCGAATATGATTTTCAATCTCATTCTTCAGTGTAATGCAACTTTTAATGTTGTTCCCATGGTCCTTATGAAAATCACAGTAGTTTGACTTATCCCTCATATTGGGAGGTATCTTTAGCTTTCCAAGCCAATTTAATTATCGATTCCCTTTGATTTCTTCCTGTATGTGGTGAACACCTTTATTGATGGGTGTATACTCATCATACTTCTTGACCCTACCAATCTTTTTGATACTTCTTGAATGAATTAGAATTATTTTTCTCACTTTTACCTTTAGTCTCAAAAACTTCCTTAGCTGCCATAGCCTCCTCGGCATTCATTATCTTTCCAGCTTTAGCCATCAATTTTGTCATAGTTTTTGGTAGATTCTTTGTTAATCATAGTACAGATGTTTAGCGATCCCCCCACTCATAAGTGCTACAATGGTTGTCTTCTCCTCATAGTCCACCACCTTTATTTTTTTCATTGTTAATTCATGTAATATATTCTTTAGCAATTTCTCCTAGCCTTTGTTGCATGGTCAAGATATGAGTGGCACTCTTGATTAACTTAACCCCGAAGGAAAAGTTGTCTATAAAGAATTAATTTAATTGATGAAAACTAGAGGTTTTACCTCTTAGGAGATTATTATAGCAGATTTGTGTTATTCCTGTGATAGAAATGGAGAAAGCTCTGCACCTCATCTCATCGAGCACTGAGTAGATGTCGATAGCAACTTGATATTACTTTATGTGCAGGACTGGATCAGTTCTCCCAGTATACTTTTGAGTGACCACTGGTGGCCTAAACTTGGAAGGTGTGGGATATTCTATAATAGCCTGGATCAAAGGTGAGCCTTTAGCAAAACTACTTTGTAATGAATAATTAGTTTTGGCCATTTCACCTACCCGATCTTCCAACTGCTGCATGGATACTTTTCTAGGTTGTTATTCTGGCTTAGATTTCGCAGAGGTAGATTTAGGGGCTTTAATGTTTCTATTTGATGAACTCTCCTCTTGAGAGGTCTGCTTGGTACGCACAGAGCCCCTTATACGGGCCCTAGATCTTGTGGACCCTTCTTTGTATTCACTATAATTCTCTTGATTCCTGTGATTACCTCTAGTTACTCGTGGACCTAGACGATAAAAAAATTGCTCCATGTTTAGCCTCTCCAAGACACTTGTTCTTTCTTTAGAAAAATATCTACCAGCATAGTAATCCATTTATTGGAATGAAGAAGTTGTACCATGATGGTATGGCCTATCATGAGAAGAGCGGGAATGATAACTCCTTTCATTTTTGGCTAGTGGAGGTGGCATACCCTTTCTGGAATTGGAAGACTTATATTTCATAGTTCGAGCCAACTATCTGAATGATTCTTACATAGCCTCTTGTCCCTTAGCCAAATTGAACAGGATTGATTGGAGGTCTATCTCACTATGGTGGAGAAGATATTTCTTGATTATTGCCTATAGCATCGAGGAAGCTTTTAGGGGCAGTAGTTACTCTTTAAGTTAGAGAATGAAATATACGAGATAGAGAACAATGACTATCAGTCGAGTTCCCACAAATGGCGCCAATCTATTGGTATTATTTAGCAGGGTTTACAATATCTCAATATGGTGTGCATATGAGTGATTTGAATTATCCCTCCAGCTAATGGTGTATTTCGTATTTATAATGGGGTAAAATCCTAGAAATGGAACACCTTTATATTGCCAGGAATTTGCATATGTGCACAATAAATGAAACTATTGGAATTCAGTGTTGGTTGGCATCCCATCCGAGTAACTTCTAGTATTCCTAATAGTTGGCGAACCAGCTAAATAAGTATCTCTGATGCTGATCAAGGTGGCTAATTGGCCACGGAGGAGGACAGGTGTACATTTATCATCGGTCCACGTAGGAGAGTAATTTTTACACATAACATGTATTAAAAAAACCACAAATGTGGGATACTAAGTATATAAATAGGTGCAATCTATCCCATATTAGGGACTAATTATAATGAGCATGTAATATCCTGGACTCTCAGATAGCAATGTCAGCACTCCGAATATTGTTCTCCATTTTTTTAATAAAAAACACTCTCCATTTACCCTCATGGACGTAGACGACCCCCCTATCGAACCAACGAGCAATGGCATGGTCTTCTGGGTTATATTAGGAAGGGGAAGGATAGTGTCGATTGGTGGGTGTTAGGGGTTCAGCATCTACTAGGGATTGATTGAGAGGGTTTTCAAATTATAGGTGGATAGTATGCTGAGGGTGACACCGGAGGCGGGGTAGGAAACATTGGGTAGGATTATTGAATCTTTATTAGGGATGCTCTTTTACCCTTGCGGGATGGATCTTTGAGATTTTCTTATAGATTCATCATTGACCGGGGGAGCTCGGTGTATACCATGTTGCATGTTTGATGTAACGACATTGTACCTCAAAATTGACTCAAAAAAAGCAAAAAATATGAATATTTTGTTTGATTATCTTGATTTAGTGGCTTACTCTACACGCACTTTAATTTGCTGATGAGTTTTGGAAGAGTAGGAACAGTTTGTTTTTGGAAAATTTTGAATATATTTAAGGAGAAGATGGCTTCGGAGGCTTGATTGAAACAGAGCTTCCCTTTGGAGATGATTTATTTTGAGAAAAAGGGGGGAAAATGTTTTTTTTGAATTTTTTGAATAGAAGAAGTCCTTGGCGACTTAGTTGGCATAAGGATTAGGGGATAGAAAACTTGGCTGTAATGTGGGGCTTATCGTCTTTGTGCTAAATCTAGTGTGTTGAAGAGATTGTACTGATGTTGGAGCTATTGGCTTGGGCCAAACTTCGGGGCTCTTGTTAGTGACGAGGGACTTAATGGTGAATCTCCAATTGGCTTTAATCACAATGTGGATGTTATATCGTCATAATCGTGCGATGTTGATACTGGCAGAGACTCTGAATGGTCTATATGCTTGCATGGAAGGCCGTTGTGATTTTCTGAGAGGTAGCCCAGTTATGTTGTTAATGTGGCTGTCTGAGAGATTTCGATTGGCATTCCCATATAAATATCCCTTGGCATCTTTGCTGAATTTCTTCACTTGTTACTTCATTAGTTTTGGCCCAAACATCGAGAACTGGGTAAACTGGTTTGTGGAGCACGGGCTCAATGTTTGCACTGGTCGGTACCCTAATGTGGGGAGTTGCAGTCTATTATGGAAATAGGGGAATACCAGTATATTCAGTTAGTTGGCTTTTGATAGACCTCCTTCTATTTTCCTTGGCGGCTCCTACGTCAAGTTAGATGGGAATAGATCGTGCCTTCCTATATCTGGACTTCTTCCTTGTAGAGGATTTAATGGAAGGCATGTGCATGTGATTAGGCTCTTTGTGGAAGGCATGTTTTCGGCGACTATATGAAATGGCTGTAGAAGAAGATAGTGGCTAAGATATTGGTCGAGGAGATCGATCAGAGATGGTTTACCATGTTTGACACTACGGAGGGAGGTGTAGTAATTTTCCCCAGGTTGGTTTAGGCTTATCATTCCATATAGAGCCTTCAGCATACTATCCAGGCAGGAGAAGTTTGGGGACCTCAAGATGTAGATGATGATGGGGCTAAATCTTCTAGAAGCTACGGGTAGGTTCTTTTGTGAAGATGGTGATATTTGTGAATCTGGTTAACTATTTGGTTATCTTTGATTGGGGGAATAAATTTGGGAAGGTTATTTTCGAGTAGTTTGGTTTGTTTTGTTTTTAGAATAGTCAAGGTCAACGGGGTACTTGTTTGACTCCTTACACTGATATTTACTCTAATCATGCCAAAATATCCCAAAATGGAATAAAAAAGGAATTTAATTATATTATTGTGACTCTTGATGAGTTTTGCATTTGAATTATCTATATTAATCGTTAAGGCATACATAATCCTTTGGTTTATGTAAATAATAAAATGAATTGTCATTCTGAGAGGTAAGAAAACAATTGCATTTTGTGAAAAAATAAGGGGAATGTGAACATGTAAAGCATATGAGCTGCCCACGTATGTCTGTGGGTTTGAAAATTTTCGAGTTTCATTTTTGAAAGAAAAAATGTATTTTTAGAGGATTAGGACCCACGTAGTTCTAAGTAAAGGGAAATAAAGATTTTTTTAGAATAAAAGCGAGATGAGAGGAGTCGTAGCCCTGAAATTTTGAACTGGTGGTAGAATTTTTTAAGACGGTCCCGGTTGATTTGATGAACCATCTCTTCCCCATCGAGGTCGATGAGCATAGCGAAACTATCGGATATGATCTTCTTCATGATGTAAGGGTCTCTAACTTGGCTTGAATTTCCCTCTAGTGTCCCATATGGGTTCTATGATTTCTTTAAGGGCTAAATCCCATTCTTGGACACCACGGTCCTTGACTCTCTTGTTGAATGATTACGCTATCCGATAATGGTACCCTTGTATATGATATAAAGCTTTTGGCTTCCTTTCGTCTAAGAGCGACAACACGCCAAGACGACTCTGATGTCACTCTTCCTCGTTGACCTTGCTCTCAAGCATAACGCGTAGTGAATGTATTTTTAGTTCTATGGGTAGGATTGATTCCATGTCGTATACTAGATAGAAAGGGGTAGCCCTAGTAGATGCTCAAACTGAAGTGCGGTAGCCCCAGAAGGAATAAGGGATCTGATCGGACTAATCTCAGAAACTCTTGATCATCTTGCTGATGATTTCTTTGAGGTTCTTATTATCTTCTTCAACTGCATTGTTGGTTTAAGGTTGGTAGGGATACGATTTGTGTCTCGAAATCCCATTCTCGTCGACAATTATGTGACTTCTACCTCAAAATGTAACCCATTATCTAACACTAGCTCGTGCGGGATCCCATATCGATGGATGATTTTTTTTAATAAACTTAGCCACCTTTTCGCATTAAATACTGCGTATAACTTGGCTTTGACCCATTTGGTTGAGGAATCAATAGGAACTAGGATTAACTCGTGACCATTAAAAGATTTGGGTAAGACTTTCCCTATGATATCGATGCCCTATGTGGAGAACGGCTAGAGAGAGGTCATGTTGTATAATTACCATGGAGGCAGGTGATAGAGATTAGAAAACTGTTGGAATTTAAGGCATCTCCTAACATACACGATGCAATCCTGAACCATGGTAGTCCAATAGTAACCCTGTCAGATAATCTTCTTGGTGAGCATATAGCCATTTGTGTGGGTTCCACACTCCCCACTGTGGATCTTCTGCATCATCTTTTCAATGTCATCCCCTGCGATGTAGTGTAGATGGGTTCCATTGAAGTTTCTCTTAAATAGTTCTTTATCGCAGATAATGTACTGGGCGACCAATTTGTAAAGGGTCATTCGGTTTTTCTTGTTGGAATCCTGGAAGTACTTACCATGCTTAAGGAGGCGCTAAATATTATAGTACCAGCACTCAGTCATATCAGAGTTTTCTTTTATCACGAGCTCAATGTGGTAGCAGTAGGCTGGATTATCTTACTTTTGGACTAGGAAGGGGGCCATTGTTATTCCCTCGGGCATGTCGACCATGAAGGCTAAAATGGTGAGGTCATCGACCAAGCTATTCCTTACTCGGGGTAAGTAGTGGAAGGTGATATCTCGGAATCGAAAGGCCAGCTCTTCTAGGTGGGCATGGAAGGGTAGGAGATTCTCGTCCCTGACATTCCATCTTTTAAGGACCTCGCCGATGATGAGGGATGAATTCTTGTAAACATCTAGGCATTGGATTCCTTTCTTGAGAGAAACTTTGAGGCCTACGATACATGCCCAGTATTCGGTCATGTTGTTGGTGCATGGAAAATCTAACTTGATGGAAATAGGAGTATGAGTATCATTAGGGTAAATCAGGATTATCCTAATGCCATATCCCTTCTTGTTGGCAGCATCGTCAAAGAACATTTTCCATCAGAGGTCTTCTTTGGAGGGGCAAAGGATGTTTTTGTCTATTAATTCAGAGATCCAAATATTATCTTCTTATATGGGGTAATTTGCAAGGTAGTTAAAGATATCTCTCCCTTTTATGGCTTTCTGCATGACATACACAATATCGAACTCGACTAGCAACGTTAACCATTTAGCCATTTGGCTAGACAGGGAAGGTTTCTTGATTAGGTATTTGATAGGATCCATTCGGGATATAAGTTTTGTGGGAAAAACAATCATGTAATACAATAATTTTTTAGTGACCCGGATAAGGTCGACACATGCCTTCTCCAAGGAAGTGCTGTTAACTTCGTATTCGGCCAATTTACGTCCTATGTAGTAGATAGACCTCTCTTTATGGGATTTTTCAATTTATTGGGATAGCAGAGCCACGACTACGGTGTCTATCACGATTAAGTATAGGAGTAAGGGATACCAGGTTGCAGTGACATATGTACTAGAGTTTGGGTAAGGTAATGTTTGATTCAATCAAAGGCTTCCTAACAAGCTTCATTCTAAAATTTAGTAGAATCATTTCGAAGGAGTTTGAAGATGGGTTCATAAATAGAAGTCAATAGCTGATGAACCAACTGATATACTGTAATTTTCTCAAGAATTCCCAGACTTCCTTCCCTGTTTAGGGTGGTAGAATTTTGAGTATGGGTTTTAGTTTAGTAGGATTTGCTTTAATCCACTTATCTCTAACAATGAATCCCAAAAGCTTTCCTTTGGTGACACCAAATACACATTTTTGTGGGTTAAGTCGCATCTGTATCGTCGTAGTCGTTCGAAGAACTTTTGAAGAGAGGGAACATGACCTTTCTGATTCTTAGACATGATGATCATATCGTCCATGTACACCTCGGTCTCTTTATGTATGAGATCATGAAAGATGGTTCTGGTAGCCCTTTGGTAGGTAGCCCTTACATTTTAGAGACCGAATGGCATAACTGGTAACATAAGGTTCCTTAGGGGTGATGAATATGGATTTTTCTTACTGATCAGGGTGCATCTTGATCTGATTATATTCGCCAAGCCCATAAATAAATGTCTTGAAAGAGTGACTGGTCGTATTATCCATAATCATGTTGATATTGGGCAGTGGGTAATCATTTTTTAGAGAAGCCTTATTCAAATCTCGATAATTAACGCACATGCGAACCTTTCCTCCTAATTTCGGCATGAGTACAATGTTGGCTAACCATGTGGGATATTGATCACTTGAATGAATCCTATGATCAACTGTTTGACCACTTATTCCTTAACCTTGAGTGACCATTCGGTGCATAGCTTTCACAATTTTAGTTTGACCAATTTTTATTCTGGGAGAGTCTAAATATAGTGTTGAGCAATATTGGGATCAATGTCGAGCATGTTTTCATAAGACCATGCAAAGACGTCCACAAATTCCTTCAGTGGTTCTTCGAGTTATGCATTTTCATGATCGTCAAGGGTGGACCTTGTCCTAATCTCGTGCAGTTGGCTATTATAACCGGGATTAATAAAAATAGTTTCATCTTCAATAATTTTAATGTGGTTAAGTTCTGGGTTATTAACCTTATTAAGCTATGTTAAGAATTGTTCAGTTGCAAAACCATCATCATCAAGAGTTTGATCAGAATCAAGATAATTCATGTAAGGCACAACAAGATACTCAAAATCTTCATTTATTTCATTCTTGGAAAAATAGTGTTGAGAACTTCATTAAAGGAGGTATCTATTACATTATGATCAGAATAAGGAGGAACAACAAAAGAAGAATAAATGGGATAAACATTTAGGTTGAGTTACATTTCAGTGGGTGGAATTAGTACAATATTCCAGTTAAGGAGGGGAGTATCAGTAGCTTTGATCAGCATGGATGGATCCAATATTGTAGCATATGAATGGATCATGCAGAGTGTTAGCCCCAATGTCTGCAAATTAAATGAATCCTAGACTCACTTACCTTGGAATCCTCGGTAACAGTTGTAGTCTTCTCAATGAGCGGTTGCTCATGATGTTGGGATCTTTAAGCCCATCCATAATTATCTTAGAATAAGATTTCCATTACCAACTTCATCTTCTTTTCCACATGATCATACAACTGTTTGAGAAATCCAAAAAAGGGAAAATCTTTACCCTCTTAAAATGAATCTCCTATTCAAAGAATCTCCTGAGATAGTCTTAGCACTTTTTAGTCTTCTCTTCAATCGAGGTTGGTGGATCATTCTAAGTTCTTCTGATGATGGTTAATAACCCAGGCTACATGGAGGAAAGTCCTTTTTTAACACTATGGGTTCTAGTATTCCCTATTGTCATCGTCCTCGCCCCAGTCCGGGCATGAAGTGCATATTCTTGAATGTATGTATCATATTAACATTATCGTGAGGGTTGTGCTCTGGACAGACTCTATCTCTAAAATCATCCCTTGTTGGGAGCAGAAGTGGTTCAACTTGAAAGCCTAACAGGAGCATATCATTTGCGCCATTTCACATCTTTAGTACCGGGCTACTGGTGCTAGCATTCTCAATATTATCATCATCACTTAAAAAAGGTTATGACCTACCCATTTGCGAAGAACTTCAGTTTTTGATGGAGAGAGGAAGGCATTCCCTTGATGCTTTGGACCCATGGTTGTCCAAGGAATATGTTGAAACAAGTCGGGATGTCGATGACTTGGAATTTAGTAACGGGATTTGTAGGGCCAACCCCTATTGTAAGCTTTATGGATCCCATCACTTATCGACGAGTATTTTCATAAGCATGCACCGTGACGAAGGTTAGAGTAAGTTCACTTACTTTCAAACCCAAAAATTTGTGGTTTCTTAATGGGAAAACATTAAGTGTTGATCCGTTGTTTACGAGCGAATGTGGGGTTGTCTTCTCCATCACCTCGATAGAGATATGAGGAGCATAGTTGTGATTTGGACCAAACGTAGGGATTTGTTCCTCGGAGAAGGAGAGCATCCTAGCAGAGTCTAGGACACGACCAAGTTCATTGCTTCTTCTGGAGTGGTAGAAGGAAGGACTATGGGCCTAGTGAGCAGTTTAATCAAGGTATTTCGGTGTAGTTAGGAAGACATAAAGAGTCTCCATAGAGTGATGTTAGCCTAAGTTTTCTTTAATTTATCATGGATCTTGCTCTCCTCAAATGTCATTTCTAGCATAGGTAGTTTCTCAACACCTTTTCCCTCATCTATCGATGCTGATTGAGGGTTCGAAACTAGGTAATACCTCCCATATCTAGTCATATGGTTCACCGAAGAAAGAAAAAATAGAAACCCAGTTTCTCCATCTAACTCGAGTTGTTCGACCACTTTGTTGATCTCTCCTAGCATATCCTCAAATGATATTATTCCACATATATTAACTATTGGGATAGTCTTTTCTGGGCTTTGCTCTTCATCTGAACAATCGAATTCGTCCCCCCATTCGATGGAAATGATGTCATCCTTCCACGAGAGGTCAATGCATTTTATAACCTCAGCGACCTCTTGGTATAGATACTCCCACTCAACAGGGAGATGTAAAAGTGAAGGTATCAAGTGCCCTTGTAGTTTTAAAGAATTGAGTAGGTCAAACATATTGCAAATTTTACCAGTTTGTCAAAATAAATCTGCCATAATCTGGATGGCGTCATCTAAGCTGACTTAATCGGTGGGTACTACCCAATTATTTGACTCATGAGCCCACATTCGGGCTTCCATGAACAATGTGCTGAACTTTTGGTAGTCAATGATCATTTCTGAGGGCAATTTCAGCCCGAACTCTAGGAGTTGGTTCAGTATCGCTAGCAATTCCATGTCTTTCCCTTGGATTGAGTACGAATAACAATACATTTGCAAGAAGTGAAAGGGCTTGATTGGCAAAGCAGGTAGGGTGTAAGATAAATATAGGCAAACTTTGAGGGGTTTAGGCAAATATACGGGTATAATAAGTGATTTACTAGGTACATTCTAAGTAAATGGGTCATACTCTGGGTCTTCTTGTATGAATCTAGCATTTGCATGATTTGGGAGAGGATTGTGAGTAGTGTTAGGCTTAGGATTGGCTGGTGGGGCGATGGTACCTGATCAATAAAGTATTGGATTATACTCTGGGGATAGAAGCACTGATCAGTGGTATGACCAGCAGTTTGGTGAAAATTGCAATAGGCATCGGGTTTGAAATTTTTGTGAAGTGGGTTTAGTAATAGATGAGGGTCTAATGGCTTAATAATATTTTCTTTTAAAAAGGCTTGGTACACTTTGGAGAGGGTAGCATAAAGCTCATTCTATTCTTTCCTAACTAGGTTAGGGCAGCTTTCTAGTTCGCATTAAGTGGCAGGCTGAGAGATGTTATTGATGTTGGAAACTGTGGTATTGGCAGGCTTCTCATATTTATTGGGAGTGAACTATTCGGATACTTTCTTTGGCTTAGCTTCTTTCTTAGGAATATATTCTTCAATCTCCACTACTTCTTCCCGAAGGGATCAGAAATGGGGGTAATACTATTCTCCCAATGTCGCTCAGATATGGGGTAATAAGTTTTTCTTCACAACTTGTTCCTCTTTCAAAGGCCGATTGGTCATGGTGGCCGATTTCTCTCTCCATCTTGCTATGAAATTACTAACAGTTCCCCCCAAATTCTTCTTGAGAAGTTCTAAATCATGGCTCTTAACCTCTAATTCCTCATTGTACTTATACTGCGACATGAATTCACGAGCAAAATCCTCCCAACTGCTAATTCTGGATTCCTAGAGGGATAGGAACCAGTGAAGAGTGTTATCTTTGAAAGTCTGTTTGAACATCTAAGCCATTATTTCCCTAGAGGCATCGAGAGTCATGGACTGATGGAAACTTCAAAGATGAACAATTGGGGCCCGTTACCCTTGAAGTTCTCAATGTTGGGCATCTTGAACTTTTTTGGTAACCTTGCTTTAGGGTAGGGAGACATATGGGTGTAATCCATGTAGTTCTCAGAGATTCAGACTTGGTCAAACTTCTTGGTCAATAGCATAAGGTCCTCCTTGACCTTGTTCAACTCTTTTTCCTTCGGATCAATAGGTATTGGCATGTTATCCCCTGACTGGACAAGATTTGGCATTAGGAACTGAGCTGGTGGTGGCCCATTTACAGGATAGGAACATGAAGCGTGGTGCTATTCTTTCGAGGCCCAAAAAGGCTCTGCTGCGGTCAGACCCATAGCACGAGGAAAGAGGACCTCGATCACTTAAGGAATATGGATCCGATTTCGTTGCATTTCATGAACCTCGATTTGAAGGTTGTTATCTTAGTAGTAAGTTGGACTATGACTGTCATCAAACCAAGCTGCACATTCGGTACTTGATATGTGTTCTCCATGGAAAGCAGGAGAAGATGGATTCCAGACTTTGAGGAAGTAGCGAGAGAACTAGCATAGCCTCGGGGTAGTTCGACGGATGATCGAAGCCAACAGGGAGCCAGGCTAAAGGTCGGGTATGCGATCGACCTAAGAAGGAAAATGATTCAAAATTATTTTTGAAAGAGATGAGGAAAAGGAAAAAAAAGCTTTATTATTGAAAAAGGAGGAAAATATTTTTTATATTTTCTTTTTTGGAAAGGGAGGGACAAAATATTTTTTGTATTTTTTTTATAAAAGGAGGAAAAATGCTTTTTAAATTTTGAAAAGAAAGGAAAGGAGGTTTTTGACACTTTGGGTAAGAAGGAAAATTGAGAGAAGAGTCTCAGCATGATTATTATTATTATTATTATCATTATCATTATTATTATTATTATTATTATTATTATTATTATTATTATTATTATTATTATTATTATTATTATTATTATTATTATTATTATTATTATGTTTTCACTTCTATTAGATTTACCTAAATGCAAAAGAAATGCTGGACGGGACATGATTCTGGGAAATATTGTGTTTGAAAAATATGTAAAACACAGTTTGACTTTTTGCCAGGCTCATAGACAGGGTCCCCTTTTGAAAAAGATGAAATCATGTGAAAATTTGGGTTGCATGCCAACCCAACATTTTGATAGAGTTTTGGGTAGTAATTGTCTATCTAAATATGAGTGTCTTAGGTTCGACACCTATATAAGGGTATGCAGTTGTTGGGTTAGTGGAAATGCTCCCCCCTTTGGAACGACTTCCACGATATATGTCTTTATTTTGAGGGAAATCGGTAAGTGTGGACAAGACATTTGATATACTTGAGTGTATGTGAATTGTCTCGCTACATACCTCGTGGTAACTAAACAAGTGAGAGAGAATTCGAAATACTCGACGTACGTGAACGAGTTCCCTGCTATATACCTCATGTTATGACTTCAGTCAAGTTGTACGATGTGGGGGGAACCATTCGATATACGTCGAAGTGGCCTCCTAATACAGGACCAGTGCCCATCACAAAGTGATGCCCTCAATTAGGCTAACTGTGACTTGCCGGACCAGCACCCATTACAAAGTGACCCCCCAATACAGGACAACATTTTGGTCAATAGCCATGCTCTTTAGTGATGTAGTGTGGAAAATGCATGATTCTTGATTAGTATATTATGGAATGTGTATGTTAGTTTGAATGATGAGCACCATACTAATACGGAGGAATGTAGAAGTATTATGAAAAGTAAATCTGGCATGGAGAATGAAGATTACACTAATCATTGATATGTGAGAGTGAGAGATGTGTGAATATGTATAAGTGAGTGTGTGGTAATCAACCTAAACATGGATTAACTATAGGTGGTGTATGACAAGTGTGAGTGAGCATGGATATATATACAAGTGTAATAAGTGGAGTTATGTGATAGTGACACCTAACCATGGATATTCTAAGCGGTTTGTGAAACATGTGGATATAGGTGATCCTACATGTAAGTAGTGTGAAGTGTACATGGGGAGAATTTACAAGTGTGTGAGTGAGGAATGATATAAGCATGAGGTATATATATACAAGAAATAATAGAGGAGAAAAAATGAACATACAGGTTAGTGCATATGCACACAAGTAGAAAATGATAACATCCATGCAAAAAGAGTCTAACCCTCTTAAGAAAATCTCCAGCGGAGTCTCCACCGTGGCCATCCCTCCTTGGATCTTTACTCCCATCTCAGGGGGGTTCCTGATGTTCTCTCTCACGCAATTGGAGCAGAGGAAGAAGGTTTCGCACCCACACTTCACGAAATGGGAAGGTATTAGGCACCCATCCCGCCCTTTCGATATCTTATGGGCTTATGTTACTATTTTCCTTAACTTCTCCGTGAAGTGTGTGTGCATGTATATATAAATGGAGATCGGAATCGCACGACTCATATCATGGAAAATATAAAGTGAGGTCACTCTAAAGGAATGTTCCTAAAAATAATAATTAGAAAATATGATGTATGCGCTTATTGAGATACTGATCATTATAATGGAACGGTAATATTTGTTAGATAAGATGCGTAAGTATGAATCATAAGCATTGTTGATGTAAAAAACTATACTTGATCTAATTTTATAATCACAGATAAAATATGTAATGGTAAATAAAGAAAGAATTTTTAAAGTGGTTTAGCTATGTAAGAAAGCCTACCTCCACTTTTATTTTATTTATTTTTCATGGTTACAGAAAGCTAGGTACTCTTGTAGAAAAGAATATCCCCGAATCCGTTTGGCCCTTGCCCTTGATGAAAGAGATACAATGTATTTATAGTAACCCGGAGGTCAAAGGTTGGAATGATTTTATGTAGTTAAGCATTTACATCCTTACATAATAAATGTGACAATTGGTTATATAAACTACGTGCAGTATGGCCCTTGGTATGATGACACTTCATTGTCTTGTTGGTTGGCCTTTTTTGTGTTGGTCGTCATTCCTTGTGTTGGTCAACAAATTTATTACCTACTGATTAGGATTTTTGCCACGTAAGAGGACACGTGTTTACTTCTGATGGGTCCACATATGTGGATAATTTTTGGCATCAACAGAATCCCCTAATGTTCCATGCTTAACGCGTGCGTGAAAGTATGGAGAATTTAATTCTAGAAGTAACTTAGAGTATTTTCATGATGCTTAGTCGACATCCGATCTCCCACACTTGTAAAATTTACTATCACTGTTTGAAAATGGCATTTTTGCAAATAATTTGAATTTTAGCGAACTGCCAAAGGGCAAATAGGTCTTTTTAACCTTTTAATTCGCTAAGCCATTAAAATGTCAATTGTTGGTAAATTTAATCATTTTGGTCGCTATTTTTTAGGCAACCTATAAAAGGCATGATCTTTTCCAGGTTCTTTCTTACCCCTGAATTTTCAAACTGTAGCAGATATCTCTGAGTTTATGTGCTATCGTTTTCCATAGTTCATCCCTTCCTTTGATAATTCTTGTTGAATCCTTAATCTTCTGTAAGAATTCTTTCTTTTCTTTGTTTTCCTCATTTTTGTCTTTTGAACCATGGTTTATATAGTTGACGATGGGTCTTTAGAGGAATTTAGGTAAGAGCATAAAATTCCATCTTGGGTCAAATTAGAAGTCCCTCATGCCCCTTTAGATGTGTATTCCTTGGATGAAGGTCATTGGATTCCCATTTTTTTATAGCAGAGTGTGGTTTTTCATTTCCACCAAGCCCTTTTCTTCTTCGTTTTTGCCAATATTTTGACATTGTCCCAGCACGAGTGGCTCCCAACACCTAGGGAATTGTTAATGGTGTAAACAGATTGAACGAAGTCTATGGGACCTATATTATGATTCCAGAGATTATGTTCTATTATAAATGGTCCATTACAGGGGAAAATACATATTATTTAAAAACCAGAGCTACTAATAGAGCTTTAGTGTTGAATTTTGCCTAACTCCAATAAATATTATTGGAATCATGCTTTAGTAGTTAAGAATTGGTAACATGCCCCCCTAATGGTGTAATAGCCTAATATGGTCCCAGATGCCCTCAATCGGGGAATGGGATAGGTTGTTATTTCAATTTTTCCTCTTTTTCTGATATCTTTTCTGAAGTGTACTAAATATCACTGCTTGTTGCTTTATTACAAAGGAGCATAAGAGAAAGTCCCCCAGGACGAGTGAATTTAATTTGTAAGAATTAAAATTCTTATGGTGCCTGAACCAAAGAATAGGAGAAGATCACTTCCGATCAACTTTTACATTTGTGGAATATAATACCTCCACCACTTCTGTTATATCCCAACCAACAGTTTCTTCTTGATCGGGATACGGCTAATAATGTTGCATATTTTGAGATGATTGAAGATTTTCAGGTAGATCATAATGAAAGCAAAGCCCTTCTGCATGCTGACAACAAAGATAAGTATAAGGCCTTAAGTGAAGGTTGGGGTTTTAAGGAGAAGTTGTAAAAATATGCCTTTGCTTTTAGAAAAAATGATTTTTTATTGAACCGTGAAGTTGATGAAGCCAGAGAGATTTCTAAACTTCTAGAAGAGGAAAATAATAGGCTGGGTGATGAACTTGGGGATGTAAAATAGTATTTTGTTGCTTGTACCGATGAAGGTGCCTCTTTTGTAGAGGAGGAGAACGCCAAATTGAGGGAAGATCTTGAAGCTTTGAAAAAATCCAAACCTGCACAATATTGTAAACAGAGAGATAGCCGACAAACTATAGAAGATACTAGGACCCATAAAACTTTAGCTAATCAAGCTGCCCAGCTGAAGGTGAAGAGTCAAGTTGTTACTAATTTGTCCATAAGACTAGAAGCTCAAGACAAGCCCGTGTCGATCAATCTTCTCAGTTGAAGGTGAAAGATGATATTTTGAAGAAACTTCAACATCAAGTTAAAAGGTTAACCTTAAAATTTCATAAACAACCTAGAAAGGTACGGATGGATGGATACAATGAAGATTTGAGCCACATAGATGATCACCTTGCTCAAACTCATGGTAAAGGTTATAAATGGGGTTAGACCAATTTCTTGACTGTGATGAAGGTTGATCAAGATATCAAACTCTGGTATTGTAATAATCCTAGTTTCTTAGACTGCTAACAACCTCCGTTCAACTTAGATATCAGCTGGATTCCTATTGAATTGATTCCCTAATGCTTGATATCAAAATATTTAGGGGATTATGAGTTACATGATGAACTTGAGATATTTCAACCTCCTCATTTGAACAACACGCCGAGTAGCAGTAACCAAAGGATGCTTGAAGATTTTAACTTCATCAATTCTCCTTATACATTGGATGATACTCCTACTGGTATGGAAAAAGTGCAATCATCTTCCAAAGCTAAGGGAAAATGTCTAGTTGAAGGATTATTCTGTATTTTGTAATTCATTTGAATGTAATACAATTTGTATGAATAAAATGTGTTTTTTGTCAACTTATGATTATTTTAATCTTTTAGTTAACTTGTGATTGTAATGCCATTGGTTCTACTAATACACTTATATACATCAGTCCAAATTGAGTATTAGTTACCAGTGGCTATGCCATTGGTTCTAATAATGCACTTAGATAAATTAAACCAAATTTAGCATTAGTTATCAGTGGTGACCAAGTGTATGAGGAATGTATGTTTATATTCCAGTATCTAGGAATTTTTACATGTCTTACTGCATTTAACTTAGTCGAGTGAAACTTGTTTATAACTTTTTCAGTTTTATACGAAGTTTTACGCTTCTTGTTCTTAACTTGTTTATACAAAATCTTACATGAAGTAATCAACCTCTTGTTCGTGATTTTGTTTTTACTAAGTCATGCATGAAGTAAACTATTGTTTTCGACCAAGTGCTGGGGATTATAATCTTATTTAGACTTTTTTATTTATTATTTTTCTTATTGCCGACGAAATACTGAGGGTTGTAATCCTATTTTGACTTGGTCGGATATGAAGATCAAAAGTCTTTTTTGTTTTGGGAGATGTATATCATCACCATACTTTGAAAAAAATTAAAAAATTGAAGAGACTGAAACTAATTTTTTATATATACTGAAATAAAAGCAAGAGAAATACAATGATGGACATCCTTTGAATTACTGATAATACTTTCGAAGATGTTCAACATTTCACTAATTTTTGAATTCTTCACCCTCCAAAGTCTCTATCCGATATGTCCCTGGTCGAATGACATATGAGATGCGATATGGTCCATGCCAGTTGGTCTCAAGCTTGTTATTCTTCTCGATAACTTTCTTAAGAATATAATCTCTCTCTCTCAGGTTAGTCGGCTTAACCCTTTTATTATAAAAGAGAGCATTGCGATGTTGGTAGGCAGTATTTCTCATAATTGCATCTTCTTGTACCTCCTCCTGCATGTCGAGATCTAATCGCCTCATCAATTCACGAAATGGGGAATTAAAGTTCAGTACCTTATGATTAGGTAGGCTAATCTCGGCTGGTAGCATAACTTCAATCCCAAACGCAATTATGTATGGTGTTTCTCCAGTTACTGTTCTCGATGTTGATCTATAATCCCAAAGAACATAGTGTAGAATGTTAATCGAGTTCCCTGGGAAGCATCAAGTCTCTTTTTTAGTCCATTCAACAAAATTATATTTTTCACTTCTGTTTGACCATTACTTTAAGGATGTCCTGGTACAGAATGCAGCTTCTGAATTTTGGACTGGGCACAGTATGCTTCAAACTCCTCGTTGTCAAACTGTGTGCCATGATCTGTGATGAAAGAATATGGTAGGCCATATCGACAGATGATATTCTTCTAGATTGACTAATATACTTTCTTATAAGGCATACTAGTCAATGGCTTTACTTCCACCCATTTAGTTAAGTAGTCAATAACTAGGTATTTGAACCTACCGTTAGTGGTTGGCAGTGGGCCGACCAAGCCAATTCACCATATAGGGGAAAACCAAGGTGAAGTTATTGGTGTTAAAGCATCATTGGATGTTCTGTTAATGGTAGAGAATCTATGGTACTTATCACACTTTCTCGCAAAGGCTTTACAATCTTCTTTCATAGTCGACCAGTAATATCCCTGAGTATTGATGCAGTGGAGCAATGATTTTCCAGCTGAATGAGCACCATAGGAAACTTCATGCACTTCTTTGATCAAATCTTCTACCTCCATTGGATGAACACAGCGCATCAAGGAGATCGTTAATCCCCTTTTGTGTAAAACTCCTTTGTCTAACACATAACTCGCTACTTTATACCGGAGATTCTTGGCCTCTTTAGGATTATATGGTAGGGTTTCATCTTCAACATAAGCTTTAATGGGATCTATCTAGGAAGGTACCAAATCTAAAGCAATGAAACTAACCATCAGGTGTTCATCAATACTTCGATTAACCAGGATCTCGATTCGAATTGTTCTTCGGAGCTTAATTCTTATTGTTGATGTTAATCGAGTAGGTGCATCAACTCAGGCATTCTCTATTCTTGGGATCCTATTTATTTGGACTGTTGAAAATTTGGCAATGACTTCCATGGCCTTGGTAAGATACCTGGACATCAATTATCCTTTGGATCCATAAACATTCAGCACTTAGTTAACAACCAGTTGTGAATCACTATGTACCACTACTTGAATGACGCCTAATGAATGAGCTAAATTTAGCCCAACTATCAAGGCTTCGTATTCTGCCTCATTATTTGATGCTTTAGACTAAAACCTGAGAGCATACTCAATATCAATATCATCTAGAGTATTCAGTATTATACCTACTCCATTGTCAGTAGCATATGAAGAACCATATGCGTACAAACTCTATAGCGAAACATTATCGTTAAAGCTCTCTGCTATTAATGATCCATGATGAGATATTTTCTGTAATACCCCGTATTTCTGAATATTTTATTTAATTAAATTAGAGAATTAAATGAGAAAATACGGCATAATTTAAATTACGTAAGAGTAGTAATTTATAGAGTTTTAATTAAAATTGTAATTTTGGAATATTAATCAAGAGATAGATACCGGTTTATTTTGCCTCATTATATTTACTTAGTGCGAGTGGTAAATAGTTACTTAACGCGTGTAGATCGTGTTGGGGTGAGAACAAGTAATATTTTTAAGTGACTCAAATGATAATTTAGAGGTCATAGATGAGTCCGAAAGGGTCAAATTAGTCAAAATAGTATACCCGGGGGTACTAGTTGAGTCCCAGGGTAATTTTGGACTAAACCGGGACCGTTCGGGGGCGTTTTGGTCTTTTAACATGAGAGGGTATGGAGACCTACGAAATTGAGAGCTTTATATCAGCCATATGATAGAGGGGTTAGGGTTAGAAAGCCCATGAAAACACACCATAGCCATTAGAGATAAGAGAGAAACCATTCTCAAGGCAAAAGGAAGAATTGGGAAGGATTCAAAGGAGATTTTCACTATCAACTTGTTGGGGAAGAAGGATTGAAGGATGAAGATCATCAATCATCAACAACAACCACGAAATCAGACCCTACTGATCATAAGGCAAGTTGTTTATTACAAAAATTATAAAGTTATAATACCCATGTGTAGGGTTTTTGAATAGTTTTGTTTAAATCATTATCTTGATTGGAGAAAGATGATATTTATACATGTTGGGATAGGAATCGCATGTAGAATGATTTACCTTACGTAGAGGATTAAGATTCAGATTAGACTTGATGATTTTTCGGATTAAAATCTGGATTTTGAATGATAATATGGGAAGAACACCATAACTAGGGTTTCAAGAAATTTTGGGTTTAATTCACTATTTCTTTAAAGAAATTGGAGTTTGTGATGTATTTGTCACGTTAGAAATTGTCCTAGTATACGTGAAAACATATTAGGATCATTGGGTCGAAGTTTGGTGGACTATAATGGAGTTTGAAGATTTGTTAATGGAGGAAAAGACTAACGAAGAAGAGGAACCGCGTCTGTCCCTGTTCGATCGATCGATCGATCTCGAACTATCGATCGATCGACTATGTCGATCGATCGAACCCAGCAGTCGATCGATCGACGCAAGCTGTTTTTCCCTAGTTTTTCATGTTTAAGTCTTCGTTGATTTTCGGGAATGAATGAGTATCCTAGGGTTTATAATA